>OY979694.1:65876557-67126557 GCA_963855945.1 Thereva nobilitata
TCTCCATTATTGCAGCTAGCCACTCATTTCTATATGAGACAATTACGTTTAATTAATCATACAATTTGAATTCAATAGAAAATTCAAATTGGTGTTGGCCAACACCGATGCGATGATCCGAACAAACGGTGAAAGAGGCTCCATAGTTGACATCACGTTAATTAGCGACACGCTAGCTGCATGCAGAGTAGCCATCAATCTATAAATTTAGATACGGGGCGAAGATCCGTCACCGGGAGGCTTATGGTCAAAATAATGGACGAAAATGTTCGACTAACTGACGATGTAGGGAATTGACGACATTATGCTGGGGTTCCCCGAAGTTCTGCTTGAACGCAGAATTGGAGGAATGTCCGCAGATTTTGCCTGAAGGTCATATTCTTTAAGCATCCTCCAATCAAGCCTCGCATATCATCACATTCACTTTGACATGGCGCAAAATAGGTGGAATTATCTCCTTCGACTTACAGGAAACGAAGGCAGACGCTTTCATTGCCCAGAGTAAGCGAAGCAAGGATATAAACACTTCTTTAGGCATTACATGAAAAATATCCACTCACGACGTTCTTGCGAGTTTAACAAAACACATCAATTAAGGGACCATTGTTTTACCGAGGATGTTCTGGGCGCTCTAGGTATTTCCAAGAAGGCTGTTAGTACAAAGGATGATTCCTAAGCTAGGTTCGTTTATAGAAAAAGACTTCCACCCCTTTAACATAATAACGAATTATGTTCAAACATTGGCATAGAGATTCACTAATTTCCGAATCCCCCGGCTTAACCGGTTAATAATAGGGTACCAAAGTTCCGCTTAGGTCTGGTCTTCACCTAGCGGACGGTGCACTTCTTTGTTCCCCTGGTTAGCGGAATTCTCTTGTTTCAGGAGGCATAACATTCCGACGAGGCATTTTTCTGCTAACCCTAAGCCCGACTGTTGTGGTTCAGCTGGCTACTAAAAAAAATGAACTCATACAACATAAAATAATTCAAACGCAAGGCTCACTGCCTCCTCCTCCTGTATCCTCCAGACTACCCTTAACCTCTCATATCCTTTTTCTATCTTCGAGCTAAGCTTTGTACTAGACATTGCACCATGACGTATACGACATGACGGACTGGAAGTATAAAGGTAGAAACAGAATGGCACGGAGACCGTGGCGGAGTCCGCCGCTCAGAGAGTTTCCCATACATTTAATTTGTCCGCGCCGCCTGGGGAGAAATTAAATGTATGGGAAACTCTCTGAGCGGCGGACTCCGCCACGGTCGCCGTGCCATTCTGTTTCTACCTTAAAGCATGACACCTAAGCTTAGACTCTTTCACACATAAAAAAAAATCTTTAAAAAATTCAGTCGATCTGAAACACAATCAGCTTTTCGGAGCAGGTGAAGATCTTCATCGTGACCAAATTGCTCCGAACCTAGCCTTCGTTCGAGTAAACACACTTAAGCCAAATCATGCCTTATTGATTGAAGCATTTGTTTAGCCAAGAACTGTGAGGCATTGGCATTGAGGCATTGAATTAGACAAGAACTGTGAGGGCGAGTATGGAATGTCAAATCACAACGCTAAACAACTATAGGCACATCAGGCTCTTCTTAAATTGTCATACCTTGTACCATAAGGTACGTGCTTCATTATTAGTGGTAGCAATAGAGTTTTTTATTAGTGACCTCCAAACTCGTATTTGCAGTTTTCGAAACACCAGAACGCGATCCTGGCCTCTCTTAACTGCTTCCTCCACCATACCCGTTTTCGAGCCAATGTCATGCAATTTGCCATTTTATCAAATACTTTAGAGATTGTTGGAAAAAAATTGATTGATCTACCGCATCTTTGCTATCATATATATTTGTGACGTTTCCATAATTTGGGATAATAGTGGGACCTTAGAATGGCATTGTAATTCATAGTTAAGAAGACTAGTGGTTTTCTTTGCAAACTTTTTAGAACTTCTCAAGTTATTAAGTCGAAGCCTCTCTCTTCAAAGCATTTATTTGGGCACTAGTAAAAATAAGACTCATCCGTCCTTAGCCTGCAAGAGGCACGCACAGCCTCAAAACGCGTGCACTTAGCATAAATCAGGCACGATATGCCTGAGTAAAAATTCTTCTTTTCCAGAGGCAGCCCATGCACGTATAAATAAAAGACGCATGGAATAGTCCAAATGAAGCACAGTACGCTTAAACCTTTTTAGTCTTAATGCCGGGTTTTCACTAGTATAATTAGTGGTAGAGTGTACTGGTGGAGTACTAACTATCCTGTGAACTCACCTAATGAAAACTCGGTTATAGTAGAGTAGAGTGGGATATCACCGTGGTAAAGTTACTCTACCGCTTAAAAGTAGGCCAGTTACTCTACCACTAATTCTACTAGTGAAAACCCGGCATAAGGGAGCAAAATAAGAGCTTTAAGAAATTGAAAAAAACCGGCAATAATCTTGGTAACCATAAAGCGTGCCATTAGTATACTCAGTAGAGTAGACAGGTTCTTGTTCGATTGCGTAGGTCAAGCAGCATTGGACATGGTTGGTACTTAGTTGGAGGACCGCTTGGAAAAGCGACAATTGCGTTTGGAATGGTCGATTACGAATACTTTCATATCTGTATCAGACGCGTGCATACCTCATTTTTAGATTTTGGCGTCCGTAGCGGGAGCGTGCATACCTCTGGCGGGCGCACTTTTAGGGCCGGTTTAGACGGTATGCTCCAGCGCATGTGCCTCACGAACTTTTGTGGATGAAGGGAGAAGTGGGGATAATGAGAGGTAGCATCCCACTTCTCCCTTAAACCACAAAATTCGTGAGGCACATGCAGTGGAGCGCACCGTCTGAACAGGCACTTAGATTGTCATGCCTGTATCAGTAGCCTCATACCCGTGCGGCAGGCCCATTTGTTCGATATGGCTCCTAGTTGCGGGCACGTATATGCTTTTCAAAAAATTAACCATCTAAATTATTTTACTCGGGGTGGTAGGAATAATACATCTTGCCATTGTGATGCTTTCGGAGTGATCCTTCTTTACATGTGGATTCGACAAGCCTTCAAAGAACTTTCCTGAGAGTGCTTTAGGATAATCGTCCAAGTCCACGGATTAATATGTGCTAACTGGCGAGAGCATCTTCTTTTACAGCAGCAGTCAATAATCTTGGATTTGAAGACCCTTGACGGAGTATAATAGACTCCGCTGGGCGTACGCGTATTTCTGGTCCCATGCTGTATTCGTCCGGTATTATTAAACCAAAGTGGGAGAAGAATTCAAATCCATGTACCTCACCGAATGATTATATAAAGTTGTTTAAGTATACGAGCTCGTGTTTTTCTATACGTTATATTTCATTTTATGTTGGCCCAGGAGTCACACTCGGTAAGGATTGATCCTTTAGTTTCTATTCTCGCATCTTTTATCACCTCTTCTTAAGCTATATTGAACAAAAGAAAAAGAGAGAATCTTCTTATGTTAGTATTCTCTGTGTTGTGAACCTATTGGTAGGTCCGCTTCTCTTTTCAGTATGCCTGACTTACTTTGCTTTTGCTTTTGTCATATCCATTCCATCTCCTGTAGGCTTATTTTTTTCTTCAAATTTCTTTCAGACTAAATCGGCGTACAAAATGACATAACTTGTGTCTTCGATGAGTGGCGTTATAAAATATTCTCGGTTTCTTTTTATCGGCCTCTAATGTCATCTAGCACCTGACCACCCTAATTTTGTTCATAGATTTTTCATATTTTAGAACGGATCATCGCTCTTAATTCTATCTTTTACTATTTTTAAGTTTTCGAGCAACTTTTGAAAAAATATATTTTATTAAATGAGTATATCGTCGAATGACATTGTAAGTAAAATTATGGAAGATAGAGTAACATTTTAATGTAGTGAAAAGACTTTTCTCCATTGATACTTCAAATCAAAAAAGTAAAAACGTAAACATATTGTTCATTAAGAAAATTTCCTAGAATAATTCAGTGCATTTCTTTGCTCTCTCAAAACTGTTGCATACTAATAAATCTGTCAAAAAAAAACTTCCAAGAGACATCCTTTACCGAAACATCTTCCTACTAGTTATAAATATCCCCTCAAACACTCACACAATAGCAACTATAGAATTTTACAATATAAACTAAGAAATTCAAGTAACTGTAACAGGTGTGGATTATTACGTTTGAAAACAACCCTCAAAATTACTCGAAGGGTGCACATTGCATAAGTAAGCATGTCTAACGAGGAAGACGGAATCCATTTTAAAGACCTTTGGCCACACAAAAGGAGCATATCGTCTCCTGGACAAAGTTTGTCCTTTAAAAACGTAGCTCCTGTCGCCTGCCGCATTTCGGTCGTCGTAGTCGTTCTGATATTCTCTCTGCTAGCTAAGCAAAGTCTCAAGGGGAGCAGCAAGGAGCTGGTAAAAACATACGAAAATACAAAAGCAGCTTATAGATACATCAAGCCAATGCCCACCGACAACGACCCTATCCTAAATGCATTTTTATGGACCTTTATAAAAGTTGCAACATGTTGCGTAATGGAAATTTATGGCGTTTGAAATTTTCCGGTTTTGAAGGATATTAAGCCATAAAAGGAATTTTCAATTACCACGAGACTGAGATATGTGGATAGGCATTCTCATTTATGAGTGTTTTTAGGGGATAGAACGCGATTATTTCGGTGGAGGTTTTAATTAAATGGAACTAATGGCGTTCTATGAAAGAATATGTTGATTCAGATTGACTGTCTGTCTAGAGTTTAGGATGGGTCTAATTCTATCTTTATTTCCTGTTAATCTAGGCAGGAGATACAGTGCCTCTTTTTTTTTGATTTATGTTTATAACAAGCTCTTTGTTATTTGAAGCAAAATATTTTGTGGAAGGCTAGAAACCCAGAGGTAGTCTCACCTTGCACTGTCGAAAATGCGAATAAAGCCCGGGACGCACATATCCGCACCGCATGACGGCCGAGTGTCGGACGACACGCGGAAAGAAATTAAACAAGTAAAATTTGACGCGGTGCGGACACGGACACGCGGAAAGGTGGAAACTGACTGGTAACTGACTGACACTCGGCCGTAATGCGGTGCGGACACGGTGCGGATATGTGTGCCCCGGGCTTTATCCCACATTTTTAAAAAGTATTGAAAAAGATTTTTTCAATAAGTAATGTTTTTATTTTTATTTTTGGAAAATGCAAGTTAACGAACATTATGATGATCGACAATGGATTTATTGGTTATGCGAATCAGCATTGTCAAAAATGCCAAAGGCAATGAGAACGCTTTTCACACAAATTCTCATTTTTGGAGATCCTGAAAAACCGACAAACTTGTGGCATATTTTTATAAGAGATTTGGCCAAGGATTTGATTCGAGAAGCCACAAGAAATGTTACTTCAGTTGAAGAAGATATTAAAAAAGCTTATCGAATTATCGCACATTAACTTAATACTGAGTCGACTGAAAATAGGAATTTTCTATACCGATATAGATCAGTGATTCCCAAACTTATTTCGGTCATGGACCCCTTACTATAACAAAAACTTAATCATGAACCTCCAAACCCAAGTGAATTAATTCTTATGATATAATAAAACCTACTAAAAATACTTTATTCTGTTCTCCCTTATAAGGCACCTAGGTAGGTAAATGAATTAAGTGCACATTTTTAATTTTTAAAAGAATTTATAGTAACTTGTGGTCGGTTTCGTTTCTACGTAATAAGATTTGTCACTAAATCCACGTTCTACCAAATATGATGACGGGAAAGCAAATATTACGAAAGTAGTTCAGTACAGTAGCCCATAATGCAGTACAGAATTGGAACCTGCCTTTGAAACCAAAATTGGTGGAATCCTTCTTCGGTCATATGCGATAACTTTCGACAAATGCAGCGTTCAATTCGCGCGGTGGCGGTCAAATTCCGCCTGCTGTATTTGACCGCCAACGCGTGAGCACTTTTGCAAAAATGGAAAGTGAAAAAATTTAAATTTTTATTGAGAATATGAAACTACATCATATTTTATAAGATTTAAGTCACCCAGAATACAAAAATATAAGAAAAAAAATGAGAAGTGGAAGGAATTTCCACTATTATGCAGGGGTATGGTAGTACTAATATATGACTTAGTTAATTTAATGGTATGGGTAAGAAAAACTATAGTAAATTAGGAAATAATTATAGATAAATTAGAAATATACGTTTACATAGAAGCGTTCGTTTAGTTATTCTTGATTAAAGTATTGAACAAATCGTTCACGCAAGTTAAATGCAAAATTTACTGCCCTACGACTATTTGGACGCAAATTATCAAAAACGTTTGCACCGGGCTCCGCATTATCTAATAAGTGTACGTACTGCTGTCCAACTACTACTGATGGTCAGATCGCCACCGCATTACCACCGCACCGCCACCGCCACCGCGCTCGGTGTGTTCCTGCCTTTAGTCAGTGAAACAAGGCTATGTCGTTTGTGGAATTAATTAAATTAAGTCGTAAACAATAGTCGTTGCTTTCTAAGAATTGTAATACTGAACAGTCCATTAAATCTATCCAAATATGCACCTTTAAGGGCCCCCGAGAGGTCAAACCGTCAAACTCAAACCTTACGTGTTTGATCAAACCGTTTGAAGTCGCTTTGGAATTGCGTCAAACTAGAAGCGCAGTTTTAAAAGTCGCTTCAAACCAGAAGGGTCTCTTTGCCACCGCCGCACAAAACCTATCGCTTCGAAATTTAGCGGAAAACTGATGAGGCTTGATCAAACGTCGTTAACACGATCAAACGGCGCTTGAAACAAACCAAAATATGAATTTCCATCAAACGAGCTTCAAACACGTAAATGTTGGTCATACCTGTCAAACAACCGTGTATACGACGTTGGTGTGACTCAAACCAAAATTTACTTGTTTGAGTCAAATTGTTTGACCGTCTCGGGACCGGTCCTGGCCTCTCGCAGCTGCTCTCTCCACCGGTCACGATTCTGAGCCGATGTCATCCAGTTTGGCATCCCTACGCTCTGGGCGTCCTGGTCTTCCAGCGGAGGTTGAGTCTCTCTCGCTTTCTTCTTATCCATTATATATAAATCCCACATTTCCGCTTCTCTTTACCATCTTTCCAAAAAAACTTGTTGATCAATTCTGAACCGATTGCTTAGAAAGCTTCAGGATACACTATGTTCAATGTTTTTCCATTTGTAGCTAGAATGTTAAGATTTTCGGATTTTCCAACTCTTGAACAACCTACATACAGCTAACCGGGAAATGACACTTAGCCCCACAATTTTGAATTTATAAGTTTTGATCATAAATTCGTTATTTGCAATCTTAAAAACATCCACATACCGATTTTCATTAGAATCGGAATACAATTGACAAAATTCGTCCGCCATTGGCGCGACCATTTTGATTTTATAAGTTTTGACCACAACTTCGTTATTTGCGAGCTTAAAAACCTCTAGATACCCATTTTCATTGGAATTGGAATTAAATTGGCGAATTCAACCATATTTCGGCACCCATTTTGAATTTCAAAAATCTGGCTTCCAGGTGCATCTTGGGAGACCCCACGGACCTTTACGCAAAAATTCAAAGCTTTTCAACGAAGCTCTCCATGACAGCGCCATCTAGGAGTGGCTTTAGGAAGTAATAGAATAGCCTATGTTCTTCCCTTTAATGTAAATAGCACATGGTTAAAATTTCATTAAGATCGATCGGTGATGGAATTACGAATTAAATTTGTGAAATGTAAAAAGGAAAAGTATTTAGCCCAGTCACTTTATACATGAACCTCTAAAAAAATACAACTGGAGATTTTACAGCGGATTCTCTTTACTTTGGGGTCACAAATAATTTCCCAAAAGTCCATAAAGCCAACTGACCGGCCACTCAAGTTACGGAGGGTCAAAGGTCACGAAAATTAGTTTTTCTCAAATATCTCGTAAATTTTCGGTTTTACGTAAATTTTGGCTAAGTAAAATTTGTTCGCGAGATAAATGTGCATAAAAATGTCCGTTACGAAATTTACGTAGAACCAATGGTTTTCGAGATATGGGGCTGAGAAAACTCGGGCATCGCGCTGCATTCGTTTCCGCAACACCTTTGAAGTACAATGCAAGCAGCGTTTTTACATGGTATCCCCAGTAGGCCTAGTTCGTAGGTTTCAAGTTATAATATAATTTTGTTGATTATCTCTCTGTCTCTTCTATTTCCACTTCTTTCATATTGTCTCCTTCATCAACATTCATCTCAGAGGAAAACAACGAAATGCGGTCGACGTTATAATCGTTCAACTCAGGTTCAATGGTTGTATCCTCGGACATCGAATTGAGACACGACGGGCCCCGACAAGAGCCATACTTTACGGAACATGGCAATCCTACTTTCATGCATCCACTTCCCATCATCCACCTCTAAGAAATGCCAACTGGAGATTTTCCAGAGGGGTTCTCTTTATTTTGATGTCACAAATAATTACTCAAAAGTCCATAAAGCCAACTGACCGGCTACTCAAGTTACGGAGGGCTTAAGGTCACAAAAATCAGTTTTTCTTAAATATTTCGTAAATTATTTGTTTTACGTTAATTTTGGCTAAATAACATTTATTCGATCGACATTTTTTATAGGTAAATGTTAAGTACCCTTGTTACTCCAACGATCTACTAACAATTGACCGACTTGAGGAAAACTTCCGTCGAGTTATTCGCGAAATAAGGCCGCAAACAAAATTTGGTTAACAGAATAAGCCACTGTCAAGCCAGCCGCCGCAGCCATTTGGGTGAAATTGTTTTACATAAATAATCGGAAGATATACTCTCTTTAATAACGGAGCATTCATTGAAAAATATTGAATGGTGTAATTTTAATAAAAATTTCAAAAAGAAACTAACAGGTGGCCACCCGTTTATATGCACCGAAGAAGGCTTAAACTGTTGAAATATTGACAGGCTTGTAATCTGATATGGTCTGGGATCTCATTCATAACGCTGCCACAAGAATACACAACAAACACATGCAATTGTATGGTTCCGTTGCCAATGTTGAGCAACTGTTCTGAGAATGCCAATGGAACACGCATATTGATGGAAAGACATAATTTCCTGGCACTTCGCCATAGGTATGATTCTTTTAAACATGCGTTAATTTCGTCCGCATATGTAGCACGTGGAATTACCGGCAATGTATGTCTGAAATCACCGGACAGCAACAGTAGAGCACCACCGAAAAATCTTGTATTATTATTGAGATCTTTCAGCGTTCTATCGAGAGCTTCAAGTGAATGCATTCATCCCAGATAATAATTTTGCATTTTTTCAAAACTTCAGCCATGCCTGAATGCTTCTTTATGTTACACATTGCGTCTAGATTTGTGTGAATGTTCAATGGCAACTTGAGTGCTGAATCCGCCCACCATCAAGCAAGGTAGCTGCAATGCCTGATGAAGCAATTGCCAAGGCAATATGAGTTTGTGATCGAATGCGCGCAAGTATCAGTGAGATGAGGAATGTTTTGCCAGTGCCACCTGCCCGAGTAAAAATAAAAAACGGCCTTATAAAGGGCGAACACCGGCCGCTTGGCTTTTTAAGGGGCATATGATGGCCGTAGAGTTTTTAATGGGAGCACATACGGCCTTCCGACGGCCAAATTTGACCAAAAGATTTAAGAGGCCAAGTACTGAGCTGTAGAAACGGGCATTCGACGGGAAATTTGAGCCAAAAAAAGAATCTGCACCAAATGTATTGTTGAATATGTTTTATGGGAACTTCATCATTTTCGTTATGTACAATGGTTCTTTCGTTTTATCCTACTTAAAGATATCGATGCACAAGAAAAACAAGCTCGCCAGTCGTCGGTTTGTTGTACGTGGTGTCTGGTGCGTGTTGATTTATATTTTAATGGGAAATTTTGTTATTTAACGGCTTGAAAAAAAAACACAACCGAAAAAAAATCAAACATTTAATTGAAGTGAAATATATTTTCTTATAGGAGGGCGAATATCCACGTTGCTGCCACTGTACCACCGTCGTATACCCGTAGTAGCAACCATACGGCCGCCGCACCACCGTCGAATGGCCGTTATTGGAACTGTAAGGCCGTTGTTTCACCGTCAATCGCCCCCTGTACGGCCGTACTGTCCTGCAACGAGCCTTCTGTTAACCGCCAGATGGCCGAGGACTATGTTTCAATCACAGTCGGCATTTTCCCGTTCTAAGGCCATCATTTATTTTTACTCGGGTGGTGCGTCCAAAAAAACTGTTAAAATAAAATGTAATATTCTTACCTTTCTGCATGATCTAATTAAATAAATCAACCCAATTCGGACATTTTTTTATGTGAAAAAATTAAACAATTTTGACATCCAAAAATGATATACCTACATATTGTCGATTCTCCGGAACTTTTAACCTGCTTGTGGCTTCGAAATTTCTATGTATACCAATTTTTATAAGAAGATTAAAAATAAAAGAAGCTATCAATAATGTTAAGAAATTATTAATGAACAATAAGATATAAGTACGAAGTCATTTAAAACGACATTTTGCAATGAAATCATATGTAACGTTTACTTCGCTTGAACTGTTTCATAAATCGTAAAAAAATATAATTTAACCAAATGTCAAAATTGTAACCATGTCAAACTTGATGGCGAATTTGAAAAATGTTCAATTTATTGTTTTAAAATTATATGCACATGTTCGTTAGTGTGTGAACAATAAGTGCGTTTACAACATTTTATGATAAAATGAGACGATTCGGAGTAATTAGACTTACCATGTGAGTTACAACTTTGACGTCAAAACCGAGGGACAAACTTCAAAGTTGTTTTTTGGAAAATATAGCGATTTGACACTGCAACGAACAAAACTGCTTCATTCCTTAAGAGTTAAACTACGACTTTTCACTTTTCACTATTTGTTTCAACGTTTCCTGTCACAATTATCAATAGCTTTTCATTCGGGTTAGCGCTAAAGACAGTCAGCCATTTAGGTATCGGTTCAAATTGTGATTCTAAACCAACGGTGGGCAACCTCTGGCATCTACGGCTCGCGAAAAGTTTCTATCCGGCCCGCGAGAATTTTAGAAGAAATCATAAAAAAATATTTTTCGATGTGATTCGTCTAGTTTAAATTGAATATTAAGCGCACATAGCAACATGTATGTTCAAGTACTAATGTTAAAACTTACATCCATTCGGGTAAGTTATACTATGCATCATTTCTTTTATTATCCCCATACACAAACCGGTTTTATAGACAAGAGTTTTCAGGGAAGCCTCAGAGTCAGAAAATTTGTCAGACTCACCCCCAGACTAACACAATTATAACATCGTTCTCATCGAAAATGTGTCTCCAAGCCAACAATCACCAAAATCTCAAATTTTCGAACCCCTCTATTTTCCAAAATATTGAAAAAAAATAAAAAACCTCGAATACGTATCCGTAAAAAAATTTCAGCCAAATCAAAAATGTGTCAGTCAGAAAGGTGTTCGGTTTGTAAAAGAATGACCCATATATATATTTTACAATTTCACTTCGCCTAATTTCAAGCTGGAAGTTTTGCTTCCGCAAAAGAAGTAAGAAATGTCTCTCCAGTTCGTATTTACAAACTCCCCTCGCCCCAGCTCAAATTGGATATTTTACTGCCGCAAAAGAAGTAAGAAAGAAGAAACCGTTGTCTCCCTACTAGAGGAAAAACCATAAAAGAAGAAAACGAGCTTCCCATTCGCTCGTTGAGTGAAAAAGCTGCGCTTTCAAACAACCAGAGCGAATGGGACCCTCGTTTTCTTCTTTTATGGTTTTTAGTCTACGTATTTACAATCACACCTCGCCTCATCTATTTCGATACACCAGTAGGACATTATTTTTGAACCGGGACATTTCAAAAAATTGAGGCCTCAGTACAATTTACCATATTGTAAGGGACAAATGTACTGCCTCGTGTAAGTCCGGCTCAACTCTATAAAAATTACAGGTCACAAAAAGGTGTCAATTGGCTACTACGGCCCGGCCCCGGAAAAAACGTAAAAATTATTCTGGTCCTCGTCATAAAAAGGTTGCCCACCCTTGTTCTAAACCATTCTCGAATCAACTTAATCACACACAGAAAAGGACCCCGGTACAATGTATATGGAAATTGGCTTTCGGAGAAAAAAAAATTAAAGTGGATGTTCTGATGCAGAAGACGATTCTGAACTAATTTCTTGCTGGGCACTTTTTCAAAAAACGTCACTGGAAAAAAATACAGAGGCTTAAGACAACCCGCATGCTACAGCCTTTCCATCAACCGATAGATACTTAACTGTAGCTAACGCTAAAGGCCGCTGGTCAAATGGTCAAATTGCATGTACATCCATGCTGTACCATGATTTTCATCAAACCTGCGCGCGAATAGAGTTTTGAAAGGCCAACCGGCTCACAATAGATAGTTTTGGTTGTACATCCAATTTTATCATTTGACCAGGGCCTTTAGCGTTTGCAGGGTATTGTTCCGTTTAATAAAGTTTTCAGATTTGGGTATAATAGTCTTTCGAATCAATACACACATATTCAAAATTAGATTTTCTCAATATAAAATTTCTACTTTTTAGAATGTCGCAGCAAATCACAGTCGACGTTTTCACAAGTCATGTCCTTGTATAGAATAATCGGCGTCTCAATTTGAATTCATTTTCATTTTTGTATTATTTTTCTTAAAATCTAGAAAAAAGGCTTCTTTCAAAAAGAAATTATAATGAATATGCCATCATAATTGCTTCAAACTGTTTTACTTCTTTACGATCACAAAACTTCATCGAATTTTTTTTTTATAAAAACTGGTAAAAGTCAACATTTTCCAATCACAAATAAAAAAAAATACGACAAAAAGTAATTGAAAAAAAATGTTCATTTTTCATCTTTCCATAAACTAGAAATCCCCCACTCTCCGGAACGTGGGCTGTGGCTAGATGGAAAGGTGATGGTGGCGGCGGCGGCGGTATATACTTTCAAGTTCAATCAACATCATTGAACAAGAAAATTAAAATTTTTGGGCACAACCGAAAAAAAAGGATCCTGAATAAAATGGAAACGTTGAACGTGAAACTTTTCCACAGGACTTTTATAATTATGCAAATTCATTGACGAAACTTCGCCTTCCGCCATTTCTTGTCTCGCCGAAAATGAATAGATTTTTGGAAAAACTTGGGCTAAGAGAGAAAGAAAAAGGAATAAACTTTTTTTCGCTAAAAGGATCACCTTAACTCTCGAGACCGCGCTGTAGCCGAAAATGGATGGAAGAAACCAAAACTGCAAATAAAACTAACGACGCGGTGTATTAAGCCCTTGAAAAACGTTAATTGAGACCACAAAATCGTCATTTACTCAATAAATTGCGGGTCGTGTTTGTTCCTTGTCATTACTGTAGGGATTTCTTAAGGGAAAAGGGTTAAGGGAAAACCAACAACAACAAAAAAAAACTGTTTGCAAAGGGATAAGGCCATTAGTGTTTTCTATAAGCGCGTCCACAAAGGGAACCTGATCAAGAAAGCTAATTTACGTTTTTACTAAGAAACGGGAAAAATTCTAATTATTACCTGGTACCATCTGGACGGAAAATAAAAACAACCCCTCCCCACCCATCGCTGTCGTCTTTAAGAAAAAGCCAAAGGAAAGTTATAATTAAAAATTTCATCTTTGTAATCAGAAAAATGCGTCTCGGCCCCCGCCTCATCCTCCGACAAACTGTCATTGCAGAAAAAAACACATCCACCCCCATCCATCCACCCTCACCTGTACCTTATATTTAAGGTATGAGTGATGCAGACGAATTTCTTGTATCCTTGTTGTATTCCTGTGCGTCTAATTACGAAGATATTTCAATTCGGCAAACCTTGGGGACATTTTCTTATTTTATGCTCCCCTGAATCGCTTATTACATCAGGTTTAAGGACGAAGAACAAATGACACCCAGCCAAACACTTGTGTCAGGGGTGAAATTCCTGTAAATAACGCCTGGCCCGGGGCTCCTGTGTGTCGCTGTTATGCCACTATTTCGTGAGTATTTTTCTTACACACGCCCGTTTCCCATCCCCCTTCAGGACGTCAGATGTTCTCAAAGGGTGGATTTTCTAGGTCGTGTTCTGTTGTAAAGCTTTCGCTCTTAAGTGATGCTTCTTTATGATAACAACTTTATAAGAAGATGTGTGTGTGTAACTCCCGGTTTTTTCCTCTATATTTTTTTTGTTGTTGTTCCTTTTTTACGGTGTTGGCTTTGTTTTGGAAAATTTAAAGAAAGTAGTTCTTGTGCTGCTAAATAACATTTTTAGGGTGTCTTATCTTATATATTGTTATATGAAATTTTTATGTGGAAATGAAGGAAAATGAAAACATATTCCGGCTGGTTGTATGTCAATTGAGTTGTGAGTCACGGGAATGCTCCATAACGAAAGCAATTTGTACAACACATTACAACCCTTTAAAACCAGGCAAAATGTTTTCTGGAAATTTATCGAAAATCAATCCGTGGGCTTTCTTTTTAGTTTATAATTGGTGATTGTTTGTCCTGTGATTATGTGATTATACCAGTCCGTACTGTTTTTCGTATTTTTAGGAAACTTCAGCATAGTCCTTGGCTATGTGCATAAGTTGAATTTTAAAAATTCACACGAAGGTATTACGTCGTGTCGGTCATAGCCGGCGGATAATGTGGGTATGGTGGGTAGCAGTGGTGGATAAAATATCCACCCGGAATTTGAGAGTAGCTGAGCGTGTGACATGAAGAATGTCTCTGGTTCCGGCCCATATTCGCCGAATATCACACAATAAAGAAGACGTGCTTTGCGTTATCCTGGATACCTAGTCATAGCCAACGTGCTCCAGTGTTGCCAGACCCACTGAAAGTTATTTCCCCAAACTTTGTGTGAAAATTCCCCAAAATTATAACTTTCTAACAAATTTTCCCCATTTTTAAAATATGACTGCAATTATAAATTACAATGAATATTATTATAAACTACCTGGGACCCGGTGCGCCTCGCCTATAAAATTTTATCTGAAAATTCTGTTTCGGACTCCCAAGCTTCTCTATATTTCCTAGTTGACATTTTTTCAATTCGTCGAGGTATTTTTTTATGGCTGGACTGGCTCACACTGAATTAAAAAGTGCTTCTGCGACAAAACTAGCGAATCCAATTTTATGAAATCGTAAACCCAATTTCGAAAAACACAAGTTTGGTGGGTAATAACAACAGCTCTGGTCTGTCGTAAACTTTTACTAACGGTTTTGTATTAAAAATGTATTAAATTTGAGAATTTCATGTTTCTTTATTCAAATAATTGCATTCTTTATTTTTAAATATATATTTCTTGATTTGAATTATATCTGCGCAGAGCATAATAAGCAAAAATGGATTTAAAATCTCTGAATAAATTTTTCCCCAATGTTTTCCCCACTAAATTTGTTTCCCCATTTTTTCGCACGTAACCCACTTCTCCACACTCTCTCGTAATCCATCTATCCACGTTTGACTCTTAACAGACTCGTTCCACTTGCCATTACGTAAGAGACTCGCAGTGCGTCATCTGCCACCGCACTGAATTGGTCTCCCCTGTAACATATTCTGGATCATAGAGACGCATGCCTTCTCCCTCTAGTATTTCTATGAGAATAATTTTCCTGCTATCATGCACGCCGCATAGTTGGATATGGTCCTGTATGTGCAGCACGCGCGAAGGACGCTTACAGTGGCGGACTAAGGGTGGGGCGGAAGGGGCGGTCCGCCCCGGACCTCTGGTTCCTGGGGGCCTCCAAATGTCTACAAGTTCCCTTGATCAAATCCTAAACAAGGCTTTTAAAATATGGTCAGTGCCTACTTAAGTGGTACTTTGGAGTCGGAGGTCCCGTACAATGTTCCCGTCGACACAAATAAGTACACATGTAATTATTAAAATGGTACTTTATTGAATCGTTATCCTGTACATCGCTTATTATTCAATACTTCTTGACCATTTTCATCTCGGTTGCAACAAGCAAGATGAGTTTTTCTAAACTTAAGCCTGGGGCCCGTTTCCGCAACGGTGAGTTTTACGGTGTTCACCGATTTCAGTATACACTGCTTATTTTCGCACGTGGTCGAGCTCTACACAAAATTTCTCTAGAGCAATTCTACGGGCGGGCGGTGGGGTGGTAGAGTAGGTGGTAGGTAGAGCTTTACACTCTACACTCTACCAAAAAAACTCTATAGTGGACACTTGGCTTTCGAACTACTTTCGGAATCGATGGGTAATTAAATGCTTGCCCTACTGGGAAATAAACATACACACACACTTTTACATACAAATTAAAACTGAATAAAAGGCTTCTAAAATTACATCAACTTCTTAGACTGAGGGCCTCATTCAGCTTTGCCGCGCCGGGCCTCTGACGAGCTTAGTCCGCCACTGGACGCTTATGCTGGAGACAGAATCATGCATTCGTTGGTGCGTGCAGTGATTGATATAATAGAAGTTCCTGCATTCAAATGTAAACTGACATATAGTTACGTAAACGGAACGCACGCAACGCAAAAGCTGGTCTACATCCAATTTTCTGCATTCCCGCATTCGCCATAGCCTCAAATACCCAAACACAAGTCACACAACAGACACATGCACTCGTGGCTTAGATTTTTTGGTTATTTGTAAGACACTAGACGGAGCCCAAGCACACTAGACGGAGCCGGAGCCCTAGCACGGAACCGCACGCACGCAACGTTTCTCTTTCCAGCTTTAGTCTGTATGCGGCCCTCCATTTTCTGCTATTAGCCACCTTGTTCAACGTTGCAGCCCACACTGGCACTGCGTAAAGCTAGACTGAGCTAACCACCCCGGATCGGTCTAGGGCCCCTACTTTGGGCAGCATTCTTAGAAATGCTGCAGAAACAGTGAAAGCTTTATCCGCTATGCGCTCCAAGTGCGTTTTAAAATTAAGCCTCTGGTCAATGATCTACCTTGGGGAGGACTGTGAGTGAATGATCTGTTCCCATACCTTGATCCTTACGGACAATTGGTTTCCCAGGTTGCTGATCAGCACAGTTAAAGTTTTGTGCTCAGCAAACGGCAAACCAGCGCTTTCAGGCCACGTTTTAACATCTCAAATAGTTTCGTTCGCGCATAATTCGATCTTATCGAAGCGTAGCTTAAACACATCATTATACATTGTGATTCACAGGAGAGGTCCCAGGACACCACATATTGTTCTGTACACCGTCGGCCTATTTTCCGATTTACAATGATGTGACCTACCTTCTTTCCTTTTTAGGAAAGGTTGTTATCAAATAACAGTTTCGGAGAAGGGGGTGTGTTTGCCTGACTACCCACCCGGGCCCAGCACGATCCGCCGGCACTGGTGTCGGTAGTTCCTAGATGCTACTGAATCATTCCATATCAAATCGACCAAAAATTACAAATTTTGTGAACCTACCCTCACCAGTTTTACATACTCGTAGGGTCAGTGAAAGGGGGTCAAATGGTAGTAACGAGTAAACGGCGGGATCTTTGGTGGTGCCGGTACACCAGAGAAGTCCGGAGAAACGCCAACCATGAATATGATCGAAGCTCTTGAAGACAATGGAGAAGATTGTAGACAGGATGATAACGGGAACTTATTTTCAGCGCCAACCACTAAGCTCCTACCAGCCTGCGTACCAGGCGGGCAAATCCACTGAGTGCACAATCTGGAGAAAGAGTTGCGCTGGCGGCCTTCCTCGATACCGAGGGAGCCTTCGACAATACATACATCCTTTGATACTATAACTGGGGCTCTAAGTAGATTAAGTCTAAGTATCACTTTCTGCGACTGGATCAACTCTATGCTTAGAACTTGCAGACTAATGGTCTATCATTTTGAGGAGTCTCTGGAGCGCTATATAGCAAAGGATGTCCATATGGAGGAGTGTAATCTCCACTTCTGTGGTTCCTCTTTGTAGATGGACTTCTAGAGCTACTCAATGGTTGAAACTTTTTCGCCCATGTTGTCGTCGTGGTAACAGGTAAAACATAAGGTACCATGTTAAGGCGCCTACAACAGGCACTCGATTTTGTATTCAGTTGGTGCACCACCGTTGGACTAAATGTCAATCCTGACAAAACGATTCTGGTTCTGTATGCCAGAAGATGAACACTGCGGGGACTTGTAGAACCCACAATCGCAGGCAAGCTATTCACATGAAGCCAAATACTTAGGAGTGATGCTAGATGCAAAGCTCAACTGGAACCATCTCATGGATACTCGATGAACAGGACACGCAGATCCCTGTTGACTTGTTACAGATCTTGTGGAATGTATATGAACACATGAGGTTACACGGACCAAGAATATTAGAGACTTGCCAGAAAATTACTTAGCGCCTTGTCGCAAATGGATAGGCAGAGTTGAGGAACTAATTTTCCTGTTTAACGCCCCAAGCAGCCAGATTTATAAGCACTGATGTTAGATTAAAAAGAGCAACAGTTGTTTACTAAATTTGAGGCTATAAGCCGTGTTTATTCAGTAATTTTCTCGTGGCAATTCTTGGTTCTTCAAGGCTTGCCTTTCCTTTTCATACAGAGTATATAAAGGATGAACTTTGGTTTTCTAATATCCATCGCTTATAAACACAAATCTCATTCTCAGAAAAACCCCAAAATCGTTAATAACATTTAAAGAAATATTGACCGAAATAATTATGAATTGCTCAGCCACCATAAATGCAAACAAAAGTATTTTATCATTGATATGAGTCACTTTAGCATTATCCATTGTGCAATAACATGGGTCAAGTTACAATTTCACTTGTGGCCCGTAGCTTGCATTTGAGTTTCTTGTACACTGATAAAAAAAAATTCTTGGCTTAAAGCACTTTTTCTTGAACCAAGCAATTCATGTTTTGGATATAACGAAAACAAAATTGTCTCGGGATGAGCAATACTCATAGTCTTGGTTTTATTGTCTTGGATGAAGACCAAAGTTGACTTGAAGTTAAAAAATTTACGAAACCGATGATATTATAATTGAAAAAAATTCAAGTTCTAAAATCGGTCTTAATAGTTTGTGATACATTTTTAGAGCGAGAAAGTCCGGTAAACGAAAAAAGTCCGATGAATTAAGAATTTAGTTTCTTGAGTAAAAAATTAAATAATCTTAGTTCGAGAAAGAAATATCTTGGTCGAAAAATATAAATATTGAGCGAAGAAATACTTTTGCTTGGCTCAAGAATTTCCAGTATCTTCCTCTGAGACAGCATTCTCATGTTAAGACTGAAAAATTTTTCTACTCAAGACAACGAAACGAAGACTATCGAATTGCTGGAATCAAGACAATTTTTTTATCAGTGTACTCATGGGGCTCCCGTTGTGCTTTAACTATTGCAAATAGGAAGGAATTCCCTGACGTATAATCTATTAATGATGTTCATGGTGACAACACGGTTTCAAACGTTTCAAACTCTGGCGTTCTGTGTTTTTGTTTGTTTTTAAGATTGAGTTAGTTGGACGGGTTTTGTCGTTTTAATTTATGATATGTGATATCGCAACAGTAGCGCGTTTCATAACTAATTTAAGCAAAATTCAAAGAATGCCTTGCCTTTCTATCACCGTGGACCTTCGCACTTCCCGACGGCATCGGCAGTACTGAAGACTCAGCTCATGGTAACACTCCAGCATGAGGTACAGAAATCCGCGGCTTGGGCGTTAATTTTGGGAGAAGACCACTGACATATAGATATGGACTGCTAATTGACAACTTTCAATGGCACCATTTTTCTCCAGAAGAAGAAGACCTTTTCTATGTAAACAACAATTTTTTTTTCGAATTTAGGAGAAAATAAGTGATAAGATGTATGTTATAATTGATAGAAAAAATTTTCCATCATTATTTTTTATTAGTAGCAGTTTTTTCGTTAAATAAATGTATTTTTTTTAAATATGTGAGGGTTTTTTCCCTCTGTTTAACGAACTTTTAAAAATAAAGAAAATAGAGAAAGAAGAAAAAACTCTATAGCTGTCTAGTTTTTTCTAATTATGTTTATATCGCTGACATGCACTGAACTGTTTTTTTTTATTTTAAAACCGATTAAAGTTCATAGGATTTTTGCGGGGGAGCGAGAGGTCAATAGTTTTTGGTGCCACTTTTTTGTATGGGATTTTGCTTATTTAGCAGTCCATATCTATATGTCAGTGGAGAAGACATTCTATAATCTTTAAAAATGAATGTTTGTATGTATGTATGCATATTCTGAATAGCTCCTAAATGGCGCTATCATGGAGAGCTTCGTTGAAAATTGCTACAAAGCGTAGTAATATACATTCTATGATGCTGAAAATTTTTACGTAGAGATTTTTCGGTACGAGAAAGCGATTTTTGATGTCCATTACTTTAAAAAATCACTCCTAGAAGGCGCTCTCATACCGATTCAGCATCATATATTTAATATACAATATATGATGTCATGTCATTTCATTTTCTGTCATTCGTTTGTGAGAGCAAACGTCATTATTGGCATTATTGTGAAATGTGAATCCGTGGTCAAGTGTGCGCAACATATCGTGAAGCATGTCAATTGAAGATATTATTCCAAAAACCGCAATTGTCAGTTTTTCACGAAAATGAGATTTTGATGGCAACCGATAGCTGGCAAAGTCCTCCACGTTCCTATTAATCAGATTTAAAAAAAAACAAGTCAAGTATATTCAAAATTCCAAAAAAAAAACTTTGATGATTACAAAAACAGCACTTGTCCGAGTCTATTTCCACAAAAAAAAAACACTTGTCAACGAGAACACATGATATGTGAAAAAATAAATAGTGTTATGCATAATAACTTTGTATAATTATATTAAAGCATATGTTCAAGTATCGCATACATAATAATACTAAATTACATTGTAATACTTTAGATGTTATACAGTTTTTAAGCTACCCTGTGTAGTCATTGACTTTTTTTTTCTATTTGTAACCTTTTATTAAAAAACATTTAAACAACACTGCACTTTTCAAACGGAACCGACAAAGACTTTACAGGACGGCACAAGAAAACAAGTTGAGTCTGTTCCCAACGATCATTTATTTTAGACTGCTCTGTATTACATACTGTTGGATCTCGAATCCGAGATTCAGGACCGTTAGTGACTGGCACAAAGGCGAATGCAGATTTTTTTGGTTTCTTTGTTTTCTTTTTTTTCAATAATTTGCTACAGATTCGACCATCCTGATTAATAATCGACCCGATTATTTCTCAAGAGATATGCCGATCACTTACGGTGGAACAATGTTACTCTTAATAATTTCTGATTATGTACTGTCTTATATGTATAAACAAAGATCTAGAAAATAACTCGAAAATTAACTAGATTTAGCTAACATTTATTCGCTAATTACAAATATCTATTCTTGATAAAAACGTATAAAACATACATATAATAGAAATCATTTAAAATGACAAGTATAAGTGATACATTATTCTTCTAATTTTTCTCCTTTTTTTTTCTTCTTTTTATTAAAGTTCTTTTTTTTTCTCTTTAAATTCAAAATAGTAGATACATTCACAATTCAATATTATAAAATAATTTCATAAATCTTTTTCATTATTACCTGGGATTTTTTGCTAAAAAATTTTTTTTTTTTTTTTTTTTTTTTTTTAAATTCGACATAGAACTAAAGGTTACAAATTGAGACTACTTAACTTAAGACTGCAACTACGAACTTATGTCACATCCATGTTCAACCTTATCTTCAAATAAATTAACATATGGCTTCATATTAGCCGGAGAACAAACTCCTTTGTACGGTATTCTAGTTAATTGTAAGCCTTCAATATCTTTTATTACATATCTGTCATTATTTAACACTTTTACAATCTCGTATGGACCCCGATATTTAGATAAAATTTTTTTATTTACTCCAGGGGTTGTAATTACGTTTTTTATCATAACATAGTCACCGTTTTTATATGTACGCGGAGCTTTATGTTTTTTATCATAACAAATTTTATTATAATTTTGGTTTTTAATTATAGCATTGGAAGCGCTTTCCCTAATTTGGTCTAAGTCTCGTATATTTGGATTTTGTATAGTCTCTTGAAGATGTTCTATTATTTTGTCGCAAACTTCGCCTTTCTGATTTATACCAAATAGTAACATACTTGGTGTAGTACCTATGCTTCGATTAACCGTGTTGTTTAACGCGTATTCTACTTTATGTAGTTTTTTATACCAGTGCCCTGTACTTTCCGCTTCTGACTCCTTGGATAACATAGGAGTAATAATGCGATTTATCCGTTCAACCTGTCCGTTAGACTGTGGTGAACAAGTGGCTACTTTAATGTGCTTAATATTTTGACTTGTAAGGAAATCTGTAAACTCCTTCGACATAAAACTTGTACCTCGATCTGATATTATTTTGTTTGGCCTACTGTATACAGAGAAATAATTTTCTAAGCAGGCAATTGCTTCTTTAGATTGCGTACTAGATACTGCATATAGTTTCGTAAATTTTGTAAAGCCATCGATGATAAGAAAGATATACTTTTTCTTAGTAGTCGTAGGTGGTAAGGGTCCGAAATGATCTATGTGTAAAGTATCAAAAGGTTTGCTACCTTTGGGAATACTGTGAAGAGTACCTTCAATTTTTCCAGAGTTAGGTGAAAAGTGAACACATTTCAGACAATTCTCGATAAATGATTTAATTTTACTTTTCATATTAGGGAACCAATAAGATTTCTTGAGATATTCGTAACATTTTTCGGATCCTAAATGGCACATAGCCTCATGGTGAGTTTGTATTACATGATTTTCCATTTGTTTAGGGACATAAAAAGCAACGCTATCATTTATTTTACGATAGACTAATCCATTCATTAACTCATAAAATTGATTTTCACTTTTTTCTAGATCGGATGCTATTTCAGAAATAGTCGAATCACGGCGTTGCGCTGCAGCTAGTGCAAATTCAAATGTACCTTCTTCAATAATCAAAATTTCTGTACATCGACTGAGGGCATCGACATGACTCATCCTGTTTGCTACACGATGTTCGATTCTGTAATCATAGTTCTGGAGCTCTAGAGCCCAACGAGAAATGCGGGGATTCAATAGCTTTTTGTTAAGAGTTAAAGTTAAAGCTTGACAATCAGTCACTATCTTAAACGGAATACCGATAAGATATATTCTGAATCTCCTAATAGCATAAATTATGGAAAGTGTCTCGAGCTCGTAGCTATGGTATCTAGATTCTATGTCTGTTGCTCTTTTAGAAAAGTAAAATATCGGATGAAATTTGCCGTCGCTTTGTCGTTGCAACAATATTGCACCGTATCCGATACTACTCGCGTCACAATGCAATTCGGTTTCATTAGAAGGACTGTATATTGATAAAGTTGGAGGTTCTAGAAGTTTCGATTTCAAAGTTTCAAAAGCTTGCAATTCTACTTTACCCAATTGGAAAGAAGCGTCTTTCTTTAATAAATCATATAGTGGTTTTGCAAGAGTAGCGAAGTCCTTTACGAATTTTCTAAAAAATGAACAAAGACCAAGAAAACTGTGTACGGCTTTTATACATTTCGGAACTGGGAATTCACTAATTGCACGTAAATTTTCAGAGTTAGGACGTATTCCTTGTATATTTACCACATACCCTAAATAAGTTATTTCTTCGTAAGCAAACTTACATTTATCGAATCTCAGTTCCAAAAAGTTATCTCTAACTAACTTCATGACTTGTTTTAAAACTTCCAAATGATCTTCAATTGAGACACTTGCAATCAAAATATCGTCCATATAAACGAATAATTTATCTGCCGCTATAAGATCTTTGAAAATAAAATTAACAAACCGCTGAAATACAGAGGGTGCATTTTTAAGTCCGAATGGCATCTTTAAATATTCAAATTGACCTAGTGGAGTTACGAAAGATGTATACTTGATTGATTCAGGCGCTATTTTAACATGGTGAAAACCACTACGCAGATCTAATACAGAAAAATATTTCTTTTCACGCAACCTGTCTAAAAGATCATCAATTACGGGCAAAGGGAAATTATCTCGTACTGTATGTTTGTTCAATTCCCGATAATCAACGCACATTCGTAATTCCCGGTTTTTCTTTTGTACTAAAACAATTGGAGAAGCATAAGGCGAATTGCTTTCCCGAATAATATTTCTTTTAAGTAAATCATCTATAATTTTCTGTAATTCGACTCTATGTGTGTATGGCAATCTTCGCGGGGTACAATAAAAAGGTTCATCTTTAGTTAGTGTTATTTGCATTTCGAAACTATGATTAGCATTCACGTCGTATTTTTCTAAGTTTGTATTATTCGCTTCCGATACTATATTAAAAACTTTTTGTCTTAAATCATATGACAATTTTTCATTAATATTTAGTGTTAAATTAGGACTAGATTCATTTTCAAAGGTGTTAATATTTAAAATGTGAACGTCAAAATCATTGTAATTACCTGAGTGTTGAACATGGTTGTGTTGATTTTCAGTTTCTACAACTTTTCTAATTTCTGGACGTATAACACTTAATTCCATATTATTTTTCTTTAAAAAGTCCCTACCTAAAATTACAGGAGATTTCATAGTTTGGTCTTTAACTATAAACAATTTCAAATTGACGGACATCTTACCTAAACTTATTTGACAATAATTTGTAATACCTATAATTTGTAATGGACTGTCGTTAATTCCACAAAATTGAAATGTTTTCGGGTTGGCCGTCGTCACCAGATGAGATGGTATAAACCGCTGCTGCATTAAACTAATTGCACTGCCTGAGTCCACTAACGTTAAAAGGCGGCAATCGAAATACTCGGGATCGTCAACTTCACCAAAAGTATACCTAATAAAAAACTCAAAATCATTTTTAGGTGTAAATGCATACTTATACTGTTGGGTGTTTTGAATGGTCATAACTGGTGCGTGGTTCTGGCAATTCGTTGAAGAGTGACCAATTTTACCGCATTTAAAACACGCTCCTTTCAATCTCTTGGGTTTAAGACATTTGCTGCTGACGTGACCATATTCATTGCAGTTAAAACATTTGATTTTAGTGGGACGCTCATTATGGCTGAACCTTAATTCTGATGTGCGACTTTTTGTTTGTTCATGCGTTACTGTAAATTGTGACTTCATTTTCTCGTATTTTCTGAGTGCATCTTTCAGATCGACTAACGAGTTGGCACCATACAAAAGCATTTTATTTATTTGTGAGTCTTGAATTCCATTTATTATGTATTGGATGACATCTGTTTCTTCAATGCTTGATAAGGAAGCAATTTCTTGCATTGAAAATACATATTGTTGAAAAGTCTCGTCCTTTTTCTTTTTACGAGCTCTCAACTCATTGTGCACATCTGCACTCGTCACTTTTCTAGAGAATTCTCGTAACAAGTCGTTTTTGAACTCACACCAAGACTTTAAGCTAACGGTTCTAAGAAATATTTTGGCGGTACCAGTCATCAACCGTTTTGCGTAAATAAGACGCGTTCTCGAGTCCCATGAAAATATTTCTGCTGACTCCTCAAAATTCTGTAGCCATTTTTTTATACAATAATTATCATCACCACTAAAATTTACAAATGATTCTTCCACATCTTTAAAACTTACAAAAGAACTTTTTCCCTCGGATTCTGAAAGTTGTGAGATTTGACGCTTTAATTCTGCAATTTTTTGTTTTTTCAAAAGTTGCTGACGAAGATTTTCAATTTCCATGTCTAAGGCGTCATTTCCATTCTCATCATCCGTTATATCCTCAGCCACGTTGCTGTTATCACCAATAACCTGATTGACCTCTAAAGACGCTTGATCATTGTGCGTAACGGGGAAATGTTCGTCGATTTCTGTGCTATTGAAGTCTTTTATCGCTTCTTCAAGCCTCGATCTCAAGGCAGATTTAATTCCAGTCGTTGGAAATCCTAACTTACTCAACTTTTCCTTCAGGTCGTTAGCAGTAGCGTTTTCTAAAATTCTTTGCACACGCGCCTCCATGTGGTCTAATATGCGTATATATACACGTGCAAAAATTGAAAAATATCCAAAAAAATATTAAAATTGATCTTTAGATCACATATGATCTCTTCTACCACAACATATATTTTGTATGATCAATATTAAACCTTTATTTTAATCAAAACACTTATCACCATGTGATTTCATACACCGTTACAGGTAAAGTTGAAACACCAGTTAATAAATTTTCATTCGATCACCGATGATCGTATATTAAATTTGATTACATTAAAATGCCGCGGATAAATCTCACTTCTGAATTTGTAGTCATTGACTTTTTTTTTTCTATTTGTAACCTTTTATTAAAAAACATTTAAACAACACTGCACTTTTCAAACGGAACCGACAAAGACTTTACAGGACGGCACAAGAAAACAAGTTGAGTCTGTTCCCAACGATCATTTATTTTAGACTGCTCTGTATTACATACTGTTGGATCTCGAATCCGAGATTCAGGACCGTTAGTGACTGGCACAAAGGCGAATGCAGATTTTTTTGGTTTCTTTGTTTTCTTTTTTTTCAATAATTTGCTACACCTGAAAAATCAGTTTTTTTGACATGTGCTGTTTTTGTAAAAACGTCTTCAATTGTTAGAAAATGATGCATATTGGGAACATACGCTCACTGATGTAATCGCTCGGTGTAGTGTAGACGCTCCATATTTAGCTAGCTCCATCTGCACCTGAGGCATTGTTGTTTTAAGCCCTTTGATGATTCTGCTTACTTTTTCTAAGCTTGGTTACCTCACCTGGTGTGGCCTTCGCTCTTTGTACTGTTCTAGTTCACAAACGAAATTTTTCTCCCAGGCTCATTTTTCTTTCTGTGAACTCTGTTTTCTGAGATGTTTGTATTGCACTGATCCGTACGCAGCATTCTTAAGTTTAGTTGCTAGCTTCTCCCTAAGATGCAAATGTAGTGCTTCCAATGACCAAGTTTTTCCTTGCTGCCATCTCTATAACTCTTTGTCAGTAGTGTTCTCATGCAAGCTGTGCGTGCCGACGTACTGACTGTATATGGACACCCCGACCTACTTTAGTGTTCAAATCTCCCAAGATTAGGCAGTCTTAAAGTTCCCGTTCAACTACTTCGAAGAATTCTTCTTTTTTATCGACCAGGGACTTTTCTTTAGGTGCGGTTCTACCTTTCGCTGACCATAAAACATGCCGTTTTCAGAAATGCCACATTTTAGTCCCAACAAAAAGTAGAACTACTTTGGATGGTTGAAATTTTTAGGTGCAAACATATCAGAAAACGCCAAAGTAGTTCCTGAATAAAGGCGATCAGGAGAGAAACAACCAGTCGGCTTCGCCAACTGAGGGACTAAAGCGGCCATCGACCATCCCAGAGGACCGTGGTTCGCGATTCCGCGACGTGGTGATTTGTCTTTCCATTTGTCCTATTCATATAATCCGTCTTCTTTCTTGTAATCACAGCTTGCTGCTATTCCCTGCCTTTCTTGAGCTGCTCTCGTCGTCGTCACTTCTTGCTTGACAAATCACAACTTTATTGAAACATGATCAAAATAAGAGGTCCTGAAAGATCCATGAAGGCACAAAACTTTTCTAATCTGTTAACACCAATTTCAGATAAACGTAGGGCTCGGCTCATATGTACATATTAGGGATGTTACGTGTGTCATATTTTTCACATTCGCGAATGCGAATGCGAATGCGAATACGAATGTTCGGAATGCGAATGTGCGAATGCGAATGTTTAGGAATACCATTAAAAAAAATTTAATTAAATTAATTTTTTTTATTTCTTACAATAGGATATGAAAAAATATTAGAACAATAGACCAGTGTTGTATACAGTAATGGTATTCTTTCTTCTCGTATTTAATAGTCAAAATTCAAGAGAGGAATATTATATTTCCATGAGCGGTATTTATATACAGGCCGCCGGCAGGCCAAGGCCTGAAGGTTTCTCGCCTTGATGCCAGGTATAACCACACAGTCACTCACCCACACCATCAACTGGATGGGGCCTGCAGCCCAAGTAAACTTACAAAAATCTTTGTGTGAGGATATGTATCGTCAGTCCGTGCTTATCGTCAGTCCGTGAACTTCTGAACTTCATTCAGTCTGAAATTTTCGTTGAAGCCATGAACATTTCTGCACATGAATTAACAGCTCGCTACGCTAAACTATTGTCTTCGCCTGGGTAGGGTATACACCTGCAGGCCACGGCCTATTAGACATAGGCCCAAGTTCTCATCCCTCAGTCAGACTGATTAACCTATGGCCTGCTTTCGGAGGTACCTGCTGACTTGGCATAAAAGGCTACGGCCTGCACTAAACAATTGATCTCTCTGAACGTTGGCCGACAGAGCGCTCCGATATTTGCGAGCCAGACTGTCAATTTATCGCAGGTATTTTAATTTTATTTTTCATTAGACATGACACGACCTACACACATTCGCATTCGCAAAATATTCGCATTAGGAGAGAGTGGGGTAATCACGGACGCGGGTAATCGCGGTCGTGCCTGTTTGACTATGTTAGAAAAGGATGCAAGATATTCTGAGTGATGCAATTATGAGTCGTTCCCGAATGCAGTGCCGAGCTAGTGATGTGCGATTTTCAAAAAATAAAATCGATTTTGGAAGTCGACGTTTGTTTTAATGAAATCGATTTTTCTATAAATTGGCCTTAAAAAACGATTTTATAAAAATCGAGTACAATATTTAAAGAAAACTTACATTTAATTGATAAAATTTTAATTAAATTTAACAAAACAAAAAAAACGAATTTCATTGCCAAATTAAAATAAATAATTCACTATATTATAAAAAATAAAGACATTTAAATAAATAATTCATTGTTAGAAGAAGTAAAGGCATCCAGGCAGGTTTGGTGCTTATTTGGTACTTTTCGACAAAGCTTAGGTGAAAAGGTACAAAAAAGGTACGAAATAGAGCCAATTTTAACATCAAAATTGCTTATAACTTCAAAACTAAAGGCCGTAGCATACAAATTGTTTTAACGTTATTCATAGGAAATACTCCAAGTTTTCTAATTACGTTGCTCTACGAAGTTTAAGTAAATTAAAAAATGCTTCAAACGTCTTTTCTTAAACACCCTATGCCTGTGTCTCAATTGATAAGTCCGATAGCCCCATTCTGTAGAACAATTTTTTTCTCCAAATATCACCCCTTAACGTATTAGCAATAGCATCTTAGTCGGGAGCACCCTGTATAGTGAGAAGTAAGGTGCAATTGATGATTACAATACTCTAAAAAAGAATCGATTATCGAAAATTGTATCGGCTGGAAAAGAATCCGAAAACCCCGATTTTATACACGAAAAAATCGATTTTGTCTTAAACGCACATCACTATGTTTACTTAAAGATTTTTCGACAATTTCATTTAATTTTTGACTAAAATTGAATACGTGTATAATATTTTAGGTATAACATAAAAATTTTGCATTAGTTTGTCGAATTAACGTAGCATTTAACAATGTAACCTCAAATAAAAATATAGTTTTGTGTTAGTGTTTCCCACACACCGTCCGTAATTACCCCATGTGTTATGGTGTAATCCCGAACTTCAATGTTTTGTTTTTTATTAATATTTGATTTTATATTGAAGATTTATCTGTGTTGATTATGAGAACATAAGATTGATTAGTTACAGTTAGCTTTCAGTAATAAATAGCATTCATAACCTTAAATGGTTTTGTTTAATTTCAGTTCTTCCTTAAGTGTTCGCAATTACCCCACTCTTCCCTACTTGATGCGAATGCGAATGTCGATGCGAATGTTTAAAATGATGCGAATGCGAACATCCCTAGTACATATATCACTTCAGTCAACGTAATACGCTTTGACGAAAATTTGGAATAAGCATTCACAGTTGATATTTTTAATCCGCTAACTAAAGCTCCTTAAAAGTTCTAGACTTCAACTCTTTTTACATTATTTGATTTAGATATTATTGATTTTTTCCCTTCTTTACATCATGGTTATCGAGAATCTGCCACAATTCCAATTAACTACAGTGCTGGATCAAGTTGTTTACCACAAGTTAGGTTATGTTTCTATCTCGTAAGCCTCCGCTTCAGTTTCAATTAATTCTATGACGTACGCTGCGGTTTTTTAAATAAACAATAAAAGCAGACTGCTAACTAGCTAAGCAAATAAGTAACCGAGTGAAGTCTACTTTCATATGCATTACACGCAACAAACCCTGGGTTAGAATTACAATTATTTCTGTCAAGAATGGCTAATGAATCCCAATTTGGAATTTCATAACATTAACATACAAACATACGTAGTTAAATCACCTGAAAAAAGAATGCTGCCAACAAAACAAATGCGACATCCCACTCAATTCCGAGTAATTTGAATATTTGATGACATCAGCTAACCGCTTTCCCTCAGCTACTTCCCAAAATGAGTCCTGCTCACCCCCGAGTAGGGTATTTTTTTTTTGTATTCTCCATTTGAACATAGGAGTTGAATAATTACATTTTACTCTAAAGTGCGGAGCAGGCACCACTACCCAAAAACCTGCGGGAGGACACCAAAATGTATTTACATAAGGGCACAGGACTTGACCTCCCTAGGATCCCTGTTGTTGTTGTTGTAGTTGAAAGAGTGGGGATGACGTGTAACGCCACTAAAATAACTGCCGTCCGCTTGGTGGTAACCTGTCTAGGAAATCTCTGGCCACAGTCCGCAGTTATGTTGACATTTAATATTAATCGCCATTTTCATAAATGAATTTTTAACTCGAACCCCTGGGGATAATGTTGATGTGAATGCGCTTAGGGGGAGTTAACTCTGTGCATTTATAAAATTTTTCATACATATTTGATGAATGGAATTGTGGAGACTTTGGAATAATGACAGTTCCTCTTTTTCTGCTTATTTTCATATAAATGAAACAAATTGATTTAATTTTAATTTATTTAAACTACTTTAGCGTTAAAAGGCATGAAGGTCAAGTTGAATTTTCAGGACAGTTGAACCCCTCCTGTTGCTTAAACGGTTTTATTAGCTGTAAGTGAAAGCCATTTCGGTTTTTATTCCTTCAGATTTTGCATACTCATTAGCATCATAAAGTTTTACTTCCCAGTTTTACTGCGATCAGTATGAGGTTTGCGTAGTAGTTGGATATCTCCTGATAGCATTCGCAACCAAATCGACCGTCTGTTGAAAGACTGTCACCTTTCGGGCTTGATGACAGTACGAACGTACCGAAAAGCAAACTTCCAAAGCGTATTAAAACGCAGCTCCAGAAGCGTATTAAAACGCAGAAAAGCTATGTACGTATCCACGAATCAGGCTCGAATCAACATAGCTGCTCTACGCAATGAAATGGTCAGAAACACCTAGGCTCTGTGAGCAAAGAAAGAGAAAGTGCTGAAGACAAGATGCCGGGAATCAACGGGCACGTTTAGGCCGAAGTTAATTTAACTGAGCTAGGCAAGTTAACAACGGCGTAAACAGCAATTTTTTTAGCGCTGTTAGCTAACTTATTTCTGCTTTTTGGCTTAGCTAAAATATAGCACAGCCAAAATGAATTGACGTTTGCTTGTAAATTTTTGTTGTAAGCAAATAATTTAGAAATATTTCAATACAGCATGAAGATATTATCATTATTATTCATTTTTTAGCTTTTTATTATTTGTAAAATGAGAAATGTTATTATTTTTGCTTGTTATTAGCTGTAAAATGAGAACAGTCAAATGGTATGCTAGAAACGGTGCTAAGTTAACAGCGCTAATTTACCAGAGTTAAAATAACTCGGGCCTAAACGCGCCCAACGAGAACTGGATATGCCGTTAAAGTACTGTTAATGCAGTAAACATGGTAGGGGCGATGGCGAAACGACTTTCCTCGGCTACGGCGAATTGTGTTGTGTGCACACACTAAGAGCCGTATTTCACTGGGACACCAGGCGGCGCAACCAGCGTGGCGGCGCGGCCAGTAATATTCTGTGCACACACACGTCTTTGCTGGTCGCGCCGCCGAATTGGTTGCGAAAGCTGTATACATTTTGTTGTTGGCGACGACTGGTTGCGCCGCCATGGTGTTCCGGTGAAATACGGCTCTAAGAGCGGCGACAGAAATTAAAAAACACACACCGGAATCATCTTGGCCAGGCGAATCCCAGCGGGAAATATTAGATGTGCTTCCAACCGAAGCACAAAAGAATCGCTTTTATGCCACTACGAAAGGAATCTCTTCATAAGCACATGTTGTCCCAGAGAGAGAATCAATATTTTTTAGAGTCATTTCATCAATGAACTGGGATGGACGTCAAGGCAAAACAAAATTTATAAAGACTTTTAACTATAACAGTAGGAAATAAAATCTAAAAAAAGCTTTTTCCCAACTGGCATAATAGAACCGAGCCAATTGTGCTTCCTTCTGCATTCCTATGAATCGCTTTCGAATCGTTCCAAATGAACTTAATTGAATCGCCTCTCCGCTAGGACATGCAATGTTAAAAAAGAAATGTAAGGCAAGGCTAAGAGAAGCACTCCTCTGCTTCAAAGGAAGCGATTCAGTACCTTTTCTTAATCGCTTCATTTCCCGCTGGGATGCTACACACGCACACAAGAACAAACACAAACCCATGCAACTTTGACGGGCGACTGCTACGAAATAGAAATTAGATTGATTCGGTCGCCGATATCGGCGGCGTCGCCATCACAGTGGTCTGCAGTTTGTGCACCTTCACACCAAAGCCGTGTATTCTATTCTATTCGTTTTTGACAGTCGCTGTGGAAAGCGATTCGTCGGTCGCCCTTAGCATGCGCCTCGTTTGTGAACGGAACAGTAAAGAGACCGAAGGGCGCACCAGGCGCGGGAGTTTTACCGAAGAATCCGTGTTATGGTGTAATTCACACCACGTTACACATTCTACAAGGACAAAGAAGGTAATCGATGCGAAGAGTTCTTCCATGAGCTGGAGATTGAACTAAAGAATTGGAGACTCCGCCAATATCTGATGATAACTCTACGCTGCCGCCTAGAAGCTTAGCTTCATGGAAATAGGTTATAGGGTTACAAAATTACAGGGTGATATGTAAACATCTAACAAAATAATTTCAAAACGCCCGAGCGGCTAAACCCTTACGATTAATGTTGTGTTTTGATCCCAGAAAGATGATGCAAGCGTTTATGGGAAACGTTTTTACCCAATACAGATTTGACAGTACCAGTACCATTTAAAGGCTAAGGTATACGTAAATACACCAGAGCCCACAGAAACTCTCTAGTTATAGCTCGAGATCCTTATTTATTTTAAAAAAGGCGGGAAGGCTTGGCAGGAGAAAGTAGGGGTCCAAAATGTGCCATGTAATCAGTCACCCGTTGTACTCCCAATCTGACTTGTCCTTCAGGTCATGGTCCTTCAGGTCATGGTCATGGTGATTCATTTGAAGGATAGAAAAGGATGAGTAAGGTTAATGGCGGTCGGGGGAGTGATGACGTTTGAAAACTCAGATATTCTACGAGTTTGGAAATACTGACTGCGGCAGATTATTCTACAGTCGAGTTGTTCTATTTATAAACGAACGTATTGTGTTGCGGAAAAAATATTGTCGCGCAGGCAGGAGGGCGGTAATTTCAGTGGAACAGTTGCTATAAAAGCAGCGGTAAAATATAATCAGGGCTGCTACTTTTTTAATGGCTTAATGCGGCAATGGAGGCAGCGCGGTTTTGTATTGCAGCCAGCAATGCAACTATTACGGAATCCTAGACCAACCCTGGGGCAACCCCCGGCACGCGGGCTAACTACGGCCCGCAAAAAGTTTCTATCCGGCCCGCGAGATCTTTAGTACAAATTAAAAATGTATATTTTTTAATGTAATTCGTCGGGTTTAAATTAAACATTAAACGCACATAGCAACATGTAAGTTCATAATTTAGTAGGTACTAATGCTAAAACTAGCATTCTTTGGGGGGGTCAAAAGGGAGCACACCCTTAAAGGCCTTCCAAGCCAAGACCTAAATGTCATAGTGTCGAGGGCTGCATGGCGACCGGGCGCACTCAGTTGTATAAGCCTTATCTTGATACGGAGGCTCTGTCAGGATGGACCTTCCGTTTGCTGCTATACTCGTGGGAGTTTTATGGACCAAAATACGCAAAAAAATCCGACGAAGAAGGAGGTTGTGGGTTTAATGCCATAAGCTCAGAGCTGGAGAGGGATCTCGTCAGAGGTACTTCATCCAAACAGTGATTTCGGCTTCGCAGAACAACCTGGGAAAGTTGTCGGTATGACCGTGCAGCCTAGCAGGAAAAAATTGTCTGGCGGTGGCAGGAGGAAGAGGGCCAAGGCAAGGCGGCATTGGAATTGGGGAGCTCCTCCACTCTCGCAACTTACTTCTCAACAAACCATGACCAGGCAGGACGGTGGTCAGGAACCTGGGGGCTCCATGAAGCAGACCCAGACAGCAGTAATCGAGAAGAAGGACATTCCCAAATTTAAGAAGATCACCTTGTGGTTTGCTAATGATGTTAGGGAGCCGGAACAGGTGTTCCGCAGGATGGCGATCCAAAACCCACTGATTGAGATGACCTTTCGGCATGTAATGGGTATAGGACTAGAACGGTCAATTCCTGCCCTTAGCATTGACGAAAGGTCACTCATGCAACTAAAAGAGTGGAGCATGTCTCTATTAGTTTATCTAGAGGGTTATCTTATTAGTTTAAATAGAAGGGGTATTTGTTATTCTGTCCAGAGTTCAGTAAAGATGAGAGGACAGGAAATTGGGCAAGGATGTTTAGGCAGTTTTTAGTTAATCTGTTAGCATACTTATGTCTGATTTTGAGAGTTGGATCTTTGAGACCGTGCATGGGCGAGGTGTGGATTTGTGGAGAAAATATCCATGGGGGAATAAAGTGGGACCGAGTTTGATCGTACAGAGAACTACCGCTTTATATCTGGGAAGGTCTCGGATGTAATTAGGAGGTGAGGTCCTTTGCGCCTATTAGCGTCAACAAGATTCAAATGGAGGAATGACAGAGTGATCATCGAAGACAGGAACGTTTTTGCTAAGCTATCCACAGCTTCATTGCTTTTTATGCCAACAGCTTTTCATGTACTGTGGTTAATCTACTTATACACCAATTTGAATAAAAATTAGGCAACGGTTTAATTGTTTCTGTTTCTGATGGCCAGTACAGATAAAGAATCTGTAAAAATGAGATGGCTGAGCGAATTGTTTTGCAGAATTGTGACTGCCTGGTAAATAGCGAAAACTCCGGCAACTTGGGAGTAAGTGTGCTGGGTCAAAATACCTAATTGTAACAGGCACACCTCTTCATTTGTTACCTTTGTAACAGCGAAGGAAACCTTTTGTTCACATTTATTGGCATCGGTGTATAGGGGTTTGTGGTTGGGAATGTGTGAATGTACCTAAGGAGTTGGCTGTAGAAAATTCAAGGGGTATCTTTCTAGCTATCAGGCTATTGAAGAGCTATGAGCAGTGAACCTTGTCTTAATGAGCATGAAATCGATTAGGGTAGAGCGAAAGGCACCAGCAGTAGATCTTAAGAGTAAGAGGAAGTAACCAGCAGTGCCCAAGATAAGGGACTTGCAAATGTGCAATTGACAAAGCAAAGAAGTAATTGACAGGGCATTTCTACGAGAAGCTAAACATTTCACCAATTTATTGTTTTTGTTAGTTACTGTGTTAATGTGCAGGCTCCTTTTAAGATTTTTTGTGACAAGGAGGCCTAAAATTGGTGATGGTGGATGGGTTGCAATTTTTTCTCTTCAGATGTGGAGTAGTTCAGCTTTGTTCTTTAAATAAACTGCTTCGGCAAAAGAAGCCCAGGCTGGCGATGTATTCAGTGCATTGGTTAAGTTTCTCGAAATACCCTACTACCTTTTTCAACCCTTTGGTTACTTGAAGAAGTTGCGCTGTACCTTTCACTTTGGAACACTGATTTTATTTCTCTGTAATCATGACTTGTGATGTCTCCCTATAGTGGAGTCGGCAAGCAAAACATAAGGAATTGTTTCCAGTCCCAACTTTTCTTTTCTTAATATGTTAGTTACATCGAATACTATACGAAATGGACAATTTCTACCACTGGCAACCGCCGCTACGTAAGTTATGGGCCATTTTGTGGAAAATCTCCAAAATTGGTCGTTCTTTCTAAATATAGATGAGAAATTCAAAAAAAAGTGGAATTTTTCGAGAAAATTGACGAAAAAATACAAAAATTCACGATTTTCTATTCGAGTTTTTTCACTTTTTCAAGTTTAAATTTTTTTTCTTTAACCATGATAAAGTGCATAAAAAAACCTACACTTAAAATAAAAACGAACCTCATACGTTGCGATGCACAAAAGTTATTGGCCAATCAAGTTTCAAATTTGAGGTTAATTTTTGAGACTTGTATTAAAAAATTTCAACTTGAAATTTTAACCAGTTTATTGCTCAGATTATAAAGTATAATTTCTGAAAATTTCATCAAATTTTACTTAAAACATTCGAAGTTGTAACCAAAAACCAAAATTTAGCAACCTCTTCAGTTTTTAATTATTTTTGAGTTTATGTGTGCAGATTAAAATTTCATTTTGTAACCGCTGAGAGGTAATATCATAATGAACAGCCACAATTTTTGTCGCTTTCTTTGGACCTCCACATACCGAGAAATTCTCATCTATATTTAGAAAGAACGACCAAAATGGTAGATTTTTTACAAAATGTCCCATAACTTACGTAGCGGCGGTTGCCAGTGGTAGAAAATGTCCATTTCGTATAGTATTCGATTTTTTTGGGACTGGAAACAATTCCTTTTTCACTCAAATTTGATGCTTGTCCGACTCCACTACTACATAATGTGAATCGTACTTCACACCGGAAGTTATACCTGATTTTAACTGGCCCCAAACCCCTTTACTTGTTTGAAACTCTACGCTGGTACCAGGGTGGGTGGCGTTTACTTTCCATTGTGAGGGGGGGGCCTTAATTATCTCGTTTTTAACCTCTGGTGGTACGGTCGTATACACCCATTTAGATATACAGGTAAGTTAGTAGATTAGTTCATAGGCTACTATTTCTCTTCAGTTTTTGGAAATAAATGTTTGACTTTTGTTTGTGCTGTACCAAAATATGCATTTCATTGTTGTACAACAATCTTTAATAATGATGGACTAGGGCCTTTTGATGGCTAAGCAGCGGGCGATGTACCCCGCCCCGGAAATCTGTTGGCCGGTATCCTCCACAGCCAAATAAGTACTCCCCGTGATGGGGACGCTCACATGCAGACAAGTGGTGGTGCAAAAGTTCAAGGTGGTACATATCTCCGTTGTCTCTACAGTCCACGACCCCCCCCCCCGTGCCATCCCGTCTCTTCAGGCCCGTGGTACCGCCTTTGTTTTGAATGATTTGAGATTGTGCTTTTGGTTGTTTGTTCAAGTTTTGGTTTTTGTGTGAGAAGCCGAGGTTCCCCAACCAACCGAGGCTTCACGGTACACGATGGCTCAAAGGGTCAATCGGGGAAGCCCCTTCCCAAACAAGGAAGTGTTTTCGAGGAGAGACCGAATGATTTGTATATTACAGCACGAGGCGATGGCTAGAGTTTGAACTTACACTTCCTAATAAATCCCAAGTGCTGGAATGCTTGTTTAACGATTTGGAATATGTGGCTTGTTTTAACAAGATCGCAGGTCTTTGGTAAACGTAAACGTGGTAAACGTCTATTAGCTCTGCACAATTGACTAACATGTATGGGGACAGACAATGCACGCTTTATTGGAAATTAGACAGTACTTCGTTTTGGAGGCATTGACCTTTGTAGATAAGGAAAGAGATACTGGGTGGAGTCAAATTCTGGACCGCAAGAGTTTTTTCTTAAATTATTATCAAATGAAACTTCTTTAGTTTTTATTGTGTTCAAACACATCCCATTTAACCATCTATTCGGCCTTGGCTTCACAATTAATAGAATGGGGAATGAATAGACTCATTCGTGCGTGCATGATCCTGGTTATCCATATAGCGGCAGACTCAGGGGCGGATCCAGCCCTCAAAAAAGGTTGTGGTCACAGCCACCCGAAAATCGGCCAAGTGCGAGTCGGAGTATGAACTCGCTCATGATCGATATAGTGCAATCCTACAAAGGAGATGTTTACAAAATATATGACGCCCTGACCAAGATTTTGTACAGTGTAGTTCCACGTGGGCAAAGCCGTGGGGCAAACACTAGCAGGTAAATTGATTGCGTAGGTCAAGCAACATTGGATGTCGTTAGTGCTTAGTTGGGGGACTGCTTGGTAAAACAACACCCGCGTTTGCAATTGTCTATGCCGATGCGGATGCAATTATACATGTTCATACATTTAGCGGGAGCGTGCATGCCATGCCTGTAGCGGGAGCGTGCATACCCATGCGGCATTCGCATTTGTTCGCTATGCGTCCTAAATTATTTTTACTCAGGTTTGAATAGACTAGAATTATCAAATTGGCAAAGTATAGGTGCGAACGTACGAGATTTAGATGACGAAGTTGTAAAAAAAATGAATGTATTACTTTTATGAGAAACTTGGACAAAAAATGAAGAATATGATGAGGACTCCGCTAATGTCTTACCACCTCATACAGATATACAAAAACACCATAGCTTAGTCACGATAAATCACCATGAAATATGTGTAGGCAGATCTATGGCAGAAAAAGGACAGATGAATTTGATGGTAGCTATTTATGTATCGCCGCATAAAACTTTCGCGAAATAATCCAATTCATACATGACAATCTCCACTTCTGAAGGTTCAATTTTACTAGGTCAAAACTTCAACGAAATTCCCATTATTTTGAGTTGCGATTTCAATATTTTTTTTCATTAGATACTAGGTCCGAACTTTGTGGATGAAGGGGAAAGTGGGGATGATGAGAGGTACCACCCCACTTCCCCTTCATCCACACAGATCGTGAGGAAAGTTCTTGGGAGCGAAGCGTCTAAACAGACCCAATATTGACAAAAATACCACGACATATGGAACCTCACTTGATGCAGTTTTTACGCAATTTTTAGACCAGTTTCAATCGAAAATATATCAGTTATCATAAAACTTGTGTTCGTTTTATTGGTTTTAATATAAATAGGAATTCATAAATATCGATATTTTCAAATTGTACTTGTATCAAGTCCCTCGGTAGGCTCGTCACAATACTTCCTGGATCTGTCGTTGGCCTTACTTTCCTGAAAGCGTACTATAGGTATATCCGACAGACCTCCACTATATCAAGCATATTGTTAGCTGGTTAATATTTTAATACTTGTGGCAATTGTGGGGTAAGAAAGTTTTACTTCTAAAGTGTGGTCTTAAGCACACTCATATTTTTTTTATTTTATTAAGGCATAGGATATAATATCATCGGACTATCTATCTCAATACACCGTGAAAGTGTGACGTTACAAGTCTATTAGGGTTGTGGGCATGCCCATCATGCCCACAATGGTGGATCCACTCTTGCAGACTTGCCGTTTTTGTTTCGGAAACATAAGTCCCAGTCAGCATTTTAAGAAAAAAACGGGCAAGCCTCAGCCAATTAGGCTTCCAATAGTGCCCGACAGTTGAAATTTATACAAATAATTCACCTTGTGCGGCCTCAAAATAGGTAAGAGTATCATAAAGAATTTCCCAAATCCATATAAACTACCAATCAACCGTAATTGAAAGCGAAAACTAAGCTAATATAGGCAATTCAAAAAGTGAGAAACCATTTCTTTATAAATTGTGCATATTTTAAGAAAATATAGATACATATACAAAGCAAGCATCGAGGCAGCATGTATAGGCCCAGCGCCAATTTCCAATATTCATGAGCGTATTCCAGGTTTTTATGACTGGCAATAAAAACATTCTCCTTGGGAAAAAACTCAATTTAAAGTTGAAAATCACCTTGTAAAATATTTAAAATGAAAATAAATCTCGTTAATAACGATCACCAGCAAAAGTAAACTTTCATAATTCTTCCCACTTAAGAGCAAACCCCCGCCCTGCCCCCCCTCAAGGTAGGAATTCTGTATAAACTTTATTGGGACCCTGTTATTTTAAAGTAATCAAGCGCAAAGCCATTTCAATATGGAAATAAAAATAGTATAAAAGTTAACCCCGAAACATTTTGCCCGGTAATGCCCGAAAATTTTCTTCTCTGCTACGAAAATGATGAGGGTTATATACATGGTTCAGTCCGCCAATAAACTACGAAGAATTCACCGTGAAGGTAGATCCAATAAAGATTCAAAATTCATGGGAAATATACTTTATAAGAAGGAAAATAAAGTGGAAACTCCTGTTAAGCAGTAAATCATACCCTCGTGAATAATTTTGGTCGGACCCAGGCACTTTCAGGACGTCAATCGATACCTGGTAGATGAGGCCGCTCGCTGCTAGTTAATAAATGCGCCACCGAAATCCCCAAAATATCAAAATGATGAATACCCCGGCTCCTCTTGTAAACATTATTAAGCCCATTAAAGTATCAAATTTTTCGACTAATTTACCGTTTAGCACGGTTCGTTGAGTTTTTGGCTACGGCAGTGATTTTCATTCGAGAATTGCTGAACTGCTGAGACAAGGATACCGGAAAAGGGACGATCCAATGACTCAAGTGGGCCACCTCAGCCCCAAGTCCCGAAGCAGAGGAGTCTGGGTTGGAGGAGCGGCAGCGGAGGTCCACTTTGACAACCACAAAAAAGATGAATAGTGACCCAGATGAACCTGCCAATTTATCATTAAGAATTTCATAAATAAAACAGGCCAATCACGGAATTATGCCGGGGGAGTCCCCGTGAATGCGCCGCTTTGGCCCCACTTGAAGGCATCTTAAAATGATTTAGTAGTTTGGGATGGATAAAGGAAGAAGCCTCCTTGATGTGGTTTCGGCTCGGCTGCTTACGGTAGGATTATATGCCTTCACGGGCCTGTGTATACATCGTCGCATGTATGTAGTTCTGGGGGCTGCCAGATAACCTGGCAGCACCCACTCCAATCCGGGCTTCCATTTCGCATGATTTTCTTTGAAAGATTTGATTACGTGTCTTGTTTTGGAATTCATAGCTCGATACCTGGATCCTATCTGGACTGGGGACTGGGACTGATCCTGGAGGTGGTCCGGATTTCATTGAGCAGTCGCTGATAGAAAAATTTTATCCAAAGGTAATGAGATGGAACAGGCACTAATTTATAAGCTATTCTTGGAAGTATTCTCGTGCACGTATATATATATTGACTGTGGAGAAATTTGGGGTATTTTTGTGGAATTGAAAGGTTTCAATCAAATTGGTTCTAGATATGGTGCTGTGTGTGGGCCTGACTATGTGAATAAATGCAATGAAATTGGAAATCTTATTTAAATAATTTTGATTTCTTGAGAATTTGATTTCCATAATTCTGATGTTATTGAACTCAAATGAAAGCAATTGAAATAAAATTATGGTTAAGCTTTTTTTTAGAATATATGACATGTCACAGTGGGAAACATAATAAAAACATGAAAGTCATGGCTATGAAATGCCCTTCAATTTAAAGGCAATTTCTAATCAAGGTAAGTAGGTAGAAGGTGAATTGTAAAAAGATGGGTGTCGCCTTAGTAAATTGTTATATAAAAACTTCTGATCAGTTTTCACTTCACATAAGATAAAATTTCACTTCATCCATAAGCCCTTCTTTTATTTACAACGGAGAAGTGATAGCAGAAAGTCAGTCCAAAGAGTTTGTCCTGATAATATTCCCCTATGGACCATATAAAATATGAATCACCTTTGGATAAGCTCTTTGCTTTTTCATACTTCTCCGAAATTTAGCCAGACTCCTGGAAACCAGCTCTACTCTACCTCTAACTATAGCCCAACAACAATCACTTCTATTCTCTCCAAAATCATGGACTCAATAACCAAAATAATCTGAACACCCTTGGTCGATGTTCTCCGAGGCTTATCCTCGTACCCGCTCTTTTATTAGTTTTTATAAATGATCTGCCGTCAATCTCACCTAACCTAGCTTTGTTAATGATGGTACTCTTGTAGGGACATCGTCCTACTACTTCCGGTCTTACTTAGTCAAGGAGACTGGGGATAAAACCCAGTCGGCCGCAGCTAAGTAAGATTCAAAATTATTATATTTTTTCCAATTTGACAGTTTGAATAAAAATATAAATAGAAAAGTGTCTTATAAAAATATAGTTCAAGTCGAGTTTAAAAAGTAAAAACTAAAAAGATAAAAACACAATAAATAAAGTTAGAAGCTTTATAAATACTAAAGTGTACAGTGGCGTAGCAACTTTTGACAATCCTCCAGGATCCAAACTCTTGCGCTATATTTTGAGAATAAATTGAATTGAGACTGGGATTAAGGGGTTAAGCCATTCAGCACTTAGAAAATACACAAGAAATATCAAGTGTTAGTTGTTAAAGTTTGAATTTTTTTAAAAATCAGCAGTAATAAAGAGGTCATTGTGCCTCAAACGCGGATCACAAGTGGCTCATGATTGATTGATAAAAGTCAGTGAGGGATTCTTCGGACAATATAGATTTCATGCTAACTTTCCCGATCCTAGGATTGAAAAGTGCACTTTCTGATCCGCTCGAAACTTTGGGCCCCGTTCTAACTTTCGTACGAAACCGAATTCTGAGGAAAATGTAGAATGTCGAGTTCTTATTTTCGCTCCGAAATGATTTTGAAAGGAATTTGAGCAAATTTCATGTGTTGTGTTCTCATTTTCGAAATTTTTCGTAGTTTGACAGTTTTATTATCGGTCTTTGGTTTTCGGCCAAACGTTTTCTTACACTGATAAAAAAAATTTCTTGGCTTAAAGCATTTTTTCTTGAACCAAGCAACTCATGTTTTGGATATAACGAAAACAAAGTTGTCTCGGGATAAGCAATACTCATAGTCTTGGTTTTATTGTCTTGGATGAAGACAAAAGTTGACTTCAAGAAAAAAAAATACGAAACCGATGATATTATAATATTGAAAAAATTCAAGTTCTAAAATCGGTCTTAATAGTTGTGATACATTTTTAGAACTTGAAAGTCCCGTAACCGAAAAAAGTCCGATGAATTAAAAATTTAGTTTCTTGAGTAAAAAATTAAATAATCCTATTTCGAGAAAAACATATCTTGGTTGAAAAATATAAGTATTGAGCGAAGAAATACGATTGCTTGGCTCAAGAATTTCCAATGTCTTATTCTGAGACAGCATTCTCATGTTAAGACTGAAAAATTGTTATACTCAAGACAACGAAACGAAGACTATCGAATTGCTGGAATCAAGACAATTTTTTTATTAGTGTACGAAAGTTAGAACAGGGCCCTTTATCTGATCCTTTAACTTGCCTTTTTCTGAATTTCATTTCAAGACTCACAAATTGTTTCAAATCTTTTCAAAGCTACCTGGAGCTCCCGTGACTAATGAAGGGTCATTATTCAGCGCTTTTCCAGGTATCCCACAGATAATCCTAAAGTTCGAAGAAATCTTCATGTAGACGCTTTTTAACAGGAAACAGGCCTACAGTTATTCCTTAAAATAGTAAAAAATCTGCGGCTTCATAAAAATATTCGTATGATTTATTCGACTGTGCATATCGAATCATTGGCAGTCGTCGAGGAAGTATCTGTGCACATCAGTCTTTTCGTCAGTCTATATCAGTCCATAGTCGAGCGAGTGCAACTGCGCATCCCGCTCGTAGCTGTGATTGTTCAACAAGCATTGCTCTGGAGCCATTCATCATGTATATGTCAATAATTAATAAACTGAATTCCTCTAAAACACTTCTTCTGGTCTTATTTGTATTAAAACATAACCAAAAGTTATATCAATTTTGAAAAAAAATGTCTAAAGTTCAGGACTCGACTTATAACTATTTAACCCCCCCTGAAAATATTTCTTACTACGCCACTGAAAGTGTACAATTTAATAAAGATAAGAAACAAACTTGTAAATATTAAAATAAAAGTTCTGTTGGAAAAAGAAAGTTGGTTGGACTGTGTAATAAATAAATTAATTAAATAAGAAGTTCTGTTGGGAAAAGGTCCAACACTCCACGTTACCCCTATGCCTTGGACAGACGCGGATCTAGAATTTTGTTTTGGGGGGTCAAGGAATTCCAAGTGGATAAAAAAAATGTCTACTCCTAAAAAAACAAAAATAAAATTAACAAAATGAACAAAACTAACGGAATTTTCTGGTGTATTAAAAACAAACGTGCCAAACGAAAACGTGCCCTAACGTGTTTTTGATGAAGACGCGCCCTTTCTTGTGAGTGCAGCTAACTTCAGAGTTTGCGAATCAAAACATATAAGGCGCGTTTCATTTTCATTGGAGTGCGTACGCTGCGCATTGGCGTAGATGCAGCTACACTAGCCCATACTGTGGTAGCAACAACTACGCCGAAGTACGCCCAACTACGCCGGCATACGTATTCCAATGAAAATGAAACGCACCTATAGAAAGAGTAAATAGATCAATCTGTTGTTGACCTTGAAGGTAATTTTTTTAATTTGCCAAATAGTTGGATTTTGCCGTTTGGTTATTTTTGTTTTTATTTTTTTAGTTGGAACATTTTTATTTTTTAATCAGCGAGTGCTTTTGTGGGGGGTCATGAACGCCGTGACCCGACCCCCCCCCCCCCTTGAATCCACGCCTGGCCTTGGACCGTATTAGACAAGCACTTGTCATGATCGTGAATTGACGTCCGCTTCAATCAGCCAGGACATCGAACATCAACTAGTCATTTATTTCTAATTATACATGCCCTACCGCTCCTTTCGTTTCATCCTTGGCCTAGAACTAATAGCTGAATCTTCTCTTTATACCTTACCCATAATATTAACAAAGATCTTTGTTAATATCACAAAGTCATAAAACAAACAACTCCAACGACAACTGTTTCTTTCCCCGATCTCCGTCCCAACCAACGGTGTTAGCACCATCTTCCAAAGTGATTCTTCATTCTAAATCTAAATCCATTGTGATTGTATTAATGTTGTAAAGAATTACAAGCAATTATTTCCTCCTTTTTTGTGCATCCCGATTCGTTTTTTTCTGAAATCGGGTTTTAAAAATTTATTTTATTTCGTACTTTTTAGTCCGTTCATTTTTTTTCGGGGGCAATTTAAAAAAAAAATTATTTATTACCAGAAGTATCACACGCCGCCTTCGATAAGAATCGAGGCAGTAGCTAAACGTGGGTTTGACCCTTTCGGTCCACACGATCAACTTCCCAGTATTATGAATGTTGAATATTATCAATGGGTATTTTAATAATAAATAAACAATAATCAATATATCTTCTATATAATATAGGAGAAAAACACTCACTCGCTTGGTCATCAGAACCCAGAGATCCGCTAAGAAAGGGTTTTGCAAAAATCGACTCCTAAGGGGGTTTCGGGGGCGTTAAAAATATAAAAGACATAACAGTTTTTCAACTAAACCTTCTACAGTCCTGAAATTTGGTAGGGATGTTTCTTTTATTAAGTAGGGATCCGCTAAGAACGAGTTTTCCAGAAATCGGCTCCTAAAGGGGGTTGCGGCGGGATCGAAGGAAAAGAGGAAATATTGAAGTTTCCTTAACATAGATTTTAAACAAAGCTTCATTCTTGTTGAAGATATTGTCATAGCTATGTCTCTAAAACCACTCCTACAGTCCGGTCTTCTATCACTATCACGATAGGGAAGATTTGTTATCAGTAACCGTCAATACCCTAATGAACTCGCTTACGATGTCGTCCATCTTACAAAAATCGTGGCTGAAAACGCTCCAAAATTAAATCAAGAACAGAAAGATGAGTATGACGTAATATTATATAGTGTTACTTCTAATACTGGCCAGTTATATTTTCTTAATTCATCTGATGGTACTGGAAAAACATTTTCAATTAATTTGGTACTTGCCAAAATCAGCACCGTCAAAACCTATCAACCAACTTCTATTTCCCAAGTTTCACGGGGGCGAAGTCACGGGAATATACAAGCTAGTAATATACATATAATACCTAAAATTTCACACATTTGTTTAATCAATACTTTCGCTATTACAAACAAAAAAACGGCTCGACCGATTTTTATATTTCCTTTAATACGCTTCGAACGGCATCTCAATGAAGTCGATATGTTTTTTGGTTCGCGCGAAATCGTGCAGGAAAAAATGACCACATCCGTACGCACAGACACACACACACATATTTCTTCTCAAATGTTTGCTTAAAATACTATTGGGACCTTGAAACATGAAAATACATTGAAAATTTTGATTTGGATTTTCGGACCGATTACAATAACAATAAAAAAATATTCATTGTGAGAATATAAAGTCTATTGAAAAAAAATCCCTACAGGTCGAAGAATCGAACTCGCAAACCCACGGGCGAGTAGTAAGCCTTTAACACGCTGTGCTACCAGAGACAGTAGCTGTGGCGTGGGTTGACCAAATATGTAAATAAATCTTTTCAGAAAATCGGTTAAATAGCTTTTCAATTCAAAGGATAATACTCTTAAAGTCTACATGAAATTTCTCACCGAAGAGTTTGTAATTCTTTATAACACTAATCCAATCAGAATGGATTTAGAAAGAAGTCTGGGGTTTGAACCCGCAATGCTTACTTCCAAGATCAACGCCTATACCGATTCATCTACGTGCCTCTTATCAATTTTGCGACAATAAAATAATTTGTTCGCTGCCTTTAAAAATACTTCTATTCGTTCAAGCTGTACTAGTTTTACCAGTTTTTTATGCCTACCTTCGAACTCCTTTATTAGAATTAAAAAAAATTGCATGGGACCACCGTGGGAAAATACCCTTTTAAACAAGCAAAAAGCAAAAAAGTTAATGCGCTACAAAGTTATGCGTGAACAGAACCAAAAAATACATACACGTCGAATTGATAACCTCCTCCTTTTTTAAAGTCGGATAAAAAAGGAGGATGAAAGAACTCCATACTCAATCACCATGACAAAGCAACTTCCCTTCCTTAACTTTTGTCTTAGTCCAAGTACGACATCGGTACCCGTCTTGAATTCAAATTCTTTACCTGGGCCGAGACCTCGAACAAGGTTTACGGCGACGAAAATTAGTGCTGACGGTGCAATTAGCCCTTCAACTGATTCATTGAGTCACCATAAGAATGTAGTAGCTCTGGCCAAATTTTACCCTTTTTTATAGGGTGGACGTGGAACAACCTTTCACAGTCAGTATTTCGGAACTCATACAATTTCCAAAAGTTTTTGCTTAAGGTTTAGCGCATCCTACTCGTGCGTGCACCCGTAGATTTCCCTTGACCTGTCTTATCTGACACCTATCCTTTGAGTTAATCTTCTACTAGACATTGCACCATGATGGACTTTAATAACAAAGAGGAATGATACCGCTTTTCGCCCCAAACAGAAGCGTTAAACAACACGCCATAAACCGTAGTCTCTTTAATACAGATATTTTGCGGGAAAAATGCTGGATTTTATTGAAGATTTTCAACAAAATTTAAATACGGAGAGCGTTTCTGATGAGGTAAGTATTGAAGAGATGAGAAAAAGAACGGACGTAATGAAAGAAGTACACCACCGATTATATCAAAAGCAAAGCTAATATAGCCTGATAATTTATAGATAAGAGCATAAGAGCCTAAATAACGTGAATTCAAGATGATGAAAGTCGTCGTTAGCAACTATGTACATCGTAAGTAATCACAGCTATATCGGCAAGCAAAGTGTCCGGCCTGACAAAAGATGAATAATTACTCGAGAAAAAGCGGAACACGTGACAAAGACCTGAACCAAATATCTAAACCTGAACCAAATAATAAATAGAGTGAATATTTCCTCAGAGCCCAGAAATGACTCTTTGTGCTGCCAGTTTGTAATATCGTCCAGCTCCTGTCTAGCAGTAAGTTTGATTTGAAGGATTGAAGAGAATACGATAGGTTGGGGCTCTGCGAGGTGCTCGAGTAGATGTCGATGAACCTTACGGTTTATCTCGGAGATGTTATACAAGTTCGGAAATACTGACTGCGGTACTGTGGAAGACTGTTCCACAGTCGAGTCGTTTTATTCAAAAATGAGCTTCTAGACTGTAGTTTGCGAGAAAGCGATGGATGCCGTGTGTGAAGTCATGTTCTGTGAGAAAAATTTTGCAACCTCTACGACGTTAATTTCAGTGGAAAAATCATTATGACAACACCATTAAATTTTTTACAGGGTTGCGAAATTGCTGCGCCCATTGTACGACATTTACCTAGTTTATAGCTACTCCAAAAATAATTCGAACTATGGATCATCCAAAATTTTTTGTCGTATAAACGGGATAATTCGAATTATGAAATTTTTTAGCTTAAGCCAAAGTTTTATGAATATAATTGTGAGAATCTTCGATATTAAATACCCGTTTATATGTTAACGGCAGTAGATCGAACGCTTAGAAGACAGCAGGCTGGATTCAGAAAAGGCCGCTCCTGCATAGACCACATTAACACCTTGAGAATCATAGTGGAGCAGTCTACTGAATTCCGATCCCCCCTTTACCTTGCTTTCGTAGACTATGAGAAAGCGTTCGACTCGGTTAATAGGAGCTTTATATGGCGAGCTCTACGGCAACGTGGACTGCCGGATAAAATAATAGAATTGATAAAAGCTCTATACAACAATTCCAAATGCAGAGTTCTTCACAATGGAAAACTATCCGACAGCTTTGAAGTGAGCTCAGGAGTACGGGAAGGATGCCTACTTTCACCATTACTATTTCTTATAGTAATAAACGACATCCTTGTCAGAGCTCTAGATACTAGAACAGGTGGCATACAATGGGGATTGTTAGACCGCCTTAAGGACCTCGACTACGCGGATGATATCTGTTTGCTGGCCCATAGACACCAGGACCTCAAAAACATGGTAAACAATTTGGCAACCGAAAGTAGCTCGGCAGGCTTAAGGTACTACTACCGGGAAAATTTTTCAAAAATTAGATTTTTTTTTCTTTTCATTTTACGATTCCTTATACTATGAAGAATAACCTACTTAATTTTTATAAAGAAATTCGTAATAGAAAAAAAGTTACAGCACTGTGTGGTACTACTACCGGGAAAATTTTTCAAAACATCGATTTTTTTTCTTTTCATTTTACGATTCCTTATACTATGAAGAATAACCTATTTAATTTTTATAAAGAAATTCGTAATAGAAAAAAAGTTACAGCACTGTAGGGTACTACTACCGGGAAAAATTTCAAAAAACCGATACTTATGCTATGAAGAATAGCTTAGTTCATTTTTATAAAGAAATTCGTAATAGCATAAAAGTTATAGCATTTTATAGTCGACCGCCTTCGTAGTGTAAATACCACAAAAGAAGACAACGTGTGTCCCATTCTCTCTAGTTGTTTGAAAGCGCAGCGTTTTCACTCAAACAACCAGAGCAAACGGAAAACTCATTGTCTTCCATTTGGAGCTAAGATGTTCTTCCATTTGGAGCTAAGATGTGAAGATTTTCAGATTTCCCAACTCTTGAAGAACCCACATACAGCTGACCGGAAATCCGGAATTTCGGTCATTTTTCGGCGGCCATTTTGAATTTCGAAAATCGGGCTTCGAGGTGCATCATGGAAGACCCCCATGGACATACGTGCAAAATTTCGAAGCTCTGCCATGACTGGTGCGCCAGCTATAGCGCACACATACAGAACTTTCTTTTATTAATATAAGATATATCCCCCGCCATTTTGTGGTGTCCGCAATATTAGATTTAAAATGACGTTATATAGATTACTGAATTATATTCGTCACACCCTTTCATTTGATACCCATACTGGTTGTGAAGAAAAAGGTAATCCGCCATTTTGAATTTGGAATGACGCCACACAACTAATTGTATTCTACCTGTTATGCACTTCCATTTTATACCCATGTGGGTGGGTCGGTGAACACAATTGCAAAAATCGGCCTCCATTTTGTAACCGCCATCTTGATTTTTTTCTAAACGGTCAGATTGCACTGTCAGGCGAACTATGGGTATGTGCAAAATTTGAAGTCGATCGGTTAAATTTTCTATTTTTTAGTCTATTTTATGTATTCCGCCATTTTGTGTTGGCCGCCATTTTGAATTTGGAATGAAGCTACACCGCTAATTGTATTCTACCTGTCATACCCTTTCATTTGATACCCATGTCGGTGGTCGAGGAAGACAAATGCAAAAATCGGCCGCCATCTTGAAACCGCCTTTCTTTATTTTTGTACAAAATGGTCACATTGAATTGTCAAGAAAACTACGCATGTGTGCAAAATTTGAAGTTAATCGATTTCAAATGATGGGTGGCATTAATAATTTTCTACTCAATAATGACGGACTCCCATACAAACTTTCATACCCTATTTCAACCCCTTAAAGCCTTTGTTTCGGGAGAAAAGTAGCCTATGTCCTTCTCCAAGGTCTAATTTATCTCTGTACCAAGTTTAATCAAAATCGGTTAAGCGCTTTAGGCGCGAAAGCGTAACAGACAAACAGACAGAGTTTATAATATTAGTAGGGATAAAGCGAACCAAAACATTAAACACGTTTTTCTTGAAATTGCATTTTTTCAGCTGAGTGAGAATTAATCTCAGGATATACTGAACCAATTTAAAACGCGTTTTTCTTGAAATAACATTTTTTCAACTAAGTGAGAGTTAATCTCAGGATCTACTGAACCGATTTTAATAAACTTGGGTGCGTTTTGTTTGTTAAGGTATACCCTTTTGTAATTTACCACATTTTAGAAAAAAAATTAAGAAAATAAAATTTGGGAAGTGAAAAAGGGTGAAAAAAAATGCAATTTTGTCAAACTTTTTTTCAAACTTTCACCATTTTTTTTTTGTTTTAAATTTTTAACTAATTGTGGTAAATTACAAGGTAAGAAACTTTCCTTTATAAAATCCCGTTCGAATTTTTTGTTGCAAACTTCTCAATTCTGAGATTATCTCTCACTCATCGGACTATCTCTTTTTTGAGCTCTTGACTTCAGCGCCCCCTACCTTATTGGCAAAAAATAGAAATAAACTAAAACATTTTTTTTTATAACCTTTAAGGACTAATAATGTTATAAAAAAAATTTTCTTGGTAATATCTAACATAGCGGCTGAGAAAAAAATTATTAAAAAAGTGCTTATTTTTGGTCGTTTTTCCGGTAGTAGTACCTTAAGGTTAAATCCGACTAAAACCAAAGAAATGCGGATAAATGCAAACACCCTTGCACGAACAGCGCTAAATAACCGCGACGTGGAACTGGTAGATAAATTCTGTTACCTCGGTAGTATTATTACCGAAAACGGCGGTACAGAAGAAGACGTCAGTTCCAGAATAAATAAAGCACGAAGCGCATATGCATGCCTGTTTCACATATGGAGATCGACGGTGATCTCAATTAACACCAAATTGCGGCTGTTCAACTCCAACGTTAAGGCAGTTCTTTTGTACGGTTGCGAAACATGGAAAGTCACCCAATTCATCACAGGGCCCCTACAAGTTTTCATCAACAGATGCCTACGTCGTATCCTAAAAATCCGCTGGCAAGATAGAATTTCAAATGAAGAACTATGGCGCCGTGCCGGCCAAGAAAGGATAGACGACCAAATCAGGCGAAGGAAATGGAATTGGATGCAACTGTTTCCGCCCTATGTCCCATGAGGGATTAAAGGAGCAATTAGTTATACGTTAATTCGAAATTTTGGCGTAATCTTGAGTTAAATCGATTTAATTTTGCAGCTATAAACTTGGTATATGAATGAGTATGATGGCTTTGCACTTTATCTAGCCATACTAAGTTAGTTTTTGAGGCGCCAAATAAGCTTTATTCCAGGTTGAGGGCTGAAGCAAGAATTTGCATCTCTGTTAGTCTGACATTTTAAGCCCTGCCACATGATTGTCTTATATTATCAAAACCATAGGTAGGAGTGACGCAGAGAACCACCACCAGCGAATCAGTGAGTTTCCTTGAAGGTGATTAAGAGCATTGATCATTGATACACATTAAAAAATTAACGAATGTGTAAATAGTATGGTGTGAGGTTTAGATTCGAAAAGATCCAATACCGCCTTAATTGACTCTACATCTAGTTCTTGAGAACTGAATCAATACTAGGGATGTTACGAATGTCATATTTTTCACATTCGTGAATGTGAATACGAATGTTCGGAATGCGAATTTGCGAATGCGAATGTTTAGGAATAGCATTGAAAAAATTTAATTTAATTAAGGACTCATTATATACAGTAATGGTATTCTTTCTTCTCGTATTTAATAATCAAAGTTCAAGAGAGGAATATTATATTTCCATGAGGCGATTTCTAAAGGCCCTCATTCATACACAGGCCACCGTCGGGCCATGGCCTGAAGGTTTCTCGCCTTGAGGCCAAGTGTAACCGTCAACTGGATGGGGCCTGCAGTCCAAGAAAACAGTCAAAAATCTTTATGTTTGTGGGTATGTATTGTCAGTGCTGAACTTCTATTCAGTTTAAAATTTTCGTTTAGGTATTTTTGCACTTGAATTGACAACATGCTACGATAAACTGTCGTCTTCGCCTGTGTGTATGTAGGGAATCATGTCTTCGTCCCTCAGTCAGACTGAGTAATGTATAGCCTTCATCGGGCGGTACCTGCTGACCTGGCCTAAAAGGCTACGGCCTGCCGGCGGCCTGTTGTGAATGGGAGCCTTAAGGTTCTCATTATAAGGCCGGCTGCACTGAAGAATTGCTCACTCGGAACGCTGGCCAGTTGAACGCTGAGGTATTTATGAGCCAGATCTGTCAATTTGTCGTATTTTAATTTTGTTTCCCACGAGACATGACCCGACCTACACACATTCGCATTCGCAAAACATTCGCATTACTTGCGAATGTCGATGCAAGTGTTTAAAATGATGCGAATCATTCGCATAAGCTAATGCGAACATAGCATAGAATACCAATAGCTGGAGTTTAGTTAACAGAGCAGGTTGCAATTATTTGTTTGGAAATATATGAACATCTAAACCAACCAGAACAGGATCGGCAAAGCGATGAATTCTTTGTTTGTGGTGTGCTGTTAAGGACACAACGAGGCCGTTAGTAGATCCTTATTGACTACAGCCATAGTGCCTGTCGTGTATAATTAGACCCAGGTAAGGGAGACCCTATTTTTTCTGGTCAGTCTTTGGCGAAAACTTCCACGCTGACAGTGCCTTGCTGGCAGGAAGCTTAACTATTCAAAAAGATTTAAATCTTGGCGCCTTTCAAACCTTTCTCAAGGTGAGCCTAACACGGGTCTCAATTGCATGTATTTCAGTCTAGAAAACAGACGCCTACCCATTGCAATCGAGACCTTGGAGTTGAGTCCTGCGACACCAGCCCCTGTACCGTGCTCCATATTTGACCCGTCGGTAAACCAGTGGAGAATTCTTAGACCCCAAGAAGCCCTGTCTTTCCTTTGGAAACCACCAAAATGGCCGCATACGCAGCAAATTGAATTGTTTGGGATACAGTTGAGGATACCCATAGGTCCTTTGACTGTATAGAGCCAGTTTAGGGAGATCTGAAGGTTCAAGGCACTTTTGAGGCGGATTTCTATATGGAAATGTGCAATAAAGTCAATACAATGATTGCTTCCATCGCAACTGTGGGACAGTAGTGCATAGCTCCAGAAGTGCGGAGGCAAGCAAGCCGTTGCAGGCTGCTGCACTTGAGGATCGCCGTGCTCTGCTTAGTCTTGGACCACCAGACTATAGCGGCACAAGTGACAACAGGCTGACATCGTGTTGTTTATCCAGTTCATCATTTGTCGTGTGAGATCCCATTACCGAAAAGCTTTTTACAGGTCCATATAGCTCTAGTGGTCAGTAAGATGGCGTAGTCAAGTTGATCCTTCCAGTTCAGTCTCTTCTCCAGCATCACCCCCAGATATTTGACTGAGTCTGAGTTCTCAACTGTCCTAGTCTGGATACAAATAGGACCTAGGTCCAACTTCTAACGTTTGGAAAAAGGTACCAGGACGGCCTTTTTTTGGGGGGATTGATAGGTCGCCCCTGATACATCATCTCTGAATTTCTGAAATGGAGAAGTCAAATCAAATTACCCCGAGAAAGTGATGGCAATATTATCTACATAGCCGTTGATATCGAAACCAAATTCGTGTAGTTTGGTAAAAGCTCATCCGCAACCAGTGACCAGAGTAAAAAGGACAGAAATCCACCTTGAGGGCATCGCTTGATAGCCTTGACACTAATGGTGGAGACACCCAGAGTAGACCTACAGGCAAGGCTTTTATCCACCCCATTGTGCGGGGATCCAGGTTTCTGACAGCCACTGTTCTAGAAATAGAATCATAGCCAGTGTAATCGAAAGGACCCTCGATGTCAAGGAACACACACAAGACAGGCTCCTTATAGTACAGTCATTTGATTCTAAAAAAGAGGTTACCTGTAGAGTTTTCCGGGAGTTTTGAAAATTTGTAATTTTATAGATTTCGATGTGCTCTTCCCGAATTTCAACTTTGTCACCTCGTATCTTTGCCGCTCGCGCCGCCATTGTCAAAAAATGTTGGTTAAAAAAAACCTTGACTTTTACAGTTTTAGATAGGTGGGAGTATTCTGCGTACACGGACACTTTACTCATGAAAATAGGTCATAGGGTTGCAAAAATACAGGGTGATATGTAAAAATCTAAAAACAAATTCCAAACGCCCTAGCGGCTAAACCGTTACGGCTTCCCACGCCCACCTATACGATTTTTTGTTCGTCTATCCATAACCTATCCACAGCCGGTTGCTTTGTAACTTTTCGTAGTACACCCTGTAGTACCTGAAATTAAATGTGACGGATTAGCGTAGATGTATAATAGTTTGTGGCGCTCGTAAGCCAAAACTATTGACTTTACGAAAAAAAATGTTATTACATGAATTGTACGAAATTTTCTCTAGTTTCCTTTTGTATATATGTAAGTGTTTTTATCGGAAAATGAGTCGGAAAGGAGATATTCTCAAAAAACTGCTTTTAGGCGCCATTTTTCCAACATGACGTCCCGGTTGAAGATGTTTCCAGAAAGGCTCCGAGAATAAAGGTCTGGCATGGCCCTACGACTGTCCCCAGCAACCAGGGGATAAGCGGTCTGGAGGATTGACACTGGAAACTACTCGCTGCACCTCAAGGTTACTTCATGGTTAGAAATGTATAGGCCATCTTTCTTTTTTAGAAGGCCCACTCCGTTGAAGAGTCTTTTGAGAGCACCTTTTGGATTTTAGTTGCCTCTAGTAGAGTCTGCAGGTGCTACCTCCAGGAAACTCTTTTGGAACGTCTAAACTCGTTGCTGCGGGCTATCAGGGTGACCCTGTATTCTTCCCATTGTCCAGCATGATTTGCCCTATTGAACAATCTCCTAGAGTTCCTACGTATTGCAGCCTGTCTGTGGTATACACTTGAGTTAGGATCGAAATATCTTACTTCGGAACTTGTCATCAAATGATTATTTAACTCGAAGATCCACGCGGGATTAAAGAGAATGGCAGAAGTAGAAACTCTGTCAAAATTTCAATATAAAATATGTTATTTTCTAAAAAAAAGTGTAATAGGAAGTGATTGTGCCTACACCAGATAACTAAAATTTAAATTACAGAGCCAGCGGCGACCATTGGATGTTGAGATGACAAAAAGATAGGGAGATACTACTATCTAGACATGACGACGACCAGCAAAAAACCACCCTTAATTTAAATTGCTTAATAGTTTTATTTAAATAATTCAATAAATATTGTAATTCATAGCACTTAACAAATAAATTATAGTCTCAGTCAGTAGGGTATACCGGATCACTGTAAAATCTGCGCCTTTTGGTAGTATGCCTCCTCGCAAGGAGGGTTGTTGTCGTAGTAAATTTTACGTTCTGGCTTAACCAGATTCAAGTACACCGGCTCAATACTGACAGGCTGGGGCTGCTGCTTGACGATAATTGGCTTAACAACTTTCGACGACGGACGATGCAGCACAACAGGAGATGGCTTTACTACAAGAGGTGGGTGGTTGATCACAACATTAGTTGGCGGCCTCTTAACTACAATCGGTGGAGGTCGATGGATAAAAATTTCACCCCTTTCACTCTCGTCGCAAGGATACTGCAGCGGCGACACCAACGCAGGACGAACATCTTGAACATTTGTTATTGTTTCTGAGGCCTGCTCAGGTTTCGTCCAGGAAAGGTATCTTCCGTAGTAAGGATGCGGTAAGTAAGTTGGATTTGCCAGCGAAGTCTGTTTTAAAGCGAAAACGTGTGGTTTAGGATTTTTCATAATTAAAAAAGAACAACTTAAAACTTACGTAAATAACTGCTGAAAATGCTGCTAAAAATGTGAATGAGTTCATTTTGTTAAACAAACAGAAATCAGTCTGTTAACTGAGAGTGCACTGAGCAATGTTACATAAGAGGCAGGTCTTAAATATCATATCACTATTGATTGAACTACGATATCTACGTGAGATTCCTAAGATTTATTCTAAGAAGTAATCAAACCTTGAGGACTGTGCGTCGATAGCATGATACGACGACCATCAACAGTCGTTTAACTGACATTCAACTTTAGATGGCGAAAGTGAGAACAAATTAAATTCTTGAGTGGATTTCACATTAGTAAGCATTTTTGTAATAATGTCATTGCCACTTGACTTGTGTGCAAATATATTGGATAATGTTTCTCTCTTATTGTGTTCGCGATCAACGAATTTTATATAAACAATTTATGGTCAGTGTTGACGGTATGTTAGTTTAGTTGGTTTAAGTGAAATTTTTGAAAAAATGTGATAACCTAATCCTGCTCATGTTTTTGTATTGCAACCGAGAAAACAATCTCTTAACGATTTGGCAGAAACAAAATGTATAAATATCAATTGAAAGCCGTAAGTAAATTTTTTTTAAATATTACTAAGATTCAATCAAAATAGGTGAATTTGTTAAAGTCATTATCGAAGACAAGCAAGTTTGCGCTATGGCAGTTGTAAAACTTAAAATCTTTGCTCTTTTTAAATGATTGTTTTGAGCGAAGTTTTAATCTCTGATAATAAAATTAAAATCTGGATCGAGTAGATCTATGTATTTCTTATTATTGCAGGTTTATTAATGGCTAAATCGGCTTTATTTGATCTGGTAACAAAATTAAAAAGTTCACGGTGTAAATAAAGGAAAGGATATAAATATGTTCTGTTTAGCTCATCAATTAAAAAAAAACTCGAAATAGGAAAGTCCCGAAAAATCCTAATTTCTGCCGATGTTATCATGTTTTTCTAACGATATACTCGTATTAACAACCCTTTTTAGAATGGATCGGGAATGTTTCAGGAAAATTTAGAATGTTGTATTTTGTAATACGTTAGTATTTGCATTTGTATTTTGTGGTGCATTCGGAAACTATTGCTCTTCGTACAGCTCGATGTATTGTGTATCCTCTGCGAACGTTTCTTATTCAAGTCCAGGACATAGGCTGCTGATCAGCCTTAACATAGCTCTTTTATTAGTGTTCCAAGGCTGCGTCTCTCAAGTGTAGCACAATTGCAGAAGACATATTCTGTTTCGACATATAGCCCGGTACCCACTTGTTGCAAACCGACGTCTCGTATCACCGTTCTTTAAAAATTTTCCTAAAAAAATTGCAATGCTCCGTTTCAAAATGTGCGAAAAGATACAATACGAAATCTCCCATTTAGCGAGTTTTCACTTCGAAGGAATGCTGCTTGCCCTACGCAATCGAACGAGAACCGATCTATTTAGTATGCTAATGGCACCCTTTATGCCGGGTTTTCACTAGTAGAATTAGTGGTAGAGTAACTGGCCTACTTTTAAGCGGTAGAGTAACTTTACCACGGTGCTATCCCACTCTACTCTACTATAACCGAGTTTTCATTAAGTGAGTTTACAGGATAGTTAGTACTCGACCAGTATACTCTACCACTAATTCTACTAGTGAAAACCCGGCATTATGGTCACCAAGATAATTGTCTATTTGCTTTGTCCTACACAATTTCTTTAAGCTCCAACTTTATTCCCTTAAGCCTAGAAAGAGGGTAAGTGTACCGTGGTTCGCTTGGACTATACGAAGCGTCTTTTATTGATAAGTGCCTGTAGCGGGCTGCCTTTGAAAAAGTAGAATTTTTACTCATGAGTACCGTGGCTAATTTGAGGTCCATAAAGGCTTCAGGCTAAGAACGGGCGAGTCTTATTTAGGCTTTTTGATGCTGTGTCTGCCTGTTTCAGGCTAAAGCCGGAAATATATTAGACGTTAAATAACGTACGTCAATTCCTGCAGCAAATGAATAACAGACCACAATAGACGTACATCACATACTTATGTACACCAGTTTTCGTCAAATTTTCTTTAAACGTAGAGAATGATGCCGTCTTATGGAACGGGGTTGTAATGTGAAAATCGTATATTGGTTGTATTCAGAATCAAAATCAAACAATGTACACTGTGATTATTATGGTCGATTCTACATCAAGGTTTACGGTGACAGTGGTATGACACGTACGTGTAAAGCTGGCTTCCCACTATGCGCGATATTGCGGACGAACGCGGACCGTGCACCATGGGAAGAGTGTCGTCCGTAAAGGCACAGACACGTCTGTAGCGGTCCGAAGGATCCGCCGCAAGTCGGTAAATCCGGCTTCCCATGGTGCGCGATTTTGCGGATTATCACCCACGGACGAGCCCGGACCGCACCGCACCGCGCGTATCGGTATGTGTGGGTCTGCTAACGATCACTTTCGGTATATAGGCCATGGCCTTGCAACCAAACACACGTAGAGGTCACAGATTTGGCTTCGTATTTCACCAACGTTTTTCTGGTATAATGTTCTTTATGCCATGGCATATGATTTGGTATATCAAATTCACCGCTGTCATTGCTGCCTCTGCCCAAAAATTTCGACCAAAACCGCTGTCTATGAGCAAGCATCGCACTTTTTCCATAATGGTACGATTCATCCCTTTTGCTACTCCATTTTGTTCAAAAGTATGTGGTACCTACTGTCCTCCGTTTTTGTATGAACATGAAAGACTTGTTATTTCTAGACTTTGGTTTTTACATGCTCGTCTGTAGATTTACGGACGAGCCCGTACCGCACCTGAATTTTCCGACTCGCGGCGGATACTACGCACCGTTACAGACTTGCTTGTGTCTTCACAGACGACACTCTTCCCACGGTGCGCCGTCCGTGTCTGTCGGCAAAATCGCGCACCGTGGGAAGCCAGCTAACGTTGCGGCGCGAGCTCGTGCGGGGCGCTCCGGGCTCGTCCGTGGACGTCGGCCGTGCGTGATAATCCGCAATCCGCCGTTGTATACATACCCCGTAATTCTGACGAATCAAAGTATGAAGATTTTACAAATATGATCTTTTTTTCTAATCAAAAAGTTGTGTTATAAATTTTTGAAATTCGATTTTTTGGCTATTTTACATTGTAGTCGAATACTTGAGGCAGTTTTTTTTGTAAATTTTCAGATCCAAATATCCTGCGGTTCAAAATTTACAGTAACATTCGTTGACGCTCGACTTCGCAGTGTGAAATTGGTCGGCAAATGTTCAGATTCAAAACATTTCCTGCTAGTGAATTTTTTGTAAAAAATTAATAACTGCTTGATTTTTTATCCGATAAAGGTTTGAATATATTTTCATATTCGATAAAGCAAGATTTAAGACGATATTATACCTATACCATTATTCAAGAATTAGGAAAAGAATTGAGTTTTGCACTTCCTTCGATTCATGCACTTACAGGATGCGACACAACCTCGTCGTTTTATAACATTTTGAAATCTAATCGATACGAGCGGCGTCCGGCTAGCGGTTAGCGTCGATTCTGAGTTTTATTTTGTATTGTTTTATATGAAAAACGCTCGAATCCGGCCACGATACGAGCAGGGAGCGTTGACAGGTAGAGCGGCAATACTAAAGTGCCGCTCGCCGCTATTTTGAGACATCGTATCGTGGCCGAGGCTTAAAGCGTTCAAAGCAGCGCGGAAATTAAGCGATGCAGATTTGTTAATACTCAGTCATTTGGAGAAAGGATTTTCAGATGAGGTTATTGATGTATGCACTGCTGGTATGTTGCTCTATACGATTTACCCGGAAAATATTTAAAATTCCATAGAAATATTACTAAGTTCCGTGTTATGCTTTCGACCTCAAAAATAGTCGCAGTTGAGAACCTTCCACCGTCATATCCCGCTCTTTTGCAACATTTAAAAAGGTGTCATTGGCAAACATACGTATGGTATAATGCACACAAAACAATAATTCAACCTCTTGATTTAACAACTTGTAGTTGGAGGTGCAAAGAAAATGTCGTTATACCAGTCATGTTCGAAGGACCTAGTAGTCTAGAGTTACAACAGAACTATTTTTGCAATTGCAGTGCAAAATCTACTTCATGCAGTCAAGCTGAATCGTGCACTTGCTTTACTCAAAAAAATAAAATCTTGCGCACTATGTAAATGCCGTTCAAAATGTTTTTCACAACCTATAATACAGAAACAAAATGAAAATTGGGAGTTCGACTGATTAATAGATAAATAATAAATTAACCCTTCTAATAAAATTTGTTCATATTTCCTTACAATAAACGCAATGTTCTATTTTAACAATAAAAAATTTAAGTGGTTTTGCTACTGTCTCTGTAAATTTTGAACCGCTGGATATTTTAATCTGAAAATTTACAGAAAACTGGCTCAAGTATTCGACTAAAATGTGGAGTAGCCAAAAAAGCGAATTTCAAAAATTTATAACACAACTTATTGATTAGAAAAAAAGGTCACACGAATCCGTTGGAAAATTTTTAAACATTCGCCATTTTGTTTCTAATTGATGCACACATTTCGGATAAAGTTTCATATTTAGAGAATTAGTTCAACAAGATGATGTTAAAATTTGAAATCGATATCTGCAATATTAACTGAGATATGGCGAGATAAAATGTAAATTTCGTTCAAACAGCGCATAGGAAAAAATTGCATTTTTATAATTTTTTTATATGTTGGCAATATCCAAACTTCGGCCAAAATCAACTGTAGATGCATTTCCCCATCCTCTATCGACTGCAATTAGTTTCAACCGGTTATCTCATTTCCATCAATTCGGCGATGAAATGGGGATGATCTGCAGGCCTATTAAATCTTGCTACACGGGCTTCATCACGTATATCACGCTAGCAGATCACATACTCAACCCCCACTTCTAAACCTATTAGTAATTTGTAGTGAATTTGTAGCGAATTTGTAGTGAAAGTATTAATTTTGTAGAAGCTTCTGATCTCGAAATATCAGGTGATCTGCCGGCGATATCACGCTAGCAGATCACATATCCAGCCCACACTTCAAAACCTATACGTATTTTGTAGCTCATTTGTAGTGAATTTGAAGTGAAAGAATTAATTTTGTAGAACCTACCGATCTCGAAAAATCAGGTGATCTGCCGGCGATATCACGCTAGCAGATCACATGTGCATTTTCGCTAATTACAGGGTCAGAAAAAATTAAAAAGGTGAGCAATTTTGTAGCTGAGTTGTAGTAAATTTATAGTGAAAGAATTCATTTTGTAGAGGATACCGATCTCGAGGAATCCCACAGATCCGTCGACTCAAGTGCAAGCGATTATATCTAACTTTCGTTCTGCCGATTTAGGGCAGGGTAGTGTACGAGGTATCGTGTGCAAGAAGTACAAAGAGTTAATTTCGTAGAGCCTACCGATCTCGGGATATCCAATTGTATCACGCTAGCAGATCACACGTGCGTATCTGCCCGCCTCGGGCTCAAAAAAAATCAAACTTAAAAAAAATAAATAAATAAATGATCGCGGAGTCTAGACTACAAGCCCACGGCAATTTTTGGGAGGTCATGTGAAAGAGCACGAATTATATGCAGATCGTTACTTCTAAATGAGACGCAAACTTTAGGCCATATGCCGTCACTTCTCCGCGGTACATGTGACTGCACAGGTAAGTTGAATATTCCATCCGGAGGGGTGCTTTTCCGACCAAACATTCTTGTACGGCAATTCTCATACAGGGGTTGAACGCAAAGTAAACTTAAAGCAAAGCACATATTTTTAAACTTACTTTGCTGTAAACTGTGAACGCTGTTTGTTTCATATTGCTGCGAATGTTGTTGCTTTCAAATTACTTAAAAGCTTTCAGGAGCATACTGGTCCGACTGCAAATGCTTCGGCTTTAAAATACTTTGCTGTGAAATGCTTTCTGTTTGCTTATTACAGTTTTTCAAAGCTTTGCTCTCCAAGGCTGTGAAGTACTTTGCTTTCCTTCAGCAATTTTTTTTTCATGGTCCAACTTTATATAGTAAAATGGTATTTTGTGTAGAGGGGTGAAAACTTTTTTTTATGTGTATGTGAAAGCATTCGCAGCCGGACCAGCATGCCCCAGCATTTGTAAGCAACAGCATTCGCAGCTATATGAAACAAAAAGCTTTCACAGCATGCAGCAAAAAGTTTGAAAATATGATTGCTGTAAAGCAAAGCAAAGTAAATTGCTGTGGTTTTCTTAGCAGCAAAGCAAAGTCAACAGCAACTGTATTAAAATTGCTGCAGCAATTTAAACCCTGTCTCAATTTATTAAAAAAATAAGATGCCGATACTACAACAGATTTGGTTTTCTCGAGATAGGTAGGCTTTAAAAAATGAATTTCATTATACACATATCACGCAACGCGATATACGCAATATTATATACATTATTGAAGCCGTAAGTCGGTTGGTCTGGCGGTTGGTCTCAGCGACAAAATAGCTCACTTGTTTGATTTTTTTTTGAGCCCGAGGCGGGCAGATACGCACGTGTGATCTGCTAGCGTGATATCATTGGATATCCCGAGATCGGTAGGCTCTACGAAATTAACTCTTTGTACTTCTTGCACACGATACCTCGTACACTACTCAAGGCCTAAATCGGCAGAACGAACATACATACATACATAACGCTCCTTTAATCCCTGATGGGACATAGGGCAGAAACAGTTGCCCTCCAGCGGACTCTGTTTTGCGCGACAGCACTCAGCTCTGACCAGGATCTCCCGGTTGTTGCGGCCTCTGCTAATAGGGTTCTCCTCCAAGTTGTTCTAGGTCTTCCGACTCGACGGGCTCCTTGTGGATTCCAGTCGAGGGCCTGTTTGGCTAGATTCTCGTTTTCGCGTCGCAAGGTGTGGCCAACCCAATTCCATTTCCTTCGCCTGATTTGGTCGTCTATCCTTTCTTGGCCGGCACGGCGCCATAGTTATTCATTTGAAATTCTATCTTGCCAGCGGATTTTTAGGATACGACGTAGGCATCTGTTGATAAAAACTTGCAGGCAGAACGAAAGTTAGATAAAATCGCTTACACTTGAGTCGACGAATCTGGCGGATTCCTCGAAATCGGTATCCTCTACAAATTGAATTCTTTCATTATAAATTTACTACAACTCAGCTACAAAATAGCTCACCTTTTTAATTTTTTTCTAACCCTGTAATTAGCGAAAATGCACATGTGATCTGCTAACGTGATATCGCCGGCAGATCACCTGATTTTTCGAGATCGGTAGCTTCTACAAAATTAATTCTTTCACTACAAATTCGCTACAAATTCACTACAAATTTCTAATAGGTTTAGAAGTGGGGGTTGAATATGTGATCTGCTAGCGTGATATCACGCCAGCAGATCACCTGATATTTCGAGATGGGTAGCTTCTACAAAATTAATTCTTTCACTACAAATTCACTACAAATGAGCTACAAATTACGTATAGGTTTTGAAGTGGGGCTGGATATGTGATCTGCTAGCGTGATATACGTGGCTTCATCGAATGATCATTCTTGTAAGAATGTTCATTCACGGCCCGTGTATCCCCTTGAATTAAGCTTGAATTATCATTTACAGCTTCATTCATCATTCGAAAGAATGAAGTGAAATCTGCTTCATTTATGAGAAATAAAACTGAAAGTGGGGAAATTTCCATCAACTTTCCATGAAATTTCCATTACTCTCATAAAATTTAAAAATAATCGAACTGTCAAAAAAAAAAAATAAAAAAATTATAAAAAGATTCGGATTGTTTTATGTATGCCAATCGCTTTAATGTTTTAGATTTTCGTATTAATAAAAAAAAGTTTCAGTTCAATATTCATATAAAAACGCTTTTGAATCCATTGTGCAAATAATTGTGACATTTAATAAATGAAGTGAAAATGAAGTACCGTGCATCACCTCGAATTCGAATGTTCATTCAAGGCCAATGAAACTGGAAGAATGAGCATTCGATGAAGCCCGTGTATCAAGGGTATTAGGCATATATGTGAAAACGCTCGAAAATTTCCATCGCAGTAAGCTCGACTGGCAGAAAACTTTCCCACACCATATTTCATTTCCCCTTTGCCAAAAGGTGTTTTTTCTGAAAATCAAGAAAAGTGCCTGTTTTCAAATGCGTTTATGAGGTATAAGGTATTAACTTTTTCCCACTTGTTCTCGTGGACCGATTTTATCCAAAACGCATTCATTGAATTCCTACGATTTTTCTCTTAATTGTAGCGTCCAAAAATCGCAGGGTAGATTTATTTCAACGGTAGATAATATTCAATGATGTAGTTCGGCATACGAAACTGCCCATGGAATACTCTTATCGCACCGAGTACGCAAGGAACGAGCCCATTTATAGATGTTGCATGGTCTTCAATGATCATAACCTATGCTTTACCAGGCCCACTAACAAACTGTCCTACAAAAGGAAATTAAAACTAATAATGAAACCTTAAATTCCCTTTATGTTCTGTATAAGCCTCCATTGTAAAACAAGTATAGTATGTATAACTTACATATAGCCTAGTCCAATTGTACCTGTACCTGACTTAGCATCCTACTATGACAATTTAATTTAATTTGATGTAATTTGTAACTTAAATTTAAGTGTGCCTTGTTTGGCAAATAAATAAATACGTACATTGATCTACGCCTATTATAGTTCAGGATTAAGAACGATCGAGGTCTTTTTTTTACTCGGGCTTAGCGACGTCAAGAGTGCTTAAAGGTCGATTCGCACTATACGGAGCGTCAACGTCACGTCAAGGAACGGCAACGGCACGTCAAAATATTCTTCAACGAGTTTTTCACTAGGCGTTCACATATATAGGCAACGCCACGGACCGTCAACGTAACGGCACGTCAAGATTAGTTTGAAACTATATTTTGACTGATCTATTCTTTTGAATGTGAACGTAGTTACGGCACCATTTCGAATTTTTCAAGTATTTATCTGTTTTTGTTCAAACTAATTTTGGTCGAGTTAATGACGGTTTTTACTTCTTAGTCCTCAGGGACAAGTCCAATTTTGATGATTTTTTTTTAAATGTTTGTTTTTATTTATTGTTTGAAATTAGAATCAATACAAACACATATTATACATAAATTAATTTTTTTTACGATATTAAAGTATCAACTTTTAAATAGTAGATAAAGGGTTAAAAAATGTTGACAAGTTTTGGATAGACACACAAAAAATTGCATATTTCCTATGAATAATGTCTCCTCAAGCTTTCTGATTTTGGAAAAAAGGTATAGATTAACTACGTATTTTTTGGAGAAAAAGTTTGTTGAAGGTGACATCTTGTTTAAAAAAACCAATTTTTTGACTTTGATGACTCATAACTCTGGAAGTAGCTAGAATGGAACCGTCACTTTTACAGTTTTGGATAAGTGGAAGTATTCTGCTTACATTGATATCTTATTCATGAAAATTGGTTATAGCGTTACAAAAACATGATATGTAAAACTCTAATAAGATTATGATTTTATCCTGTTTGGGGTATATTCTTAAGTTTTGAACCTCGTGAGCCTTGTGCTACTTTTTTTATAAACAATTAAAGTTTTTTTACCGCGTTTTTCGAGCTTAAAATGTGAATTACTCCGGTTCTATAAGTCGGATCGGGGCAAACTAAATACCAGTCTCTTCGTAATAAAAATGCCAATAAATTCTGGTTGGTTTCAAGTCTCTGAAGTACGTACATAACCTACAAAATTGAAAAAACGAGAAAAAACAGTATTTTTTTCATTTTAGTGCCCAAGACCGTCAACTAGACCAATTTGCATCAAACTTTCAGAAAATATACTTTTTGATATTATAAAAAGACTCTGAAAAGTTGGTGTCAAAATATTGAACCCATCCGCCAAAATTGCATTTGTTATCTAAAATTTGAAATGCCCGCCATTTCATGCCATTAAGTCCAAAATAAAAATTTTTGTTTTCAAAATGTAGATATCGACGCCAGCTTTCGAAAGCAATTAAAAAGAAAATTTTTTATTGTAATTTTCGTTACTTTTTTTTCATTTGTTTATAACTCAAATAACAACAATTGCTGCATTTTTCGGCCATTTTGAAAAATAAATTTAAAATGTTTTATCAGATCTGGTAGAGAGTTTTGGGACCTTTAATTTAAAAAAATAAATTGAATATTTGTTAACGTGAACTCGAGATATTTAACTTATTGCATTTTGTCCAATTGTTAATTAACAAATGCACATTGTGAGCTAAAATTTGGACTGCATCATTTTGAAACCTCCCATGTAGGGTTTAACAATTGGCCCAGTAATGGACCAGTACTGGGTGCCAGTTAGCCAGTAATGGCGCAATAACACCACCCATGACTGGCCCATCACAGCAAAACTGCTGGATGATAACTTCGGCCCAATACTGGCCACTTATAATGGCTCACGATACTGGGCCAGCAAAGACCGCCAAGAATAAAAAAGTTTAGTTTTTTGAAATTAATAATTAGTTGATACGGTAAATGAGGGAAATTCATTGATTTTTGATGTAATGTAAGGAAGTATACTATAGAAAACTTAGCAAGACAATATACTATTTTATTTTAATTTATGATATAGTTTAGTTAGACCCCCACTCTTGAAGAGTAGACTCAATCCATATTTTAAAATATATGACATTAACGGTTGCCAGCGTTGCTGGCCCAGTATCGTGAGCCATTACAAGTGGCCAGTATTGGGCCGAAGTTATCATCCAGCAGTTTTACTGTAATAGGCCAGTCATGGGTGGTGTTATTGCGCCATTACTGGCTAACTGGCGCCCAGTACTGGTCCATTACTGGGCCAATTGTTAAACCCTACATGGGAGGTTTCAAAATGATGCAGTCCAAATTTTAGCTCACAATGTGCATTTGTTAATAAACAATTGGACAAAATGCAATAAGTTAAATATCTCGAGTTCACGTTAACAAATATTCAATTTATTTTTTTAAATTAAAGGTCCCAAAACTCTCTACCAGATCTGATAAAACATTTTAAATTTATTTTTCAAAATGGCCGAAAAATGCAGCAATTGTTGTTATTTGAGTTATAAGCAAATGAAAAAAAGAAACGAAAATTACAATAAAAAATTTTCTTTTTAATTGCTTTCGAAAGCTGGCGTCGATATCTACATTTTGAAAACAAAAATTTTCATTTTGGACTTAATGGCATGAAATGGCGGGCATTTCAAATTTTAGATAACAAATGCATTTTTGGTGGATGGGTTCAATATTTTGACACCAACTTTTCAGAGTCTTTTTATAATATCAAAAAGTATATTTTCTGAAAGTTTGATGCAAATTGGTCTAGTTGACGGTCTTGGGCACTAAAATGAAAAAAATACTGTTTTTTTATCGTTTTTTCAATTTTGTAGGTTATGTACGTACTTCAGAGACTTGAAACCAACCAGAATTTATTGGCATTTTTATTACGAAGAGACTGGTATTTAGTTTGCCCCGATCCGACTTATAGAACCGGAGTAATTCACATTTTAAGCTCGAAAAACGCGGTAAAAAAACTTTAATTGTTTATAACAAAAGTAGCACAAGGCTCACGAGGTTCAAAACTTAAGAATATACTTCTGGTGATACCCCAAACAGGATAAAATCGTAATCTTGCTGTTACCGGACTGTGCAAATTAAATTGCTTTGTTTACTGCACTATTATGATCTCTCCCCTACCACATACAATTTTTTGTTCGTCTATCCAAAATCTATCAAACTTTTTTAACCCTTTACTATTTTGAAGTTAATAAATATCGTTTTTTTAAAAGGATATGAAACTGATATTTCGGTATTCTCAAATATTTATAAAAATTTATTTCATCGTCATCCAATTCGTTATACAGCGTGTGGTATTCTCCTTCTTGTTTTCTTTTTGTAAATATCTTTTGTACCCATTTTTTCTTTTTATTGCTAAATTTAAATTTTCTTCTTCCTCATCCAAAATTAATGCAATCATTGCTAACTTTTTATTATTAAATTTTAGCATTCCAAATAAAAATTTTAATTAGCAATACGGAGTACGACAATAGGTACTCTATCTATTTTTTTTTAGACTGAACGGCAAAATTCACGTAACGTTGACGGTTAAGTGCCAATCGACTGCAAAATTTACGTACCGTTACCGTTCCTTGACATGACGTTGACGTTCCGTACAGTGCGAATCGCCTTAAATCGGTAATTACGTCGCCAACGACAGGGATAGATTGTTCATAAGAACCAGCATTTTCAGACCCCGTAACCTATCCTATTCTCTCCTTCCCTTTAAGCCAAGCTTATTACTAGAGATTGTACCACAGCCTGAAGGACATCACAGATAAAGGTTGACTCCTAAGCTTGGGGTTTCCACATAAAAAAGACCCTTCGAGTGAGTTTGTCGAGTGTCCTCTTTGCTGTGATCCTTACGTAATGATCTCTTCAGAAAAGTCCTTATTAGTGTAGGAGATTAAGCTATTTTCTTCTGGTATAGAACACGATGTCCACTTTCCTTTATTTTATGCTATGGTCTATATCTTGGCACCGAGCATATTCTTTAGAGAGGGCTCGTTGTAGGAACCCAAGTAACAGTTAAGTCGACCTTACTTTTTATTGAAATGATAACTGTGCATCAAAGCCAAAGAAATATAGCCTCACGAGGAGCTCGTCGACAGCTAGGGACCATAGCCCCTTCCCATCGTATAAAAAGTACCCCCCGTCTCTCAGGAGGTGTCTTTGGGGGGTCTCTGCTATTGACAATTGTCCGAGACTAGCTATAAATACTCTGCTTCTCAGCATACAAGCAATTCATTTTACCACAGAGGAGTTTATTTTCTTTCTATTGACCGCCCGTTCTATGGATTCCTAAGAGGCACCCTCTAAATTTATGAATGTACATAGACCCATACAGACTCGGCTTCTTTTACTGATGAGGTTTAAAATGGCAGTTTTGGTAGATTTAGATTTTTGTCCACGAAAAATTACATCTTCAATGTTATTAAAGAGACCGCTGTGCCATTTCAATTTTGTAATAAAGTTCGTTAATTCCATGAATCATGATAGTCAAATGAATTTCGCATAACTAAATTGTAAACGCATAAAATATGTTATTCCACTCAACAAGTGTTACAATTTTTTTGTCAGACACAATTCATCACATCCGTCACTATCAAATAATGTTCCGCCTTCAGGGTGCATCATTTACACTACACCAAATTGATTCCAGTCCTTTATCATAATTCATTCGGTGGTGACAACAAGTGAAACGAACAAATATCGAAATGTCGAGAAGATATAAATGTCAATTCGGGGGTGAGCAAAAAAAACATATCGAAAAAACTCGTGTCTCGCCTTCCATCATCAAAAGGGCAACAATTTCCCAATGTAGAATCTGACTCGGTATAAATAACTCAAGCCACCCAAGACCTTCCTCATTGACTGGTAAAGTTACAACACTTCCACCTCTCCAGTATCAGCAAGGAGCAATCTTTTCCAGCTCCCAAAATTCTATGTTTCAAATGTTACAATAAGAACGGAAGATGCTGCTACAACATTGCCGCCCCCAGGATGAAATGGGAACTAAGACTTCAGGACACAAAAAAGGACGAAAAAGGAAGAATTCAAGCTTGATGGCAGATAAAAATTGAAATGGCAATCGAATGGAAGAAATATTGGTGAAAGCGCCTCCGACTGCCGACTGAATACAAGGAGCCGTTACCGTGCCATGGAATAGAATTGGGAACGTATGGTCCTTCGTCCTTGGGGATAAATTGCATTCTTGCAACTGTTTGAGGAATTAAATTTATTGCATTCGATTGTATGAAGTTGCTTTCATGGAGGGAAGAAAGATTTTCATTCTCGATATTTTCGCAAATCTCAACAATTTTTGGGTTGGCACTGAAAATGGCCGAGAAGAATTGAACTATGGCAAGTATCAGGACACAACCCAGCTAACGGCTAAACGCAACAGGGACATTGAAACTTTATCGGTAGCTTTTGTCATGATGATTTATAAGAATCCTTGATCGTACAGGTTGGCATCGACATTAGATACAAGTAAGGTAGCAGTTACTGCATTCAATATTGCTAAGAATAGGGAAAAGTGGTGGGGAGTTGTTTTTCTGGCTATTTGCGCACCGATAAATCCTTGATTTGTAAGAATGAAACTTTTCCGCATTCTATACTAAAAAATTAATTTTTTTTGTTGTGTTCGAAGAAAAGAAGTTGAGAACATTATTGGAAAATCAAATAAAAATCTGCCGTATAGCTTCCTCCAACCCTGTAAAGGCGTGACCTTTTAAAATCCCAGCTTAGAGTTTACCGATGGTGTGTTATTACGTTTTTTGTTGTTATTGTTGTTGCTGTTGGTGTTGTTGTTGTTGTTGCGACTAAGAGCCGTGGGGTGAGAATCAACGCTCGCTAAGTGCGAATACGAAGTACTTTTGCACAGAATACAGCCCTTTTAAATTCGTTAAAGAAGCGTAAGTGAACACAAGTACGCAATCTCAAAACTTTTCTTTTAAGACTTACAACTTCACGGTAATCTAACGCTGAATGGCAGCATAGCTGACAGAGTGCGATGCTAGCAAGGGGATGAAAAAACATAATTTTCCCAGCTAAAGGGATTTCTGTTCGCTCGTCCCGAAAGCAAATTTTCCTGGGCCCCTGTGCCTCATGTCCCCGATCCCAGCAACTTCTGTTTTCCCAGCTATTCGGGACAGACTTAACGTTCGAGGACTTCTTTTTTCCATCATCATCAAAGCATGTCGTCGGAAATAGATTAGAATCTCCTTAAACCTCTAACATTCTTTGACTCAAATTTAATTTTCACTCTGAAAGCCTCGCAGTATACTTCTAGCGCGGCTAATGCTATTTCGCCGTAATCTCCATTTAGATGGAGTGTGAACATTTATCCATCCCGTCCTGGATTTTTCTTTCGTTTATTTTTTTTTTCATAGTATACATATATATTTTTTTGGCTTTTCCTTTTGATGTTTGGCTATGTGCGTCGCTGGTTGTTCTTAGCTTTGGGTGGAATTAAGGAAATTATCTTACGTCGCTTTTGATTTAACTCAGTGCATATGTCGGGCAGGAAGACGCGCTAGATGGTTGGTGGTGCTGCGTAACTTTTTGGTTACATTATGCTTTCGGAGACAATTGAATCGTTTTCGTTTGAAGTCTTATTTTTGGGGTGAAGCAAATTGAGATGTCAGTGAACTTTATACAATTAAGGCATCTTTTTCACCCCCCCCCCCCCCCAAAAAACTGATTGCGAAAAGAATTTAGGGTGATAATGAAGTATATTTATAGAACACGATTGGATGGGAGAACAGACATCTTTAAGACAGGGAGTAAATATCTAAGTTCATTTATGTACATACTTTGTTATTTTATTTGACTTGTTAAACATAAAAAGCTTTGTAGACTTATTTAAACTCCCACGAGTTTTTTTGAAAAAATAGCGAGCATACACTCAAAACTCGTGAATTGACTTTTTCATTGAACTTAACAACAAATTTGTCGAAGAAAGAATACAATTGATTGGGGCTTTATGACAGAAAAAATAGTGATATATGGGTGATTGTCACGAAATGGTAGTTTTTCGAATGTATTACTAACTAACTAATTGCTCCTTTAATCCCTCATGGGACATAGGGCGGAAACAGTTGCCCTCCAGCGGACTCTGTTTTGCGCGACAGCTCTCAGCTCTGACCAGGATCTCCCGGTTGTTGCGGCCTCTGATAATAGGGTTCTCCTCCACGTTGTTCTAGGTCTTCCGACTCGACGGGATCCTTGCGGATTCCAGTCAAGGGCCTGTTTGGCTAGATTATCGTCTTCGCGTCGCAAGGTGTGGCCAACCCAATTCCATTTCCTTCGCCTGATTTGGTCGTCTATCCTTTCTTGGCCGGCACGGCGCCATAGTTCTTCATTTGAAATTCTATCTTGCCAGCGGATTTTTAGGATACGACGTAGGCATCTGTTGATGAAAACTTGTAGGCGCCCTGTGATGAATTGGGTGACTTTCAATGTTTCGCAACCGTACAAAAGAACTGCCTTAACGTTGGAGTTGAACAGCCGCAATTTGGTGTTAATTGAGATCGAATGTATTGGGGAGTGGATGAAAAACTATTTAAAGAGCAATGTTTCTCAGGTTTTAAATATCATTCAAGCATCTATATTATATACTAGTTGGGACCCGGCGCGCCTATGCTGCTCCCATAAGCCAATAGCAGTAATCAGGTGATGTGAATTTTAATATACAGTAGGAAAGTTTGAAAAGGGCAGTTTTTTGGTATTTTTGATTCCAAATAACAAAATGTGAAACTATTAGGGATCTGGCATTTTGATCGAGACAATAAAAACCATCCATTGACACGGTATTTTTCGATATATGAATTTTCATACACAGATGAAGTATCTCAATGAACCACTTACTTTCTGTATTTTGGATAGCTGGGACCCGGTGTGCCTCGCTGTACCCAGCGTTTAAACATTTAAAATCAATCCAAACCTTCAAAATTCAACTCTTCTTACCCATTAACGAAAAACCAACTATTCCTATAAAAGTTGTAGTCATTAGATTCAAAATACATTTATTTGGACTATCCAAAATTGCCTGTGTATTCTGTTAAAACCATGACCGTTAAAAGATTTAAAATTAATGCAAATAGCAGCTTCCCGCACTCGAAATTCGAGGGCCATTTTCTAAAGCTTTTTTTAATTTAAATCTAGAAGTCTTCAATAACAAAATTTTTCGAGAACAATAAAAAAAATGAAACAAATATTTTATAGTTGGAAAAAGCAATGCCAAAAAACCAACTTTAATTTTCTCTTATATTGCGAAATTGTGTTCGTCAAAACATGTGAAATTAATGCAAATATTGAAAATCAAACTATTGGCAATATCTAAGGAAAGAACCAATGCTTATTGCTGTGAAATTTGGAGACATTAGATTCAATATGCTTTCATATTAAGTGTGACCAAAATTATCTATGTACATATGTATTCTTTTACAAAACTTGCTGGTAAACTATGTTTTTGGTTTTGTTTTCCGGCGCGTAAATAAACAAAGATGATGCCTTTCCGACTCGCTGCACCCAACCTTAATACATTTAAAATTAATCCAAATCTCGTTCAATCCAAATTCAACTCTTCAACAAATATTTATAACCATTAACGAAAAACCAATTATTCCTATAAAAGTTCGAGAGTTTGGATATTGGTTTGTTTGTTTAATTCTGCGAAGTATGTCTTCAGTCATGCCGTTCTTGTATTTTTCCCACAAAACCGACGGTTCTGTTGGGTATCATGTCGTCAATATAATTGTGAACAGTTGACGAATGTTATTCTGCGTGGATGCAAATGCTGCATCAGTAAGTGTCAGATGAATGATTGTCGTCTTTCAGCAATTGCAACTCGCGACATGCATCTTGAAATGTATTGAATATTTGACTATTGACTGTTGGTAAAAATTCGAAAGACGTTGGTCCTGGAACATTCAGCAACAACAAACCGCAATCTGAGGCATAATGCAAAAACTCGACATTTATATATTTTCTTATTAACACTTTATTTAATCGCACCAATTAAAAGCTTTTACGCATTTTTCGGTGGAAGTATATAAAGAACAATGAATGCTAATATTTTACAGGTTTCCCAATGTTCACAAATACTACAAATGTTGAAGGTAATCCAGATGTGAATGATGGAGAATATAATCTTGTACCTTAAAGATGTTAATAAGATAATGTTTAAGTGTAATTTTCAATTATCTATATAAAAATCAATTGCCGTGCGCTAGTCTCACAAAAACTCGAAAATGGCTCGCCTCAATACAGGGGTGGTTTAAAAAAAATAAGAAAATCCCAAAGGAACTACTGAAAAATATAAAAAATTTGTCATTTTGGGAGTTTTCACTGCAGATTAGTTTTAATAGCTTCATGTGAAATTGTCATTAAATTGGGGTTTTTGAGAAATTACCGATTTAATTTAATGACAATTTCACATTTACGCAGCTGTCAAACAATATATAGGTAGGCCATGAAGCTATTGAATCTAATGTGAGGTGAAAAATCCCCAAATTACCAATTTTTTGGTTTTGCAGCTGTTCCTTTTGGTTTTTTGAAATGGTTTTTTTTCTAAAACCACCCCTGTATTGAGGCGAACAAAACAAAAAATAAAATATTGAAATCGGTCGAGCCATTTTCGAGTTTTTGCGGGACTAACGCACGGCATTCATTTTTATATATATAGATGGTTACCACAATCTACACCGGGAGTCACCAGTAATATGTTTATTTGAAAATTCCAAAATTACAGAGCTTTTCTTCATTTTATAGCCGGTTTCATTCTTGAAATCAAATTGAATAGAAAACATTATACGATCTGAAAGTCGAAAAAATGAAAACCCGCGTGTTGCTAGGTTAAAAAAAAACTTTAATCCAAATACAAAATGACCAGAACAAAAAAAATCGAATTGAAGCTTAATAACAATAAAATCACCAGTCCATGCAGGGCTGGACTGAGAATGAATTTAGGACCGGGAAATTCAAAAATGTCGGCTCATTTCAATACATTTTGTTTTAACAATCAAGTAAAGTTCTTTTTTGCTTTCAAAAGTTTTTCTTTAAGCATAAGTATGAGAAGAACTATGTGTGTATGTGTAGATGTGTTTCTGCGTACATCCGTAGTAATTTTTTCCTGCACGATATTCGGCGAACCAAAAAAGATATCGTCTTCGTTGAGGTGCCGATGGAAGCGAATTAACTAAAGCATGATCTAAAATGATTTTCATAAAATTTGGTTGAGACGTTTTTTTGTTTAAACGACGTACGTGATTTTTGTACGCGCACGATATCGCGCAAACCAAAAGCTTCGTTGGGATGCCGATCGAAGCACATTTACGAAAACGTGGTTTGGAAAAAAATTTATAACATTCGGTCAAGCCCTTTTTTGAAAAGACTTCGGCCAAGAGCCACAAGCACCATCTAATAAACTCGATGGAATGAAATCGGTTCTAAATGAAATTAACTTTTCTGGATTCAGCTTCCGATGGCTTCCCCATAAAACCTCACTTGTCAACAAAATCCGAGCATTCTTTAAAACCCGTGCAAAAATTACGTTACCCTTTTCCAACATCAATATTTTTTCCAAACCTTAGCCAGGCGCGCACTGAAGTGGGGTGACGGTGAAGTGGCTTTGACATGGTGATTAAGTTGCAAGAGGTGTGCCAGAGGAATGGCGGCGGAATGGCATAAAGTGGTTTAATGCGCACCGAAGTGGCAGGCACCACTTCGCGACATCGATTTACCGACATGATATTTTCAATCAAAAATGGTCGTCGGACGATGAAGATGCTGTTGTATGTGTGCAAATTGCACCTTAAAAATAAAACAAAACAATAAAGAAAAAAGTGCATTGGGTCCAACCACTGTGGCACAAAAATGCAAAATACGGCATTTTTAATGTTTATAAAGGGGATTTAAACCTGGAAGAAAATAAGTTTAAACTTGTTTATAGAATGAACAAGGCCACATTTTGTAAATTACTAGAAAAATTTCGACCTATGCCCTCGTACGTGTTTCCCCCAAAAAAAACCCAAGTTGGCCGTGAAATGGCATGCCACTTCAAAATTAAACTTGTCGGAGACTAGTGGCAAGCAAAAGATACCAGTCCACTTGCAAAACACCACACCACCGACACTCCATCTCGATGCGCGCTGCCTCCCTTGATTCCGTGTGAATAAAATATTTCACTAGCCACACCGCCAATTTCTCATCACCTCAATGCGCGCCTTGCCTTAGGCTAGGTTCACACGGCATTGTACTGCACGTTTTTATCAGTATTCGATTTTTACCGTACAAACTGCGGGCTGTTCACACGATAGGTTTTTATTCGTGTAAAAAACGAATAGTCACAGTTAAAATGTTATAAGATGCGCTACTGCAGACCGAATACGTTAAAAGTTCGTTCGGTTTGCTTGACAAGTCCGGTGAGTATTCGATAAACGTGTTGACCTGTGTACGTTATTTTGCAGTACAAGCGACGTGTGAACGGTTCTATACTCAATGTATGGCCACTACTTATTCGGTAAGATTTGTCACGCAAAAAACGTGCAGTGCAATACCGTGTGAACCTAGCCTTAGATCACCACTTTTTGGACGGGGAATTGTTTTCCAGGTCCTACATTTACTGAAAAAAAATTTTGGCCTTTTCGGTCAAGTCTGACGAGTCCTTTATCGTTATTTGAACTAGCTTCTCTTAGGATTACTTAAGCACAAGTTTTGGTACTACCAACCCTAGCAACTTCCAGAGTTATGAGTCGTCAAAGTCAAAAGTTTGGTTTTTTTAACTGCAATTTCAACTTTCATCACTTTTTTCTCCAAAAATTACGTAATTAGCCTATACCTTTTTTTCCAAAATTAAAAAGCTTGGAATATTTCCTATGAATAATGTCCGGACAATTTTTATACTAAGCATTTAAAAGGTCTTGTTTTTTATTTTTTTGTTTCTCCCAACCTGTTCGTCGTTTCGTTGACATTTTGAATTTTTTTAGATTTTTTTATATTCCACACAATCCTTATTAAATAACAGTCCTCAACAAACTAATTGGCAATTTCGTAGGAGACCGCGAGATTTGTGTTCTTTAAAGGAATATTGATACGCTTGAAATTTGAAGTTTTTTTTTCTTTTGTTGTGGGAAAATTTTATTTTTTCAAAATTATTATTTAGAGGAAACATTTTTGATTTACCATTCGGCACGGCCCACCGGGACACTCCCGGTAGCTTGGTAGGCCAGTCCATCTCTGAGTACATGTAAATTGAATGATACGGAGGCGACGATTACGGAGGCGACATTGGTTAAGGTTTCTTAGTCCACCATTAGAAGTAAACATTTTTTCCGAAAATTTGCTCACTACTGAAAAGCGAAGAAACTCAGTGAATGAAGTCCGAGAAGGATTCAATTGGATTTCTTAACAAACACACGCGTTATGGAGTCGACTGTTTTTGGTTGCTTCGGTATTTTTTCCGAGTGTTGATGTTTATTGAATACAATGATCGCTGCTCGCACCTTCGACCGACAAACACTGTGGTTCTATAACGTGTGAATTTTCATTTCCATTATGTGGCGCCCCATTCACAACTAATATCTGTTTTCTAAACTACAAAATTCTATAATAATTATTAAAAAACAACGGACAAAATGTCAGCCAGGAATTTAAAACCTGGCGCACTTTGGAGGGAACTCAAAATTTCTGTGATCGGTGGTGAATGACCTCTGGAACAATTTGACATACCCCGCGAGCACCAATGGCGCACTATGTTTCCGTCATGACAGGTCCGTGACGTAAAACCGGGAAAAAGACAAGATACGGAGGCGACACTTTTGGTGGTTTTAGGGCTGCCATTTTCTTTCACGAGTATGTAAGAGGGAAATTCAGGATGAGGGAATTGTATGATTACTATATAAAAGTGAAAAGGGCCCGAAAATTTCCATTCCGCAATCATAGCAGAAGAAAATCCTATAGCCATCGAAAACTACCATTTCGTGACAATCACCCATATCTTAATATATAATAAAAACTACGTATCACAATGTTTGTACACGCTAGACTCCGAAACCGCCCAACAGATTTAAATGAAAATTTGGGAATGTGTGTAGAGACATCGTCCTACTACTTCCGGTCTTACTTGGCCAAAGAGACTTGCTATGAAATCAAAGTCAGCCAAGGCCAAGTAAGAAATAAAAATAATAAAAAGTGAGTTAGTTGTCAAACGAAAAACTTTCGAGTGAGATTAAAAAATAATATAAAGAGCAATACATAGTTAAAGTAAAGTAAATAACCAAAAAGTATATTAAATAAACAATGTGTAAGAAGTTGTAAGAGTTATAAATAAATGTGTAAAAGTTTAAACAAAAATATAGAATTTACAATTACCTTTGAAGAATTTCAAATTGAATGTTGGTAAAGGACCAACAATTGGTGACCCCTGACATTAGGACACGGAAAGTAAGAGGACAAAGAAAGTTACTATTCTTGGACGAAGGCGTATATCGGCAGCGTTAAGATAAGTGAGAAGTTTCCTTTTATTTTTATTTTTTGAAAGAAGCAAGACTAAAGGGCTTGGCAAGCAAATACGAGATTGAATCCTGATAGGTGATGAGCAACTTGGCTTGAGGTCCACAGGAGAGGATATTTGTTTATTACTAATAATAATTAATTAATTAATTTCAATATAAAGAAAAAATTATTTTTGATTGATAAGAAAAATTTGAATTATTAAATTTTAATTATTAAGTTATCAGTTGGTAATAGTGTTTCTTGGTTATTTTCTTTTCTCTAAGTTGGTATAAATTATTTAGGTCGCCTTAACTGATCTACTATTCTTTTCTTTAGTCGAGTGCATTTAATAATAATTAATAGAATTTCACGAGTTCCAATTTAGATTTTTAAAAGCATATTTCGAATTCAGACTTCATGAACGATTCATTTATTCTCGATATGGACGAGTCGTTGCCCAGCCTGGAGGAAGGGCTGCCGGGGCGACAGAGGGTCCGGGCAGAGGTTGACGTGGCCTCTACAGCAAGATTCAACCTGCCCGAATTCCAACAAAGCGACCCGGCAGTCTGGTTTTACCAGGCTGAGGCCCAATTCGGTCTGAACAACATCAGCAGCGACAAAACCAAATTGTCGCATATTGTATCCGGGCTGCCCACGGAGGCAGCAAGGATACTGCTGCATGCGTTTCCGGACCTCAGCGACGCCAGCTATGCGGAGGCTAAGAGGCTGCTACTCGATCGATACGGGTTATCGACGAGGAACCGCCTCGAGCAGCTTCTAGCGGCGCATGAGCCCGGCGACCGGAAACCGTCAGATTTTCTGAGGGGATTACAGAGCCTGGCCGGGGATAGCCTTGGAGAGAGCGAGGGCCTCATCAGGGGTCTTTGGGAAAGGAGACTTCCCAAAGACATCCAGGTGGTGCTCGCGGCGTCCTTAGACCAGACTCTGGGACAACTATCCCGTCTGGCGGACAAAGTGTGGGAGGTGACAGCTCACCAACCCACATCAGCTCAGGTGTCAGAGGTACACTCGTCGGCATCCCTGGAACGAACAGTACTTTCCCTTCAACGCGAGATGCGCCAGTTGAGGTCCATCGTGATGGAGGGGAGACAGGGTCAGCGACAGGAGTCGGCGAGACGGTCTACTGGTCCACGACAATGGAGCCGCTCACCGGCTAGACAGCCGAATACTTCATCGGTGGGGACCAGTAAACCCACCCAACAAGGGGCAATACCTAAGTCCTCCGCCGCACCAGCGCTGCCGGGGACGCTCTGCTACTTCCACTACCGCTTTGGTAGTGGGGCAGAACGGTGCACCCTACCCTGTGCGTTTAAGGGTCCTGGCTCAGCGGCCAAAAAGGACCGGAGGGTGAGGGGCCCCAATGCAAAAAATTAAATTGGCGGGGAGTCGCCACATTCACGGGCGCTTCTCAGCAGAAGCGTTCGTGCAGATTATATGTCCGTGACCAGCACAACCAGATCGATTTTTTAATCGATTCTGGCGCGGACATATCACTAGTACCAGCACACACTTTTAGGGTACAAACTACATGCCCTAATTTACTTCTGCGAGCCGCAAATGGATCAACGATCCACACTTTTGGCATGAAGTTGTTGGAACTGAATCTAGGCCTTCGCCGACGGTTCATCCACAATTTTATTATTGCCAATACCAACAAGGCCATACTCGGTGCGGACTTTCTTACGAAGTTCGAACTTATACTCGATTTTAAACATCGAAAACTAGTTGACTCACAGACCAGTCTTCGGACTGACGTCTGTGCAACTGGTGAGTATGAAGTCGAGAGTTTCGAATGCCAACATCTTGGTAAATATAAAGAATTGTTAACGAAGTACGCTTCATTAACACAACCCCCTAATTTCAACCTACCGGTTAAGCACAATGTGCAACATCACATTGTCACGAATGGGCAATTACCTTTCGTTACCGCTCGTAGGCTTCATCCTGAGAAGCTGAAGGTAGCGAAATTGGAGTTTGAACATATGGTTCAACTAGGGATTTGTCGACCTTCGTCGTCTCCCACAGCATCTCCACTTCATCTGGTCCCTAAACGGGATACAAATGATTGGAGGCCATGCGGCGACTATCGTCGCCTGAATGCAGTCACTGTGCCGGATAGATATCCAATCCCGCACATTCACAACTTTTCAGTGAACCTTCATGGACGCACAATTTTTTCAAAGGTGGATTTGGTGCGAGCGTACCACAACATCCCCATTGCAAAAGAAGATGTGCATAAGACTGCCTTAATAACACCCTTTGGTCTTTTTGAGTTTACTCGCAAGCCATTTGGGTTACGAAATGCAGCCCAGTCATTTCAAAGATTTATGAATGAAGTCACAAGAGACTTGGACTTCATTTATGTCTACCTAGACGATATTCTTATAGCTAGTAGATCCGAGGATGAGCATTTAACTCACCTCGAAGAACTGTTTAAACGCCTGGATAACTTTGGGTTAACAATAAAGTTATCCAAATGCGTTTTTGGTGTCAATGAGATCATGTTTTTGGGACATCGTATCGGCAAGGATGGAATACTTCCATCACCCGAACGAGTCCAAGCAATAAATGACCTCACAACACCAACAACAGTTAAACAAATACAGAAGTTTCTAGGAATGGTGAATTTTTACCACCGATTCATTCCGAAACTTGCGAAAATGTTAGTGCCGATTAATGGACATTTGAGGGAACTTCTCAATTGTCCATCAACCACTAAAAATAAGGAACAACTTCCTTGGCCCGCAGAATGTGAACAAGCATTCCTCGATGTGAAAGCCGCAATGGCTGCAGCAGTTGTGCTGATACACCCACTAGAGGATGCGAAATATAGCGTCACAACTGATGCTTCCGATTTTGCAATCGGAGCCGTACTGGAACAATTTAACGGTCACAGATGGCAACCACTAGCCTTCTACTCTAAGAAGTTGTCATCTGCTGAACGAAATTATTCTGCATTTGATCGCGAACTACTCGCAATCTATGCAGCAATAAAACATTTCCGGTACTTTGTTGAAGGAAGAAATTTCGTGGTCTATACAGACCACAAGCCATTAGTGCAGGCCCTTCACACAAAGACCGAGAGATCTCCCCGCCAAACAAGACACCTGAGCTTGATTTCCCAGTTCACAACAGACATCAGACATGTGTCTGGGAAACAAAACGTTGTCGCAGATTATTTATCTCGCTCATTAGCGGCCGACAACGTTGACACAATCACCTTCGATTTGCCACATCTGGTAAAAGCACAGGAAGGTGACAAGGAGTTACAACGACTCCAAGAGCATCCCAGCCGTAGCTCAAGGGTAAAGCTAATACTCACACCAATTCCATTCACAACTCATGAGGTTTGGTGTGAGATTAGCACGGGTACATTACGCCCTTATATACCCGCTTCATTAAGAAAATTGGCATTCAATGCCGAACATAGTTTGTCGCATCCAGGCATACGAGCCACAAGGCAAGCTATTACTAAAAAATATTTTTGGCCAGCGATCAATAAAGACTGCAACAACTGGTCTAGATCGTGTATAGGTTGCCAAAAATCTAAAGTTTCGAGACATACCAAATCTCCACATGAAACTTTTAAACAAACAAACAATAGATTTGAACATATCCATATGGATATAGTGGGACCATTGCCCCCATCTCGAGGATATTCATATATCCTAACAATCGTAGATCGATTTACGAGATGGCCGGAAGCATATCCAATTAGGGACATCTCAGCTTCTACGGTGGCCAAGCATTTTGTCACCGAATATGTCCCAAGATTCGGCGCACCACTTGAACTTACAACAGATCAAGGGTCGCAATTCGAATCTAAATTATTCAATGAAGTCACAAGACTTCTAGGTACGCACAGGATACGTACAACCGCCTACCATCCACAAGCAAATGGGATGGTGGAGCGATTCCATAGGCAATTGAAAGCGGCCTTAATGGCAAGGGACAACACTACTCACTGGAGTGAGGATTTGCCCTTGGTCTTATTAGGTATTCGCTCGGCAATTAAAACCGATTTACAATGCTCACCAGCTGAGCTTGTCTATGGACAGAATCTGAGGCTACCGAATTCAATTTCCATCCCAACGGATGAGAACCCGATAGAGGACTCAGAATTTCTAACTCGGCTTCGCACACACATGAAAGGTCTGTCGGCAACACAGCCCCGACAGTCCGCACAGAAAGATGTGTACGTGCCGAGCGCCTTATAGCCTTATGACACTGGCTTTATCGTAGGCTGAAAATGCTGCCATGGCTAGGCTGAAACCTGAAAGAAAAAATTCAAAGGAGATTTTCCCATATGTAAGAGTGAGAGGAGTATACTCAAACTTCTCTTGGCTGGATTTTAAGTGTTATAAAAAGTCTAGAAAACTGTTATAAAAAGCATAGGAAAAGAACGAAATTCATGTTCTTTTTTCTATGCTTTTTATAACAGTTTTCTGCATCTCTCGACTTTTTATAACAGTGAGTGAATAACAATAAATTGAAGTGATTATAAATATAATTTAAGAGATTGTAAATATATAAGAAGTGGAAATAAATATAATTGAAGTGACAATAGATATATTTGAAGTGACATTAGATATATTTGAAGTGAAGGGGCAAATGTTTAGAATTGGGTCTCCGGAGTAAAATCGCTCCAAAAAAATTTTTTGAGGTGTTTACGGTGATTTTTGAATGTCCCAATAGTAATTTCAAGGCGGGGAAGACATACTTTTCTTATTACAAGGTGAGGGGGTTGCGAATTGGGGGATTCCTTCTGTATTCACTCACAACTATCTGTTATAATAATCAGACAATCGTTCTTACTCTCACATGTTATCTCTTTCACACAGTATAACAGATTTCTTCATTTTCAGCCTAGCCAAGGCAGCATTTTCAGCCTACGAAAAAGCCAGTGTCATAAGGCTATTAGAGAACGCGAAGTACGTCTTCATACGTACCGACCGTGTTCGACGGCCTTTCGAACCACCATACGAAGGCCCATTCAGGGTAATCAAAAGATTACGCAAACAGTTCGTGGTCAAGCTAAATGGCACAAACAAGTCGATAGCTATTGACCGACTGAAACCTGCTTTTGAGTGTGACCGAGACGGCGAAACAGCATCGATTCGCTCGGTACACTTCAGGTAACGCTACGCTGGAAGGGGAGTATGTAGAGACATCGTCCTACTACTTCCGGTCTTACTTGGCCAAAGAGACTTGCTATGAAATCAAAGTCAGCCAAGGCCAAGTAAGAAATAAAAATAATAAAAAGTGAGTTAGTTGTCAAACGAAAAACTTTCGAGTGAGATTAAAAAATAATATAAAGAGCAATACATAGTTAAAGTAAAGTAAATAACCAAAAAGTATATTAAATAAACAATGTGTAAGAAGTTGTAAGAGTTATAAATAAATGTGTAAAAGTTTAAACAAAAATATAGAATTTACAATTACCTTTGAAGAATTTCAAATTGAATGTTGGTAAAGGACCAACATGTGTAGGGTTGGTTCCAGATTGAAAGATAGTTGAGATAGGTCCAGATAAGTGAAGCTGTGGTCAAAATATAGAGAATTTCAATGTTTCACTGATTATATTTAAGTTGGCGGGGCGAAAAAATATTTAATTTTAATTGTCATGTACATGAAAAAACCGTTAAATTTTCAAGGGACAATTTTTAAATTTTGAAGTGAACCTTTTTTTCCCGGACGTTTTATGAGGAGTAAACCTAGAAATATCATCACCGTTAACTTTAAAAAAGCACTCCGATTTTTACGAGTGACAACGTATGAAGTAGTGTACTGAGTGTACAATAGAAATATTTGTGAACATTGGGAAACCTGTAAAATATTAGCATCCATTATTCTTTACATACTTCCACCGAAAAATGCGTAAAAGCTTTTAATTGGTGCGATTAAATAAAGTGTTAATAAGAAAATATATAAATGTCGAGTTTTTGCATTATGCCTCAGATTGCGGTACATCTTAAAAACGGTCAACGTGTACATTTCACTGAAGAAAATGCTCTCCAACGAGCTCTCCAGCCACCAAAAACTACACTTACTGAATTTTTCACACTGTGCCAAAAACCTGATATTTTCGGACAATTCGCAAAAACATTGTTATATACCGACGTCCCTCGCTATTATACATGGAACAAATCAGGTAAAAAATGGAAGCCACGTAGACAAGGCGAACCACATCCATCTATCGCACGCGTATTGAAAGCAAAGCCATTGGGACGACTTTACACAATACATCCAAAACAACGAGAATGTTGCTTTTTGCGTTTGTTGTTGCTGAATGTTCCAGGACCAACGTCTTTCGAATTTTTACCAACAGTCAATGGTCAAACATTAAATTCATTTCAAGATGCATGTCGCGAGTTGCAATTGCTGGAAGACGACAATCATTGGGATCTGACACTTACTGATGCAGCATTTGCATCCACGCCGAATAACGTTCGTCGACTGTTCGCAATTATATTGACGACATGATACTCAACAGAACCATCGGTTTTGTGGGAAAAATACAAGAACGGCATGACTGAAGACATACTTCGCAGAATTAGACAAACAAACCAATATCCAAACATTGATTACACACCATAAATGTATATAACGGAAGCTACTATTGGCTTATGGGTGCGACGAAGCGCAACGGGTTCCAACTAGTTCACTATAATAGTCTTCCCTAACTATAAAGCGGCGTTTTCCATTTTTTTTTCTCTACCTACCCTTTTCCACAAAGGAGACTGCCCACAGCGCATACAAAATTACCCCAGGCCCGGCGCAAAAGAAAAGTATCTCAGATTATCGGTTATAATGAGTATTGAATTTCTGTATATTTTCTATATCCGGTAAATGTGGCAAAGGTCTTAATATTGGCATTTCTGTTTATTCAGTGGAAATGCCTAATATCTCCCAATATTTTTGTAACGCTATATCCTATTTTTATAAATAAGGTATCAGTGTACGCAGAACACTCCCACCTATCTAACACTGTAAAAGTAAAAGTTCTAACCTACTAACTTCCAGAGTAATGGCTCATCAAAGTGAAAATTTTGTTTTTTTAAGTTCGAAACACCCTGTATATACACGCACATACACCCACCTACACACTGATAAACGCAAACATAGAAAGTGTGCCAGAACCACTTTTGCTTACGATCGAACCTATCCATGAACATATTCCATTCTAGACACAAAACCTTAAAGCTTTCAGCAAATACAAACCCCATCTTGATCCTCCCAAAGTCGAGATACAACCCCAAAAAGCTTTCAACTAAACATCGAATTTACATATAAGTATTGAAAGACCTTGATACCGTTCTAGTTAGTTTTTAAGGGGTTTTTAAGGTCGTACATAACGAATTTGTGGTCAAAACTTATACAGATTCAAAATGGCCCCGCCAATATGGCCGTCGAATTTGCCAATTCTGTTCCGATTCCAATGAAAAACGGTATCTGGGGGTTTTTAAGGTACCAAATAACGAAAGTATGATCAGAACATATAAATTGAAAATGGCCGTGCCAATATGGCGTTCCGATTTACCGAATTGTCTAAGTGCTCGAAGTACCCCGACCCGTGTTGAAAAAAAGGAAAACAAATAAATCCGAGAAAACCCTGATTTTCAACGTATGACGGAAATTTTTTGGTCTTGATAATAATAAACCGTGTTTCTCCTATAATCAGCTGTACGTAGGTTGTTCAACTCGCCTACTCTTTCACTAATATTTATTTTTGGTGGAGGGGTTACATTTTTAAGTCTATTTCATGTGTGTTTACTTTACCGGAAACACCCATAAGTTTATCGCGGGCAACTTGGTGCGGATCTTACTAGTACCTACTCAATAACCCAGTTGCGTTCCAAAGTAGACCTGTGCTTACATCATTTCCGCTTGCGCATTGACTTCGACTGTAGGTGTACATCCAAAAAAAATTCAATAGAGAAAAGTTTGTCTGTTAATTAAGAAAGAAAAGGTGAAATTTTACATTTGAAAATTCACTTCTAAAATCTACCACAAAAAAGAAATGTACGCACGTTATAAGTATATAAACACAGTTCAGACACCAAAATGGAAATTTCTACATTTCTTGTATCACGATACTTTCCCAGGAGCCGTTTATACTTTAGATGATTCAATTGTATGAACAGAGACGTCGTACTTTACTCATCGCAAACAGGCACAAGCGTCTCAAGAGGATCCAATTTCTTTCCGTGGAAATTCTTGTCAGTTTAACTAAATGCACGTGACTTATGCCTGTAAATTGTTTAATGAATCATGACACGAACAGTCTTTTTCTTATGAAGACCTCATAAATATGAAGGGCTGACAGTTGTCGCAGAATGCCTTTTGCGACCTTGCAATTACCTTTTTTTTGGATAATTCCTTCCTTTTTGTCTTTTTAACCAAATCCCTTAAGGATTGATCTGCGAGTGTTAAGTGAGGAACTTATTTTGTACATAAAGCTCTTAAAGTGGAATTTCTTATAAAAACAGTGCGGCAAAGTTGGCACTTACCTGGCGATAATTCCTCTGTTATTCCTCTGATAGCTGACACCAACGTAAGGAAGAGAAGCACTTGATTCAGAGCCATTGTAGTAGTCCTCATGTAAAACAAGGCCGGATTCGCTAGCAGGATGGAAGCACCGGGGCCCACAAGTTGCACTCAGCCGTCGGAATGCAGCAATAACACAAAGAAAGTAGACGCTTCAGAAACAAGCTGGAAAAGAAGAAAGTAAAAATGAAAAATAAAAATTCCAGAGAAAAAATCCTTTGAATCCTTCGAAACAAGCTAAAATCTTGATAGAGAAAATAGAGTAAAATGAGATCAACATGCTTGTCTGCGTTAAAGAAGCTAAAAGGCACCAGAGGAGCTGGCAAGTTGCTGAGTCCTGATGATGGTGGTTATAATTCTTTGAAGGAGCCGAAAGCAAAGGGCGAATTCTGGGGAATGCGATTAAGAAATAAAAGCTTCGAATATGTTCCGTCTAAAGAACTCTCTCCTAACACAATGGAATGAAGGGCGATTTCAGGTTTTCCTTCTACATTCATTCTTTTTTTTAATGCTTGCGAATTTACCGAGGAAAATTAACGACCCGACATTCATGTCTGATGCACATTTTCAATTCTGGTTTAATTGCTATAAAGAAAACAAAAAGCAAGCGAAAAGAATTGCTTTCATTTTTAGTAGTAGTGACTGACAAGTTAAACCTCCCTGAATTCCATAAACCGACAGTAAACCCATTTCTGGTTTTGTAAGATTTCAGTTAATGAAACAAGTTTAGTGTTGATGTTATTACGAAGGGATTATCTGGTATCAAAATACACAAGAAATAAAATTAAGTTTCTTACTTGTTTTCGAATTGTATAGATTTTTCTATTATTATTCTGAAAATTGTCTTCCTGCTTTAACCTCTGTTTAAAAATAAAAGAAGCAACACCTTGTTCAGAGGCCAACATTGAAAGCAGATCGATAACGATATTAATATTTCATTTTTCTAGAAAAGAACTTCTACCAATTGTTTTTTTATGTGGAATACTAGAGCTCAGGGAAAGCCCTTTGTACTGTCGACAATCTATTTTCTTCTTATAGAGTGCATTGTCGAACAGGAGTGGCCTCGAATTGCACAGATTTCCTTATTAAGATTTATGGGGTGCCTTCCATTTAGACACAGAGAGATACAGTGTTACACTGTGTCCGACACAGAAGTGTTCCATCAACAACATAGCCGGGCACAATCAAGACAATGCTACCAACAGTCACGAATTGAAATGTGATCGTAAATTATTAATCTATAACAATATTGTTTCATTTTAAAGATTTCCAGCATTTATAAGATGTCTGGTAATTAATTTAAGGAAATTATCAACATAAAATTTGCGATTTACTTATCAAACAAAAATAAAAACGAGGAAAGTGCGCCGTGGCGGATTTTTCATGAACTTATGTGTTCCATTTGGGCTTACACAGAACGACACAGAGCGACACGCTGTGTCGGACACAATTGTCTTTCTGTGTCTAAATGGAAGGCACCCATGATCTCTCGGGTGACAAGGGTATTCAGCAGGCTACCTGACCCCGAGCTCGAGCATGCGTTGTCGTAAAACTTGTCGCACCTACTCAGGACAACGCAAAATGTGCCCGGTGGAATTCAAATTTTTAACGCATGTGCAGGAGCAGGTAAAATGTGAGCGGTAGAATTGAAATTTATAATTGTGCAGGAGAACCTAGAATGTGCGCGTTGAACAAAAGTGTTTTTAGCATGCCCAGAGTCACTTGCGCAGTATTTTAGAGCAAGTCTTAAGATATTTATTTGTACATATTATCTACTATATTATTTTGATCTTGATTTTCCCAAAAGCAGCCAGAAGGAATTTATTTTCGGATAATTTTCGAACACATATCTCTGTAAAAAGGAATACTTCTGGCGGAGGGCTTTTGTCAAGAAATGGATTAAAATAATACTATAAAAAGTTTTAACATTAATTACAGCATTTTTTCTTATGTATATAAAAATTTGAAATTAATTTAACAAATTCCATGCGATGCATTTCATGTTTTCGTCTTTCCGTTTCCTATGTCTGAATGGCCTAATACAAAAATAATAGGATGCAGATTTTATTTAACACAGGCTTGGTACAGAAAAATACAGCAGCTGGGACTTTCTTTTGAATATGCACAACGAATTCTACCGCGCACATTTTACCTTCTCCTGCACATTCGTTAAAAGTTTGCATTCCACCGAGCACATTTTACCTGCTCCTGCACATGCGTTAAAAATTTGAATTCCATCGGGCACATTTTGCGTTGTCCTGAGTAGGTGCGACAAGTTTTACGACAACGCATGCCCGAGCTCGGGGTCAGGTAGCCTGCTGAAGACCCTTGTCACCCGAGAGATCATAAATATTAATAAGGTAATCTGTGCAATTCGAACGCCACCGTCGAACAGCAAGCTCTAGTCGATAGATATTGAAGGGGAAGAGAGAAGTAGGAAGGAACTGCCACAACCACTTAACGCCAACCATTTCTATCGCGACTCTGGCATCGGGGTAACGAGAAACAACTCGCTAGAGTGTTATGCCTCCTGAAACGAGTTGAATCCCATCAACCAACCGATGACATGCGCTTGGTGGAGCGGGGCAGTGCCAACGGAAGGCTATGACAGGAGGAATGTAAAGAGGGAAGAAGAAAGAAGGTGGGAAAGGCGAAGGACCATGGGGCTCTGCCGGGATTCGAACCCGGGACCTCTGGGATGGTAGCCAGGCGCCTTACTCCCTAGACTACCGAGGCCCCCATGTTTTATGTGAAAGGAAGAATTATTAGATAAATAATATATTTTAGTTATTTCACTTATGTGGCATATTAATGAGGGACATAACAATTTGACGAGGACAAATTTCGTTGCCCCTGATGGTTGGGACGGAGGACTGCTGGCTGAAACTTTGACCAAACTTACTTCCCAACTGCGTTTTTTCTTATGCTTTCTATACAAGAGAGTTCTGCACGTTCAACTTTAACACTTTTTAACCCATGTCGGGAGGTCAGGGACACAATTGCAAAATTCGGCCGCCATCTTGGAACCGCGGTCTTGATTGTTTTACAAAATGGTCAGATTGCATTGTCACGCGAACTATATCCCTATATGGGCAAAATTTGAAGTTGATCGGTGATATGGAAGTGGGTCAAAATCAAGTTGCAAGATTTGTCTACATAAAGATGCACTATAAGGATGCACTTTTCGATGAAGCAACGCAATTTCAAAAAAGTACAAAACCAAAATATGGCACAAAGTTTCTAGACGAATTAACGAAGTGAATGCAAAAAACCACATCTCAATCCGACTTACTGCACAAAAAATTAAGGTTGGGGCTATTTTTGTGTTATATTTCCTCCCCTACTTCTTTGGTTCACGCTGGAAAGCGATCACAACCCCGCCGGGACATAATCTCCCCAGGACCTTAGGGGCGATGTATGCAATACCAAAGCCTGAGCCAAATATGACGTACCATATAATGAGAAAACTGCACGAAGAAGAGAATTACATATAGTATGTATATTTAGGGTGGTCCTTATTTTGGAAAAGTCCCGATTTTTTTGAGGTGTCCATTGTGAATATCGTCAAATTTCTGATCGAATGTCAAATCGAAATATTGGTATTGTGGATATCGACTACAGTCGATGGCTTTCGATTATAATCGCATTTCATTTTCGATTGATTTGACATTCACGAAAGTGCTATTTTTTGAGCATTTTCGTAATTATTTTCTTATATTCCTATTCTTCAATTATCAAGAAAATAAAACTTGTTGTTTTGGAAAAAATTAATGATAAACGAGAGAAACTGACAGGTAAAAATAATTAGCCACAGAAATCAACTAGACAAATTTAAACATTAAATATTTCTTTAAATATTAACGAAACTGTTGGATGAGCATTAACATGACATTAAAATCATTTCATTGTTTCTGGTAGGAATCTTGAGGAAAAAATCTCAAGGTACTGGGCAGCTTTAAAATATTTGGAGCTGATGTTGTTCTAACAGAAACTTTTAATTTCGGCTCGATGTTTTTCAGCAATTCAACAAATGCATCTTTAGGGAACCAGAAATACTGAATAAAACTATGAAAATATGTATGTTAATATTTTATTGGCAAGTATTCAATTATCTTTGAATTACTAAAACTTGTCCAATCCAAGAGGATTACATGAACCACCAATCCTTATCCTTTGCCGTTTCATAAACACAATTTGTTCGCTTATTATCTTCTTCACTACTACTCCACGTTCTTTCCGGTGATACTTCTAGTTAACTCATTTTTGCAACGTTTAATTGGTAACAAATTAATTATTTTAAAGAAAACTGCACACAACCCAATCTGTCAAACATGAAAAATTCACAATAACAGCAACCCATCTAAAGGTAACTATGGTGAGATTCGATTGTCGATAGAAAATCATAATGGACACCTGTAAATTAAAATATCTCAAAAACGATTACTCTTACAAGAAAATTTTATAAAATATTTTTTGTAGGAAATTACCTAAGCTACAAATTTTTTCACATAATTTTTCTGTAAAAGTGAGCATTACTGATATATTTGCGAAAAATCGCTTTTGGTGACCTTTGACCCCGCGTAAAATCGTGTCCTACTCTCAAATCGATGGGGACTCGTAACATTTTCCTAAGAGCAAATATCAATGTATCCATACTAAAATTCAGCTTTCCCGGAATTTTTCCGAAGTTGGGTACAGGGAAGCTTCGGATAAAAAAATGTTCTAACAAAAGTTTGATATTTCTCTTTGGAAAATCAGAATCCGTGAAAAAAATGGGGGTTGCCGTCGATTGTAAAGACATCAGTCATGAAAAATGAGTGAATTAAAAAACAACAGGTACAGAAAAACTTGATTCAATTAGGCCCAAGATATAAATTGGGAATGAATGTTATATCTGATTTGTTCAAATTTGACCTAGTGAATCTTTGACCGAACTCAGACTGTCGAGCCAATTCGATAAGAAGACGTAAAAAATTAGTAAAACTACATTTTTTATTCATCAAAGATCATTACTTCACGTTTGAATATCAAATAAAAACCACTTCGTTTACTTTATGAATTTTCGGCCAAAAACAAGGGAGTTACAGAGATTTTAGTCGAGCGTCGGGTAAATCTTATAATATCCCGAGTTATTCGCGCGGAAATCAGAAAATATCAATTATAGCTCATTATCTCTCATAGGAAACAATTTTCGAAAAAAAACATGTAGAGACGTTTTTTGTGAAGATTTTCACGCTCTACAAGTTTTTTCCTATACATTATATCAAAATTTCTAACACCTTGCACGTTATAGAGGAAATACCAATTTTTCGAGATTTTCCGGGGTTTTTCCACATTTCCATAGGTGTTCGCGTACAGAATAATTTTTTTTCTTTAAGTACTCTTTAAAAACTGCTCGTGTGCCAAAAATCATTTCTATTGGGTTTAGTGTCAGGTTTTAGTAAAATTTTGGCTACAGAGACTGGATTAAGGGGATAAGGAGGTGCGGGTGAATAACGGCAAACCAAATAACGAAAAAACATCAATAAAGTTGTCCATGCAAGATAAGGGTAGTTTTTTTTTGGGAAATGTTAATATCTAGGAAACAATCGGTTTTCTAAATATAATAAAAATCATGCTTATTAAGCGCAACGCAAGGTATACTGTTAGAAATTTTCATGTAAATTGAATTATTTTTATGTGAGAAAAAAATTAAAAACTGATAAATCGATTTTCCGCCATTATTGGATAATTTGAGGTGATGTCGAAATATGCTAAATACAAAAGTTTTACATTTTTTTATTATCTACAACTTTTGTAATAAACATTTTACACTAGGAGGTCATGTTTCATCGTAAATCGCAAAAAATCGTTTTGAACCCCTAAATAGCAATATAGTCTTAGTTATAACCTTAACGACATATCATTGCTGGTCCCAACCTGTCATTAATTTTTTTTTTTCGGCATTTAAATACGTTTTGGCACAAGCCTAATTATAGTCGTTGGTGTGTCAATTGAGGATTTTCGTCACTCATGATTCAATTTTTGCCTCCAATTGTTGACTGTATATGTACGAGGTCTGTTCAAAAAGTAAGGTGAATTTTCAAATTTCCCGGGCTACGTACATTCGATTCACCTTACTTTTTGAACAGACCTCGTATATTGAGTTGTAAACCCTGTTGTTGGGGCGTTAGATGACCCATAATAAATTGTTATCGACAACTATCCACAATTCTCAAATATGAACTGACAACTGACAGTCAATCCAAAAAGGGCGCTCAAACAAAATCGGCCTGAATTATAAAACACACCCAGTATTTACTCCAAATTTCTTTAAATTATCATTTTTACTTCTAATGTCAAAGCGCTAACTTTGTTGTTACATACTTCTGGAGAATAATAGTAGTGAACCAAAGAGTGTAGAACACAAGTGAGAATACGAGGTTGTAACTCAATTAACTTCCGCCAAGAATCAGGTCTGCGACGAGGAGATGCAATCTCACCAATACTTTTAACATTCCCCTGGAAGCAATGGTGAGAGAAACAGAACTTAATGAAGCAAATAGCATCTTCACACGAAACATTCAGATACTAGCCTTCGCAGATGACATAGTCATAATTGGACGCAAAGCCCAAGGCATAAAGGAAACCATCTAAAGAATTGCAGAAAGCTCAGCCAAATTCAACGAGGACAATGATCGAGGCGAAGCATCAGCGACACGACAGCAGAAGTCAAAAACAGTTAGGCGCTGGTAAATAGAAGGTACTTTGGGCTACGTAAGCACTTCTTAACAAGGAACATAGCAAGGAGGACTAAAGTTAAACGCTACAAAACGTTTATAGGGCCAATACTACTGTATGGGTCTGAAACCTGGACATTAAGAAGTAACGAAGAACACCTCCTCTGGTGCTTTGAAAGAAAAATCCTTGGCACTATATATGGTGGAGTGGACGAAAACGGTGCTTGGAGGATAAGATACAATCATGAACTCTATCAGTTGCATAAAGATCCAAATATCATACAAACTATAAAAATTAACAGAATTCGATGTGCAGGACATGTTCAGTTAGCAGTGATGACAGCATGATAAAAATTATTATGAACAAAGGACCAGACGGACACAGAGATACGGGACGCCCAAAAAAGATACAGATAGAGTAAAAGAAGATCTACTTTGCCCTAGGTATAAGAAATTGGAGACTTTAAGCCAAAGACAGACAATTCTGGAGGAGGATGTTGCAGGAAGCCAAGGCCAATACCAGGCTGTGGAGCTATTGATGATGATGACAACCTTGTTTGTATTAAATAATTTGTTCCCATGTGGCATTTTATTTCTGTTTCTTTAACTGTTAAGAATCTTGATTCCAATAAAATTAATTCACAGTCTTCGAGTTGTTGACCGTTTCCAATTTTGATCGATATTAAGTGAACTGTTGGTTTGCTTGCCTCATAACTGGACTCAGCTCATAAAATTTGAGTCCGCGCCACAAAATAGTTGCGCATTTTTGTTACATCGTAAGATTAACTCTCATCACATTCTCAAAACGAACCTAAAGAAGTATAACTTCAAAAAGTATTGTTTAAGCAAAGTTAATGCCCATAATTTTACCCCTTCCGTACGTAATCCTTTGAAGCTCAGTTACATTTCAGATCAAATTTTAAATCCAGCCCACCTGCACTATCCTAGTTTTAAAATGCATTTCCTTTTTTAAAAAATAAATAAACCTTCTCTGAAAAAAAATTTGGACAGTTTTAATCTGAGGAAACTTTCCCTTGACATTTGCACTAGCCGCAGCCTGGACCACCAATGTTAAAGTTGCAGCATGACCATCAACAAAGGAAATCCTGAACATTAACCAACATGGTGCACCAATGGGCAACTTATACCGCTTTTTAATTAATAACCCACCACAGGAGGATATACTGCTCAGGTATCAAGCATTTGACCTAACTCTTTCCATTAGAAATTTTCGTAGCATTTTGGCGAGTATATCCATGCTGGCCGTCTGCCTCGGACATTTTTATGGCACTTCACCTGGATGCTATAAACTGTCAGCATTCAAAAAAGTTGATATACTCTGACAAGTTGACAGTGCAGTAGCACGAAAAGCTTTTATGGTTGCTCTCCGTTCGAAAACTTTATTAAACTCAGGTGAAGTCTGTGGGTATGTTCTCAGAGATTAGCAACGAACTGTGGGAAGGAGGTATCGTTTGAACCTGTGACACCTGTGACACCATTCTTCGGTGACAGTACTGCAATCAGCAATTTTTCAATGGTTGGAAATCGTATCTGGCAATGTGGTGGGGGGGATTTTGCTTCACCTTGGAATAAACAAATTCAAAATAAAATGATTTTACAAAAAAAAAATTCTCAAGGCCCATTATGAAACCTGTCAATCCACTACTCGAGTTCTCCCGTTTCCCCTTTGGCCTGCTTAAAGATATTTCATTTCGCTTTAAAGTCCACCAGCAAGTTCTCTGTGGCAATATTCCATAAATTAATAATTGCAAAGATTGCCTTCGGCAATTTAATTTGCACGGCCCAACGGAAAGGATTAAGGTAGAGCCACGCTGACGACGCCGTTGAAGGCGGAATAATTTCAAAGGCTCTGAACGAATCCTCCCTTTTCAGCAAATTTTATCGAATCATAGAGATTTGCGGCAGGACAATCACGAAAGGGTTGTGTACTAGGGATGAAGCCTTACAGCTGGCAGTGCGGGTGGCAGGCGACGACGACTGCCTCTACATAGACCTGGTATTGCCTGCAATAATAATTGAAAATTAAATCCTTGTCAGCGACAGGCCGGTGCCATTTTCAGCGCATTAATTACCAGGTTTGTTCGCGTGTATTTAAAAAAAAAAGTTTTAAATGATTTTCACTTTGTTTTGCGTTTTGTTATTGAAAGCAAACGCGTTACTTTTAGTTAATTTATAGTTGATAGCAATAAGTTTTTTTTTGCTCTTGTGGAGAAGTTGTTAATGTTGTCGAAGAACGTTGGCCTTTCGCTTTGATCTTGCAGTGGAATGACTTCACTGTTTGGTAAAGCGCCCTTTTTACTGTCGACGGTTCTATCATTAGGCTGCCGTATACGGGTCATTACGCCAACACTAAAAATGTTGTTACTTGTTAAAAATTTTTTTTGGGCTGAGAACTAACACATACACAAATGCTTCTTCTTACTCCAACCCTTACACACATTAATATCCCGTGTAAGGATAATAAAGTTACTCTCGGTGAAGGAGTACCCACACTGTAAAAAAAATATGTAAATTCACAGTGCAAATGTACAGTAAAATTACAAATCGCGATATGAAATACTAATTTACTACATAATTATTGTAATTTTACTATAAATTTCACTATAAACTTCAAATAATGAAATTGGAAATTTCCAATACTGCATAACGTAAATGTTGATTACATGGATGTGACGTATATTTTACACAATGTTGTGTATTTTTCTAAATCGTTTGTGTAGGAAAATTACAATATTTCTTATATATTTATCAATGTTATGTACTGAAAAAATCCTACCACTTTGTATTCTAATTTTACTAAAGAGGCGCAATTTTAGAACATAAATTTTCAGTAAAATTACAAATCGGTTATTGGAATGCAAGGTTTAAATTTTTCCTTTCGTGGATATAATTTTTCCTTTCGTGGATATAATTGGGGGGCAAAATCGAACCGTCACCTCCACGTGGTGCCCCCTGGATAACCAACTAACGACGGTAGTAGCGAGTGTGAGACGCTATATTCTCGCCTACCAGCGAAGGGCTAGCAACTCTTCCTGGCATTAACCTTTTGCTATGGAACCTACGGCAGAGCCTCGGAATGGACAGATTTCACGGAGACGACCCGGCAAACGTACAAAGGCCAACGATTTGAACTTATTTTCATGGAATGTAAGAACACTATACCAACCCGGTAAGTTAAAAATTCTCCTAGACGAATTGATGAAATACAGAGTGGACGTAGCGGCCATTCAGGAGATGAGATGGACTGGACAGGGAATATTCGAAAAAAGAACACATAACATATTTTATAGCTGCAAAGAAAGAGACCACATACTAGGTACAGCATTCATTGTTCGGAAGGAAATAAAGCACCTTGTCATAGGATTTGAAGCCATAAATGAAAGAATGTGCAAGATTCGTTTAAGGGGCAAATTCTTCAATTATTCAGTCATAAATGTACACGCTCCAACAGAAGAGAGCCCGGAAGAAGAAAAGGAGATGTTCTACGACTCTTTAGAGAGAGTATACAGAAACTGTCCCCGTCATGACATAAAGATAGTCATTGGAGATGGCAATGCTAAAATAGGACGGGAAGCAGCGTTTCAGCCTACAATTGGAAAGTTTAGTTTGCACGAACACCACAATGATAATGGATTAAGACTTATAAACTTCGCCATGGCGCAAAATATGGTTATATCCAGCACCAAATTCCAGCATAAGGATATTCAAAAAGCAACCTGGAAGTCGCCAGATGGAGTAACCAACAACGCAATCGATCATGTCCTTATAGACGCGCGCCACCAGTGCAATGTGCTTGATGTGAGAGTATACCGCGGCGCAAATGTAGACTCTGACCACTTCTTAATGGGAACGAAAATTAGGGCCAGGATATCGACAATAAAAACAAGAAGAGGAAACAGAGACAGAAAATACAACGTGGCAGGATTGCAGGAAGAGCAAACTAGGGCTGATTATGAGAACCTGCTCAACGTAAGAATAAATGAAATTGGTCAAAACACACATGAAAACTTGAACGACCAATGGAATGACATAAAAAGAGCAGTGAAAAGATCAGCAGAAGATATTCTAGGTTTCGTTCAACAAGAACGAAGAGTAGAATGGTTTGACGAAGAATGCGCCCAGGTGACAATGGAGAAAAACCGAGCTTACCAAGTCATGCTAAGTAGGCACAGAACAAGAAACTCTGAAGAGGAGTATAAAGAAAAGAGGCGAGCTGAGAAGAGAATGCACAAAGCGAAAAAAAGGCAGTATTGGGAAGAACAAATGAAAAAAATAGAAGAATCAGCAAGCTTAAATGATGCAAGAAACTTCTACAAAAAGGTAAACCAACAACGGAAAGAATTTAAGCCTAGAGTGACAATGTGCAAGGATAAAAGTGGGGAGATATTAAGTAATAAGGACGAAGTATTGGCTAGATGGGCAGAGCATTTCGAGGAACTACTACTAATGAACCCAGAGCAGGAGCACATTGGTACCCGAAATGTGCAGAACATGAACGCGGACGATGAGAGTGACAGCACAGCAGCCCCCACCATAGAGGAAGTACGCCTGGCATTGCGAGCACTAAAAAATAATAAGGCATCAGGGTCTGACAGCATACCTACAGAACTCATTAAGCAAGGCGGAGAGGAAACTATCCAAAAACTACATGAAGTAATAGTGGAAATCTGGAGACGGAAAGAAATGCCTGATGAGTGGAACGAGGGCATAGTGTGTCCCTTACACAAAAAAGGAGACCCTCTATCTTGCAACAACTATAGAGGAATAACGCTATTGAACACAACGTACAAAGTATTTTCACGTGTACTCTATATTAGACTACGACCATACGTGGAAAGAATATTAGGAGAGTATCAATGCGGTTTTCGTCCTGGAAGATCCACAACCGACCAGCTATTTGTACTCAGAGAAACCCTAGAAAAAGCTGTTGAATTTAACATAAACATCCACATGTTATTCATCGACTACAAATATGCTTACGATAGTGTGAACCGTAATGAGTTATTTGATGCTATGGAGCAGCTCGGATTACCTAATCACCTAGTAGAACTGACGAAAATTTCGATGAAAGATGCAAGGTGTAGAGTCAGAATAGATGGTGAACTATCCCCACCCCTCAGAACAAATAGAGGATTAAGGCAAGGCGACGCACTATCCTGCTTGTTATTCAACGTGGCCCTAGAAAAAGCAGTAAGAGATGCATCGATTAACACATCAGGGTGCATCTTCGATAGGTCAGTGCAAATATTAGCCTTTGCCGACGATATAGCTATCCTTGGAAGATCATTTGAGAGCATGAAGGAGACCTTTGTAGCACTTGAGCAAGCCGCAAAAAAAAATCGGGTTGGAAATAAACGAGCACAAAACAAAGTATATGTACACAAAAAACGCCAGAAGTAGCAGACAGAACATAACGATAGACACCTACAATATAGAAGCAGTAGATGAGTTTGTGTACCTCGGCACGATTATAACAAAAGGTAATGATACATCGGCCGAAATCAGAAGACGAATAGCACTGGCTAATAAATGCTACTTTGGTCTACGCAGGCACCTGACGTCTAGAAATATATCAAGAAAGACGAAACTGGCACTTTACACGACACTAATAAGGCCTGTCCTACTATATGGTTCGGAAGTGTGGACATTGAAAAACGCAGACGAAGCATTGGTAGGAAGATTTGAAAGGAGAATTCTTCGTTCGATCTACAAAGGAATACAGGTTGATGGCGTTTGGAGAAGAAGATACAACTCAGAGTTGTATGAAATCAGCAAGATTCCAAACATTGTCAAAGTGATCAAAATAAATAGACTGCGATGGATTGGTCACGTCCAACGAGGTGCGGAACGGAACCCGACAAAGATAGTGCTGGGGAAAGTACCGTCAGGAAAACGCAGACCCGGCCGGCCTAAGAAAAGATATATAGATGACGTCGAAGAAGACTTGAGGCAGTTGGGAATAAGAAACTGGAAAAGTCGAGCCAGAGATCGAGAATCATGGAGGCGAATGCTGGAGGAAGCCAAGGCCAACAATAGGCTGTGGAGCTCCTGATGATGATGAGGATATAATTCACAGGTAACAATGGAAAGCATATAAACCCAATTGCTTTTAAGTTAAAGCCAGACCTTTGACTTGGTCAGGGTCTGGGCAGTTCTTGTAACAGCCAAGAAATTTTGATGGGCATTGCCTCACGTACATGCTTAACAAGGCATTGTGAGCAAAATGCTAATTTTTTATGTATAGGGTGGGCATTAACTAAGAATAAAATTTGGCGCTTGGAAATATTTCAGGCAGGGCCAACCACATTGGCACAGGGCGGTAATCTTCAGCTTTGGGTTTTTCCCTTTTCGTCTCTCTCTGGTAAAAAGTTGCAACAAGAGTTTTGGAAATTTACAAAACTCTGAAGAGAAAGCTCCAATACTGATTGTATTTTTACATCCCACAAATAATTTATATTTACTATACAGTTGGTAAAAATACGTAAAGTAGAATTGGAATATATTCCTAATAATATATATTGCAAATTTACAAAACTGCTTGCGAATAAAACTTCCAGTATTTTTTTGTAAAATTACCACAGAAATTTTTTACAGTGCATGTTTGCCGCGAGCATCATAAAAACCAGATTTTTTACTGTTGACGCGATGATCCGTTTACGACAGGCCGTGCAATGTTAGATAACAAGTTCTAGTCGAAAAGAAAGTATAGAGAAGAGTGAAAGAACTGACAACGCCAGCTTGTTGCTCTTCTTCTTCTTAAATGGGGCTACAGTCCATGAAGGACTCGGATCATTTAAAATCTCTTATTCCAGTCGTCTCTAGAACTAGGAAGATCTTTCCAATTTCTTTTACGAACTATTCGAATATCTTCTAGAACCTCATCCATCCACCTAACTTTTGATCGTCCTACGCTTCTTTTTTCTGTTGGTCTGCCATTTAAAATAAGGCTAGGATTTCTTTTCCAGAGGTTCCTACAACATGCCCGTAGTCGTAGTCTTATATATGTAACAATATCAATTTCGTCATATATTTCTTCAAACTAAACGGAAAATGGGGCGCTCAAATATCAATGCACTCCTTAGGAAGCTTTAAGCACTCCCTACACTCATAAAAAGTAGCGTGAGTAGCTTTATGCTTTTGTTCACCTTTTACAATTGCCTTTTCGTCCTTCCAAGCGTAAGTGTCGACAGCCGTTTTAGTAAGCAGTCCCACAACTAAGTACTAACCACGTCCTTTGCTGCTAATGGCACCCTTTACCGTCACCGACATGATTGCCCGTTTTCTTCGTCCTATACAATTTCTTAAAGCTTCAATACTGTGTTCCTATCGGAGCATATTTGTATAGCTCCAAATCCACTCCTCTTAGTACGGCTTCGAATTTTTCCCGCTGCGATAGACCTGAGCGCATTAATGTTTTTTATACTCTCTTTTTGCATTGCCTTTCTTGATTCTTTACTATTGAGAGCAGTGCAAAGTTCTTCTTAATGGAAGTTACAAACGACCAGAAGCTATTGCAACCATCGGTGATGATTTGATTTTCCTGACTGGATTTACAGGAATTTCTTAGAATTGCTTCTTACATTCTACATTAAACGATCTATTCAACATATTCTTGAAAGAATTGGAACGGTGAACAAACAATCGCACTTATGATGGTATTATCCGGGCGAGACATAAAGTAGCAGTCCTGACATTTTTGTTGTGGAAACACAGATCCCGATCAGAAGACTATAAAAAACGAGTACTTTCGAACAATGCCAGTAGATCTCATAGCTGATTTGTTTGAGGCAATAAATTCATATCAGGAACTAGCATTGAAAAAGTGGTGATAAACCCACACAGCCGCCCCGAGGGGCAGCTAACACCGGAGAACATCCTGGAGCAGATGATGAGGTCGGAGGATGTGAATGGTTGAAGTGGCACTGAAGCCCATCCACTAGAAGATTAAGCAATTGGAAACCCAAAGAAGCAGAGACAGGCAAATAAATGCAAGCTGGAAAGCAGCTAGATATCTGATCCAGCCCGGTGACGTAATGGCGTAAGCCGATCAAGCGGGAGAATGAGAATTTAAAAGGAGGTGGTTTTTTTTTATAGGTTCTGGGCTAGAGACTCAGAGAACCGAGAGGCAGAAGAATGCTAAGATTTCAATGTTCATATCAGGAAAACTTTGTAGCCTGCCAAAAACTATAACGTAGGTCTATACACTTAGTCCAGTCCCCAACCGTAAAAATGGGGTATTATCTTTATTTTTTTTCAGAGGCCTCCGATTTTGATGAAATTTTGGATTTAAGCTCTACTTACCACCCTTTTCAAAGTCTACCCTTTTTGAGACACACAAATTTAGTTATATGTTCAGAAAGTATTTTAGGAAATTTTTTAGTGTGTGTGTATGTAGCGTGTGCGTGCATATATATATACTGGTGGGGTACCGACCCCCGAACACTCGATTCACCTATGCCCCGTGAAATAAAATAGACTAAAAATGAGATTTAAAATATAATACATTTTATTTAAAATATAATAAATTTCATTAGTCAAAGTCGCCATCGCCATCTTCACTTTCCATCTCCTCTTCGTCTTGGTCGATAAATTGGTGCAGTATTCATACAATGATCGCCACTACATTCACAACACAATGAATTACAAAATACCCCATGCCGCCTACAGCTGCAAGATGAGCCGCATCCTTGTTTACAATTGCAAAATATCATTTTTAATAGATCTTGTGGTGCAGGCAAATCTTTCATTGTAGTAGGCTTCAATACATTTACGGTGTTCATCCGACCCCAATCAGTTGGATTGATATTCTTGTTTCCACCGGAGTAAAAATAAAATTCGCCCGCAGCTAGCCTGCATCAGGTACGCACTAGCACGCACGGCGCCACAACTAGCACGCATAGCGAACAAATACGCATGGCACATTTTTACTAGGGTTTTCTTCGTCCTATACAATTTTTTAAAGCAATACAGGCGATTTCGTGCATCCCTGTGGCGGGAGCGTGCGTCCCTGTGGTGGGCGCGTGCTTCCTTGTGACTGGCGAGTTTTATTTTTACTGGGATCAACGCTCCCACCACAGGGCTCCCCGCTCCCGCCACAGGGATGCACTATATCGCCTGTATTGCTTTAAAAAATTGTAGAGGACGAATAAAAGGGGTAACTTTCTTGGTGACCATAAAGGGTGCCAATAGCATACTCAGTAAAAAAGTTCTCGTTCGATTGCCTAGGTCAAGCAGCATTGGAAGTGGTTAGTGTTTAGCTGGGGGACTGCTTGGTAAAACAACACTCGCGTTTGGAATGGTTTATGCCGATGCGGATGTATTTATAAAATGTTCATGCCTGAAATTTTAGATTTTCGTGCCAGTGGATGCCTCTAGCGAACAAATTTTTAGAATTTCGTGTACCTGTGGCGGTAGCGTGTATCCCTGTGGTGGGTGCGTGCATACTTTTGTGACGTCCCTATTTGTTCGCTATGGGCTAGCAGCGGTCGCGTTCGTGCTAGTAAGAAAATAAACCAACTAAATTATTTTTACTCGGGCAAGCCATACTTGGATTTGATAATAACACCTTTTTGTATGCTAATCAAGAGCATCTGCTGTAGGGACGAGCGACGACAATTTTACAGCACTACTTTTGCTTACAGCCCCCCTAATAAAAGATTCGTATCTTAATTGCTCTAAAAAAGATTGTAAATCGTAAATTTTTTTCATGTTATTTAATTGCACATCTTTAGCAGCTGCGTACAAAAGTATTGCGCAATACCTTCTAGCTTCTAGAATATCTTCTATACTGTACTGTTGTAAAATGTATATTAAACCTGTATACCAAATGTAGCATGTATGTATACGTGAAATACCGTGATGTGCTCACAAGAGCTCCGAAAATCATTTGCTCCGAAAATTAAAAAAAAAGTCGTTCGGTTTTTTTACTGTAGCGGGGTCAATTTCACTCGCTATAAAACTGTGTTAATTGTATTATATTAAAACCCTTGATTTTCAAAACGTGAAGGGTCAAAGGGCTAAGCAGAGGTGGTACTTGCACTATAGGGCAAACTTCAATACGCTATATCTCCATCTATCAGTTTTTAAGCTACAGCAATACATAAAAAACCAAAATTTTTGTAGAAGAAAAATCTAAATTTTGTTACTCAACAGTTTTTTACGTATCTTCAATAGTTTTTGAGTTTTTTTGAAATAAACGCAGAAATCTGTAAATTCGTAAAATCCCCTTTTCATTTTGATTGTACCCATTTCGAAAAATACACCCTGAAAATCGCTCAAATTATATAGATCCGATAGATAACTCTAAAATAAAGTGAATCCTAGGTGGAACATGATAACTTTGAATTTGGGTGGAAGTGGTCTAGTTAAAGCTAGATTCAGATGTCGGCTATCCACTCAAGGAAAAAGAAATAACAAACAAAAGAAATTTGATGTTGACCGCCTCCAAGAACAGGCTGTATTGGAGGGGTATCACGCAACACTAGCAGAAAGGATAGGTCCAAACATAAATAATTCAGACACGGTAGAGGGAAAATGGATAAGTCTGAAGACGACACTGACAGATGTCACGAAGCAAACTGTAAGCTACAAACGCGCAGGCAGAGCCAGTGAATGGTACGACGAGGAGTGCAAAACAGCTATAGAGACCAGAGCAAAACAGCTATAGAGACTAGAGGGAGCAAGAAATTGAATTACGAGGAAACGAGAAGAACAGCGAAAAACATTTGTAGGAAGAAGAAAAGACAATTCCTCAACAATTACATCTTGAGGGCAGAGGAAAACTTTAGACAAAACAAAACACGAGAAGCATACAAGGAAGTAAACTTCTTCAAAAAAGGCTTCAAACCCTCCTCCGGACTGTGTAGAACAAAAGAAGGCACTATAGTCACAGGCAGCGAGGATGTAAAGAAAAGGTGGAAGGAATTTTTCAGCGAGCTGCTGAACGGAAATGAAAGCATCATACATGTACCAGAACCCCGTCTACAACATAACGATGACACCAGAGAAACAAATGTACCAACCATGGAAGAAGTACAAAGTGCCATAAGAGCCTTAAAAAACAACAAATCTCCAAGAATTGACAACATCCCAGCAGAGCTGATAAAACAAGGAGGCGAACCGCTTGCAGCAGCTATACACCAACTACTATGCTGCATATGGAGGAATGAAAAAATGCCTGCAGAATGGGAGCAAAGCATTATCTGCCCAATACACAAGAAAGGGGACAAATTCAACTGTGCAAACTATAGAGGCATATCTCTTCTAAGCACGGTATACAAACTAATGACCAACATTATCAAAGCCAGACTGGAACCTTATGCAGAAGCCGCAATAAGTGAGTACCAAGCTGGATTCCGAAGAAATAGGTCAACAATAGATCAACTCTTTTCAATAAGGCAGGTCCTCCGAAAATGCTGGGAATACAACATTGACGTGTATCAACTTTTCATCGATTTTAAACAAGCATACGACAGCATCGACAGGGAAAAAATGTATGCGACGATGTTGGACCTAAACATCCCCCTCAAAATAGTTAAGTTAACAAAAATGACAATGGAGAACACAAGGTGTGCAGTCAGAATACAAGGAGAATTGACGGAATCCATCCCAGTCAAGCAAGGCCTAAAGCAGGGCGATGGGTTGGCACCCATGCTATTTAATCTCTGCCTAGAAGGAGTAATTCGCAAAGTACACATTGATGCGAACGCAACCCTGCTTAACAAATCAAAACAGCTGGCAGGATATGCCGATGACATAAACTGCCTTGCCAGATCACTGTCATACCTTAGAGAAATCTTCACAGAATTATAAGATGAAGCTAAACATATAGGGCTGCAAATAAATGCAGACAAGAGCAAGATTCTAATTCAGTCGAGGGTGGAAAGAAGAAGAAGAAACCACAATACCACCTGGGGAGAATATAACTTCGAACGAGTAAACCAACTACCTGGGGTCCACAGTCAGCGAAGACAACGATGAGACGATAGACGTGCAAAGAAGAAAAAACGCCGCAAATAGAACATACTTCTCACTACTGCCAGTAATGAAATCCAGAGACATCCACAGAAAAACGAAAATAAGAATCTATAAAACGATCATACGCACAGTAGCTACGTATGGGTGTGAAGCATGGAGTTTCTCCCAAAAGTCCGCAGATAAGATGGATATATTTGAGAGGAAGGTTCTCCGAAGGATATACGGCCCAACCAATGAAGATAACGCATGGAGAATACGCTACAATCACGAATTGTACGATCTATACAAAGAGTGTAAACTTTCAACACATGCCAAGCTACTGCGCTTACGTTGGGCCGGCCATGTCCAAAGAATGGATGACTCAAGGATACCAAAGAAAGCCCTATATTTACTACCAGATGGCAAAAGACCAGTTGGCAAACCACGGTCAAGGTGGGAAGACAGTGTTAAGGCTGATGCAGCAAAACTCCTAAACATCAGAAACTGGAGGCAAGCTGCGCAACAGAGAGAGGTCTGGAGGAAGAAGCTGATGGAGGCCAAGGCTCGAATTGGGCTGTAGAGCCATCGAAGAAGAAGAAGTGTTTAGTTTTATTGATCATTTTTTAAAAAAAAATTTTGAACTTTACACCTTCTCTTTGTCATAACTAATTCATTTTACATGCAAATGACTTTTATCAGTGTTCATTTTAAAGGTCTTTTCAAGCACTTTAAAAAATGTTATATAAGTTATCCTCGAGAAATGCATCGATTTTCCGTTAGTCTACGTTAAATACAACGTCTTCAGTATTTGGTTTGAAATAGGTTCCCTTCGATCAATCATTACCCTTTTTGTTTTTTACCTAGAGCATTCATTCAAAATCCATTTTCTTTGTTATTTTATAAGCTTTATTTTTATTCATAACAAACATTTTGATAAAACTGTTCGAAAACGTGCGGTTTTTTAATAAAAATTGCAACTTTTCAAAAGCTTATAACTAAAAAAATATCAATTTTACAAAAAAGTTTTCACCACATTTTTGGCTTAAAATTAGCCTCTATATCGATTAAAGGGGGTATTTTGACCAAAAATATTTCCACCCCCGAGTTGGGGTGGAAACACCCCAAACAAAAAGCGCACATTGGCATATGGTAGACTTTGATTTTTGAGTCTTTCTCTATCTACTGTTAAAATTTCAAGTAAATCGGCCGCCGCCGAAAAAAAGTAGAGATGATATTGGTTGGGAACTGGACTAACTGCTCAAAATCACATTCAGGAGTAAGCGCTAAAATCTTCAATTATCCTCGCCTTTCTAATTCTGCCAGTGTCTCCCAGGCGGAGCTGATGACAGTATACAAAGCCTGCAAACAAAACAAAGACAAACCAGAAGCGACAAACAAACAAACCCAAGGGCAGGAACAGGTCTAGGGTGTATTCGTTAAGTTTAAAAAAAGGCCGGCTGTTGATAGGGTTTGGTTAGATCAGGGGTGGCCAACTTTTGCATACATAAAATCTACATTTTATCAGAGAAATGTGTCGCGATCGACTTGTTGTCTAAGTAGGGGAATGCGTATGAAATACATTTGTGGCGACAGCCAACGTCTGTGTAAATGAAGTTTAAAACCTGTGAAGCTGTGGATGGAATGGCAACAACTTTAGAAAAAGTTGAAAGTAGACCAACTTTTGCGTTGAGCTTGCTTCATTCACGCCCCTGTATGTCAGATCGCATTCGAGGCATTTCTTTAATAGCTATCGTCGCACGCACCACACGCACCCATGTATCTGTCTCCAGATTTAGGATTGCGAACAGCCATTAAGCCCGTTGAGAAGCCGGAAAATGTCAAAGCATGTAAATTTGTAAAGGAGCTCAAAAATAAAATTAACGAGATCAAGGCTTTTATCACATGCAAAACAAATCGTTTTTATCCAGGAGGATCTAAAAAACTGCCAGTTGGTGCTCAAAAGAGACGATAAAGTACGAATACCTTTGAACCCATCATTCGATGGTCCGCTCGACGTGTTGGAGATAAATGCCAAGTGTTTCGAATTACAGATAAAAGGAAAGAATAGAAGCGTTTCAATCGATCGGCTAAAGCCCGCATTCTTAGAAGAAAACAATGTTACAAAAATCCTTTAGTAATAAAACCAAATAAGTTAACGACGAAGAAAGGTTGATTGCCAGACATTAAACCACACCCCGACCTTTGCAAGAAACTAGTGCCAACAAGAGCATGCCACAGAGCTAGCAACATCAAAAGAGAAATCACCATTCCAATGCGATATCGTGCAACGCTAGAGCGGGAGTATGTGGCGACAGCAATCGCCAGTGTAAATGGAGCTTAAAGGGCGAAGTAACTCAATATCACGACCATAACATGTTTATACACGAGTATTTCAATACGAGTTACTATTGCTGGATAAGTAAAATATACCATGGCCATGTTTTTCTATGGTTCGACTAGCAACTGCATGCATCCGCGCATTACGTTCACGGGTTGCTTGCAGTTACAATTGTAGCAAGTGAAATAAAGACATCGCGAGCGATCGACCAAAATTGGCTTTGTGATCGACCGGTCGATCGCGATCGACTTGTTGGCCACCCCTGGGTTAGATGAACAAAAAATCGTATGGGAGGGGGTGGAAAAGCGAAGGGGGAGGGGAATCGTAACGGTTTTGCTGCTAGGTCGTTTTGAATGTTTTTTTAGAGTTTTGCATATCACCCTGTATTTTTGTAACCCTATGACATATTTTCATGAATAATGTAGCAATGTACGCAGAATACTCCCACCTATATAAAACTGTAAAAGTGAAGGTTCTACCCAACCAACTTCCAGAGTTATGATTCATCAAAGTCAAAATCTCAGATTTTTTAACTAAAATTTCAACTTCATATTACTCTAAAAAAATACGTAGCTAACCTATACTTTTTTTTCCAAAATTAGAAAGCTTGGAGTATTTCCTATGAATAATGTCCAGACTAGGGAATCCAATCCCGCATCAAAATCTCAATCCCGCAAGCCCGCGGGATCGAGGTCATCAATCCCGCGGATCCGCGGGATTTGCGGGACTACGAAAAAAATCATAGATTTTGTTCTAAGTAGTAATATTCATGAATTTATGAAGTATTATATGAAAGAAAAGTGTATTGTATCTCAAACAAACTATACTTTAGTTAGTCAAACAAAATATTCAGGCCAATTTTGAACTATGCTGGAATTGATCGGCTGGAATTTTCTTACATAGTAGCATGAATTGTAATTTCGAAATTACTCTCCGTTACAGGTGCCGTATTTGGTTTCTCGAGTCGATGAATCGATTCGACAAAAAAAGCTTGTGGATTTTCTCTAAGTTTTATATTTGGCATTACGACCGAATCGACAGATAAGTGAGGCCATACAAAATCATCAAATTGTGTGATAATACTCCAAGTTCAGCAAACCACTTATATTTAATTAAAATAGAAACTTTTTGTATGCCTCAATTGGGCATTTTAGGCCCGTATTCACCGGCCGGATATATCCACGTATATAAATATCATGGATATTTCGTATTCACCGACCGCGATTTTCGGAGGTTGGATAAAGTTAATCCCAGTTCGACCTGGTAATAAGTTTATCCGCCAATTTCTAACCTCTGAAGTTTCGAAATTTCAAAATTGAACAAAGCTGTGAGTGAAAATTAAAAAAAAGAAATAAAGTATCAAGCCGTTTTCTTTGAAAGTGGTGTAAGTCCATTTTTGACAAAAAGTTAGTTAATGATAACATTCAATGCTATTTGCTATGAACTTTTTATCTATAAATAGTTCCAAAAAAAATCCTTCAAAATTTTCATTATTTTGTCAATATAAATTCAGCTAGTTAATGAAATTACAAATATAATTTCTTTGTAAGGGGTGTAAGTCTACTTTCCTTCCGCAAAGACATACATTTCTGGACATTCTTAACTTTCAAAATATGCCGAGTTTGGAACTATCGAGACGTCCATAAGAAAAAAATTACTGTATATTCCTACAGATTATTATACCATCACACAACAATGCCGAAAACGTAAAAAGTTTATTTTACATGAAACGGAACGATATTTGTTTTGACGATACTAATAGTTTAGTAGTTAGTACTAACAAGACGGAAAAAATAGTTAATGTGAAGAGGTAACTTGGCTGAAGATATGTTGGACAAGGTTTTTAAAAAACAAACCATATACAATGCTGTATAAAACTTCATTTGATGAAAATTGGGAGTTTAAATCATTAGATTTATCCCCCACACTTGGAAGACCAAGAAAATTTGAAAATATAATACTACCACCTTTATATCCATCCATCGCATCCCAACAATTCAAAGATATAATGGTTTTATTACCTTATATTCCTCCAATATATCTTGGCTACTTTCTCATAATGAAAAAATTGAAAATGGAACATATTAATATAAAGATGTAATTAATATAATATAAATGGCATTACCTGAAGAAATATTGGAATAAAACCTTTTTACTTTGTTTTTTTAACATATTTAATAAAAATTTCATAAGAAAAATTGCTTTGATTCAATTGAAATCCCACATTTAATATTTCATCAATGTATGATTTTCATATTTTGTTGACTTTGAAAGTAGTGTAAGTCCATTTGAGATTATCAAAAGTATAAATTTCTTTTAACTAATACTTTAAAAACGATCACATTATAAAATTAAATCAATTTAATATTTAAAAAACATAAAATGAGCGTTATTAACATATACGAATATTTTTCAATCCATTCAAACGCAAACCCTTATATATCTCCATATCATGTAAAGTGGACTTACACCACTTTCAAAGAAAACGGCTCAAATACTGAATCAATATGAATGAATTTGTAATACTATAAAAATTTGAAATTGGTATATTTGCTTTCCGTGAAGAGCAAAATATATCCGTAGAATTGTACGGGATAAGAAATAACCGAGAATATATCCATGTCGATGAATTCGGGCCTTAATAAACGTCAAACGACTTGATTCACAAGTATAAAGCACGATAAGGTTGTCGATATCGTGTTCCCAAATGCCAATTTTTATTTCGAGAAACCAAATACGGTCCCAACAGAGTTTATGCTACCGATGTAAGAAAATTCCAGCCTACTTAATTCCAGCGTAGTTCAGAATTGGCCTGAATACTTTGTTTGACTGATTCAGTACTTTGTTTGACAAACAATACAATTAGCCGCAAAGGTACGCTCAATTCACGTGGAGCATCCCCTGCCGTAGTCGTAGTGTTACTTGACATTGATCACGTTCATATTCACGCACAGCACATAAATTGTTAATACTTTGCAATATTGTTAGTATTTCTCTTAGTCCCGGTTTCTTTAACAGGTCATTCTACTGCTCAAATCCCGCGAATCCCGCGGATCCCGCATGTCTAGTCCCGCATTTCTGATCCCGCAAAAATGGTGCGGGATTGGATTCCCTAGTCCAGACAATTTTCATGCTACGGCTTTTATTTTTAAAGTTATAAGCAATTTCAATGTTAAAATTGGCTTTATTTGGTACTTTTCGACCTAAGCTTAGCTGAAGATGTACTAATTATAAAAATGAATCTCGTATTATTCAAGAAGTTGCAGAAAATAAGTGAAAGTAGTCACAAACACACTAAATAATTAAAAAAGTATAACATTGAAATTCTCCTTTTTTTCTCTTTCTTCCACCCGGAAAAAAACCCAATTGAACCTTGCATACAAACTTAAAATAACAATTTTATCTCATTCAGTATTCGTAGCAAACATATTTACTGTGCACCATTGATTCAAAATCTGTGGACGATAGAACAATTCAGGTATTTGCACATCTTCTGCATTTGACATTAAAAACCTGCTCTTAGGCCAATACATCCCGCCATCCTTATGCAAGTAGCAGTCCCCCATTAGCCGTTAGTCGTTCAGAATGTATATGTTTAATGCAGTCAAAGGGAGCTTGGTGGACTATACAAACGGACAGAATATCATTTATCTGCAGCAGCGGCATCAGCGGCAACAACACAACGATAAACATCAAACAGAAAACCGTAATCCAAACAATGTCAAATCGTATCTATAGTTGCAAATTAAGCTGGGATGCACTGATTGCACTGGGAAGGTAGACCTTCTTCAGCCCAATACCCCAATCATTCTACCCCATTTTGTGTGCAAATAGTAGAAAAGCAAATTCAAATTTCCCTCCATCGAATGGTTGCCAGCCAGTGTGGAATTAGCCTTTGAAAGTTGCCCCGATTTTGGGGTTGGTAGAATTTAAAATCACGGTCCCCAGCTCGATTTTGAAGGACGCATTAACGACCAAATGTCACAGTCGAGCAATTTTCCACCCCAAATAATGGGCAGGGTAGGTACCAGCACGACAGACAGGGTGAAGATGGACCACCTTACATTGTGTTGTTCGTGAAAAGTGAAAATCTTTTGTTCATTCTCAGTGAATTCTCAAAGGATTCAACCTGACAAAAGCTATAAATGATTTGGTAGCGCTTCGTGCATTTTCTGGTCTCGGGTCGTGGCTAGATTAAAGTGCAAAGAAATAGCTTTTAACAGTGTCGAATACTTAAAATAGGATTCCCTCAACTCTATTTGTCCTCGAGAGCGTTCTGCTGTCTGATTATGGGTGTAGAAATGCCCTCTTAGCTACTCTGACTTCTAAAACAACCAAAAACCCAGTCCCAGCGGGATACAGGGAGTGCTATACTACCCCAACGCTTTATCTCCTGCCCTGACACTGATGGGAATAGACGTCAGATTCAAAATTGTAGAAGGGCTTCAATTCCAGTATAGCCAAATCCATCCTCTATAGCTGGTAGCTGGGAGCGATGGTGGCTTCTCAAATACCAACCCCGCTTCCTATTTCGTATTTTTTAATTTAATTTGGTTGAACTGTGCGCTATTTAACTTTCGTATTGAATTTGATTCAAATCAAGGGATAAGTGTTTAAAGAATTCGAGAGATTCAAGTTGCTCAAGTGCGCTCTGTGATTTTACTTCCAAGTAAAAATGTTTGTCTTCCTCCCAACTGAATCCACTCTGGCTTCGTTATCAAGGGAAAAATGGGCGTTCATCTTGAGGGTGTAGTGTGGAACGATGGTTTGCTGGTGGTGGATGAGCAGAAAGTACCAATATCGTAAGGCCTCTATACGAAAGCCGTCATTTAATTTTATCAAATGTTTACTTTGAGGGAGATTTCCAACTGATTTTCTTTCGAACGAACCCTTCTTAGCTAGTGACATGACGATATTGGGATTGATTTACATACAATCACAATCTCACATGAAGGAACGAACCGAACCTCCTTTACTATCCGAAGGAACCTTGAGCGCCTTTTGATCTGTGGGAGTCGTCTCCCTTTGCTGCTGCTGCCTTGATATTCTTTCTGTTTGAGGAAACACTTCACTTCTTATCCGCACGTCTCTCATTCACGATAATCGTATGCTAAAGCGATTTCTGATTACGCCCGGCATGTGACAGTTGTAGCTGAATGCATGGATTGGAATCGATGATAATTAGAAATAAATAAAAAGATCCGCGCTTTTGTGTCGGGAGAAATCTTAATCTGTGATTGGTTGAAAATTGATCGTTTATTTCCTTAACTTCTTAATTTGAAGCAATTAAATCATTGAGTAATAAAGTTGTGGACGCACGAATATGTTTTGTAGTATGTATTTATATTCTGGCTTATGGTTTTGTTATTTTGAAGGCACCAGAACGCCGCAGAGGAGCGTGCACCTTTTAAAGTTATTTCGGGTTGGACTCGGAAAGTTGAAAAGATAATAGAAAGGAATGTGAAAGAATTGCTTACGGCAGCATACTGGCTTTATTGATTGAACATGTGATGGCTTCCTCGCTTATTATGCTTAGAGGCGATGGCAGGGGAGAGGGTAAGAATTTGTTTTAACGAGACGAAGGAAGAATTATTATCCACAAAGGACTAGTAGAAGGACGAAGGAACATGGCGCTGCATGGATTCGATCTACAGACCTTTGGAATGGTAGTTGGGCACCTCAACCCCTGGACTACCGAGGCCGGCGTACTTAATATAAGAATTAGAGAAAGAATAATGTTTTAAAACCTGTGACAGAATAACTGTAGATGTTGGCATATATTAAACCACACATATTCTTGTGACACCATGATGGGGCGACTAACATGTAACTATTCTGTGCAAAGGTGTAATCATAACCTCTTCGCAGCGGCACCTGGTAGCTGAGCTGAAAAAGAGGATAAGATCTAATATATTCGGAGCAGTGGCGTAGATGGGGGGGGGATCAAGGGGATCAATCCCCCCCCCCATGAGCCTACGAAAATTATAATAGAATTGAATAAAACTCTTCGTATCTACGTATTTAAGTATACATGAAATTTCTTAAGCACCAGCACCTCTTTTGGCATTATGTAATGTGCCAATTTTGTTTTTGCGCAATTATATTAAAATCATGTAGTATTGTATAATTTCCGCGCTTCGAACAGGCCGACCAATCAGGAGCCACGAAAAGGACGCTCACTATAATTGTGGACACATCGAGCACGTGTAAAGTAAATACAATGAGCCAAGAGTGGCACCTCGGTTCCTAAATACTCAAAATTTTAACGTTATAATAAATCAAGAAATTTAATCGTTTTTCCTATTTTGGGTGAAATAACTAGTAACTATGAACATATTTTATTCAATATTTAATATTTCGAATATTTTTTAATGTAGTAGAGTATCAACATATGAGCTTCCTGAAAAATAGGACTAGCTTTTGGCTTTGATTGTCAATTTAATTCCTCCTTAATATTTTGAAGTTTATAAAAATTGCCGAGTCATCAAAAATATTAAAGTTCACGAAAAGATTCTACGGGCAAAATTATGATAAACTTTAAGTTATAAGTTCGGGGAAGCTTTGCACTTCACAGATTGTTCTAACTCGATACAATTTTATCGAGAACAATACACAGTACACTCAAACGGTAATCCGCCATTTTTTTGGCGGTCATATTTGATCTATTGAGTATATTATATTATATTGTCATCGAAACTGAAGCTGTGTGCAAAATTTCAGTATGATCGGATAACCGGGACCCCTCAGCAAAAGAAGGTTCACTTCAAAATACGATCTGAATTTTCGTTTCATGTAATTGTGACTGTAAGCGAAAGGAAGGCCCTGCTCAACAGCGGGACTGTTGCATGGAATATTTTTACATCATTCTAAACTAATTTTTGACGCTGATTTCAAATATATTATCAGTTTTTTTTATATCAGCTTTAGTTAATGAATTATAAGGAAGTGTGTTTTTTTTAGAAAAAATACTCTCACCGTACTAAAATATTTTATTTCAAAAAACTACAAACGCACGCAGAATACTCCCACCTATCATACATTTACATTTTTAGTAAAAGTGAAGGTTCTACCCTACCACCTTCCAGAGTAATGAGTCATCAAAGTCAAAATTTTGTTTTTTTTAACAAAACTATCAACTTCAACTACCTTTTTCCCCAAAAATACGTAGTTAGTCAATATTTTTTTTCCAAAATTGGAAAGCACGGACAATTTCCTTTAAATAATGTCCAACAATTTTTGGGTTGCGGCCTTTATTTTTGAAGATATGTATTAGCAATGTTTGATGGCTTTATTTGATAGTTTGGTACTTTGGCACTTTGGTATTAGAGCCAATAGAAAATTTAATTTTAGCTCAAAGTTATAATAGCAATAGGAGTGGATATGTGGACATAAAAATCTTGCTAAAAGGATTTTTGCTTTTGACAGAACCCCAAAAAACTTCACTGCAAGTATACTAAGTCATATCCCCTCCCATACTAAGTCATATCCCCTAAGTCTATATAATATATAAAATATACTAAGTCATATCCCCTCCCATCGCAAAAAGCTACCTACGCCACTGATTCGGAGAGGTCTATTCCAACTGTTCGAGGACCATTACAACCCGGACAAAAGTACAAAATATGAGTGTTTGGTGGGGATTTTTGTACTTAGAATTGACTAAAGCAGTCCCTAGTGAATTCAAATTCACTCATAATAGGACCGCAACTCTACTCCAGCCACGTAGGTGTCAATTGTCAGTTGTACGGAATCAACTGCTATAAGTAAGTAAAATATTATAACCATTTATTGAATTATATTGTCTTAAGCAAAAAATTTGGTGAAGGAAAGTAGGGCATGTGATTTTCAACTTAAAAATTAAAAAAAAATTAACATTGTTCCGCCTTCAAACCGATAGTGGAGGGGCGCTACTCTTTTATCTCGGAACCGGTCAAGACTACTCCGATTTTGAAATATAGGTAATGAAAAACACTTCAACCTTTACCATTCAGAAATTGACGCTCTTCGCTTTTTATTCAATTATTTTAATTTTTCAGTAGAGTAAATAATACAGTGCACTAAGAGCTAAATACAAGTATAGTTATTTTGTCAAGTAAAATTACGTAATACAAATGAAATATCCAAAATTCAGCTGCCCATATTTGCCCGCCTAATTTTAATCTAACTTTTGAAATCTATGCGTCGCTGTGGTATTCTAGACTGCACAAAAGACCTTTAAATACAATCATCTGCCTATTTCTTCTCCTTTCCCTCTCTCTGTATCTCTCTCTCTGCCCTCTCTCTCTCTGCCCTCTCTCTCTCTTCGCACGCACACCTCACTCTCTCTTTAAAATTGTCTTTTAGATTGCGATGAGCTAAATGGAAATGGGTTAACTAGAAAACAAATATTTGAAGAACTAAAAAATGATTTGAATCCACTGCAGAAATATATCATATTTATCGAGAATGTCATCCCGTACGATTCACTCTTACAACTAAATATAAAGGAATTTTAAGGGCATTGCTCACTAAAATCAGAATTAAATGGAATGAGTGTCATCGTACAGAACGAAGATTTTATGAGACCAATGATGAACTGATGTTAACTGTTTTTTGGTTTCAAATAAAAAATTAATTTCACATTCTTACCAATAAAGCTAAAAACGGCCATATACCAATCTTGGACAGAATCTGCATACATTTTAAAAATCTTGTCCGCCATATTGGATCCATCATCTTGAATTTTGCAATTCTGAGTTCAGATTGGTAATCAGTGAACCCGAAAACCCACGAGTCATCAACTTGAAGACGATTGAAGACGATTTTTGGAATTTTGTCCTGGTTTTTTCGATTTGGCCCCAGTGCGCGCTGCGGTGCCAAGTGAAGGATTTGGGTTGTCAAAACAGGACCCGCAGTTCTAAAAAAGGGAGCGTTTTTTCGCTATTTTGAGGAGAAACAATGCGTTTTGGTGAAAATTTCCAAGGAGCAAAGTTGTAGAACATAAAATTTCCTAAAAATTTTGCTTTCACTGTTTTTTCGAATTCTTCATAGTTTCGTTGCTACCGGCCGTTTTGAGCACAAAGGATCACCAGTAACATGACAGAAAGATCGAGCACTGTTGATGTTAATAGCGTTTTACAAGTTTCTACACATAATATTTTTAGAGTTCCGAGCCCCTTTTTACTGTCGACGGTTCTTTCTAGAATGTAATGTCGAACAGCAAGCTCTAGTCGGTAAGACAGTAGAAAGAAAAATAAAAGAATTGTCAAAGCCATCCGATCCCATTTAATGACACCGCATCAGAACGGCTCTATCAGTTTCCTTACTTGTGCTTACAGAAAACATGACAGAAAACAGATTAAAATATTGCTGTAAAGTCGGAAGACAAAAAAGGAGGAACACTAAGAACTGAGAGAAATGCAAAGACGAAGAACCAAGGTGTTGCGTAGAATCGAATCGCAGACCTCTGGGATGAAAGTCCCTGTTTAGTTTGAGTCGGACTTACACGAAGCAGTCAATTTGTCCCTTACAAGATGGTAAATTGTACGGAGGCCTCAATATTTTGAATTATCTCAGTTCAAAAATAATGTCCCACTGGTATATGAACGTGTTCGAGATAAATGAGGCGAGGTGGATTGTAAATACATCTTTCCAATTTTTACTTATTTTGCCGCACCAAAATTTCCAACTTGAAATTAGGCGAGGTGAGATTGTAAAATATAAATACATTGTGGAGGCATAGCTTTCTTGCCTACTCTCCGGCAGTTTAATGAATTCGTAAAGAAGCTCTTCTTTGGTATTTATTTTCTTTCTTTTTTTAATTTGCTTGTTTTTGTCGTTTAGGCATTACAATAGCACCTCGCCTCACTTGAAGTATGACATTGTCATGGGTCAAAAGAAAAAGAGGCACCTCTTGCAAACTCATTTTATAAACGTGTCGTAGCCAACTCTAATTCGAGCCTTCTTTGAATATAACCGGTTTATCTAGGGTGGTGTTTAAAGCGGCTTAAGGGTCACTGGACAGGGTGCAAAACTGCATCATCAGACTCATTGCTGATGGCGACGGCGGTTCTTCATACACACATGAGCTAACGTAGCAATATAGCAGCCCTGGTCAATTTCTACAGTTATCATTTGGAGTAATTCAAATAGAAACTCTCTTCCGTCTTCAATATCGGAAATATTTTTCTCTCGGTACAAGACTAACCTGCACGTCTAACTCTCACATTCAGCACCCACTATTTTCTTGTGTACTGCGGTCAAAATGTTCGTTTTCTTCCGTATTGAGTATGTCCGAACTTATAAAACATCCAAGAGCTGGAGTCAGCGTCGCCTATGTCAGACTAGTTATCAAATTGAGTATTGTGAATAATTGTGAATTCTTTTGGTTGTTGTTGTTATGTTATATGAATTGATGGCGTATATTTTTTCGGTTTCATGAATATATGACTTTTTGCGACTTGTAGTACAGGCTGTGCGGCGCAAAATTCCTTCAGATCGAAAAAAAATAACCTGGCTGGTTTTGCAACGGGATAATATAGGTAAAAGTTCTAGTTTTTAAAAAAAAATACTTTGGAAAAAATCGGTTTGTAGGAAGTTATCGAAAAAAAATCGGAAAGGTGGGAAAACCGATATATCGGAAGAAAAACAGGGAAAAAAATTTTTAATGGAAAAACAAAAAATAGGAGGTTGTAGAGTGAGAAAAAACGAAAAAAGTGATAGTTGTTGAAGTCAAATCCGTTAGAAACTTTACGAGAAAACACGCTTTTATCTCGAAAATATCGCGATTTTTCGCCCTTCATTTTCTCAGCTTATGTGACTCGTAGGAAATCCATTCGGGAATTAAATTATGGCTTTTAATACTGTTTTTTTGTAAAAAAAATTTCGTCACAAAATAATATTAAGTTTCCGCACAATTTGCGAAAATGTAAAAATAGGTGCTTCGGAAAAACGGTGCGCGATCGGTTAGAAAGCATCCTACGACAATTTAAAAAAAGACATTTTTTCGTTAAGAGTTGCCCTACAACCTCTGCATAATTATAAATCTCCCAGATGCATGACAGAGCCGTGAAAGCGCAAAGAAAATCGAGCGATTTTTTCCGCGAGCGCTCCTACGCACAGAATGCATTTCTCAACCTCTGATTTTCACTTTTGCGGTACGTTAAAAGCCTGTACGGAAGAAACGTAATGTGTGTGTATGCATTCATAAGTATATGTGCAGTGTATATACTTGAAACGAGGTCAATATACTTAAATAGAGCGCTCGCGGAAAAAATCGCTCGATTTTCTTTGCGCTTTCACGGCTCTGTCATGCATCTGGGAGATTTATAATTATGCAGAGGTTGTAGGGCAACTCTTAACGAAAAAATGTCTTTTTTTAAATTGTCGTAGGATGCTTTCTAACCGATCGCGCACCGTTTTTCCGAAGCACCTATTTTTACATTTTCGCAAATTGTGCGGAAACTTAATATTATTTTGTGACGAAATTTTTTTTACAAAAAAACAGTATTAAAAGCCATAATTTAATTCCCGAATGGATTTCCTACGAGTCACATAAGCTGAGAAAATGAAGGGCGAAAAATCGCGATATTTTCGAGATAAAAGCGTGTTTTCTCGTAAAGTTTCTAACGGATTTGACTTCAACAACTATCACTTTTTTCGTTTTTTCTCACTCTACAACCTCCTATTTTTTGTTTTTCCATTAAAAATTTTTTTCCCTGTTTTTCTTCCGATATATCGGTTTTCCCCCCCTTCCGATATTTTTTCGATAACTTCCTACAAACCGATTTTTTCCAAAGTATGTTTTTTTAAAAACTAGAACTTTTACCTATATTATTCCGTTGAAAAACCAGCCAGGTTATTTTTTTTCGATCAGAACTTTCTCCGCCTGTACTATTGGTAGTTTTAAAGTTTTTGTAATAAATGTGGTTTTCTAATATTAAGGTGAGGTATGTACAGAACAGCAGCAGTTAAGTCACTATCAGACGAAGTGAGCAGATAAAACATAAAATAATTCGCGTTACAAGAGATCAGATGGATAGGAGGTGGGACAATTGACCTTGGTAACTACAGAATATTCTACAGCTGCGGAAGGAACCATCCCTTAGGAGTACGCTCCGTAATTCACAAGTCAATTATAGATAATGTCATGGAGTTCAAGCCAATGAGTGAACGACTATGTTCAATACGACTCCGAACGAAATTCTTCACACTTTCAACCATAAACGCACATGCCGAGACGGAAGAGAAAGCAGACACGACAAAGGACACTTTCTACTATAAGCTCGAACACAACATCTCGAACATGACATCAAAATGGTGATAGGAGACCTCAACGCCAAAATTGGTAGAAAGAACTGGCACGGACCGAACAATGGAAGGGAAAGTCTCCACGAAACATCAAACGATAACGGGCAACGTGTTATCGACTGTGCAATGAGCAAAAATATGATCGTCAGCTCAACATATTTCCCAAGAAAAGATATCCACAAATACACCTGGCAATCTCCCAGCGAAAGATACTGCAAATATAAATATAAAATATACCATACACTCATAGACAGAACGGCAGCTTCCAGTATCCTCCAAGTAAGATGATGTAGAGGTGCGAATTGTGAATCGCACCACTTCCTAGTTAAAGCTAGATTCAGATGTCGGCTGTATACTCAATGAAAAAAAATAAAAAACAAAAGAAATTCGATGTTGACCGTTTCTGTCTGTTCTTGACTGTATTAGAGAGATATCAGGCAACACCAGCAGAAAGGATAGGTCCAAACATAAATAATACAGACGCGGTCGAGGGAAAATGGATTAGACTGAAGATGATACTGACAGATGTCATGAAGGAAACTGTAGGTTACAAACGCACAGGCAGAGCCAATGAATGGTACGACGAGGAATGCAAAGCAGCTACATATATGTAGAGACCAGAAATAAAAATAGGAAAATATACATAGAGAGACCGACGAGGGGCAAGAAATTGAAATACGAGGAAACGAGAAGAACAGCAAAAAACATTTGTAGGAAGAAGAAAAGACAATTCCTCAACAATTACAACATAACGGTGACACCAGAGAAACAAATGTACCAACCATGCAAGTACAAAGTGCCATAAAAGTCTTAAAAAACAACAAATCGCCAGGCATTGACAACATTGTAGTGTATGTAAGAGTACACTATGAAAAACACTGTAATTCAAGTTGATTTAAATTATGACAGTTGTAATAAACAACTATGGGCTACTGTATTACAAGTGGATTTCATAGGGGAATAAATTATGTAACGTAAATTTAATAAGCTAAGCATAAGTTAGGGGAATTTGGTAGTACAAATAGTTGTAAGGATTTTGTAAATAATCATTAAATTCCCAGGACTCACTTCGAGTAATAGTGGCAATAACTTGCCCTGTGAGAATAGAGGTTTCATTAAAATATTAATAAACACTTATAATTTAATAAAGTCTTAAATTACTTCTACACTAAATAAGGCGGCATTAGACGCCAAGCTCAAAGGCTGGTTTTACTAACATAATTAAAGCCAGACTGGAACCTTATGCAGAAGCCGCAATAAATTCACCAAGCTGGATTCAGAAGAAATAGGACAAAGGAACTAACTTTTTTAAATAAGACAGGTCCTCCGAAAATGCTGGGAATACAACATTGACGTGTATGAACTTTTCATCGATTTCAAACAAGCATACGACAGCATCGACAGGAAAAAAATGTATGCCACGATGTTGGACCTAAACATCCCCCTAAAGTAAAGCTAACAAAAATGACAATGGAGAACACAAGGTGTGCAGTAAGAATACAAGGAGAATTGACGGAATCCTTCCCACGCCAGTAGGGCGATGGGTTGGCACCCATGCTATTTAATCTCTGACTAGAAGGAGTAATTCGCAAAGTACACATTGATGCGAACGCAGCCCTGCTTAACAAATCAAAACAGTTGGCAGGATATGCCGATGACATAAACTGCCTTGCCAGATCACTCTCATACCTTAGAGAAATCTTCACAGAATTAGAAAGTGAAGCTAAACATATAGGGCTGCAAATAAATGAAGACAAGATCAAGATTCTGATTCAGTTCAGGGTGGAAATAAGAAGAAGAAACCACAACACCACCTGGGGGAATATAACTTCGAACAGATAAACCAATTTAACTACCTGGGGTCCACAGTCAGCGAAGACAACGATGAGACGAAAGACGTGCAAAGAAGAATAAACGCCGCAAATAGAACATACTTGTCACTACTGCCAGTAATAAAATCCAGAGGCATCAACAGAAAAACGAAAATAAGAATCTAGAAAACGATCATACATACAGTAGCTACGTATGGGTGTGAAGCATGGAGTATCTCCCAAAAGTCCGCAGATAAGATGGATATATTTGAGAGAAAGGTTCTTCGAAGGATATACGGCCAAATCAATGAAGATAACGCATAGAGAATACGCTACAATCACGAATTGGACGAGCTATACAAAGAGTGTAAACTTTCAACACATGCGGAGCTATTGCGCCTATGTGGGACCGGCCATGTCCAAAGAATGGATGACACAATCATACCAAAGAAAGCCCTGCATTTACTGCCAGATGGCAAAAGACCAGTTGGCAAACCACGGTCAAGGTGGGAAGACAGTGTTAAGGCTGATGCAGCAAAACTCCTCAACATCAGAAACTGTAGCCAAGCTACGCAACATAGAGAGGTCTGGAGAAAGAAGCTGATGGAGGCCAAGGCTAGAATTGGGCTGTAGAGCCATTGAAGAAAAAGAAGAATATTGAGGTGAGAATTTTGATTAAAATATCTTCGAATGTTCAACCAAAGTTTAGCAGAACTTCCTACTCCAGACTGAAAATTTAAAAGGTGAAGGACATCTAGTGTTATCTAGATGTCATCCAGATCGACAGAAACTTTATAAAAATAGCTAAAGCTTCCAGATCCTCAACTCCCACAGAGATTTGCTAGTGACGCAGAGGTCCAACCACAGCAGAAATTAATTAAATTCCTAGTGGCGCCTTTACCCACTCCCGCAAACTCAATTCCTGAACCTCGGATCAGATTCGCCACAAGATTCAACTCAAGCCACAGCAAAGTTCAACTACAGGTTCGATTTTCAGCGCGAAATCTCTTCAAAGACACAAACAGGCGAAGTTCAACTAATCTCACACAGGCGGCGCTCACTCACATCCCAGACCACATCCACACACGAGGCCGGAGCCGATGACAGCACTGAGCCAGAACCTGCATAGCTATACTATTTACGTTTAAGCGATTTACAATTAAGTAAAGGACACAGATAAACCACTGCCATTAATCATTTGTGAGATGACATTTGATATTTCTAGGAATACTTAAGAAAAACTCAAGTTGCAATTTTGAGCCTAAGCCTAGTGTTAGATATTTTTGAATTTTAACCTATCAATATGATCATGAGTGAAGTTTGAGCTGAAGACGTGCGAGTAAAGTTCAAAGTTTATTTATACGTTTACAAGAAATCTAATTTTGTTAAAAATAATCAAAGTGTACACAAATATAGGGACAATGTTTAAAAATTAAAAACCGGTAAAGTTAAACAAAAGTACATAATTTTATGGTGAAAATTTTACAAAATAATTTTCCACATATATCGGCAAGAGGGCAATGGCCGAGTGTAATAAATGTAAAAATGCAATACGCGGCGAAACAGGCATTAGCTGCGAAGGTGTGTGCAATAAAATAATCCACTCGGCAGCGAAATGCTCTGGGCTGGATCAATATAGCAGTGGAATAATAACCCAGTGGGAAATGTAATGGCTAAGTAAGCGAGGTGGTAATGCGCTGGACCCATTACCTTTGTGATGAAGTAATAGGTTACTTTTACATAGGGATGTCCTAGGGCGGTAAGTACTTAACCTAAATTTCCAGTAGAATTTTTCGATTACCATGTAGGCGGCTACACAAATCATTAACGAATTCTTTGGTTACCGGAGTAACCCCTCCCTAGTTTCCCCGCTGGGAAGAAGTGGAAAAATGATTCGTTTTATGTGTGATGATTGCGTGCAGTATATACACAATGTGGACTTGGTAGTTAAGGATTTAAATGAAGCCGTAAGTAAAAATTCGCGCTATTTAAAATTGTATAAGCAGGAGTTCGAAAATTCTCTAAAAAAAATGAAGACGAAATGAAGAGTCTGTTAGAAGCAATTGAGGCTAGATATACGGAAAGACTGAACAAATTACAAAATGTTCAAGATACCTGTAAAAAAAGCATTGACGAAATACAAAAGCTACACAGTTTTTCTGAAAGCTTTATGGAGAAAAACGAAAAGCTATGTACGGAGCTGAAAAACAGTAATATGAGTATGTGCAGCGAAATAAAAAAAATTGCCAATAATAAACAAACGGTCGAAGTAAACCGTACATCATTTGCGGAAATAGTGAAGAAAGCGAACAACAAAAAGAATGGAAATGCGAAGCCAGAAATTCGTAAAGAATTGCCGCTAATTGTAAAGCCAAAAGAAAAGCAAACGGGTATCAAAACCAAAGAAGAACTAAATAAAAAAGTAGATCCAACGAATCTAAAGATTTCAAACATAGAAAGCAAACACAGTGGAATTGTTATAATAGAAAGCGATAATGTAGAAGAAAGAGATAAAATAAAAAATGCGATTAAGGAAAAAATAGAAAGGAGAAATATGAAGTCAAAATACCAAACAAGCCAAAACCGGTGGTAATAATCCCGAATATGAAATGCGCGAACGACAAGGAGGAAATTATTGAGAAACTAAAAAAACAAAATGATTTGATTGCAAATAGTGCATTAAAATTGATAAAGTACTATGAAAGTAAAAAAAATAATGTCATAAACTATAATGCCATTATTGAGATCGATCATGAATCATTTTCAAAAATCATAGAGGCAGGGAGAGTTAACATTGGATGGGAGCGATGTAGAATTTATGACGGAATGAATGTCATGATATGTTATAAATGTAAAGGATATAACCATAAAGCCGGAGAGTGTAAAAATGAAGAGACGTGCCTAAAATGTCATGAAGAGCATCCTACTAAAGAATGCAAAAACGAAGAAATTGTTAGATGTATATATGTATGTAGGCGAGCTAACAAAAAATTCAACCTAGGACTGGATAAGGAACACATAACTGTAAGTAGAAACTGCCCAGTATATATGAGGAAACTAGAAGAGAAAAAAAGGGTAACTGCAACTGGATATTAGCAACCAAAGGAGATAAGAGGCATATATATTAACATCCAAGGATTAATAAACATTTTTGAGGAGCTGGAAATATTAGCAGAAGAAAACAAATATGAGTTTATATTATTATCTGAGACACACCTTACAGAATCAAATGATGAAAATGAGATACAACTTAACGGATTTACGACTATATCATGCTTATCAAACTCTAACCGAACTGGCGGAACCACAATTTATGTAACGAATAAATGGAATGTTTTAAACGTAATTAAGAAAGCAGTTGATTATCAGAGATGGCTAATCATATGTACGTGCAAATGTTATAATACGGAAATGGTATTAGTCGCAATCTACAGATCACCAAACAGTAGTGAAAGAGAATTTTGTGAGTTTTTTAAATATAATATTGAAGTCTTAACTGAAGCTTCAAAAAATATCATAGTAGCTGGTGACTTCAATATTGACTGGGCTAAAAATGATCTATATAAAAGAGACATCGAAAGAGTATTAAACGACAATTGTCTAACACAAATTATGAAAGAGTATACTAGAACGACAGCAACATCACAAACAACCATTGAATATATAATTACAAACATATAGAACTTAAAAGCGAGAGTTGATGCAACGAAAAAAATTGCAGATCACGAAAGTATTGAGATTGCGGCAATTGAGACAGATAGAGAAAGGTCAAGTGAAAACATAATTGAGGTTGGTAAATATAAGAAGGAAGATTTTATACGAGAGCTAAGGGGATGTGATATAGATTTCAGTCTATCAAGTAGTATTCATGCAAATGCAAACAAAATCGACCAGGCATTGGAAAGTGTGATAAATAAGTTTACCAAAATAAAAAAGGTTACCCGTGAGAAGCAAACAAAAAATTGGTTCAATATTGAAATGCAGAAAATGAAAAAGGATAAAATAGAAAAATATCTAAAAGCAAAGATAACAAAAACTGAGTACAACTGGGAAGAATACAAGAAAATGAGAAACCAGTATAAAATTAAAATCAAGATAAAAAAAATCAATATGTTAAAAATCGAATTTTACAAGCCGATGGACAGAAAAATATGTGGAAGGAAATTAAAAAATTAGTGTTAGGACAACATAGAAAGAAAATAAAGAATGTTATTTTTGATGACACAATCTACACAAAGGAGCAAGAAATAGCAAATCAATTTAATGAATATTTTATTAAGAGTGTAGAGGAGATAACTGCATCTATTGAGGATGTAAAATATGTAAACTGTATACATCCAGTTGAGAGTAGATTTAAATTCCAGCAAATAACGTTGAATGAACTAGAGGAGATTTGCAGAGGTATAAAGAAAAAACGGGACCAAGGAAAAATAAGTCCTAAACTGATATTAGAGAACTGGAACCTATTGGGACGCACACTGTTAAATATAATAAACAAATCTCTTCAAACAGGCGAATTCCCAGACTCGTGGAAGATTTCGGTGGTTACACCAGTTGAAAAAGTTCAAAACACAACTAGAAGTGAGGAATTTCGACCGATTAATAATTTAAAAACATGTGAGAAAATACTTGAAACTGTTGTGAAGCGGCAGCTTATCACATACCTTGAAAAAAATAAAATCCTATCGGAATATCAATCTGGTTTTAGAAAGAATTACTCATGTGAGTCGGCCATAAATTACATAGTGAAAGAATGGAAAGCAGGAGGAAGCCAAACGAAAACAATTGCACTTTTTCTAGATTTCAAAAGGGCCTTTGAAACAATTGATCGAGATATACTACTTCAAAAAATGCAACTATATGGTGTTCGAAATATGGAACTAAAATGGTTCAAATCTTATTTAACAATGAGATGTCAACAGACAAAAATAAACCGTTTTATGTCTAGCACCCATAGAGTAGAATTGGGAGTGCCGCAAGGATCTATCCTGGGAGCACTGTTATTTATCGTGTACATAAATGATTTGCCAGAGGTGGTGACGAGATGCAAAGTAGTAATGTATGCAGATGACACTCTAATTTACGCTCAAGGCAGTAACTATGAGGAGTGCAATCATAAGTTGGTAAGCGATATCAAAGACTTAACCAACTGGTTAAAAATGAACAGATTAAAACTTAATGAAGGAAAAACTAAACTTATGGAAATAAATATGGATAGTAAAACGGAGGTAGAAATAAACGGAGAAAAAATAGAAAATGTTAAGAATATTAAATACTTAGGAGTAATTGTTAAAAATATTTCCAACCAAAATAATCCCAACGACAGCGGCAACACAAGATGTTAAAAATATTCCCAACGATAGCGGCAACACAACCAACAGCCGTTACTAACGTTTAATTCTTTCCTCTATTATTGTACTTATTTTAATATTCATGTTACGAAGTCTAGAATTTGCTTTGAAATAAATAAGACGTTGAATTGTATCGGGCTTTTTTTTATTTTGAGTTCCTGCCGGGTCCTTTAAACGGATATATATTTATCATTTGGTGCCGAAACCCGGGACTAAAGGACTGTGCGCAAATAAAGAAAGGATTGTGCAATTAGCTTATCCTTTACGCGTGAAAAAAAAAACAACGAAAAAAAAAGCTATAAACGATGGAATTAACGGCGCGTGCTGCCTATCGTGGTCAGGTGACAAAATTAACGAAAGCCGCAAATGACTATTTAGCCGCTCCCGAATCCAAATTAAATACCAACAACGACTCTAGACTTGATGAAATTCAGGAAGAACTTGTTTCTTTTATACAACGTCTTACTTCTGCCCAAGATAGCCTTAACACCACCGATCGTGATATAAGCGAAAAGGGTCTATTAAAGCCAGAAGAATGTGAGAAGGTGGCAGACTACCAAGATCTTTCCATTAATACATTGTCGCGATTGCAGTGTCGATTGGAAAATTTACGGAAGCGACAAGTGCCAACTGTTACTAGTGCTCAAAACATAAATTACACCAAAAGGGAAGGATCTACGAAACTAGAACGGTTAAAGCTTAAAAAATTTTCCGGGCATAGTTCCGAGTGGCTTCCATTTTGGCAACAATTTAAAGTTGCAGTTCATGAAAATTCCAGTTTAACAGGTGCTGAAAAATTTCAATATTTGCAGACAGTGTTAATGGGAAATGCCGAAAAAACTATTGCCGGGTTTAATGCATCGGAAGAGTGCTACGATAGTGCGATTGCGCTTTTGCAAGAAGAGTATGGCGATAATCAAAAATTGATCGACAGTACATTTAATCACCTTATGTCATTGTCTCCAGTGGCGAGTGAGACAGATGTGATAAGCCTCCGGGCATTATATAACAATATAATATCATCGACTCGTACACTCACCGCATTAAATGTCCCATCAAATAACTATTCTATCATGCTAAAAACGATTCTTTTAAAAGCTTTGCCCAATAAACTAAAAGTTGGTTATTATCGTTATTGTGAAGATTCCGCTAAGAATCGGCGAGAAAATGATGTTTCCTCGCAGAAAGACAATAACCATGATGACTCAGAATCAGTTAATGAAAGTTCCATTTCAGTTCTTCTCGACGGTGATGATCAAGTAAAATCGTTATTAAAATATTTGAAACGCGAAGTGGATTCGCTGGAGAGAGCATTGCCGGTTAAATCTGTTAAACCATTATCGCATAGTAGAACAAGGGCAGCGCCGTCCACCGCGGCAGGCTTAGTGGCGTTCAGTAATCCAACGAAGTGTTTATTTTGCAATTCATGTAATCATGATACAAAAAATTGTGACGGAAATTTGACTATCAAACAAAAAAAGAATTTCCTACAACGAAATGGTAGTTGTTTCCGATGCACAACTAAAGGTCATACATCAAGAAAGTGCAAAGTTGTCATTGTATGTAAAAACTGCACACGAAGGCATGCTACATCAATGTGTGATCCAACTTTCTCGAAAGAAGTGAAAACATTATCAATAGGCGAGAAGGATAGTAGTAAATCGGCAAATAAAGAAGCGGTAACTTTGTATTCAACTTTTGACAATTGCGTCGGAATTAGTAATGTGTTTCTGCAAACCGCCCGCGCTTATGGTATTTCTAAAGGTACGGTTTCGCTGGGAGCTGTCGACAGCGGCTGCCGACGGCGGTTATCAGCTGCAGCAACTGAACAGCGCGGTCAAGTAGTTTGGTTGCACGGCTCCTGGCAGTTAATTGTTGGGTCAACAGGTAAAGAAAAATTTAGTAAAATAATGGATATGCAAGGTTTTTGTTAATTCAGAAGAAGAAAGAACATGATTTTAAGGGACTAATGTTATTAAATCGAAGACTGTTTGTACAGTATGTTTAAATCGCATAATGATGTGCCCGAACAAGTTCAATAAGCTTTTCAACCTCATCAAAAGGAAAATTTGGTGCCATTTTTGAAAAAAATTATTCAAAACTGCATTTTTTTGTAAATAAAAACTATCTAAAAGCACTTCTAGCAGCTACGACAGCGCTTCTTGACTGGTTCAAAAGCAGTTGAAACGCAACAGCTAGCTGCTGGCAGCGGCCGTCGAGCTGTCAGGCAGTGTGAACAAACCCGTCAACATGTGCATACCATAAGAGCAGTCATTTTCAGCAGCGAGCTTTGACAGCTTGCTGTTGGCGGCCGCCGCCGACAGCTCCCAGCGAAACCGTACCTTAAAGATAAAAATAAACTTCTTGTCCGCTTAATAATCGATGGTGGTAGCCAACGCTCGTATGTACGTCAATCTGTCGCTGATCGGTTAAATTTGCCAATTATCGGAGTTGAGAAAGTGAGTGTGCTAACGTTTGGTGATGAAAATATTTCAGATTACAAAGAAATGAAAAAAGTCATTGTTACTCTTAAAAGTCAATATAATGACAATAGCATTGATATAGTGGCACTGATCGTTCCCGAAATATGTATGGATGTGCTTGCGGAACCTAATATAGAATGTGAAGAATTAAATAATATATCTTTGGCCGATGTAAACAAAAGCGGTAGCAACCAAGTGGATGGCTTAAGTATCCTTATAGGTGCTGATTTTTACTGGTTGGTTGTTACTGGATTGCAGAAAAGATTAACGACTAGGCTTACAGCCGTCGAAACCGTATTTGGCTGGACTCTTCACGGTCCTGTTTCTGCTCCTCCTGTTGTAAACATGTGTGCTATAACTAGGTATTGCTTGGATAATTTTGACGAAAATAACTTCACGAATTTTTGGAGTCTTGAATTTTTAGGTATCCAAACCGAAAGTGAGGAAACGGAAAATTTATCAAAACAGCTTCAAGAAAAATGCATTTTTAGATGTGGCCAACGATATGCAGTTTTTCTACCATGGAAGAATATGACCAGTTCGCTGCACTCCAACCGAGCTGGTGCGTTGAAAAGAGTAGAACAGCTGGTAAAGCGCTTGTCAAGAAATTCTGATGACTTACTTCAGTATCACAAGGCCGTCAGAGAATTTATAACAGCAGGCTTTGCTGAGGCCGTAGAAGACGAAAATCAAGGATTTAAGCCCTTTTACCTACCACATAGACCTGTTTATCGGCCTGATAAGGAGACAACGAAAATTCGTGTTGTATTTGATGGTTCGGCACATGCGCCAGGTATGCCGTCATTAAACGAGCAATTGCATACAGGAACGAATTTATTACCAGACCTTCTACAGATACTGTTAAAGTTTCGAATGGGGCATATAGGTTTAGTTGCCGATGTGGAGAAAGCATTCCTGCAGATTCTCCTAACCGAAAGAGACCGAGACAGCCACCGATTTTTTTGGTTTGAATCCAAAAACAATACTGATGAAATCGATCTTCAGAATTATAAAGTCTACCGTATTACCAGGGTAACTTTTGGAGTCACATGTAGCCCCTTTCTACTCTCAGCAGTTATTAAAGTGCACCTAAACAACGAGTTAAATAACTATCCCGAAACGGTCAAGATTCTACAAAATTCTTTCTATATGGACGACTTGATTTTAAGTGTAGATAACTCCTTGACAGCTCAACGAATTTACAACGACTCTATGAATATTATGACGAAGGCAGGAATGAATCTTCGTAAGTGGATTACCAACGCAACCGAGATGCGAGATATTTGCAACGAAAGCACCACTGTAAATCAACAAAAGGTTCTCGGAGTCATCTGGCACATTTCTACAGACGAACTTTCAATTTGCCTTAACTCTGCCAACGAATTTATTAAGAGGTCACCGCCAGCATCCAAACGAAGTGTCCTGCAATTATTATCAAGGATTTTCGATCCGTTCGGATTTTTAACCCCAGTTATTGTGAAGCAAAAACTCCTTTTTCAAAATGCCTGGAAGGAAAAACTGGATTGGGATGTGAATTTACCAGATTATATGCTGAAGGAGTGGAACAAATGCTTAAAGGATCTACCTCTCTTGCAAGGCACTACTCTTCCTAGATGTGTTTTTCCAAAGGAAAAGGTAATAAATCGTCAATTACATATATTTGCAGACGCCAGCGCAAAAGCCTTCGGCGCCGTTGGTTATATAAGGAGTCAAACAGATCGAGGAATTTACGTTGAATTTTTGTGTGCTAAAAGCCGAATTGCCCCCTTGAAGAAAACGAAAAAGCGTGCTTCGGATGATAATGATAACCCTGAGTTTACCGAATTGACCTCAGCACGACTGGAGCTTACAGCTGCAATGATTGCTTCACGATTGTGTTCTTACATCAAAAAGTCGATAGATATCGAATTTGACACATATTTATGGTCTGATTCGAAAATCACCCCTTATTGGATATATGGCGAAGAAAAGAAATGGCAGCCCTTCGTATCAAATCGTTTAAAAGAAATTCGCCTACTAACGAATAAAACTGACTGGAGGCATTGTGCGGGAAGAGATAATCCAGCTGACTTACTTACTAGAGGAATTTCTGCAGTACAATTTCTGAAAGACGACCTTTGGTTCCATGGCCCTGCTTGGTTACGGCAAGATACTACTGAGTGGCCCCTGAGTGTGGTGAATACCGATTTCAGCCTGAAAAAATCGATAACGCTATTTAGAGTTCAAGTTGAATCTACTTCTGAACTGAAGAAACCCGTATTAGACTATGAGAAATTTAGTTGCTGGAATCGACTTTTGCGAGTGACCTGCTATGTTATGAGGTTTATTAAAATAATAATGAAGAGAGCCTCATTGCCAGCGAATCAATACCCAGATGTAACGGAATTAGCAGACGCCGAAAGATATTGGATAAGTTTAGTACAATTATTGAGTTTTTCTAATGAAATTTATCTTTTACAGAAGGGAAAAGCTGTTGAACGAACATCTAGCTTGTTGACATTACGCCCTTTTGTAGATGATGAAGGACTATTGCGGGTTCGAAGCCGCTTGCAGTTCGCTAACGAACCATTAGATTCAATACACCCAATAATTCTTCCCAAGTCATCGCATATTTCTAAGTTAATCGTCATTGACGCACATCAGCGAACTTTTCATCGAGGTGTAAACATCGTACTCACAAAACTGCGTGAAAAGTTTTGGATCTTGAAAATACGGCAATTAACTAAAACTGTAATCAACCAATGTTACCTTTGTCGAAAGATGCACGCCAAACAAATGGATCAGCCGTTTGCTCCTCTACCGCGCGATAGGGTTTCATTAGCCAGACCCTTTGAAGCTACTGGCGTAGACTTTGCCGGTCCGTTATATGTTCCGGATTTAACGAAGAAAAACGAGACCACAAAAGTATACATCATGATTTTTACGTGTGCCGCGTTAAGGGCAATTCATTTAGAAATGGTTTGTAGCTTGTCCACCGAGAACTGCTTATTGGCCATGAGGCGGTTTGTATCCAGAAGAGGATGTCCACGTGTTATATATTCGGACAACGCTAAAACTTTCAAGCGAGCGTCCCTCGAGCTTTCTCATCTTGACGAAATATTGAAAAGTGAAAAGTTCCAAGCATTTTTGAGCCTACAACGAATAAAGTGGCGATTTATTGTTGAGAGAGCCCCCTGGTGGGGGGGTTTTTGGGAGAGGCTTATTCGAGTTGTTAAAGACATTTTGAAGATTACAATCGGCCGAGCAAAATTAAATTGCGAACAGCTTCAAACACTGCTTATTGAAGCGGAAGATGTGGTCAACTCAAGGCCGCTAACTTACGTTAGTGACACCCCCCTTGACATGTCACCTTTAACTCCTAACTCATTCCTGAAAGGATCCTTGCCTTGTGTCAGGTCAAAAGAAGAAATAGCTGAAACAAGTAGCGAAGAAATAAAGGGACTTTGGAAGTTGAGACTAAAATCGCTATGCTTTTTGTCCAAACGTTGGAGTAATGAATACTTAAAGGCCTTACGACCTCATCATCATTGTAAAGAAACCTCGCCGTCATTTGTTAGAGTAGGAGATGTTGTTATGGTGCAGGATACTGCTGTACCTCGTATTCATTGGAGATTAGCTAGAATTGAATGTGTTTATCCTGGCCGAGACAATCGAATTCGTGCGTGCTTGGTACGTTTAGCTGATGGTTCAACGATGCGCCGCCCAATTCAGATGCTTTACCCGTTAGAAATGCAAGCCAGGTCGGGGCCGGAGGATGTTAAAAATATTTCCAACCAAAATAATCCCAACGACAGCGGCAACACAAGATGTTAAAAATATTCCCAACGATAGCGGCAACACAACCAACAGCCGTTACTAACGTTTAATTCTTTCCTCTATTATTGTACTTATTTTAATATTCATGTTACGAAGTCTAGAATTTGCTTTGAAATAAATAAGACGTTGAATTGTATCGGGCTTTTTTTTATTTTGAGTTCCTGCCGGGTCCTTTAAACGGATATATATTTATCAGTAATAATTGACTCCGACTTAAAATTCGATCAACATATTGACCATATATGTAAAAAAATTGGCAAAAAGATAGGTTTTTTTAAAAGGATCAGAAATAAAATGGATACCATGACCGCAATTACCGTCTACAATACTATGATAAAACCCCACTTTGAATACTGTTCGACAATATTGTTTACATGCTGCAATGCGAGTAACCTGGGAAGGCTTCAAAAACTGCAAAACAAGGCAATGCGAAGTATCTTGCGATGCAATAGGTTTACACCAGTCAGGGTCATGTTTAATACCCTTAAATGGTTAAGCGTAAAACAAAGACTGCAGCTAAATACACTCATTGCTATTTTTAAGATAAAAATAGGAGTGGCCCCAGAGTACTTAGTAAAGGAGATCAAATACGTGGGAGATGTCCAACCGTACACTTTAAGAAATGCAAATGATTTTAGGCTAAATTTGCAAAGATCGGTACATACGCAGAACACAATATTTCATAAGGGTCTCCAATTGTTTAATGAATTACCAATCGACATTAAATCTGAAACAAAATTAAGGATTTTTAAAAAGGAATGTATCGAGTATGTGAAAATAAAAGTATAAATAAAAACTGCAACTAGATTAAGTTAGCTATAATTTCTTTATGTTGATGTATTAGTGCCCGTCCACAACGCAGCCTGCCTAGCCTAGCACTGCACATTACACCATAAAAGTTTAGTGTGCGATGAAAAAATTTTGTTCTTGCTAGGTGCAGTGCTAGGCTAGGCAGGCTGCGTTGTGGACGGGCACTTAGAGTATTATAAAATACTAATAAATGAATATAATAAAAAAAATAAAAAAAAAATATTGATTTTTAAAGAGAGATTTTAAACTAAAGTTCTGCTATGAATAGACTAAACAAATATCCATTGCCCAGCAACATGCGCTCTTAGAAAACCTTATAAAAACCCTCTGCATTTAGGATAAATAACTAAAGTCTATTAGGATAAATAACATAGCTATCGTTTTTACGTATCCTCCAAAAAAGAAAACTTCTACACCATAGTTAGAAAATGCTAGCATCGTTTACACTAATAAAAATTGTAGAAATCTATTTGCTATGCAAGAGGAAGAACGGCTCACATTTTTTGTCGAAAACTGCCTCGTGGCACGAAAATAACTTCAGCACAGGTGAAAAGTTCATAATTACCTATGAAAAAACAACGCAAAAACAAACAAACAAATAGAGGACGAGAAAAAGAGATAAAACTTAAAATTACCTGATTTTCCCGGTCTATCTTCGTGGCTGTTGAAGATTAAAAACTAATCACACTCACGTGCTTGAAATGGAGGATTAAGATAGTACACGAGAGCCCGTTGTAGCACGATTATAGCTGAAAAGTACACATGTCCTGGCAGCGCTAATAAACTACAAGTACGTCTATGTCCAAGGGTATAAATTCGAGGGTGTACTCCAGCAATTTGTTCGCACGTGTCCGCTTCAATTAATTTCAGTCCTGGATACTCCTTCTGTCCATTTTCCCATCCATCTAGTTTAGGTAGTGCGTGGCTTAGAGTGTTTTCCGGACATCTGAAAATGAATTTCCTTGTTCAGTTTGCTCCAAAATAATTTCACCAAAAATGCTAAATACATGCAAACAATAACCGAATCTGTATGTATGTATATGTGTGGAAATATAGTAGACCCATAAATGGGCAGCGTGTTTTGAAATCCAGCATGGTGTGTTATCCCAAAGAAGGATTCGGGGTTGCAAAATTGTGAGTTTAAAACTAATATACATATATGTGTGTGCAGGAGCGACTCCCTCCCTTCGAGCATATGGTTCTGACGTGAAGGGTTACGAATTTTAGGTGCTTCGTGTTTCTGGGAAATGGGAATCAATTACTTGCTAGTTTAGACTGCGAAGGTACTTTTTACAACAGGGTATCCTTGTTATGTTCTTCCGCGTTTTGTTTCTACACATACACATGCTGCTGTATCAGCTGAAGGATGGTAGTGCAGTTATTTAAAACGAGAGAGTAGGGAACGAAAAAAAGAAAGAGGAAAGATATGAAAAATTACAACCAACACAAGCCTTTATGGATGTGTGAACATGGTTGGTGGTGGTGTCTAGCCTTGACGAGGGTTCAAATTGGCAATGATTAGGAGGGAAGGATACAAAATTTTCGATGCCAGAGGATAGACCCGAAATTTAACGAATGGCCTATGGAAATTGGTTTGATGGCCTTCGAAGTGAAAATTTATTTTCCCCAAGTTGATATACGGGATATAACTCTTGACAGGGATTTATACCGTAGCGCCAGCTCACTTCTTGTTTTTAAGGGATAAGCTAAAAGCTATAATCTATAGCCTTGTAACAGAATAATGCAATCTGTTACTTGAACGGAGTAGATTTTATTTGGCGTTAAAAGGAAAAATTACTTTTATTTTGTTTAAAATAATCCCTTTTTCAAAAAAAAAAATATGTAAAGGATGATCAAATAATACAGAAGATGTCTGTTCATATAAGAATATTTTTTGGGGTTTTGATTCACTTAACTGTGCACAGTACTATGACAGGACGGTACAGGACGCAATAAGTGAGAAGGGAATTCTAGAAGAAGGCCGGCATCAGCAAGGCTCCCGACTTGGACGGAATGGCAAGCCAAGTAGCAAAGTTTGCAGCCAACATAGTGAAAGAAAAGTGTCCAAATAATATAAGCAACAAAATTCCAGATTAACGCTAGGGTGTCCTTCTCGACATGCCTCCTAAACTCCATGGGAAGTTTTTCGAGTGGGTAATCTAGGCGAAGCCATGCCTGGCCGTACAGACGAACCGAGGGCGAGAAGCTGGGTTAATACTGTTATCAGATAGCCAAGCGTATATCAAGGCATTAGAAACAGTCTGTGTAAGGTTCAACCTGGTCAAAATCTGTCAAAAGAAGTTTTCTTTCTTTGCTAGGAGGTACATGATCACTCTTCAGGTAACTTCGATCACTATGAGGGTAACCAAAAGGCGGATGAATTGGCATGACCAGTAGTAAATATTGTAGATATACTAGTGCAGAATGTACAGAATCCGCATTTACTTTTAATGGTAAGCTTAAAGTAGGGGAGTTCAACATTAGGCGCCAAGATAAGAAAGACTTGGCCTAACTACAACAAGCACTAGCAGCATTGGCCGATTGCGGAACATGTGGCCAGATTGAGAATCCCATAAAACACCCACTGCCGTATGGAGGGACGTGCCAGAGAGACAATCGGATATTTGCCCGGCTCTGGCTAGGATCAGAAACTGTGCATTTGGAAACCTCTTGACAAGCTGATGTAAAAAATTTTCACCAGTGCGGTTATAGATCGGTGCTCTTTCAGCGACAATAATTGTGTCCTAGTCTTCGGTTCTTATACGGGGTTGATGGCTAGATCTGGCTACCTAGTATGAGGCTAGGAGAACGCTGGTCGCAGCACAGCACAGCATAACACAACACAGCACAGCAGAGAAAACTGTGTTTCATTATATTTAAGCTATCATCGCATATTTGTGTCAGCACAGGCACTGCAGTTGCAGAGGCCTCTGTCTCAGCTCTGCGGGTTGTGATTGAAACACAGTTTCCTCTGTCCGTAAGACACAGTCTTGTAATCAAAATAGAACCATTAATTGAAGCAGCAAAAAGTTTTTCAATTTTATCTATACTATATTATATAAAGAGAAAATATTTGATTGTTTGTTTGTTCCGGATAAACTCAAAAACTACCGAACCGATTTTAAAAATTCTTTCGCCAATCGAAAGCTCTATTATCATGAACATGAACTTTTTTGACAAATGCTGTGAAAACTGGTAAAAGTACAGCAACGACATCTAAATTATTTTTTCTTAATTTTTTTCTAATCTCGATAAAGAAGGCTAGAAAAAAATAATTTCGATGTCGTTGCTATGTTTCAGCAGTTTTCACAGCCATGTCAAAAATTTTGATGTCAAAAATTTTCATGTTCTGAAAAATAAAAAATCAAATCTTTTCTCTATAGTACATAATCTATCTATATATGTATATATCTTGTATCCTATATTATATCGAGGTGACTATCTTCACCTTAAAACGTGAAACTAGAAAAAATTAATTAAAAAATTAAATTTTAAAATAATTAAAAGTCGAATGTTGCAGTTACTATTTCATACTCCCATAGAATGCGGTGCTTTACAAATGTATTAAAAAAACGGTATATAGGATAGGTTCTTTTCCCGGTGAATTATTTTTTTCTGGTTTCACGTTTCCGGTTTCTGGGCCGGTTCATGTATCTCGAACGTCGATAATCGTCCGAAACGAATTTGAATACGAAAAAATTTGTCTCGAAAAAATTGAGCGTTCACGTAGCTCGAAAGAAAATTTTTCGTTTTCAGTAAGAAACTACGTTACTGAAACACGAAATTTTTTCTCTAAGCCTACCAAGCACTCGATAACTAAAACCTTTCGAGAGCTGTCAAACGAAAATTTACAATTTTTTCGAGCTATGTAAACACGAATCAAAAAAAATTTCGTTGTCGAGTTACCTGAACCGGCCCGGTTTCACGTTTTAAGGTGAAAATAGTCACCTCCATATTATATATATAGGAAAAAACACTCACTCACTTGGTCATCACCATATCTCCGGAACTATTAGACCTACAGACTTGAAATTTGGCGTGCATGTTTCTTTGGTTAAGTAGAGATCCTCTAAGAAAGGGTTTTGCAAAAATCTACTCCTGAGGGGGGCGTAAAAGATATAAAATAACAGTTTTTCAACTATAACTTTTACTTACTTGAAATTTTACATCTAAGTAATGTCATTAAGTAATTAATGTCAAAACGATTTTTGAAGTTTACTTCTTTAAGGCGACGGCCCAATCACGACTTTATTCGCGTTTACGCGCGTCAACGCTTTGACGCGCGTTGACGTCGACATTTGGTTGTGTGTAATTCAAATCGAGTTATCCTATTCACGACTTTGCGGCGTCAAGCGACGGCAAAAGTCTAGCAACTTTCAACTTTTTGGTGTTGGCAGGCTATGAAATTTAAAAAAATCACATTTCTAACAAGTATATACACAAAAATCCATACATGAATTTAAATTAAAACAATATTTTTGACGTCCTGACGCTATGAATGAACCTTCAACGGACGTTAACGCGCATGAAGCGCCTGCCGCGTATAACGCGCCGTCGTCATTGGGCCATCGCCTTTAGGCGCGTTTTTAAAAGTCTTATGAAAGTGAATTTTTAGGAATATGCGAGACGCAACAGAGAATATAGGCGAAGGGGTATGGAGGGCAAGCATTTCAACTCCCATTCTTTAGCTGATGTCTGTTCACGATGTCGATGGGTGAGGGGGTTTTTATCCTGAGGCTATGGAGGGAAATAAATTTCTTGTACGATGCATCAGCTAAGCGAAGGTTTGGGTTTTTGTAGGCATGAAGATTCGTAGACGATTTTACTGTGCACGACGTTGCTGGGTGAGGGGTTCTGTCGCGAGGCTGTGGAGGGAAATCCGATCCGTGTTCTATTCTTCACCTAAGCGCGAGTTTCTAAGGACTAATTTGATATAAATAATGAAAATTATGTAATGAAAAATATCCGTCAGTTTTTCGAATAAACTAAAATCACCTTTAGTTTTTCTTTTTTTAAGAAATCACTTTTAACAACTGCTTTTTAACTTTGTCCTTCATCCAGTCTTATTCTAGTTCAAGTATATAATCAAGCTTTTCCAGTTTCTAACATAAAAGATAATTAAGGACTTGATATATAGCCCAGTCGTCAGAGACAAATTTAGATCGAAAGCTCGCACAAAATGTGATCTCGCTGAAAATTGGGACTTAGGTATTTTTTTGGATGTAGAAAACGATAAAAAAATCTTTGCTGCGCTAAAGTGTATGCTAAGTACACAATATCGAAAACAAATTTGAAAATTTGGTTCTTGCGTTATATATCGAAAAAAATACCGAAAACTGACAGCGCCACGTGAAAGAGCGAAAAATTTTACTAAAATTTATATTATAACTTATTTTAAAAAAAATTGTTTTATAATTATAAAAAATTATTAAAAATAAGAAGCAAATTCGAAAAATCTAAGCGCGCCAAAAAGCTGAATTTAAATATTCTAGCGAGGTGTTCGGGGAAAAACTAAAGTATTTTTGCCTAAAATGTGCGCAAAAATAAAAATAAAAAAAGCATTTTAAAGAGGAGACTCTAAGCTTTCTAAGGAAGCCATTAGTTTTTAATTTTTTGTTTTCTTTCTCATAGAAAATTTGACCGGAAATTATAATTTGTAAAATTCTCACTGATGTTTATAAAATTGAAGATATATATTAATATAGGCGTACGAAAAAAACAGTCCTTGTACATTTATCATCATAAGACCTTTAGTTTTGATGTGAAAATAAGTAAAATGATAAACATTGTCTCTCTTTAATAAAATTTATGTTTTAAAATATTTATTTTTTCTTACTTCATTCTTTCGACGCCATTTTTAACTTCAAAAAGAGCGCACATTTTAGGCAAGGATACTTTAGTTTTTCCGCGAACGCCTCGCTAGAATATTTAAATTCAGCTTTTTGGCGCGCTAAGATTTTTCGAATTTGCTTCTTATTTTTAATAATTTTTTATAATAATAAAACAATTTTTTTTAAAATAAGTTATAATAAAAATTTTACTATCGCTGTTAGTTTTCCGGAAATTTTTTTTTTGATATATAACGCAAGAACCAAATTTTCGAATTTGTTTTCGATATTGTGAACTTAGCATACACTTTAGCGCAGCAAAGATTTTTTTATCGTTTTCTACATCCAAAAAAGTGCCTAAGTTCCAATTTTCAGCGAGATCACATATTGTGCGAGGTCAAAGTCTCTGACAACTGGGCTAATAGCAATTTCCACAATATAAAATTGTATTATGCATTATGTAACCTGCGTTCTATAATCGCTATTGAAAAAAATAGGTCTCTGCTGACTTCCAGCTGATTATCTATGCTGTGCTGAGACCAGCAGTGCGGCAGTAGATAGCGCCGCACACTGTATTAAAATCTAAATCTAGCGGAACTTAATTAAAAATTAAATGTGCTCATATCTAAGTGAAACCGTATTTACATTGTAGCTTTGTATATATATATTTATTAGTAAAACGAATAAACGCGTTGACAATACAGATTTTCATAGGGGAAGCCCCTAAAAGTGGCAAGCGCGCATTGCATTGCTTCGTAATCACCAATTAGATTTCGAATGTAAAATATTCTTTTGCTGTGTTGTTTAAAACCCTAAGTTGAAAATTTATTTGATTGTTGTTTGTTGCGCCCTTGAGCAATCGAGAAATCTATGTTTGAACAATTATTCACTTAATTATTTGTAGAGAATTCGCTTTTTACTGGTCCGTTATTTAGATTCTTGAATTCGGGCTGAGTTTTAAAAATGTATCCGCATGTATCCACCTTATTTTTACTTCTAAACTCTTTTATGGGTAATACTCCTTAGAATACAGTTGTCATCTCTTGCCCATATTTGCCCCCGATTTCCTTTAGATATAAGCACATTTATGTTTTAATTAAGTTCCGCTGGATTTAACTTTTAATACACTGTGCGCCGCCAGTCTATCGTGGAATCAAAAAGTATGTGGGACAAACCCGCTAAGGGCTGGTGGACCCTAAAGCCTTACACTACTTGCCTTAAGGTTAGTTACAAAAGAGGGTGGAGGAGTAAGGTACGTTCTCATCAAGCCCTTGAGTGGGTATGGAGGATAGGGCATACCAAAGTCTAGAAATAATAAGTCTTTCTTCTTCATACAAGATTTGCACCCGGTTAGTTGTGTGAGCGCAATCGTGCATGCAGATATGAACATCACTGCTGAGCACAACTCAACGCGTACATCGTGAACTCGGCGAGACAAAGCCAGATTCTCTCTCTTCCATCAAGAATGCAGAACAGAAAAGGAAGGAAAATTGAATCAGCTGTTTTTTTATAAACGAGCAAATATGCACCAACACATCAAGTTTAACTCCATATAAACTCATAAAATCTTCCCCTGAATAATTGTGTGCGAGCGTGTATAAAAAGGTTGCATTCAGTGATGAAAACTGCAGGAAAATTTTCCGATTTGCGGGAAAAATAAAAACAAAAAGGGAAAAGGGAAATCCATTCTTTCAGATGGAAATTTATTTATTAAAGGAAAATGTTACTCCATATTTTTTATAAAGAATTTTTCCGAAGAAACGAGATAGCATGAAAACTAAATTAAAGAAAATGTGTGTCAAAAACGAACGCAGCAAGGGAATAGTTTCCAACTTCATTTTATTTGCCTGACAAGGCTCTTTCATGCTGTATTGCTATGTAAGAAGACAATTGCATTGTGTTGAACATATGAAGTTATGAATGTGCTAATAGGCCAAACCTAAATAAAAAGTAAGGCAGAAGTGAAGTAGAAGTGAAGTATGCTTACTTCCACTGAAGTAGATGTACCTCCCACTTCACTTCCATTGTGGTCACTCTCATACATTCATAAGCAATGGTACCTAACTTCACTTCAGTACACTTCCCTTCCTATTTAGGTTTGGCCAAATGCCTTTTTCAGTCAAATGAAGAATTGGTTATTTACCCCGTTAATGATTAGTTTGAAAAGTTGAGTCGAAGTTGAGTTGAAATTTCGACCGCCGTATATGATGTCGAGTTGAGTTCACTTTGGGTTGAAATAGAGTTGAACTGACATCAAAACATATCCTCTTTTTGTTAATTCTTGTTCTATATTTTTAAATATTTCTGACTTCCTGTACAGTTTTTCATCAAAATGATGAAAGGAACTTTGTTCCTGCATTATTTCTAGCATAGTTTTTGTTTCCTGATGCTCCAAAACATTTCTTTTAGGTATTGTCAAAATTAAATTTCCACTGTTATTACATTATATAGTTAATATAAAAAAATAAACGCGCTAAAAAAACACCGAACACAAAACTAATGCCGAAGGCAGACTTCACTTCAAACAAGTGTCACTTCACCCAATTTCAACTCAATGAGGCGAAATTTCAACTCGACTCAGGTAGGAGAGCTGAGTTGGGTTGATGGACCCAGTTTCAGCTCGATCCCCGTTTATGACTGGGTTGAACCTAGTCATAAACGGGGTAAATGTTCTAATTGCTCTGAAGAATTATATGAAATATTTTTTACTGTCGAATCAACAATCAAGGTTTGTAAACTCGAAATTACTTGTTTATGTTAAACCAAAAAAGATTTTTTTCCTAAGCAATGACGAAGGCTTTGTTGATTTATTTGTTATTTTTTTTTCTTCAGGTAAATAAAATAATGTGTTTTTGAATTTTATGGATTTTATGTTCGGGAGGGAAATTCTTTGACTTAAAGGGAAATTTGGATCGGTTGGGTGAGAAATCGTATCCATCCCTCAGTTTTCATCCCTGGTTGCATTCCCTCTCTGATAGCCTGAAGTATTTGTGCATATAGCTGTTCGTCTTTCACTAATTAACCATATGAAGATAAAAGACTTTAGGGCATACCTCCATAATTTCGGACACAGCGACTGGCCTGCGATGTCGGAATATAAAAGAAGATGCGGTGCACGAAGTCCAATGGTACGCCCAACTGAAGACGCAGAGGATGACATCAAGGGCGAGTGAATAAGGTACCAATGAATGCAGAATTCTTCCACCTGTCTTTGATGGCAAAAGCGATGTCTTAGAAATTTTTGGCGTTATGACCCAAATGGCTGCTCTCCCACTAGGGAGCCCACTTAGGCACACCATTGGCCATTCTAGTGTTGGGACGAAATTTAAGGCCTTTTCAAGCCATTTGGAGCTTTAAATGAAGCGACAGAGGTCATTGGAGCTCGCTGGATACATCAAGGAAAGGTGAGCCAAGGAAGGATCCTCTTTTTTCGCGAGGGCCGGGCATGTACAGGATGGGAGACAGTTTCTTCCTCATCCTCATTGCCGCAACTTCTACATAAGACGTTGTGGGGAACTCCCAATCTTTCGGCGTGCGGGCCAAAGGGACAGTGACCGGTCAGCACCTTCACTACATAGCTTATCTCTTTTTTGTTCAGCTGAACAAGAGATTTTGAACGCTTTGCGTCCAAAGTCAGCCATATTGTATGAAGAGTGCGGCACACTGCTGCTGTGGTCCATCTCAGCCCGGCTGGAGCTAAGCTTGTTTTTTTCACAGCCAGTTTATAGGTGGCTAAGGGCATTCCCATCAGGATTAAGTGGGGTGTCCTTTCCACTTCGGTTCCAAGCTCATCTGCCGTGCCCTAACTTTTGCTGTGTCCAGGTACCCAACACAGAGTTATATCAAACTGAGTGGCAGTCTCACACAGAGACTTGCGGCAGTTCGTCGTGGATGTTGCAACGACAGAATTAAGAGCCTTGAGGGCTGCCTGGCTATCCGATAGTATACATATATTCTTATGAGATATATAATGGCCGTGTTCCGTAATATAACCTAACATAATGTCCAGTGAGAAATGGTATATTCAAGCGTTTATCCTGTGATTAACAGCAGCATACATGAAAGTGTTACAACTTGAAACTGTTTCAGCCTCCGATATTTAATATTTTTGTGATTACCAGTACTACGTAACACCGATTCACACAAGTAAAATATGGCATCAATTGATGACGTCATTGCCACTGGCCTGTATACTGGGTTATATTTCGGAACACAGCCTATTTATCTCCAGCCATTCGAAAGCCTCTCAGATAGCAGTGACTACCGCCTGGAAAACGCTGCAGTGGTTGGATAGACGAAAAGAGGTATTTATATTCATTGCCTCGGAAAAGATACCACAATCTTTATAGATACATAACGTCCCAGTCAAGATAACAACATCTGTCCAGTCATCTCTGGCCGGAATGATGGTATTGAAACCTTTCTCCAAGGTACACGTAGGTGTGGTGTAATCCAGGTTGCCGGAGCGGTGGTGAACCTCCTAAGTCTGGATGAGTGACCATGTGTATATGGAGTCCATCCAAGAGAAGCCTTTATCTTGGCGGCCGTCCAGGCTACCATTTGCTCGACATGTTTGTCCAAAGGAATTAGATGCAATAAGACATCCAGCGCAGCTGTTGGAATGCGTCTCATCGCACCACTAATGCACAGCTCAGCTGTTCTTTTGATTCTTTCCAGTATCTTACGACACGAAATCTTCTGTAATGCAGTCCGCCATACCGATAGGTCGGATTACGGCTGTATGCAGCCAGTGGACAATACGGGGTTTAAGGCCCCAATTGACTCGGATTGTTCTTTGGCATAAAAAGAGAGCTGTTTTGGCCTTATTGGCTCTCTCTGGAAGATTCGACCTCCACGTTAGTTTCCTATCCACTATGAGACCCAGCAATTTCGCAACCTCCTTAAGTTGCAGTCTTTCATTGGAGAGTCTTACGGGAGATCTAAGCTTCCTTGTAAAGAGCTGGGTTAATGCCCAGACCCTTTGTGGTAGCCCAATGAACAAGAGTGTCCAATGCTCGTTGCAATATATCTTTTATTGTAGAGATGTACTTGCCGGTCACCACCAGTAGAATATCATCAGCATAGGCCACAGTGGTGCACTACTGGCGTCCCCAATTTGCGGTGTGCCTCTTCCAACCCGTCTGACTTCTTCCGAGACCCCCAGACCAGACTTTATGACCCTGCACTTCAGCAGCTGATCCTGGAGCACCCGACCCAGACGCTGGAGTGCCCCCGTGACCGCACAAGGTTTAACATTGTTGAAAGCATCTTCAATATCTAAGAAAGCAGCCAAAGTGAACTCCTTCAAATCAATGGATTTTTCAATGACCGCTACCAGGGAGTGGAGATCAGTGTCTACCGATTTAGCTTTCGTGTAGGCATGCTGCGAGGGAGAAAGCAGTTTTCTATCAATGCTTTGCTTAATATGAATCTTCACAAGTCTTTCGACGGTCTTGAGGAGAAAGGATGTGAGACATATAGGTCTCAAGTCCTTTGGATTGTGGTAGGAGACTTTACCCGCTTTCGCAATGAAAGCCACTTTCGCTACCCTCCAGGATATTGAAATGTAACTAGGCGAAGGGAATTAGGGAGAGCCACCTCTCTTACACATCACCAATTACGGACGATTTGAACCTGGGAATCGCATGTTCATTAATGTTAAGAAATATATTAATCTTTTTAAGCTCACGTGACTGTTTAACTGTCTCGCTCCTCATGTTATTTGCACGCTTCGTTGGTGCTACTTTGCGATTGTTGGTTTTTTTCTAACTTGTATATTTTTGCTTGCTTTAGTTGAGGCTCATCTCAGCACTTGCTTCGTGCTGAGTTGGTAAATATTCTTGGCCCACCTGAGTAGTGCGCCTTCTGCGTTAGAAGGATTTACTCTATTATTATAATATACTAGCTGAGACCCGGTGCGCCTATACTGCTCCCATAAGCCAATAGTAGTAATCAGGTGATATGAATTTTAATATACAGTAGGAGAGTTTGAAAAAGGCAATTTTTTGGTATTTTTGATTCCAAATAACAAAATGTTTGCAACTATTGGGGATATGACATTTTGATCGAGACAATAAAAACCATCCATTGACATGACTTTTTTCGAGATATGAATTTTCATTCACAGATGAAGGGTCTCAATGTACTCCTTATTTTCTGTATTTTGGATAGCTGGGACCCGGTGCGCCTCGCTGCACCCAACGTTTAAACATTTAAAATCAATCCAAACCTTCAAAATTCAACTCTTCTTAACCATTAACGAAAAACCAACTATTCCTATAAAAGTTGGAGTAATTAGATTCAAAATACATTTATTTGAACTATGACCAAAATTGCCTGCGTATTCTGTTACAACCATGAACGTTAAAAGATTTAAAATTAATGCAAATAGCAGCATTCAGCACTCGAAATTCGAGGGCCATTTTCTATAGATTTTTTTAATTTAAATCTAGAAGTCTGTAATAACAAAATTTTTCGAGAACAATAAAACTAATTTGAAAAATGAAACAAATATTTTATAGTTGGAAAAAGCAATGCCAAAAAATAAACTTTTGTTATCACTTAATGTCACATATTGCAAAATTGCGTTCATATATTCGAATTAAATGGTACAGATTCCATACGTTTCATAGGGGAATTAATAGTACAATTATTTTCTTATGTTTAGCGTTCTTTTGTGCGTTAAAATTGCGATTCTGCACTTCTTTGAGCTCAGGGGTACACGGTGAAGCAGTTTTCAATATTGTTGGAGAGTTTAAACTCGGCTGGTGCCACAAAATAAGTGCTTGCCGTTTAATTATATGATCTTAAAAATTAAATTCTTCATAACCTACAACGAAACACGAAGTATTCCTATAAACGTTCGAGACATTAGATTCAAAATGCATTTATTTGAGGTGTGACCAAAATTACCTAAGTATATATGTTTTGTTAAACCCACGAACGTTAAAACATTTAAAATAAGTCTGCAATTGCTTCGCCCCTGGTTTCTCATCTGCAATGTCACTGACTCAGGTTTTATTTGTTTACCCAGATGCCAGCCTCTTCCCGTATTGCAGAATCCTAGACTTATACCTAAAAATTCCGAGGTGATGGGTTTCTTTCCTTCTTATCCATTATACATAAATCATTCCACAATTCCGTTTCGCCTTACCACCTTTCCAAAAAACCCTGTTGACCGACTCTGAACCGATTACTTTGAGAGCTTCAGGATACACTATATTCAATGTTTTTCCATTTGTAGCTAGAATGTCAAGATTTTCCGATTTTCCAACTCTTGAATAACCTACATACAGCTAACCGGGAAATGACACTTATTTGGCAAAATTCTTCCGCCATATTGGCTTCATAATTTTGAATAAGTTTTGATCATAAATTCGTTATTTACTACCTTAAAAACTCCCATATACCGATTTTAATTGGAATCGGAATACAATTCGCAAACTCGTCGGCCATTAAGTGCGGCCATTTTGAATTTAAATTTTGATCATAAAGTCGTTATTTGCGACCTTAAAAACCCCAAGATACCCACTGTCATTGGAATCGGAATAAAATTTGGCAAATTCAACCATATTTCTGCGGAAATTTTTAATTTCGGTCATATTTCGGCGGCCATTTTGAATTTCGAAAATCGGGCTTCGAGGTGCATCATAGGAGACCTCCACGGACCTTCATGCAAAAATTCAAGGCTCTGCGATGATTTTCAAAGAAGCTCTCCATGACAGCGCCATCTAGGACTCTAGGAGTGGCTTTAGAAAGTAATAAAATAACCATGTTCTAAGTTTGAATGTATATAGCACATGGTTAAAATTTCATTAAGATCGGTTGCACGGTGTAGGAGCCTATTGCGAACATACATACATATACATACACACATTCATTTTTATATATGTATATAGATTATATTCAAACTCCTATAGGTGGTTGCAAGCCAGTCCAGAATTGGGTCAATTAGCCTTCTATGGCCCATAGGAGTAAATCCCTGCTCATGCAACAACACAATCATGCAATAGAGTTAACCCTTCTAATTCAGAAGGTTCACTTCTTAGCTGGGCCAAGAAAAATTTACCAGCTCAGCACAAGTAGCACTGAGATAGGCTCAACTAAAGCATGCAACATATAAATTGAATATGTAATCCCGAAAGGGTCATACCTCACACATATGCGAGATATGACCCCCCAGGGATTGCACATTCGATTAAAACAGAAAGAAATGCAATACACAAACAAGCGTGCAAGAAAAGAGAAGAAACAGAGAAGCTTGCAAAGACAAAGAAAGAGTGGGACACGCAGGGAGTCACGTCACATTTAAAAGAGTCCTTTTAAGGACATCTTCACTAGTATGCATGCTAAAAACACTCCTATTATTGTTAACGTTTAAAAGCATGCGATTAACCGGTTCGTATAACCCATAGTTGGTGTTAGATGAATCAATGTACAAGAGAGGTTGACCTCTTAGGTTATAGTTATTCACTCTAAATGACGTGCGGCCTCGTAAGAAGTCTGAGTCCACCTTGTCATTCAATAACCGATGAACGAATATAACGTCAGCGACCTCGCGACGATTATGGAGAGAGCTTAAGTTGAGCAATTTAAGTCTGCTCTCATAAGGCGGAAGAATAAGTGGGTCATCCCACGGGAGGTGGCTGAGCGCAAATCGGACGAACCTCCTTTGAACTGATTCGATTTTACCAACATGGGAGGAGTAGTAAGGAGACCATACCAGGGAGGCGTATTCAAGTAAAGGCCTAACTAAAGATATGTACAAGTGCTTTGTGATAAGGGGGTTGTTGAATTCCTTAGACCATCTTTTTATAAATCCCAGGACTGAATTGCCCTTGGAAGAGATATAATTGATGTGGGTGGAGAAATCCAACTTACTTTCTAACCTAACCCCTAGATCGATAACAGAGTTAGTGCGGGAGATCTTGTTATCAAGAAAAGTATAGTCGTAAGTTATAACGCCACGTTTTCTACAAAAAGTCATGACCTCACATTTACTAATGTTAAGGACCAGGTTGTTGTTGGAACACCAAGAATAGAAGTTGTTTAGGTCTGCTTGCAGAAGTTTGCAATCTTCGGTACTCCTTATGTGGAGGTACAGTTTAATGTCATCAGCGTAAATAAGGATTTTACAGTGCCTTAGCAGGGTAACAATATCATCAATTGATAAAATAAAAAGAAGAGGACCAAGATGACTTCCTTGCGGGACACCAGAGGACGCTTCAATGTTTTTAGATTTGGCTCCGTGGAATAGAACCTGGTAGGTTCTGCCGGCTAAATACGACTGGAACCATACCGCAAGGGCATGCGGAAAGCCTAATTTTTTTAGTTTGAGAACTATAATAGAGTGAGAGAGCTTGTCGAAAGCCTTACTGAAATCTGTGTAAACACAGTCAGTTTGGTAGCCAGTGACAAAGCCTCGAACAGTGTGAGAAGAGAACTCCAGTAAATTAGTAGTAGTGGAACGAGCTGCAAGAAAGCCATGTTGGTTAGTTGAGATAAGTCTCTTGCAGATAGGGGCAATAGCAGAATAAATAATAGATTCGAAAAGTTTTGGTATACATGATAACTTCGCAATGGGTCTATAATTAGATATTTCGTTCTTACAACCCTTTTTACCGTCTGCTTGTTGCAGCAATTCTTGGCATACTAGGCTTTTAGAGAGAATCTTTCTAAGTCTTGCGGTATCCGAAAAAAACCTTCTATTATCTCACAAAACGTATTCCAGGATTCCCTCTTTGACTGACGCAGTTCGTACTTGAACTCCCTGAGACTCCTTTTATAGTTGTCCCAGTCCGAATCCAAGTTAGACCGCTTGGCTTTATTGAAGGCATTTTTGGAATTAAGTGAATTTAAAAAATTAATTTATTGCAGCGCCAAAAAAACGTATGCTCAAGACTCACTTTACAATATCCAATCATAAAATTGCTGTTTTTTAAGTCCTAGTCCTAGTGTAGTATATTCTAATCTTAATTCGACCTTCACATTGGTATTTTTTCTAGAATATTGTACAATTTATTTCTTTGATTACCGAGAGAGCTAGTTACTTTCGTTAGGTAACAAATCTAAGATGATAGCCTCGCCCTCTTCCAACTGGCACCAACGCCTCCTCCCCAAATGAGACTAATGCCCATCAATAAAAGAAATTCTTCATAAAATTTTCAAATACCTTGCTCCACTTAATTTCGCCATAAATTAAGTGCGATTACCTACAAAACCCAATCGCAAAATATTTATTATCCGCAGGGATGAAATTTTTCTAAAAAAAATCCTCCCCATCACCGCCCACATGGACGTACTTAGTTGAAGAAGCCGGGAAATGAGAAAAATATCTGAAAATTACTCCGAAAAATTATAAACCAATCAAATTAAATCGATTTTTCGCTTAATTTCCGCCATTTTTCCGTTTTATTTATTTTTTTTTTCATTTTTCCTGGCGCAAAAATATTTTCACCGATGGCGGCCGCCCGTGTTTATTAGTTTATCAACGTTGAAATTGATTTATGTAATGGCCGAGCAGAGCGCGTTCATGGAGTGAAAAAAAATTCAATTAACAGTGGAAAGAAATGAAATAAATATAATCGAGATAATGTGATTAATATTCGCGGCAAGGCAACATTAGTTCGGCGATAAACTTAATGTCCATTTTTTGAATTGTTATAATTGAAAATTTTCGGGCCGAATGCGATTTATTTGGGGTTTTTGAGCTATTTCGGTTTTAAAACCGAGCGAAAATATATGGGTTTTAGTCGATATTGTTTTGGGCTAATTGGAAATCGTTGTCATATGTTTTTTAATGAAGCGCGTATGTATTATTTTCATTTTGCGGGACGACACGAGTGGCAGAGCCTGTGACCTTTGTGCAGCAAATCAATCATACGTGTTAATTTAATTTCCTCTAAGTTAAATTAGTTCGGTTTAAATTAGATTTGACGGAAATAATATTTGGATGTAAAACGTAGAAAACATACACGACTCTCAGTGAGTAATATTTAATGCACGGTGTCAAATCTGATATGAACGCATGGTAACTCCGCTTGTAAATAATTATATTTTCGTATGCAGCTCCATTTAATTTCTTGTAGTTTTATTTTAATAGTAGGGACGCCCGTTACCGAAATTCGGTCACAAAAAAAAATATATAAATAAAAGTCCTTCTTCTGTTAAATCTTTCAGGATTTAATAAGAAAACCATACAAAAAGGAAGATTCCTACGTTTCTTTTTTTAATAACCAATTTATAAAAATACATACAACACATTCTTGATGAGCGAAAATAGCCTTGGTCTTGCAGTTTTGTCTTGTCTTGTCTTGGACTTGCACATTTAGCAAGACTAAGACCAAGAACAAGACTTAGCTATGTTTGCAAGAACACCAACAAGACAGACTGAGAAAGAACAAGACAAGACCAAGACTATATTAGTCTTGTCTTGTTCTTGCGTTTGCTCATCACTACATCCTAGTGAAGACAATAGCGTCAACTCGCTGATAAGAAATGAGAGAAGGGCGTATCTACTAACTCTCTTGCAGAACCAAAATCCGGATGTGCTTTTGGCTAGTGAAACTAAACTATGCGAGAGGCACAAAATGGAATACAAATATTATGTGATAATTAGGCGTGATCGACCTAATTCCATACTAGGCGAAGGCCTGTTAATATTATTAAAGACTTCTCTGAAGCATAAAACCATGTATACCAGGGATATAGAACAGTTTCGGGTGTTAGAAGCGTGTGTTATATACATTCTAGTGTCTAGTGGCAGAAGATTGTATTTAATCGCCGCGTATGCACCCCAAACATCTCAAGCAAGATTATTTATAGAGGAAATGAACTCGCTATTTCAAACTCTTCAACTGGAGTCGGAGCAAAATTTTTTTTATTAGCCGGAGATGTAAACGCATGCCATGCGGCGGGGGAAATCAAACGGCTAACACCAGGGGCAACCAACTGAATGACTGGTTGGGCCAGAACAGAATTCAGCGGAAAGTTAATCTCCTTGCTACGGATATACCATCATACCCAAGCGGTGGGTCTTTTCTTGATTTGTGTTTGCTAGATTCACTGATGGGTCTACCAGGACTGAACACGAACGAGGCAAACTTTTTAACGACAGAACCGTACGACAGTAACCATCACGGACTCGTGATAACAATACAAGTACCTGACGACGCTATAGAACTTCTTCAATATTGCGAAGTGTATCTACCAGAAGATGCACTGGCCAAGATTTGAGAAGGCTATGTTAAGGGCAATACAGAATAACGAACGCTCACCTCCAACAACTAGGAACTTGACAAACAATAAGATTGCTGAATATCTGAAAGATACGGACAATCTCATTATACAGACGATGGACAAAACTATACCAAGGATAAAGAAGAAGAACAGTACAGATTGTTACAGGAACGCTGCAATCAATGCACTACTAAAACAGAAAAGTCGAATACTGACGAGACTGTAAACCCTACACCGTCAGTTGCGGGATAGACGAAGTCCGGAGATCGTAACTCTTAACTCGGTTATGAAAATTCTCCAACAACTTTTAAAGCAACAATTTTCACAGTCTGTGAGTCTGTACTGGAACAGAAAGATTCGTGCTATCCAAACTAATAGCGCGAGCATGTTCCCACAGATAAATAAAATTTTTAGGATTAAAACACATAACCGGTTGGACAATTTACGTATCCCTAGGACCCGGCACTGCTGAGGTCTGTGAACATAAATCCGGAAGAAACCAGCCATGTCGACGATAATTATTGCATAGAGGACGAGCAGGAGAAGGTGGATTTAGTGGGGGCCTACTTTAAGGGAATTTATTCGATGAACACCTGTGTTCGTTCGAATTTTGACCTCGAGAATAGGGCTTCACTAAACCAGTCGAGATTATCCAATGAAATCGAAACTTGGAAATCTGAGAATCGAACAATTATCGAATTCAATGAAGACTGTCCAGCGAATGATATTCCCGAGTCCCAAGTAAACTCGAGGTTCATTGGAAAAATCGACCTCCTGCTAACATTCCGTATTCTGAATAATAAGAAGTCGGCTGGAGTAGTCAACAGATGCCTAACTCGTATCCTAAAAATCCGCTGGCAAGATAGAATTTCAAATGAAGAACTATGGCGCCGTGCCGGCCAAGAAAGAATAGACGACCAAATCAGGCGAAGGAAATGGAATTGGATTGGCCACACCTTGCGACGCGAAAACGAGAATCTAGCCAAACAGGCCCTCGACTGGAATCCGCAAGAAACCCGTCGAGTCGGAAGACCTAGAACGACGTGGAGGAGAACCCTATTAGCAGAGGCCGCAACAACTGGGAGATCCTGGTCAGAGCTGAGAGCTGTCGCGCAAAACAGAGTCCGCTGGAGGGCAACGGTTTCCGCCCTATGTCCCATGATGGATTAAAGGAGCAATTAGTAGTGGAGTAGATGGTATTCCGAACATAGTTCTGAAACATCTGCCCCTGGTGGCTATAGACATATACACCACTTTGTTTAATAATGCATTAAACAACGCCCATTTCCCAGGTCACTGGAAAATGTCAGTGGTGTACCCAATACCTAAAAAAGGTAAAGACAAAACTAACCCTGCCAATCTCGGGTCAATAAGTTTGCTACCGAATATCAGCAAGGTTTTTGAAGCAGTCATTAATAGATCATTATCCAAATGGGTTGAGGAAAAGAAGATAATTCCAGATAACCAGTTTGGTCTCAGGGCGGGACATGACACCATTCATGCCGCTTCCAAACTGGTAGCAGACATACACTGGAACTTCATGAAAGGCCAGTGTACCGGAGCATGTCTGATCGATTTTGAGAAGGCATTCAATACAGTATGGATCGAAGGTCTTTTCTACAAACTGGTCAGACTCGGTATGACCGGACCTGAGCTATACATGATTCACAATATGATTTCAAAGAAGAAGTTCGTCGTCAAAGGTGGCAACTTCACATCAAGTAGGGTCTTTGACATTAAAAATGGTCTGCAACAGGGCGCGGTAAACTCGCCACTCTTATTTAATATCTTTACGAGTGAGATAATAAGTTCACTCCGATTCGCCCTAGCGTACGCGGATGACCTGATCGTGTACAGAACGGGGCAGAAGATTAGAGTAATCCAAACGCTCCTGCAACGTGATTTCGAGACAATCGAACGCTACAATGATGATTGGAAGTTGAAAATCAATTTTAACAAATGCGAATCGATCCTTTTTCGGACTCCTCTATACAGAGCTTCTCGCGATGTGCGGAAGAACTGGAAAACCCTCAAAATTTCGAACAATGCTGGACAAGCATTAGAAAAGAAATTGGAAGTGAAATACCTTGGGCTCTGGCTGGACCAATACTTATATTTCAATAGAAATGTAAGTGCTGCTCTTGCCAAGGCAAACAAGGTGTTTCATATGACCAAAAGGCTTTTTTACAACAGACACCTAAGCCCACGGGTCAAAGGGATCTGCTATCAAGCCTTGGTCAGACCAATTTTAACTTATGGTTGTCCTGTATGGTTCAACATATCCCCTTCTAACATGGAAAAGCTTCGGGTTTTCGAAAGACAATGCTTAAGGGCGTGCCTAAGGCTGGTCTCACACTGCAGCAGATTCGGCCGAATTTTTTACGGCCGTATTTGGCCGAATTTTTTACGGCCGTATACAACAGAATTGTAACTTTAAATTCGGCCGAACTTTGGGTTAGTTTCCATCTTAAATGCCAGTTGTTTCATTTTAAATGGTCACACATATAAATATATCCTAAATAAAATAAAAGGAAGATTAATAAACATATCTATGGGAGCGCACTTCCATTATCAACTTCAAATCTGATCGGATAAAACCTACGGACGTCAACGGCCGAAAAACCGGTGTAATGTGCGAATGAGAATACGAAAATAATTGTTTGAAAAATTCGGCCGATTACGGCCGTATAAAAATCGGCCGAATCGGCTGCAGTGTGCGACCAGCCTAAGCTCGTATCGAAGACCCGAATCGGGCTACACAAAATTTCACGCCAACAATATCCTTTACGATAAGGCATCTGTTAACAGGATCGACAACTTCATAATTAAGTTGATTCGACGTCACGTTGCCAGAGCGACGGAGAGCGACAATCCTCTTATTCGGGGAGCGTTCTACCCGAACTGTGAATGCCACAAAGCAGCTTGTGAATGGCAATTGGTCCAGGATACTACGGGGTTACCCCTCCTATATCACATGTATCGCAATGCATGTGATAAGCGAGTGCGTGTTGTTGAAGAAGGCAGAGAAGTTCAGGATCTCTTGAGGTTCAGCACACGAATCTCAGAAAAAGATAAAAAAGAGGCTTCCAATGCAAGTAATGTGAACTGGTGGCTGGAGGATCCCCCCCCAGTTCGGTATTTGACCGCTCTAATTAAGTTATAGGATATTTCTTAATGCATGCTAGTTTTAAAAGATTAGCTTAGTACTTAGCTAGTTTTTAGTTCTAGTTTTTACTTGGTAATGAATCTAGATTTAAGTCAGACTAAGTAAGTGGTGCGAGCTTCCACGAGCTTTTGTTATTTCTAGCCACTCAAGCCCGTGGAAGCCCGTCGCCTGGACGCTGGTCACCCGAGAGAGATTCACCTCTGATGCCCCGCGTCCAGATAGATTCGCTAGAGTTAAGTTAGTTAGTAGAATAGAATAAGACAGCGTAAGTTTTATACAAAATATAAAAATTAATATAGTCCCGGGAAATTAGCATTTTAAGGAAGCAAAATTCCAAAATGGCCGAAAATTGGTTCACAGCTTCCTTGGGACTTTTTAAGAAAACAATTTCGGAATCACAAAAAAAAACATGGCCGCCGGAGATATCACTTTTTTGCAAAAAAGTCACTCAAAAACTGCTTTTTTCGAAAAAAAAAATTTCATCAAACAATATGAAATGTTATTGTCTACAAAAAATCCCTCTTGTCATTTTTTCGAAAATCAAACCCTTTCGAAGTTATTCAAGGTCAAAATTTCCAAAAATCACTTTTCGGCCAAAAAATACTTTGAATAATTCGGGAAGGTCAAGGTTTTCGAAAAAATTTCAAGAGGAGTATTTTGTAGGTAATAATGTTTCGTATTGATTGATCAAAAAAAAATTCGAAAAAACAGTTTTTGTGTGATTTTTCTGCCAAAAAGTGACGGCCATGTTTACCATGTGAACCAATTTTCAGCCATTTTGGAATTTTGTCTGCTTTCGTGCGTTTTTTTTGCTAATTTCCCCGGACTAATACATATAGTACCTAAGTTTTTCAAATTTTTCTTAGGATTAGAAATCTATATAAATATAATTGGAGTGTCTGTCTGTGATTTCAAAATAATTGTCATTTTCTAAGTTCATATGGTTATTTACACGATATTAACACGAAATCAAGTATTTTTAAAATTTTTGTCTGTCTGTATGTCTGTATGTCTGTATGTCTGTATGTCTGTATGTCTGTCTGTCTGTTTGTCCGGGCTAATCTCGGAAACGGCTTATCCGATTGCGATGGGACTTTCACTGGAAGATTCAGTATTTTCTTGGGCATGTTTTAGGCTATTTTTTTCCTAGGATCCGACTATCGGATCCGATTATCGGGCCCGATTACCGTGTTCGACTACCAGATTAGACCGAAAACTTGAACCTTGCAACTTGATTTTTACCCACTTCCATATAACCGATCAACTTCAAATTTTGCACATATGTAAAGTTCGCGTGACAATGCAATTTAACCATTTTTGGAAAAAAATCAACTTGGCGGTTCCAAGATGGCGGCCGAATTTTTCAATTGTGTTCCCGGACCCCCCGACATGGATATCAAATGAAAGGGTAAGACAAGTAGATTACAATAAGCTATGTGGGGTCATTCAAAATTCAAAATGGTGGCCAGCACAAAATGGCGGATTATTCTTCGGTATGGGCATCAAATGAAAGCGAGTATAGTGCAGTAAGCGGTGTGCCGTCATTTTAAATATATACTATGACGGTCACTACAAAGTGGTGGAAGACATATAATAGACTAAAAAGTAGAAAATAAAAAATATAGTCTAAAAAAACTAAAAAATACGCTTTTATTTTAAAATAAACTAAAAAGTAAAAAATAATTTTGAATGTAAAGTTTTTATTGCTCCAGCCAGTATATAATAACAACCTAGCTACCTACGTACCAACAACGGCTAATCCGATTGCGATGGGATTTTCACGGGAAGATTCAGTATTTTCTTGGGCATGTTCTAGGCTTCACTCGGTTCCGACTATTGATTCAGGCGGAAAACTTGATGCGATAGTCGCAGAAAAACCAGTGGAAACTTTTTTTATCATTCCAATTGTAAACCTCAAAGCTCGGAACGGTTAATCCGATTTTAGGACTTTAACGGGATGATTCAGAATCTTCTTAGGCGTTTAGCATACTTTTCACTATTATCCGACTGTCGGGTTAGACCGAAAACATGACTCGATAATCGAAGGAACGCGAATGAAATGCTGCCACGGCGAGATATTGTTCTTTCAATTTGCGGAAATACTGTGAAGATTATGGTTTGCCATCTCCGCAAATGATCGATAGGTCTGATGAAAATTAAAACAGAGAATATATCGAACTCAATAAACAAATGGGAACAAAATGTTGAGGACGCTATTGGGCAAGTTCCGCACAGGGTGAGGCACGTGTTCTGAATGTGATTGTTGTGCATGTAGCACACAATTTTTCCGATAGGTGGCGCTCAACACCGCATTTTAAAAAAGTTCTAACACATTTTTTATAAGTAACTTTAAATTTTTTTATTTGTTTTATGTGGCAGTGCCAAGCTCAGGAATCACCCTTTGTACTACCAGTCCGTTGTCGTTTGCACGTCATGGCGCAATGTCTAGCAGGGAGCTTAGTAAGGGGGAATAGGTTAAGGGTTATGGGGGTTCGGGGGGGTTGTTGAAGAAGGTGCGAATTAACCCTGCGTTTGAACTCTTGGATATTGTAGGAGGTCGGAAATACTGACTGTGAGAGATTATTCTATAGTCGAGTTGTGTGCCCTAAATTATGTTTTGCAAATTTGTTATTTTTTTCATTATACCTATTTCCTATCCCGGACTGTGCACACATTAGTTTTTTTATTAAAAGGCGTTGCAACGCACGCGGGTTTTTGCTAGTAATAAATAAATCTATATTAATACTAAAAGAAAGTTTCTGTATGTATGTATGTATGTACGTATGTATTATTTTTGTTATACTCATAGTTATAAGTTCATTAATTTGTATCTGTCTGTTGGAGACTTACTCTGTAGACTGTAAATAAATAAATAAATAAATAAAGTATGTATGTGTGCGCTATAGCGGGCGCACCAGTCATCGCAGAGCTTCGAAATTTTGCATGAAGGTCCGTGGGGGTCTTCCATGATACACCTCGAAGCACTATTTTCGAAATTCAACATGGCCGCCGAAATATGACCGAAATTCCAAATGGCCACCCAAATATGAATTTGCAAAATGTTTTCCAAATTCAATGAAAGTTGGTATCTAGGGGTTTTTAAGGTCGCTAATAACGAATTTGTGGTCAAAACATATAAATTCAAAATGGCCGCGCCAATATGGCCGACGAATTTGCCAATTGTGTTCCGATTGCAATTAAAATCGGTATCTGGGGTTTTTTTAGGTAGCAAATAACGAATTTATGATCAGAACTTATAAACTCAAAATGGCCGCGCCAATATGGCGGACGAATTTTTCCAATTGTATTTCGATTCCAATGAAAGTGGATATCTAGGGGTTTTTAAGGTTGCAAATAACGAATGTATGATCAAAGCTTATAAATTCAAAATGGCCGCACCAATATGGCCGATGAGTTTGCCAATTGTGTTCCGATTCCAATGAAAATCTATATCTGGGGGATTTTAAGGTTGCAAATAATGAATTTATGATCAAAACTTATAAATTCAAAATGGTCGCACCATTATGGCCGATGAGTTTGCCAATTGTATTCCGATTCCAATGAAAATCGGTATCTGGGAGATTTTACAAATAAAGAAATTATGATCAAAACTTATAAATTTTAAATTTCGGGCCCAATCTGGTCGACGAATTTTGCCAAATAAGTGTCATTTCCCGGTCAGCTGTATCTAGGTTGTTCAAGAGTCGGGAAATCGAAAAATCTTAACATCCTAGCTCCAAATGGAAGAATATTGACCAAAGTGTATACTCGTAATTTCCTCTATTGTCGTGAAGTTTAAGAAGGGGTCAGTGTAACGGCTAACCGAAAAGAGAAAGTTGAAATTCCAATTCACCGAGAAGTTTCATGTTCAGAGGCACCTACTTGAATAAATACATAACGCAGTGTCACATCTAAATATAGTACGGCTGTTCTAACTGAACCGCCAAGAAGAGGAAGGAGGAACGCAAAAAGCAAAAAGTTTGGTTTTGAAACAAATTGTTCCAATTAATCCTTGACGAATTCGAGAACGCTCGAGAAGAAATATTATAATATTTTTTATAGGTAACTCTAAATTTCTGTATGGTATCATTTTTTCCAGATTTTTTGTTGTTTTCATTATACTTTTTCCTACCGCGGACAGGGCACACATAGACTTTTTTTATTTAAAGGCGTTGCAACGCACGCGGGTTTTTTACTAGTATAAAAATAAAAAACACATAAGTTTTAGCCGAAAGGCATAAGTTAAATTAAGATATAGATTAATTTAGAGTGCCTCGACTCCCTCCTTCCCTCCTAAAGTGAGTCAACTGATTTTTATAAGTACCTATTCCCAAATAGATAACTTTAACCCAAACGATCGACTTAATAACCCTCAGGTGCAGGATATGCTTCCAAACATATGTAAAAATATAGATCAAAAATACCTAGTTGAGTTGATAGTCTGCTCTGCCCCGAGGTCTTTTTGAAAATGGAAATTTTAAACTAACTTTATTTCGATAGAAAGGAAAACCCACTGCATCCTGTCCTTTGTAGTATTTTTCTTCATCTTTTATATCTAAACATAATTTTTCCCCCTCATATAAATAAAGAAAACATTTTAGATGAGAGTAATCGTGTTACAGAAAAGTTTAGCTGCCTTCATCAATCTGCATACATTGGAACTTTTGTGCATCCCCTTCGTGTGGAACGTGTCCCCTAAGACAACATTGTTCAACCTAAAACTTAGGAACATATATTTAAAATCTTTTTGCAACTGCAAGATTAGAAAGATAGAATCCACAAGCTGATAATCATATATTATGCAAGTGAGAAGCACCCCTATGTACCCCCATTCAAAGCAAATTAGATAAGGATCAGTATTAGGATTAGATAAGACTTAATATGAAGAGGACGTTGTTTTTTATGTGCATGATGCAAAATTTTTCATATGTGTGAAAATGGAAGTAGAAAAATAGTTAAAAGATTCTGAAATCGGTCACATAAACTATTTTAATAAAAATTGGAAATTCAGGAAAAATTAAATACAATATTTTTAGACGTTCTTACTCGATTCAGAGATGTACGTACGTACATAGGTATACATTTTTTGCCATCCATGAAATCCAACATTTTAAGCCTAGCTTAGCTTTGAATTGATTTTTTCGGAACATCGATGCACTTTCCTTAGGACTTAAGCCGCATTTACATCCCAAAGTCAACGCGAAAGTGCACTATGAAGCTCTTTTATCGCACAGAAATTTTAATGATATTTTCTCTGTTGCACGAAAGAAGCATACAAATTTCTGTGCGATAAAAGAGCTTCAAAGTGCACTTTCGCGTTGACTTTGGGATGTAAATGCGGCTTTAGATAGAACATCACAAAATACTTAGTTTTAAGAAAAGTTCAAGCTAAAAACCAATTTATTGAAATTGACTCAAACTTTGGTGTTAAGCATGCTAATTACTAGTTTCCATCACAAAGCTGGATTTCAAGCATGTTACGCATTGGGTCCTATATGATTTTACAAAAAAAAATTCTACTTAACGGAAACTAAATGAAGAGCCCAAGAAATAACGTTCTACAATATCGTGCGACAAAGATCGCGGAAGAGAGTAGCCCAGTAAACAATAGGAAATCACATTTTGATACCAAAGTAAGTAATGCTGAGAATTTAGTGCGATTGGAACGAATCACACGGAGCAATCAGACTCCGAATGGGCGAAGATTGGAAGGAAAGCAGTATATGCCCAATACATAGCAAAGGTGACCAATTCAACTGCTCAAAATATAGATTCATGCTCAAGTACAGAATGTCACAATAAGCAGGCACATCAATTTGTTAACACAAAGCTGTATGTAAAAGAAATAGATCAAGAATGGACCGGTTGTTTTTAGTATTAGACAAGCCTTACTGGCTAAACCGGTTAATAATAGGATTCCAAAGTTCCGCTTAGGTCGAGTTTTTATCTAGTGGACGGTAAACTTCCCTGGCAGTCTGGTACACACGGCATCACAGCCTTTGTCATCTGGTAAGCGGAATTCACTTGTTTCAGGAGGCATAATCAGCTGAGCTCACCGGAAAGACAAATATCACGTCACGGTAACTCAGCCTTCAGTGCGGGAATATTGATATTTACATCCTTATAATTTGGCTACGAATCTAACATTAAGAATAAGTCAACGGACTTTGCAAGAGAAAGATTTTCGAATCGCCTTTTCAAATTGCTAATAATATTGTCCATTAGTTGGTTAGCTTCAAATATTCAAGAGCATCTCAATCAGAGTTGATTTACTCTTTGGTTGGTCTTACACTGCAGCATATTCGGCCGAATTTTTTACGGCCGTATTAGGCCTAATTTTTTACGGCCGTATTCAACCGAATTTCAACTTTAAATTCGGCCGAACTTTAAAGGTTTGTTTTCATCTTAAATGCTATTTGTTTTATTTAAAATTGTCAACCATATAAATATATCCTAAATAAAATAAAAGGAAGACTAATAAACATTTCTATGGGAGCGCACTTCCATTATCAACTTTTCGGTATACATTTCGGCCGAATAATCAAACAAATCTGATCGGGTGAAACCTACGGACGTCAACGACCGAAAACAGCGGGTGTAATGTGCGAATGGGAATATCAAAATAATTGTTTGAAAAATTCGGCCGAATCGGCTGCAGTGTGAGACCAGCCTTAGCGTTGCTTCAACTAGGTAATCATTATATCTTTGTGGTTGCTTAATCTTCTTTGAAACTCTACAGGATCTAAACCAATTTCTTGTGACTCAAGTTATTTATGTCATTCCACAGGTTGTTAAGTCGGTTTCTCTTTTCCTCCAAGTTAGTAATAATGCTATTTAATATATCACTATCAGGATACCGAGGTCACTATCAGGAACGAGGTAACAAAGCTATTACGAATACAATGGGACCCACAAGATGATACATTGATACAAGCTATCAACATTCAGTCACAACACATACTCAAAGCGAACTATATTAAGCGATGCATCAAAGGTTTTTTATCCAATAGGGCTGGTAGCTCCAATAATAATCGTGATTAAAATCATGCTTCAGCAACTGTGGCTATCGCAATTAGACTGAGATGACATTCTTCCAGAAAGAATAACACACAAATGGGACGAACGAGATTTCTGATATCGAAAGATTGCTCATTTCCCTTTTTCATTCTCCAACATTCAATTACATGGCTTCTCCGATGCTTCTGAGCAGGCTTATTGAGCAGTCATTTACTGTAGAAGCATTGGTGAAGACGGGAATGTACACACAAGAATCATCGCAACTAAGTCAAGGGTTGGTCTACTGAAACAAGTCTCGCTTCCACAATTAGAGTTATGTCAAGCCCTACACTCACGACACTATGGAAAAGGGTCACAACAGCATTATCGATGAAAACATACGAGATTTATGTATGGACAGATTCGGCGGTAGTCCTAGCTTGGTTGTCAGATTGCTCTCGTCGTTGGAAGGCCTTCATCGGGACCCGGACAGGTAAAATTCTGAACAGCACCCATAGATCTAGATGGAGACATGTACCATCATCAGAAAACCCTGCTGATATCGTTTCACCCATGGAATTGGTAAAATCGGGTATTAAACGCTTTTAAGTGTTTTAAAAGTGTCGACAATGTTAATCAAATGGGTGACGTCAAAATAAAACGTTTTAAGCGTTTTGAAATAAAACTATCTATCCCCTTCAACCCACTTCACAGCTTCCCTGACGACGGCACTTTCCCTTCGATAATGTGTGTCAAGCCAGACCTTGTCTTCTCAATTCTGAACACATGTCAACTCAAATCAATAGGGACATTGCGTATTTGGAATCGGAGGCTCAATTAGAACCCCAGAGGTCTGTGGTGGCAATTCAGTCTCTTTCCAATTTCTCCCACATACAAAACATTCCTCTCTTCCCTCTTTTAAAAACATTCAACGCCCTTTCTGCCGATGCCTGTAAGCATAATAAGCGAGAAAGGCATCTCCTGTTGGATTACCCAAGTCAGTGTTCTGTCGAGGGACATCGAACTCAGTCTTGGCACCAAGAATTGTGTAAAATTCAACGCATAAAAATCAAAGTACTATCTTGTCGATAAATATGATTCGCACTACTGTTCCCGCTCTCTCACTTGGCAGTTGACCATTGGCTTGACCATTTAGGCCGGTGTTCGCAAACGGTTAATTTTATCATCCGCACTTTTCCTAATCTTTATTAATGATCTGCTCCCAATCCTCTCCAACTCACTTCACAGCCGACGACGACACGACTCCGACGGTACTCCTACAACTTCGATAATATGTTATCTGAACATCTTGTGTATAACTTTATCTCAGGAATTGCGGTAGAATGATCACATATTCCAAATGGCAAAACAAGCAGCGCAACGTCTAGGATTTCTTAAGAGATGCAAATTTCTTCTTCCACCAGCAGCCAGAGCTACAATCTACAAATGCTACATTTGGCCCCGCCTCGAATATAACACATTTATCTGGGCTGACGCCTCGAAAACCGCCTTAGCGTGGCTGGACAAGGTGCAAAGCCGCGCCATCCGCATCATCGGAGACGACAGCCTTTGCACCTCCAATGACTCTCTGCCACACCGTAGGAATGTCAAAGCTATATCGCTATTACCATAGCGACTGTTCCACTGAAATTTCCGCCCTTCTGCTTGCACGGCAAAACTTCTCCCGCAACTCAAGACTGGCCCATGCGGCTCACTCTCATACCCTAAAAACCCATTTTTCGCGCACACTAATGTCTAAAAATTTGTTTATAAATAGAAAAATTTGGCTGTGGAATAATCTCCAATAATCAGTTTTCTCGAGCTCGTACAACGCCCAAGAGTTCAAACGCAAGGTTCATCGCCACCTGCTCACACACCGCCCAGACCGCCCCGGATCTATCATATCCTCTTCTATCTTTTAAACCAACCAAGCTTGCTACTAGACAGTGCACCATGACATGAACGACGTGACAGACTGGTAGTACTGGTGATTCCTAAGCCTGGTTTTCCCACATAAACAAAAAAAAGTCCTGCATCGGGCCCCGCCTCGAATACAATTTATTTGGACTGATATGACGCTTCAAAAACCATCTTAGCGTGGCTTGACAAAGTACAAAACCGAGCCATAAAACTCATCGGTAATGGCGCTTTTTCCGCCTCCATTGATTCATTAAGCCATCGTAGGAATGTTGTTGTTATTGCAGTGACTATTCCACTCAAATTAACCCCCCTCTCCTATCTACATGGCAATATTTTTCCCGTTACACAAGCCTAGCCTGCTCTGCCATGTTCACACCCTACAGCCCAACCGCACGGGGTCCTGGGTATGAACTTTCGCTCTTAAACGCATTGTAGAGTAGAACAACTTGATCGCGGAACAATCTTTCAAAGACAGTACATGATATTTTTCCCTTGAGCCTTCGGATTATTGCACATTCGCTTCAATAAAAAACATGCGACTTTTCATCTTTTAAAATATTCGTAAAACAATAAATTCCTTGTATATGACTTAAAATAACTAAAACGTTGATTGGAAATTGTTACACGGGTGACACATAGATGGGAAAATAAGTTTTGAGACTCATCACGATAATAAAGTGAGCTACACTGTAAAAAATAACTTCCAACACAGTACTGGAGTTTTATTCACAAACAGTTTTGTAAATTTACAACACATATTGGGAATGTTCCTAATAAACGTCAAATTCTTCATGTGAAGTTACAAAATTTATAGTAATATTACAGAACTTTATAGTAATATTACAATAAGTGTGTAGTAAATCAGTATTTCATATCGCGATTTGTAATTTTACAGTATGTTTGCACTGTGAATTTACATATTTTTTTTACAGTGTATGTACTAAAAAAATCCTTTGTACTGTAATTTTACAGTAAGAGGCGTAATTTTAGAACATAGTATATTTTCAGTAAAATTAAATATTGGTTATTGGAATGTAAACTTTAAATTTTTCCTCTTATGGATATAATTCAGAGGCAACAATGGAATACTAAGCATATAATACCCGATTGTTTTTAAGTTAAGGCCAGAGCTTTAACTTTAATCAGGGTCTGAGCAGTTATTGTAACAGCCAAGAAATTTTGATAGACGTTGTCTCACGTACATGCATAACAAGGGCATGGTGAGCAAAATGCTATTTTTTAGGTAAAGGGAGTGGGTAAACTAGGAATAAAATTTGGCGCTAGCAGGGCCCAGCACATTGGCACAGGGCGGGGAATCTTTAGCTATACGTTTTTCACTGTTCCTCTCTGTGGTAAAAAGTTACAACACAAAAGTTTGGTAAATTTACAAAGCTATGAAATGAAAGCTCCAATAGCAGCTCGGATCGAAAAAAATCAAATATAAAGTTAGAGGTATTCAAATTCTCTTTCGGTTGATGTATATTGAGTTATAGGTTAGGTCACAAAACATGGAGAATCACGTTTTTTAATTTGTTAATAACTTTTGTTTAACGCAACTTAGGTATTTGTTATTTGTAATATTGCTGAAAACTAAAATTTCAACTAAAACCACCTTTTTCTCCCATAGAAACCGCCACTCAGAAAAAAGAGTTCCCATCTCATGTACAGCAGGTATAGGGTGTACCAATAAGAGCGATAGCGACCTACAATAGATTTGTTTGTATTTATCTGAAGCTCAGTTCATACCATTTATGTTTGGAACAAAATATCATTTAAATGTCCACCTCTTTTTCGTTTGCACGCATGCATTCGATGGGTCCAATTTTCGATGAGTTTTCCAAGTAAGGCCGGCTGAATACTACGAATTACTCGCTCGATGTTGGCTTTCAAGTCATCAGTTGTTTGCGGTTTATTAGCGTAAACTAATAACTTTACGTAGCCCCAAAGAAAGAAGCCCAGCGGAGTTAAGTCACACGATTGCGGTGGCCAGTTGACAGTAGTCTGATTATGCGAACTTCTCGAGATTCGCGTATTGCTCTGAACGTAGCTTGAACAGAGCTCCCACTTTGGTAATATAATTTTACGATTTGCAAACGTTCTTGCGGCGTCAGTCTTGCCATGATGAAGTGGTGAGCCTTACTGAATAAAATTCACTATGACAGACGTCAATATAATTTATATCAAGGCGGTAATTTCGATCGAACGTTCTATCACCCCTATTGGTACACACTTTATAAGAGAATAAATGAAGAAAATATGGGGTTTGATAAAATACCGTAAGTCTGCCGGCCACTCGCTCTCCGACTATACGAAAAAATGGTCGGAAAAACAAAAAACAGGGGCCGGTTCGTGTATGGCGAGCCTCGATAATCGTGCGAAAATAATTTGAATTTTTTCGACGAAAATTTTAGCGTTCGCATAGGTCGAAAGAAAATGTTTACTCATAATAATGCAAGAACTCGATAACCCAAGACCTTTCGAGTGGCTTTCGTCGGCTTCAGACGAAAATTTTCAATTTTTTCGACGTACTCGAACCCGACGAAAAAAAATTTTCTTCTTCGACATACATACACGAACCGGCCCCAGTTTTGCCCACAAAATTCGATTATTTGCTATCGGTAGGCCATTAATTGCAAAAAATATATTTTACGACCTTCGTAGAAAATTAGCAGCTATCGATAGGCAATTAATCGAGTTTTGTGAAAAAAATTGTTTTTTTTTTGGGTTTTTTCGGCCATCTTTTTCGAATGTTTCCAATGAAGTAGCAATGTGCGTATAAAACAGAACTATGTATTAGCACAAATCATTTTGAGCCCCGTTTCTGTAGGTGTTGATGAGCTAATCGAATTCGACAACAAAGATATTTTTTTCGAAAAGACCGTATTTTGCAAAAACTATTTATTATTTTGCAAATTTTTTAAAGTTTTTTCAGTGCACTACCCAAGGGCTATACTTTCCACGAGTTTCATTACAGAATCGTTTTTTTTTGGTTAAAGAAATGAGCATTTAAAAAAACGTGATTTTTAGCGGTTTTTTTGCAATTACTCCTTTATTTGTTTATATAGGGGTGTTTCTTTTTCCTGGTGTAGCTACACCAGTGTACTCTAGAGTAGATGGAAAATCAAACGCATTTTTTTATTTCAGTGTAGTTTATAACATCAAAGTAATAATCAATTGCATATAAATGGGATTTCCCATATGTTTTTAACAACATTTCCTTGGCCATATTTAATTTATTTAAACTTCTTCTATTCGTTTAGAATAATTTCGGTTTTATCAATGATGTCATTAAATGACAACTTCAAAAAACGCGCTTAAATGATTGATATGACCGAAAAGGTGAATAATAACACTTTAAAATTTAGAAGGCGCCATCTTTTGCAAAAAAAATCGAACTACTCTAATCATCTACTCCAATATATGAGCTGGGGTAGTTCCCAGTAGGAAAAAAATCGCTTCGAAAAGCCTTTTAAAGCGCTTTTTTGAAGCAGCAAAGCGCTTACCCTCCGTAAGAAGCTTCATGTTATTTTAACATTGCATGTCCGCAGAGCTCAGCACTTTATTATCTTTCATAAAAAAACTTTTAAAATGATCTGCTGAGATTGTGCTGAGGTACCGCTGTTGTAGGCAGCAGAAGTTAGTTCTTACTGCTTTATATTTGTTCCGCAGCAAAGCACTTGTATTTTTTCCTACTGGGTTGGAACTACTCCAAAGTACACCGGTGTAGCTACACCAGGAAAAAAAACACGCCTTAAGGCCCGTCCTCACTACGCGGACTTAGAATCCACGCGCTTTTGGTCGTACGGCCAGCCAAAAGCGCGCGTGATCTTTTAATTTTCTGAGTCATGAGTGAGAAAAAATCAATTCTCATTTGAAACGGCGTACGCGCTTTTGAAAAGCTCATAGTGTGTGGACGCACAATGTACCTTTTTAACCACAGCCTTTTGTCCGCGTTGTTTGGCCGCACGGCCTTTACCATGGACAAAGTCGTAAAAAAGTCGTAAAAAAGTCATAAAACTCTATATGAAAAAAAAGGCAAAAGCGCGTACGACCCAAGACCGCGTAGTGTGGCCACACCATTATATTGACATCAAACTGGTGTCATTTTATTGGTATGAAAAAGCTCTACAAACTTTCACTTGCTCACTGCCTCCTCCTCGTGCAACCTCCAGACTACCCTTAAACTATCATATCCTTTTTCTATCTTCGAGCTAAGCTTACTACTAGACATTGCACCATGACGTAAACGATATGACGGACTGGTAGTATAAAGGGTGACACCTAAGCTTAGACTCTTTCACAAAAAAAAACAACAATAAACACCCCTCTCAGATTCAAGTTTGTTCTAAAAACTGCTAAAAAATCACAAAAAAAGGCCAAGGTTTTTTTGTTTAAAAATATTCAAAAACACTCAAAGAATACAAATTTGAAAATGTTTGCTCAATCCAAAGATAATATTTCCTCTCGACTAGGGAAAGTACATTACTTTGCTAAGCCCACTGCAAATTTAATTATTGAATTGTAGAAGCACGAATCTACCTTTTTCCTATGGCTAACGAATTGGTATAGCACGGTATGGGAGAGAATTGTGAGAGTGCCAGAGGAACGAAAATAAGGTCTCCATTAAAATTCAAGACTGTGTCCCTTAATGTTATTATCCTTAAGGGGCAATTAAGATATTTTTATGATCACAACTAGGTTCTATGAATTTTAATAATTTTTGTGTTTCTACTGGGATAACAGTGTTAAAATATGGTTTCCTTGAGAATTTTCTCTTAATGATGAATTTGCCTTTTTGTTCATTTTTTTTCAGCATATTTTTTTTAATGAGCAAAGTTTTCTTAATGCTATTAAAAAGTGCATGCCGAGCAAGCTAAATTGTTATATGATTTTACATTGTTTTTCGAAATGTATGAGCAGGAGTTCTACAAAAACAAGCAAAACTACAAGCTGTTTTTTTTTCAAAGCAGGATTCTGCAATCACATTTAGTCCAGTAGAAATAGGCGTAAAAATGAGAAGAAAAAAAATAATTCGTTATAGCACCCTGACAGCGGGATATTGTCGAACAACCTATTGTAGGAAGCGTAGTTTTAAGAGGAATCACAGTTAAAATATTTGGTTTTTTTAAAAAAGATTAAATTTAACAACAAGCTCTGAATATTTCCGTCTGAAAAAATTACTGCCTTTTTGCAACACTAAAAGGTATCTTTTGCCCAAGTTTCAGCTTCATAGAAATTTTTTGGCAAAAGAAAAAAATTGAAAACCAAAAAACCTTTTTTCCACAATTTTTTCGAAAAAATTTGAGGTTAGGGTAAAAATAGTAAATACAAAAGTTGGAGATCTTTTTATTTTCTACAACTTTTACGTTTAACTTTTTTCGATAGGATGCACAGTTTAGCCAGAAATCGCGAAAAACTGCTTTCAACCCCTAAACCCCCCCCCCCCATTCCACCCCGAATAACAGCTGTCCTTTCGATTTATTTTTCTCTCTTTTACAAAAGCTTGTTCGACAATATCCCGCTGTCAGATTGCTGTAACGAATTTTTTTGATGTTCGAACCCCACTTCTGCTGGACTAATTTAATATTTTCGAATAAATTCCTATATTATTAAGACAGCCTATCTTACAAACATGTCCTTGGTTAAATTGAAAGATTCAACCGGAGCATGAGAAAATTCTTTTTTACCAGGGGAAATGACTATTAAAGTTTCGTGTTTTATCTTAACTACTACAGCAATATAACCCCTTCAGAGAGGGAAAACAATTATGAGGGAATGAATACTGTCAGAAGGAGGAAGTGTGGAAACCCATGTTTCCGAATCCCTGTTAAATCAGTCGAATACCTCATATCTAGCCCAACGAGACTAACGATATCGATAATATGTATATTAGGCCTGGAAAAAAGTTCTTGCCGTTTTCCCAATAGATGGTGTCCATTGCAAATAAGTCACGAGGCACTGATCGCAGTGCCACCACTAGACACACGTTGGAAAGGTGACAGTTCGAGTGTTACTTTGAGTGTATGTATGCATGTATCGTAATTGGTGCATTGGTTGAAAAGTTGTTTCCGTTTGAAAATGGAGAAAAACAGTAAAAAGTTGTGCAATATTTTGCAATATTAACACGGCAAAGGGAAGAACGCTGTGCAGGCTTGCGACAAAATTTGTGCTGTGTAGGGTGAAGGCGCTTTATAAAAATCTGCTGCATGGTCGCTTTCGTCCTTGATGACAAAGATAAACCACCCTCTCATCGTCGTCCAATCACTGGAAAAACGGATGAAATTGTTGATAAAGGAGACTAGCAAGATAAGCATGTTAGCAGTGTCGATATTGGTATAGATCTAGGCATTGCCTACAAAACTTTTTTGAACCATTTACGCAAACTGGATACAAAAAGAAGCTCGGTGTATGGGTTCTTTATAGGTTTAACCGGCTTGAATACAACTTGTATATCTGAGTAAGCGACCTTCTCCTCTGGCTTGATAAGGTGCAAACCTGCCCCATCAAACTCATTGGTGATACCATCTTTTGCTCGTCCATAGACTCTTTAAGCCATCATAGGAATTTAAGGCTGTCCCACTGAAATCATGAATCTCCTGCCTACACGGCAACTTTTTTCCCGAAACACAGGATTAACGTCGAAAAATGTGATGCTGCGTGTATGGTGGGACTAGAGGGGTATCGCGCACTTGTACCCTCTGTTGGTTAGGCGATTGATTCTCAACTATCCTGTGAACTAGAGATATTTCGCCAGACAATTTAGAAAAACTCCCGAATTGAATAATTGGAAAGGTGTTATCTTCTATAATGACAACGCCCGAGCGCACACTTCATTGATAATCGGTCAAAATTTTGGGGAGTTTGGTTGAGAAGTTTTGATGAATCCACCATTTGATGAAAACTAGTTGATTCAGTTGTTCAACCAGAAACCAAAATAGTTCTTCACCGATGGCATCATGATTCTACCCAAAAGTGGCCAAAAATTGTCGATAACGATACGATAGAGCATATTTGGTTTTGATTCTTATGGACAGTTTTTTTTGGTAAAGAAGTTCAAGCTTAAGAGCAGTGCCGAATTTACCAACAAGCAAAACAAGCAATTGCTTGTAGGCCCCCACCCTCAGAGGGCCCGCGCCTCTTATTTTTTGTTTGGTTGGTCTTTAGATAAAAGGAAAGTAAAAAAATTTTTTGGCCATAATGTTTGCATAATATACAACCGTGATAGCTTTGCGACTAAAACAATAAAGGCCCTTTTACATCCCAAACGCAAAGTGGAAACGCAAATTGAAGGTCTTTTATCGCATAAAAATTCCAGACAGGGCAAAAAGTATACAAATTTCTCCAAAGAGCTCCAATTTGCGTTTCCCCTTTGCGCTTGGGATGTAAAAGAGCCTTAAATGTAAAACTAAACGTAACTACGAGCATTTATTTGCGAACAACTATGTATGTCCAAGGAAATGCTAGCGGACTTGAGTATTAGTAGTATGGAACATGATAAGCTGCGACCTCTTCAGTTCCAGGTGATCATCGACCAATTTTCTGCAGAGAAGTGCAGACAAAAAATTACCTGATCTAGTCCATACCAAAAGCAGTGTTTTATTAATGTCACTTTGTTCAAAATGTTGAAGATGTTCAATGTACAAGCTATTCAACTATATAGTGCGCGGGGGGATGAGTTATTTTAAGGGCCTCATCACAATGTTGTAAATCCGGCACTGCTTAAGAGTCACCTTTTTTACTACGGGTCTTATTATTGTCCAGCCATAATACCACCTAAATATGTCAGGAGTTTGCAAATACTAGTTGCAGAAGATAGAGTATACTATGAGGAAATGTAATACAATTGACAATGGAAATAACTGAGCGAGTCTTGGGTTGTAAAATTAACCTTCCCGAAAAGCGAGGCAGAAAATATTTCATTGGAAATGGCACTGGGCAAATAACAAATCGTTTTATCCGATCTGCTACATGAGATCATGATAATTATAGATAGTTGTCTTGTCTATTTCTTCTTCGACTGAGGTATCAGGTCAAGTCGCCTGCAGCAGGAATATTGACTGGACTTTCGAAGCGCATCCTCGCAGGCAGAGCTATAGGCTTTTCACTTCAAGACAAATAATTAGGAAGGAGTGACGCTAGATGCCAAGCACAAATCCACCATAAACGTGGCGCTGCTGCTGAAAGCCAATGGCTACTGGTCTTCGGCAAGGACATTTTAGCCGTGTTTTTTTAATGAACTATATAGGTCTTCGATCCAGTTCATTAAAAAAACGACAAGGGAAATTTCACTAAGCGCCATCTTCAGTTCTTTAAATATATTAAAATTAATCCGAAGTTGCGTGTCAGTAAACAACTGTTACACGAATTCCCCTCTAGAAAATAATGAATAAGTTTCTAAAAAATAAATTATTTGTTTCCTCATGCCTTCAAATTTGCTTTCGTCACTTCTATGTTGTTTTTATTTTAAATGACGTTTTTCCGACAGCCGGTAAGTATGCTACATGCCGAAAAGAAAGGGAAATTTTGAAATGTCCCAAGACCTGGATAAAAACCTGGATAAAACCTGGGTTTTCAGATTTGTATGGGGAAGAACTATATAGTTCATTAAAAAAACACGGCTTTTATAATAATCAACATTATAAAAGAGATTTCAAAAGCGGGGATGCTACCGGACTGCATAGACTCAATCTCAAAATTTGCGGAAACATCCGTACACATACAAGACAAGTTAACCTGAACCTTTCCCTTTGTACCGCTGGGTGGACTAGTATGGTGGACGCCGGAATCTGGAATGAAAGCCCCAGATTCAGTAGTGCAATAAGCCTTTTAAGCAGAGGTGTACGCTATACTTAAGTTAAGTAAGTTAAGTCAGGAGAACTTAAGAAAGGCCTACCAAAAACCACGGATATTTATTTTCTCTGGCAGCCACGCGGTAATCAAGGCGATAAGGTCCGGTACGACCAAGTCTAAATTGGTTTGGGACTGCCAACGTGCTCTTGGTGAGCTGGTGTTCTCAATTCAGTTACCCCTGTCTGGCTTCAAAGGCAATGAAAAGGCTCATGCTATGGCTAAACAGGGCTCTGACATTGCATTCATAAGTCCAAAGCCAGAGTGCGGTGAAATAAATTGTTGGTCGCTTAGATATGGCTGTTTAAGATAGATCGCTTTAAACAAGGAGGTCCTGCTCATGGCCGTCGTGGGACAGTGACAGAGAACATGAAGTGACTCATCCCTTTCGAGCTAATTCTTGCAGCTATGGACCTCCGCCCTTTCGATCCTTCGCACATGGCAATTTATGGCGCAACGCCCGGAAGTCAAACCGACTAATGGCTGACACCCGTGAACACCTCCGTGAAAAATTTCTCACTGAGAAAAAGGCTGTGAATTTACGGTGAGTTTGAATTTTGACGAGTCAAGTTGTTTTTGTAATTTCGTGCGATTATTTTTGAATAAGTTTTTAAACTTTTTTTTAAAATAATTTTTTTGAGATTTTTTTGGTATGTTAAAATAAAATTTTGTTTTAGTTTATTGTACCAAAAGATTTTTTTTAATTACATTTTTTAAAATGGAAAGGTCAAGAAAGCCAAGCGGGGAGCTAAAGATCATCCGGAAAATTTAGATTTTATAAGTGTTGGTAATCAGTTGAGCATAAGTTTTTCTGTCAAACAAAATTTTTCTTTTAATATTCCATCAATCTGAAAGTCAAACTTAAAAATAACAACATAAGGCACAACACAGCAGGCCGACGTCTAAAATGCATCTGACATTCAAGATTTTTTCCGACCAACAACCGCTTGACAGTTACGCATGCATAAATATTTTTCATGCAACTCGAGGAAAAATAGAAATCGTTTCTAGTTTCGGTTAACACCACAAACTTCGCCCTTACCCTTCCCTTGACCCAGAAACTGCGGACTGACAGCTCGTGTTGATCAACATGTTGAGCCGTGTATCATTCCCCCAAGCATACTTCATTAACAATGGGCGTTTTCAATAATGCAGGTTGCGTGCGCAACTGACTTATTCAGCAATGGAAGTGTGTTGCTGAATAAGTCAATTGCGCACGCAACCTGCATTATTGAAAACGCCCAAAGTCTGCTACTTCATGAATACAACGTTGAACAGAAGTTTGAGACATACATGATAAAGAATTGTTACAATTAATATTTACTAATAAAAACTCCTATATTTTAACTAAAACAAATTAAAAAGTGTATCCTTCCTTCAAACTTCTAGTCAAATGATATATTGACAGTGACAACTCAGCGCATCATTCAGCCACTTTAAAAATCATTCAGCACATGAAAGCTCAACACTTGAATCGCATTTTAACGAAAAGTGAACACCGAGGTTGTCAGCCGGATTCATCGTTTCGTCTTATTAGTGTCGAACTCATGCGCGCGCATACATTTTATATGAAAATTTTAAATTCTCTCATTTTATGGTTTTGTGCGGCAGATTTATTTTCCCTCTCAGAAAAAGTTAATTCAACTTCAAATTTTCTGCGGCAGAAATGTCAGTTGCCTTTTAAATTTTTTAAAATTTGTGTGCAAATCTTTTTTTGACTTTTCCTAATCTTTTTAATTTTATAATATACAATATAATTTCGGCTTGTGCCTTTAATAGATTGATTATAAACAAACGGCGAACTTTATTTGTATTCATTTTAACTGTATACAAAATTTTTTCAAAAGTCAAACTTTTTATTTTGTGCCGCAGTTTTCAGCTGAAACAATGAACCGACAGTGAGAAAATTCTCTTTTAAAAAAATTGTTCGTCGCAAAACCGACGCAACGATGAATCCAGCATTCAGTGAGTTTTTCCTTCGGTGTTCACTGGCCAAAAACTTACCGTTGCGGAATCGGGCCCCTGGTCATAAACGCAGAAATGCAGTCATTCTGAAATATTCAACTACAGACTTCCAATTGCTGAATACTGCAGAAGGATCGCAGTTCTGCGTTTTTGATCAGCCTCTATATTTCAGTAGAGTCCTATCCCTATGGGCCTTATTCATCAAACTGTTTTGTAATCGCTTCCGAACCTGTGAGTTCAATCTTCATGGTCTGACTGTATAGGGCTTCCAGTTTTTCAATGCCTTCAAAGTAGAGTGAAAGGTTTTATTACACCGGCTCTCATGGAATAGTACCGCTACGGAATGCAGATTTCCGTGATCAAAAAGGAGATGGATTTCTTGTTTATTATGCTTACAGGTGTTGGTAGGAGAAAAAGGAAGGAATTGCTGTGGAAAGGTAAATGGAAAGATGATGGACGATCCCACCGAGTTCAATCTAAGCACTTACCTCCGGTATGGTATTTGTATTCTAATGTCTTGCCACGTAATTTTTAGTGTAAAGTTATTCCCCTTCGACCAAAAAAAATTGTGAAGTAAGTTATACGAAGGTGGTCACTCACCAGCGATATAGGAGCAACGGGCGTATCGTAACTAAATCGTACTGGTGGTAGTTCGATCATAACTTCGTCGTGGTAGCCACTGAAAGCTGCCCTGAAAGCTATGGGATAATATGAGCGGCCACCAAGCCAAAATGTAAAGTTATCGTGTCGGGGGCTGCACGGCAGTGAGTATTTTATGAAATGTCGTTTAATCTCTTCTGATAACCGGGCACCCAGTTGTATAATGCCTTGTCCTGCTATGGAGGCTCTGCAGGATGGACTTTCCCCTTCCTACCATACTCATGGGACTTTTATGGAAAAATTAAGTTCGTGAGGGCTATGGAAGCCAGGTAGGCTGTGATAGAAGCTACCTGGTCTCCCAGACTACTCTCAAGCGCCGCGAGGAAGGCGGTTTGTCGGAAAGGCAATTCGGGCTCAGGAAAGCTAGATCGACAACGGATGCTGTCAATATGGTGACTAGCCTTGCAAGGGCAGCAATGGACTTGAATAAGAGTTGCGCATTCATAACCCTTGATGTGAAAAATGCTTTCAACACCGCGAGATGGAGCAAGATCGTCGAGGCGTTGATAAACCTTGATACATCGCAGTATCTAGTGCGCATTGTGATAGAATTCCTAGTAGATAGGACACTACACTGCGAGTCAGACGAGGGAGCCAGGGAGTATAGGACAACCTGCGGAGTCCCGCAAGGCTCCTTCCTAGGTTCCCTTCTGTGGATCATCATGTACGATGAAGTACTGGCGCTACAACTCCCGCGAGAAACGGTCGCTATTGGGTTGGAAGCTGTAGTAGGAAAGCGACTCGACGAAATCGAGATATTCGCGAACGAAGTGATATGGCAAATAAAAACGTGCTAGCTGAGCACAAAACGGAAGAAGTGCTAATCAGCAAGCGGAAAAAGGTGGAGACCATAGCGGTGAAAGTAGGTGGCCAGGTCATCCGCTCCCAGCCCGCACTTAGGTATTTGGGAGTGATGATTGACCGAAAGCTCAACTTCGGGGTACACTTGGCGGGCATAGCGGAAAAAGCTTCCGCCATCAGCGCAGCACTCGCGAGGATGCTGCCTCAAATAGGGGGCCCCAGGCCAAGCCGACGCCTCCTCATCACAAGAGTGATTAGTTCGGTCCTATTGTATGCAGTGCCTGTGTGGGCAGCGGCATTGGACAGAACGGGCAATAGGAGGAAAATAAATTCTGCGTATCGGTTAAGTGCCCTTCGGGCATGCTGTGCATACCGTACTACGTCTGACGAAGCAGCATGCGTGATATAATTCCCATTGATATTCTTGCAATGGAGGGCGAGAGGACTGCGACTGCGTTGGAAGCAGTTACTGAAGTACAGCTAACTCCTCAAAACATCTTGGACCATATGATTAGGTCGGAGGTTGTGTGGAAAAGGATGGAGTGGCGCTGAAGGTCATTCACCAGAAGCTTAAGCATTACGAAGCCCAAAGGCACAGAGAAAGAAAAATAAATGCGAGGAGAGGTGGCAGCTACCCATGTAGGGTTTAACAATTGGCCCAGTAATGGACCAGTACTGGGTGCCAGTTAGCCAGTACTGGCGCAGTAACACCACCCATGACTGGCCCATTACAGCAAAACTGCTGGATGATAACTTCGGCCCAACACTGGTCACTTGTAATGGCTCACGATACTGGGCCAGCAAAGACCGCCAAGAAAAATTTAGTTTTTTGAAATTAATAATTAGTTGATACGTAAAAAAATAATTATACAAATGTTTTATATGAAATTGCATAATATATTGTAATAATAGTTCAACACAGTAAAATTTAAAATATATGACATTAACGGTTGCCAGCGTTGCTGGCCCAGTGTCGTGAGCCATTACAAGTGGCCAGTATTGGGCCGAAGTTATCATCCAGCAGTTTTGCTGTAATCGGCCAGTCATGGGTGGTGTTATTGCGCCATTACTGGCTAACCGGCACCCAGTACTGGTCCATTACTGGGCCAATTGTTAAACCCTACATGGGAAATATGCATTAACTCTAGACTCAATCAATATTTTAAAATAGATGACTTTAACGGTTGCCAGGGTTGTACCAAGCGTGGCCCAATAAAATATACCGAGTCTTGGCCGACCGATGACAACCATACTTTGGCCAATCATTGGCTCCGTTGTGAGATCTGGCAAAACCTACATGGGTAGGTAGCTAGATGGCTAGACTGTTCCGGCTCTGATCACCTTTGCGGAATCCCTTTGTTTTTAAGGGTCATGCTGACTGACGTCAGACTGAAGTAATGCCTTAATGGCTCGTACCGGTCTGGACTTGAACGTCATGCAAAAAAGGGTGGGTGAGTTTATTCAGTAGAAATCTGATACAACCGTCTGGGTGCGTACCCCCAGCGGACTCTCCTGTCATAGGCATGGAAGCCTTAGTCAGGCGGTCGCACAGATTCCCTGCTGCTTGACCGATGTTAAGATTCTCATCACTCCTTCGTAAAAAAAGGCCCATGCCGGGCTCATTTGGTGGGGCTGGCTTAACGACAAAAGTCAGAGAGCTCTACAGTGGAGCAGGGACTCCGCAAGAAGAAAAGGGGCCGCGAAGTGATCTTTCTACTGGGAAAACAAGCAGACCCAGAGAATCGCCGTTCTACCCTAAGTTTTTATTATTATTTATTTATTTATTATTAAATTTATCATTAAGATACATTTTTTTACATATTCATTATTTCTGAGATTTCTAATATTAACATCCCCACTCAGTCAGCGAAGCTGGTATGAGAGTAGGGGAGCCCTAATTCATCAATTTATTTTGCCATTTAAAAGCTACTACCACTACTTGTATGTTTTGAGCAAAAGTGTTAAGTGTTTAAAGAACAAAAACAAAAAAGAAAAAACAAAAAAAAAATAAAAATAAAATAAAAAGGAATAAATAAAAACTAAAATGAAAAAGTACAATACAGATTTAACAATTTAAATTTAACAATTAACGACGCTGTACTCCTCTAACAGATAACTCTTTAGTCTTCTCGTAAAAGTTACCAAAGACGGGGCCGATTTGATGTAGTCCGGTAGAGTGTTGAAGATTTCCGCCGCAGTATTTAGTAGACCCTTTCTTCTCCTCTCCGTTCTAGGTTGCGTTGTTCTTAAGTTGTCTCTGTTTCTTGTAACGTAGTTGTGTACACTTGAGTTTTGCAAAATTACTAGGTTTGACCTCAGTTGATTTTTCTTCAGCTTATATATGAACTTTGCTTTTTCCATTCGGATGACCTGGTCCAGTGTCAATTGTCTCGTGAGTCTGTAAACTACTTTAGTGGCTGTACTCCATGGAAGTCCATATAGTGCCTTCAGCGCCCTATTTAACAGTACATTTACGACTGTCCTCACTTGTTGATAGCACTGCGACCAGTTTAGAATACTATATCTAATCCGAGATAGGATATGCGCATTATAGACCTGAAGCGCTATTTTCTCATGGAGCTTGGGGTTTCTTTTGAGCACTCCTATTAGAGGGGTTAGGGTTTTCCCTATTTTTTCTATATGTTTCCTCCAGTTCAGCTTATCGTCAATTAATAGTCCTAGGTAGGCAACTTCGGTTGCCCTAGATATTTTCTCATCGCCTATCTTGATCGATATTCTGATATCTGCCTTGTTTTTCTGATGGAATATCATGTACTTAGTCTTTTTTTCATTTATTTTTAGTTTATTTCCATCCGTCCACTCCTTGAAAATGTTCAGGTCACCGTTCATGCTATTTTCTAGTTCGTACGCAGTTCTAGCTCGATATATTAAGTTAGTGTCATCGGCAAATATATGATATTCTCCACTGAGCCTTGAATATTTGATATTATTGATGTAGAGCAAGTATAGAAGTGGACCTAGTATGGAACCTTGAGGAACTCCAGTTGTGAGCACTAGTTGGTCACTCGAGATACCATTAACTCTAGATGCCACCTGCCTCCCAGTGAGATAGCTCCTCAGCAGATCATTCGCCAAGCCCCTTATTCCAAGGTTGTAGGTAGAGGGTGCTTAGTAGGACATCATGATGCACTGTGTCAAAAGCCTTTTTTAAGTCTATAAATACTGCCCCTACATAGTAACCCATATCAAGATAGTCATTTATAAGGTTTAGAGTTTCTGAAGTGGCCAGTTCAGCGCTGCTGCATTCTTGGAAGCCAAACTGCTTACCACCATCATCATGGCAGTGGTACGTTGGTCAACGAGACACTGCTCGAAAAGTCAAGTCTAAGCAAAAACCCAAGAGACAGACGGCTGAGCTTGTTCCAGCGGTCTGGAGTACAAATATGAGATGTGGTACAATAGGCCAAGCGACCCAATACCTCACCAAAGAAGAAGAAGTTATACTAAATTACTTGATATCTATTCAATCAGTAACAGCTGTGGTTTGGGATTCACTTAGTGTAAGAATAGCGGGGACATGTTGGAGCAGATGGCATAAAACGGATATTCAATTCGCACGAAGCTCAAGAATATTACAAAATTCAAAACAAAAGTTTTTATACAGGGGCTGCACATGCGTAAAATCTTGAATTCGGTAACAACTGGCTGTGCCGGTGACTTAACATGCGGACCCAACGAAAAGCAACCTCGTTGAAATGATATGCCTCCTGAGACGAGGTGAATCCTTTCAATTCACCAACAAAAAAGGTGTAACGCCGGCCAATCCAAGGTAGAAGTTCGGCAAGAGGGTAAGGGAGTCGTACGTGCGTGAAGTCGTCAGTTTTTTTGTCTGAAGTGAATGTTGGTGGCTTTTAGTTGGTTTTTTTTGATTTATTGGTTTTTAGAAAGATTTGGTTTTTATTTAATTTGCTCCATTTTATTTTAATGTTTTTAGTGTTTTCAGACAACTGGCGAACACGCGCCCGTACTTCACGCTGGCCCAGACTAAACTCCACTCATTAATACCTTCCGAGCTTTTTTTGCTTCGCGACCTCTATGTCTTCTTCTACGATTGCCTACTTCTACTAGTTGCAGAAATCATGCTAGGGCATCCGCATCATCAGTATACCCTAAAAGTTGAATTGATTTGTTAATAACATTGTAATTCTTCTCAATATTTGCTTCCGCTTATTCTATCTTCACGTTGAATATATCACAGAACCTGTGAGGTTGTTCTTTCTACTGTATATATTATCAAATCGTTTTAGTTTTGAGGGTGTTCTTTTAAATCTATTAAAATTTTCTGTAAGACTTGCTATACGATTTTATTTCGTGAGAATGGAATTCTCTTCCTTATAATATCGATTTCCCGCATTTGTCCAGTATCAACAAGCTTGAAGCGCAACGACGGAGCCCGTTGCTTTCACCCACAACGTTGCTCGAACCCTTTCTAATCCTTCCCTGTCATGCAGTTCCTAAGAGCAAATGGTCCGTCCTCACACGATAGCAAGAAAATAAATGCCGGAATGTAAAAATGTAGGGCATCCAATAAGACTTGGAAATTGATAACGTTCAAAGATTATAAATTTCCTAGAAATAAAATACGGTGACTGCCTTCCGTATTCTTAGGGTATAGGAGCAGAAATGTAATTTCTAGATTGCTTTCAGTGGCAAAACTTTTTTTCTTTTAAAAAGTTTAATCCTTTTTGGAAAGCTGAAGTAAAAAAATAAAAAAAAAGTGTTAACGCCATTTAAAAACTTCTTTACGGGCGATTGTACATACCTAAAGAAAGCAGCAAAAACACTTCAACCCTTCAAATAGTTCAGCAACCTCAAGACTTTGCGGAGCCACAGCCAACACAAGGGCAGACACACAGGTGAGCGGAAGGAAAGCGTGCGAAGGAGAAAACTTGACTAGCCGAGATATGCTCCAGTTTTCCCTAAAACGTTATTGTTGGGCCTGTAAATTATAACTAGGAAGAAATTATCCAGGCGGGCATTAGGTGCTCTCGTCAGATCGATACCATACGAAAAAGTTAGGTTAGGTGTGAGTGACATTTTGACAGGACTCTGGGCCCTTAAGTATGTTTGTGTTGCTGCCAATAAACAAGGATATAACCATTGGCATAACATCTTCGCAACCAGCCCTTGACAAATGGGAAATGCGTTTTTGTTTATTATCAAATTATGTAACACCCTTCAGATGGGGTAGTATAGTAATTGGCGCCTTTTGAGTGGGCGTGTGTGACAAGGTACTTACCCTACAAAAAGCACTAATGGGCGACGTTCCTGTATGAATAATCAAGGCTTTTTCTAATGTTTGTTTGTTTATGAACTTCACTTGGTTTCTTTTTTGTTATTATTTAAAGTTTATGATTTGTTTTCGTTACAGATTTCCACCACTACACTCGACAATAACGTGACATACAAACACGGAAACGACCAAAAACATTACACTAACACTACTCAATTACCTGTCAGGATATAGCAACACAAACAAAAACACTTTCAGCCACGATTTTTGGATCCCGGACCACTTTTATGCCTTAAAATTTTTGATATCGCTCGATTTTGGGTCAAAATGCTGAAAAAGATGGCGCTCTACACTGGGCAGTGGCTAAAGTTTCCACATTGGGACTAATTTCGTCCTGAATTCTAACAGTTATTCACAATATTTTCACGGATCAAATTTTTTGCACAAAAACACGTCCTAGACACCAATCGCGACTGGAGAAAAGAACGCGAAGTCGGAACCAAATGGCCGGAACTGGCACAGTGCAGAAGATTGCAGTTAATTTCGTTTTTATCAATTCAGGTAATTACGACGACGTTATCCTTCCGCAAGGATGTCACCAGAAACTTTTCGGGAACTTATTTTAGAGTTTTTTTGTTAATTACAAAAGCCGCGAGATTCTAGTCCTCCTCCCCACGGCGACATACGAGTTCTCTACGACACTGACTTTTCTGTCGCTGACAGATGTGCGCATGACAGCCCTTAACATGGCGCACCTCAACCACAACTACACATGCATGCAGCGAGAAATTCAGGAACGGAATTCTATACAATAAAAGCAGCACAATGCAACGGTGAAAATTTGCTGTTAAACGTTTATAAGGAGGAAAACACTAGGATAATACAAGGACCTCTCTCTAGGCAGGCAAATTTCACTGCCGCCGTTCCTAGTGTTCGTTCCGTTTGGCACGTCAAAGGGGCTCAGGCTGAAAGGGAAATTCAGCCAGTCCTGCTGATCCTTTTTGTCGCGCTTGTATATAGTCGGCAGCCAAGGGACTAGTATCGGAGCACAAGACAGGAATCTGCCCGCATTCAAGGATAACAAAAGAGGGAAGAAGGGTCTGCTACCGAGGATATTTCTGCACGAATAAGGAAGTGCAGGAGCGGAAGGAACGGAAATGTCCCCTGTGGATTCGAATTTATGGCGGATCTGGTTGTGTGACAGGTAAAAGAAAAGAAAAATTCGGGGATTCCCTCAGGCTTTTGTTTTTATTTTTTACTTCTTTTTTGTAGGCAGTTTGAGGGGGGAGGGTGTATGTATTTTGTATTTTTTCAGGTGGTTTTTGGCGTTTCTTAAGGTTTTACATCACGACTTTTTACAATGTAAATTCCTCAACTTAAGTCCTGAAATGCTTTTATCTGCATAATTAACGAAGAGTGTGATAACATTTGAGGATAACAGGATGATCCTTTTGTTTTTGGATGAACTTTTCGAGTAAAAGTTAGCAAAAAAAATTGTATGTCAGGTCAAATGTATTTATTACTCTTCCATTTAAGTATTACTTCACAGTGTAGGAAAGGCAAGTCCATTTAACAAAAAGAGCAAGAGGACGCGATTAACAATGACACTCGCTCGCTCCAACATGCAGCAGGCGCCCGCAACTAGCACACACGCCTGAGTAAAAATAAGAAACACCCGGACCTAGCATGCAGCTGGCACGCACTAGCCTGCACGCAGTCAGCAACTAGCACGCGCACGAAATTGCCTATAGGACGAAGAAAACGGATAATTATCTTGGTGACCATAAAGGGAACCACTCAGTAAAACGATTCTCGTTCGATTCCGCAAGTCAAGCAGCATTGGACGTGGTTCATGCTTAACTGGGCGACTGCTTGGTAAAACAACACTCGCGTTTGGAATAGTCTACGCCAATGCGGATGCATTTATAAATGTTCTACAGCCAGCATATTTCTGGCAGGCAAATTTTTAGGTTTTCGTGCCTGTGGCGGGGGCGAGCATACTGCCTGTGGCGGGATCGTGCATGCCTCTAGCAAAAAAATTTTTAGATTTTCGTGCCTGTTGCCTATGCCATGCCTATTTGTTCGTTATGCGTGCTAGACGCGGGCGCGTGCATGATGGTAAGAAAATTAACCAACTACATTATTTTTACTTTTACTTATAAAATTAACCAAAACTTCAACAATAAAAAAGCTAGGAGTTTCTACAAAAAGAGAAATGTGATAAAAAGGGGTAACTGCATCATGTTAATAAGGGAGGATAGTACTACATATCGTAGTATCGTTGACATATTTGAGGTGTGGGGAAAGTACATTCGAGACTTCACCAAAGAAAACATTACACGAATACAAGGAGAACCCGACAACTAAAGTATATATATGACCAGGAATTTATATAATGGCATCATCATCATCAGGATCTCCACAGTTTATTGTTGACCTTGGCTTCCTCCAGCGTTCGTCTCCGCGATGGTCTGGACTGTCTTTTCCAGTTTCTTATTCCTAATTGTCTTATGTCTTCATCGACGTCGCCTATTATTTTTTTCTTAGGGCGTCCTTCTCTGTCGGTACGTTCACAAGCACTATTTTTTCCGGGTTCCGTTCCATACCTCGTTCGACATGACCAATACATCGTTGTCTATTTATTTTAATCACTTTAACAAGGTTTGGAAGTATTTTCCTTTCGAATCTTTCTACCAATGCTTCGTCTGCGTTCTTCAATGTCAACACTTCCGAGCCGTATACTAATTATTAAGTGTTTTGTACAGTTTGGGGGGCGAACGGCTAACAAAGACCTCGGAAGGTGGTGACACCCGATTTGTCACTTCTGCCAAAACCCGAGAAGAGTCACTGCAGACGAACACCTAGCAGCTCTGTTAGTAAGTCCTAATCCCACCTCCCCGCGGTGCCCCCTGGGGTACTTCTTCGGAAGGAGCTAACGGGAGACGGTCGAATGGCGAGTTCTCTGCGCCACAAAACAGAGTTCTAAGTCGGTTGGGCTGAGGGTTAGCAACCCGCTCCTATAAAACACATAATCGCTACGAATCGGCAAACAATGCCTCGGAACCGGATGGACAACACGACGACGACCTTTGCTTTTCGAACCAGGACACGAATCGGATCATGGAATGTGAGAACGCTGCTTGCTGATGGACGGCTGGATGAAGTCCTCAACGAGATGAACCGCTATAAAATCAAGGTCATGGGACTCAGCGAGACCAGATGGACCGATGCGGGGGAACATATCTGCCCAAACGGTGAGTCCTTCTTATATTCTGGGAGAAACGAAACTGAAAATCGTAGGAATGGCGTTGGCGTAATACTCACCAAGGAAGCCAGGTCCAGCCTCATTAGCTGGTCACCAGTTTCTGAGAGGATTATTACCGTGCGCCTACGTACCAGGCTAAGAAGTACTACGATAGTCCAATGCTACGCTCCGACTGAAGACGCAGAAGATGACATCAAAGACGAGTTCTACATGCGACTGAATGAGGTTTTTCGCTCTATTCCAAGGGGAGACATCATTGTTTTGATGGGTGATTTAAACGCACAGATCGGCCCCAACAACACCGGCCTTGAGCACACTATTGGAAATCAAGGCCTAAGCCAAGTTACCAATAACAATGGTGAGCTTTTCGTTGACTTCTGTAGTTCCCATCAACTCATGGTAGGTGGAACCTACTTTTGTCACAAGAAGATACACAAGGAGACCTGGGTATCGCCCGACGGTAGAACGAAAAATCAGATAGATCACGTGGCCGTCAGCCGCAGATGGAGAACTATTCTGGAGGATGTCAGGAGCTTTAGGGGAGCAGACACTGGAAGTGACCACCATTTGGTAGTAGCAACTATCCGCCTAAAAATCGCCGCAATCAGAAACGTTCAACGCGATGCCATAAACCGTAGACGGTTTAACGTAGACCTTCTGCGTGAGAGCACTAAAAGGAGAGAATTTGCTGGAAATCTGCAACAAATCTTAAACCAGCAAACCGTTTCTGACGACACGAACATTGAAGAGCTGTGGAGCACAACAAAGGGCGCTATAATAACAGCAGCGGAAACAAGCATCGGTTATGTCCAAAGAAACCAGCAACACTGGATCTCGGACACAACCTGGCAAAAAATAGAACGCAGAAGGGCCCTCAAAAATAACGTGAACTCTACCAGCGACCCGGAAAGACGCCAACAACTTGAACGGGTATACTCCCAATTACACCGGGAGGTAAAGAGAAGTGTCCGGCGTGATAAAAGGCGGCAGATAAATGAGCTCGCAGAGAAAGCGGAAAACGCGGCAAACACAGGCAACAGTAAGGTGCTGTACCAAATTACTAAGCAGCTCTCGGGAAAGCACTCTACTAAAAAGCATGCCGTAAAGAGTGCGGATGGAAGGCTGCTGTGCAGCGACGAGGAGCAACTCCAAAGATGGAGAGACTACTTCTTCGCCGCCCTGAATGGTTCCTTTTCGCAGGAACCTGAAGAAAATAACAACAATGCACAGCCAATAAGAATCGCCACTCGTGCACCATCCAAGACTGAAATAGTAACCGCAATTCATGCAATGGCCAATGGTAAAGCAGCTGGAAAAGATGGCATCCCGCCAGAATTGTTGAAAGCCGACTCAAGCCTCATAGCAGATGCGCTACAGCCAATCCTGGAAATAGCATGGAACACCTGTACCTTTCCGGAGGATTGGACGGAAGGTATCATAGTCAAAATACCAAAAAAGGGGGACCTAACAATATGTGACAACTGGAGAGGCATCTGTTTATTATCTACGGTGGGAAAAATCTTGTCCCATATATTACTATCTAGGATAAGAGAGGCAGTAGATCGAACGCTTAGAAGACAGCAGGCTGGATTCAGAAAGGGCCGCTCCTGCATAGACCATATTAACACCTTGAGAATCATAGTGGAGCAGTCTACTGAATTTCGATCCCCCCTTTACCTTGCTTTCGTAGACTATGAGAAAGCGTTCGACTCGGTCAATAGGAGCTTTATATGGCGAGCTCTACGGAAACGTGGACTGCCGGAAAAAATAATAGAATTGATAAAAGCTCTATACAACAATTCCAAATGCAGAGTTCTCCATAATGGAAAATTATCCGACAGCTTTGAGGTGAGCTCAGGAGTACGACAAGGATGTCTACTTTCACCATTACTATTTCTTATAGTAATAAACGACATTCTTGTCAGCGCTCTCGATAGAAGAACAGGTGGCATACAATGGGGATTGCTAGACCGCCTTAAGGATCTCGACTACGCGGATGATATCTGTTTGCTGGCCCACAGACACCAGGACCTCAAAAACATGTTAAACAAATTGGCAACAGAAAGTAGCTCGGCGGGCTTAAGGTTAAATCCGACTAAAACAAAAGAAATGCGGATAAATGCAAACACCCTTGAACGGACAGCGCTAAATAACCGTGACGTGGAACTGGTAGACAAATTCTGTTACCTCGGTAGTATTATTACCGAAAACGGCGGTACAGAAGAAGATGTCAGTTCCAGAATAAATAAAGCAAGAAGCGCATATGCAGGCCTGTTTCACATATGGAGATCAACAGAGATCTCAATTAACACCAAATTGCGGCTGTTCAACTCCAACGTTAAGGCAGTTCTTTTGTACGGTTGCGAAACATGGAAAGTCACCCAATTCATCACAGGGCGCCTACAAGTTTTCATCAACAGATGCCTACGTCGTATCCTAAAAATCCGCTGGCAAGATAGAATTTCAAATGAAGAACTATGGCGCCGTGCCGGCCAAGAAAGGATAGACGACCAAATCAGGCGAAGGAAATGGAATTGGATTGGCCACACCTTGCGACGCGAAGACAATAATCTAGCCAAACAGGCCCTTGACTGGAATCCGCAAGGATCCCGTCGAGTCGGAAGACCTAGAACAACGTGGAGGAGAACCCTATTATCAGAGGCCGCAACAACCGGGAGATCCTGGTCAGAGCTGAGAGCTGTCGCGCAAAACAGAGTCCGCTGGAGGGCAACTGTTTCCGCCCTATGTCCCATGAGGGATTAAAGGAGCAATTAGTTGTACAGTTTCAATTTTTTTTGATATATTTCGTGACGTCAGGTGTTTTTGTGTAGAGTAGACCAAAGTAGCTTTTATTAGCCAGTGTTATTCGTCTTCTGATTTCGGCCGATGTATCATTGTCTTTTGTTATTTATAACCTTCCCTTGGTATATTAATTCGTCTACTGCTTCTATATTTTAGGTGCCTTTCGTTATGTTTTGTCAGTTACATCACGCTTTTTTTGTACACTTGTTTATTTCCAACCCAATTTTTTGTGGCTTCAAAATCGCCTTTATGCATTGAAATGATCTCCCAAAGATAGCAGTATCATCGGCAAAGTCTTATATTTGCACTGACCATTGGTACGAGAGACGCCTCAGCCAAAATGATAACAGCAATCACGTGTTGGCTTTCAACTATTGGTTATAGTTGAGTACAAAAAGTTAAGAGCCACCAGCAATTTTTTCCGCTGAACTTGTGAGGGCAACGCGGCTGATAAATAATCTTTTCAATTATTCACCCTTCTTTGACTTGGGTGTAGCTATGTAAGAATTACAGGTCAAAATCTCAACATCACATACGTAGAACTTATAGCTAGAAATGTAACTAGATGCGGTCTAAAAGATACTTTTTCTGTCTGGATCAACTCTATGCTGAGAACTGGTAGAGTGGGTAGTAGGGCTAAACGGTTTCTGGCGCAGTGACGTTATCGGTTGTAGACTTGGGTGTGGGTGCGGTCTTGGGTGTTAGTGAGCGTCGCCTGTGTAAGATTAGCTGAACTTCCATGTGCCTCGGATGAGCTGTCACGCCGGATCAGCTTTTCAGCTTCGCTGTCTTAGCCGAGCTTGGGGAATTTGATTTAACCTCCCTGTGCCTCGAGTTAGCTTCCGCGCTGAGTGAGCTTTCGAGTTGGATGGGGGAATCTAAAGCCGCCTATGATAGCATAGCCAGAGTAGAACTCTACAAAGCCGTGAGAGAATTCGGCATTCCCAACAAGCTGGCAAAACTATGTAGGATGACCATGACCAATGTGAAGAGGCAAGTAAAGGTATCCGGAAACTTTCCAGACCAATCAGCATCTATAATGGACTCCGACAAGCGGACGGTATGACCTGCCTCCTTTTCAACCTCGCGTTGGAGAAAGTGATCCGATATTCGGGAGTGATATCAAGGGGCACAATCCTCCACAAGTCCACCCAAGTACTGGCTTACGCAGACGACATTGACATCATTGGGAGAACATAAACAGCTGTACAAGAAGCTTTAACCCAGATTTAGCGGGCGCCAGGAAACCTGGGACTGCACATCAACGAAAGCAAACCAAAGTACATGGTGACCTCGTCTGCAAAAACACATAACATTGGTCCCACAATCAAGGTAGAGGAACACGAGTTTGATGTGGTTAAATCATTTCAATAGTAACAGCCGACAATAGCATGACACCAGAAATATGCGCACGACTGCTAAAAGCCAACAAGGCCTATTATAGTCTGTCAAGGCTTTTCAAATCCAAGCATCTAACCATAGCGTTTAAACTTTTACTATATAAGACGATGGTCTTGCCGGTCCTCACATATGCATCCGAAACGTGGGTGCGTAGCAAAAAGCACTCCAACCTCTTGGCGGTGTTCGAGAGGAAAATACTTCGGAGGATTGTTGGCCCCTTATGTGAGGAAGGACAATTCCCGAGACTCTACAATGACGAGATCTAGGAGCGCTATCGCGACTTAGACGTTGTGAAGAAAATAAAGCTCGGTAGACTCCGGTGGGCAGGACATCTGCTCGGAAAGTTCTCTGCGGTAAGACCTAAGGAGTGCGACAGTGAGGGAGACCCAATCTCCGCTGGAAGGATGGCGTAGACCAGGACGCTCAGAGCTTGGGGATGCCAAACTGGATGGCATCGGCTCAGAATCGGGACCGGTGGAGAGAACAGTTGCGAGAGACTAGGACTGGATCCTGGTTGTAGAGCCATTAAAGAAGATGTTGCTTCAAACTCCTATAACTATTTCATGACATCCATCACACTTCGCCCAGTGTATAAATGGTGGTAGATGAGTTTACCATATTCACTGTGTTGAGGCTGAGAACGACGACGGGTACATTTTAGGTTAAGTAGTTAAGATCGGCTGTGAAGCTGTAGATACGGGTTTCAAGCAGAGATGTACGTTCAACTTCTTTCTTTTTATTCTTTCAGTGAGGTATTTGGTCCAAGGAGTACCTACCACGGATGCGACCCTTTTCACCAAATTGACGGGTGCTCCAATGACCAATAGTTCCGAATGGATGAAAATAGTGCAAGAGCCCTGGCTGGCCCAAAGGTCTCGTTTTAATTGCCTTCGAAGCGCTGATGGCCCATATAGCTCCGGGCCCCATATAATCCGCTTGATAGTACCCAGCTCATAAAGAGTGCGCTGGCATTCTGAAATATCCCAGGGGACTCAATCTGATTGTCGCTTGGCTGTATTATAGGATAAAAATCGGTTTGCTAGCATAGATCTTTATCAATTTTCGTACGTGCCCAGAGGGCCCCAGATGAGCGCTCTACTGAATCTTTGTCTTTCACCGCAAATTCCGGCACCCACGTTTGTCTCTGGCTTGGAGCTATCCATGTACCCCACTAGTCTATCTTGTGGTATCCTGGGGAAAATCCAGGACAGACTGTCTTGTATATTTACATAAAGAAGTTTAAACTTTGGAGCTCTCGCGGGCATACAGACTGATAGCATTCCCTCTTCTGGGATACGAACATCACTTGGCAATCGTGCTACAAGACGAGCCGTTACCAAGAAGTGCTTCTGGCCATCGATCAATAAAGGCTGCAATGAGTGGTCTCGATCGAGGTTGCCAAAAGTCCAAAGTTATGAGGACCCATACCAAGTAATCAAACGTTTACGAAAACATTTCGTTGTAAAATTGAGCGTCACAATCCAGTTGATATATCGACAGGCTAAAGCAGGCATGGCCAACATAAGGCCCGCGGGCCGGATCCGGCCCGTGTAATGAATTTATGTGGCCCGCGGACATTTTTTCAATATTAGCTGTCGCAGATTCATTATCTTAAATATTATTTTGTTAGAAACAGGAAATAAATGCGACTACGACTTGGCGACAGTGGTAAAAGCTATGCGAGAGTTTAGTGGGTCTGAAGAGGAGGATATCGATGCATGGATTAAAGAAGCCATGCTCATGAACGAAAATGACGGTGCGGTGGCGGTAAAAGTGCTAGTGATGAAGCTGAGGCTGAGAGGAAAATCAATGGCTTTTCTGACAAATTATAGCCGTGTTTAATGAAACCGAAAAAAAGCAGAGCAGCTCAAGGCAGCTCAGAGAAGAGGAGTTGTCAAAGAAAGTAGGGCAAGAAATCTCATGAAACTCGAATTGCTCATGAAACACATTGAGATATCTCAATCTGGCTCAAAGCAGAGCAGCTCATTAATCACAACTTATGTATGTTAGAGGAGACATTTCAGAACAATCTACTACGTTTACCTCACTTATTACGGGACTGCGAAATCGATTCACCACGCAAGAGAAAATATTGGGAAGATTTTTAGTAATAAGAACAGCCACCTCCTATGAATAATACTCAGCAATGCTAAGAGACGCGCCTATCATCTACGAAAGAGAGTGCATCAACAACAAAGCATTGTTAGGCCAATAATTAGTAGAGCACGCGGGGAAATCAAACCCCTTCTATTGCACCTCGCATGTGCCTTGACCGAGTGGAGTTCTTTTCTGAAACAAGCAGAAGAGGCAGCCTGGCTAGCTTCTCGGACAAAGCAATTAATAGAGTCGAAAAAGGAGAGCAGAACGGCGAGTCGAAAAGAGAGAGACAAGTGCTGCGCGCGCAATTTAGTCCACTGATGTGAAAGTCCACTCTTTTAGGCAGAACTTACTGTGCAGTCAGGCAATTCATTATTTTTATGGTTAGGTGTGATTTAATGATTCAAAGTGAAATGAAATAATTACGCGATATAACTGCCTCAAGCTCTTTCATTTAAATTTTATATTGCTTCAATTAGTTACGATACAATTTATGTATTAATACGGTATGTTATTGTATTTTTGTTTTTAAAAATATTGTATATTAAGAAACTTTTTCACTCCAGAAATGGCTTCCAAAAAGGAGGTGGAAATATTTTTTTGCAATGTATAATAATAAGGCAGTTTGCCTTATTTGCAGCTCGAGTGTGGCAGTTTTAAAAGAATACAACTTGAGAAGACATTTTGAAACCAAACATGCAAGTTACGCTCAAAATTTAGACGAAGAAAGCCGAAAAAAACAAAGCGCAGCTCTGGTAGTAAAATTGACTCAACAGCAAAATATATTTTTAAAGCAAAATCGCTTACAAGAATCTGTAACTGAAGCAAGTTTTTTAGTAGCAAAACGTATTGCTCAATGTGTAAAACCTTTTGCTGAAGGAGAATTTGTAAAAAAGTGCATGTTGAATGTTTGCAATGTGATGTGTCCAGAAGCTAAAAATAAATTTGAAAATATAAGCCTATCTCGGCAAACTATTGCTAGAAGGATAGAAGAATTAAATGCTAATATAAATAATCAGTTATTAAAAAATTTAAAATCGGCCAATTTTTATGCAATAGCTCTGGACGAAAGTTGCGACGTAAAAGATACTGCTCAGTTGTTAATTTTTATCAGAGCTATCACCGAAGATTTTCAAATTTCGGAAGAACTTTTATCAATTGTTCCAATGAAAGGCACAACAAAGGGAGAAGATCTTTGCCGAGAGATTGAAAAGTGTTTTTTGGAGTACAATATTGACTGGAAAAAATTGGTGAATGTTGCAACAGATGGATCACCAAACATGATCGGAAAAAATATTGGGCTCATCAAACGCATTGAAGATAAACTTTCCGAAATCGATCCAAGTCATAAAATTATACCCATGCAAAAATATTTTCAAAACCGATCATGTAACAAATGTAGTTGTGAAATTAGTAAATTTCCTACGTTCAAAAGGATTAAATCACAGGCAATTTATTGATCTCCTTGAAGAACTAAATACCAGTCATTTAGATATACTGTATCACAATAAAATCCGTTGGTTAAGTTTAGGAAAAGTTTTAAGACGTGTGTGGGACCTTCAAGAGGAAATTTTTTTATTTTTAATTCTTAAAGAAAATGAGGATTTTCCTGAATTATTAGATCCAAATTGGATTTGTGATTTAGCATTTTCTTTGGATATTCTCATACATTTCAACGAATTTAACAAATGTTTACAAGGAAAAAATTTATTTGCTCATGATTTAGTACAGAAATTAAAAGCTTTTAAAATGAAGCTTAGGCTTTTTTCTACAAATCTGGCTGAATGTAAATTTAATCATTTTCCAACGTTGCAGACCATATCATTAAATATTTTAAAAGAAAAGGTTCAAACATTTAATAAAAATATCCTTGCACTAATTACAGATTTCGAGGAGAGATTCGATTGCTTCAAAAAAATTTATAAAATTTTATCTATTATCCGAAATCCATTTTCTGTTCAAATTGACGTTCCTATTGATATACAATTAGAAATAATTAATTTACAATGTGATGAATTATTATATGAGAAATATCGAGAAGAGCAAGAAAATTTGTGTAATTTTTATAAACAATTGAATAATGAAAAATATGGAAATTTAAAAAAAATTGCGAAAACGTATTTAGTAATCTTTAGCTCAACTTATATTTGTGAACAAACCTTTTCTTTAATGAATCTAAATAAAAGTACAACAAGATCAAGATTGAATGATTTACGTTTGAAGGCTGTGTTAAGAATAGCTACTACAAGTATAGAACCAGATATTAAAAAAATAATAGGCGATGCAAACCGCCTCAACACGTCGCATTAGTTATAATGTTAATTTGTTGTATTGATTTACTTAGAAATATCCATAAACAAATATCATAATATAATTTTGTTTACTTAAAGAAATAAGTGTTTTGCTTAAAATTTTTTAAATTTAATATTTTGTCCAGCACGTGAAAATATTTTTTTGTCCAATCCGGCCCAGAGGCAAAAACAGTTGGCCATGCCTGGGCTAAAGCCAGTCTTCGGTTTTGACCGCAGCAACGAAGCCAAGCCGTTCAAATCGTTAACATTCCGTAAGGTTATACGGCGCGGGGCGGGGTGTGACGACAGCGCACCGCTGTGTTCGCAGCTTTACTCCGTCGACCACTGAACAGACAGGACAGTGATCAAGTCTCGTTTTTTTCGCCCACCATTAGCCTGAACCTAATATGACGTGCCGTACCGTAAGTAAACTGAACGAACTGAGCGTAGTTACGGAATTTTGACAGATAATCTATCTATATATATAAAAATGAATGCCGTGCGTTAGTCCCGCAAAAAAATCGAAAATGGCTCGACCGATTTCAATAATATTTTTTTTGTTTTGTTCGCCTCAATACAGGGGTGGTTTTAGAAGAAAAACCAATTCAAAAAACCAAAAGGAAGAGCTGCAAAGCCAAAAAAATTGGTAATTTTGGGATTTTTCACCTCACATTAGTTTCAATAGCTTCATGGCCTACCTATATATTGCTTAACAGCTGCGTAAATGTGAAATTGTCATTAAATTAAATCGGTAATTTCTCAAAAACCCCAATTTAATGACAATTTCACATTCACGCAGCTGTTAAACAATATGTAGGTAGACCGTGAAGCTATTAAAACTAATCTGCAGTGAAAACTACCAAAATGACAAATTTTTTGGATTTTTCAGTAGTTCCTTTGGGTTTTGCTTTTTTTTAACCACCCCTGTATTGAGGCGACCCATTTTCGAGTTTTTGTGAGACTAATGCACGGCAATTGATTTTTATATAGATAATTGAAAATTACACTTAAACATTATCTTATTAACATCTTTAAGGCATTCTCCATCATTCTCATCTGGATTATCTTCAACATTTGTAGTATTTGTGAACATTGGGAAACCTGTAAAATATTAGCATCCATTGTTCTTTATATGCTTCCACCGAAAAATGCGTAAAAACTTTTAATTGGTGCGATTAAATAAAGTGTTAATAAGAAAATATATAAATGTCTAGTTTTTGCATTATGCCTCAGATTGCGGTACATCTTGACAACGGTCAACGTGTATATTTCACTGAAGAAAATGCTCTCCAACGAGCTTTCCAGCCACCAAAAACTACACTTACTGACTTTTTCACACTGTGCCAAAAACTTGATATTTTCGGACAGTTCGCAACAACATTGTTATATACCGACGTTCCTCGCTATTATACATGGAACAAGTCAGGTAAAAAATGGAAGCCACGTAGACAAGGCGAACCACATCCAACTATCGCACGCCTATGGAAAGCAAAGACATTGGGACGACTTTACACAATACATCCAAAACAACGTGAATGTTTCTTTTTGCGTTTGTTGTTGCTGAATGTTCCAGGACCAACGTCTTTCGAATTTTTACGAACAGTCAATGGTAAAATATTTAATATATTTCAAGATGCATGTCGCGAGCTGCAATTGCTGGAAGACGACAATCATTGGGATCTGACACTTACTGATGCAGCATTTGCATCCACGCCGAATAACATTCGTCAACTGTTCGCAATTATATTGTCGACATGATACCCAACAGAACCATCGGTTTTGTGGGAAAAATACAAGAACGGCATGACTGAAGACATACTTCGCAGAATTAGAAAAACAAACCAATATCCAAACTCTCGAACTTTTATAGGAATAATTGGTTTTTCGTTAATGGTTATACATATTTGTTGAAGAGTTGAATTTTGAAGATTTGGATTAATTTTAAGTGTCTTAAGGTTGGCTGCAGCGAGTCGGAAAGGCATCATCTTTGTTTATTTACGCGCCGGAAAACAAAACCAAAAACATCGTTTACCAGCAAGTTTTGTAAAAATACATACATAGGTAATTTTGGTCACACTTTATATGAAAGCATATTGAATCTAATGTCTCCAAATTTTACAGAAATAAGTATTGGTTCTTTCCTTAGATATTGCGAATAGTTTGATTTTCAATATTTGCATTAATTTCACATGTTTTGACGAACACAATTTCGTAATATAAGAGAAAATAAAAGTTGGGTTTTTGGCATTGCTTTTTCCAACTATAAAATATTTGTTTCATTTTTCGATTTTGTTTTATTGTGGTCATAGTTCAAATAAAAGTATTTTGAATCTAATGACTCCAACTTTTATAGGAATAGTTGGTTTTTCGTTAATGGTTAAGCAGAGTTGAATTTTGAAGGTTTGGATTGATTTTAAATGTTTAAACGTTGGGTGCAGCGAGGCGCACCGGGTCCCAGCTATCCAAAATTCAGAAAACAAGCGGTTCATTGAGACATTTCATCTATGTATGAAAATTCATATCTCGAAAAATGCCATGTCAATGGATGGTTTTTATTGTCTCGATCAAAATGTCAGATCTCTAATAGTTTGACATTTTGTTATTTGGAATCAAAAATACCATAAAATTGCCTTTTTCAAACTCTCCTACTGTATATTAAAATTCATATCACCTGATTACTACTATTGGCTTATGGGAGCAGCATAGGGCGCCGGGTCCCAACTAGTCTTAAATGAAAATGTAAAGTGACGAGTGTAAAATGGATTCCATAAATGCAGATTTAAGCGATTTATTTGATTTATTTAAGTTGTGGATGAAATATAAACAGTTTAGAAGCGCTCAGCAAAATAAAAGGAAAAAATTTAACCGAAAAATTGCTGGGAGGGTTTTGTGTCCTTCTTACAGCACCGTACGCAACATGCGAGAATTTAACGAACATTCGTCAAGTTTATGGTACCACTCATGTTTTTACTTTAGGTTACGTATAGGTACGTTACGGAACGTCATATTAAGTTCAGGCTTATTGCTTGGCTTGACGTTACGGTTTCGAGAACAATACAAGGAAAACGCGAAGTTATAAACAATCAAGCATGTGTATAAGAGCACGTACATTGTACAGGTGTAAGAGTCCATATACATACTGGTATCTAGTGCCGGCGGATCGTGTTGGGCCTGGGTGGGTAGTCAGAAAAAATCTTGATGGGTTTTAAATCGTTGATTTTCGCTCTTACCTTCGTCGAGACGCTTTGGATTTTTCGCTGACATGGGATTTGCGGTTCATTAATTTCGAAGTTGCTACTTGATTGGAAATTTCTTCGAATTTTGAATCTCGAAAGCAGCCCAAATCATCGGTTACTGCTTTTATCTTCTCATACGATTCAATAGCCCATAGATTACATTTCTGTAGATCTGCATTCCAAATCAGTTTTGCAAATATCCGAAATTTAGTCTAGTGTAATATAAAAAATTCAGCTGCTCTTATTTCTTCCATGATTTTCGACAATACTGTATTAGCCATAAAATCTAGAATTTTATTCTGACAGTCTTCATGGAGCCACTTGTGATCATCTCTTTGCAGCCATGATGCCAGTTCAGTCACATCTTCAGCTCGAGCCTTGAAAATGTCATGAAATTTGAATTTTCATAGTTGTTGGCTCCTCTCAGGGAAAGACCTTGTCTGACCCCCACTGACCTTATCAACATTTTTTACGCTTCAAGGCAGTCTATATGAAGAGAACTAGTGGCATGAAACTGTAACCCCCATGCCCATGATTCCAGTTGTAGAATCTCTCATCAACCCTACTTGGATGCGATAGCACGCGAATCTAATTGGCTATGAACTTCATCTCGCACGCTTCGGTGCATATAGTACAAATCGCTTTGTTGTTTTTAAGTTGAAGCCATGCGTAGTCCTTCGCTCATTTTTTAAAGATAACCGGCACTGAAGACTTATTCAAAGCACCAACTAGAAAATTGGATTAAATAGTGTTAGGTCTTGTGAGAAACATATCAGCGGGAAAAGAATCGCACGAGAAAAGGCCATAGGGTCGCAAAAGTTTCATAATTATTGCTGTAACTCGTATACATTGTATACTTACTTTCACGATTTTGACTATTATCTGACCCAACAGGGACATCTCTCAAAGGTCCAGTGGATCCTACGTCTAAGGAGTTTTACAACAAAGAAAATATTTAAAAAAAAATACCGCAGGTAAAACATGAGACATTCTACAATTGAACGCCCCCGATGTAACGAAAATTTGGGCGATCTTCGGCAGGCCTCGGCCAGACTTGGCAGCAAGTGTGTTCCGCATGTATGTTGTTAATACTATATTTGTATAATTACTTCTTTGAAGCAAATACTTATTCAAACGCATAACACATGAAGAATCTTATTAATTGAAAAACGTCGGATTTTTTTTCACTTTTGTAGAGGTTCCCGACACCCACGCGTATATTTTTTTATTTTATTTCTAATTTATTGGGATTTGCGAGGAGAATATGTAGCACGAAAAAACTTATATCCGGCTAGCATTTAAAGGGGCATGCCTCAGGCAGCGTGTGGGCCTCATGTGGCAAATGACGGGCATGCCGAAAGAGGGATTTCCCGGTCGGTTCCCTATGAGACCCCCTAGACTACTCATGCGTACCACAGAAAGAAAAAATCTGCGATACTGAGGTGAGGTATTCCCTATCAGTATCTCATAAGGGCCCCATAAGGCAAACCTCATTACAAATGAAATGGGACAATCCAGGTAGAAACAGAATGGCACGGCGACCGTGGCGGAGTCCGCCGCTCAGAGAGTTTCCCATACATTTAATTTGTCCCCAGGCGACACGGACAAATTAAATGTATGGGAAACTCTCTGAGCGGCGGACTCCGCCACGGTCGCCGTGCCTTTCTGTTTCTACCTTCCCTTACGCCTTACGTATTCGGAAAGCTTTTTAAAAGCTCAATTTTACTCATAAAGCTTTAGTTTTTGCTTTTATTTTATTTTATTTATTTTATTAGTTTCAAACATTTTCTCACTTCGTTTTTTGAGTTAAAAAAATTAACGCATTTTTCAAACTGTCGAAAACAAGGTAAATAACTAGGGAAAATTATAAGCATAACAATATTGAAATTTAACGAAATTAAAAGCTTTTTTTCGGTCTACGCATTCGTTAAGTAGAGTAGAGCCCCACTTTGAGGTTGCCGTTTTCCGTTGCCACGTTGGTGAAACAGAGATAGAACCATCTTTGCGATAAAGGAGCTCAGATTTGCTCTTCCACTTTATTCTTGGGATGTAAACCTGCCTTAAATGTTATCCGGGTACTTTTAACTTTAGCGTTTAAGAAAATATGCGTTAAAGTAATCGGAGCACAAAAATACACAATAGTGTATACAAAATTTTTTTTAATAAGTATCATGGCCATTATTTGCATATCTTCTAAGAATACTGGATTTTATATAAATTGAGTATAATGAAACTTAAAGTGTGCTATTCAATAACTGTGTACAATTTTAATATAAAAAGATTATGTCACACGCTCGTTGCTCAAATTCCGGGTGGGTATTTACCCACCCGGAATTTTTCGGGTGGGTACTGCTACCCACCGTACCCACATTATCCGCCGGCACTACTGGTATCAATACAATTTGTCATCTAGTGTAACACTTATTTCATTTGTTGTGAGAAGCCGCAAAGACCACGTCAGTCCAACCTATCATTATCCATTTCCCTCTAACCGTTTTACCGGCATTAAAACTCCAGAAGGAAACCAAATATAGTGCTTGTCGCATGCCCCTTGACTTGGTGCTACCTATCATTCACCTACTATGGCATAAAAAGGGCTTATGGTAACACACGGATTTTTATCTTCTTTTTATCGATAGCGATAACGCATCTGTCTAAATTAGTGTGTGCCCATTCTGAGGTATTCTTAGTCTACACTGTAAAAAATGTCTGTTGTAATTTTACACAAATAATACTGGAAGTTTTATTCACAAGCAGTTTTGTAAATTTGCAATATATATTATTAGGAATATTCCAATCCTACTTTGCGTATTTATACTAACTGGGTAGTAAATATACATTATTTGTGCCATGTAAAAATACAATCAGTATTGGAACTGTCACTTCATAGTTTTGTAAATTTCCAAAACTTTTGTGTATGCCCGCCCTCTCCCTATACATAAAAATAGCATTTTGCTCACCATGCAAGACCGATTCGCAATGAAAGCTTCAAGCTCCAAGCGTCAAGCTGCAAGCTTCAAACTACTAGAGTGAATCAGCCCTAAGCATCAAAAATTATCAAAATTTTTTTGGAACTGCCGAGCCCCTAACCGGAGTCAAAGGTCTGACCTTAACTTAAGAACAATCGGGTATTATATGCTTAGTATTCCATTGTTACCTGTGAATTATATCTATGAGAGGGAAAATTTAAACCTTACATTCCAATGAACAATTTGTAATTTTACTGAAAATATGAGTTCTAAAATTACACCTCTACTGTAAAATTACAGTACAAATTTCAGTACATAACATTGATAAATATTACTAAGAAATATTGTAATTTTCCTACATAAACGATTAAGAAAAATACACAACATTGTGTAAAATATAGGTCACATTCATGTAATCAACATTTACGTCATGCAGTATTGGAGATTCTCAATCTCTTTATATGAAATTACAAAATTTATAGTAAAATTATAATAATTGTGTAGTAAATTAGTATTTCATACCGCGATTTGTAATTTTACTATTAGTCCAGTCAAATAAGGCAAAAAAAGGGGTCAACCTCGGAATGAGAGGTAATAAGCTGAAAATTTGTATGAACCTTTGTTTTGGCATTCTAAATTATGTGTCAAAAGTCTCATAAAATCTCGTGTCCGCGTCTTGAGATATTAGAGGTCAAAGGTCACCAAAATCAGTTTTTCGGAAATATCTCGTAAATTATCGGCTTTACGTAAATTTTGGTTAAGTAAAGTTTGTTCATTAGATAAATCTGCATAAAAGTGTCTTATACCGAATTTACGTAGAACCAATAGTTTTCGAGATAAAGGGCTGAAAAGTCTTGGCATCGTGCTGCATTCGTTTCCGCACTACCTTTGAGGTAGAATGCAAGGGGCGTTTTTTACATGGTGTTCCCGTAGGCCTAGCCCATGGGTTACAAGTTATGATAAAATTTCTTGATTATCTCTCTATCTCTTCTATTTCCACTTCTTGCATATTGTCATCTTCATCAGCACTCATCTCAGAGGAAAATAACGAAATGTGGTCGGCGTTATAATCATTCAACTCAGGTTCAATGGTTGTATCCTAGGACATCGAATTGAGACACGACTGGCCTCGACAAGAGCCATACGCTACGAAACATGGTAATCCTACTTTTCTGCATTCACTTGATGCATGTACCTTTGAACCTCCGAAACTTGAGTAGCCGGTCAGTTGGCTTTATGGACTTTTGAGAAATTATTTGTGACTCCAAAATAAAGAGAATCCCGGTCGAAAATTTCCAGTTGGCAGTTGTCAGAGGTACATGTATCAAGTGAATGCAAAAAAGTAAGATTGCCTTGTTCCGTAGCGTATGGTTCTTGTCGGGGCCGGTCGTGTTTCAATAGTATGTCCGAGGATACAACCGTTGAATATAAGTTCAACGATGATGACGCCGACCACATTTCATTATTTTCTTCTGAGATAATTGTAGATGAAGATGACAATATGGAAGAAGTGAAAATAGAAGAGATAGAGAGATAATCAAAAAATTTTATCATAACTTGTAACCCATGGACTAGGCCTACGGGAACACCATGTAAAAAACGCCCCTTGCATTCTACCTCAAAGGTAGTGCGGAAACGAATGCAGCACGATGCCAAGACTTTTCAGCCCTTTATCTCGAAAACTATTGGTTCTACGTAAATTCGGTATAAGACACTTTTATGCAGATTTATCTAATGAACAAACTTTACTTAACCAAAATTTACGTAAAGCCGATAATTTACGAGATATTTCCGAAAAACTGATTTTGGTGACCTTTGACCTCTAATATCTCAAGACGCGGACACGAGATTTTATGAGACTTTTGACACATAATTTAGAATGCCAAAACAAAGGTTCATACAAATTTTCAGCTTATTACCTCTCATTCCGAGGTGAAACCCTAATTTGACTGGACTATATACATTTGGACTGTGTATTTACATATTTTTTTTAAAGTGTAGTTACCCTTGTTTGGATCCCTTGCTAACTAGGCTTCGATGGATTCATTAGTTCTGATCCAGTAATTGTTGCCGCCACCAGCTTGGTGTAGAGAACCTTTGACAATCGGACTTTGGAAATTTGTGCTGGTTTCCAAAAGGTTTTTTCTGTGCCAAAGAATTGTTGAGGTGTACTAGGTAGGAAGCCAGGATACTAGTTGGTTCTGCAAATTGCCCAAATCGCCATCTATGGAGTATAGGCCTAACATAGGACACGACCTGCAGGCTTTTCCTCGAGGAGCATAAGTCTGTCCTCGATGATGTTCTGTTTCCTAACTGTTCGAGAGAAATAGTGCTGGCCGCGATACTGTTGTCGCCGAAGGTTCTATCTAGTCGTTGCAATGTCGAACAACAATCTTTAATTGGAAAGATAGTATAGAGGGCTCTACAACCGGGATCCGAACCACGCTATCCTTCCATCGGATGTTGGGTCGCCTTCGCTGTCGCAACCCATAGATCTTGCCGTAGATAACTTTTCGGCAGAAAAGAACTGCCAATGTCAGGTTTACTCCACAGGCTCCTACCCAGTACTACAGCGTTAGGATGTTACCTTAAGCGGCCAAACGAGCAATGGTAGGTACATAGGTGTAAAGAAGAAAGGCAAGAGAGAAGGTGTATAACCTAGTTGGGAGAAATGGAAGAACGAAGGGTAATGCTGCTGCGTGGAGTGGAATCACGAATCTCTCTGATGGTAGTCGGCCTCCGTAACACCTACGCTATCGCGGCCCCTTTGAAAAGATAGAAAATGTGCAACCTAATTTAGCAGTCTGATGTATACATATCATATTGATTGATCAATTCAGATTTCAACTGTCATATGCCCTTGTGATATTGTTCATAAAAATTCCATAGATAAATCATTCCCGGAATCCAGCGTTTGTTCAAAAACGGAGAATATGCAAAACACTTGGGACAACTCAAACTAGAAATATGCACAAACTCAATTCGCAACCAGAAGCATGGAATTTTCAGTGAATTTAGTCCTGCTATAAACAAAGCAAACAATCCCCACAAACACAGATTAGAAAGCTTCTATAGTTTATGTGTTTTATTTATTGAGCTGCAGGTACTTCCTGTTTGCTTTGAAACTGATGGAAATGTGTTTGAGATTAGGAAAACTCCAAGGTATGTAGGTATGTCTGGGAAATTGGAAAAATTTATGTGTGGCTTATAGTAGTTGACAAAAGACAAATTCGTAGCAAGGAACTAAGTGAATTTGCGTCATGTTTCAGTCCAAGTTCGTAATTTTCAGTTTCAGCTCTTTCGAATTTTAGGTCAAGCTCAGTTCGGGTGGTAAAGTGGATTGTGTCACAAGTCGAATTGATGGATATTGGCCAGTCAAATTGAAAATCGGTCATAGATATTTTTAGTGTCGATTGATTTTTATCGGGAATTTTAGTGTGTGTGTCCCTGGCAAAAGTTTTCGTAAATTCGAGTTATTCAGTTTGTGAACTTGATTAAAAACATAAAAAAATATTGAAAAAGTTTTCGGGACACGAGATAACATTTGTGACTGTGGCATTTATTTGAGTTGTGAAAATTAAGTGCGTATGAAATATTTTGTTCCAATATTTTAAGAACACTTTAAAAACAAATTGTGAATGAAATAGTTTTATCATTAATGGTCCAAGTTCGAATAAAATGTTAAAAAAGTTAATGATTACTCATAGAATAAAGGTAAAAATTCGGGTTTTTAGAAATAAAATCAATAATTTTTTAAAAGAATTTATTTATTTAACACCTATCCTAAACAATATGCTCAAAGTTAATTAATCTGACCTATTCTAGCGCGTCTTCCCCATTCAGACGATTGGCTTCTATGGAATCTAGTTTGGGAAACTACGAAGTGTTGATGGAAGCTTGCAAGACTTGCATTAAAAAATAACTTGATACTAGAGCAACTATTGCTGAGTTTCCATGAGAGTTCAACCAGAGTTGAACCCGAGTTATACGTCATGGAAACAGAATGAGTTAAGAGTTTTCGTTAAAGATTTTCAACTCTGCTCAACTCAACGAAAATAGGTAGGTTGAATTGAGTTCACGCATGCAACTAAAAACGGCACACTAGCAAAGGTACAAAAACTGAAAATGTCGCGCCTCTTTATATTTAATAACTACTTTTAAAGAAAAATCTATAAGAAAATTAATTTATGGAAAAAGATATAGGAAGACGGAAGGCAGACATGGAAACGCATAGAGTTAATCGTTGAGTTGAAGTGTCATTTCAACTCAACCACAACTCAACTCGACTCCCATGGAAACTCGGTATATATGAGCTTCCTTGAACTCGAGTTATGGAAAAAACTAAGATTTTACGAAAGCTCGCACACTAGCCTTTTTGTTGTTTTTTTTTTTAAATTAGTATTCAGACGTATGAAAAACTCCTCGGCGCCCCGGCTGGTTGCTTCAAATTTCCTATGATGCTCTTGAAGTAGAGGCTGGGCTGATGGCGCAGTTCAGGTCGAGTGCGAGGTAAAAAATTTAGGTGGCTCATTTTTCCGCATCTGCACATATGTATATTTGGCCCCGACGAATCAAGGCAGTAGAAACAAGATTCCTTCGTTGGAGCTGACGTGCAGTCTGGAGGATGTCATTGTTTTTAGCCGTCAAGCTTTCATTTTTATGAATCACTCAGGAGAAGATGATGATCCTAATATTCCTGAAACCAAAAAGCTTCGTATTGATCTAAACAGTGCAGTTGACCCACCAAATGACTATGAGGTATAAAGCCTGCACTACTCTACTCGCGAAGTTGCTTCGACGAAGTACTTCTCGAAGTCCGAAGTACGTGGCTACATACTCGTGCAATCTCGCCAGGAGCTCATGTGTTCGAACTTCGGAACACCTCGAGTCCTTTGACTCGGCCGCAAAAACCGCCAAAGAAAGATGCGAAGTTGCCCGAGGCGAAGTAAAGTTACGCAAAGTGTATCGAAGTGTCTCTCTACACTCTCGACTACGACCAACTTCCATCAACTTCGCGAATAGTGTAGTAGTTCAGTCAATCTGGCAGATTGATGGTACAAAAAAAACCAATTGGATGAAATATAGGTGAGTCGTTAGAGAATGATGTAAGGAAGCTTACTTGGGCATGGCCACCTGCTACCTGATTGGGTTTTTGAGAAAACCCAAAAAAATTTTGAAATGCATTTTTCTCGAAAACTATGCATGTTACAGAAAAATTTATTCAACAAAAAATGTAGAGGGCATTGTTATCTACATTGGTCATTGGTGCAATGTTGTAAAACAAAAAATGTGCGCAGTAGGTGGCGCTAAAGTGCCAAAAAAAGGGTTTTTCAACTTTTTTGCCTTTAAATTTTCATTTTTCCGCTACGATCTAAATGGACAAATTATTCCTTATGATTGTACGAACAACTTTTATTCAAAAATTTTTTTCATATAACCTATCATTCGAAAGTTATAGTGTAATACAGCGCAGTGGTGCTAACGGTAATTTCCTCGGTCCTATTCGGAATTTCTCCGGCGGTGTAGTATTGGCATAGTTTTAACAAAAGGGCCAATTCAGTCAGCTGCCCTATTCTTCAAGAAACGCACCCTGTCTTTATACTTTGTAAAAGCGTAATATTGGAATTTTCATACTTTAACAAGCTGCAGCTCTGAAACGGTAAGTTGTATGAAAAAAAAATTTGAATAAAAGTTGTTCGTACAATTATAAGGAATAATTTGTCCATTTAGATCGTAGCGGAAAAATGAAAATTTAAGGGCAAAAAAGTTGAAAACCCCTTTTTTTGGCACTTTAGCGCCACCTACTGCGAACATTTTTTGTTTTACAACATTGCACCAAGGACATTAATTGTAGATAACAATGTCCTCTTCATTTTTTGTTGAATAAATTTTTCTGTAACATGCATAGTTTTCGAGAAAAATGCATTTCAAAATTTTTTTGGGTTTTCTCAAAAACCCAATCAGGTAGCAGGTGGCCATGCCCAAGCAAGCTTCCTTACATCATTCTCTAACGACTCACCTATATTTCATCCAATTGGTTTTTTTTTGTACCATTCCTATTTTTTTTCGCCAGATTGACTGAACTATAGTGCACAGGGGCGGCGGAGCATAATCATTGTGGGTGGGGAGCACATGAACAGATAACCGTTAAAATGTAAAAAGATAACACCGGTCAACACAAATTTTGAGTCTGAGTTCTGCGTATCTGATTTGTATTTCTCTCACATTACTAATTTAAGAAAAAATAGCTTTACCTGAAAAAGTTTGCTTTTGTAGATGACAGAATGAAAGTCTTGATGAAAACGTTCACCTTGTTCTTGTGAACAAAAACCAATGTTTTCTTTAAGAACTTTCTGCAACACATGTTATTAAAGTTAACAAACGTAGTTGAAATAAGCTGTTTGTAATTCCAATCGACAGCTCTATTGTTTTCGAGAAAAACATGAACCAATGCTTTGAATTTCGTGAGTGTTGAGTAGCTGTCAACATTCATTGCTGGCCTTTATTTTCTTTATTTGTGGTCCGACTAAAATTCATACCAGCTTTTACTTTGGCTTCCGATAAACTAGGATAGAAATTCTTTAAATTTTGAAAAGCATCAGAATCTTGACGGAAAGCTTTAACAAATTGCTTCCAGTTGTATAGATATGTCGGTTCTGACGCAGTGAAATTATCGGTTGTAGTCCAGAATATCAAAGCTAGTGCCGATATCTCTAGAGTATTAAAGCTCATCGAAAGCTTTTAAGTCCACCCAAAACTCACCACAAAGGTTGTTGTCCAAGCTTCAAGCCAAGAACAAACCAAAACCCAAGCTTCAAGCTAAGCCCACATTCACACCCGAGGCTAAAACCGATGGCTTTACTGTGCCAGAAACGACATAGCCATACTAACAGCACTCGTAGTTGTCGAGTCTTAAATCGTCCTTCCTCATATAAGGAGCTTAACAATACTTAGTTATTTGCTCATTTCAACAATACATTTAAAGATACTTAGTTATTTGCTCATACAAAAGCTTAAATAATGTATTGATCATTGTAAACGGTACAAAAGCAAAGTTTTTCAAGAGTCAACGATGGTTTTAGTTATTTTTTGGTACAAAGGCTTAGAAAATCATCATTAAAATATAGACTCAAAAAAAAATTTGTTTTTGTTGACCTGTGTAATCGGTCAATTTATTTACTAACTGTATGCTGAGGCACATGGTTTTAAATTCTTTGGTTAAGAGGTAATTCCCGACTAGATTTTTGGGAGGAGTGCAGATAGGTGCCCTATGAGGCTAGCCCCACTCCCTCATATGGACCCTGTGTGTATGTGTAAGGCCAACACAGGGCATCTGACGCCTTGCCGCATTTGGCCCTTTGAGGAAAAATCATTGCTACCCGATCTCTAGTGGAAAAAAGAGGCCAAAAAATTTGGGAATGTGAGCAATAACTGCCCGGTGTCGAGAGCTTTATATTTTTATACGCGAGTCTCGTTTTACCAAGGTGTCCCCAACTAATTACTACTCACGTCCAATGCTGCTTCACCTCTGTAATCGAACTAGAACCGGTCTATTGAGTATGCTAAATGACACCATTAACGGTCACCAATATAATAATTGCCTCAAATATGAAGCAATAAAAAAACAAAAACTAAAGCTTTGCATGAGTGTGGTGTTCATGACGAAACTAAGCGGAAGGACCTCTTTCGGCATGCCCCTCATTTGACACATGGGATCCTAGCCACGGTCCTTCATCGCCAGCGACCGAGAAGGCAATCCAACGTTCTCGGTGTACATGAAATATTTTGGGTTTAGATTACTCCTCCCAAAGCGAAAGTACGGGTGCACTTTTCCTTCCATCCCGACGCGCTCCGCCGCGAATGGTAGTGCAGGTTTAAAGGTCCATTTAAATCTACAGACATCGCATAATATTCATAATATTCTTCTATACAGTGTGTATGAACGTATTCACATCAACCGTGACACGACAGCGCAGACGTGGACAGACACAAGCCGTACCCGGCAAGTATTTGCGGAAAGAATATTTTGTCTGCGCGGTTCGTGTCTGTACGTGTCTGTGGGTGTCCGGCGGGCAATATGAATAGACCATCGGAACCGTGCAGAAATTTTTTCTTTTCTTTACGAAATGGATAACATTTTCAACAAAAATATAACTAGTGTCTGTCGTCTGGCACGGCACGATAGATGTAAATAAACGGCGTCTGTCGGTGTCGCGCACGGCTTGTGTCTGGGACGCTCGATGTCTATAGATATAAACGGACCTTAAGAAGTTAATGGGAGCTGAAGAGGATTTCGAATTTTTGTCTGGCGAATTTTTTAAAAGCATGGATACCACCGTATAGGGGGGAGCAAGTTTTTCCACTGGCCTTGGGCGCCAGTGACGCTTGCTACGGCTCTGAGCCCAGGTTCAGATTTTTCAAAGCAAGAGGTCCGTGCTGGCGACTTTTTCGTAGGAACTCTAGCTGCTCGTTGAATGACGGGAATTTAATGGTGGAATCCAAAGGTGGAGGCGAGCTGATCTAAAATCTGCCTCGGCTTGTCGTTGTCGGTGGTAGGAGCACCTCGAACGACCACATCTTTGAGCCTCGATTGCCGTGGTAGGTCCTCTAGCTCATTCGATAATACAGCCACATCGTACGGACTCAACATCATCTTTCAATTCATTTACTTGCGTGTTGAAGAAATTGCCTCAAAAGCTGCAAATCGGTCGTCCAGCATGCGATGCAAATTGGACAAAAGCCTTTTCTCCAGAAGTTCAAGGCTGTTATCCGGGGCTGCAATGGCCGTCGATCGTGGTGTCCTGATGCTGCTGGTGTCATTGGGTTTTGCTGGACGAATGATCCGGAGTATTAATTTTGGCGGTAACTGGGGTGTCTGAGTCAGCAAGTTTTCTGGTTGTGGATCTCACTTGCGGTTTAAGTATTTTAAAAATGGTTTTATAAACTTTAAAAATCATCATCACTCTCAACGATAACCATCGTCACAGCATAACACCTCCAAGTTTCCGAAGATAACTATGTTTCGGCGTGGAATATACTGAAGAATTAGTACAGAAACTAGTGACTAATATTGCCAGCACTCCTCAATAAAATGTTGGGCAAGCCATCAAAAGTTTGCAAGACATTACAAAAAGACGTCAGCTGGGAATTAGTTATCTAAGAATGCGTATAGCCGAATGGGACCAGTTACTCATACATCTGCTTCTCCAAAAACTAGACAAAAAAAGCTATAGCTATAGAAAGATATGTAGAGCACTGAGCAGTTCCTTACTCATCCAAGGATCTCCAACCCGATAAAGGTCTACGATCTTACCTTGAGAACCGATTCCAAATGCTGGAAGCCATGGTTAACGTCAAGGAATGAAACGAGCAGAGAAAATATGTCACACAATAGGTAGCGCTCCTGATCGCAAATACACCCAAATCACGCCCAATTCGTGGAATAGCAACACGATTTACAACACACTGTAGAGACATCGTCCTACTACTTCCGGTCTTACTTGGCCAAAGAGACTTGCTATGAAATCAAAGTCAGCCAAGGCCAAGTAAGAAATAAAAATAATAAAAAAGTGAGTTAGTTGTCAAACGAAAAACTTTCGAGTGAGATTAAAAAATAATATAAACAGCAATACATAGTTAAAGAAAAGTAAATAACCAAAAAAGTATATTAAATAAACAATGTGTAAGAAGTTGTAAGAGTTATAAATAAATGTGTAAAAGTTTAAACGAAAATATATAATTTACAATTACCTTCAAAGAATTTCAAATTGAATGTTGGTAAAGAACCAACAACACACATCTTCTTGAGTACATCAAACAAAGAAATTCCTATAGAACCAGCATTAGGAAAGTCAAGCCATCTTTTGCTAACAGGTTGGCCAATGGTAAAGCAGCTGGAAAAGATAGCATCCCGCCAGAAATGCGGATAAATGCAAACACCCTTGAACGGACAGCGCTAAATAACCGTGACGTGGAACTGGTAGACAAATTCTGTTACCTCGGTAGCATAATAACCGAAAATGGCGGGGCAGAAGAAGATGTCAGTTCCAGAATAAATAAAGCACCGAAACGCATAGAGCCGTTTTAGACGGTGCGCTCCAGCAAATGTGCCTCACGAACGTTTGGTGATGAAGGGAGAAGTTAGGATGATGAGAGGTATCACTCCACTTCTCCCTTTATCCACAAAGTTCGTGAGGCACATACGCTGGAGCGCACCGTCTAAACCGGCTCTGCATGACTGTTCCGCATATGGAGATCAACGGAGATCTCAATTAACACCAAAATGCGGCTGTTCAACTCCAACATTAAGGCAGTGCTTTTGTACGGTTGCGAAATATGGAAAGGCACGCAATTCAGCACGGGGCGCCTACAAGTTTTCATCAACAGATGCCTACGTCCAGGGCCGTAACTAGGCAGGGGCAATAGGGGCACTTGCCCAGGGCCCAGGGCCTAGGGGGCCCCGGAGGGGCCAAAGAAGACCCCGATAAAAAATTATCTCAATTATTTTCATTCGTATTTGAATGAATATTCCAAATCACATATATAAGTAACACCACTGGTGGCTCAGATAGACGGGGCCCAAAAAGGCCAGAATATGCTATTAGAATTTTTATTTAAAAAAAACATATTTATTTAATTCTTAATATACTTAATATTCTATTGCACGCATTTGACGCACTATTCGTTTTATTGCTTACAGACCTTATCTTTAAAAAAAAGTGTGTGCAGTTTTAAATAGCACCCAATAAATAAAAAGCTGACAGGGCTCATGTTTTGTCTCCTGGGGTCTGTTCAAGATTTCTGCTATAGCAGCTATTAGCTGCTTTTTTATGCTTTTCGTTGTTCAAAACAGAATAAAAGCTGCTACAAAAGCTGCTTTTTCTGTGTTCAAAATTTGAAAAAAGCTGCTCATGTAGCTGCTTTTTGTTGCACAGTTAAACAATTTAAACATAGATGATATCAGAGGACAAGGCTATGACAATGGTGCCAACATGGCTGGGAAATATAAAGGGGCGCAGGCCCGTATTTTAGAAATTAACAATTTTGCAATATTTGTACCTTGTGCCGCACATTATCTTAATTTAGCTGGTGTTCACGCAGTATCCACAACGTCAGGAATGGTTACCTTTTTTGGCACTATCCAAAGATTATTCAACTTTTTTTCTTCTTCGACGACGCGTTGGGAAAATCTTATGAAATTTTTAAAATTATCACTGAAAGGGTTTTCAGATACTAGATGGTCGTCAAAGGCGAATGCTATAAAATCATTGTGCTTGCAACTTCCAGAAGTAAAAAAAGAACTTGAAAGAATTAAAGATGTTTTGTCAAACTCTGAGGCAGTGTCAAATGCAAAAAGTTTACTATTTCAAATTAATTATAAATTTATATGTATTCTTCATGTTTGGAATAAAATATTACAATGCGTTGACCGTGCAAATAAAGCCTTACAACACAAAAATCTATCAATAGACCTTGCAACAAAATTAATTGATGGTCTGCGTTGCTCTTTACAAGGACTACGGGAAGCTTTGGAAATGAATATTGAAGCTGCATTTTCTAATCAACGAATTAAGCGAATTAAAGAAGAAAGTGTTACTAATCTCAACCAAGAAAATTTGTTTGCAATGCAAATGTACAATATTTTTGACATTTTACTTAGTGAAACAGACTGGCGTTATAGACAAATGAAAACTATATTTGAAGATTTTTATTTTCTTTTTGGCTCGTCATTAGAATCAATGAGCGTTGTTGAATTACAAAAGGCGGCGGCAGATTTATCCACAAAATATGATAAAGATTTGAATAGTCACGAATTAGGCTGTGAGATTGAAAGTTTTAAATTTCAAGTATGTGGGCTGGTGGACAATTTGAAAGAAGCCACCCCTCTAAATTTATTACAGACTATACATGATTTCAAATTAGTCGAATCGTACCAAAACATCGTTGTTGCTTTAAGAATATTTCTAACCCTACCAGTCACCACCGCTTCTTGCGAGAGAAGTTTTAGTAAACTGAAGTTAATTAAAAACTATTTAAGATCGTCGCTCTCACAACAGCGTTTGTCGAACCTGTCTATTATATCAATTGAATCTTACATAGTGCAAGAAATAGATTTTAATAATATAATTGATGAGTTTGCGGAGAAAAAAGCAAGAAGAATGCAATTTAAATAAATTTTTAATTCGTTTTTCTTCATAAATATAAAATAAAAAAAAATTTACAAAAAATATGGACGGAACCAATTTAAAGATTCCTTATTTTGTGTTTATTTATTAAGTGATATACCTACTAAACTTTAAAAATGTGAAGGAACAGGAACTATAACCATGGTAAGTTTTTTCTCAATTTTTTTTTATTGAGGGGGCCCAATTTGAAGGTCTTGCCCAGGGCCCACAAAATCCACGTTACGGCCCTGCCTACGTCGTATCCTAAAAATTTGCTGGCAAGATAGAATTTCAAATGAAGAACCATGGCGCCGTGCCGTCCAAGAAAGGAATGACGACCAAATTAGGGGAAGGCAATGGAATTGGGTTGGCCACACTTTGCGACGCGAACACGAGAATCTAGCCAAACAGGCCCTTGATTGGAATCCGCAAGGATCCCGTCGAGTCGGAAAACTTACAACAACGTGGAGGAGAACCCTAATAGCAGAGGCCGCAACAACCGGGAGATCCTGGTCAGAGCTGAGAGCTGTCGCGCAAAACAGAGTCCGCGTGACGGCGTGACTCGTAAGCTTACACTTTTACATAAAAAAAATACAAGACTACTTATAGGTAATACAAGACTACTTATAGGTATTAAGTACTAGGCTAATAACCTCACCCGTAAAAAGAATTATTACGGAACGAGCAACATGCCTCGGTACTGGAAAAAACGACGAAGGCCACGGCAACGAAAAAGGCAAATTTAAGAATTTTCTCATAGAGGTGTTTTGCAAAAACCTGAATATGACGTATATAACAGCTGTCATACAAAACACCATGTGCTCGGGGTAGGTTTTATGGTCAGCGAAAGGATGAAGCCTACCATTATCGGCTTTAAAGCAATAAACGAAAGGCTATGTACCCTGCGTGTGTGAGGTAAATTTAAGAACATCAGCCTCAGAAACGTTCACGCTCTACAGAAGAGTTCCCGGACGATGAAAAAGAAGAATTCTTGGAAGTAGTTGAACGGGAACTTAATGCCTGCCCCAAATATGATGTAAAAATCATATTGGGAGATCTGAACGCCAAAGTAGGCCGGGAGCCCGTATACAGGCAATATGTCGGCACCCACAGCTGGCATGAGAACACTAATGACAATGGACAGCGAGTTATAAAGATGGCAGCAAGTAAGAGCTTGGCCGTTGCAAGTACCAGATTTGCGCGTAAATATATCCATAAAGCCACGTGGATATCTCCTGATGGGGCGACTCGCAATCAAATAGACCATGTGTTGATAGACCGCCGCCACCTTTCGGGTTTGATGATGGTATGAACGTACCGAGGTGCCAACTTCGACTCGGATCACTATCTTGTTGGTTAGCTGCTGGCGCTGAAAAGCTTTATATACATACGCTGATCAGGCTCGCATCAACACTACGCAACGAAATGGCCAGAAACAGCTACGGTCAGGATTTACAACTCGCGCTCAGAATAGCAAGTCCTCTGAATGAGATGCCGGGCGTCGACGAGAGCTGGACCCGCCTAAAAAATACTGCCATTAGTACTGCTGATTCCAGCAGCAATCGTAGAGATCGAAACGACTGGTTCGATAATGAATGCAAGCTGGCAACTGAATGTAAGAATGCTGCGTACCGAACAATGCAGCAGTCTCAGAGAACACGAGCACGCGAAGAGAAATATAAAGAGCTCAGAAAAGAAGAAAAGAGAGTTCACAGACGAAAAAAGGAAGCCTAGGAGAAAAGTTTCGTTGGTGAACTAGAACAGTACAAAGAGCGACGGCCGCACCAGGCGCGGGAGTTCTACTGAAGAGTACGCGGTATGACGCAATTCACACCTCGTTGCACATACTGCAAGGACAAAGAAGGGAATCTGATCACCGATCGTCAAGGCATCTTGGAGCAATGGGAAGAGCACTTTCATGAATTGCTAAATGGCGAGCTAACTGAGGATTTGGAGGCTCTACCAATATCTGACGATGATGCTATGCTGTCACCACCAAGTTTGGCAGAAGTTAGCAGTGCCATCACCCGGCTCAAAAACAGCAAGGCCTAGGGTGCAGACGGCATCCCTGCGGAGCTGGTTAAATATGGAGGGCCTACATTACACCAAGCGATTCATGAATTAATTGTGCAAGTATGGGAACAGGAAGCGATGCCAGAAGACTGGAGAAAAGGCATCCTCTGCCCGGTACATAAAAAAGGAGATATCAGAACGTGCAGCAATTATCGTGGTATAACGTTGTTGAGTATACCGCGTATAACATATTCTCCTCCATCCTACAAAACGGGATGGCACGCTAGAAACATCGTAGACCAATGCCAGTGTGGCTTAAGCCAGGCAAATCAACAACCGATCAGATTTTCACTTTAAGGCAGGCTATGGAAAAATGTCTAGAGTTTCAAAACTCAATCCAACACCTCTTCATAGACTTTAAAGCCGCCTATGATAGCATAGCCAGAGTAGAACTCTACAAAGCCATGAGAGAATTCGGCATTCCCAACAAGCTGACAAGACTATGTAGGTTGACCATGACCAATGTGACAAGCCAAGTAAAGGTATCCGGAACACTTTCAAGACCAATCAACATCTATAATGGACTCCGAGAAGGGGACGGTCTGGCCTGTCTCCTTTTCAACCTGGCGTTGGAGAAAGTGATTCGAGATTCGGGCGTGACATCAAGGGGATCCTCCACAAGTCCACCCAATTACTGGCTTATGCAGACGACATTGCATTCACCCAGATTGAGCCGGCGGCAGGAAATCTGGGACTGCATATCAACGAAAGCAAAACAAAGTACATGGTGGCGTCGTCTGCAAGAGCACCTAACATTGGTCCCACAATCAAGGTAGAGCAACACGAGTTTGAGGTGATAAAATCATCAATAGTACGTCATGAGTAGTAGCCGACAATAGCATGGAACCAGAAATACGCGCAAAAAGCCAACAAAGCCTATTATAGTCTGTCAAGGCTCTTCAAATCCAAGCATCTAACCATAATGTCTAAACTTTTACTATATAAGACGATGGTCTTGCCGGTCGTCACATATGCATCCGAAACGTGGGTGCTTAGCAAAAAGCACTCTAACCTCTTGGCGGTGTTCGAGAGGAAAATACTTCGGAGGATTGTTGCCCCCTTATGTGAGGAAGGACGATTCCGCAGACTCTACAATGACGAGATCTACGAGCGCTATCGCGACATAGATGTTGTGAAGAAAATAAAGCTCGGTAGACTCCGGTGGGCAGGACATCCAGCTCGTATGAGTGAAGATGAGCCTGCTCGGAAAGTTCTCTGCGGTAAGACCTATGGAGTGCGATAGCGAGGGAGACCTAATCTCCGCTGGAAGGATGGCGTAGACCAGGACGCTCAGAGCTTGGGGATGCCAAACTGGATGACATCGGCTCAGAATCGGGACCGGTGGAGAGAACAGTTGCGAGAAGCCTGGACCGGATCCCGGTTGTAGAGCTGCTAAAGAAGAAGAAGAAGGCTAGGTACTAGCATCGATTATGGAAAGATCTAGCTCATCAACAATGGTTTTCAACAAACATAAATCATTCTCTCCTTCAATAAAAGAAAATTAAGATCGCTATATTAAAACGTGCCAATACTGTTCATTGTCACCTTTTACTCATAGTGACTGTTTTACACTTTTGTTATCTAGTGCAATTGTCCTTGTTTGGCATATAAATAAATAAATTGAAAACGGTTTGTTTGCTATGTTCCAAAGGTTACGGATGGCTGTTCGGAAAGAATGCTTCGGCTTCATGATTTACTCTATCCATTGCTGAAGTCATTATGGGAATGCAATTTATGTTCAACCCCATTTTTGCAGGAAGAAAAGAACAATTGTGATGTACTTTAACAAATTACAGAATTAGGACTGCGCCTTGGTAAAGCACAGTTGTGCCGTACACTGAATGAAAAATGGCCAACATCGAATGCCAAGTTTTGCGCGGAGTCAATCCCCATATGAAATGGAATGAAAAATTCACTCAAAGTCGGAAAATTTATACTAAAAATGAAAAACGTCATCGGTGTTTTACGGCGCGACGTAGCAAATCGCTTATCTACAAGTAACCCAACCCCAATCCATGGAACACGAACGAATATCGTCATGATTTTCAATTTCTCCCTTTTTTTCACCGGGGGAATCCTCGTGAAACTACTTGATACTGTATAAGGATATCCATAGTCCTGGCGGAAAACAGATGATACTATACCGTCGGATGAATGGCGGCAAGGAGGGAGCTGCACGGCACAATCGGCTAAGAAAGGCTGTTCAACTCCAGGAAATTGAATTTCCCATACGCATTTTCCTCTTTCACGCGCTTCACACAGCCCAGACGGTGGAGAGAACCCGTTATTAATGGCGTTCACTGCCTGAAAGTTGCTCCTTGACACTCCTTCCTGTAGCGCTTTTTGCAACGCCTTGCGATTCAGCTTAAGGACATTAAAAACACATTTTAAGTTGCCAAAAGAGGGCCAACATAAGTTCCGAACAGAAACTTGTTGGGGTGCTTTCGACGGCAGGACGATGGCTTCCTTTATGATCCTGTCCCGGGCTAGTTGTTGTTGGGCTCGCCGTCATCGTAGTTTTTTGCCACTGCATACCGAGGCTGTAAAATTTCGAACATCCTGCAGTTAGGATGTATACAGTAGTGCGCCTCTGTGTACGTCCAAAGTTTGGCCTTTTTCAACACTTTTATAAAAAGGAAGAAAAGTTTCGAGGATCTGTTTCCACGTTCAGCACTTGCTATTTTGGATATTATGGTAATTTTCCACTCCTGATGATGATTCTTCTTCTTCTTCTTCTTGTACTTGTTCTTCTTGCTTTATCCTTGCTTAAATTTAAAGGAGTTACGTTATCCTTAAGCTTTAAGTCCATAGCTGCTACGTTTATGCGGGAGACGAATACAGTCGTAAGTGAGTGTCAAGTTATTAGGAATTAATTACGAAAAGTTTCTTTTGGGCAATTCAAGAGTTTTCAATTAACCATCGGAGTTGTTTTTTGGATTCATTAACAAGAAATAATTTAATTCTTGGGGAAAACTTTTCTGGGAAACTTTTCCGGATTCGTCCGACTCTCCGAATTTATTTAAAATATTTCTCTCGGAAGCAAAAGAGGAGCATTTAATTTTCATTTCCTGTTTGGGATTTTTTCTCATATTTCTATGGGGCTTCAGAACTTTTACTTAAATTTTATAAAAGAATGTAAGGCATGTGAATTTTTGTTTAGCTGTCGGAAAAATGTTAACAAAAAATTTATATGATTTAAAAAAGATGAGTGCCACTGCTAATGTACTATAGTGTAGATACGAAAGTATGAAGTAATTAATGAACTTTGTTGGCATGGCGCATTCATTAGAGGAGCTTAATCTGTACTACTGGGTTGTGGGAAAAGTTATGACTTATTGTGGCTTAATACTATCGTTCACATATGTAACCTACATATCTAATTGCCATGTCAGTTGAAAGTTGTCTTACCACCGTAAAGCGACTAACAGAAATAGTAGAGGGAAATTAAACAAAAAAAAAGCGAAGTTATGATGTTAGTTGGGAAGTTGGATTTTTTGTTTTTTTTCTTTATATATGTTAAGATAAAGCGAAAAACAAAATTTCTGCAAAATCGGTCCTGTGCTGCACGAGAAAATTGCATAAATGTCCATTTTTGATGCATTTTGAGTGCATTGCTACACTATTTTTTTAATTTCTCCAGTTCTGTTGGTCGTAGAAAAATAAAAAAAATTGCAAAATACTCGTGAATGAATAGACTATCGAACTGATTCAGTATAAATACTTTAAAAATGAATCCTAACCTCAAAAAACCAAAATGTATGAAGTTTTGTTTTTTTTTACTAAAAATGCAATAAATAACGGGAAAATAGTCGGATTTTGATAAAAATTGGAGAAAATATGTATTTTGATGCTATAAAACGTGGTTGAAAATTCAAAAAAAAAAATTGATTTTTACGGCAACAATTGGCACTTTTTGAAAAATTTTCAAATTGCCGCCATTTTATGCCAAATCATCATTCGGTAAATTTTTTTTTTAAGTTGTAGGGGTTTTATGTACTTTCTTGTGAGAATACGCAATAGGGGAAAGTGTGTATGAAAGAGCCAGTTTTAAAAACCAACGGAAAACTATATGTTTCTTTTATTACCGATAAATGAAAATGCCTTCATGTAGTTTTATATTTATTAGCAAAGATAAATTATCAAAATAAAAATAAGAAATTTACTAGAAAAGCAATTTTTTTTTCACTTTAAAAAAAAGTAGAAATCGGCTCTTTCATAGCCGTCTGTTGATGAAAGAGCCATGTCGTGCTATGAAAGAGCCGACTACTAGCATTTGGGATAAAAATAACATGTAATAAAAAAAAGCATCTTCTAAATTATAATATGTCTCGATTCTATAACATGTGATAAAAAACAAAGATAATCTTCAAATCTGCAGTCTTAAAAACTAATAAAAAAACTTAAAAACTAATAAGGATATGGTTTAAAAACATTTTTGACAAAAATAATTAATGGCCCCCTTTATGCCACAAGATTCATGAGACCACCCATAACATATCTTGCATTTGTACCATTCTTCCTTGCTTTCGGAATAATAACCATTACAAACTACACACTTGTTACTTTTCTGCGAAATTTCCTGCTGCCGTTTATCCCTTAATTGTGATAGAACCATGTCATCTTCTGAATGAGTTAATGAACTATCGTCATGCAATGAAATATTAACACTTGCATCGCTTGAATCATCACTTTCGTTTTCTTTAGTTTTTGGTTTTTTGTTAAGCTTTTTAATACTTGTTTTACTTGTAATTTTCTTAATTTTTTTCTTGTTTGTTTTTGAATTATGTTCTCTTGCTTCTATTTTAATTTTTTCGGGGCTATCCGTGATTATAGCAGATGACATTTTACGGCTTTTCCGTTGCAAATTCTTTCTAGGAGCTGATTTTACAAACGGTTTTATAGCTTCTGGAGTGACAATATGTTGCTGGGAAGTACTGCTTTGGGCTGTTGAAAGTCGCAACTTTTCCGATGCTGTGATATTTAATACCTCACTGTCCATCGCAAGAATTTCAGGATTGTCAAAGGAAGAGCTAGATTGTGGTGCTGTGGGTTGCAAATTCTCTGCTGTTGAGTTATCTGCCGCGTTTGTTTCAGGATTGGGTCTATCAGTGACATATGATGACAGAAAGTCATCATCGGTAAATATATTGGAATTCAGAGGATATATTCCACTTTTTATAAATCCTTGAGTTACATTTTGCAAGCTAAAAGCTGCTAAGTATGATTCATTCACTAGCTGTGCTACTTGGTAAATGCTTAAAGTTTTGCCACCATTTGATAACATCCATTCGTTCATGGCGATGCGGTATCTGGTTTTAAACGGTCCATATACCGCTACATCTAATGGTTGCAGCCTGTGGCTGCAGTGTGGTGGAAATGTCAAAATTATTATTGCATTTTTTCTAGCAAATTCAATAACCCGGAGATTTACATGTGAGTTATGATTATCCATTAAAAGTAAGGCTGGATTTTGTGGCGTGGGATTAACATGTTTCACGAAATGCAGCATAGACTGCATAAAAGAATCTTCAGTCATCCACCCTGATGTATGAGCTAAACCAAGGGCTCCAATGGGACCATTAGTTAGCATGTGTTCTTTGAAATTTACTCTCGGAAAAATTAATACCGGTGGAATAGTAGCACCCGCAGCATTAACAAAAAAGAGTGTGGTGACAAGCTGACCACGCTCAGCTGATGTTACCTGTCCAATTTGTTTCAACCCCCGTTGAGCAATTATTTTAGGAGGATTAGTAACGGTACTGCAACCAGTTTCATCCGCATTGAATATCATGTGCGGCGGAAATTTATATTTTTCGTAGACGCTTGCCAAATTTTCAAAAAAAACGCCCACATTAGTTCTGTTAAAACTAGTTGCCCGTGATAATGAAGTGGGTTCAGGTTTTCTGATTGCTAAATCTTTGTGCCTATTCATAAAGCCTCGGAGCCATTCTACTGTAGCAATTTGGTCAGCATTCCACTTCTCTGGGCAGACAGAATTAGACTTAGCATACTGAAAAGCTAATTCTCTAGTTTGCTTTCTAGTAAGCCCATGACACATTTTTGCTGCTGTTTTTAAATAAGACACCAATAAGTCTTCTTGTATTTTTGTAAAAATACGCTTGTTACCAATATTTGGACGATGAACATATGACTCCTCGCTTGAGGTCTTACATTTTTTAATTATTTTTGCTAAATAGGCCCTTGATATACCAAACACAATCGCAGTTTTATTAATTGATTGTTTATGATCTATAACGTCTTTTACTGCATCTTCAATAACAGACGCTGACGGCCTATTTCGCGTTTTCTTTGTAGCTTCTAATGACATTTTGCTTATATTCTGAAATCATAAAGAGTAAAAAAAGATTTGCAGACTTCTTCAAAATTGTAATTTGTTTTGAAAGAGCCATGGGTTCGTGCCATGAAAGAGCCGGCTCTTTCAATACACCATAGCCTGGCTCTTTCAAAACAATTTCTGTTTACACACAAAACCTAAAAATTCATGACTTACTGCTCAGTTATATTTTTAATCACAAACGTTAATTAAAGCTTTGTATGTACCTATTAATATAGTAAAATCGTTTCTGCACTAGGTGAACTACTTTTCTTGTAAACACTCTCCGAACCAACACAATAAAACTTACTTTTTCGCCACAAAATTTTTGATGTGGTGCTGTAACGACATCAATGCCACTATAACTGCCAATCGCGGGTGAGACGCCGCTGTTTAGGGTTGCCATTGCAGGGTTAAAAGTTTCTATTGATAAGTATATTCAGAAATAGGTGAAAATGATTTCAGCTCTTTCAAAACCTGGCTCTTTCATACACATTTACCCCTACTTCGTTACTTTATTTAAAATGCCCATTTTAGGACTTTGAAAAAACTAAAAAATTTCAATTTTTCAATTTTTTGCCTTTTGCCAACTAGACTGGGAGCTGCACGGAATTGAGTGTGCAAAATATGAGCACCGCATTCCGTGAACAGATTTAAGTTGAGAATAGCTCAAAGATGAATAATTCGGATGTTGCCGGCCCATTTTTGGGTCCAATTTTTTTTACCCCCTCTTTTTTTATTGGCACCAATACGGCTTCCGTGGCCCGCTTTTTAACGATGAATTTTGATGAAGCACCACAAAATAAGACGAAAATATATAATAAAATTTTTCGATATCACGCTTAGTTTTCGACATATTGAATCTTGAAGTTGAATTTTTGAGGTATTTCCCTCGTTTCTAGTTATATCACAGCTAGGATTTCCGTGGCATTGATATTTTAATTATGAATTTCGATAAAACACCTCAAAATAAGACGAAAATGTTAAAAAACTTTTTTCGATATCTCGCTTCGTTTTTGAGATATCGAGACTTGAAGTTTTAGGTATTTTGAACAACATTCTACAGCGTTAATCGTTTCCAAAAAATGCTAATAGGTAAGGATAATTATTTTTTGGTATTATTACATTTATCTAGGTATTATTACCTTTAATCATGACAAAAAGCATCATATTGACACAAAACAATGATTAAAATTGCTCCAAAGCATTTGGTTTATCGATTTTTGGATATCTAAGGGGAGGGGAATAAAACAAAATGGACCAATGAAGTTTCTGGCAACATCAAGAACCATAATCTGTGAACCTTTCTGAGATCAAAACAATTGATAAAAGGCGGTCCTCACATTTTGCACACTCAATTCGCTCCAGCTCCCAATCTATGCATATTAGTAGATATCTTTTGAAAATACCTGAAACTTCAAGTATCGATATCTCAAACACGAAACGAGAAATCGAAAAAAATTATGTTACATTTTCGTCTTATTTTGGGGTGTTTTATAGAAATTCATAATTAAAATATCGATGCCACGGAAATCAAAGCTGTGATATAACTAGGAACTTTAGGGAAATACCTCAAAAAGTCAACTTCAAGTGTCAATATCTCGAAAACTAAGCGTGATATCGAAAAATTTTATTATATATTTTCATCTTATTTTGTGGTGCTTCATCGTTAAAAAGCGGGCCACGGAACCCGTATTGGTGCCAATAAAAAAAAGGGGGTAAAAAAAATGGACCCAAAAATGGACCGGCAACATCGGAATTATTCATCTTTGAGCTATTCTCAACTGAAATCTGTTGACGGAATGTTGTCCTCACATTTTGCACACTCAATTCCTCCCAGCGCCTGCACTAAACTATGAAAAGCTTCTTGCCAACTATGAAAAAAAGGTAAAAAATTGAAAAATTGAATTTTTTTAGTTTTTTCAGTCCTAAAATGGGCATTTTAAATAAAGTAACGAAGTATTGCGTATTCTCACAAGAAAGTACATAAAAACCCCTACAACTTAAAAAAAATTTTACCGTATGATGATTTGGCATAAAAAGGCGGCAATTTTAAAAAATTTCAAAAAGTGCCAATTGTTGCCGTAAAAATCAAAATTTTTTTTTTAATTTTCAACCACGTATTTATAGCATCAAAATACATATTTTCTCCAATTTTTATCAAAATCCGACTAAACAAAATTATAAAATCCTGGGCGCCTCGGTAGTCTAGGGAGTAAGGCGCCTGACTACCATCCCAGAGATCCCGGGTTCGAATCCCGGCAGCACCACGGTCCTTCGCCTTTCCGACCTTCTTTCTTCTTCCCTGCTTACCTTCCTCATTCCCCCTGTCTTAGCCTTCCGCTAGCACTTCCCCCCTCCACTAGCGCATGCCATCGGTTGGTTGATGGGATTCAACTCGTTTCAGGAGGCATAACACTCCAGCGAGCTGTTTCTCGTTGCCCCGATGCCAGAGTCGCGATAAGAAATGGTTGGGGGTAGTAGGTGGTTGTGGCAGTTCCTTCCTACTTCTCTCTTTCCCTTCACTATCTATCGACTAGAGCTTGCTGTTCGACATTGCACATACGAAGAAAATAGATTGTCGACAGCACAGAGGGCTTTCCCTGAGCTGCAGTCTTCACATAAAAAATAGATTTTAAATCAAAAATTGGAGTATAATGTATACATTTGGATAAAAAATTTAATCAATGGGGCCCCAATATATTTTTTGCTCAGGGCCCCGCAGACTGGAAATCCCGCCCTGAGTTGGGATGATGAGAGGGGCCACCCCACTTCTCCCTTCATCCACAAAGTTCGTGAGGAACGTTGCTGGGAGCGAAGAGTTTAAACGGACCCAATGTTGACAAATGCACCACTGATATGGAAATTCACTTCAGTTTGTAGACCAGTATCATAAAACTTTTGTGTCGTTTTTAGGTTTTAATGTAATAGAAATTCATAATTATTGGTATTTTCAAATTGCACTTGCATCAAGCCCCTCAGTAGGCCCGTCACTATACTTCCAGCATCCGTCGTTGGCCTGATTTTTCTGAAAGCGTACTATGTAGGTATATCCGACAGATCCCCTATAATCTATTGCATATTTACTAGCTGGTTAATATTTTAATAAATGCGGCAGTTGTTGGGCAAAAAGTTTCACTTCTAAAGTGTGGTCTTAAGCACACTCTTTTTGTTTTTTTTAATTTGCTAGTTTTTGTCATTTTGGCCCCTAGTCTCATGAAGTATTGGCCATTGTACTGGCTCAAAAGGAAAAAGAGGCTGTACAGAATTACCACTTTAATCCTGACAAAATAAAAGGTGCCGGATAGGTGTGATTCAATAAAAGATAACTTTCGAATAATTCAATTATAATTTATTTCTGAGTGTTTTGCTGCTTCACGTCGCCTTCTGTAGAATTTCCTGCTAACGCTGTGATAAGTGATACACGCAAAAATCGCCCGTAAACGTTTGTGCTGGGAAAATTGATTTTGAGTTAATGTTTATGAAGGTCCAACGACCTCTATGATTTATAGATGCTGATTCAAGCACATCAGCGGATCTGGGATAGGATAGGATGAAAACCTTCAACTCGGTTTTCTATGGATATTGACTCAATCTCGTCAATAGATCCTTTAGGAATGAAATAAAAAGAGCTCAACTCAGTCTTTTTATTTATGGTTATGATTGAGATCACTTTTAATAAAATTCTCAAACTCGAATTTTATTATATCTATAAGCTCAAACTCGCTTAAAGATCTGAAATGATCTGATTTGACGTCTACTGTGCGTCGTTATTTATTTTGGTTTCGAACAATAAAATTGGTGGGGAACTTTGATTTTCGAAGTATATAATTTGGTTTATGTAGTCACTCGATCGTCTCTTTTTTTTTCTTCATATGTCAAATGGAGTTGTTGACATCTGATGGTGAGTTTGTTCTTTTCTATTTTGATAGTTATTAACTAATTTTATTTATCTCAGGGCTATTTTGATGTTGGTGGGATCTGCGGGAGGCGGAATCCAGTTCTAGTGTTGACAGGTAAGTAATTTTTGTGGAACTTGTTTTTAGATTCTCCTGATTGTTTTTGTTTTTCAGATTCTTCGTTTTGCCTACGGGATTTTCAACCTTTAGGGATGTTCGTTTGTTTGGACTGGTGCCCGCTCCTTTGGATTTGTCTTCAAGAAGGGAAGTATTTTTATATATTTTATACTATAATTCACACGTTTGGTTCTTCAGGAAAAGTTTGATGATGAGCTGAGCTTACCTTCACCACCTTGAGGATTTTGGCGGAGTGATTTTTGTTTTGTGTTTTAGTGTTATTATTATTATTTCTTTGTGCTGTTTAAATATTAAATAGTGAATTTGAATTTAATCGTGTGTTTATTTATGTTTATTTATTAAATAAAGAATAGATTCTCGAAGAAAATTGGTGTTTTTATTATTGTTTCTGTGGCAGGGTGATTGATTATCTTTTCAAGTTTTAGGTTCGTCTGAGCACGCTTACAAACTAATTTTCTAATCGTGTCCTACCTAACACAAACGGATTCTAGAGTGTTGCGTGGGTTTCTAAAGAGATAACTTCATCAATTGGTCGCCTGTGGCCAGATATACCAGCAAACCATGCAGATTAGAACGGATAGATCAGGCAGACCAGAACGGATGAACCAGGCATTGCATAAAAGGCAATGCAAACGATAATGACGGAACTGGCTATTGAGGTACCCGTCAGTTTTCTGAAGAGGGCTCTTGCCGATCAGACTTTGATGAAACATACCGAACGCATGGACTTCCCAACTCTAAAGCAAGTGACATATCCAAGCGTACATGCGTTGCATTCATTGCCAGATAATATAGAAGTGTGTGTATTCAAATGCGACCTGACGAAATATTCCGTGAATGTTCCGCATGCCACGCAAATGTCGGGCTACTTTCAACTTTTTCTGCATTGCCGCATTCGACATAGGACACACAAGCATACACAACAAACACATGCGATTCTTTACTTAGATTTTTGGGCTATCTGGGAAAACCGGGACGGAACGCAACGGAATGCAATTATGTGTCAGTGGAAAATCTCCGCTTATCATGGAGCCGCTGAATGCGATGCTTATACGCTTGTATATATCACCAGCTTAAGGCCGGCCGTACATTCAGACGCAGGCGATGCAGGCAGACCAGGACGGTTTCTGTGTGTCATGCTTTTTAAGGAAGAATCGCGAATTGCAACGCAGAGCAGCTGACACGAAGACTGCGCCAGACGGAGGCTTCACGATACTTGTAGATGGGGCACAGAAACTATGAGACACGTGCGGCTTACGGGCTTTTTTTAAATGGTAGAACAATTAGAACTAATAAATTTTCAAATCCCTCATTCGAATCTCACTCAGAGCTTACTAAATTTAGATATTCCTCCATTTCAAAACTATTTTCGTCCAACTGTTGAACAAAACTGCTCCCCAATGTGCTAAGACAACTGTGTGACGCAGTTTTTCTTCCGTGCCGCCCTGCTCTGCGCTTACTGCGTGACACAGCTCAATGTGTGCCTTAGCTAAGTGGTCCCTTCGGGTGCCGTTTATTAGCGCGGCCAACTTTGCCTACTTTGTTTTGCACAGTAGAAAGGATATCTGGAGACTTGTTGGCTTGATTAGCGGACACTGTGCCCTGAATTATCACTTATGGAGGATAGGAAACGCTGAGGACGCCACCCGGAGACTTTGCTTTGAGGAAGATTAGTCTGCTCTTCACGTTCTCTGTGAGTGTCCAACGATAGCGAGGAAGAGGGCGTAAAGCCCTTAGACACATTGCCGAACCTATTCTTCTGATTAAAGCCCAGAATTTGTTTTTAGTGAAGGGCAATTAGACAATTTTGAAATATAACATTTTTGCAAAAAACTGACAATTATTTGGGTAATACTATAATAGGGTCTTTTTGTTGAAAGAGAATGATTGTTATAATTAAGACTGCCTTTTTAATTTTAATTTCAAAGATATTCTTCTAAAAATATATGAACGATTATGATAAATTTGGACCAATAACGACGAATTTTAACTTACAACCAAAATAATATTCGCTGTTAATGTTTTACTAAGCTTCACAATTTCTAATGAAGTTGATGAAACAAAGGCGAGAATTATACAATCTTCCATAAACAGTATTTCCGTCTGCTGTGATATTTCAAGCTTCTCTCTATATTCCCAACAAATGCTACCAAGAATTATGTTTTATACAATGTGCCATATGACGGCATTTAACGTGAATTCCTCATTAATAGATGCCTTCTTTGTTTGATATTAACGTTACTTAAGGAGCAACATTGTAACAAGCAACAGATCGATAAGCTTAATCGTATTACAAAATTCATAGAATTAGAAACGTTCGAGTTGGAGCAACATTTCTGTTATTACAAATTCGTAGAATAACTTAAGGACGAATCCAATCAAACATCAAACAATGAATTTCAGATTTCATTATAATGGCAGCAGCGAGCAGCATCCTTGTGCGCTTTATAAGCTGATTATTTTGGATACTGGAAACATAAATATCACGAGTTAGCACCAATGAAACCCCTTCAGAAACAAACTCGACATAATCTTCAAAAAAAACATAGAAAAACGACCGCAAATTTTACTTTGAACATTCACCCAAAAATACATTTTATTTTCGGTAAGATTTAAGAGAATCCTTAAAGTCATTCTACTTCTTTTGTCTTACATCATTCTGTTCGTTGCTAGTTCCAAACATATCCCCTACACCTACATCACTTAAACATCCCTTCAGGTAATTTATAACCTGCGTAAAAGGGCAACATTTGCCATTTCACCTGATATAGAACAAACCAAGGAATTAGGTCTGACTGCTCGAGATCCTGTACTAAATTTTCCATCCCTACCACATACCCATTTCCCGGATGATTAAATTCCATCATTAATCTAGAGGCCAAAAGGGAGACGAATCTCGTGCCTAGGCCCGAAAGAAGATAAAATGCAAGGAAATGCCCCGACGCCCATACTAATGGATAAGAAAAGGTGTGTACGAGTGGCTTAAGCTGCACAAAATTAATTTATAAGGACTCCTTGGATGGAAAAGGACAGCACGGGAGTGTATAGTTATTAACAAGCAATCAAGGAACTTAACCCGCGGAATTGGTCAACTCCAGTCCAAACGTGTTCAAATATTTACGAAACGTGTTCGACGAATTGCCAGGGTCTAGCAAACGTTGCGCGGGTGGGGGTTGTAATTGAGAAGTCTGCCGATACCAAAGTGCTAGACTCCCCGAGGGTGGTATATCCTAGCGGCAGACCGAACTGCAGCACTGCCAGCCTCGTTGGATGATTATAGGGAATAATCGAGGGGAAGTATCAATGTAGCCATCGATATCGGAGCTCTGCTTTGTATTCGCCCGTAGATTTTCTATTCGGTTGAATTGAATGGAAAGGGTTGTGCCATAGCAACAGCGGCAGGTTCACCAAAGTTGCCTGAGCTTAAATTTTTGTTGTCTTGATGTTCTCTGTTTGCTTTGAGTTTAACTCCAGACGGGCGTTTGCTGTACTTATTTGCAGATTCCATTAAAGTAGCATCGGATCGAAACTTTGAGGTATTGTTAAGGAGTTTCTCCAGTCCTGAAAATTGTTATTATAATTTAAATAGGATCGAAGAAGGGAAAACACTTTGCACGAAACCATTGATCCTTGAATGGAAATTATTAATACTTCAGGGATAAATTTGAAATATGGTGGAATGATTCTGTTCGAATTTTGGGTGGTTTTACACTGTATATGGGATTATAAACTAGTTGTAAAGAGAAGTTCTTCAATGATTGAAACTTAGAGTGAACTTTTTTGAGCGTAGACCTTAAACAATTTTCTACCATAATATCGTTTAAAAAATTCATTATGACAGGGTAAACACATCTCTAGAGCTAATAATGTTCAAGCTGGCTGATAACTTGAGAAATGCGGTTTAAAGATAATTTATTCAAGTCCAGTTATGAAATGTCTCTTTAAAGTGAATTAGGTCCCTTGACACTAATGGCATTTTCTAGAGTTGCATTTTTTCCTAGAAAACATCAGATCTAGATTCAAATACCTTTTCATCTCATTATGAGGAGGAGAGCTGGTGGCCATTTTTGAGTACATATTTGAGGCACATTGAAAATATTTGAGACACATTCCTTGCTAAGGGGTCATCCATAAATTACGTGAGGCGTTTATTTATCTCACGTGGGGGAGGGAGGGGGTCTCGGCAAATATCACGTAATTTTTTTCAGCAAGAAACAGTGTAAAATTGCGAGAAAACTGGGTTAAATTAATAGTACAGGTAAATTAAGCCGCAAAAAGTTATATAGCGGAAATAATTAGGTACATGCTGAAAATTGGCAGAGAGCTTCCTTTTAGGGTTCTTAAGGGGTTATAAAGCCTACCGATTTTCTACGCCCACTTTTAGGGGTTTTTGCCCTCAAAATGAGTATTTTCGATTTTTCTGTAATTATTTTGCATTATTTGTTAATATCTTTTTGTTTTATTCAATTTTAAGTACAATATCTGTAAATGAGAAAATCTTTAAAATCGTCTTTTTGGATCCGCAGTTATCATTCACGAAAAGCTTGGTGCAGTCTCAGATGAACATGGTGAAAGGTTTTATCAATACATATGGCACATAGAGAAGGAAAAAGGAATCCATTACATAAAAAGTATACGTGATACTATTACTATATTTGGACTCAACAGCAATGTTCCCTCTAATTTTTTTGCTGATTGCGCGGTGCAAAATATATGGGAGCAAAAATATTCAGAACGTATGTAAAGTGTGCAAGTGAAAGGTCCTGTGCCTGTCAATTTTGACGCTGACTGTATATAACGGATTTCAACAAAAATCCTACAACAGTTTACTTTAAATTTTCGATCTTTGCACTTCGAAACAAACTATAAAATAAGAATAGTATACAACCACGCATGCTATGTTCGGGGCGGATTCCGCAAGTGTGCATCGTTTGCCTGTGCGCATCACAAAAAAATCCCAGTCACAGTGGTTTGCACTTTTTAGATTCCCGCGATTCCGCAACAGAATCTGAATTTTGTTACGCTGAATAAATTTATTCTGAAAGCTTAGAGAGCTGAATTGGGTTTTTTCTCCTCATTCGCTTTTTACACTCTTTTATTCTTCCATTTTTCACCACATACTCACGCACATTTCTAATGTGAATAAATTGTCCCACCCGTGTGTACGTCTTCGTTAAAAAAAAGTTCACGTCCATGCTTGCGGAATCAAATGCAGAGCAGTGCATCCGTTTGGCCGTGCAGACAGTCGTATTCACGCTTGCGGAATCCGGCCCCTGTATATAAAACTCACACAACAACGAACTCTTCTCTTTTAACATAGAGCAAATTTGGATTTTTGCCATTTTCAGATGCAATTCATTTATTAATGTAATGTAATAAAAAAATGGTGAAGAAGTTCATTGTGCGCAGAATACAAAAACGGCTGCGCAACTTTCGATTAATTAGTGCGCGGACGCGCACCCGCGCAGCTTAGAGGGAACATTGCTCAACAGCAATTGAATGGAAAAATTTAGCCACTGCCGTTTACACTGTATTTGTTCACTGTTTCAAATACCATACAACTGGAACATCTAAAAAAAGTAATGAAAATATTTTAAATATCTGGGAATGAAGAGTGTATGGCGTGATGAAAAATTCTTATCATTTTATACAATGGCCTGGGAAAAACTGGGAATGTAACGTATGCATTGAATTATACGAGGCGACATAATTAGTCATCTAATCAACTTACAGGATTCGAATTTTGAATCGACGACCGTCTGCTCTGACATACTAGGGGCCAAGATAGATTTTGAAAACCTTTTGTTATGAATATTGAGAGCTGTGAAGAATGGAAGTCTAATAGATCCGCACTTTTTCAATCTATATCCTGGTGTACAGGTGACCCAAACGCCAATTTAAGAAGCTGACTGTGACTTCAGTAGGTATGGCGCCACCTTGGCGTGAGAACTTTTTTGGGACCGTAGGATCTAGGTCACGGAACTAGGTCATGGTCACACCCACACTCCCGGCGACGCCCCACCCCACTCCAGCCCCAGTAGGTCAAGGTCCCACCCACCCACGCACCAAGCCCCACCCCACAGCGCCCCCAGACACGCCCCCCCGCTCGCCCACCCCAGCCGTTGGAAACTAGGTTAAGGTCATCAATCAATCACCATGTAATTAGGTTAATTGGTTGGCCTTGAAATCTAGGTCAGTCTGTCTGTCACACCCACTTATGGCTGCCACACACACACACCTGAGGCGGTCACATACCAGTGAGACCGGGCTTATTACATAACTACATGAATGTCTGCGCATGTGCCCCTTGCTCCACAGCCAGACACTGTGAATGAAAGTAAAAGTGATACTTGCGATGCCGATGTGAGGTAGTTGTTGTTATTACCTTTCTAAGGCCTGGGTCATTCAGCCTCAGGTTTTTTACCCTAAGGTGACATCTATAGAAGAATGCTCCGAAATTTGTATATCTCCATCTTAACAATATTATTGTGAATAACTATGCATGGCATAATTATATATTTTGCCAAAGTCAACCTTCGTTATGTCAATAAAATGTAAAATTCTACATATACTTGCTCTACAAATACACGAGTTGAGCTACAACTAGAAATGAAATTTTTCTGTTCTCTTGTTAATAAACCATTATCCCTGTAAGCCATCATGAGATTGATTTCCAAAGGATAGGCAGAGTCGCCTGCTAAGTGGTAATCTACAGGTATTGCAGTTTATATGGGCTGCATGCCGAGTTGGTACTGTGATGATTTTGTGGTATACTGTTCTTCAACACAAATTATGTTTTTTTTAAATCCAACGCAATTAAGCACAGATTAAACATATTTACACTACAAATACGCACAATAGTGTAAATACAAGAAATTTTTTAAAAATTGAAAAATATCACGTGGGATTGTGGGGGGCGGAGGGGGTCAAGCCAAATCTCATGACATCTCGCCAAAGGGGGAGGGCGGTCGAAAAATCGCCAAAAACGCCTCACGTAATTTATGGATGCCCCCTAATGTGGGAATATCAAATTGGCGGCCTGGCTGGGTGGTTCTGGAGGTTGCCAAGCTACGAATTTTTCAATTTGCGAAAATTGAAACGCAAAAAATATTGTTGAGGCACTTTCAAATTTTTACATTTTCAAGTTTAATATTTAATTAAGCGAAATATTATAAAGCCAGGCGAATTGGTCGGGATTTAAATGCTGACAAGCGATTGAAAAATATTATTTTTATAATTTGCAAAAAATGTATTTGAAACACGCTGGGATTTACACACAATAATTATTCTTTTGAAAGATTGAGATATATCAAATGACAGGCCGTTCTGAAGAATATTTATTTCTGCCAGGTGATATTCCAAACAAGTTGTATATACCAAACACACAGCTCGAGCTTCAAGTGTTGATATATTTTTTGATCAGTATTTTACTCCATCAATCAAAAATTAACGTACGAATGAACAAAACAATATTGACTTAATATTACATTCAAATCCGATTTTATGAAAGAATTAAAAAACATAAATTTTAAACAGGCCATAGTAAAATTTTTAATCGACCATTGGTCGGAAAGTGAAATGGTTCCGTTTATTGGTAATACGTTAATTAACTTAAAGTATGATCGCTGTTATTCATACAGAGCTGACAATAAATCAATTCGTATGGATCATCATGAGGAAGTAGTGTTTTGAATTTTTTTTGATTTTTACATATCACACTATATTTTTGTAACCATATGTCCTATTTTCATGAATAAGATATCAGTGTACGCAGAATACTCCCACCTATCTAAAACTGTAAAAGTCAAGGTTCTACCCTATCAACTGCCAGAGGAATGAGTCAAGTCAACTTTTTTAACTAAAATTTCAACTAAAACCACCTTTTTCTCCAAAAAATACGTAGTTAACTAATTTTTTTTTTCCAAAATTGGAAAGCTTGCATAATTTCCTATGAATAGTATTCGGACAATTTTTATCCTACGGTTTTTATTTTTGGAGTTATAAGCATTTTTTAGTTTGGTCTATTTCGTAGTTTTTTAGTGCTTTTTCACCTAAGCTTTGCCAAAAAGTACCAATTTTCAAATTCAATTTCATCATCAATCTTGCTAATAACTCCAAAAGTTAAGATCGTAGCATAAAAAATGTCCAGACATCCCAGCGTGTCTCAAATACATTTTTTGCAAATTATAAAATTAATATTTTTTAATCGCCTGTCAGCATTTAAATGCCGACCAAATCGCCTGGCTTTATAATATTTCGCTTAATTAAATATTAAACTTGAAAATGTAAAAATTTTTTGCGTTTCAATTTTCGCAAATTAAAAAATTCGTAGCTTGGCAACCCCGAACCACCCAGCCAGACCGCCAATTTCATATTCCCACATTAGTAAGGAATGTGTCTCAAATATTTTCAATTTGCCTCAAATATGTACTCAAAAATGGCCACCAGCTCTTAGACTATATTATAGTGTGAGAGCTTAAACCTACAACCACGAAGACCAAGCAGATTTGGCCTAACGTCTCGAAATTTAGCTTACCACCCCCGAATCGATTTCGTTAAGTTACGAATGTCAAAGAGTCCATTTCCTTGCAGTGGACAATCTCTAATTGGTCTCCTACGCTGTCACATCTAATAAATTCTAACGCAAAAGGCTTCCCGGTCAGGTTCCTCTTCACTTTTTCTTCTTTCTTTTTCCTCCTTTTGGTGAGGTTCTGAGTCCAAGAGTACCGAGGACATTCGCTTGGCTTATTGTACTGCACCCCTTAAAGTCATATTTGTAGGTGACACCGCTTGAACACGTTCAGCAGTCGGCCTAGTAGCTTTTCGCTTACACTTGACTGTTAGAGGCTCTTGGGTTCTTGACTGCTATCCTGACTTCGGTCTATTCGGAAGAATTTTACAAAAGCGGCGCTCGGATATGCTCCGTGGGGCTCCCAATTTCACTCCGGCCCTTTGGTGGCTTCAGAAACTTACCGGCTCTGTCTGGGTATGTTTCTTGTTTTGGTAAGCGAATCATTGTGGCTGCTCCCTTTTCTTCTTCTGGGGTTCCTACTCGGACGATGGAACTGTTCCTCCCAGATGATTTGGGTTTGGGAGCTAGTGGTGGGTCCAGAAACTTTTGACCGAGCGATGGCTGCCTGCTTCTTGGCTTCGCGGCTTCCTGACCATGACGGCAGTCTTCGGTCTGTTGGGAAGCGGTTTGTGAAAGCAGAGATCGAGTTTGTTACGTGAGGCTTCTCAATTCCACTGCGGCCCTCCTGCCCTTGGCCGTCTCCTACTTAATTAGTCCATAGAAGTAGGAAGAGGAAGGTGCATCCTAACAGAGAGAACCTCCATATCAGGACAAAGCATTAAGGAACTGATTACATCCGGCCCAGAGAAGACCTTTAAACGACAATACAAAAACTTCCCACTGCAATGCCCTCGGCACGATAACTTTACTGCTTGGTTTGGTAGGCTAGATCATTAAGACTATCGTCTTATAAGAAACACTTTGGGTACTCTAGTTAGATGCTGTGACCTAAAAAGCTTTGCTAGATTATAAATGGCCTTGCTAGTTTTAAGCAGCTGTTTTTCGGTTCAATACTGTTTTTAGGACTTTGATAGACAACCTGAAGGGCAGACAGATTCAGAGTCTACGAATGGGGTCCTCTGTCCCCATAAGTGGTAAGGGTGCAGGATTCGGCTACCAAGCCAAGTAGTTAATTAATGTCAGCTGCGCCCCCGTAATCCTCTAGCCGCATTGCGAGCTGGCTCAAGAACAAACCACTTGGGGATCACGAGGACCCATATTCATATGGAAGTTTAATCAATTTTCGGAAGATTGGCGGCCTATTGCAACCAAATCCGCCTGATGTGAAGTCCAGGTCCAATTTTAGGTTTCCTTTAATTCCAATATTTCAGGCGCGAACTGCATTGGTTCGGATGCCAACTGAAATTTTAATATAATCTGATTAAATTGTGGGTTTTGGGTTCGGGAGTTTATATCAGCTCAGAACGACTGATATTAGCGGAAATGAGATCACGAGCCCTAGCTTGATACTCTTCTACCTCAATTCGAGTAGAAGATCGAATGCGATCTGAGCTTGCCAGTCAGCTGCTGCGATATTTATTTCTCTACCAACAATGGAGCCAGTAATCTAGCGGGCCAATTTCTAGTGGGGCGATGCTTTACTTTGCTGACTAAGTGCCCCTTCTAAATGTTTAAATCTGTGCTGAATACAGTTGGTGATGTGTTGGTACATGGATGACAGTTCGGTCAGCTGTTGTTGGGTAAGAAGTGATTTTTATTTGGTTTTATTTGTTTTAAATTATACTAGTCGGGCCACAATTGTGCAAAGTATATATTATTTTAATTATCCCAAAGCCCACAGTGGTAATTCCTCAAATCGTAACTTCCTTCTTTTGGATCATTTCGAACTCGAATTTTGCAATCGCTTGAGCGCGGTTCAAAAAGGAAGAGTTATTTTTTTAATTACATTAAAACTTCTTTATAAACCAAGTTCTCAGTGACAATTCCTTGAGGGGTCATTTCCTGTTTTAGACCACTTGAAACATCAATTTTACAATCGCTGTATACAACTGACCGTACGTAAAACATGGTTCCGGAAGAAAAGACCAACATTTTCGAATGCTTGACCTTGTGACTTATTTATTGTCATTGCATACGCTAGGCCCAGGGGAAATTGATGACGCTTGAAATTAAATGGAAGAGCAGGGTCTTTTGATGTATCCGTGGGATAAAGTGAATCTTGCCTCTTTGATATCATGTAAGACACTCGGCTTGGATTACATTCGCGCGAAAGTCCCGAATAGTTAATCTGGTTCCATTACACAAACCATTCTTAATAGAAAAGTTTCGTAGTAACAAAACTATGCAACCTTTTTTAAATTCAACTAATGTGGGTGCCTATCGGATGGGTTCCAAGTATTAAGAAATTCTACTGGAAAGTTTACTTGTGTGCTTGGTACAAAAAACTATCGTCATCTATTACCATGGAATCGATTGAATAGTATGACACTTCTTCCGCGTTCATTCTAGCAAGAACAGATTCATTTATTACACGAACGTGATCATTTTAGGACATTGAACTGCTTTTTTAGAAATACTAAGAACATCTTGCGTTGTTTCACCAAACCCACCAGTACCAAACAATATTTTTCGACATAAATTTACAGGGAATTAAAATACTATGCTGACTATTTTTAATTCCTTCTGTACGGGGGTCAACTTTTTTGTAAATTAAAAAAACGACCTTAAAAAAATAACCTTCAAGGTCAACAACAGATTGATCTAGCAATACTCTATCTATATGTTTTGGTTTGTAAACTCTTAAATTAGCTGCACTCACAAAAAAGAGCGCGTCTTCATCAAAAACACATTAGGGCACGTTTTCGTAGGCCACGTTTGTATTTAATCCACCAGAAAATTCGGTTAGCTTTGTTCGTTTTGTTAATTTTGTTTTTTTAGGAGTAGAAATTTTGTTCCGCCAGTTTTAATTTCGTGACCCCACCCCAAAACAAAATTCTAGATGCGCTCCTGTTCTGTACATTCAACAGTAGAATTGCCAACTTTGAGAGCCCAACTTGAAAAATCTTAATCAACTAAAGCTCTCATAATCTATAACTTAAACCTGAACAATATGTACATTCCTTGCACAAATCATCTAAGCTGAATTTTTCCGTATAAAATTCTTACAATAATCTTGAATGGCAGCCTCGAAAAATACTTTATGTTGCCTACGAACACAACCGGTAGAATTTGTAGCATTTTGGCTTTCATTTCCATTCATCACTTGCAATTCATTCGATTGTCTCGATGCCCTCTTTTTAGCGATTTCTTCGCGATGTTGTTCATAATAATTTCTATTTTGTGTGATTCTCTTCATTTTAAAAATTCAAATAACCATAATAAGTCACTTTTGCACAATTTGTTTGCACTTTTTTTGATTATCCTTTTATGACGTTTCGAAGGGATTCGACGATTTTCATATATTTCATTCAAGAGCAACTAAACAAACTCTTTCAAGTTTTCGAAAGGCAAAAATCATGGTACAAATACTTCATGAAAAATGCAAGGAATTATTTTTTCGAGGCTGCATTTACTTATTAAGGTCCGGTTACACGCAACGATCTGCTTGTGCAAATTGACTGGCGCAAGGCAATTGGTGCAAATAAACTGAGTGAACATGAATCGGTTTACAAGCAACGATTTATTTGTACAAATTGACTGGCGCAAGTTAATTCGTGCAAATAAAATGAGTGAAAATGACACTAAATGACGCTAATTTGACACGATTATTATATTATATTGATTATGATAAGGTCGGAGGAGCGTCATAAAATTTCACCATTCACCCAAGGGCATGCTGAGGGCTGTAGCTGCGGCTTGAACATCGTTTAAACGCTCATGCCAAAACACCAACCTCAAGCCGATTTTTTAAGAACACATATTTTGCACAAGGCAACCTTTTTGGCTTGCGCCAGCCTAAAATTTGCGTTTACACGCAACGATTCACTTGCGCAAATTGACTTGCGCAAGACATTTGGCACAAGAAGATCGTTGCGTGTAACCGGACCTTTAGAATAAAAATTTAAATATTCTTGCAAATAAACAAAGCCATTGTAAAACCAAATTAAAGAAGATTGTACTTAATATCAGAAACTTCACTTTTGAGTTATCCCATATATTTCAATAAACACCATTATATCCGTTGAATGCATTGAAAAATTAAATTTATTGGTAGCATATATTCTTACCTGGTTACAAAAGAAGGCACTATAGTCACAGGCAGCGAGGATGTAAAGAAAAGGTGGAAGGAATTTTTCAGCGAGCTGCTGAACGGAAATGAAAGCATCATACGTGTACCAGAACCCCGTCTACAACATAACGATGACACCAGAGAAACAAATGTACCAACCATGGAAGAAGTACAAAGTGCCATAAGAGCCTTAAAAAACAACAAATCTCCAGGAATTGACAACATCCCAGCAGAGCTGATAAAACAAGGAGGCGAACCGCTTGCAGCAGCTATACACCAACTACTATGCTGCATATGGAGGAATGAAAAAATGCCTGCAGAATGGGAGCAAAGCATTATCTGCCCAATACACAAGAAAGGGGACAAATTCAACTGTGCAAACTATAGAGGCATATCTCTTCTAAGCACGGTATACAAACTAATGACCAACATTATCAAAGCCAGACTGGAACCTTATGCAGAAGCCGCAATAAGTGAGTACCAAGCTGGATTCCGAAGAAATAGGTCAACAATAGATCAACTCTTTTCAATAAGGCAGGTCCTCCGAAAATGCTGGGAATACAAAATTGACGTGTATCAACTTTTCATCGATTTTAAACAAGCATACGACAGCATCGACAGGGAAAAAATGTATGCGACGATGTTGGACCTAAACATCCCCCTCAAAATAGTTAAGTTAACAAAAATGACAATGGAGAACACAAGGTGTGCAGTCAGAATACAAGGAGAATTGACGGAATCCTTCCCAGTCAAGCAAGGCCTAAAGCAGGGCGATGGGTTGGCACCCATGCTATTTAATCTCTGCCTAGAAGGAGTAATTCGCAAAGTACACATTGATGCGAACGCAACCCTGCTTAACAAATCAAAACAGCTGGCAGGATATGCCGATGACATAAACTGCCTTGCCAGATCACTGTCATACCTTAGAGAAATCTTCACAGAATTAGAAGATGAAGCTAAACATATAGGGCTGCAAATAAATGCAGACAAGAGCAAGATTCTAATTCAGTCGAGGGTGGAAAGAAGAAGAAGAAACCACAATACCACCTGGGGAGAATATAACTTCGAACGAGTAAACCAATTTAACTATCTGGGGTCCACAGTCAGCGAAGACAACGATGAGACGATAGACGTGCAAAGAAGAATAAACGCCGCAAATAGAACATACTTCTCACTACTGCCAGTAATGAAATCCAGAGACATCCACAGAAAAACGAAAATAAGAATCTATAAAACGATCATACGCACAGTAGCTACGTATGGGTGTGAAGCATGGAGTTTCTCCCAAAAGTCCGCAGATAAGATGGATATATTTGAGAGGAAGGTTCTCCGAAGGATATACGGCCCAACCAATGAAGATAACGCATGGAGAATACGCTACAATCACGAATTGTACGATCTATACAAAGAGTGTAAACTTTCAACACATGCCAAGCTACTGCGCTTACGTTGGGCCGGCCATGTCCAAAGAATGGATGACTCAAGGATACCAAAGAAAGCCCTATATTTACTACCAGATGGCAAAAGACCAGTTGGCAAACCACGGTCAAGGTGGGAAGACAGTGTTAAGGCTGATGCAGCAAAACTCCTAAATATCAGAAACTGGAGGCAAGCTGCGCAACAGAGAGAGGTCTGGAGGAAGAAGCTGATGGAGGCCAAGGCTCGAATTGGGCTGTAGAGCCATCGAAGAAGAAGAATATTCTTACCTGGTGTACCATCGTATACCATTCAAAATTGCAATGAAATCGGTGCAGTAGTTTTCACGTGAAAACTTAAAAACCACTTATTTCCTTATAAAATTTCATAAATCGGCTACCAGTGACGTCACACCATAAAAGCTCTCCGTAAGAGCATACCTTGGGCAAAAACTTACGTTGAGAGAATATGAGAGAATAATAGTGAACTTTCAAAGCTTTCCATAAGTATAGATCAGTGATGGGCAAACCTACACAGCTAAAGAAATGCATTTGTGTAAAAGCTATCAAAAGTTTTCTAAAGCTTTACACTGACTGGACAGTGTATTCTTTCATATGGGTACAAAATCTGATACGTTCCCACTCGCATGAAGTCTTAATTAAGACTGATAAGCTTTTTCTTGGATATTCGGGTCATCTGACTTCGTATACATATTCAAAGCTCATTCAAAGCTCTAAAGCTTATTTGCTCGCGAGCATAGGAATGCCCATCACTGGTATAGATGATATAAGTATGCTATTTTCATTTTTTCAATATGGAAAAAAGCTCCTGAAGGGTACTGAAAAGAGCTTTCCTTGTATAATTATAATATAGATTTTACATGTTTTTTGGAACATTTAATGGATGTGGAATTTCATACTGGAAGTAATGGTGTTGTCAGATAAGCAGGACCGGATTTAAGCATAGGCAACATAGGCGCTCGCCTAGGGGCCCGCACCATAAAGGGGCCCGCACCACACACAACAATATTTTATGCAGTCCACCACAATGTTACTGTAAGTAAATTTTACCCTTCATTTATACTATATATTATCATCACAAGTGATTTTTGAATGGGACCCACCCATATTGTTTTGCCCCGGGGGCCTTTTCAACACAAGCTCCGGCCCTTTGGAGGAAGATGATGATGGATCGAAGAATATTTTATTATTTGCTAGGCTATATACAGAGTTGGCCAAAAGTCCCTTTCCAATTTAAAAAATACACCTTTGCATAACTAACGACAGTGGTCTTATTAGTTTTGTTAAAAAATGCAAGTTTAATGTCTGAAACAAAAATTTCAATATAAAATAATATTCATAAGCGGCACTTGATTGTTTCACCCAAAATAGCCTTATTATATCGCCCTCTAACCCTAATATAAATGTAATCTGCAAAGTTCTTCGAGCAATTTTAAATAAAATATGTGCAAAATCTGTGTTAAAGACTCCTTAAAGAGAGACTTCTGTATACTTGAGAATATAGGACCTTGTTCGAAAAAATTATTCAAAACTCTAATCTTCCCATATAGTGTCGAAAAAGGCTGGCTCCTTCACATAATATATAGCCCAATGACATGCACGAAAATAAAATAAAACTCAAAAAATTTCATTGCTGATATAAAAACACAAGCATAACAAAGTTATCCATGAATGGATCCACGAGAATTTTCATAACACCCCGTCGCCTTCAACCCCCTGAACAAATTAAAATCATTTCAAATTCCAGCAAATTCCTGACGTAGACAAATGGAATAAAAAGTTGAGAAGTTCCCATTTAACATCAATCTGACTGCATAGGATTATCCTTTCAGCGTATATTCATGTGAAATTTAAACATTATCCGACATTGGAACAATTCCCACCCGCTGAGACTTAGCAATTTTGCTCCGTTTGCTGCTTTTGCTCCCGGTAATGTCGGCACACTTGAACGCTATGCCAACAAAAGTTTCACACCTCGCTCTGTTTGGGCGAGCATACTTGCTGATATTAGGTTCATATGGAAATGGATATGGTGTAGTTGTGGAGGTACACGAAGTTCAGCAGCATTAAGATTTATGCAAAAGGCAAACAGGGTTCCTGAACGAACCCCTCCGAGGGTTTATGCAATGAAGTCCTTGCTCAAGGATTTATCAATCACGCAGTTGCAGCAGTCTGATGCTGTTTCCGTGTGGAATATGAAAAGCAACCAGAAGTCGGTTACCGCAATCCCGGCGTGGTACGCCAAAAGAACACCCACCCCTCGGACATCAGGTTTATGGGGTAATTTCCTTGAAACTGCGCGGATAATATCTTTGCAACAATTGCCCAGGAGGGGGAAATTCTATCGACAGGTCGGGATTTGGGAGGACGGAGAGTCGAGATAGCTCAAGGCAGTGTGCAACTGCTTCCCCGACAATAGAGCTGCGCCCCCGAAGCCTCTAACTTATAAATCATAAACTAATTTTGTTTTATGTCCCTGACACTCTCCAGAGATTTTCAATTTCGCAGATCCCAGCATTAGCCCTGTGGTACTTCGAATGCTAGTCCTGCCGCTGGTTTGCCCTCCAAGGAGCCACTGGTGTAATTGATTAATGGCAGCCAATGTTTGGCAGAGAGGTAACATGCGAGCTGCGACCGTTTTTCTGTTTGGCCGAAAATTGATTTTTCCTTTGAGCAGTGCAGGAGACCAGGGCCACCGCCGCCGACTGACATGCTATGACTTCACTACATTATTGACATAATAATATCCTAATGGCTCTACTATCGTTTGTCATCCTGGTTCTTTCCGTTATATTGTCGATTGCCGTTAGATGTTTGGTGCGTCCTGTTGCACACGATATCGCAGGGGAGAGAAGGTTATAAATGGTCTTCATGTCAGGGCCTGTAATAATCTGATGGAGATAATATTGTTGGACAAATATTATTGATAAAAACGTCCATTTGAGTGATGAAAGGTAGCTATGCTGACGTTTTGTGTGTTTTGGTACTGTTGCATTAAGCTATTGACATTCTTAATAGAGAAAAGATAAACGCCAAAATATTATATTTGATTGAAATTAATACAATCATTCGAGTCTGCTCGTTGGCTGTTTGATAATTTTTATAGCTCGAAGCTATTTTCATTATTTTTATATGGAAAGATCAAGCTTCACCCCTTTACACCTGTCCGTCATGTCGTTCAGGCCATGATGCAATGTCCAGTAGGGATAGAATAGAAGGCACGACAGGGGTCTGTGAATGTTCATTTCAGTAAAAAAGCCGCTGTGGTAATATCGATAAAACTTCGACGCGTATGGCACTCAATGTCAGTATAACTTCTATTGTCTCTAAAATGTTATAGACAATAAAGGTGCATTTAAACTATACGAGTTTTTGCTGGCAGTCGCAGCCAGTGTACTGGCACACTGTTTACATTAGCAGAGAATACTGGCAGATATTTCTCTGACAGAGGGATTGCCAGTGCTTCACTGACACTTTTTTTCCAGAGCACTGGTAATAGAAATTGATGGTGTTTACGTTGCGAATCCAGTTCACTGGAAAAGATATTTGATGCGGAATTGCAGAAAAAAGCAATTTCAAACTGGAAAAAGTCACAATGTACAAAATATTTATTTCAATATGATCCCAATGTCGCCTCATCTTAAATTTTGGCATATATGTACCTTAAGAGTGTATGCACAAAATATATTTTTTTGAAAACAATAAAAAAATCCGATTTTAAGATTTTTCAAAAAAAAAATTGAAAATACTGGAAAAAGTTTTATTCCTACTAATAAGACTATGTTGTATATTAATCCTGTGAATTTGTGAATAATAGTTTTAGTTTAAAAAAACCGAAAATTTGACTTTGATGACTCATTACTCTAGAAGTTGAAAAATATGGAAATTTTCAACTAGCCCTAGAACCGGGTGAGTCGGATAGAGATAATTGGGTAGTGAGATTTGTAGGAAATTTTGTGCTCTTTCATTTAGTATATGAATGTTATGGACGAAAAGTTGATAGTTTCCGAGTTATAAGCGAAAACCCGCGAAAAAGTCCGAACTTTTTCATATTTTTGTTTTTTTCTCAATGTTCCGTCACGAAATTTTGTCAGCAAACCTCAGATTCGGATTCAGCACCCCAAAATACATAAAAAACCAAAGAAATCAAAACTACCCCAAAACTTTCCTGATTAAAATACTATTTTACTGGACTATATCAAATTAAAGCAGTATTAAAGCAGAACAAATTGCTGCAACTTTCAGCTTTCTTAAAGCAATTTAAATATTACAAAAATTGTCAAAATTATTCAATTCTCGATTTTTTTAAATTAATAACTAAAAAATTAGAATCCCAAAAAATCTGAAAATTTATATTTTCCTTAGTTTTCACTAGAAGAACAAATAAAAAAAATTATAACTCCCTGAGGTGGTGAGACCCAGAGAATTGATTGATTTGATGTGGCGACCCAGTAGTAACTACTTACAAGTGAATTTTTCGGTTGAATTACGACAGAAAAAGTAAATATTGCTGCAGCAATTGTTGCATAGGTACTTGTTATTTCATGATGAAGAAGAAAAGAAAGCAGAAAGAAGGCGCTGTGATCTTATATTTTGCCATTTATTGACAATTATTTTATTTGAGATTTTGTTCTCAAATCTCTATTTCCATATGTCCCAATTGAAACATCCACAGTTCTGAACAATTCTCGTACAAAGATATTAACATTTAAATTTCTTCTTTTGTCTAATAACCGCCTGTGGCTCTAGAATTTCGCTTTTTTTAATAGTTTTCCAATTTAAAACCCTTTTTCGTCAACGATTCTGAATAAAAAAACTCGCACAACTTTACTAACAAGTTTGTAAAGTTGCCAGTGCTTGCGAGAAAGACGCCAGTGCACGTTTTCGGGTGTTTAGACTGCACGAGAGAAATCGTGTCAGTGTTTATGCCGGTGATTTGCCAGTGCCCCAACCAGTGCGTTGACATGATGTTTACATTGCACTGACTGTATCACTGGCAATAGCCAGTGTAATAACTGGCAAAAAACTCGTATAGTTTAAATGCACCTTAATGAGTGAAAGCCTATAGAATATCTTGAGCCCAATAAAATGTAAACCATAAGCAGTACGGCTTTAGATCAAAAATATAAACTGGCAACCTTATTATGTACAGTAAATACAAGAGCACCTTAACCAAAATATTTATGGCTTTGGCAAGTCTGGTCCGGATGCTTTAAATGTCTTAACTTAAAGCTGCTGATATCGACTTAGTTCTACAGATCCGAATGAAGAGTTTTCTTTTCATTAATCAAGGAAATTTTGATTGCGGCCGAATCTAAAGCTCCGCAATCGCGGGTGATTCATTTAGAGGTCCCTTTTTATACGCTTTATATTAGCTTTACCTGTATGTATGTGTCTCTGTATGTATGCATATATGTATGTCTGTATGTTTGTATGTATATATGGATTAGTTTTTTATTAGCTTTACCAGATGCCCTGCAAAAATTTCGATTCGGAAACGATTCGAGAACGATTTGCCAAAAGCGAAAGCTTGCTTCGATCTCGGACTCGTTAACGACTCGTAAACGAGTTCGAAGGCAATAAAAGCGGAGCAAGAGATCGAATCTCTTTCTCGTGCTGAAAACGAATCGCATGATCGTATCGATAGCAAATCGCTTCTGCGCCGAAAATCACTCCGCCGAACAAAACAAGTCAAAAGTCAAACTTTTCAAACAAATCGTTGAAGAGAAACCAAAAGCTCTCAAGATTTCCTCTCAATAGGACTTCAAATCGGTGAAATAACGTTATGTTGTTAGTGTGATTTGGAGATTTGTAGTCCCATTCAGGGGAAATCGGCTCTCAATATTTTTCTACAGCATGAAGGCTTTGGGAGAAACAAATCAACCAGGAAAGCTTTCATTTTGCGTTTTGAATCTTTTTCTCGTACCCTTCGCAAGCATTTTTCGAATCGAGAATGGTCCGAGAAAGTGAGCCTCCGAGAAATTGCTTGCAGGGTGTATGTATGTATGAATGTTTGTATGTATATATGTATGTATGTTTGTATGTATGTTCTATGTAAACAAACCTTGCAACTTGATTTTGACCCACTTCCATAAAGGAGTATCCACACACATCAGGGCCGTGCCCGGGACATCACAGGGCAGAGTTCTGTCATGTGTGAACGAGCCCTTGCCCGGACACGGACATGTGTGAACGAGTAAAGAAGTATCCACACATATTAGTGTTCCGTCAAGGGTACAAAAAATATCGGTGCGTACATTTTATACGAACTCGTTCACACATGTCCGTGTCCCGGCCGGAGCAAAAATCGAACGTCCCGGGCACGTCCCTGAAGTGTGTGGATACTCCTTAAAACCGATTAACTTCAAATTTTGTACAAATGCATAGTTCGCGTGACAATGCATGACCATTTTGTAAAAAAATCAAGATGGCGGTCGATTTTTGCTATTGTGTTCCCCGACCCTCCGACATGGGTATCAAATGAAAGGCATGACAGGCAGAATGCAATTAACTGTGTGGCGTCATTCAAAATTCAAAATGGCGGCCAAAACAAAATGACGGCCTACCTTTTTCATTACAACTCACTCGGTATGGGGATCAAATGAAAGGGTGTGACAATTAGAATACTATTAGCTTCGTGGCGTCATTTCAAATTCAAAATGACGGCCAATACAAAATAGCAGTTTACCTTTTTCTTTACAATGCGCTCGGTATGGGTATCAAATGAAAAGTAAGACGAGTATAGTACAGTAAGCTGTGTGACGTTATTTAAAATCTAATATGGCGGTCACTACAAAATGGAGGAACACATGTGTATAATAGACTAAAAGATAGAAAATAAAAAAAATATAGTTTAAAAACACTAAAAAATACGCTTTTATTTTAAAATGAACTAAAAAGTAAAAAATAATTTTGAATGTAAAGTTTTTATTGCTCTAGTCAGTTTATGGAAACAACCTATTTTTCGAAATGTAAAAAAGCGTTGGACTCTAGCGAAAACTTACGGTGTTAATAAAATAAGAATATAGGTACATCTTCAATAATATTATCTTCTGCAATATCGGCTACTTGCACATTATCACAATTGATCCCGATACATTCTTTGCCAAATATGGAACAAGTAATTTGTAATTTTCTGTATAAAAGTTAGAAAATCCATGTTCGAGTGGCCATATTTCGGTCAAATTTTAACCAAAATTTTTTTTCAAACTAGCAACTTAAAGGAACTCTAACCCAAAAAAAGTTATAGGCTAAAAAGCAAAAAACTAAAAAAAAATCAAAATTTTGGCTTTTTTTTTATTTTTGTTTCAACATTTTTGGCAAAAAAAAATTTTTTCAAAATTTTTCAAATTAGCCATTTTGATGGGAAATTTAATTCTCTACAAAAAGTTTTATATAAAGTATATCGAAATTTTTCTTCGTTTGCGAGGTATATTGAAAACACTGGAAAGGGTCCATTTTCACCCCTATCTCCAATTTCCACCCCCTAATTTAATAGCACTCCGCGGCTTTTTCTTCTTAAATGACTCATTGACCGATTCCTGCAATAAAAACCCGTGAAAGTCTTAGATCCTTATTGCCCCGTTTTTTAGGACATAATCAATAGCCTATTCGTAGTGTGTCAACCTTAAAAATTTATTAAGATAAATAAAAATGAACATAAAGGATATGATCATAAATTGCTGTAGTGTGTCACCGGTATAAGAGAGAAACAAGATATAGAAGACATTTTTCTCTTAGCATAGTCAATGTGTGTATATTAAACATATAAGATACTGTCTTGTTACTCTAGAAAGTATTAAATTTGTTAAGTATCACACAACTATCGTATTATGTATAATCTGTATTTTTGCAGTCGGGGTACAGTTTTAATTACTTATTCTGGTAACAGTTGTACCTAGCGAAGAGGGCACACCTTTGGCTTATAAAGAAATAAAAAGTGATAGAAAAAGAAAATACGGCACACAACCGTACCTTAAAAAAATGTTCATTATAGCTCAATTATAATATCGAATTGGAGCAGGAAGAGAAAAAGTTTAAACAATATTAGTAAGTATAGCTATAGGGTCCTTGGGCCACATATTTCACAATATTGCGCAATGGAACTTTTGATTTGTGTCTTGGGCTGAAGCTTTTATGGTTTGTGGCTTGGAACGGTTGTGTCTTGGGTTCAAGGGGTGCGCCACATGTGTGGAACTAGTTGAAACTTTTCTGGAATGGGTTAGTGCGTCTCCACCCAGTAGGAAAAAATGCAAGTGCTTTACTGCGGGGCAAATATAAAGCAGTAAGAGCATCTTTCTGCTTCCTACAACAGCGGTATTAAAGCAAAATCTCAGTAAAAGCTTCCTTCTGCTTCCTACAACAGCGGTATTAAAGCACAATCTCAGCAGATCAGTATAATAAAAGTGCTGAGCTCTGCGGACATGCAATGTTAAAATAGCATGAAGCTTCTTACGGAGCATAAGCACTTTAAAGGTGAAACCCCAATGTAGGCTTGGCTTGCTGGAACTTGGAGAGCTTTTCAGGTACCACGTGCCAAAGCAAAACAAGCCCAACAAGCCAAAGCAAAACAAACTCAAATACACGCTTTGCTTTACTTACTTTACAGTTTGCTTTTCATGAGAGCAGGAAATAGAAATAGTACACGAAAGAGGTAAGAGGTATGAATTTTGCGGAATTTTTCCTTTGGTATGGACATTATTGTTTCATAAAAAGAACAAAGGATAGAATGTAAATATCTATTGTTGTGTAGAGTGATAGAGAAGCACAAATGGTTTATGGCATTAACTCTTCAAACATTTACGAGAAATTTGTTAAAATGGGATATAGAAATAGTTGTCTCAGATTAATTTTGAACTCTTAAATATTTATAGTTAATGTTAGCCAAGCCTACATTGGGGTTTCACCTTAACTGTTTTAAGCTTTTCAAAAAGCGCTTTAGAACACTTTTCGAAGCGATTTATTCCTACTAGGCGGTGTGTTTTCATGCTGGAGGAGACTTGTGGCGATTTGGAGGGGTTGTGAAAAGTTTTCAATAATAACAATAAGAATTATATTCCGTTTATGTGGAGTGGGTGTTTGGACTGGTTCCAATTCTTGATGGAGTTTGCATATTGGTTTTGGTGGAAACATACTTTTAGGGAGGCTAATTTTTTCGTTGATTTTCCACAGCTAAAGTTCTAAGTGAAAAAGTATTATGGCGTTTGATGGAAATATCGGCGAGCTTTAATTTTAGAGGCAACTATTTTGGAGGACAACTTCCACGATGAAAGTGCCTTGATGGCAGCTTGACTGTCCGAAAAGATTCTAATGTTGCGCTTTTCAAACCTTTCTCAAAGTTGAGCCTAGCGCAGGTCTCACTGGCTTGTATTTCAGTCTGGAAAACCGAGGGCCATATACCCATTGCAATCTATACCTAGGAGTTGGGTCCTGTGACACGGGCCTCTCTACCATCTTTGACCCATCGGTAAACCAGTACCGATTTTTTGGACCCTCAGGAAGGATGAGTTTCTCCCACTAGGAGTGATCCAAAATAAACGCCTTGAATCTCCTTTGGAACTTGGTTTCACTTCTATCAAGACGAAAAACTTAAAATTAGTCCTAAGCAAGAACTATTGAAGTAAAATTTAGGAGATTATGTGCTTTAGTTTATTAAACTTCAGAGAGTTATAGGTGAGCAGGTCATAGTGCATAAAGGTGGAGCAGTAGAGCACAAAAACCAATAAACTAGCCTCATTGGAAGACCCAGCTCTAGATGGAGTAGAGAGGCACAGCACAGATCAAGATGAAAAAGGATAGTTAATCCTGCTGAAAGGAATAAGTTGGGGTTGTATTTGTATGCACTTGCATATTTTCGTTTTGTAAGATGTTGTCCAGTGGGAAATCAATGAATAAAAGGTCAATGAAATTTTTTAAATTAAAATTTATATGAACAATGTGTGTTGGTTTTTATTAATTCTTAAATAAACTGTAAATTGATACAAGTTGGAATCTCATCCAACATGTATGCCACTCCCTTTCAATAATGCTGTTCTATAATCTCAAATTGCGAAAATCCGTGGGTTCAAGAAATGCCGATGTACTCAAAAATACAATTTCTTCTAAAAAAAATTGTTTTCCCATTTTCCGAAAAACAAGATTTATTTGAATATTAAAAGATTTTTGGGCTTACAATAAAATTTAATTTATCTAAAAAACATGAGGAAACTAAATCAATTTCGTTTTCATCTTACCTAAAATCTCGGCCATAAATCATTTGCCCAAAGAAATCTCCTTCAAAAACGGACATTATTTCCTTAAAATTTTCTTTCTCTTATTTATCCAAGGATAAAAGTATTTCGTGTCCAAAATTGAACTCCAACCAAATATTATCCTCATATAAAATTTTTGAGACTTTGGGATTAGTTTCACTTATTTCTGAAAACCATAAAAACAAGAAAAAAAAGAAAATCTTCAACCTCCCCAAGACTATACCATTGCCGAATAAGGTTGTGCGACTCAAGGAAGTAATCACAGAAAGGACACCTTTATTCCGTTTAATCTGCCTCCCGAACTGAGATCCCTAGAATCCAATTTCATGTCCTTTCAGTATTTGTTTCGTAAACACTGGAACGTAATCCTTGGGCTGCAGATAAATAGTCCGAATAAGAACAAGAAGCACCGAATGGACGGGAAAATTGCAATTAAAATAATTTCTTCCCTCATTCCGCCTTTCATTTACATAAGAAAATGTCCAATTTGCATACGTACTAGAAATCCGGCTAGTCTCGGTCTTTCGTCCTGTGCAGTTGGTCTGCTTCGTCCTTCGTTTTTTTCTTATTTGGTATGGGGGGTGTCAGGGGATGGGCGAATCTTATCTGTTGGTAAGATTTGCCTCGGGTGTCCTTTAAGTTTTCGAATGAGCGGCAGAACCTTGGGAAGTTCTTATGTTGGCCCATTTCTCTATCTTGGCATACTTTTTTTTCTTGCATTTTTTTTATCCTGCAGGATAATTGTATTTCGTGGACAATTAATTTTTTCATCGCCCATTAGTAATTAAATTTCGAACGTTTTTCAAGGTTTATAGCTAACCTAAAATGGTGGGATTTTAAAAGCAGGGGCACAATGTTTTTTTTTTAAATTTCTTTTTATGTTATCAGCAGTATGCTGTGATCAATATTAAGAAGGTAAACGTGAATTTATAATTCGGAAGGAGGGAGAATAATGCGGAAAATTTTTGTTTTAGGTTGCGTCACCACTGAACACTATCACTATATTCCTCCCTGCTCTATTGAGTAATTCCTGAACCTAGCCTATTTTTTTCCTATTCTTAAAACTAAGTTTACTACTAGACATTACATCATAACCCCACCGATTTGACGGACTAATCGTACAAAGGGTGATTCCTAATCTTAGTATTTTCAAATAAAAAATGTGAGTTGTTACCCAAGTTACAGTTCTTGACAAACGTTGTTGGACCGATTCATTGGGACCTTTACGAACGATTTTGTTTGTAGCAAGCAATATTTTCTTTAGATCGCCCAAATAACGTGCGATTGTCTTATTGCCATTGACATATCATGTATCAAAATAATAAATTCAAAGCGGTGAACAATTTAATAGATGGAAGATTATGGAGAGTGAGTCAAAAACCAATTAAGCAGATTGTTCCAGATTCAACTTATCGGAAACTCTACACTCAAGGTTTGGTACAGAATTGCTTACATCACAACGTGTTTGATCCGTACCCGAGTAAAAATAATTATATAGAAAGATATATAATTGGATATATTTATATATAAATTAATTATATATAATTATATATGAAATTTGGCCCGATATAATTCTAGAGAAATATATATTTTTATATATAATTAGGAAAATCATATACAATTGTATAGAATTGTATATATGCAATTATATCTTTTATTTCGCCGATTTTCTCAGGCATGGAATGTTCTATATGCTTTTTATCGTGGTAGGGCCAGTTATTTTTAAGAGCGTGATCCTGGCTAAACTCTAAAACAGATATAATGAGATATTTTTGACAGCATACCTATAATAACTTCTTTCCCATCATTTTTCAGCCACGCACCTTTTTCTTGAAGTCATTAAAGTTGAGAGTTCTGGGTCGCCAAAAATTTCATACAACTCGATGTTGTATCTCCTCCGCCATATTCCATCCTCTCAGGTTTGGCCTATTATGCACCTGAGGACTTTTCTCTCAAACATGTTGACTCGTTCCTCTATGTCCTGGGTCATAGTCCAAGTCTCGCTGCCATAGCACAGAACTGGTCGTATTACTGTTTTGTAGAGTGAGAGTTTCGTTTTTCTGTGCACAAATCTGGAGTGCAGTATTTGTTTTTGGGCATAAAAGGCTCTATTAGCCAGTAGTATTCGTCGTTTCTTTTTGTAATTGTAGACCCAAGGTAGACTGTCTTAGCGACTACTTCTAGGTTGTGTTCGTCGATAGTTATATTTTTTCAAATTCTAAATCTTCCAGCTCTCACGTTTTCTCTTCGTTGATGTTCAGGCCTATGTCCTTTGCCGCCTCTTTTAGTCCGACATAAACTTCTTTTGCTGCCAAAAAGGAACTTCCCACGATGTTCATGTTGCGTACGCAAGTAATTGTACAGACTGGGTTGCTATGGATGCACTTCTCTGGACTGACGTTTTCCTTATCACCCATTCTAGGGCCAGGTTGAAAAGCATGGGGGCCAGTCCATCCCTTTGTCTAAGACCTTGTCGCACTTCGAACTCTTCTGTTACTGCATTTTGGATCCTTACTTTCGCCAGTGAGCCATTTGTTGCGCTTTTGACCAGTCGTATAAGCTTTGAGAAGACTCCTAATTCCGATAAGATCTCGTACAGCCTCTCTCTGTTTATTGAGTCATATGCCTTTTGAAAGTCAACAAATATCTGGTATATATCCACATTCCTTTCCCAGGTTTTTTCCAGAATTTGCTTTAAGGTCAGTAGCTGGTCCGATGTTGACCTGTTTGTCCTAAAACTTATAAGTAAAGGTCGATTCGCACTATACGGAACGTCAACGTCACGCCAAGGACCGGCAACGGCACGTCAATTTGGCTGTCGATTCGCACTATACGGAACGTCAACGTTACGTCAAGGAACGGCAACGGCACGTCGAGTTTTACACTACGCGTTCACATATATAGGCAACGTCACAGACCGTCAACGTAACGGCACGTCAAGATTAGTTTGAAACTATATTTTCCTTGACGTGACTGATCTATTCTGTTGAATGTGAACGTAGTTACGGCCGCATTTCCAATTTTTCAAGTATTTATCTGTTTTTGTTCAAACTAATTTTAGTCGAGTCAATGAAGGTTTTTACTTCTTAGTCCTCAGGGACAACTCCAATTTTGATGATTTTTTTAAATGTTTGTTTTTATATAGATATTATTTGAAATCAGAAACATTGCAATGTGCGCAATTAAATATTTATATTGTTTAAACAATATAAACAGAATTTATACATAAATTAATTTTTTTTACCTTTTAAAGTAAAAGGTTCAAAAGAACACAGGTTATCAGATTTCAAGGATTCTAAATTGAAATCAAAGTAACTTCCAAAGTAAAATCAAAGTGTTGCCAGTCAAAACATATAAAAATTTGGAGAAAATCCCTCGTTGGCTTTTTGAGATCCCCAAGGATAAAGGATAATTAAGATGTCCTTTGAATCCTTTTTTCGTCGAATGTCCTTTTTGGCATTTTTATTTTATAGCTTGAAGGTTTTTCTTGAAAATGATGAATATATCACCGCGCTAGGATAATATTTGCACTTTGTACGATTTTTTAAAGGAGCTTGTATTATGCAAATTTCGAAATGTACCGTTATTTATGAAACTACCCAACATTTTGGCAAAATATTGCACCTACGTAATACTAGTCACTAGTACTCCAAATGTACCAAATTTGAAGGAAATCGGAGAAGGTCGTGCCCAAAATTTTCTTTTTTTTGGTCGAATTTTCATGGAATGGCCCACTAGGAAAACACCGGAAAACCGTTTTTTGTGATTCCGAAATTGTTTTCTTAGAAAGTCCTAAGGAAGCTGTGGACCAATGTTCAGCCATTTCCGAATTTTGTCTCCTTTCGTGCGTTTTTTTTTTTGGCTAATTTCCCCGGACTATGTGCGAACCAAAAAAGATATCGTCTTCGTTGAGGGGCCGATCGAAACGTATTAACCGAAATATGATCTGAAAAGATTTTCATAAATATCTGTCGAGCCTTTTTTTGTTTGAACGAAGTTCGTGATTTTTGTACCTGCCCAATATCGCGCGAACCTAATATGGTAGCGACTTCGTTAAGGTGCCGATCGTAGAGTATTACCCAAGTTATAATCTGAAAAGATTTTCATAAAAACCGGTCGAGCGGTTTTTTTGTTTAAACGGCGTACGTGAATTTTGTGATATCGATTATGATATCGCCTCCTTTGAGGTGCAGATCGAAGCCTATTAACGAAAACATGCCCTGAAAAAATTAGATAACATTCGGTCGAGTCCTTTATTCAGCATTCATCATATTGGGAAGTTGATCGTGAGCACCGAAAGGGTCAAACCCATAACCCAACTAGTTATATATGTGAATAGCCACCGCGAGCAGATTTTTCAAGACAGTGTTTGGAATATCATTTATACCAGACGACTTTCTACTATTCAGAAAACGAAATATTAACAGGAGATCGATTCCTGAAGATATAATTTTGTTTGTATATTGGTGTATCTATATCACCGAACGAAACTTTTTGTTCCTATACAGATTCACTAACTGTAAGGATTTTTGCTTCAGTAGTTGTTTTCTGGAACAACTAACGAATTTGGGTGACCAGAGCATTCAGCATCATCGGAGTTTGTGCAACCCATTTGAAGTCAGCAAACTACTTCTCTACCGTTTGTATCGATATAGCAGAGTCCCAAAAACGACTGTTAAACCATTGCTTTGCTTCACATTAAAAAGCAATACTTTATCAACACACAAAATTCAGATTTTTTCATTGTTATGAAAATTACAAAAGTAGCGTCCCTAAAACCGCTGTGGCTTGTAAACTAATAGTCGGAATGTCATCATACTATCTAAATGGTACTATCTAAAAAATATAACGATTTGCCAATAATGTTACATCTTCTCTTTGAGGGCTACATAAACGCTGACGACCCCCTTTGTATATTACACCTATTGACTTATGGATCAAATTGAGAGAAATTGATTTCCCGAAAAATCTGATTGAATTAACTTCCTTCAAATATCATGGTTCTAATGGAGCAAAGCAAATACTATCTTCATGTCTTAAGTAAATGACGAGCGAGGACAATAATTAAAGCAAACTATTTAAAAAAAATTAAGAGTAAATAACCCTAAAAAAGGACTTGATTGTGTAAAAAAAGACAAAGAAATATCAATCTTGACGATCATAGAGTGGAATTTATAGATAACTTTATATATTTAAATACAATGCTTTCCGTAGAAAATAAGATATAAAGGATGACTTTGATAGACGCATCGTAGCCGCATATGAAACCTATTTTGAACTTGTCCCAGTACTAAAGAACCAAGAAATCTCAAGGCAATGCAAAGTTAGGTTATATAACACAGTTCTATGCCAACGGTCTGAAGCTTGGACATTGACCAAGCAAACAGGCAATTCTTCTAATTGTAACTTTCGATAGGAAAATTCTAAGAAGCTCATTTGTTCTGTAAGGATTAAACAAAACAAATTGCGCATTAGAACGTGCGAAAAACTTTAGGAAATATACGACGAAATAAATGTAGTTATACTTACATAACTCACATACTCACTAGAATAGGATTATAGAACGTTAGGACAATAAGAGAAGCATCTAGACTCACTCAAGTCGAAGAAGAAATGAACAAAATACAAAGTGATGATACTTGGAATATGTGAAATGAGATAGCCACACTCTGGCGAAATGAACACAGCGAACAATAACAAGCTCATATACTCAGGTAGCCAAGCAGCAAGCGAAAGTGGAGTAGGCATTATAATACATCGGAATGTAGCTAACAGTATGATGAGTTGGAAAGCTCATTCCGATAGGATTATTACGGCCAGGTTTCATACGAGAATAAAGAAGATAACACTGATTACTTGCTATGCGCCGACTGAAGTGACAAATGATGAGAGAAAGATGACTTCTATTCGCAAATGGCAACAGTATTAAATGAGACCCCAAGGGAGGATATACTATTAATGATAGGCGACTTCAAAGCGAAAGTACCATTTGATAGGGGAAGTACAGCAACTGGGCGTCATGGCCTGAGCACATCAACTAATAATAATGGAGAGAGATTGATTGAGCTGTGTGAAGAATATAACTTGGTCATTGGTGGAACATTATTTCCCCATAAAGATATAGACAAATATACGTGGACCTCTCCAAACGGAAGGTACCACAATCAAATAGACCATATCTGCATCAGTCGAAAGTGGAAACAGTCACTTCTTGACGTGAGAACGAGAAGAGGAGCGGATATTGATAGCAACCACACACTTCTTACAGGAGATATAAGGCTGAGACCTGTTGCATATAGCACACCACAAATTGCAAGAAAGAAGAAGCTGGACATAACCAAAATGGCTGAAGAAAGAACAAAATGTGAATTTGTATCACCCCAACCCCTGAAAATATACAGGAAATATTTAGAGAAGCAGGTGAAGAAGCCCCAAGATATGCTCGAGCGGAAAGGAAAGAATGGATCTCAGACGAAACATGGAAAAATATCCAAGAAAGAAACGTGTTAATGACAAAACTACTCAGTACCAGAGATCATGAATTGGAACACGCGAAAACGCTATATCGACACAAAGCCAAAGAAGTCAAACTTGCAACGAAACGAGATAAAAGAAAATTCTATGAAAATATTTCCAGGGAAGCACAAGTAGCAGCAAACAACAGCAATATGCATCAGTTATTCGACCTCATCAGGAAATTATTAAATAAAGGATTGAGACGAGGACAGCCCTTGTTGGTCTACGGAAGATCAGATACGAAGATGGCGTCAATACTATACCTAGCGAAACCCACAGAGAGAAATCAGTGGATGGCATTCAATATGGACGGATGAAGCAACACATCGGACCAGGGTATCATTCAATATAAATCCACCAACGCTGCTCGAAGTGAAAGAAGCAATGGTGAAGCTGAAAAATAAGAAATCAGAAGGCCCAGATGGAGTTCCAGCTGAACTGAACTGCTCAAAGCAAACATTGAAGTAATATCAGAAATATCCTATTTTAGAGCAGATATGGAACGAAGAAAGATTGCCAAATAAATGGAAGGAGGCAATAATAATTAACTTGCCAAAAAAGGAGATCTAAAAGAATGCGGAAACTGGAGAGGTGTTACAATACAAAATATGGTAGCAAAAATACTGGCCTCCATATGCCTACTTTGTAGAATTGAAGACAAAATAGACTGCCAGCTAGGAGACCAACAAGTAGGATTTGGGAAATGTCAAGGATGTCTAGGCAACTCAAACACCTTAAGATTTATAGTCAAGCAATCTTTAGAATGGGAGTCACCATTATACATTAACTTCATCGATTTCGAGCGAGCATTTGACACAATCCATAGGGGAGCTATTTGGGAAGCTTTGAAAAAGAAGGCAGTACCAAAAAAATTAGTCCAAATAATCATAATGCTATACGACGAAGCAGAATTAAGAATCTTTCATAATGGAGAACTAAGTGACTCAATAACAATGACAACTGGAGTAGAGTTAGTGGATAGTTTTACCCCCTTTAGGATTCCCCTTATCATAAAATTGGGCTTGATTTGGTACAAATCAACCTCTTTTCCAAATAAATATTGAAAAAAGTGTATTTCATTGGATTATTTTTGATTATTATTGAAATTATCGTAAAAACCCCTTAAAATAGGGTATTCTTTGCATTTTTAAGGGTGACGCCCATATTTTTGGACTGCGGGACCCTGATTTTCGTAATCAGCGACCCAAAAAACATATAGGGAACGAGATTCAAAGCGGGTTGTTACGTTTCGACGTTTTGAATGAACTATTAACGTAAGTTCAAGACAATTTTTTAAACTTTAAAGACGTCTGGCGGGGGGCTTCCACTATGGAAACCGTCTGGCAATGGAGGACGTGACTTCTAATAGTATTCCAGAGGTAATATCAATAAAAAAAAATATAGTTTAAAAAAACTAAAAAATACGCTTTTATGTTAAAATGAACTAAAAATTAAAAAATAATTTTGAATGTAAAGTTTTTATTGTTCCAGCCAGTATATGGAAACAACCTACCTTTCGAAATGTAAAACAGCGTGGGACTCTTAACCTATATTCTTATTTTATTAATACCGGAACTTTTCGCTAGCGCCCCACGCTTTTTTTACATTTCGAAAGGTAGGTTGTTTCCATATACTGGCTGGAGCAATAAAAACTTTACATTCAAAATTATTTTTTAATTTTTAGTTCATTTTAACATAAAAGCGTATTTTTTAGTTTTTTTAAACTATATTTTTTTTTATTTTCTACTTTTTAGTCTATCATATATCTTCCGCCATTTTGTTGTGGCCGCCATAATAGATTTAAAATTACGTCACACAGCTTACTGTTATGTATTCGTCATATACTTTCATTTGATACCCGTACCAGGGCGCTGTAAAGAAAAAGGTAGTCCGCCATTTTGTGTTGGCCGCCATTTTGAATTTGGAATGACGCGACGCAGCAAAGTATTGTACTTGTCATATCCTTTCATTTGATACCCATATCGATTGGGTTGTAAAGAAAAGGGTAGTCCGCCATTTTGTGTTGGCCGCCATTTTGAATTTGGGATGACGCGAATTGTACTCTATTTGTCATACCCTTTCATTTGATACCCATGTCGGGGGTCGGGGAGCACGATTGCAAAATTCGGCCGCCATCTTGATTTTTTTACAAAATGGTCAGATTGCATTGTCACGCCAGCTTTACATATGGGCAAAATTTGAAGTTGATCGGTTATATGGAAGTGGGTCAAAATCAAGTTGCAAGATTTGTCTACATACATACATACACACACACATACATACATACATACATACATACATACATACATACATACATACATACATACGGCTGAAGCTAATATAAAGCGGTAACATACATACATACATACATACATACATACATACAGGTGAAGCTAATATAAAGCGTATAAAAAATCAGCATCAGCGAGTAAGTAGGCATCAATTATCTGCACATTTGCTACCTCCTTCCTGCCAAAGCCACTGCGGTTCACGATTCTTAGTAGCCAAACGTTGTTATCTGCTGCAGTGTCCTTACGTAGAAAAATTTTCAGCGTTTATACTATGACGTAAGTCTGGCGTTCACGAGCTCTTGGACTACTAGTTTTGCAGCAACATCTATTAAAATTGTGACTGCATAAATAACAGGTCACAAGAGAATAAAGAGCTGCATTGGGACTCCGTAACGATTTAGAATTTAGAGCTTTCCTAAATCACACAAGTTTTCTAACTTAGCGTGGGTTGGTATTCCGTAAGCGATTTAGAGTGATGTACTAGATTTTTAGAAAAGATAGTAGGTTTTCATATCAAAAATGTAAATAAGTATGAAGAAATGAAGTATTTGAAATTTATGATCCCCTTTAACTACAATTTTAATTTAAACTATTTACATTTGAAATGTTTAACTCAAAACGAAGTATTTTTCTTTAGAATTTAAACAAACATTTATATACGTATACGTATTTTCACTTTGGAATTATTCTAAATACTTATTATTTGTTTCTAATAATTGTAGTTTTTTGGTTTTATAATTTTTATTAAATTTACCTGTCCTTATATATATTATTTAAATTTTTTAAGATTCTTAATATTTCTTCTTTTTGCTGAAGACAAATACTCCTTCGACAGGGTTTTTCCTTCACTTGTAAAACGATTTTTTGCTAATTACGGTTGATTTTCCATAAAATCATTGAAAATTTGAACTTTAAAAATTGTTTAAACTTACACCTTGCTCACAAGACACCTTATATGTGAATGAAATCGAACTCTAACTTAGACAAAAAATATGTTACAGAATTCCAAATTTCGTCTAAAATTTAGAGAACTCTTGTACAAAAGTGTGTGCCATCTACTACAAAATTAATAACCGGAATTTGCGGTATATGGCTCTGCCTTCGCCTTTTTGCCAACTTAGAATGGTTAATGCACTCTAAATATTAGAATATTTAAGCTTACAGTATACCAAACTGCTCTAAATTTAGAATTTTGGCTCTAAAATCTAACTCTAAATCGTTACGCAATCCCAGTGCAGGTTTCTAGCATATTTTTCATAATTTCTCACAGACTCGACCCACAGCTTTGATGAGGGGTGCTCGGACGTTCACATTAGTGTTGAGCCGGACTTACACGAGGCAGTACATTTGTCTCTTACATGATGTAAATTGTACTGAGGCCTCAGTTTTTTTAAATGTCCCGGTTCAAAAATAATGTCCTACTGGTATATGAGCGTGTATCAAGATAAATGAAGCGAGGTGTGATTGTAAATTATTTAGTGGAAAGACATTTTTTCTTTCTTTTGCCACAGTAAAATTTCCAATGTGAATTGCGGCGAGGTGAGATTGTAAACACGAACTGGAGAGACATTTCTCACTTCTTTTGCGGCAGTAAAATATCCACTTTAAGCTGAGCCGTGGTGAGATTGTAAATACGAATTGGATGGAGAGACATTTCTTACATTTTTCAAGGGAGTGAGGTTTTGTCCTAAAGAGACAATTCTTACATTTTTCGAGGGAGTGAGGTTTTGTCATGAAGAGACATTTCTTACATTTTTCGAGGGAGTGAGGTTTTGTCCTGAAGAGACAATTCTTACATTTTGTGCTGGAGAGATATTTCTTACTTTTTTTGCAGTAGCAGAATTTCCAACTTGAAATTAGGCGAGGTGGGATTGCAAAATATAAATATATGGCCCCGGACAACTAATTAGAAACAGTTTCATAAAAGTTGCATTTATACAGTTTTTATGTTGGAATCAAATTAAAGAATTCCCACCACCTCCTCTTAATTTTTTTTAAATATATAATGATTGAAGGAAATCAATAACAATATCATAATGAATTCCTAACAGGATTGCTACATAAAAAATAAAAAATGTATAAATGCAATTTTTATGAAACTGTTTCTAATTAGTTGTCCGTGGCGGTACATTGTGGAGGCATAGATTTCTTACTTACTCTAAGGCAGTTTAATGAATATTAGAATTAAGCTTGTAAAAATGCACTTCATTGGTATTTATTTTCTTTCTTTTTTTTTAATCTGCTTGTTTTTGTCATTTTGGCATTACAATAGAACCTCGCCTCATTTGAAGTATGACATTGTACTGGCTCAAAAGAAAAAAGAGGCACCTCTTACAAACTCATTTTATAATCATGTCCTACCCAACACTAGTTCACATACCCTTTGCCTTGCTGCATCAATTACTTTCTGGTGTAAATTAACTAAGCTACGTTGTCGCCCAGACTTTGCTTTATCTCATTACAGGAATACAAATTTACCTTTAGAGGTGAATTGGTTAAGATTTTTCTTTAGACGGGGTGCTTAGAATACAAAAATAGCTGATAGTCACAAAGAATAGTCTTAAACTCTCAATATGAGAAGCACGAATCTTGTGAACTTATGTCCGAACTCTTATGTGTCGTGTTCGTGTACATGATTGCACTGCACATTCACGAGCTAGTCGATTCGTTATTCAATATAAAGCGTGCCTTAAAAAGGCGCATTTAGGCGGTTTCTTAGCACAAAATCCTAATATTTTGTTCTTAAAACAAATGTTTTACAACACTGTCATCCTGATTATCTTGTACTCTCTTTGCATGAAAAGCTTAGGAAATTAATGTTTCAATATTTTACATTATAATACAGGGTAATTCTGTTGAATAATAATTCTTTCTTTTAGATCTGCGTTGCTTCCTTCAATAACCGTCATGATATCAACGCATTATCAAGTTATTTCACCACAATAATGACGTCGTTTGTTTCTAAATATAGTTTTAGTAGCCGTCACGAATGTTCAACATATTTAATGTGCACCACAGATTTGGTCAATATAAGCACTCATTCTACGACTACAAAACCAGCCAAGTATTATCAGAAATCGCTTTGCATATATAACAGCTATAAAAATCCGTTTGTGTTGTTGATATGAACTAAATAAAATACTTACCTATGTTTGCTATAACATTGAGAGGCATAATGTCGCATAAACTTAACAAATAAAATCTATGTTGATTGCAAACTATATGTTTTTGTTTGTAATCAAAACTCTCAAAAGAAAAACCATAAGTTTCACCCTTATTTTTTCTACAGGCACTCCTTATAGTAAAATTTGAGTACTTCGCAAGCCCCAAAAATAAATCTAGAATTTCTTCCCCCATTACTTAATATTCCTTGCACACATTTAATGCATTGTTCCCCTTTTGGATTTTATATCGAATAGAAAAAAAAGTTCATAAAACCTGCAGCAATTTCGAAGTTGAATTATTCCCTTACCGCACAAGGTATCCAGAGAGAGGAGAGATTGGTAATTCTGATTAGTTGTTTCTGGATGGTGAAGTACAGTCAACAACAGTCGTCACCCCCCATTTCGACATAACTACCGACACACTATGCGTCGAAGACACTCATCGCACGAATAAGGGTAGTTTTCCTGTAACCAATATTTACTTAATTATGCGAAAAACGCAACATTGCGTGTGCATTGGTTGCGTTCCCTGGCGTGTGTCATATAAATATCCTCATAATGGCAGCACGAATGTAGAGAGTGGAGAAGCAGCACCCAAAGTATTCCCATTTACATTTTTACTATCTTCCACTTCTAATAAACTGCTTTCGGCTTCTTAGGCACAAAACACCCTTCGATAGTGGTAGCTTCCGTTGTTTCGACACATTGGCTTCAGCTCCACCCAAAACCAATCTAGCGCCAACCAAAAATCCTGGCAATATAAGCCCAGTCATTCCAGGGTTAGTTATCCTAAAGTCTAGAGCTAACTCCTCCAGGGGTTGGAGTGTGGTTGAATAATGTTATTGCCGCAGAAATCATTCTGAGTTCGTTTATTAACTTATGATAACCCCGCCACTATGTCGGGGGTTGTGCTTAATGTAACAAGAAAATAGCTCGAGGGCTACGGAATGGTGTTGCGAAGTGGTCCATAAGAGGTCATTTACAGGGAAGCAAAATCATCCCAAGTTCATTCACTTGGGTGAAAATTAATGACTTGTGATGTGATTATGGTTTTTCTGCATGTTTATACACCAGCCATATGCGAAGTGTCATTAGCAGTCGAACAGGACCAACAGGATAAAAGCTTCGACTGAATAAATGGCCGAAGATTAGTATGTTAACATTATCTTAGATTTTCGATTAACAAGTCAATTTTTAGTCGATTTGTAGGCTTTGTTATACTTCGTGGTTTACTGTAAAAAAGTGCGGTCGAAATTGATTTCCCAAAAGACAGTTTACAGGATAAGTTATATGGACAAAATTGCCTCTCTCGTCAACCTAAGTCATACTTTTAGATCGATTTAATGAAGATTCGAATTTGAATTTGATCCTAGTAATCTCACAATATACAATTACAAAATGACAAATAAAAACTGTTATAAATTTTACCCCTACTTAGTAACACAGGGTATAGTACGCTGTGCACAACTTTTCGCCCATAGAGGATTACTAAAGCTAACCAGGTATAGGATGAACGATCCCTTGCTTCGCATAATCTTCGACATGATAACGAAAAAAAGTTTCTCGTTAAAAGTGGGAACCTTACCTCACAGGTCTTAGAAATTAAAAACGGGTTGCAGCAAGGAGCAGTGAATTCGCCGCTCCTCTTTAACATCTATATAAGTGATTTAGTTGGATTTATTCCGAACGCCATGGCTTTCGCGGACGACATTTTAATGTACAGAACAGGACCGAAGGTTGACGTAATCCAGACGCTAATACAACATGATTTCGATGAAATCGAGCGATATGCTGATGATTGGAAATTGAAAATCAATCATGGAAAATGCGAAACGATCCTGTTCAGGACCCCTCTTACCTTAATAAAGCTTTACGCGATGTTAGGAGGAACTGGCGACCGTTTCATATTCGAAGTCATGCGGGACAGACGCTAGAGAAAAAACCCGAGGTTAAGTACCTGCGGATTTGGTTAGATTAGTACATGTATCACTATAGTCATATACGTGCTGCAATAGCCAAAACCCGTAAGGCTTTCCAAATGACGAAAGGCTCTTTTTTAGTAAACACCTTAACTCAAGGGTTAAGGTGAATTGCTACAAGACCTTAGTCAGACCGGTACTCACCTACGGCTGCCCCGTATGGTGGAACATATCCCCATCATATATGGAGAAGTTGTGGGTATTCGAAAGACAATGCCTAAGGGCATGCTTAAGCATGTACAGAACGCCTGAGTCAAACTTCAAAAAATTCCATGCCAATGACATCCTATACGGAAAAGCGGCAACCATGCCGATAGACAATTTCATAATTAGATTGATCAGAAATTATGTTGTGAGAGCGGCAGAGAGCGACAATCCTCTCATTTTTGGGGCTTACTACCCCAGACCAGGGTACTATGACACGACAAGACGGACAGGATATGTACCATCCGAAGCATTCCTATGGCTAGATGCTTTAGGACTGATACAAGACAGAGAGGGAGTACCTTTAATATACCACGTTTATCGTCGGGCGCGGGATAAACGTGTTGTGGACTGAATGCAGAGCTGCTGCGATTCAGCACGCGAATCGGCCCTTCAGACGGGGGAGAGGCCTCCAGAGCCGAAGTACTGGTGGCTGAAGGAATCAAATGAATAAAGTGTGATGATGTGTGAAAAAGTCTATGCATGGTGTTAGCCTAAGTAGGATTAGGATCCCAGTAGGGGAATTAGGTATAGATATAGAATTACCATTGTAAAAAGTTTAGTTATAAGATAGATAGGTAATTTTAAGGTTAGGCTTAGTCGACTAGGAGTAGTGAAATGCTGCCGCCCGCGAGCCCTCAGGCGATGTAATCGTCTCAGCTCTCACGGGAAGCAGTTCTCGGGCGAGAGGCATCAGATTCTATCGCCTGAGTCTCTGATGGCTGTCGTCCAACTAGATTAGTTCGTAGGGCTTAACACTAGAACTACCAATGTTTAATATATACCTAGTTTTATTACACCTGCCAAATTGACGGGTTTTTGATAACCATGGCTTTCATTGTAACTTTTGGCTTAGTTTATGTAAAAAGAATATAATTTAACAAAAACAATATATTAATTCATTATTAATAAAAAAACCAACAATAACATTTTATATTTGCATTTAGAGGGTATCACATTTGATATTGAATGAACTAACTATGAGGTACATATTTTACAAGTACATGTTATCTTAGATGAACACCTGCCACAAAAATATTCGTTGCATTGATTACAGGTATAAATCGCTCTGTTTTGTTGGACAATTGAATTTGGCAATTTTTGCGTTCACAGGGGCTTTTTTTGAATTCTCTGGAGTACAATCTATTGCCTTCCATTTTTGTTTTTGGGAGGAGGCTTCTTTTCTGCAGTAACTATATTGACTAAAGAGTTCTTCGGACAATTTCAACAAAAATTGTTTTCTAGTTATATTTTCATCACAAGTCTATTTATATAAAAAAATCCACGTATTGATTGCTGCCTAGTCCAAAATATTATAAAATACCTGCCAAAGGTCATCTATGTGACCCGGCTTTTACGGTCATACTTTTTTCCCAAATTGGACTTTTCCAAGATTACACTTGGCGCAGATTGCACTTTTCACTTAGGACTTTATCACATTAATAGTGTAGGGTGATGAGTCGGGCTCTTGCTGCAGTCAGTTGGCAATGGTCTCTGTGGCTCAAGTAGTTAGAGCGCTCGGCGATCCACTAAAGATCGGAGGACATGGGTTCTAATCTCACCAGACTCGCATTGTTTGCAGAATTTTTACAGAAGTACAACTGATAATGATTGCGTCCTGATTACATTTACCAGTTAGAGCTTTTAGTTCTAAACTGAATGATAATCGGAATAAAATAGATCCCTGCTGCAGAACACTTGATCCAAAGTAAATATAATTTCATACGGAAAATGTAATTCAAATTTTTCCAGGAAATGTCTGAAAGTGATGTATAAATGAATGTAAATACGTATTGATGTTCATCATTGCATATAGATGATCCATAAAATATTATAAACTTTGAAATTTCTAAAGCCGTTATTTTGACGGGCCTTGGTATAAATAGGTATAGATATGGAAGATAAAATGGTTGAGGGGAAATTGAATGGGAATATGTAATTGTTCTCATATTTCATTAAAAGTCGTCATAAAGTTCTAGAACAATACATCAATAGTCCAGTAAAATGGTGCAAAAAAAGGGTCATCTGAACATTTTCTGAAAACAGCAATTTTTTTTTGTAATATGTAGGGGGGTTGGTTGGGAGTATAAAACCGAGTTTTGGGGATCCGGAGGGGTGATGTTCGGCCACCATCTTGTTTTGAGTGGTGAAAAATGGTTTTCCTTATTTCTCGGAAACCGTGAGTCCTACAGAATTTTTATAAAGATATTTTTTTAGATAATCAAATTATCTACAACTTACTTATCAGCTAGGGCGTTATGTAGTCTTTTTTGTAGAAGTTTACATATCACCCTATATTTTTGTAACCCTATGAGCTATTTTCATGAGTAAGGTATCAGTGTACGCAGAATACTCCCACCTATCTAAAACTGTAAAACTACCTTATCAACGTTCAGAGCAATGAGTCATCAAAGTCAAAATTTAGTTTTTTTTAACAAAAATTTCAACTAAAACCACCTTTTTCTCCAACAAATACCTAGTTAACTAATTTTTTTTTTGCAGAATTGGAAAGCTTGGACAATTGCCTATGAATAATGTCAATTTTTATCCTATGGCTTTTATTTTTGGAATTTTAATGCTAAAATTGGCTCTATTTCGTACTTTTTCACCTAAGCTTTGCCAAAGAGTACCAAATAAGCACCAAATAAGGCCAATTTTAACATCAAACTTGCTAATAAGTTCAAAAGTAAAGGCCGTAGCATAAAATTTTTACATTATTGATAGGAAATTGTCCAAGCTTTCCAATTCTGCAAAAAAAACATTAGTTAACTAGGTATTTGTTGGAGAAAAAGGTGGTTTTAGATGGAATTTTAGTGATATGTAAACCTCTACCAAAAAAACTACATAACGCCCTAGCTGCTAAACCGTTACGATTTACGCCCCCCTCCCATACAATTTTTTGTTCGTCTATCCAAAACCTATCCACAGCCGGCCGCTTTGTAAATTTAACGGTATACACCCTGTATAGATGGAAGCATTTATGCAGAACTTTTGTTATAACTTCTCCGTTTCCATTGCTCTAAAATCTACAAAAACAACCCGAATTCAATAGATGACCACATCAAATTATTCGCAAGAAAATTCTCTACAAAAAAACTTTAAGGCATTTTTATGTAAAATCAATAATAAAAAAGTTATAGCGCTTTATAGCTCATCACCCCCAAAATTTTTGTCATTTTGTCGTCCATATCTTTTTTATTATTAATATTACGGCAAAACATTATTTACGAAAGTTGTAGATAATTTGATTATCTAAAAAAAATATCTCTACAAAAATTCTGTAGGACTCACGGTTTCCGAGAAATAAGGAAAACCATTTTTCACCACTCAAAACAAGATGGCGGCCTAACGTCACCCCTCCGGATCCCCAAAACTCGGTTTTATACTCCCAACCAACCCCCCTACATATTACAAAAACAAAATCCTGTTTTCAGAAAATGTTCAGCGAATGTACCATTTGACTGGACTACAATTATTTCAAAATTTTTAAGCATAAAATTTGAAAAACGTCAAAATGGCGGTTTTGCTAGTTCTAGTTTTAAATGTGTAGGTTAGGTTAGGTAGTTTGAGTCTATTATTTAGGTAAAGTTTTATAAAATAAGCCAAATTAGCTAAGTTTTTTTTAACATAATTTTCTTAGCGTTAATTTTAGAGTTAAGCTTTGCTATAACAAAATAAATAAATAGGCCGCAGGGCAAAATTAATTAATTAATTAAGTTAAATAGGGTTTAGCTTAGAGCGTCCGTGGAGGACCAGTAAGTTAGTTAACCCGAGTAAAAATAAAAAAGGGCATTATAAAGGGCGAACACCGCCCGCTTGGCTTTTTAAGGGGCATATGATGGACGTAGAGTTTTTAACCATTTTTAATGGGAGCAGAGCTGTAGAAACGGGCTGTAGAAACGGGCATTCGACGGGAAATTTGAGGCAAAAAAAGAATCTGCACCAAATGTATTGTTGAATGTGGTTTATAAGAACTTCATCATTTTCGTTATGTGCAATGGTCCTTTGAATTTATCCTACTTAAAGATATCGATGCACCAGAGAAACGAGTTCGCCAGTCGTCGGTTTGTTGTACGTGAAGTGTGTGGTGTGTGTTGATTTATATTTTAGTGGGAAATTTTGTTATTTAACGGCTTGAACAAAAAACACAACCGAAAAAAAAATCAAACATTTAATTGCAGTGAAATGTATTTTCTTATAGGAGGGCGAATATCCACGTTGCTGCCACTGTACCACCGTCGTATACTCGTAAAACACGTGCGTATGAGTGGTACAGTATGCATATAAAAGCGGTCAAGATGTGGTGGCAGATTTGCCTCGTTCTGGTAGGCCTTCAACTGAACTTAACATCGCTAAAGGAAATGGTGTCTGAAAATCGTCGTATCCGTGTCCCACGAATCAATTTGTACCATTTTAAACGATTGTCTGGGCATGAAACGCGTTGCCGTTCGACTAGTGCCGAAAGACCTGAATTTTCTGAAAAAACTCAATCGCGTGGAGGTCGCTGAATACATATTAGAACGAGTCAATTCCGACCCCATATTCATAAAACGCATTCTAACTGGTGATGGGACATGGGCTTACAAGTTTGACATATGCAAACCACCAGTCAACAAGCTACGGAATGGCGCCCTCCAACTGAGCCGAAAGCGAAAAAAGAATTTCAAAGTTGATCAAAAGTGAAGGTGATGTTGACAGTTTTTTTTTCTATTACCGCGGTGTTGTGCATTCGGAATTCTGACCAGAGAAAGGGTGAGACAGAAAATAAAAAATACTAAGTCTAAAAGTTGTGCGGCGTTTGAGAGAGCAAATTCCCCGAAAATACCAGATTTGTGGAAAGAAAACTCATGGATTTTGCATCACGATATCATTGAGAACCAATTTCGGTCAAAAACTACACAAATCTAACCGAACAGTCACCGTATTCCCCTGAGAAGGCTCCGCCCGACTTTTTTCTTTTTCCAAAATTCAAATTACCACTTCAAGGCACGTTTTCAGTCGATAGATACACTTCGAAGATCATTTCTTTCTGAAGATTTTTGAGCTGTTTTACTAGTTCTTCAGAGAAGGTTATTTTAAACCTTAAAAGTGTTGTAGACCGTGTTTTTAGTCGGGTTTTACCTTAGTCTATGCAAAAGTTATATAATGTCAGTCAGTGATGTGAAACTCAGGGTCTTCCGTAAATTCGAGCTCTTTTTGTAATTGTAGACCCCAAGGTAGACTTTTATCGACAACTTCTAGGCTATTTCGTAGATAGTTAGTTACCAATATTTCTTCCCATTCTAAATCTCCCAACCCTGGACTGTGGCATGTCGTTTGTTTTTTCTTCAGTGATGTTCAATGCTATGTAATTTGCCTTCTCTTTTATTTCGACAGCTTAGCAAGTGATTGTACAGAGTGTGTTGCTGTTATCGCACTCCTCTGAGGTTGAAATTCATTAATTAGTCAGAACTGCTAATTCCGAAAAGATCCTGTGGTTTCCACCTTTCTTTTACCCTCTGGATGTCTGCTAATAGGTTCCTATCTGTGTCTCTGCCGATGTCCGTTCTTGCCTGAAACTTATTGCTGATCTGGCATGTTCCTTTGTTCGCTGATCTAATTCGTCCGCTCATGGAAGTCTCTGTATCTTTCTCATCCTCTTGTTTAAATAATCTCTCTTATTCTTTCTGCACAGCTTGCGGGTCTTCAGTTCTTCTTTCTAGCTTGAAGACTTCCATCCTTGCTCTTGTGGGCCATGCCATGTACTCCAGATGACTCTGGTTTCTTCCTGCAATTGATCTACAGCCCTGATTGAACCAGTCAACTCTGGTCTCGTTCTAGTGGGCTCTGAGTCCATCCTGCTCGAGGCATACCATGACTATTCTTGACTGTGGTAAGTTGTCAGCCTGCCGCCCAACCTCCAACCTGGTGGATCTGTCCTTTCTTTTCTTTGTTTTTATGTACGAAGTAATTATCCTTCACCCGCCGCCGTAGGATTCGGTAACGTGGCACGTACAAGGGTGAAAAACCGCGCCATTAAACTCGTCTGTGATGGCACCTTTACGCCTTCATTGATATTTTCAGTCACCGCGGTAATGTAGAATGCCTTAAGTTTTGTTCCACCAAATTTAACACCAAATATTTTGCCTGTAACACAATGCTAGCCACTCTTCTCACTCCCACACACTGTATTCCACGAAAAGTACGGGTAAAATAGTTTTAAAGTTGACTGTTAGAATAAGGATAAGGGAAAAATATATTATAAGAAAATTGGCCTCCTATCGAGGGAGTGAGGTTAAGAGCTTCTGGTTTTGATTATAAAAACTCTAAAAATATTCTTCCTTGACATATTTGACAATTTTGTGAGGTGAATTTTTTATGCAAAAATATATGAAAAAATTCCACAGAAGAATGGAAATTATTTTTCTGGCGAATATTTCCCAAAAATTCATTTCCTTGAGGTATAAAAGGTAAATATAAAATTAAAGGAAAACATCGGAGGACATTAATCAAAAGCAATTTTTTACCAGCAACAAGCATCATTTAACTTTTTGGTTTCGAAAGTTCTTCCATTTATTTCCTTTGTGACACCCAAATTCCCATTTTGTTTACTTCGAAACATCATAAGACTTTCAAAGTATCAAATTCATCATTTTCCTCGGAGTAAGAGAAAAAAGTATCGATCGTTAAAATAATGACCCTTCATTTATTTTAATAAAGTTAGCACAGAGAGCGGAGCGAACGCATGCACACTCCCATTGCCACCCCTCCGGATAAATTTTATAGCAGCAGGAGCAGAAGACGGTCCCAGACTCACCCCTTCAGGATCATTTACCTACCACCATTCACCCCCAATTCGCATCTCCACTCTAAAGACGGTAGAATAAATGTCTTGTGAAGGACGCAAAAAATAGCAGTCTGCCTTAGATATTACCCCGAAATGAGGGTTTCATTTTTCATACTAAAATGTAGAAAAAAAAGTTTTATACATGCGAATCCATCATGTCCTGGCTCTCATCTTTCCCGGTGTCCCGGTGTCCCGGTGTCGGAGTTAATTTATGCCAAGTTCCAGCCCGCCAATTAGATGTGACAAATTTCTTGATGAAGATGAAAGGTTCCGCGAGGATGGCTGACGTCTCCGTGTCTCCTTCACGGCACTGTAGTCTGGGCAAGGGTTAAGATAAAGGACTTAGGGACCGCAAGGTTCAGGGGTGGCTCCGATGTTCTTTGTTACATTAAGTGCAAGTCTATTTGAGGGGTGGATCTGGGGCTTAATGAAAAATAGCATAGGGACTATTAAGCACTTATCTAGTGGCTCGCGGTGAACCCATTAATCATGATTATTAAATTTAAGTGATTGTCGGTGTCTGGAGGACGCAAAAAAGAATGCGATTTTGATCGAAGTGCTTTTAGTTTTCAAGGATTTTGTCTTGATTGGTTTTCTTGGATTCAAATGAATCAAAATTACTGTCATTTGGCCGAAATAAAAAATTCCATTCATTGGAATAAAGAAAATGAAGTGATATTATCTTACGACAGGAAACCTTTTTGGTACTTTTTCTGCACCTTGATTAAAGCCTTTTTTATTTCGATCAGCTGTTTTGGAAGTACTCTATGAGATTTAAATAACTCCTCACGCGTCACGCTGTCATATGCTTGCAGTAAGTCTATAAATAGTGCGTGAGTATCGATGTTGTATTCTCACGATTTTACAAAATTCTTCGACATGTGAACTGTAGTAGACCTTCTTGATCGAAAGCCACTTTGTTAGCTACCTATTATGCCTTCTGCGATCGGTACGTAGAAGTTTTGGTGACGTCATAAAATATCCTAATAAAATGAAGCTTGGAATGTGTACATTAAGATTACACTAGGGTGCCAGGCTTAAACCACCCGCAACCCTGTGGCACCTTCGATTAAAGTTTTTCTTTGTTTGGGACAAATCTTACGAACCATTTTTCAAGTACTTTCCGTTGTCCGGTGATGCTAAAATTTGACACACCCCTTTGGTTCTGGAGGCAATACAATATAGTATATTCAATTTTATGGTACATCCAATATGGCGGCCACAAATGGCGGATTACCTTTTTCTTTACAACCCCCCCAACATGGGTATCAAATGAAAGTTGGAGTAGAACACAGCCAGCTATGTGACGTTATTTTAAATCGAATATGGAGGCTAAGATAAAATGGCGGATTACCCTTTTCTTTACAAACACCCGCCATGGGTATCAAATGAAAGAGTCTGACCAGGAGAATACAGTAAGCTATGTAAAGGGTTACAAAATTACAACTGATTATAAAAATGAATAAGGTGGATGTAAGAGAAGAGAAAAAAAAGAGAGAGTAAAGAAAGCTATGTTGAAGGAATATTATTGGTTAGTAAGATAGTTAAGAACACGTTTCCTGAATACATTCAATAACCTCGACCTCTGTATATCTGAGGGTAAGCTGTTCCAAAATTGCAGCGAATGAACAATAAAAGATCTCTGCCCAACCAAGTGGTAGAATCTAGGGAGTATAAATAGTGTTATTCTAGGCGTACGACCAAATTGAAGACACTCGTAAAGATATGATGGACGCTCAGATTGAAGGAGTATATCCAGCGTGCATCCCAAACGGCAGAGCGATATGGTCTGATATGATCAAAACGACGAAGATTAGACAAACCTAGTGCAGTCATTGAAAGCTACTTGAAGTTTAAACCAAGCTGGCATAAGTGAAATGCGGTAAAATTAGAGTTTTAATTAACTTTGAACGTGTGTCTAGCAGAATAGGGGCATAAAACCAGAAGCGGCGCAAGTTACTGTAGATTTGAGATAGAGTAGTAGCCGTAAAGCAGGGTAATTGAGAATTTAGATAGACACCGAGATTTTTAACTCGCGTTTGGTCAGGTAAGCAGGTGTTCATGAGAGAGATTGTTGGAATAAAAGAGGTATCCAATACGGTCCTGTACATTTAAATGCAGCAGGATTTAGAGGCATTCAGGAGTAAGTGGTTTGGAAGAGACCATCTGAATACGGTAAAGATCTGCGTTAATGTTATATACACAATTCTCTACAAGACCAAGAGGTCTGTTTAAATAAATTTGGACATCGTCTGCATACATGTGCAGTTTGCAATTGGTTGCGATACTGGTGAGATCATTTATATAAATGCTAAAATGCAATGGCCCTAGTATGGAGCTTTGGGGAACACCAGACGTAATTGGCAAGGAATCGGAAATTGAGTTTTGTAACCAGACTTTTTGGGATCGTTTGTGTAGGTAGTCTCTAATTAAGGAAGCAGCAGAGGAAAAAAAACGCATATGGGTTATTAATTTTGTTTCTAGGATCTTATGACAAACACTGTCAAAAGCCTTACTAAAGTCAATAAGCACTAGAAAGGCGATATCGCCCGAATCAAGAGCCGCTCGAAGATCAGTGGTTCCTTTCAGTAATACAGTTTCGCAACTGCTATTTCTGCGGAAGCCTGACTGTGTACAGGACAATAAAGACAGCATTTCACAGTGTCCGTCAATTTGCCAACTCATTAGTTTTTCGAGCACCTTGCCTATAGGTGCTTATATCCGCGAGACTATTTGGAGATTTGCATTTTGGAAGTGCAATAACTTTCGCTTTTTTCCACTGAAGCGGAAAACGTGATTTCGTCAGTCAGGTGTTGAAAATGTACGTGAGATAGGAGAGAATGAACGGAAAAATAAACTTTAGGAAAATGGGTGGAATATTGTCAGGACCAACTGCTTCGGATTTGATGGAGTAAAAAGCTTTCTGGACTTCCGCTTGATCCACATTGCGAAAACTAAAACTTTCGGAGTTCCAGAAGGTTAGTCTATATAGGGCAATGAGAGTCCCCGCGTAAGTTGCAATCCCTAGCTTCTTAGCCCCAAAAAAAAAAATGAAAATGCTTCCAGTTATAATTTAGTTCACGAATTGTCAATTTATGGGATCACTATTCCTTTTTTTATGTGGCAGTTCTAAGATTAGGAATCGCTCTTGATAGGACTGTTGTACTGGTAGTACTGTGATCGTTTGTCAAGTAAAGGGCCAAACAGATTGCGGCGGTCGGCGGTGGCGGAGACGCTGCCGGGCAAAACTTTTATAATAGACCGACCACCATATGTGCTAACACAAACGGCAGGCGGGGCGTGGAGAAATTTAATCTATGTGAATTTGTCCGCAGGCCGCTGCCGTCGCAATCTGTTTAGACCTTAATGGTGTAATGTCTAGCAGTAAGCTTAGTACGGGGAATAGAATAGGCTTATGGTTATGAGTGTTCGGGAAGGTGTTGGAAAAGGTAGTGGTGAACCCTGCGTTTAAGCTCTTGGATGTTGTAGGAGTTCGGAAATACTGACTGCGAGAAGTTGTGCCATAGTTGAGTTGTTCTTGAAGAAACATGTTTAGGTAATGTGTTTCTAGGGAAAAAATTAAACGTGGAGTCATATTATATATTTTAAGTAATAGTTCGGGTACTGTTTTAAGAACTGCACTGTAAACTCAAGTGTTTAGTTTCTAAACACTTAAAGCGTTTAAATCGTTGTAGACGAATTTTAAACACTTAGCGGCGTTTAATGAATAAACACTTAAGTGTTTATTTAGTAAACGTTTGTCGCAGGCGCGGATCTAGAATTTTATTTTGGGGGGGGGGGGGGTCACGGAATTAAAAGTGGCGAAAAAAAATGTCTACTCCTAAGGGCCTATTTAGACGGTTCGCTCCCAGGAGCATTCCTCACAAACTTTGTGGATGAAGGAGGTAGTGGGGCAGTGCCGCGGCTGGCATATGTGCAGGATGTGCAACTGCACAGTGCCCCGTGATTTTGGGGCCCCGCTAGCGAGGCGAGCGAAAAATTATTTTGGAATAAAAATCATTTGAATTCATTATTTGCATTTCTACTTCATTGAAAATGGGCCATACAAATAAGTATGGCCCACAGAAATCAGCATATCGGCCATTATTCTGTCGTGGGGATGGGCTTGTATGAAGAGAAATGCGCGAGCGGAGCGAGGCAAATTTTTTTTGGACTCTCCCCAAATCCCCCCAATTGTCTGGCCACGGCACTTTAGTGGGGTTGATGAGAGGTACCACCCCACCTCTCCCTTCATCCACAAAGTTCGTGAGGAACGTTCCTGGGAGCGAAGCGTCTAAACAGGCTTTTTAGGGACAAACACAAAATTAACAAAAAGAACAAAACTAACCGAATTTTCTCGTGCATTAAAAACAAACGTAGTCCGCTCAAATTAGTCAAAAAATCGCCGTTTTTAGGAAATTTTTCCCACAACTATGAGACCGGTGCCAAGTGAAGTCTCTATTTTGTGGAGAACCTATGCATTTTGGTGAAAATATCAAAGTTGGAGAGCATAAAATTACCTACAAATTTTACTTTTACAATTTTTCCCAACTCCGCATATTTTCGCCGATGGAGGCCGTTTTGCGCCATTTTTAGATTTTGAGCCAAAATTATGCATTTGTATGAAAAATTAAATGAGATCAAAGTAGTAGTTGTAGTTTTTCAACGGCCTTTCTTTGGACGCTTTGATTATCAACAGAGTCTGATAAAAGGCGCAAAACGAGCTCTACCGGCGAAAAAATGCCGAATTCGAAAAAACAGTGAAGGCAAAATTTGCAGGAAACTTTATGCCTTATAACTTTCTTCTTCTTTAACGGCTCTACAACCGGGATCCGGTCCTGGCCTCTCGCAACTTTTCTCTCCACCGGTCCCGATTCTGAGCCGATGTCATCCAGTTTGTCATCCCTATGCTCTGAGCGTCCTGGTCTACGCCATCCTTCCAGCGGAGGTTGGGTCTCCCTCGCTGTCGCACCCCATAAGTCTTACCGCAGAGAACTTTCCGGGCAGGCTCATCTTCACTCATACGAGCTAGATGTCCTGCCCACCGGAGTCTACCGAGCTTTATTTTGTTCACAACATCTATGTCGCGATAGCGCTCGTAGATCTCGTCATTGTAGAGTCCTTCCTCACATACGGGGCCAACAATCCTCCAAAGTATGTTCCTCTCGAACACCGCCAAGAGGTTAGAGTGCTTTTTGCTAAGCACCCACGTTTCGGATGCATATGTGAGGACCGGCAAGACCATCGTCTTATATAGTAAAAATTTAGACATTATGGTTAGATGCTTGGATTTGAAGAGCCTTGACAGGCTATAGTAGGCTTTGTTGGCTTTTAGCAGTCGTGCGCGTATTTCAGGTTCCATGCTATTGTCGGCTGCTACTATTGACCCAAGGTAAATGATTTTACCACATCAAACTCGTGTTCCTCTACCTTGATTGTGGGACCAATGTTAGGTGTTCTTGCAGACGAGGCCACCATGTACTTTGTTTTGCTTTCGTTGATGTGCAGTCCTAGATTTCCTGCCGCCCGCTCAATCTGGATGAAAGCTTCTTGACCAGCTGTTGATGTTCTTCCAATGATGTCGATGTCGTCTGCGTAAGCCAGTAATTGGGTGGACTTGTAGAGGATTGTGCCCCTTGATGTCACGCCCGAATCTCGGATCACTTTCTCCAACGCCAGGTTGAAAAGGAGGCAGGCCAGACCGTCCCCTTGTCGGAGTCCATTATAGATGTTGATTGGTCTGGACAGTATTCCGGATACCTTTACTTGGCTTGTCACATTGGTCATGGTCAACCTACATAGTCTTGTCAGCTTATTGGGAATGCCGAATTCTCTCATGGCTTTGTAGAGTTCTACTCTGGCTATGCTATCATAGGCGGCTTTAAAGTCTATGAAGAGGTGTTGGATTGAGTTTTGAAACTCTAGACATTTTTCCATAGCCTGCCTTAAAGTGAAAATCTGATCGGTTGTTGATTTGCCTGGGCTGAAGCCACACTGGTATTGGCCTATGATGTTTCTAGCGTATGGGGCCATCCTGTTTTGTAGGATGGCGGAGATTATCTTATACGCGGTACTCAACAACGTTATACCACGATAATTGCTGCACGTTGTGATATCTCCTTTTTTATGTACCGGGCAGAGGATGCCTTTTCTCCAGTCTTCTGGCATCGCTTCCTGCTCCCATACTTGCACAATTAATTCATGAATCGCTTGGTGTAATGTAGGCCATCCATATTTAACCAGCTCTGCAGGGATGCCGTTTGCACCCGAGGCCTTGTTGTTTTTGAGCTGGGTGATGGCACTGCTAACTTCTGCTAAGCTTGGTGGTGACAGCATAGCATTATCGTCAGATATTGGTGGAGCCTCCAAATCCTCCGTTAGCTCGCCATTTAGCAATTCATGAAAGTGCTCTTCCCATCGCTCCAAGATGCCTTGAGGATGGGTGATCAGATTCCCTTCTTTGTCCTTGCAGTATGTGCAACGAGGTGTGAATTGCGTCATACCGCGTACTCTTAGGTAGAACTCCCGCGCCTGGTGCGGCCGTCGCTCTCTGTAGCGTTCTAGTTCACAAACGAGATTTTTCTCCCAGGCTTCCTTTTTTCGTTTGTGAATTCTCTTTTCTTCTTTTCTGAGCTCTTTATATTTCTCTTCGCGTGCTCGTGTTCTCTGAGACTGCTGCATTGCTCGATACGCAGCATTCTTACGTTCAGTTGCCAGCTTGCATTCATTATCGAACCAGTCGTTCCGATCTCTACGACTTCTGCCTAAGATGGAATCAGCAGTACTAATGACAGTATTTTTAAGGCGGGTCCAGCTCTCGTCGACGCCCGGCATCTCATCCCCAGGACTTGCTCTTCTGAGCGCGAGTTCTAACGCCTGACCGTAGCTGTTTCTGGCCATTTCGTTGCGGAGTGCAGCCGTGTTGATTCGAGCCTGATCAGCGGATACAAAGCTTTTCAGCGTTGTAATGCGCTCTCGGAGCACCATACCAACAAGATAGTGATCTGAGTCGAAGTTGGCACCTCGGTACGTTCGTACCGTCATCAGACCCGAAAGGTGGCGGCGGTCTATCAACACATGGTCTATTTGATTGCGAGTTGCCCCATCAGGAGATATCCAGGTGGCTTTATGGATATCTTTACGCGCAAATCTGGTACTTGCAACGACCAAGTTCTTACTTGCTGCCATCTCTATAACTCGCTGCCCATTGTCATTAGTGTTCTCATGCAAGCTGTGGATGCCGACATATTGCCTGTATACGGGCTCCCGGCCTACTTTGGCGTTCAGGTCTCCCAATATGATTTTTACATCATATCTGGGGCAGGCATTAAGTTCCCGTTCAACTACTTCGAAGAATTCTTCTTTTTCATCGTCCGCGGACTCTTTTGTAGGTGCGTGAACGTTTATGAGGCTGATGTTCTTAAATTTGCCTCGCACACGAAGGGTACATAGCCTTTCGTTTATTGCTTTAAAGCCGATAATGGTAGGCTTCATCCTTTTGCTGACCATAAAACCTACCCCGAGCATATGGTGTTTCGTATGACAGCTGTAATATACGTCATAATCAGGTTTTTGCAAAACACCATTCCCTGTCCATCGCATCTCCTGAATGGCGGTAATGTCAGCTTTATATGTTGACAGGGTATCGGCCAGGTGTTGTGTAGCTCGAGTTCTGTACCGAGTTCGTACATTCCATGAGAAAATTCTTAAATCATTTTGCCTTTTTCGTTGCCGTGGTCGTCGTCGTTTTTTCCAGTATCCGAGGCATGTTGCTCGTTCCGTAATGTTTGTTTTTTACGGGTGAGGTTATTAGCCTCACGCCAACCTTACTTGGAAGGAACTAGCCCGATCATGTTAGCCTTTTGATATATTGACCAAAATGCATAGTTTCTCTTAAAAATAGAGAAAGGGCGAACAAACTATAAAATTGACATATTTTTCAAAAACAACCTTTTTTTCGAACTTCGGGTTGTGAAAATCATGCTTAGACAACCCATATCCTTCACTTGGCACCGGTCTCATAGCTGTGCGAAAAATTTCTTTAATTGCCCCTAATTTGAGCGGAGTAGGGCAGAAAACGTGGCTTAATGTGTTTTTGATGAAGACGCGCCCTTTCTTGTGAGTGCACCTAACTTCAGAGTTTACAAATCAAAATATATATGCCGTGTTTTTTTAATCTGTTCTATTCTGTTATGTTCTGGAACATTAAAAAAAAGGCAAGGGAAATATTTATTTTTATTTACATAATTTACGGCTTTGGGCATTTTAATTTCTTCTAATATTGCATAAAGATCGGTCTTATTTATCTATCCATTAATTTTTCTCGTTTTTCATTCAGTAAACAAAACATTTTACTTTATTTACTTTACGTATGTGAGAAAAGGGAAATTTAAAATTTCCCTTTGTGCTGGATAGTGTTCTTGATAATTATCTGGGACAAGGCTTTTGTATGGAAGCTGTTCTGTTCTGTGCTGGAACAGATTAAAAAAACACCCCTATAGAAAGAGTATAGATCAATCTGTTGTTAACCTTGAAGGTCATTTTTTAAGGTCGTTGCTTTAATTTGCAAAAAAGTTGGGTCGGTTTTGGTCGTTTGGTTATTTTTTGTTTTTGTTTTTTTAGTTGGATCAATTTTGTTTTTTAAACCGCGAGCGCTTTTGGGGGGGCATAACCCCCCCCCCCCCCTTAAATCCGCGCCTGGTTTGTCGCGTGTTTTTGGTTATGAATAATAATGTTGATAGAACTATTAATCAATATTACATTAAAACATAATATGTACTATCATTGCAAAAAGTGAAAAAACAAAAAAAAAATCCACCCGCGAGTGCCGTTTTTCCAAGCGGTCCCCCGACTAATATTGCTTGACTTCCTTGAGATGCGCTTTAAGGGGCCCATACACGAGCGAACAATTTGCCCAAATTTGTGTTTGACAAAAAATATGTTATTGTCCATACACTACGCAACGAGTTGCGCAAACTGGAGTTGTGTTTATATTTTCGTGGAGAAAACATGTCTGAAAGCTGCGTGTTTGGCAATTATAGTTGCAAGTTTAGCAGAAAGTAACTTTAGAATGCATCAACAACACCATATACGATGAAACAACTTGCGCAACGCTGCCGTTGCACAAAAATTTTCAAACGCGTTTGATTTTCATCAAGCAGTTGCGCAACACATCAAACCGCCCCATACACGGGGAAAATGTTTGCACAATGGGCTACGTTTCGCAAATTGTTCGACCGTGTATGGGCCCCTTTACTGAGGGCCTGTTTCACCGCTTGCTGATAAAGTTTCAGATAGTTATCTGCCTTATAACAGTATCTAACAGATAAAGGTTGCTGATATGTTTTTTCAGTTTCACCATCAAACTCCCTGATAAACTAACTGGCAGATAAATATATCTGCCACTTAATTTAGCAGGGTCACTCAATCTTTGCTTAATACGGGAGTCATTCAAAATAGTTTGTTTATGACATGATCAAGGCAATCTGGCAACTATGTCCACGATTTAATTTGGAGTCCCAGTTAAAAAATATCGGGGAGTTATAAGCAATCGTTGCATAGGTGGAATTGCAAAGTTACTGAAAATCAAATCACTGAAAGACATTTTTAGTTACCACAACCACAATATTACTAAATTTTTTTAGTTAAATACGGCATCAAATAAATATATTTAGTTGTCGTTATTAAAAAAAATGCTTCTCATGACCAGAAAAAAATTGTTGGAGTAACAAATATTTCCACTATAGTCGTAGAGTTATAGTTCGCGAGAGCCCAGGCCCGCCAAACCTACGTCATTTTGTTAAAGCTGATATTTCGTATATACATAGTGTGATACGTAGTTAAGGACGTATGCACACTCGCTAGCTCGGAGAATGGACCCTTTTGTAGATAGATGGGTTGCGGGGGTAAAAAAGGGGTTAAAATTGAAAAAAAATTCTGTCGTTGCGTATATAGGTTCTACCAATAATCTAATAACCGTTAAATACTAGTGGCAGAAATTTTTGAATATTTGCACCCTCCCCAAGCTAACCATAGCTGAATTTGCCATTTCGAAAACACACCCCCAAATTGGTAAGCCGGAATCAAATCCTAAAATCGAGTGATTCAAAATAATTTGGGCAAATTACTCGGTTCCTACGAGGTCGCGTAATATGTTCGTAATATTCATCAAATTCGTCTTCTAAGAATTCAAATAAATCCGTCTGGAACCCTTTTGTGACCGCAGTCTACGATTTTTAACGTAAAAATGCTTAAAGAGGAGTATTATTATACCAAAAAATGCTCTAAAACTCCCCCTACCTGCAACATTTTTTTACTATCTTCCAGATAAAAATTTTAACAGCCACTAGAATCGGCTGATAAGTTACCAGCAACTTTATCTGCAAGATATTTCTATCCAAGACCTGTGAAACCAAAATTTGTAGTTTATCTTGCAGATAAGTTCTGGATAGGCTATCAGGAGCTTAATCAGCAAGTGGTGAAACAGGCCCTGAATATTTTAAATGGTAGCCTTGGCGGGCACTAGCATAATTGCGTGAAATATGGGTCACTCATATTTTTTCTCGTCTTATATTGATAATTTTAATTTCGTAATATTTAAGCAGGTTTATGGTTTTATTTTCATATTAAAAAAATACCTGTCAACAAAGACTTAAAAATTTCAAGATAAATTAAGTTAAATAAATGAAAACAACAAATGTAGTAAAAAAAGGCCAATGAAGAATAGGTATAGTCTGTATATAGCAAGTTATGATTATATCCTGTTTGGGGTATCACCAGGAGTATATTTCAAAGTTTTGAACTTCGAAAACCTTGTGCTACTTTTTTTTATGAACAATTAAAGTTTTTATACCGTGTCTTTCGAGCTTAAAATGTGAATAACTCCGGTTCTATAAGTCGGATCGGGGCGAACTAACAACCACTCCCTTCGTAGTGAAATTGTCTCTGATATATGTACGTACATAACCTATAAAACTGAAATAAGGAGAAAAAAAGTATTTTTTTCATTTTAGTGCCCAAGAGAGTCAATTAGAGCAATTTGCATGAAGCTTTCAGAAAATATACTTTCTGATGTTATAAAAAGACCCTGAAAAATTGGTGGCAAAATATTGAACGCATTACAAAAATTGCATTTGTTATCTAAACTTTGAAATTCCCTCCATTTTATGCCATTAAGTCCAAAATGAAAAAGTTTTTTTTTTCAAAATGTAGATCTCGACGCCATCTTTCGAATGCAATTAAAAGAACAATTTTGAATGTAATTTTGGTTACTTCTTTTACATTTGTTTATTACTCAAATAACAACAATTGCATTCTTTTGGCCATTTTGAAAAAATAATGTAAAACTTTTTATAAGATCTCGTACAGAATTTTGGGACCTTTAAATTAAAAAAAATAAAGTTCGTTTTTGTTTACGTGAACTCGAGATATTTAACTTTTTGTATTTTGGCCAATTGTTAATTAGAAAATGTATATTTTAAGCTATAATTTGGACTGTATCATTTTGAAACCTATTCATTTCATGTGATAAATATAAAAAAAATTGAAGTTTTATAGAAACTTATTTTCAAGCATTATAGTGTAAGTATTGCTAATTGAGTGATTTTTTTTGGTTTTTTCATAAAGCTTAGTTGCAAAATGCAATAACTTCCTTCTTTGTTAAAATTCTAGTTCTTTTGTATGATAATAAAAATTACCCGATAAAATTAAATGTTTTTATTTTTTTTATTTCTAAAAAAGTACCTCTAAATGGATCACCCAGTATTTCAATTTTAGAGAGACACTTCCCACCCACCTCTAAACACTTGACCGTTTAAAAATAAAACGCTAGAGCGTCTAGTTCCCCATAAGTGCTTTATCATAACTAAGTGTTTACCTTCCCAAGTGTTGTTGGCGAATAAGTGTTTTACTTTTAAACACTTGTGCTTAGGTTAGAATTTTTTGGTAAACACCTTACGCGTTTAAGGGACCATTCAAGTATTACGTAAGCACCAAAGGGTGGTGGAGGGTCTTTGCTTTGCTTATTTTTGATGACATTGGGGACAAGGGTCTGGATGGTGATTATGTGAGCAATATTTATTTACTTATTTTTTCTGACTTTTTTTGCAAAAATTTATTGGATTTTGATTTGAACAAATTGGCAACCCTACTTATCTATCCTCGAAAGCAATAAGTATGTGCAGGCATTCCCCGAAATTATTGATATTGCTTACTGGGGTGTTTTATTGTTAAGTTAGAAAGAACCGAAGTAGGGAAATTACCGCGGTCGCTGTTCACTTGTCTAAATTTGTTCGGTCTCATTTGGTTCGGTTCATTAGATCAGGTATCGGAAACGCACGCTCGCCTGCGCACGCGCCCTCGTGCGTTTGGCCACGAGCAAATCTAATACGAACGCACTTGTGCGATGTGCGTTAGGGAATTTCAAACGCACGCGCACTTTGTGCGCGGACGTATGAAAAATTTCGTGTGCGCATGCGAGCGTTCGTTTGAAAAATTTTCTAACGCACGCGCTCGCGAACGTGCGAGTGCGTATACGAGTTGTTTATTCGACTCGTGAGTCGGGCTTAGATTTTTTGCTGCGATTTTTTGGGACGATTTTTTGATAGAACGAATGAATTACTTAGCAGTGATTTTGATGGTTGTTTTGCTAAAATGTTAACATTTTGCGTTTGTGCATTATTTTGTATTAATATATTTTCGTATTTTTAAGGGTTTGTTGGTTTCACAGGAGGAAAGCCATAAATAAATTATATTTCGCTAGAACAGTTTTTACGATAATGGATAAAAATCAATTACAAATTTGTAGGTAATTCCATACATTTTTGTAATTTTTGTTAACTTGGATAGCTTGAATGAAATAGTAATATTTAGAGTTTAAGACGTGTGAGACAGACAGCTGCTTACTTTTAAAAGTTAGGAAATAATTATTTTGTAAATGTTGCATTACTAGAACAGAAATTAATAGAAAAAAGCTAGTTCGGATTGTTCGACTAGTATTATTCATTCTTTAAAAATTTTACTATAAATTTTCTTTTGACTATTTCAGTTTTCAGTCAGACAATAATTGTCTGCATCTTTAAATTCGAGTCAAAATTATCTATGCTGTAAGTTTTCAGTCAGACAATTGTTTGTAACTTAAAATTCCAAAGAATCAAATTTAATGCTGTTAATATGAAGTAAGCTTTTATGATAGTGAGAAAATTCTTGCTCGTTTAAAGTTCCCATCATTAAGAGAAATTCATGTCCCATTAGAACAATTAAATCAGTCTTGTTTAGGAAATGAAACCAGTAAGCCATATTTTATTCTAACAGGAGGTTGCGTTGCACCCTACAAAATAAAGTTCTAAGCGGGTAAGCAAAATAAGGTTAACCGCTTTGAACACAGATTAAATAGTTTTTCCCTATACATATTACCAGGGATAAACTCCAAAATATCATAAGATTGATTAATTTTTTCCAAGGAAAGCGGTCAGCGTCTATGGAGAATACTTCCAGTTATAAATTAATTCATGGAAGAAATTTAGTAATATACTCATATCAACCACACAGAGAATTGTCAATATACGAATCGCTTATGAATTGACAAATAATGTCTTTTAATATTACCACGTCTCTTTCCCGATAACCTTTTTTCACAAGTCAAACACATTGACTTCGCCAACTCATTATTATAAGACACATATTTGTTAATGTCAAAACTTGAAATTCCCACAATTTTAAAGTTTTAATTTTTATTTAATAATCCAAAATTAATTTTCATTTTCACCAGTTTTGCTTCACCAAAATTAAAGCTTTCAAAATGAAAAATCATCCTTTCCTACTTTTCCCTTTTATACAGCTCACGAGTCATTTCTATTAACTCGCGCGCGCACGCGTGCGATAGGCATGTACTCAATTCAAAGTGTGCGATACGACCGCACTCATGCAAACGCACGCGCACACGAGTTTTACCAAAGGACTCGTCAGCTGCGAGTCATTAGAATGTGCGCGAGCGTGCGTTTCCGATCCCTGCATATCATTGGATATGACGTGTATATGCATATGATATGACTCATAACTCCAAAAGTTGGTAAGATAGAACCATCGTTGGAGGAATTCTGCGTTCAAAAATACAGGGTGATATGTAAAACTCTATCTTTGTACAGTTCTGACCGTATTACTCAGAAAGGACAAAGATTTCGAACTAGGCGCCATAGTAACTTCAACTCAAAAAAACCTATCCAACGACGTATTACACATAGCTATTGGAAGTCGGTACCAAAATTTGCATTCTTCTTTCTTTATAGTCTAACATTCCCAAATTTTCATTTAATTCTGTTGGGCGGTTTCGTAGATTAGCGTTATTAGATTCTTTATTTCTAGACCCATGAAAAACAATAAAGAAACCTGAACAGATATTAAAAAAATATATACCAATGTTTACGTAAGCATAGGAGGGGGAGTAAGAGCTTTGCTTACTTTTGCTGACAAGGGGGAGGGGGGCTTAAAAATTACTAAAATTCTGCTTACGTAATACTTGAATGGCCCCTAATTGCTTTAAGTGTTTAAGAATCAAACACTTTAGCGTCTAGATTTTGTACACTAATCGCTTAAAAAAGTAAACACTTCCTACCATTAAATACTTTATCGTTTAGAAATAAAACACTAGAGTGTTTTATTTCTAAACACCTGCTAAACACTTGGATTTGCAGTGTAAATTTTTTAAAATTAAATTGAATTAATTAAATTATATTACTGGTAAAAAAGAACATGCCGATAAAGTTCAGTTCAGCACCAAGGGCATTTTGTGGTTATGGGGAAACATTACATAAGTTATGCATTGGTAAAAATTGTCCATAATCAAAAATTGCTAAAGGAATGCTCTTAACCGCGCCAATTCGCTTGGAGCACATTAAAAATTGACTTTTGGTAATATTCTTTTTCACTATGGGCTTTGGATTTGTTTTTTTTTAATATATTAATTGTTCTTTTATTATCAATAGTGCTGTTGTTTTTTTCCTCATCACTTCCAATATTTTTTTATGCAAATACAAATAATGTCTTTTAATATTCACAGGTCTTTTTCCCGATAACACAACTCTTGAAGTTGGTAGGATATAACCTTAACTTTTACAGTTTTAGATACGTGGGAGTATTCTGTGTGCAGTGCTACCTTATTAATGAAAATAGGACATAGGGTTTCAAAAATACGGGGTGATAGGCAAAACACTAAAAACACTTCAAAACCCGCTAGCGGTTAAACCGTTACGTTACGATTTCCCTCCACCCATATGATTTGTTGTTCGTCTACCAAAAATCTATCAACAGCCGGCCGCTTTGTAACTTTATGCAATACACCCTGTATTTGGTCACACCATTTTAAAGTTTTAAATTTTATTTAATTATCCTCAATTAAATAATTTTCACTTTCGCTCGTTCTCACTTCACTAAAGCAGCTTCAAAATAAATATCTATCCTTTCTTACCTTTTTCTTTTATACAGCTCATGAGTCACGAGTCATTCTTAATAACTCACGCGCGCACGTGTTCGATAGGATATGCACCTAACTCAAAGTATCATGAGCAGTAGTGCGATACGACCGCACGCGTACACGAGTTCTATCTTAGGACTCATGAGCCGTGTCATTAGAGTCTTTGGTGGTATACGTGCGCACGCACGGGGGGTGAAGTCTACGACATTGTTTCATAAAAGTTTGAGTACACAGCAACGTACCCTAAAGTTCATTCTGGAATAATTATTGCCGCTGTAGAAGATTGTATCGTCTCTTCGTTCTAAGAATCGTTTACCAGTCCATGTTAGTTCTTGTATTGGAGCGGTGAGTATTCTACATCGTCTAGGATCATCTACCATTTCTGCCATGAGTCCACGTATGTTCTGACATTCCATGTGGCAAATTAAATCGTAAATAGTAGTAAATTACTATCGGTATTACTCATGGGGCATTGCTGAAGCCTTTGCCATAAATGGTGGTATTTATGTCCTCTCGGGATACGGGTGGTCTAGTTACTAGTCTAGCTCTACAGATTTTCGGGCTTCGTATCAGCCGACAACCCGGCGGAGTAATTAAATTTTACTTGCTCTTTGCAAACATTTCTTATTTTTTGAAGTACTCAGATGTAGAAAGAGGTAAGCGCTTTTGTGGGCAAAATGGTGCAAGTAAAATATGCGGTAAATTTTGAACGATTATAAAGATAGTAAAAACAAAAGAGTATCTTCTGACAAGGGAGGATCCATCCAGAACCCTTGGTTTGATTTTTATAGCATATGAAGTGAATCCATTCCATTATTACCATATTACTTACAGTGATATTTGTTATTGTCGGAAAATCCTTTCCAAATTTTATAATAGCACGAAGAAATGTTTCGTCCAGATCCTATGCCAAAGCGCCCTACCACATACATGCAACTGGAAAAGTTATGCTACCTCGTGCCAAAGAGCCTTGAGCCGTAAAAGGAGTAATGATCAATAAAAGTTCGCACCCACAACTTTCCTGATCAATGCAAATGTTTCAATAAAAGTTAGTAACAAAACTGTGGGCGGAGAGTGGCAGGATTGTGTAAAAGTCAGGGCTTCCGGGTTTGCATGGCTGGTAGAAACTCTTTCGTGCTTTTTTTCGCATGCTGAAATAAATTTCCGTTTGAGGTGGATATCTCCAAAAAAAAAACCTCTAACCCTTAGAAAAAAAACCCCATAAACTAACACCTGAACGGAGACAAACGCAGAAATCTTTTCATCGATGAAGTTTTTTTGTTGTTGTTGATTTTTTGTGTTTGGCAACCGGAATATAAATTGCTTCGTTGTTTTTGGTTCGCCTTCGGTGAGGAAAACGGAAAATGAAGCGTCGAGACGTCGACATCGACTACAACGACAGCAAGGACGACGTCGACGGGCATGAGCGCGTATTTTTCATTTCCCTTTTACCTGGGGGTAAAAACTCATATATTGGAAATTGATTTCATTACGTCACTTTCGATTTGTGTTGCAGGTGTGTATATAGTACGTATGTGGATCAAAACTTGGTAGAATATATCAATTTTCGTTCTTTTCGTGCCTTTTTTATTTCTTTTTTTGTTGTTGTTGTTGTTGAGGTTTATATGATTTTGCTCCGGTGTTAAACTAAGCTCCCGAGTGCCATTTGAAGGATCCATCGAGGAGTTAAGAATTCGAAGGCGATTTTGTTTCCACTCTACGAATCTCTTGGAAAACTTTGTCCTCCCATAATGGATTGCGGGTTAGAATTACTTTGCTCCTGCTGATATTTACATAATTTCGGATGTAAATTGGACAAATTGAAAGAGAAAAGATATAAACTTAAGCCATGGAATAAGGGTAACACTTGTTATGATATTCAGAGAAGCGAAAACCCATCCCGGACGCGTCCTGATGTCGGCGGTGACCCAAACCCTCTCGCTCCTTCTCCGCACCCCAACACGGCAAGATTGCCGACTCGTTTGCAATTCAAGTCAATACCCAGGCAATTTAAATAATCCCGAAAATACTTAGACAGATAGCACTTGAGGGCTATGAGTTTGGTGGTGTTTCGTTGGATTGAGTAGCTTGGGGGGAGGAGGGCCAAGGATGTGATGGGCTGGGAACTTCCAGGATAATGGAAAAACTGTGAAATTCTAAGAAGCGATTCAGTATCAAAAGTTTTCCTTGCCCTCAACTTTACCCCCAGATCGTGTGGTTAGTCCCTGTCGACTGTAGTATCCTTCCAATATAAAACGGCCCCCGGTATGGGAATATCCTCGTACACCTATGCACAAACTCGAACGATGACTAAATTCTCCATTTTTAGCGTAAGCATACATTTGTCCTTTTATGATCGTAAATTGAATTCACAAGGATTTACATATTCAATCAAAGTGTGTGAAATAATATGCAAATTTCCTTGTATACGCACGCACACTCGTATGCTGGTGTGCCCTAAGGTTTTTTTTTATATTTCATCCAACGACACAAAGTGGAGCACTGCTATCATCTATTCCGCCTCCGAGGGATTCAGGCGATAAGGAGGAAATAATTAACTTGTTTCGTATGAATAAAAAAGGAGATTCCAGGCAATGATGCGGTTATGTTTATTGAGGTGGAGGTTTCGGATCGAATGAAGAAGGACTATGATTATGCCTGTGTTCTGTGTATATAGCTTTACTGATGGATAACTTAACCCACCGACATTTTTGACGTGTTAAATTTCCTAACAGAGAGGATTGAAAAACAAAATTGTTGTTTTTCAACATCCTTGTCCAGGTTATGGATGGAACATTTTAAATCCATTGTTGTGATGGCATTTTTGTATTTTGCATATAAATGAAAATTATGTTGTGTGTAAAAGAAAATCATTTTGTAAGATTTTTATTTTGTATAGTGCAGATCTTGTGAATGTTTAGAATTTTTAAATATTGCAAAATACTTTTTTAATGTTAATCACTAGAACTTTGTTTTAAGCCTCTCATATATAATTTTAAAAGTTCAAAAATACAGAAACACACGCTGTATGTAGTGCCGAAACGCAGTTCTTCATTATAACCAATTTTTGCACAAACCTAATTAAGCATAATTAGTTGGTATATTTACTCGCAAACCCATATACGCTCATACCTAGCACACACAGCAAACAAATGAGCCCGATACTACGATATGATATGACACAATCCCGCTACGAGGACAAAAATTGAAGAATACGCTTACCACACGGGCATGCACGCTTCCCCTACAGGCACAAAAATATAAAAATGCTCCGCTATAGAGGTATGCATGCACGCCTCTGTTACAGATATGAATGTATTCGCGTGCATTACAAGTGCTGTTTTACCAAGTGATCCCCAACTAAGTACCAACCATGTCCAATGCTGCTTGACCTAGGCAATCGAATAAGAACCGGTTTATTGAGTACGCTAATAGCACCCTTTACGGTCACCAAGATAATTGCTCGTCTTCGTCGTCCTATATATACATTTTTCTTAAAGGTCAAATTTTGCTCCCTTTCGCGTACCGTGCCTCGTTGGGAATATTCTGTGCGAATTTTATTGATACGTACCAGAAGCGTTCGGTATAATTTTTACTCAGGCGTACCGTCCCCCATTTGGGTACCACTCAGGCGTTTTGACGCTGAGCGTGCCTATTTCAGGTTAAGAACGGGCGAGTCTTAATTTTTATTCGGGAAATTACAAATTCGCGAAGACGACAGAAATCATTTCGGTGAGGAGGCGCAGAAACATATATGTTCCCATTTATTGAGGCATCTGGCCCACAAGTACCGCTGTCGACACATATAGTACAGTAGTAGTATAGTGACAACCCGCTTGAACAATAAGGTCAGATTAGAGTTGTGTCAAACGAATAATTAGAGAAAAACACTTAACGTTGCTCGGTTGAGTGTTTTATGTATAAAGAAAAAGAATTTTTATATCGGGTGGCCTTTTATTGTTTTTAAGGATTTGATCCTCCGAATCGCAGATACCGCAGTTCTGGATTTACTTCACATATTTGACAAGATTAATTAATTTTTTCTATTAGATTATATAATTACAAATATTTTAAATAAAGATTGGTTCCCGCCGTTATTTATTTGCCGTAATTTCTGAACTGCCCGCGACACCTGACTGTTTGAGAAACGTCAGTAAAAGACCTTCTTACCTGGAGGGTCTGCCTTTTAATTGCTTTCGAAATTCGGATCTCCCGGGTCCTATACAAGGGTGACCCGATTGAGAATACCGAGCTCTTGACAACTCATACTAATTTAGATTTAGTCCCACGATAGTTTGTATTGGTTACTGGTAGGCTGTGGGAAAGGATGTAGATTAGATTCATAGAGCAGGCCCTTGATAAGTTCTCATACGTGCATGCAAGTATAGCATGCAGCTCTGCTTTCACCATAGACATCCCCACCTACATCTACACGTTGGGGGTGTTCGAACTTTTGGATTGGTCTGGTTTTTTAAATACTGTCATAAAATAATTCTTTTCCTATGATTTTTATAACAGTTTTCTAGGCTTTTTATAACAGTTAAAAACAGTTAAAAATCCAGCCAAGAAAAGTTTGAGTAGGTATATTCCTCTCACTCTTACAAAATCTCCTTTGAATCTTTTCTTTAATTTTTCAGCCTAGCCAAGGCAGCATTTGAAGCCTTCGATAAAGCCAGTGTCATAAGGCTGCAACGTCCATGTCTTATTTACAATCAAAGATTTATATTCATTTTCGAGGAGTAACAATTTCCTCTGCAACAAGATTTATGGTATTGCATACCCTAGGTACTTTCTTTGGTCTCCCTAGTGTACCGGTTCTCAATATTCGTGGTCGTCCAGGAAGTCTTACTTCAACTGTTGGTGACGGCGAAGATTCCACTGACTGGCAATCGTCTTCACTTTCTAGACAGCTTTCAAGGCTCTCGCCTTCGCTCTTGATTTCTACATTAGTATCGGTAACAATATTTTCTGGTTGATTATTTTCGTGCATTCTTGATGTATCCGAAATATCTTCATTTTGAATGATCTCGTAGGAAACTGTAAATTTAAAAAAAAATAAATTTATTTTTCTTAAACACTCTGTATTTTAGTGGATAGGGGGGTTCACTAGAACAATTTTTTTCTCCAAATACATCCAGGAATCACCCCTGAAAATATTAGCCACGTAGTCCAACAAACGATCTATTGAACGTCTGATGACCTATATACAAGTCGCAAATGAGTATTTAAAATCTTTAAAATGGCGATATCTTATGCATGGCAATTCGTACGGGAAAATGTATATCTTTTTTTGTAGATAATCGCATAATCTACAAACTTTTTAAACACTACTTCATGATAAGACTTACCGTTTAAGAGATATTAGTCAAGAACGGATTTTTTTTGGGGGGTGGTCCCCCCTGGCAAGTGATAAGTTTTCATAAGGTTAAAGTACACTATTCAATGAACAATTTAAAAAAGAAATATCATTGTCAGGATCTTTTTTCAACTTTTAGGAGTAAATATACTTCACCGCCTGGCCTATTCAATTTATTTTTTTCCCCTAAAGTCGGTTTTAATTGCTATTTTATTTCATAGTTTTATTATTTGTAAACTGATTTTTATGATTTTGATCATCGTGGAAAGGTAATAATCTGTATAATTTATACAAAATATTTATTGACTATTTCAGGTCTTTTAAAATGGTAATCAGGGTTGAACAAAGTGAAAAATGGTAAAAAATCATAATTTTTTAAGATTTCGTTCGCAATGAGCGACCTCTAAATCTTTCCCGATTCTACTAAAATTTTGTATTTCTTACTTTTTTGGCTCTTCCATTCTTCCTCCATTTGGCGGCCACCCTGTACATATATGTACATATATATACGTGAAATACCGTAGTGTGCTCATAAGAGCTCCGAAAATCATTTGCTCCGAAAATTAAAAAAAAGTCGTTCGGTTTTTTTTACTGTAGCGGGGTCAATTTTCAAGCTACAGTGTGCATTCAAAAGGTACGAAATTTCACTGGCTATAAAACTATGTTAATTGTATTATATTAAAACCCTTAATTTTCAAAACGTGAAGGGTCAAAGGGGTAAGCAAAGCTGGTACTTACACTATTAAGCAAACTTCAATCCGCCATATCTCCGTCAGTTTTTAAGCTACAGCAATACATAAACAACCAAAATTTTTGTTGAAAAAAAATTTAAATTTTCTTACTCAACAGTTTTTTACGTATATCTTCAATAGTTTTTGAGTTCTTTGAAAATAAGCACAGAAATCTGTAAAATTCGTAAAATTCCCTTTTCATTTTGATCGTACCCATTTCGAAAAATACACCCTGAAAATCGCTCTAACTATATAGATCTGATAGATATCTGTGGTGACCGCGTATAAGTTTAATTACTAAACTATACGCAATGTCACACAACAACTTCCAGAACGATCAAAACGATCGGTCCGAACACCCCCTTGATCACTGAACTCCAAATTTCAGTGATCTAGCCATTTCCGGCACCTCCGCTAGCCACTCTCTTGTGAAAGTTCCAATGAACCGAACACGATACGATATCAATAAAAATTGACGCGATAATTCTATCATAGTATATATATATATATCCACAAAACCTGTTATTATAAAACCAAAGAACTTAAACTAATAAATCAGTGTACTTTCTAATAATAAAGAAACTTAGTGGTTTTAATTATTCTTCCCTCGTGGTACAACGGTACACGAAATTGGTGACCCCGACGTCGCAACACGCGACAAAACAAAAGTGCATATAACAAATAATATTGTGAAAGTTTTTTTCTCTAAAATATTATTAACGTAGTGCACAAATAAAGTACATAAAAGTACATACAACAAATAATATTGTGAAAGATTTTTTTTCCTCTAAAATATTATTAAAGTAGCGCACAAATAAAGTACATAAAAATACCATAAATTTACGACAAAAGCAAGCAGTTAGTGAAATTACATTTAAAGAAGCAGAACAGCTGCGGCTCAACCAGGAATAAAATAACGGGGAAGTAGAAATTTTAAATTGATTCAATTGACAATAATTTCCATGATAAGTGATTACGGTTTAGTAACTTATACAGAACCATACGAATAAAATTCCTATATTGTACTCCGGGATTAAATAAAATTTACAAGAAATATAAAGGGTTTTAAATTCAAAAAACCTGGAAGGAATATTTTGCCATATTCGACACTGCGGAATGAAAATCTATCTGGCGGAACAAAGGACATCGATCAACGTTTTTTTTTATTGATTTTTGGTTAAAAATAAATATAATATCCTTTTGAATAAAATCGCAGAGACGATTCCGCCACCTTATATTTTAAAATTTTTTTTTATTTTTGATAAAACTATAGATATAACCTTTAATACTAGTTAACTTAAGAAATTCATTTATTTAAAAGCGCTAGCTAATTTAATCTTCTATATAACACTTACTTCATTTTACGTATATATTAACACATTTGCGTTTATATAAATACTTACTACATATATATTAACATATTCCCCTTTATATAAAATTTACTACGTTTAACATATTATCACATTTACCTTTATATAAAATTTACTTTATTTTTATATGCATATTGTATTGCGTTACATTTATTACATATTTTGGTTATATAAATACTTAACGTTTACAAACATATTCATTACACATTTTCGAATATACATTTATTGGATATATATACATATATATATAGGTATACATATTTAACTTTAGGTTGGTTTGCCGTTCCCATACTTAATTTTCTTTTATCCAAGTTTGTTTTGGAAACTTTAATTTTCTTTTATTTTTCTTCATTTTTCGTGTTATCTTCTATAGAAGTTAAATACATGTCGAATACGGAAGATATGGGCATGGAACAAGATGCTTCACATGTAGAGGAGCCAAAGCCCGGAACTTCGGGAGTCGGCGGCGTCAAACTGACGAAACTCGACATCCCGAAGTTCTGGACACACCAGCCCGCCTCCTGGTTTTACCAGGCTGAAATAATGTTTAGGATGGCGGGCTATTAATCAGATAGCAGCAAGGTCTACAATGTGATGGCCGCGTTACCGGAAGAAGCGGTAACAGCGATGCGGCTCAGCACCGTAGACCATGGTACTTCCTCTTACGAGGATTTAAAACAGTATCTGATGGAGAAATACGGCACTTCCGAGAAGCGCCGGCTAGAGCAGCTACTGTCGGTGCAAGAGCCTGGAGACCGAAAACCATCGGAGTTCCTCCAGGCTCTCAAGGCACTAGCCGGCGGATCAATGACGACCTGATACGGACCCTGTGGAAGAGGAGACTTCCGCAGGCCATCCAAGTCACATTGGCCACAGCTGGCGATCAAACGCTAGCATCGCTAGCAACGACAGCGGACAAGGTATGGGAGGTGCTTCCACACGGAAGCGCCTCATACGCGTCCGCCGTCCGCGCAACGCCAGCCGGCACAGAGCCCCGTGGATGTCGCTGGAAAACGCCATAACCAAGCTGACCTCCAAGCTGGACACTTTGGTGAAATGCCAGAAAGGTACAAGAGGCCGAACACCTACCAATCGGCAGGGCGGCCCTTCACAGCCTTCGGCCAATCGGCCACCAGGGGCCAATAAACTAAGGGGTAGTCTGTGCTACTTCCACTACCGTTATGGCAGTGAGGCACGCACCTGCAAGGCCCCCTGCAGTTTCGGTGGTGGCCAAGCCAAGCCGGCGAAGAAAAAGGCTACCTCCGCCCCTAGAAAAAACTAGAGCAGGGGATCGACATGAGCGAGCATATAACCGGCCGCTCATATCGTCTATTCGTTCGAGACACCAACAATCGGATGGATTTTCTGATTGATTCGGACTCGGACGTATCAATTGTTCCCGCCAAGGCGTTCCCGGTCCATAACGGAAGCCCGAACGTCCTTCTGCATGCGGCCAACGGATCACTGATCCGAACTTTCGGCACAAAGTTGCTGGAACTTTATCTCGGCTTACGCCGACGATATGTCCACAACTTTATCATAGCCGACACCACTAAAGCCATTATCGGGGCGGACTTCTTAACGAAGTTCAAATTGTCCGTCGATTTCGAATATCGGCATTTAGTTGACAAACGCACCAATTTTCGAATCAACGTGTGCGCTACAGTCGACTACAACCCCGAATCCCATCCATGCCTAATTACAGGTATATATAAAGAGCTACACTGTAAAAGGTGTAACACACTGAAGTGTGTTTTTAAACGCACAAAATGTGTTGCTTAACACACCAAAGTGTGTTATTCAACACACCTAGCTGTGTTGTCAAGAAAAAGTGTGTTGTTTTAACACACTTTATCATACAATTGACACGCTCTTCCGTGTTAAAATTGTAACACACTTTTTGGTGTGTTAAAAATAAGTAGTGAATTATGACCTGAAATCTAAACAACACACTTAAGTGTGTTGAAACAACACATTTTTGGAGTAACAACACACTTTTGGAGTAACAACACACTTTTGAGCTATGAAAATAGAACACACTTTTTGATGTGTAGAATTTAGATAGCTTTGATGAGGAGATGAAAAAACAAATTAATAAATACTATAATACAATAATTACGAAAACTCTTATACTTGTTTTTATTGCAATTGCGGTCGTGGAACAAATGCTTTACTTATAATATTAAATGAACTTAAATCATGTGGGAAAATCAATATCAATATCAATTACTGACTTCTTATTGTCTACGACCTTAATAACATAATATGCGTTTAATTTTGCTTCGTACTTCTGGGTCGTTAATAATGAGATCAAAATGAACTTTTTATTATTCCAGATAAAGATTTCATCTATTTCCCCAAGGACTGGCATACTATCCTCAATACATTCTAATAAGACATTTTGTGCCTTCGCTGCTTCTGCAAAAAACACATGTTATGACTTACCTTTAAATACTTTATTTATTGAAGCAAAATCACACTTTCTAACTAACACGCTTCTCGTCATGTCACTAAGTTATCTGAAGGAAAGACGTGTTAAGCTACAACACACTCTAAGGTGTGTAGAAATAATAGACTTAGGTGTGTTGTTTCAACACACTTAGGTGTGTTGTCTCAACCCACTTAGTTGTGTTGCTTCAACACACTTGGGTGTGTTGCTTCAACACAATTTACGGAAAAACGTGTTAAAACAACACGCTTTAAAGTGTGTTAAGAAAATAACACACTTTAAAGTGGATTAAAAATGACTACAAGAAAACAACACACTTAGCTGTGTTGTTTCAACACACTTTACATTTGCAGTGTATTAACGAAGTACGCTTCGTTAACATAACCGCCCAATTTTAACCTTCCAGTTAAGCACAATGTGCAACACTACATTGTGACTAAAGGGCAACTACCTTTTGTCACCGCTCGGCGACTCCATCCGGAGAAACTGAAGGTGGCAAAGTTAGAATTTGACCATATGGTCCAATTGGGGATTTGTCGACCTTCGTCGTCCACCGCAGCATCTCCACTTCATCTGGTCCCTAAACGGGACTCACATGATTGGAGGTCATGCGGCGACTACCGTCGCCTAAATGCTGTCACTGTGCCGGATAGATATCCTATCCCGCATATACAGAATTTTTCCGTGAATCTTCACGGTTGTACAATTTTTTCGAAGGTTGACTTGGTACGTGCATATCATCACATACCAATCGCCCCAGAAGACGTGCATAAGACTGCACTCATTACGCCATTCGGCCTATATGAGTTTACCCGTATGCCATTCGGCTTACGGAATGCAGCTCAAACCTTTCAAAGGTTTATTAACGAAGCTACGAGAGATCTCGATTTCGTTTATGTATACTTGGACGATATACTTATCGCCAGTAAAACCGAGGAAGAACATATCGTTCACCTCGAAGAGCTCTTTAAACGCCTCGATAGCTTCGGTTTAACCATTAAGCTAGAGAAATGCGTTTTTGGTGCACAAGAGATTAAGTTTCTAAGCCACCGTATCACAAAGGATGGAATACTTCCATCTCCCGATCGGGTTCAGGCTATCGTTGAACTCGCACCTCCAACTTCTGTCAAATCGATCCAGAAGTTTTTGGGAATGGTGAATTTCTATCACCGATTTATACCAAAATTGGCTGAACAGTTGGTGCCGATAAACGAGCATTTGAGAGAACTTCTCAACAACTCGCGTGCCAATAAAGTATTTACCTGGCCAGCAGAATGTCAGGCAGCATTCCTCAAGGTTAAAACCTCGATGGCTGAAGCAACTCTGCTGAACCATCCAATCGAGGATGCAAAATACAGTCTAACGACTGACGCTTCTGATTATGCAATCGGAGGCGTATTGGAACAATTTAACGGTCACCGGTGGCAACCTCTAGCTTTTTATTCCAAAAAGCTGTCACCAACAGAACGGAAGTACTCTGCATTCGATCGCGAACTTCTCGCAATCTACGCAGCGATCAAACACTTCCGTTATTTCGTTGAAGGACGCAATTTCGTGGTCTATACTGATCACAAACCACTGGTTCGCGCCCTTCACACAAAGACCGAACGATCCCCTAGACAGACCAGACATTTGGGTCTAATCTCTCAGTTTACCACAGACATCAGACATGTGTCGGGTAAACAAAACGTCGTCGCAGACTACTTGTCGCGCTCACTAGCAACCGATAACGTCGACTCGGCCACCTTCGACCTGCCTACACTAGCTCAGGCTCAACAAGGTGACACAGAGTTGAAGTCAATACAAGAACACCCCAGCAACGGCTCACGGGTAAAACTACTCCTCACACCAATACCATTTACCGCCCATCAGGTGTGGCGTGAAACTAGTATAGGCATTCCTAGGCCTTATATACCCATTTCCTTACGTAGACTAGCGTTCAATTCCGAACATAGTCTCTCTCATCCTGGTATTCGTGCTACAAGACGAGCCGTTACCAAGAAATACTTCTGGCCATCGATCAATAAAGACTGCAATGAGTGGTCTCGATCATGCCTTGGTTGCCAAAAGTCCAAAGTTTCACGGCATACCAAATCTCCATTGGAAGCTTTCAAACTTCCAAATAATAGATTTGACCACATCCATATGGATATAGTGGGACCTCTACCGCCATCTCGTGGATACTCTTATATCTTAACGATAGTCGATAGATTCACGCGATGGCTTGAAGCATACCCAATTCGGGATATCTCAGCTTCAACAGTGGCAAAAAGATTCGTCCCTGAATTTGTCCCACGATTCGGCGTACCACTTGAGATCACAACCGATCAAGGTACGCAGTTCGAATCGAAACTGTTCAATGAAGTTGCCAAATTACTCGGCACTCATCGAATCCGGACAACCGCCTACCATCCGCAGGCAAACGGGATGGTTGAACGGTTCCATAGGCAACTAAAAGCAGCCTTAATGGCAAGGGACAACACTACTCATTGGAGTGAAGACTTGCCCTTTGTCATATTAGGCATACGCACAGCAATCAAGACCGACTTACAATGCTCACCAGCCGAGCTCGTATACGGTCAGAATCTGAGACTTCCCAATTCGATTTCTATCACAACCGATGAAAATCCAATTGGAGAATCAGAATTCCTCTCTCGCCTTCGTTCTCATATGCAGAACATTAAGGCAATACATCCTCGGCAACCCATCCAAAATACGTACCAGTAGCCCTGGAGAAAGCCGACTACGTTTTCATACGAGTCGACAGAGTTCGAAAACCTTTCGAACCTCCATATGAGGGCCCATATGAAGTAATCAAACGATTACGTAAACACTTCGTAGTCAAATTGAACGGCACAACCAAGTCGATATCTATCGACAGGCTAAAGCCAGCCTTCGGTTGTGACCGCGACAACGAAGCTAAGCCGTCTAAAGCGGTAACATTCCGTTAACGCTACGCTGGGGGGGGGAGTATGTGGTGACCGCGTATAAGTTTAATTACTAAACTATACGCAATGTCACACAACAACTTCCGGAACGATCAAAACGATCGGTCCGAACACCCCCTTGATCACTGAACTCCAAATTTCAGTGATCTAGCCATTTCCGGCATCTCCGCTGGCCACTCTCTTGTGAAAGTTCCAATGAACCGAACACGATACGATATCAATAAAAATTGACGCGATAATTCTATCATAGTATATATATATATATATATCCACAAAACCTGTTATTATAAAACCAAAGAACTTAAACTAATAAATCAGTGTACTTTCTAATAATAAAGAAACTTAGTGGTTTTAATTATTCTTCCCTCGTGGTACAACGGTACACGAAATATCTCTAAAATAAAGTGAATCCTACGTGGAACATGATAAATTTGAATTTGGGTGAAAGTGGTATTTGATCATTTTTTTAAAAAAAATTTGAACGGTACACCTTCTCTTTGTCATAACTCATTCATTTTACATGCAAATGACTTTTATCAGTGTTCATATTAAGGGTCTTTTTAAGCACTTTAAAAAATGTTATATAAGTTATCCTCGAAAAATGCATCGATTTTCCGTTATTCGACGTTAAATACAACGTTTTGAGTATTTGGTTTGAAATAGGTCCCCTTCGATCAATCATTACTCGCTTTGTTTTATAACTAGAGCATTCATTCAAAAACCATTTTCTTCGTTCTTTTATAAGCTTTATTTAAATTTTGATAAAACGCTTATTTTTGGACTTATTGACCAAAAACTGTTCGAAAACGTGGGGTTTTTTAATGAAAATTGCAACTTTTCAAACGCTTATAACAAAAAAAAATCAATTTTACAAAAAAAGTTTGTACCACATTTTTTGTTTAAAATTAGCCTCTCTATCGATTAACATGGTTATTTTGACCAAAAATATTTCCACCCCCGAGTTGGGGTGGGAACCACCCCCAAAGAAAAAGGGCACATTGGCATATGGTCGACTTTGATTTTTGAGTCATTCCCTATCTACTCTCAAAATTTCAAGTAAATCGGTCGCCTCCGTAAAAAAGTAGAGGTGATATCGGTTGGTTACTGGACACTAGTATAGTTAGCTGGAAAGTTTTCCGGGAGTTAAAATTTGTAATTTTATAGACTTCGATGTGCTCTTTCCGAATTTCAACTTTGGGGCCATCCATAAATTACGTTAGGCGTTTAGGGGGAGGAGGTCGAGCCGAATCTCACCAAATCTCACGTGGGGGAGGGAGGGGGTCTCGGCACATATCACGTAATTTTTTTCCTGCAAGAAACAGTGTAAAATTGCGAGAAAACTGAGTTAAATTAATAGTACAGGTAAATTAACCCGAAAAAAGGGATATAGCGGAAATAATTAGGTACAGGCTGAAAATTGACAGATAGCTTACTTTTAAGGTTCTTAATAAGGGCTTATAAAGTCTACCGATTTTCTACCCCGGGAAGCCCACTTTTAGGGGGTTTTAGCCCTCATAATGGGTATTTTCGATTTTTCTGCAATTTTTTTTGGAATATTTAGGTTTTTCCATGCATATGCGAAAAATACCGGGTTTTTTTTTTAATGTGAAAGTCAAAGTGGACGGCTGCTGATAGGCTTTGATTAGACGAACAAAAAATCGTATGGGTGGGTGGGTGGAGTCGCAACTATTTAGCCGCTAGGGCGTTTTCAATTTTTTTGTTCGAGTTTTACATATCATATCACAGTTTTGAAACCGTATAACTTATTTACATGAATAAGGTAGCAGTGTACGCAGAATACTCCCACCTATTTACAATACCCGCCAAACCTGCACCAACCACCCCCACTCATAAGATTTTTTGGTCGCCTATCCATAACCTATCCACAACCGTGGACTTGTAACTTTAGTAAATACACGTCTGTATAACACATAATTCTTCATAAAATACAGAATCTCGTGTGATTTAATACGTCATTAGCACTAGTCAGTAAGTAAACTGGGTTCTTTTTAATTTAGGAACACAGCCCGAATTATTCTTACTGCGCAAAAATGGTTATTTTCTCAGTTTATTGAGAAAAATTTAAGAGGAGCGCGATAGCGCTTCCGGGTTTTTTCGCATATGCATGAAGGAGCGCGATCGCGCTCCCCGGTATTCAAAGGGTTGTTGTTTTCTTCAATTTTAAGTGCAATATCTGTAAATGATAAAATCTTTAAAATCGTCTTTTTGGAACCGCACTTAGATATCATTCACGAAACTCTTGGTGCAGTCTCAGATGAACATGGTGAAAGGTTTTATCAATACATATTGCACATAGAGAAGGATTCATTAATCCATTACATAAAAAGTATACGTGACACTATATTACGACTCAATAGCAATTGGGTGTAAAAATTTAGCCACTGTTGTTCAATGTTACCATCCAACTCGAACATCCAAAAAAGTAATGAAAACATTTTAATTATCTGGGAATGAAGAGAGTACGGCGTGATGAAAATTCTTATTATTTGCGATCGATCTTATTATGCATTGACTTATACGACCATTTTCAGACAGATTGCGACCCTACGCTGAACTACAAAAAAAGGCCCAGAAGCCCAATTGAAAAATCAGGAACCTAAGTATCTCAAGTGCATAATGTATCATAATGTAATTCTACTGCAATAATAGAGATTATATTATAGTACAGGATCCGTAGAACAACGACCTTTACCGATCGAGTAACCGAATGAAATTTTTTTTCATGATAAATAATATGCTAACAAAAGTAACGGTGATGGGTTGCCTAACGAAATATGTATGTTCAAGGCTATATTTAATAGGGGTTTCTTCGCCATTTTCCGCCAAGGGTTAGCCGTTCTCCAAAGGCTTCAGGCTTTTATAGCTGTGCTATTTTTTTAGAGGTGGGCAAACCAAATTAAAGGTTGGGCAAACATGGGCAGACGATGGGCAAACGATAAAGATGAAAAAAGTCAAAATATTTCAACTTTGTGGTTCTAACGTGAAGTTAGCCCGAAAAGTTATTTTTCGCTCTAATTTTTTTTCATTGTGTGGGCAAACGAAAATTTTGATTGGGATTTTGATATTTGATTGGATTTTTTTGAAATTTTTTACTAAAATTTGTGGGCTAACTTCATAGAGCTTACACCGTTCTAACAACTAACAATTAACAAATCATGGTAAAAAAGAGTACGACCACCTATAGATATACAGGTATACAGAAGTGAAATAAATACGGAAAACAAATGCCAAATTATAGACGAAAAATCATCATGTCATAATTTAAGGAACGTTAAAAGTCAGAAAATTGAGGAAAATTAAAACTTTAATATGGATTAAGACAGTACAAAAAAATTCCAACAATTTCATTTAATTAAATTATAAATGGATTCATTTCTGAAACTTAGCAAACATAAACGACCATTTGCGCAAAACAATTTTAAATAACAATGAACTATCTACAAATTTCTAATTGGTAAATGCACATCCAGAAGCAATATCCAAATGGATCCAATTCTAAGATAGTCTGCATTACTCTCTAGGTAAACTGAATGCAAAAGATAAGGGGTTAACCGCATTCGACAATGCTATTGATATAACCTGGAGCAGGTGGGTCATCTTGACATGATATACCCTGTATATGAGTGCAATTATTTGTTTCCACAGGTAACCCCAAATGCCTCAGAGGAAAATCTACTTGATATGCTCCAACTAGGGTAGTTAACAGACCTCTATACCGCAAAAATTTCATATTTGCAGACGATTCGGCATTCATAGACGGAGCAAATATTCCGGCATGCTATAAACAGAACGGGTGAGTAGGGGTATGCAGTCCGAGAACTCGGAGAAGGATATGCATCAAATTCTCCATAACGGATGTATCCACTCCTCTTTAATTAAGGAACGAGTAAAACGATATCTGAAGTCCTGTTAATATGCAGTATACATTCATATATTCAATAATCAAACCGAAACCGGTCATGTATGCACCTGAACATGCCCGGCATTCACCTGGACCACCGCCAGTTGAATCGTCCAAATGAATAATACTTGGGGGTTAAAATCCGCAGTGGAATTTGTTAGCATAGACTGGACTATAGATGAACAAAAAGAGAGGCAAAAGAATATAAAGGGAAAACTACAAACTTGAAATTGAGATTCGATGCTCACTCAAAGGATTTCATTAGTAAAACTCCTGCATGTCCTCAAAGTTTGTCAAGGAGATCCTTTGATAAAGGGTAGTCGGGGGCTCAGTGATTAATTCAATCAGAGTTTTTGGACGTGATGAGTTATCTTCTGGACATCGTTGTCGTCTTTGCTTTAAGGTTGCTATGTTATGCACTCTCTGGACACAAGGGTTACCTTTAGATCATTGCAAATGTTACGTACAAGGATGCTGTTAGTGTGTGTTACCGTAATTGATAGTGCACATTATGACCCCAGGATAGGACCGAAATAATATTTCCAGGACCTCTTGATATAGCTTCCTCCTTCTTGTTCTATGAGTATCAGGAATTATTCTTCCTTAGACTACAATTCAGTTAGATGTTTACGATGGATTACGGTAACTTAATCTCTCCAAAATAGTTCCTGAGCTAGGGATATGTAAGTATTTTCGGCAGGGATTTGTGTGGTGGTTACTCCAATGAATTTAAATCTTTTACCTTTGATTATAGTATCAAGTGTAGCACAATGTTTGATTGTAACAAATAATTTTTAGAGTATGAGGAAGCAAGAAAAAGGCTTGAACTTTAACTTTGGCCGGAAGCTTGTAGACATTTTCTACACTAGCGCACTAAAGTTACCCTACCACTTAAAAGTACGTCAGTTACTCTACCACTAATTCTACTAATGAAAACCCGGCTTTACTTCCATTATATTACCAACATTCCCGCCTAGTATTAACTGGAATATGATCATTTTAGTTATGGTGCCTGCAATCTGGTAACGTCATTGTCATCTTGTGGGTATCGGTAATAATTTTTCGTTTTTTTCGTACTTGGTAATTTAAAAGTTGTTGTAATATTTGTGGTTATCTAATATTGAGGTGAGTATTTTGATTAAGATTTCCTCGAAAGTTCAGCCAAAGTTTACCATAGGTTCTCCCAAGTTTTAAAATGTGGTGGCGGTGAAATTTAGCCGCTTCTGGCTGTAGCTCAGATCGAAAGGGTCTTAAGAAAAAATACATAAAGCTTCCAGATACCTATCTTCCTCTGCTTTGCTGGTGACGCAGAGGTCCAACTCTAGCAGAGTTTAAAGTAATTTTTAGTGTCGATACAACCGAATCCCACAGACCCAATTCTTGGAACTCCGGATCAGATTCCTCACAGGATTCCACCCAAGACACAGCGAAGTTCAAACCCCACGGGATTCTTTCCAAGACATAGGTGCAAATTACACTATATAAGTGGCGCCTAGTTCCAAATCTTTGTCCGTTCTGAATTATATAGTCTGTATTGTACACGTCTGTTATACAAGAGCCAAATAGCTTTTTTATATTTCATAATTATTTGATCTTTTGTATATATGTAGTAACTTATATTCAGCTCAAAAAGAGCTATCCAACGACGTCTTGCACATACCTATTGGAGGTGGGTACCAAAATTTGCATTTTCCTTTAGAGGCAAAATAAAATTTCAATTTTTTCCAAATTCAACTTTAATCTAGGGGTAGTTTTACTCCCTCAAGGGATGATAGATAATAATTTATTTTTGGCTGATAATATCTATTCAACAGACTTTTAAGCAAAAACCAGAAAAAAATTTTTACAAACTTTTTGCAAATTTATTTTATTTAAAGTTGATTTTTAAAATTGTAGGGGTAGTTTTAACCCCTTAACGGTTCAAAATAATTTATTTTTTGTCTGACAATAAGCATTCAATCGAATTTGAAGCATAAAGTTGGAAAACCAATTTTTTACCTTTTTATTTAAATTTCAGTCGATTTGGGTGTGGTTTTAACCCTTTAGAACTATCCCTTATAATAAAATTTGGCTTGATTTGGTATAAATCAATCACCTTCGCAGATAAATATTGAAAAAAAGTGAATTTCGTTTGATTATTTTTGATTATTATTGGAATTATCGCGAAAAAACCCCACAGGGGTGTTTTGCATTTTTAAGGGTGACGCCTATATTTTAGGGCTGCGGGACCCCGATTTTCGTAATCAGAGACCCAAAAAAAGTATAGGGAAAGAGCTTCAAAACGGTGTTATGTTTCGACACCCAGAAGCGCGTTTTGAATGGACTAATTAATACAATTTCCCCCAAAAACTGCAACTTTGACCCGATATGGCCCCTTTTTTCCACCGCCTCACCGGTATGGCTGTTTTATTTTCGTTATTAGGATAATACGAACTATCATTCCTGAAAATTTTAGTTTCATTCAAATGAGTAAAAATTTTCATCTTTACGCATTTTCAAAAATTTAAGGGCGCTCACCCCACCACCCCGTTTAACCATACCGGTCATTTCTTCCATGGAAGGACCTAAACTAACATTTTGCAAATTTCCAGCTGTATTCAAATGGGTATGTGGTCGAGGCCACTAACTCTTAGACTATATGGAGATATTTAAGGGTTTGCTTTTGAACGGATTGAAAAATATTGGTATATGTTAATACGCTCATTTTATGTGGTTTAAATATAAAATTGATTTAATTTTATAATGTGATCGTTTTTAAAGTATTAGTTAAAAGAAATTTATACTTTTGACGATCTCAAATGGGCTTACAACACTTTCAAATTCAACAAAATATGAAAATCATACATTGTACGATGGGTGGCCTGGTGTAGCGGTCTTAACAATACGGCGATTTATATTTGTTTCGAGATCTTGTCTGAAGTAAATAGTTGCCAAGAACAATCCAACATAAAAATATTTGTATGTAATTAAAACAATTTGCGATTCCTTTTTTTATATTTATTTATAAAAATAATTTTTGCACAATGATTCTTTCAATAAAAATTTGTAACGGCAGGCCTCTCCCCTGCTATACTTTAGAGCCACTGTACAATAGGGTGGAACTTAAGTATATGGTAAAAAAAAAACTTTTTTGTTTTGATATCTAATAGTGATATTTTTTTTCCTTTTTGAATGCCTAAACTACCGGTAAAAAAATTTTAAGGGAATTACTTCGTCTTCCGGTTCCTCACGAGGATCAAAGTTTTACCAATTTAAACAAAAAGTAATTTGAAGTTAAAAACGCAGCTCCTTACCTCATATCTGCTTAAATTAAGCGTAATATTTGCTTAATTTAAGCAGATATGAGGTAAGACCTGCGTTTTTACTACCATCCGTGGTGGCTGTGTGTCCACTTCCACCCTCTTCCCTTTGTTAATTTAGTTATTCAACCTAGTGTGGCTTATAATCCTTTTTAATTCCGAAATTTGGCATAATATTGCGGGACTTCAACTTTCGCAAGATAAAATCATCTCTAGCTTCTGGTCCACCCACACTTTAAGCGGCTTCTATAACAGTATGACAAGGAAAACATAGAAAATCAGTTATTTGTTAGTTCCATTTTTTCAATTGTTCGTCAGAAAAGTCTGACAAGACAGGAGGTTCCGTCAGCTTGAAATCATTCCAGTTTATTCAATCCTAATATGTATTCAGAAGCTTCAAAATTAAGAACAGGAACTTCAAAACTTTTCTTAGGTTTAGATCTAGTTGCAATAATCCTTCTAACCGCAAGGTCTCTGATATCTTTCCGGGCATCAGTTAACATTGTTAAACGGATATTTTAATGATTACCACAGAAGGCATTTCTTTGGGTAACTCGATCGATGATGCCTTTATACTGTTGTTTAAGGTATCTGGAATAGTGATGAGCAAAAATGGTCTTGGTCTTGCAGTCTTGTCTTGGTCTTGCACATTTAGCAAGACCAAGACTTAGCTCTGCTCGCAAGACCAAGACTAAGTGAACAAGACCCAGACCAAAACCAAGACTTTAGCAAAATTCTCAACAACACTATCATCATCAGATTCTGATGTTTGGTCTTCGCGTAAAAATAAATGACACGGAACACAAAAGAGAGTACCACTATGATTCCTTTTAAATATGTATTTACGAACGTAACCCAATGTTACTCTTAACATACATAACACCATTGCGGAATCAAGGTTCAACTTTGATTTCTTCAAGCTCGACATTATTATTGTTATTATTATTATTATTAGCATTCTTATTACATGAAGGAATGTATAATAAACAATTGAATTAATTTTTATAAAATAAAACTAAAGTACAATAAGTATCATATCTATTTATTAATTTTTCTAAACTGTTACGATAAGTCTTGCAAAAACAAGAACCGATCTCGCAAGAACAAGACCAAGACTTAGCTGGGCTCGCAAAACCAAGACAACACCAAGCCTCGCAAGGCCAACCCGAGTAAAAATAAATGATGGCCGACTGTGATTGAAACATAGTCCTCGGCCATCTGGCGGTTAACAGAAGGCTCGTTGCAGGACAGTACGGCCGTACAGGGGGCGATTGACGGTGAAACAACGGCTTTACAGTTCCAATAACGGCCATACGACGGTGATACGGCGGCCGTATGGTTGCTATTACGGGTATACGACGGTGGTACAGTGGCAGCAACGTGGATATTCGCCCTCCTATAAGAAAATATATTTCACTGCAATTAAATGTTTGATTTTTTTTCGGTTGTGTTTTTTTTCAAGCCGTCAAATAACAAAATTTCCCACTAAAATATAAATCAACACGCACCACACACTTCACGTACAACAAACCGACGACTGGCGAGCTCGTTTCTCTTGTGCATCGATATCTTTAAGTAGGATAAATCAAAAGAACCATTGTACATAACGAAAATGATGAAGTTCCCATAAAACACATTCAACAATACATTTGGTGCAGATTCTTTTTTTGGCTCAAATTTCCCGTCGAATGCCCGTTTCTACAGCTCAGTACTTGGCCTTTTAAATCTTTTGGTCAAATTTGGCCGTCGTAAGGCCGAATGTGCTCCCATTAAAAATGGTTAAAAACTCTACGGCCATCATATGCCCCTTAAAAAGCCAAGCGGCCGGTGTTCGCCCTTTAAAAGGCCGTTTTTTATTTTTACTCGGGAAGACCAACTGAACAAGAACAAGGCGAAGACTATATTAGTCCTGTCTTGTTCTTGCGTTTGTTCATCATTAATCTGGAACAATTAATAATTTCCCACGAATGAGTAGAGCCATCCTTATAAAAAGGTTTTACTTTAATGTTAAACCACATATGACTGTAAATTTTAATGATATATTCGGCAACAACCTTTAAATTGTAAGATGGTGTTTTACACGACACATATAAATGCAAAATTCTGTTGGCTGTTGTTAACCAACGAGAGTGGGAGAGTTTTCCAAGGTTCCTTTTCGCTAAGTCTTTTGGAAATATTCCGCTTGATACTGCATGTCAAATTTAAAACAATACGTTTGGTCCGTACTTAAGTCCTCAAAATTCATATTCACATGTTTCAATTTTTTTATAATCCTGAATTTCCATATCTTCGCATTTTTCAAGTTGTTTTCCTATTAGCCCAGAAAATCTCTTAGGTCCCGTAGTTTTCCCATCGAGTCGTTAAAATAAGTACCTGAAGGGGAGCTCATACGTATGTAGTAAGCATATTATTATGCATTGTAAAGGTTTTTTTAATTTAGTTTCCAATATCCTTATAACTCCAGATTTACGTCCCGTATTGACAGCGGTTCCGTCGCACCCAATAGACTCACAAACACCACTTTACGTTGACTCGAACTAATCTCTCATGAGTCTTATGGGGCCCTAGACTATCAATAATATTGTGCAATATTTTGATTTGTTCGTGATATTGAAAGAATGTCTGGGGAAAAGAAGGAAACCGTCAATATTTTGCTCAATATAACTGCACAATATTATTGATAGTCGTCTATGGGCCACTTTACTCTCACTTAAGTAAAAGACACTATGAAAGCCACCGTCAAACACTATGAACGCCGATCCAAACTAAACTATACATTAATTACGAAACTAAAAAGCCTTCTTCATTTTGTTTCGCATCATATAAATTTATTGATATGCTTAAAAGGCGTAATTCAGTTTTTTCGCGTTTTACTAATTTTTCTAGAAATTCACAGGCTTTGAGGAACCGGTAAACATCATTTTAAATTTAAAAGTAAAATATTTTCGTTATATATGGAGTAAAAAAGAAAACAAGTTTTCACTATTGCAATATTAAATTCGAAAATTCGTTTTTTAGTTCCACCCTACTGTACAATTGCGAATACTGAGTTTTATGGAAAAAGATTTTTTTGAAAAAAGGAGGCCGGGAGAAAAAAAAAACAATTGGAATTGGGAAAAAAAGGATGAACATTTTTAGAAGTCAGTCAGTACGGAGCAATTTAGGAGAATTTAGTTTTTTTTAAAAATAACGTATTCTGGTCAATAAGTGCGTTTTGGTGAAGAAAAAATAAATACTTTATGGGTGTGGAAGAAAATACCCGACCCAGTACAACTATAATAAAATATTGAGGCTCATCCTGAACGTACCGCTGTAAGGACCGCGGCCAGCCCGATAGGACCAGCACCAGGAAAGCAATAGCGAACATCCGAGCACTAGTCTTGGAGATTGTGCGATCTGACCTGCCAAGATATCCCAAGGGGTTCATCTGAAAGCACCGGACTTCACGGTAAAGTGGAAAGAAAAGAATTCAACAAACTCTAAGCTTTTAGTCAGTATTTGAACCTAAAGACTCCGTCAGTACGGAGGATGTGAGGCCAGGCATTGCCTGAAGAAAAAACAACAGGAAGCGGCGCAATTAGAAGCCGGTAACGAGACATCCTGCCAGTACTGATTTTTGTGTCCCAATAGAAGCTCTGGGCTAACTGAGTTTGGAGAGCTGACCGTTAACGTCCGTGAAGCAGTGGTCAGGCGGAAGTTTTAGTGAGCAGATTCACCGTAGAAGTTGATGGCTATGACAATTAAGATTATTTTGATTTTTTTCCATATTTAAAACTATTTTGACAATTCGTTATTAATTTTTTTATAAATATAATTTTTATATTAAGTGTTAGCCACGACATCCTATATATTTTGATTTTGATTCCGACAGTTGATTTTTTTTGAAAGTTAAGTTTTTTCCATTTTTGTATGGTTTTGAGTATTATTCCGAGATTTGATTTTTTATTGATAGTTAAGTTTTTTTCCCGTTTTAGGGATTGTGATTTGCATAGAACCAATACTGACATGATTTGTTTTCGTTTGTCAATAATTGTTAATAATTTTTGCATGATTTTGTATTTTCCTCATGTATTCAAACCCAAATCTAGTCATAATCGGGTAAGGTATAATACCTTCTGTGTAAAGTCATGCTGATCAACGGGTCTGCGGAAATCGTAGTTATTAAGTTTTTTTATCTAATTAACTTTTTGTATAGAGCTTTTGAGTTTTTTTGTGGTTATCGGTGTACATGAGTTGAATGTAGTTAATCAGTACACGTAAATAATAAATCAATTATATTGAGTTTGTTAGAGCATGTGCATTGAGTTTGTTTCATCACTGGGAATTTTTTTTTTAGATTTTCAGGATGATGGGCTAGGGCTCGACGATGGCATAGCTGCGAACTATTCTCCTTGCCTTGGCACTTCCCTTCTCACAGCGTTTCTCTGCGTCCGCCCTGATGGAGGCGCTCACAGCCAGGTAAGTGGTGGTACGTTAAAATAGGTGGTATCTCTGGGGTCTCCCCACCACACGACCCCCCTTCCCCCACGAGCAGCCCTTCTCTGGAGGCCCGGGGTACCGCCTTGTTGATTTTCAGCGAGATTTTTTTTGGAATTTTTTCGTTCAAATTTTTTGTTTTTTTTGTATGTGGATCTGAGGTTGGCTTCTTCGGGAAACGAACCCAGGGTTCACATTACAAATTTAGCAACATTTAAATTCTTTATTAAAATAGCACTAACAAAATTAATCCAAATAAATCTTATTATAAAATTTCACACACTTTTTTTCCTCCTATTATGTCGACGTCAATCTTTTTCACCTGAATTCTCTTTCTCTATAATAACCAAAGGTAAAAACATAATTTTGCTGATATTTGCCTTTCTAGGTAATATACATCATTTCTGGCATCACCGTTCAAGTCGCCGGAAAATTCTATATTATTTTGACACCTCAAACGTCGCTAGACGTCAAAATTACGCGGTGTTCAAATTATTCGTGTAGCGCGTATGTAGTGTACCTGGTTTGTGGTGACTGTTGATTAGTGCAAATTCGTTGCGTTTCAGGTAAGCGCCGGTCAATTTCGGTTTAAATTCAATATAATATTAATTTGTGTCTAATTCATGTTGTACTTCATTAATTTGTGTAGATTAAATATGTAATTCAAGTTTGTTTAGTTCAATTGTTTTCATTATTGTTGTTGTTGCCTTTGTTGACATTTTGCCTCTTTGCAAGATCATTTATTAATTCCATTTTTCATTTCAGATGTTGGTTCTTGGACTGTGCCTGTGTCCATACAGGGACCAGGTATTAAATCAATATTTTTGATTTCATAATTATAAACATTTTTCTTTTTAGGTTTCAGGTTGAACATACATTAATGAAATATTAAATATGGGATTTCAATTGAATCAAACCAATTTTTCTTATGTAATTTTTATTAAATATGTTAAAAAAACAAAGTAAAAAGCATTTATTCCAATATTTCTTCAAGTAATGCCATTTATATTATATTAATTACAACTTTATATTAATATGTTCCATTTTCAATTTTTTGGAGGAATATAAGGTAATAGATCCGTTATATCGTTGAATTTTTGGGATGCGATGGATAAATATAAAGGTGGGGTATATCTAATGTTTTAAACTCCCCATTTTCATCAAATGAAGTTTTATACAGCATATGGTTTGTATTTTTATAAACCTTATCCAACATATCTTCAGCCAAGCTACCTCTTCCCCATAACTATTTTTTCCGTCTTTTTAGAACTGCATTTTCTAGTAGTTTCGTCGAAACAAAATCATCGTTCCATTTCATGAAAAATAAACTTTTTACGTTTTCAGCATTGTTGTGTGATGGTATAATAATCTGTAATCTGTAATCTGAATAAACAGTAATTTTTTTTCTTATGGACGTCTCTATAGTTCCATAATTGGCATATTTTGAAAGTTAAGAATGTCCAGAAATTTATGTCTTTGCGGAAAGTGGATTTACACCACTTTCAAAGTAATTATATTTGTAATTTCATTAACTAGCTAAATTTATATTGACAAAATGATGAAAATTTTGAAGGATTTTTTTGGGAACTGTTCATCTGTTTATCTATCTGAATGTTATCATTAACTAACTTTTTGTTAAAAACGGACTTACACCACTTACAAAGAAAACGGCTCATATTATAAATAAAATTTATTAAATCCAAGTTTCATCAAATTCGATGGCCTCCGAAAAAAACTAGAGGTAATACCCAGGGGCGGATTTACACAATTCCCTCCTAAGGGCTGGAAGAGATCTGCCGCCCGACCACCGCTCTTACACCATCCATCAACCAGGTTTTTATAATCACTGCTAACAACAATACCACACAAACACTAGCCTATCGCGAAAAACGTGAAAACTAAATTTAAACTTATGTTGAATAAATATTATTTTTAAGAGTTATAACGGGCATTTCCCATCAACGATTAAAGATAAACAATTTTTATTACATTTCAGGGTCTGGAATCTCACTTCGTCTTCAACGTTTTTCTCTATCAGTGACGGAAAATGTCAGCAGTAATTCCATAAAAACATAAACTCACCATCAACAACAATCATTTAAAATAAATAATATTCCTAATGTTATATTTTACGATAACTTATATTGATTTCGGAAATGAAAAAACAGAGATAATAGTTTTATAGATATATATTAATGATATAGCATTCTTATCCTTTACATTACAATAAATTCCTTACAAAAAAGAATGTAATCTAACATTTCCACTCTGTATAAGCGAGGGATTTTTTTCTACTCTTACATTAACACTGAACAACTCATAACTTGCCGTATTTAACTGAAATCACAATATCAGTTAAAAACTAAGTCATTGAAAACAATGATTTGGTAGCCTTTGAATTCAAAACTAAAATAACTTCCTTCGTGATTTTTTGTTTGAAAATGAATCGACGATATCATCAAAGTCCAAATTCTTTGTAATGTAAGGTTTTGGAAGTTAGTGGTCATGTAATTTTTTGTGTTACGTATTGGATCACTAATTGAACTTACCGCATTTCCAGTAACACGTTATATTATTTCCAATAAAATTGTAGCTCACTAAAATGCTGAAAATAAGCGAATGATGCAATATTTTTATGAGAACTCTTTTACTTAAACAAACTCATCAAACAAACTACTTAAAATCAACAAACAAAACTCGTGTTGTCACAAACTTATATCCGCAGGTGAGCGACCGAGCACACAGCATGAGCAAAATGCAGGGTGAATCGACGCAACGTGTATCAACCTTTTTCCTGTTACAACTTGAAACTCCCCTCCCCCCCCGTATTTCCCACTAGTGGCGTACGTCTGGGTCGACATGCGGCGACAACAACAATTTGTTTGCACGCGAAACCCACAACCAAAGATTTGGATATTCTTTGGATTTGAAAAGCGCGGCGCCATGTGAATGTCCTTCAATACAAATGTCCCTAGGCAACAAGTGACCCGAGATACAAATATTCCTGAAATATGATTTCTTTTTCATATAAATTTTACGACGCAACAATCATAGCCACTTTCAAATGTGACGCATTTGATACATTTTTTCGGTATTTTTTTTTTTTGCGGTATTTTTCTATTCCGATGTGCTCATTTATGAGGGCAATAAAACAATAAAATTCATTTGTAACCATTATCACTTTGTCGGAGGGAGATGCAACCTTTGTGAAAACAAAATTTAAGTACTGTGCTCGTCTAACCGACTGCAATCGGCTGACTGGCTCAGGCGCTATCGTGTGTGTGCCCTAATTTTGGACCGGATCCAATGGACTGGCAACATTGTAGTGTCGCCATAATGGAGCGCTCGTGTATTGGGGCCTTTAGACCCATCTGACACATCGCTCTCCAGACGAATATATTAGGCACGACGGTTGGTTTAGGAAGGATATCGTAAAGGATTGGGATTAAATGTGTACAGTAAATAGTCTCTGATTACTACCTTCTTTATGACATGTGGTTTCAAATTATCATTCGTTCTCATATATACGTTGTCCGGTTAAAATATAAAAAAATGTTTTGAAAATTTGCCGCCCGTAAAAATTTGCCGCCCTGGGCTGAAGCCCCTATAGCCCCCCCTAAATCCGCCACTGGTAATACCGCATTTTTACGGTTAGGGACTGGACTGGGTGTGAAGCTTGTAGTATCTCCCAAAAATCCGCAGACAAGATTGATATATTTGAGAGACAGGTTCTCCGAAGTATATACGGCCCAGTTAATGGAAACGATGCAATAGTCACGAATTGTATGACTTATACAAAGAGTGTACTCGCCAAAACTACTGCCTTCACTAAGTGCCGTTAGCCCCCTACTCCGATTACATTAGCCTATTCCTACTGCAATTACAGTAATTAGTGGTCGCCACTTGGAGATTAAGATCGCACCTCCACCACTCCGGAACAGATGCGGCACGTGCATGATACTCCCCTATTCCACTATTAATTCCTAAGTATTTTATAATAAAAGGTAAAATTTATTAAGTATTATAGTAGGTGGTATTAAGTTTACAATATTGTATTGTTGTGCACTGAATTGGTCGAGAGTCGAATTTAAAAAGGTTTTTTGAGAGAAGTTCGTCGAAAAATATTTTTCACTGGGAAATTGGAGTTGGTGATAGGATAAAAACGACAATTCCTTTAATTTTATTTAAGAACTCACTAGAAAAAATGAATAAACAACAAAACAAAAAAGGACTTCACAAGACACGAGTCTTCTTTTCCTATAAAGCGTTCTATGTTCCATAAGAAAAACAACCTTGGTGTGGTGCCAGTATTTGAGTTGTAGTGGATCTTGAACAGACTAAAAAGTTTTGAACAGCGTGATATTTAAAATTTAATAGTATAATTTTACACTTATTTAATTTTATAGTGATATTTCTCAATAATATCGTTATTTATTGATATTTTTATACCAATTTTTAATTTAATTTGTAACTTTGTATTCTCTCAACGATTTTTCAAATAATCCCGGATTTTCGTGAATATCCCACTTTCCCTCAAAAATTGGATTTTAATTCGAAGAAAACAAATTTGTTGAAATTTGCTTTCGCCGAGGCAATCTGCTTCTTTATATTAAAATATCGTTCGTTATCAAACAAAAACAAATTATTTCGCAAACTCCGTCACAAAATAAAACAAAGTTCAAGGTCTTTGCTAGGGAAGCGAATACAACAAAAATTTGAAGGGTGTAATTTTATCCCCCTCAAAAACAATTCGTTACTTGTTGACGGGAACAATCATCCTCCAAGTAGCTCTTACCTGATGCTCCGAAAAATTTAAAATTATTGCACCATTCCCGATACAAAGCCCGTTTAACCCTTACGGAAACCCCTGTGCGTGCCTGAATTGTGATATCAGTCGGATAAGCGTTCAATCAATCGCGCTTATCCCTACAAGCTTAAGCGATTCCCTATCAATCTGGCCCATAAATTCCCAATAGGCTCCTCATAAATTTCCGAAAGTGAACAATTTTTCGTAAACCGTAGATTGTTTGCACCTGAATAGTTTTCATTTTTTTCGATTGCGTATCCTTCTCCTTGCAGCGTTCATGGCAAAACTGGTTAAGGAAACAACAGGGAATATCCAAGGCAAGTTCCTGTCTCCGTTCGAGGATCACAGGAAGTTCCGCTGTACATATTGGGAAAAGTTGGTCAACGGATTGTGTGTCGCCGGGCCACGTATGCGCTGTGGAGCAGTATCAGTATCGGTAAACAATCATTTGCATGCGATACGACCATTAACACGTAATCAATACCCGATACAAGGTAGGATAACGCTGAGCCGGGCTCGATTAATGTCGTGTTCGGAATGTTTTTATAGGACCGCCGACCTTATGGGACTGCCTTTGTTGGTTTTTGTGTTTAAAGTTGATTACTTGCTAAGTTTTGTTTGCCAGTCCGCCATCCGTAGTTTGGTATTCATGACGGCGCGCCGGTAGCTGCAAAGGGGTTCGTTAGAATTTAATGATTAAAAGCAGTGGACCCTGAGCTGGCCTTTACCTTTTTGCCTCTCTGATAGGCATTTTAAATAATTAAATGTGTCTGTAACAAAGGAGCTGCTAATTATCAGGTTAAGTATACTCTAAGATAGAATTAGCACAAGTTACGAAGGATATTCCATAATTAAAGTTGAAACAAGCGCAAGGATAATGTTTACTAAGTCAGCTTTAATTTTGGATGAACTTTTTTTCAAGTTTGAATTTTCAATTTAATTTTCAGGGATAAATGTCAATTTTGGGAAATATAAATTAGAAGCTTGCTGACACATGAACAACTGAGGAATTTTATAGTGAATTTTGAAAACGTCCGTCATGTCTTAAATTAAGACATTTTGCAAATATCTAGTAGTAAGCTTAATTCTAGGACTAGAGCAGATTTGTGGTGAGAAGGAGTCAGGAGGATGGAGGAAAAGATGGCGATAAACCCTGCGTTTGAACTCGTGGGTGCTATAGGAGATCGGAAATTCAATACAGACTGCGTGATTTTTTCACAGTCCTATTGTCCTGTTTAAGAATGGAATTTTGTCGTGGCTGGTTCATTACTACGGTAGCACAAAGGTTTGATTATGGAACAAATAGGGTCATCTCAGACGAGTTTGTGGCCCCTTTTTAAGGCTCAAATAGAACCAATCCGTTCCGTCCGTTTTTAAAGTTGGAAATTTGACATTTCCATAAGCTTGCCATGAGACGAACGGAGCGGTAGCCGCAACTAAGCGGACCGAACGAACGGACCGAAAGAAGTTGGTCAACTTTTAACCTTTTAAGCAATGTTGTTGACATTCAGTTTGAGACCATCATGGATACAGAAAGTTTCATTGTAAATGTTAAATGTCACAAGGAATTGTATAACAAAAAGAATAATTCCTACCACAAAAGTTACAAAAAAGATAAGATTTGGGAAGACATAAGCAACTTACCCAACTACTTTCACATGAAAAATTGTAAAATATTTTATTTGTCAACTGATCAGCTGATTTAAAACGGACGGACGGAACGGATTGGTTGTGTCCAGCCGGCAGACAAAAAACGAACGGAGCGGACGGAACGGATTGGTTCTGTTTTAGCCTTTAGTCTTTTATCTAATTTCGAGAGCTGGTTTTCGAAGTCCCGTCCCATATAAATAAGTAGAATTTAAACAGAAGACGAATGTAGAACTTGTATATATTACAGCGTGAGCTGTCAGCTCAGCTCAAGTCAAATGAAGACTTCTCCATAATGGATAATTATCCGACAGCTTTGAGGTGAGCTCAGGAGCAAGACAAGGATGCCCACTTTTGCCATTTTATACCTAGAGTCCGCTGGAGGGCGACTGTTTCCGCCCTATGTCCCACGAGGAATTAAAGGAGCATACGAAGAAGAATGTGATCGTACTAGCACAGTTCCTTCCAATAAATGGTGCTACAGACACCTAATAACATCCTGCATAAAAAAATATATTACAGGACGAGTATCACTATTCTTATACCTACTCGTGCTGGAACAAAATACCACGCTCAAGGCAAAGAAAGAGGTCAAGCGATTTAAGGATTCAAGCTAGTCGATACTTTTTGAAGTGAAAACTTCTATAGGCACGTTGGGCACTTTTTGGCCTGGGGAAAAAACTAAAAACTCGCGTCACGCGCACTTTTTGTGTGTCATCACGCGCACGTACCATCACGAGAGAAAAATGTTTCCTTTGGGGGTTTTAGTTTTAATTATGTAGTATGAATTATATATTATATATTAAATATTATATATTAAATATTATATATTGAATATTATATATTTAATATTATATATTAAGTATTGTGTATTATGGACTATGTAGTGTACTACGTACTATGAGCTATGTACTAATTATTATGTATTAATTATTATGTTCTATGTGCTATGTATTATGGATTATGTAGTATGTACTATGTACTATGCACTATGTACTATGCACTATGTATTATGTACTATGTACTACACACTATTTACTATGTACTGTATGTTATGCACCATTTACTATGTATTATGTCCTAGGTACTATTTACAATGCATTATATACTATGTACTATTTACTATGCACTATGTACTGTATATTATGCATTATTTACTATGTACTATATACTATGTATTATGTCCTATGTACTATGTACAATGCATTATGTATTATATACTATGTACTATTTACTATGCACTATGTACTGTATATTTTGCACTATTTACTATGTACTATATACTATGTATTATGTACTATGTACTATGTTCTATGTACTATGTACAATGCATTATGTATTATATACTATGTACTATTTACTATGCACTATGTACTGTATATTATGCTTATTTACTATGTACTATATATTATGTATTATGTACTATCTAATATGTATTATGTCCTATGTACTATGTACAATGCATTATGTATTATATACTATGTACTATTTACTATGCACTATGTACTGTACATTATGCACTATTTACTATGTACTATATACTATGTATTTTGTACTATGTACTATGTTCTATGTACTATGTACAATGCATTATGTATTATAAACTATGTACTATTTACTATGCACTATGTACTGTATATTATGCTTATTTACTATGTACTATATACTATGTATTATGTACTATGTACTATGTACTATGTACTATGTACTATGTACTATGTACTATGTACTATGTACTATGTACTATGTACTATGTACTATGTACTATGTACTATGTTCTATGTACTATGTACAATGCATTATGTATTATACACTATGTACTATTTACTATGCACTATGTACTGTATATTATGCTTATTTACTATGTACTATATACTATGCATTGTGTACTATGTACTATGTACTATGTACTATGTACTATGTAGTATGTTCTATGTACTATGTATAATGCATTATGTATTATATACTATGTACCATTTACTATGTACTATGTACTATTTACAATGTATGCACTATGTAGTATCCACTATGTACTATGGCCATAGAAATCCACACATTTGAAAATTAGTATGTGGGTATAAAGTTTAATCGTGCATTTCCGAAGCTTGGTTTAGCCTTCCACGCGACTCATCGGATACCAAAAATGTATGTACATCGTTCATTATATTTATAGGAAGTGAGTAACTACTTTTGACTGCATTAAATTAGTTATCCTAAATTGATGTTAAAATGTCTGTATCCATCAATCTTTCTCATGTAAGTATAGTTATAATAAATATAAAAATATAGGTATATATTATGTATATACATATATATATATATATATATATATATATATATATATATATATATATATATATATATATATATATATATATATATATATATATATATATATATATATATATATATATATATATATATATATATATATATATATATATATATATATATATATATATATATATATATATATATATATATATATATATATATATATATATATATATATATATATATATATATATATATATATATATATATATATATATATATATATATATATATATATATATATATATATATATATATATATATATATATATATATATATATATATATATATATATATATATATATATATATATATATATATATATATATATATATATATATATATATATATATATATATATATATATATATATATATATATATATATATATATATATATATATATATATATATATATATATATATATATATATATATATATATATATATATATATATATATATATATATATATATATATATATATATATATATATATATATATATATATATATATATATATATATATATATATATATATATATATATATATATATATATATATATATATATATATATATATATATATATATATATATATATATATATATATATATATATATATATATATATATATATATATATATATATATATATATATATATTGTACAGCAGCGGTAGTTGTTGAACGACCAGTTCAAATTCAAACTACTGACTGCTTTACTATACATTAAGATTCGGAATCACAAAATTCAATAATTTTTTAAAAATTAATGGCTTAATAATGATGCATGATTTTTGGTTTATAAGCTAATTTTATGACCCTCTTTCGATTAAAAAATATTCCAGGTCTTAATATTTAGCCATTCTTGAGATATGGATATTATAAACTAAAATCCACAAAAATCTCCTACAAATATCGGCGCCTGCGCATAAAAATTTCATCGTCGTCGTACGAGATTTCTTGGCCTGTTATTTTAAAAAAAATTCTTAAAATGCATGTTTATTATACGCTTTATATTAGCTTCCCCTGTATGCATATGTTGTATGTGTATGTTCTATGTAAACAAATCTTGCAACTTGATTTTTTGATTGAGCATTTACAGCAATAAATGTTAAGATTTTTTGCAATAAAGGTGTAATAGCAGTTTTATGAAATTAAGTTTCATCGCTTTTTTATGCTAATAGTGATTAGAAGTTAGAAGTTTTATATTATAAACAATTATAAACAATGTGAATAGTGTTTCAATGTGAATAGTGTATCAATTATTAGTGTAAAAATGAATAATTTGAGGTTTTTAAGGAACATTAAAAATAAGAAAGTGTCTAGATTTTTTGTAATAAGGAAAGTTATTTTTTAACTGAGCTAACATTTTTATCCCTTAAAATCATATATTTGTTATTTAAAGAATATATATATATATGTATATATATAATATATATATTTATTTTATTTAAAGGAGTTATTAATTTAAAAAAATTATAAATTAATTTATTTATTATCAAACCCTTCGATTTTTTGATAAAAATGGAATCACTTACTATTAGTTGGGATTTATTTGTTCAAATTATTACTAAAAATGAACCTTTAGGCAATGATCATATTCGGCAATTTGAAATTATCTTAAGGAATTCAAATATCTTAACTGAAATTAGTTATATTTTTTTAACGGAAATTCAGTTACAGTTCCCTGAGTACATTGATTTTTCTTGTTCAGAAAATCAAAAATATGTTTTAATTCTATTTACCATCGAAGGTCAAGATGTTTATAACCAAATTGGTCACTTTGTTTGCATTTATTATGACACCAATAATATCTTTGTATATGACTCATTAAATTGTAAAAATTATTCTTGTCAAATTGATGAGATATTAAAAACATTATTTCCATTTTATTTTAATGCAGGAAAAAATATAAATTTTCCTCCAGTTCAATGTCAAACTAATTCTGTTGACTGTGGCGTTTTTAGTATCGCATTTGCCATTTCGTTAATAAATGGGCTTAGACCTGAAATAATTGAATACAATGTTGCGTTAATGAGAAACCATTTATTAAATATTTATCTCAAAAATCTCATTGAAATATTTCCTTCTTGTACTCTTTCTAAAAGAGAATACGATAACCGTGTTAATAACTTTAATTTTTACAATCAGTCAAACAAGTTTACAAAAATTAGTAACTATCAGGATATTTTTGATCAGACAAAAAAAGTCATAAATAATACTGTTCTCCAAGGTAGAAAACAATTTGACAACAATAAATATTATAATGATGATAAATTAACTGTTCTCAAAAAAAAGCAAGAAAATAATCTTTTAGCTGAACATAATAGAAAAAAACATGATAAAACATACTTCGAAGCTCATAAAAATGAACTAAATAAAAAAAAGAGAAAATACCATGAAGTTCATAAAAATGAAATAAATAAAAAAAAGAGAAAATACTATGAAGCTCATAAAAATGAAATATATAAAAAAAAGAGAAAATACTATGAAGCTCATTGTTTTGTAATTAATAATATATTCAATGGGGCTCAATGTGTAGCGGAAAATTTGTAGAAATGGGAACATCCAGAAATAAGAACGCAAATGGCCTTAGTGTTACAATTCCACTTTATTTCAAAGTCATAAATTGTTATTGCTAATAGAATTCTCAGCAATTTGTTTAATTTATTTATTTATTTATAATCTGTTAATTTTTACTTCATTTTAAATGATAAGTAATTTCATTTCAACAAAAAAATTCAATAAAGATATAAAAAATAATTAATCCAAAAGAAAATTCGATATATGAAACTAAAACAACAAAAAAAGACGTTGTTGCAAATTTAGTTGTTCTTTAAAGATAATTTTATTGTTGTAAAATGCTTGCTGCTGGTGACCAACGTATCCAAAATAATCATTCATCCGAATCATTCGCCATGGCTTGAAAATCGGGCCAAGGGGTAGTCCCGTCGCTCAGAACACTATGCTAGGTTGGATCTTGTCCGGCGAAGTCGATGAGAAATCGAAACAGGTGACAACGATAGCATCGTACCATTGCACAGTGTCACTAGACGACCAGCTGCGCAAATTTTGGGAATTGGAGGAAGTCCTGCCGGTTAAACATTTTACTGAAGAGGAGAAGGCGTGTGAAAAACATTATGAGAAAACCACGCAGAGAACGGGAGAAGGAAAATACATTGTGCGCTTACCATTCAGAGCGGATTCGTCACCGGAATTTGGGCGTTCACGAGGGATTGCCCTTTCCCGACTAATTAAAATGGAATCAGCGTTTGGAAGGGACAAACTACTGGAGCTGGAGTACACAAAATGTATGACAGAGTATTTAGAGCTCAATCACATGGAATTGACTAGATCAACCGAAATGGAAAACATAATTTTGAATCAAAACAACCAAGTGTACTACAAAACTAACTATCTGCCACATCACGGTGTGTTAAAGGAGAGCACCACAACGAAGCTCCGCGTGGTATTCGACGCATCGTCGAGAACGACAAACGGACCATCACTCAACGAAGTCCTCATGACTGGGCCAACTTTACAAGACGACCTAATGACATTATTATCACGATGGAGGAAACATCAAGTTGTTTTAACCGCCGACATAGAAAAAATGTACCGGCAGATATGGGTGGACGACAATGACACGGATTATCAGAGGATACTTTGGAGAACGTCACCAAACGAACCCATCAAGGACTACCGACTCAAAACGGTAACTTTCGGCACCACGTCAGCGCCTTACTTAGCAGTTCGGACCTTACAACAGTTGGCAAGAGATGAAAGGGAACATTTCCCTTTGGCATCTCGCATAACATTATCAGATTTCTATGTCGATGATTTATTAACCGGGGCAAATTCTGTGGAGATGGCTCTGGAGATCCAAGGACAAATCATTCAGCTGTTACGATCTGGCGGATTCAACCTTCGTAAGTGGGCATCGAATAAACCGGAACTTTTAGTCAACATACCAAATGAAGACAGAGAGTTGAGTGGTGTTCGCAACTTTGAATTCGGCGAAAAGGTAAAGACACTAGGAATGCACTGGTATCCGAGATCAGACATTTTCAAATACAACATCGACCTGAATCTTAATGACAGCAGCACCATCACTAAACGTCAATTTTTAAGCGACATTTCGAAAATTTTTGATCCCCTTGGGTTTCTATCGCCAATAACCATAAAACCCAAGATGATGATGCAAGCTATCTGGCTAAAAGGCACTGGTTGGGATGAAGAAATCCCAAGTGATATTCAACGAGGCTGGCATGAATTTCGGAAACAGATTACGCTGATCCAGGAGATTGAGATCCCGCGATGGATAGGAACGTCGACAGATGCAATTGACGTACATGGGTTCTGCGATGGTTCTTTACACGCCTATGCAGCGGTACTATACGCCCGATCGGTGGATACGTCCGGTAATGTCCAGATTACCCTCATGGCAGCAAAAACAAAGGTGACACCCGTAAAACAGATTTCCCTGCCCCGTATTGAGCTCTGTGGAGCAATTTTACTAGCACGATTATACAAGGCAGTCATAAAAGCAATGAACTTCACTCAAGTAAAATTTCGAGCGTGGACGGACTCGACGATTGTTCTGTCATGGCTCAGGAGCCACCCTAACAAGTACAAAACGTTCGTTGCAAACCGCATAGCAGAGATACAAGACATCTGTAGCAGCGAAGTGTGGCATCATGTCCCCACACAAGACAATCCGGCAGATTGTGCAACGAGGGGCTTATTGCCGGCTGAAGCAATAAAACATCACCTATGGTGGAATGGACCACAGTGGCTGCAAAAATCAGAAGAAAATTGGCCTTCACTAAATGACATAAAAGAAACGGATGATGAAGCACGGACAGTAAAGGTCAATTTGAGTACCACCAATGAAGTAACTACTACAACTTTCGGCTTAGACATTTGTAAATATTCGTCGCTACGAACGCTTATCCGGGTAATTGCATACGTTCTTCGTTTTATTTCGCGATGCAAATCTAAGGAAAGATCAAACGCAACCAAATGGTTAACAACTCGGGAATTAGAAGAAGCTCACAATCTTATGATTAAAAAGGTGCAAGCTCAGGAATTTGAGCAGGAATTGAAGAACCTGTCTTCGAAAGTGCGAACTTCCTTAGGGCGACTAGCAAAGTTGAGTCCCTTTATAGATAGCCTGGGCGTGCTTAGAGTAGGAGGCCGACTGCAAAATGCGCAAATTACTTGGGCCGAAAAACATCCAATTATCTTGCCAAGCCAACACCACGTCACAAACCTAATTATAGACGACCAACATAAAATCACCCTGCATGGTGGGCCACAATTGGTACTTGGATTAATAAGGCGCAAATATTGGATCCTAAAAGCTCGGAGCGTTGTCAGAACACGAATTCACAAATGTATCATTTGCTTTAAACAAAGGGGGGAATGCGGAAGTCAACTAATGGGGAGCTTACCAGCACCAAGGACGAACATCTCTCGACCATTCAGTCATGTTGGAGTGGACTATTGTGGACCTATGGAAATCAAGACATCGAAATTACGAAACGCGAAAAAACACAAATGTTATCTGGCTATTTTCATCTGCTTGGCAATCAAGGCCATACACATAGAGGTCGTTTCGGAAATGTCAACCCAGGCCTTTTTAGCAGCGTTTAAAAGATTTACAGGTCGTCGAGGACTCTGCAGCGATATATATTCTGACAACGGGACAAATTTTATAGGAGCCAGAGCAATTTTGGAGAAGTTTAGGAGGAGTTTAGTAGAAGGTCAAGGGATAAAATGGCATCTAATACCACCAGCAGCGCCGCATTTCGGCGGAATTTGGGAGAGTGCGGTCAAGGCCACGAAGTTCCATTTGAAAAGGGTTATAGGTAATAGTTCGGTAACATTCGAGGAGCTTACTACTTTAACAGCGCAAGTGGAATCATGTTTGAATTCGCGACCGATTTGTCCGTTAACGAACGACCCCTCGGACTTGACTGCGTTAACCCCGGGGCATTTCTTGATTGGAGCACCAATGTTGGCTATACCGGAACCGTCATATTTGGAGCACAAACAACACAGCTTAACTCGTTGGCAATACATTCAGCAGTTAATGCAATCATTTTGGAAACGATGGAAAAATGAATACCTGACACAGCTTCAACAGCGTCCGAAATGGAATGCACAAATTAGGAATTTGCAGAAGGATGACCTTGTGTTGATTAAACAAGAAAACCTACCACCGTGCAATTGGATACTAGGAAGAGTCATTGAGACACATCCAGGTTCAGACAATCTAGTTCGCGTCGTCTCAGTAAAAACTAAAGACTCAATTTGCAAACGTCCCGTTACCAAATTATGCCTCCTTCCGATCGAAACTAATCCTATTCAACAATCACATCACATACTATAAAACAAGTAAATTACCAAAATATCCAAAATTTCTTAGAAGTTTTCCAAGCCATCCTCATCCACATTCCGCAAAACTAATCAAGTTTGATTGATTGTAACGATTTCTTCAATCTTTTGTCTGTTCTTTCTTCCCAGATCAGTATAATAGCAGCATTACATTAAGTAAACATTGGGACGCTGTCCCAACGCCGCCCCGGAGCATGTTCCATCCTGGAACCACCTAAAAGGAAAATAAGAAACAAAGAAACTAATGTTCAGCAGATTACAAATGTACTTATCTGATGATCGAAACCTCCATAAGATTTGGGCCATGAAAACACCAGCGAAGACACCTTGGAAGAAACTATTACATCCTACCTAAAATAGAACAGCATAACTAACATTAGATTAAGAAAGTACATAAATGAAGTATACTAAAATTAGTTTAAGAAATTAAATAAATAACAATTAGATCAAACAAATAACAATAAAATATAACAAATCACTGACCTGCACCACCAAACGCAACCAACGATGAACAAAATTCACAAACACTTATTATCAGTAGCATTATTAAAAACATAAACAAACTAGAACTGTCATTTCGAGACAGTATAACAATTAACACCTCTTCTTGATATAAACCTTCGCAAAGCAGCAATGAAAGCATCTGTTGTTAGCGCTGAGACTAGCTCGATATGTATTGCCTTCGTTGCCATACAAACAAAGATACAGAGATAGGCCTTTAATAACTTCGCCTTTCTGCACGGGGATGCTTTTATTACCACTGGTCCTGCATAATCGATGCCCACCTTGCTGAATGGTTTAGATATGTTGACCCGAGCTTCTGGCAAGTCTCCCATTCGTTGTTGGCAAACTTCCTTTCTATAACGAAAGCATGTGACACATTTGTGTAATCTGGTGGAGATAGCTCTTCGTGCATCCAAGATCCAATATTTGCTTCTGCTGGTTGCTAACACTAGAGAAGTTCCACCATGTAATGTGTCTCGATGCAATTGGTCAATGATGAGTGAAACTATATGGTGAGCCTTTGGAAGGATAATTGGGTGCTTTTTGTTGTACGTTATAGACGCATGCGATAAACGACCCTTCAATCGCATTATTCCTTGGGTATCAATAAATGGAGTTAACTGCAATAACTTGCTTTTTGGTGACAGAGGTTTATTTTGACTCAAATGATCGTAATCCTTGGGAAAACTTTCTCGTTGTACCTGCCTAAATATAATCCTCTCTGCGTTGCGTATTTCCTCGTTAGAGATGAAACCGACTTGCTTCTTTGATTTGTCCCTGCAATTGCCTACGAACCGAAGGAGTAGTGCGATGATCCTGGTTGTTTTTCCAAATGAAGAGTAGCGAGTAAGAATGTCTTCTTGGATTTCCACTACAAAATTTGCTGAACGGACAACCTTAGCCTCCAAGTTAGTCATTGTCTCACCTTGCTTTATGTTCGGCCAATTTTCCTCTGATTTAGTTAACCATGCTGGGCCATGCCACCATATATCTTTGGACAGCAGGTCTTCTACTGTCGTGCCTCTGGATGCCAAATCAGCAGGGTTATCTGTAGTAGGTACATGTTTCCAAGTCTCATATTTTATGCTGTCCTGAATTTCGACCACCCTATTTGCTACATAGGTCTTCCATCGAGATGGATGTTCTCTGATCCATTGTAATGCGATGGTTGAGTCCGTCCAGGCATAAATGGGAACATTTTCTAATTCCATATCCGTAACAGTGGTTTTAATAAGTCGTGCAAGAATAACTGCCCCATTGAGTTCGAGTCGTGGAATAGTTGTGGGTTTTGTAGGTGCCACTCTGGTCTTCGCAGTTAATAATGTGGATGAAATGCTACCGTCTTGTTGAACCACTCGTAAATAAAGCACCGCCGCATATGCCCTGGATGACGCGTCGCAAAAACCGTGAAGTTGAAGTTGAGCTGTATTAGTGTATCGAATCCATCTCGGAATTTTGATCCGAGGTAAAGTTGTTAAATCCTGTTCGAATTTCCTCCAATGGTAGGTGACGGTTGATGATGCAGGATCATCCCATGCACAACCTGTTATCCACATTGTTTGCATCAGTATCTTTGCCACCACTATCACTGGTGCTAACCATCCTAGAGGGTCGTACAATGAAGCAATTTCCGACAATATAGTACGTTTGGTGTATACGTCTTGCTCTGGCTTTGGCTTGAAATGAAATGTGAAGTAGTCTTCACCAGGCAACCATTGTATCCCCAGAGTTTTAATTGCCTCCTCTTCGCAAATGTCTAAAGCACCTCGCTTCTCGCAGTATTCAGGTGGTAAGTGTTCTAATAAACCTTTGTGATTGCTAGCCCACTTTCGTAAATTAAATCCCCCCGACTTCATCATATTGATTAACTCGGTCTGCAGAAGTTTAGCTGTGGGTATATCGTCCGCTCCAGTTAACAGATCATCAACATAAAAATCCTTCATTGTTACCGTTGATGCCAGTGGCCAATTCCTGTTTTCATCGATGGCCAATTGTTGCAGAGTTCGTATGGCAAGGTAGGGTGCGGATGTTGTGCCGAAGGTAACCGTTTTCAGCTCGTAGTCTTGTAGTTGATCAGTAGTTGGATGGGTCCATAGTATTCGTTGAAACGAGCGTTGCTCTGGATGTATGAGGATCATGCGATACATTTTTTCAATGTCCGCCGTCATCGCGATTCTATGCTTTCGCCACTTTAATAATATAGCGAAAAGTTTAGGCTGTAAAATTGGACCCTTCAGGAGATGATCATTTAATGATTTGCCGTTGGTTGTCTTGCTCGAAGCATCAAAAACTACTCTCAACTTCGTGGTCGTGCTTTCCTTGAAAACAGCGTGGTGTGGTATATAATAATGTGGCTTGTCTTCAGCAGCTGGAACTAGCAGTTCCATATGGTCGAGCTTGAGGTACTCGTCGAGACATGCAGTGTAGTCTTTGGCTAGTGTTGGGTTTCTCCTAAATTGTTTTTGTAGAGCTGTAAATCTTGCCAATGCCTGAGGTCGCGATTCGCCTAAGTCAGGAGTCTCATTGTTAACAAATGGCAGTTTTACTTGGTACTGCCCATTACTCTGCCGTTCATGTGTAGTTCCATAAATGGTTTGACATTGAACGTCTTCTTCCTTAAACACTGGATGCGTGGGGTATTCCTCGATGTCGAAAAACTGTTTCAATTGCTGGTTGAGATCGTTTTCCGTTGTAGCCACTAACGAAATTGCTTCTCGATGTGGTTGATTGGAGTTTGGTCCTAATAAAATCCATCCAAAAATGGTGTTGATAATCGCCGGAGCTGTTTTTGTTCCTTTAATGAGTCCTGGTTCCACTATTTGGGCATAAACGTTTACCCCGAGTAATGCGTCAATTTTTCCTGGTTTCCAATAGGTCGGATCAGCTAAGGTGAGACCGTCTATATGGTGTAAGTTTTCCTTGGAAATTCGTTGTCGTGGCAAAGGGTTTGTGATCTCCTTTAGTATTATGAAGGTTTCCTCCACTATGGGTCCAGTTAATTGCCTGGATTGTAATTGTAAGGTAGCCTCCTTACATGAGCTGGCTGCAGCGCAATCGGCTATACCAGTAATTACCATTGAAGTGGGGTTGCATTGTGCGCCTACTCTGGAGCAGGCTTTTTCTGTTAGGAACGACGATTGCGATCCTGGATCGATGAGACATCTTAAGGTGGTTGCTTGCCTTGATCCACCTTTGACGGTTACTAATGCCGTTGCTAGTAACGCACGCACGTTTTGCCTTGTTACAAAGGCTTGAACTGATTCTGGCTTCATTGTGTTGTGAGAATTTTCTGCTTGTTGGTCCTTCGGTTTCGGTTCATTAATGTTGTCCTTAAAGTTTGGGGGATACGATGTAGGTACCTCGCTTGCCTTATCTTGATGAAGTGATGTATGGTGCCGTTGTTTACATTTAAAACAGTTGTATTTGCTGGTACAATTGACTTGACGATGATTGCTAGATAAGCAGTTAAGGCATAAATGTGCTTTGTTAAGGATCTTGTGTTTGTCCTCAGGCGTCATTTTGTTATATTTATAACATTTAAGAACGAAATGTTTTCCCTTACAAGCTGGACATCTTCCTTCCTTTGTAGCATGATACACTGCTGTACTTGAATTGGAGTGCGCTTTGGGCTTAGATTGCATTGTTTTAGAACCTACGGCATCTGCAATAGATTCGAGCACCGTCAGCCGAGTTGTGACAAATGTCTTGAATTCCTCGAAGCTTGGTAGGTCATCCTTGGCACCTTGCTCTTCTTCCCACAGCTTCAGTGTGTGGAATGGAAGCTTCTGAACTAAAAGATAAATTAATAGAACATCCCAGGCCTGCGTGTTCACTTTGAGACCTTTCAGCTGTTGCAAACACTCTTCAGATGTGTCTATTAAAGTTTTGATTCCCTTTGCTGTTTCCGTCATTAGTTTTGGTTGATTTACTAGCCTTTTTAACTGGTGATTCACCAAAATGCGCGTGTTTTCGAAACGACCCCTCAATTTATCCCATGCAGGGATATAATCCGCATCCGTAATTGGCGTGTGTCGTAAAACTTGCTCCGCTTCTCCTATTAAACATGATTTGAGGTGGTACAGCTTTTGTACTGGAGACAGTTTGGTGTTATTGTGAACTAAAGACGTAAACATGTCACAAAATGACCTCCACATGTCGTAGTCACCATTGAACTTCGGAAGGGAAATCCTTGGAAGAGCTGGTTCCTGATGCATCGTGACCACTGATGGTTCATTCTGGATAGGGAGATCGTTGCTTTTAAGCTTGCGTAGACCTTCCTTTAAATCGCTTACATATTCCGAATATTTTGCTTCGGTGGAGTTATAATACTCCTCAGAAATATATTCTGGGTCCTTCTCGTCGCTTTCGGATTCCTTTGGTGTTTGTTCCTCATAATATTGTTGCATTATTTGTAAATCCAGAGCATTGTATCTCACCCATAAATCCTTTAGGTCGGAGATTCGGTTCTCATAATGACCTTGATTCCGTTTAGCTAAAGCCGTTTTCTTCGCATTCTCAATATAATTTAAAATCCTAGCTCGTAAAACGCGTTCTTCAATCAGCAATTTTTTGAGATCAGACATTGTTGTAATTAATCTCTTAGCGAAGGGACAACCGCAAATTTAATGAATAAACTGGAATTATACACGGGCCACTTACTATTCCTGGATGGAACCACCAAAATGTTTTGTAATTAATAATATATTCAATGGGGGTCAATGTGTAGCGGAAAATTTGTAGAAATGGGAACATCCAGAAATAAGAACGCAAATGGCCTTAGTGTTACAATTCGACTTTATTTCAAAGTCATAAATTGTTATTGCTAATAGAATTCTCAGCAATTTGTTTAATTTATTTATTTATTTATAATCTGTTAATTTTTACTTCATTTTAAATGATAAGTAATTTCATTTCAACAAAAAAATTCAATAAAGATATAAAAAATAATTAATCCAAAAGAAAATTCGATATATGAAACTAAAACAACAAAAAAAGACGTTGTTGCAAATTTAGTTGTTCTTTAAAGATAATTTTATTGTTGTAAAATGCTTGCTGCTGGTGACCAACGTATCCAAAATAATTCAACGGTTAAATTCCCTTTGTTTAGTGCAGCGGTTTATTGAACCGCTACCCACATGCCGGTTAATAAAACGAAGATTTTTTTTTTTTTTGCGATTTTTAACAATCTGATTTCCTCCATGAGATTTGCCGTAATTAATGTAATTTTTGTTTGTAAAAGAAAACAATTTTATGCTTCTTTGGTATTTGTTTTATGCTTCTTTGGTCTTTCATAACACCTATGTACAGTACATATTCTTTCCTAAAAATACAAATTCGCAACACATAGCGCAAAGGTTACGCACCAAACGCAAAACTTAAGTCGGCAATAATAATAAGTCGGTTGTAATAATAACCAAAGCATAGGACATAGAGATGTACAGTTTCTGCAATAAATTTTTAATAAATCCCACGTTGAAACCACTTAAATCAGAACCAAAGGAAGGACACAAAGAGATGCAATTTAATTAAATTTCTAATAAATATCCCACGTTGAAACAAGAACAATTTGTTAAAATTATCTCCAAAAAAAAATTATATTCCATCACCGTGGTACATGCATTTCATTGGAGACATGCTCTTTAAGAAAAAAGTGCATTACAGCTCCAAATGCAAGTCCAAATTCGAATGCCAAAAGTTCTCCTGGTGTCGATGTCGCTGGTTATTATATTCCCTTGGAGTCGTTTGATAGATGGGCAAATTTGTTCTAAATTATTATTGCCCAATATTTTATGTACTGCCACATTAAATCTTACGAACGCATATAGGCAATATTTTGCGCAACCAAAATGTCGGTTCGTGGTTGTTTACCTTTGGGCTTCGTCGTTGTCGCCTTAACATCTTGTTTTGTTTACGGTTGCGCGATGTGAATTTGTGATTTAATTTACCAGGTGAAATTTTAATTGGGTGGCGTTGTTTTGTGCATGTTTTTTTTGTATTTTTGTAGTTTTAGTTTTTTTTGTAATTTTTAATTCTAGTAGCTGTCAATTAATTTCTGAATTCATTATTTATTAATAATAATATTTTCCTTTTATGTAATTCAAGTTATATTTAATTCATTCATTCCACTTAAAACAATTTTAATTTAGTTCATTTTTTGTACTTTTGTGTCTTTTTATGTTGTTGTTGCATTTTTGTTGTTTTAGGTGCATTTTAAGAGGGTTTGGGCTGTGCCAAACACTCATAAAAATAAAATATATAAAAAAAATAGAAAATACTATGAAGCTCATAAAACTGAAATACTTGAACAAAGAAAAATAAAGAGAGGGGTTTTTGAAAATTCTTTAAAATCTGATACCGATTATCATAATAGTACTAACAAAATAAATGATCAGTTAATGGAATTAGATTTATTGAATGACATATCAAATAATAGAATTAGAAGCGATCATATTGATACCTTTTTTAATTTCATGAAACAAAATTTTATTAATTTGAATTTTAAAAATTTGAACTTCAGTTTTTGTTCTAATTTACTCATAGAAAACTCAAGTGTTTGTACTGATAACTCTTGGCCGGAAAATAAAAAGAATTTCAAAATTTATTATGCACGTAATAGTGAAAATGATTTTGAATCAGATTATCATTTTATATGCTCTTATTATGACACTAAATCAATTATTATTTTCAACTCTTGTCAATGCATGGATATGTTACAACAACTTAATAATGTTTTATTAAAACTGTACCCTTACTATTTTTCCGCTAAAAAAACTGTACAACATATTTTTTTCGAATCAGATGCAGCTACTTGCTATTCGGGCGTTTTTAATATTGCAATTTTAGTTTCATTGCTGTGTAACATAAGATCAAGCACGATAAAGTATAGTGTGGATGAAATCCAATCACTTTTATTAGATATATTAAAATATAAAATGATTCGCCATTTTTCGCTTGTTAGTAATCAGATTTCTAATCTTTCAAATTTTAGATCGGATACAGAGGTAGGTTTGTTTCATTCTGCTAGGAATAAAATTTTAAATTTGCGATGGTTGGACGATTATCACATGTTTTATTTTAATCGTTTATTGAAGTATTATTCTTATTTTATGCCTGTTGACAGAGCCGGATTAAGGATGTGGAGGCCCCTAGGCGAAACCTGTGGTGCGGGCCCCCTTCCCAAAAAAAAAAAAATTTAAAACCATTAACCTTGGCAGTAGAAAGAGAACAATATTTTAATGCTTTCAAATTCAATTTTTATACATTCGCTAGTACCTTTTCCAGTAGCAAGACATTGAACTTGCGAGGAAGACGTCGTCTACAGGAAGCCCGGAAACCTGCACCTGGACATTGCCAGGGTAATCCTGACTTGTCACACTCAAAAAAACTGCTACATTAACCTAGGGCATCACACCAGCCGAGACAATATGAGTTTTGGACAATTGGATCCCCCTTCGACCGAGCAGGTTATGTTAGTGTGGCTGTATGTATTTTTATTAACTTCTGCCAATGTCCCTTTGACCGAGATCATTCTGATCGGATAAACAAGCTTGGCATTTTTCAAGAGCACTCTATCGGATAAAACACTTTAAGCAAGCCCGTTGGTTTTCTGTCTTCAAAGTAAAGCAGGAAAAATGAAACAAGCTGAAAAGAAAATAATGATCTCAGACTCTGAACCTATTAATTTTTGCTTGGCCGTTGGTCGAGATTACGAAAATATGATTGAATATTGAAGAATTCGGCTACCAGAGCAAAGTATTTTTATGTTATAGTACTCTAGCAATGGAACTGGAATACGAGTTTTTCAAAGAGATTCTCTTGGATACGCACTTTACTCATACGACAATGGGAAGGAAACTATGTATATAAAAAAGCTCGTGCTTCTGAAATCTGGCAGTCATTAACGACGTTCTCTATCCTTTGAGGTTATTCCAAACCACTGTATAAACAGAACTCTCACTTAACTTTTGTAACAATCGTGTGTCAAATAGTAGAAAACTTGGAGAAGTCTAATTCTGATTGAATTGTTGAAATTACACACAGCTATTCACCACAACAGAACAAGAGATCGTGTTTCTTATTTGTTTAGACAAGCGAGACTCGCACCACCTATACTCCGGGGGAGCTGAACTACTTCTCGTTGTCGTTGCTTTATGGAAGCTATCTAATGAAGGTTAGAACACAAATTCGGGCGACACGTACTTATTGCATCCACACAACGAGCTTTCTTTCCAACCTTTGATACGGCGCATACAATAATAAAGGGAAAAAGCATGGCCCGAATAAATACACTACCGTCGTGTCCTTTCTATACCTCTCTCGTGAAAAACCGGTTCTGCTGCTGCTGAAGGAATACTAGTGTAGATTAGGCCAATGAGGATATCTACTATACACTAGGATTCTTTCTGCTGAAGATGTTACTACACTTCCCCCTTGCCTTTTCTATACCTCTCTCCTATAAAACCGGTTCGGTGACAGTTGAAGGAGTAGTGCAGATACCCTCAATGTGATGATGATAAAATTATATATAATATGTAATACTGCATCGGTAATCAGCCCGGAGCGCCGAATTAAAATGTTTAGGGGGCAGAAATACAGGAAGGGCTCAATGCCTCACATACCATTTTCCGCCTCGATTCTTACGAAACATGTTTGTGAATTTACAGTCCAGTCGTCAAATGACGAAAATTTCATTGTTTAACATTATTCATTATTCTACGATCGGATCGTACCGTATACTATATCAAAACGAAACGATGCGTCTTATAAATTCGCGTCCCCTAATTAGCCGAAATCGCAACTTCTTTCCAAGCTTCTTGTATAGTTTGAAATAGCTCGAGTTGTAAGTATATTTGCAAGTAAGAGTTTCTATGATCATTTTCAGTAGAAACAAAATCTATGCGCCTCCGGATCCACCTGCACCGGAAAGTCGGTGCCTTATGTGATGGACTGCATAAAATATTTTTGTGTGTGGTGCGGGCCCCTATGTGGTGCGGGCCCCTAGGCGAGCGCCTATGTTGCCTATGCTTAGATCCGGCCCTGCCTGTTGATACAATTCTTAGTTCAAATCCTGATAGAATACCAACAATATCTAATAACTGTAAGCACATTCAAATATTACACGCTGAAAATCATTGGATTTGCAGTTATTATGATACTAAATCAATTTATATTTATGATTCATTAAATATGAAATATCTTAAACCAGCAAATGAAATTTTTTTATTAAAATTACATCCGTACTATTTTGAAACTGACATGCCCATTATATATTTCCCAAATGTGCATATGCAGCCAAATTTTAATGATTGCGGTGTTTATACTATCGCCTTTGCAGTTTCGATTTTATTAGGATATGACCCGGCAGATGTACAATTCCACGAAAATGTGTTACGATCTCATTTGTTAAAAATATTTGATGAAAACATTTTGGAAATGTTTCCAGCAACAATCGTTCAAAATACAAGGATACATGAATACAAAATTTATCAGATAAAAATTAATGATTACACTAATGTAAGTTTTCGGCTCATGGACAAAGTTGCTATTGACTGCATTGATTTAACTGATTTTAAAACAATTAATAATATTAATAAAGAGGTTAAGAAATCCAGCAAAGAAAATTATGTTATTGATACCGCTGATTTGTTGAACATTGTTGATTGTTTAAGCCACAAAAATGAATCCATAAAATTTTCAACTAAAATTAATAAGAATAACAATAGCATTAAAGAAAATGTTACAGAAAATAGTATAATTAATAAAATAAGTCAAGGTAAAATAAAATTAATCGATACTGATTTCTTGAATGTAGATCTAGGAGGTAAAAATACTTTAAATGTAAAAAAAAGGAACTTGTAAGTTCATGGTTTAATGATGAGTGGTTACTAACTCATAAAGAAAAGTTTATAAGTAATATTGAAAGATGCATGAAATCAGAGGATAATTTTAAACATAAAAGTGATGCTTCAATAAGAGTTGATGCTGAAAGAATAGTTGATCGATGCATTTACACTATTAAAGACACTAATAACAAACTATACTCACAGTATATTAATTGTAAGAATCAAGTGAAAGCTTGTTTGTCACGGGCAGAATTATTTCCAAGAGAAGACAAAGATAATTTTCGAGATGCCCTTTGTGGACTATCTAAGCATACTGCTTTGACAGAGCCTTATTTTACCGATAGTGCCTATTATGCTGTTAAATCAATTAATAAAGATTTACTTTATGAATCTATGCAGGAAAATTTTAATATAGCTATTGAATTAAACGAGATTGGCCAAGCAACTAACATTTTTGGAAAGGAAAATGTATGGAAGTGTAATAGGCTTTGTAAAACTAGTGATATATACATAATACACGAATTACATGATGTTTTTATGAATATAGCTTCATGTAAATTTAAAAATTTACAAATTTTTTTAAATAATTTGAAGTGCTCGGTAAATTTACAATTAAATAAACTTGGTCATTCTCATGCATGCTATATAAAACCTTCATCATGTGAATCCAAATTCTTACCACTTCAGATTCTTTCCTGTCATTTTCCAGCATTACGTAAAATAAAGAAATTAATTTATAACATAAAAAGACTATATGAGCAAATAGAATTCATTGATGAAGCATTAACTACTGCAAACTTTCTTCAATTAAAAAAAATTGCCGAAGAAGCTGAAATAAAATCTGTAGCGTATCCGAATAAACGTAATGATCATCATGATTTAAATGAAAGAAATTTGAGACAAATACACTCAGTTACTTTAGAAAAATTCAAAGAAATATCAATGGACCTCCCTATATATCCATGCTGTTCGTGCAACAAACTTAAAATTAAACATAACATTAATACAGTTTCTAATGTGATACAGAACCTTCAAGATAAAGCTGTCTGGAAATTAATAGTTCAAGAATTGTCTGATCATGAACTAGAATATATTTGTACTTATTGCTACTCTCAAATTCATTCAGATGAAGTACCTTCAGTTTGCTTTCTCAACAACCTTAAAATTCAAGATACACCAAAAGAAATTGTTTGTTTAAATGAAATTGAGAAAATGTTAATTCAGAGAGGAAAGTGTTTTCAGACTATTCAAAAAATGAGTACTGTTATGAATAAAAATCTACCTAACAAAGAAACGTTTCAAAAAGTTGTTGGTAGAGTTGTTCATTTACCATTGCCAATAGAACAAACAATTACAAAAATTTGCAAAGAATGTGAACCTATTAATGTTAATCATGAAATTCATATATTAGTGCGTACAGTACCAAATAAAAATAAAGTTGTTTGGGAATATTTAGCTAACATGAATAAAGTCTTGAGTGCTTTAGAATGGTTTAAAAAGAATAATCCTCTGTATTCAAAAATAGTTCTTCCAGGCTCTGCCGAAAAGTTACAGGAAATTTTAAATAAAGCTCCTCCAGTAGAATTTGAAGAATTCGTTAATAAAGAAGAACAAATAAAGGTTAATTTTCAAGATGATCAATTAAATACACCTAGTAAAAATAAAAGTACGAAAATTATTAATGTAAACGATAATGATCGTGAAGCTTTATTAACGCTAGCATCGCAATCAAATCCTTTTTATGAGCATTATTCAATTTATCCAATTCAAGAATCACGAAAAAATGAAACAGCTTCAAATTTATACCAGCAATGTAAAGTCCACGAAATGCCTCTAAATAAAACCATAAAAGAATTAGATTTAATGTGTTTCCCCGATCTTTTTCCATTTGGAATAAACGGTCAAAATTGTTGCAGAGCAAGACGCCTTCGTGATTGTGATTTTATTAAAAATGTATTAATGTCGAAAGACTCGCGTTATCGGAGAAATAAACAATATCTTTTTTACTTATTAAATGATTGTAACATGCGTCAGTTAAACGGTGGAATTTTTCAATCTCTAAATATAGTAAACCCCAAATCAAAATATACAAAAAAACAGTTCTTAGAAAATTTAGATCGTGGGAATTTAGAATCAAATTTAAATAACGTTTTCTCTCGACTTCGAAATACTCAGCAGTTTTGGAAAAAGCCAATGTGTGATCTTAATGCAATGATATTTCACTATGGACCTGCTACGTGGTTTTTGACAATAAGTCCGAGTGAATGGACAAACTCACAATTGGTGCAATATCTTAAAGATATAAATAGTGATTTGGATACCTCTAAAATGTCAATAAATGAATTGATCGCATTTGATCCTGTCTCTGTCGCACGTTTTATGGACATTCAATTTCATGCTTTACTCTCTGCAATTTGTACAAAAAATGGACCTATAGGAAATGTAACTAATTATTTTTGGCGGCGTGAATACCAACAAAGAGGTATGGTTCATTTTCATCTTTTAATTTGGATTAAAGATGCTCCATTACTTGGACAGTCTTCTGATTTTCAAGTTTCAGAGTTTATCCAAAAGTACATTACTTGTGCCTTACCAGACAAAACAAATTCTCCATTGTTATATGAACGAGTATGGAAATGTCAACGTCATGTACATAACGATTATTGCATGCGAACAAAAAAAACACAAACTGCTTTTAGAAAAATTTGTCGGTTTGGATTTCCCCGTCCAGAAAGGAGTATATTTGAATTAAACAATGTTCAAAAATCGGTATGTGGAAGACGAAATTTAAAATCGAATAGTAGGTTATACTATCTACCCAGAAATAAAAATGAGTGTAATATTAATGATTACAATTGTACAATATTACTAATGTGGAATGGAAATATGGATTTGCAATATGTTGGTGACAAATCTACTGCTTTAACTATATATTTAACAAAATACATTTTAAAACCAGAAAAAACTGGCCCCGAATATATCTTTGAAAATATTCAATCGACTGATTCGTTATGCAGTCGTTTATGGAATCTAGGTATGCGAATGTTGAGTCATAGAGAATGCGGAGCAATCGAGGCGGCAGATACATGTCTTGGATTTTCTTTATGCGGGAATGATACATACACTGTTATTAGATGGTTGAATGTATTTATGATAAGAAATAAGAAAATAAAACCTATCAAAGCTTTGAAATCAATAAATGATAATAGTACTGATATTTTTTATGAATCTTTTATTGATACACACTATGCTAACCGTCCTGAAGAGTTGAATTCGATGAATTTATATGACTTTGCTAGCTGGTATGATGTACAAAATAATGAACCTAAACGGGAAAATGTTGAATATTATAAAATTGGAGGTGGAAAATTCTTAAAAAAAAGAAACAGGAAATATCTTATAAATCATTTTAAATTTAAAGTTGATTCACAACCAGAGCAATACTTTTATGCATTATTATTACTTTTCAAGCCATGGAGAGATACCGATGAATTAAATTCTGGTTTTCAATCTTATACAGAAGCTTTTTTATTTTTAAAAGATGATATTCCAGATGCATTGTTATACCATGATAAAATAATTGGCCGAGAATTAAATTTGCAGGCAATGAAAAATTTAATTGAAGAAGAAAATTTGATGCAATTGCAAAATGATAATAAAAAAAAATGTAATGATCCTAATAAAGATATTGATGAAGTAGTAAACTCTATACCCGCTGAAACTGAAAATATAATGAATGATTTCAGAGATGCAACAGAAATGATAGAAAAGCAGGAAAATTTTGATTGGAAAAAAGCACTTGAATCAGCTAATATTGATCAAACTAGAGTATATAATACACTCATTAATGATGTAGCTAGTATTGACAGAGTGTGTCGACTTTTTGTAACTGGAGAAGCAGGTACTGGAAAAAGCATTTTAATAAAAATAATATCTTATGCTATTAAGGATCTCTACAATAAAGATGTAGCTATAGCAGCACCTACTGGAATAGCAGCATTTAATATTAATGGTTTCACGATTCATCGATTATTTCGTCTACCAATCGAGCACGAACGAACTCCTGCTTACTATCAATTAAGTGATGATGAACTTAAATTTATAAGAAATCAATTGAGAAATGTTTCCGTTATTATAATCGATGAAATATCAATGGTTTCCAACATTACTTTACTATATCTTCACTTGAGGTTAGTGGAAATTTTTAATACTTTTGGTGAAGATGGGTATTTTGGGCAAAAGCACATATTGGTCTTTGGAGATCTTCTACAATTACCACCTGTTAATGAAGGTCAGGTTTTTGAAAAAATATATAAGCGACAGCTCGTAAAGTATGTGCCATCTATAGGAACATTCAATCTATGGTCTTTATTCAAGTTCGACGAATTAAGAATCAATATGCGCCAAAGAAATGATCATACTTTTAAAGATATATTAGCAAATATTCGGTTAGGAATAGTTTTGAATAAAGACACTACAATTTTAAACAGTAGACGCATTAACTTTAATAGTTCAAATATTATCGACCGGAGAAATGAACTTTTTGAATACTTAATAAATAACCTACCTGCTAATACTGTTTGCATACTTCCAACTAATGATATGTGCAATTCTCTGAATAATGCAATGTTAAGCAAAAATAATAATGAAGAAATACTTTTGCTTGCCCAAGATGTCGTTGACACTCAAATCAATCATTTGAGAAATCAAGCTATAAAAAAATTGTCAAAAAATGATGAAATAATTTCTCGAACCGCTGGTTTAGCAAAAGCTATAAAAGTGAAAATTGGTGCCAGTGTCATGATACGTAGGAATATTGATGTTACTAAAGGGCTTGTAAATGGCACAATATGTAAATTAGATTCTGTATCAAGGTCAGTTAATGGAGAGATAGATTCTATCAATCTTAAACTCAACAATGGTACTGTTGCAGCTATCAATCGTGTTAAAGTTAAATTTGAAATTAATAAAGGTGTTTCGGTCACTCGAGAACAATTTCCACTGATCTTAAGTTATGCAATCACTGGGTGCCTTCCATTTAGACACAGAGAGACACAGTGTTACACTGTGTCCGACGCAGAAGTGTTCCATCAACGACACAGCTAGACACAGCCGGGCACAACTAAGACAATGCTACCAACCCTCGCCAATTGAAATGTGATCGTTAATTTATAATTACAACAATATTGTTTCATTTTTATGATTCCCAGCATTTATAAGATGTCGGGTAAATTAATTTAAAGAAATTATCAACATAAAATTTACGATTTACTTGCCAAACAAAAATAAAAACGAGGAAAGTGCGCCGTGGCGGATTTTTCATGAACTTATGTGTTCCATTTGGGCTTACACAGAACGACACAGAGCGACACGCTGTGTCGGACACAATTGTCTTTCTGTGTCTAAATGGAAGGCACCCACTGTTCATAAAAGCCAAGGTTTAAGTTTGGATAGCATTCTTGTAGATGCTGGAGAGAAAATTTTTTCATGTGGTCAAATTTATGTTAGCCTATCAAGAGTTACCACTTTAGATGGACTTCATTTGATAAATTATGACCCAGATAAAATTTGTGCTAATGTAGATGCTATTGTAGAATACAATCGCCTTCGCACAACTTACAAACCAGAACTTGAACTTTATAAGCTGCCTGAAAATCGTGGTGGTAAACAAATAGATAGAATTTGGACAGTTCCTAAAAGAGTACTTGAAGCTCAAAAAAATTGTTTAGAAAGTGATAATTACGAATCTTGGATTATAAAAGGACTTCCGAATAGAGAGAAAGTATATTGTTATATTAACGTATCAGTTCAAATACTTTTTCATAGTACTATCATAAGAAATAAAATAAGTAGTTTACCAAAAAACAACATTTTAAAAATTATTTTAAATGAATACCGATCTGGTCAAATAAAAGATTTATTAAAATTAAAAGAATCAGCAGGACCAGTATATGATCCGAGTTCTAAACGAAACTTGTTCAATTTCCTTAATTCTTTAATTATAAATTTTGAACCTTTAAAAAATTTGTTTCAAAATAAAATTGCTGTAATAACTAAATGTGATTCTTGTGATATAAGTACAGTGAAAGAAATTAATGATATTATACTTACCATAGATGTACCTGTTTTAAAAGTATATTCTATGGATGCAATTTTTCAATTCAATTTTGTTGATCCAATTAAAATTAAAAGTGAGTGTAAAAATTGTAATAATGCAATAACTAATGGAATAATGAAAAAAAGATTTATAATGTGCAATAAATTATTAATTTTTGAACTTAATGTTTTTAATGAAAAGCTAATAAAACAAAATGACACTTCTAAGATTAATATAAAAGGAGTACCTAATTTTAAAATTACTATTTTAGATGTAGTATTTCATATTATTAGTGCCATTTTCCTAGAAAATAATCAGTATGTTTGCATGACTCGTAATGAAAAAAATGGTTGGACTTATATTCAAAACGATAAAATATTAAATAAAGTTTGGCCAAGAAATTCTAAAAATGCATGCATATTTTTATTACAGGAAAAGAAAAAGTAGTTTATGCATATAACTCATTTTCTTTTCGTTGGTATCATTTCTTTGCAGGGTTCAGGAAGCCTTCTCCACTAATAAGAACCCAATTTGGTAGCGGGTACGCTGGGAACAACTGGCCCGACATCACACGACAATTACAATAAACTAAGACTTACCTAGGTTGTTAATTAGTAGGACACTTCTCCTCCTTCACATTCGGATGAGGATTTCTTCCCGAACTTCATATTTAGAAATCTGAAAGGGTACGGGAGGGACTGACCAGCACACAGGGCGTGCTCCAACGGCTAATTATTTTATTATAATTATCCACTCCGGAAATTCCGAAAATGTGGCCGAGGGTTGTCAAGCCGGTCCTTGCAACCCAAAATTCAGGCGAGCCCGAGCCCCGAGATTTTTTCCGGAAGTGGAAAGGGAATGCCCAGGACCCAAGATTCATTTTAAAATCAAAATTTAAAATTTATTAATATAATATATTTCCGATTCCACACTGGAATCCTGGAAATAATGGGCATTTCCCAATATAAACAGGGCCCCTGGAGCGGTCAGTCTATCATTTTTTTACTAGAGTGTGAAGTTTACTCGCACGCCATTTGGTTTAAGAAATGCATCCTAATCATTCCAGATGTTTATAAATGAGTCACAAGAGACTTAGACTTCATTTATGTCTACCTAGACGATATACTTATCGCTAGTAGATCCGAGGAAGAGCATCTAAAAAAAAAAAACAAATTAAATAAAACTCCCCAAAAATACTTTAAAAAAAGTAAAAAATTGCACGACCAGAACCTTATAATAACGAATAAATAATTAAACAATAAATAAATAGATAAAATTTTCTTTAACCCTTTCAAATAAGGAACAAATTTTTAATTTTTAATTTCAGTTTAAAATATTTTTAATTAATTAATTAACTTCATAAAAATATATTTTTCTCGTATATGAAGAAAAGAAATTAATAATAAATAAACACAAAAAAAATATATATAAAAATTTACAGATTACAGATAAAAAATTAAACGAATTGAAACTATTGATTTCAAAGTTACATATTTGATCCTCTCAAGTAACTGAAATTAATTAGGGTACGACCAAATATATGTATATATAATCTTAAACACATTGTTTTCATCGGGATCTTGGAAATGTGTATATAATCTGCAATGAAATTTATGAAATTGAAATAACTAATTTTAAATTTGAATCTTATATCTTCTCAATTTAGTGAAATCAAGTAGTTCACGACCAAAATGAGGTATACATATAGATTACTCCAAAAATTAAAGTTTATATTCACATTTTGAACACATAGAGATTTGACCACCTGAGTATAACACAAATAATTTGGATCTATATTTTCTTGATAAAAATTTTTTCTACGCAATTTTTTCTTTACATTACAAATTGTTTATATGATCTTTTTTAATTGTTTACAAAAAGAATTTTTGAAATATATTAAACTACCATCTTTAATAACAATATCCAAAATTATTTTATATATTCTTTTTTAGTCTCGATATTTTCTTTCAATTCAATGTAATCAAATTATTATATTTAGTCATTTTTAAATTTTGTTTCAATTAAGTAATCAAAAACATATTATCAGTATTACAAATTCAGTAAAAACTGGTCGTCCCGGTGATGTTTATCTTTCTATTGAATATCCTCACGAAATATATTATTAAGAGGAAATAATAATGTCACTTTTAATGTTATATAATTTTCTAATGTCAATTGACAGCTAACTTATCATTAACAAAAGTAAGATTAAAATTATTCATTGTAAGCCTCGTAAGCCTTGAAGTAATTAATGAGTAAGTACGTTTTATATTGATATACAATGTAATATCAGAGTATTGATTTTTTTTTGTGGTGAGTTATTGGGTCCAAAAGTACCGCCGCCATTCGCTTGGCATATTGTACTATACCCCTCTAGGTCATATTTGTGGGTCAGAGCAGCTTCCCTAGGGGCTTGTCGCTTATAGTGTTGAATTGGACGTACATGAGGCAGTACATTTGTTCCTTGCACGATGTAAATTGTACTGAGGCCTCAATTTTTTTAAATGTCCCGGTTCACAAATAATGTCCTACTGGTATATGAGCGTGTAGCGTGTATCGAGATAAATAAAGCGAGGTGTGATTGTAAATTATCTAGTGGAATAGTATATTCTGTAACAAGTTTGGAATGATGCATATTCCGCACAAGTGGAAGTTTGGCGGTCCACGAGTGCGGAATATGCCATTCAAAACGTGTTGCAGACTATACTTTTTCTACGCCTCTAATTAGTTTTTATTAATATTTTGTAAAGAAAAACTTACCTTATGTAAAGCTAATGTCAAAAATATAATGTATAAGGCACAGCAATATAATTTAACGCTAAATAACATATTAGTAGGGAATGTTCATTCATAACAATTTTGTAATTTAATAATTTGTTAATAGATGGCCGCCGCAAAATTTATTAAAAAAATGCTATTATTTTCTGCAATTTAATAATTGAATAGTTTATTTAAAGCAAAAATTTTCTAGCGGAACATCATTGATTGTTTATTATTGATTGAAACAATCCTTTTCTTTCTTTAATTAATAAATCTTTTTTTTCTTTAATTAATAAATCATATTCTTGGATTACGACGAACAGATGTCGCCAATAGTAGTCATTCCATAACAAGTGATGGAATGAATATTCCACACGGGTGTGGAATGGTGCTAATTCCGTAACTAAAAGTAATATCAGACTGCCTGTATTCTAACAGAGGCGTAGAAAAAAAACATTTCTTACTTCTTTTGCGGCAGTAAAATTTCCAATTTGAACTGCGGTGAGGTGAGATTGTAAGCACGAACTGGAGAGACACTTCTAACTTCTTTTGCGGCAGTAAAATAATCCAATTTAAACTGAGCCGTGGTGAGATTGTAAATACGAACTGGATGGAGAGACATTTCTTACCGACGGAGTGAACTTCTTACATTTAATGAGGGAGTGAAATTCTTACATTTATCGAGGGAGTGAAATTTTGTACTGGAGAGACATTTCTTACTTTTTTTGCGGTAGCAATATTTCCAACTTGAAATTTGTCGAGGTGGGATTGCAAAATATAAATATACGGCCACGGACAACTAATTAGAAATAGTTTCATACAAATTGCATGTATACAGTTTTTACGTTTTTATGGAGGATTCAAATTAAAGAATTTCCACCACCTCCTCTTAATTTTTTTTAAATATATAATGGTGGGCGTATTGAAGGAAATCGGATTGCTACATAAAAACATAAAAAATGTATAAATGCATTTTTTATGAAACTGTTTCTAATTAGTTGTCCGTGGCTGTATATTTTGGAGGCATAGATTTTTTGCTCTAAGGCAGTTTAATGCATTTTAGAATTAAACTTGTAAAAATGCCTTCATTGGTATTTATATTCTTTCTCTTTTTAATTTGCTTGGTTTTTTCATTTTGGCATTACAATAGCACCTCACCTCATTTCAAGTATGACACTGTACTGGCTCAAAAGAAAAAAGAGGCACCTCTTACAAACTCATTTTATAATGGTGTCCTACCCAACACTAGTCGCTTACACTTGACTGTTCAAGCTATTCATGCAGCCCTCGACACGATAACTTCACATCTTGGCTGGGCAGGCCCCATCATATTATCCCATCCCTTTCAGGACAGCTTCGAGTGGCCACCACGATTAGGTTATGATCGCACTTCCACCAGTCCGTCAGTTCTTCTTCTTATTTTCCTTTTAAAGAAGTTCCTCAAATACAATACAAATGCAATTAAAAAATATCAGTATGCTCTGCTGTGAATAGTATTATTTTTTGTTACTGAAAATGAATTTACAATAATTAGACTAGAAATTTATGAATATATGAACGTATTTTCTTGCCTATTATTTCCACACCACCCAAGAGGTAAATAGGAAGGTGCGTTTTTTTTAATGTGGTGTCCCCTGTAGGCCTACTCCACTTTAGTAAAAATTAAGTATGTAATAGTGATAAAATACAATACTTTGATTTTTATATACATAAACATAATTATGTATTATAAAAAACAGTAACAGTAGTAGATTATTAGATAATTACCTAACATTCTTAATAATTTAATATAAACGTATTATTTTTAAATTTAGCGATTATAGTACCTAAAATATATTTCGTGAGGATATTCAATAGAAAGATAAACATCACCGGGACGACCAGTTTTTACTGAATTTGTAATACTGATAATATGTTTTTGATTACTTAATTGAAACAAAATTTAAAAATGACTAAATATAATAATTTGATTACATTGAATTGAAAGAAAATATCGAGACTAAAAAAGAATATATAAAATAATTTTGGATATTGTTATTAAAGATGGTAGTTTAATATATTTCAAAAATTCTTTTTGTAAACAATTAAAAAAGATCATATAAACAATTTGTAATGTAAAGAAAAAATTGCGTAGAAAAAATTTTTATCAAGAAAATATAGATCCAAATTATTTGTGTTATACTCAGGTGGTCAAATCTCTATGTGTTCAAAATGTGAATATAAACTTTAATTTTTGGAGTAATCTATATGTATACCTCATTTTGGTCGTGAACTACTTGATTTCACTAAATTGAGAAGATATAAGATTCAAATTTAAAATTAGTTATTTCAATTTCATAAATTTCATTGCAGATTATATACACATTTCCAAGATCCCGATGAAAACAATGTGTTTAAGATTATATATACATATATTTGGTCGTACCCTAATTAATTTCAGTTACTTGAGAGGATCAAATATGTAACTTTGAAATCAATAGTTTCAATTCGTTTAATTTTTTATCTGTAATCTGTAAATTTTTATATATATTTTTTTTGTGTTTATTTATTATTAATTTCTTTTCTTCATATACGAGAAAAATATATTTTTATGAAGTTAATTAATTAATTAAAAATATTTTAAACTGAAATTAAAAATTAAAAATTTGTTCCTTATTTGAAAGGGTTAAAGAAAATTTTATCTATTTATTTATTGTTTAATTATTTATTCGTTATTATAAGGTTCTGGTCGTGCAATTTTTTACTTTTTTTAAAGTATTTTTGGGGAGTTATATATATATATATATATATATATATATATATATATATATATATATATATATATATATATATATATATATATATATATATATATATATATATATATATATATATATATATATATATATATATATATATATATATATATATATATATATATATATATATATATATATATATATATATATATATATATATATATATATATATATATATATATATATATATATATATATATATATATATATATATATATATATATATATATATATATATATATATATATATATATATATATATATATATATATATATATATATATATATATATATATATATATATATATATATATATATATATATATATATATATATATATATATATATATATATATATATATATATATATATATATATATATATATATATATATATATATATATATATATATATATATATATATATATATATATATATATATATATATATATATATATATATATATATATATATATATATATATATATATATATATATATATATATATATATATATATATATATATATATATATATATATATATATATATGTATATATATATATATATATATATATATATATATATATATATATATATATGTATATATATATATATATATATATATATATATATATATATATATATATATATATATATATATGTATATATATATATATATATATATATATATATATATATATATATATATATATATATATATATATATATATATATATATATATATATATATATATATATATATATATATATATATATATATATATATATATATATATATTATATATATATATATATGTATATATATATGTATATATATATATATATATATATATATATATATATATATATATATATAATATATATATATATATATATATATATAAACAAAATTTATTGATCCTTATACTATTGTAATATTAAGATTGATTTGGAAATATAGACTCGCCGGCCATAGAAGTTTTCACTTCCAACGTGTGGTCCTACGCATACTCATATTTTTTTATGTGAAAGACTGGAGCTCAAATGGCGAAACGAGGACTTCAGAGCGTCAGGATGAGCCGAGGTTGTATAGCGGCAAAAATATTACCGTGCCGGCAGCAAAGCGGTTATTTCAGTGGAAATGTCGCTATGTATTTTTCTTGAAATTGCTGCTACATTCCTTTGGTAGCTCAATGAGTCTGCGAAGGTGCAAGAATTGTCATAACCGGCCGGCCGTATACCAAAGCTTCACATGCTTATTCTCATTGCACTTTTTTTATATGGAAGAAAACGACACATGCCGCTATGCTACATTTATCTCCAAGCAAAAGTGACGAAAAGCTGCATATTACCTTTTGGTATACGGCCGGCCTTAATTTTGATGACGACTTGTATTCCAGGCGGGACCTAATGTAGGCCTTGTAAATTATAGCCCAGGATGCTGCCTGAAGGGGGACTTCCATTTCTTAAAAATTAAAGACATTGGGCGCATGCAGCACAGTCAGTCGAAAGTCGCTTAGCTGAACAGCACAGCGTAAAAAGTAACTCAGCGTTGTGTGTCGGCTGGATGGGATAGCTGAGTTAGAATTTATTTTGACAACTAAATTTTTTTCCTATTTTATATAACGTCAATTCACTACCGCTGAGTTACTTAGAATAAAATTTTTACGCCTAGTCCAGGCAAATTGTAATTTTTCTGGGAATTAAAAGCGAGCAAGCTGAAATTTTGTATGGGTGTTTGGTACCACCAGGAAAGCTTAATTTGTAATTTCACGGTTCTCACACCCTTAACTTCGGCGCCATCTTGAATCAAAGGGTTAAATCGGGGTTTCGCTTGGGGGGCTGTTCCAACATAGCACCGTTAAGAAAATCGAACCAAACGTGTTTTTTGGGTCGCTGATCACGAAAATCGGGGTGCCGCGGTCCTAAAATATGGGCGTCACCCTTAAAAATGCAAAAAACACCCCTTTTTAAGGGGTTTTTCGCGATAATTTCAATAATAATGAAAAATAATCCAATTAAATACACTTTTTTCAATATTTATTTGCGAAGGTGGTTGATTTATACTAATTAAGCCACACTTCATGATAAGGGATAATCTAAAAGGGTTGAAAGCCCTAAATCGACCGAAAATAAAAAAAAATGTAAAAATTTTCTTTTGTCAAGTTAATGCTTCAAATTCGATTGTATGCGTATTGTCAGGCAAAAATAAATTATTTTCAACCCATAAGAGGTTAAAACTACCCCTACAATTTTAAAAATCAACTTTGAATAAAAAATATTTGTAGAAATTTATTTCTGCATTTTGCGGTTTAATAAGTATTATCAACCTAAAATTAATTATTTTCATCCCTAAAGTGGGTAAAACTACCCCTATATTAAAGTTGAATTTGAAAAATATTTGAATTTTTTTTTGCATTAAAATTTTATTTTTGATGAGATTTCTATTATTAAAACATTTTGAAAATTAGTTTTAACCCGTTTCTCCATTACAAGTTGGGAATTAAACAGGGTGTTCTACGAAAAGTTACAAAGCGGCGGGCTGTGGACAAGTTATGGATAGACGAACAAAAAATCGTAGTTGGCTGGGGGGGAGGAATCGGTTTAGCGGTTTAGCCGCTAGGGCGTTTTGAATTTTTTTTAGAGTTTTACATAGCACTCTGTATTTTTGTAACTATTTTCATGAATAAGGTATGAATGTAAGCAGAATACTTCCACCTATCTTAAACTGTAAAAATCAAGGTTCTACCCTATCAACTTCCAAAGTAATGAGTAATCAAAGTCAAAATTTCGGGTTTTTTAACTAAAATTTCGACTAGAACCACCTTTTACTCCATAAAATACCTAGTTACTAACTAATTGCTCCTTTAATCCCTCATGGGACATAGGGCGGAAACAGTTGCCCTCCAGCGGACTCTGTTTTGCGCGACAGCTCTCAGCTCTGACCAGGATCTCCCGGTTGTTGCGGACTCTGCTAATAGGGTTCTCCTCCACGTTGTTCTAGGTCTTCCGACTCGTCGGGTTCCATGCGGATTCCAGTCGAGGGCCTGTTTGGCTAGATTCTGGTTTTCGCGTCGCAAGGTGTGGCCAATCCAATTCCATTTCCTTCGCCTGATTTGGTCGTCTATCCTTTCTTGGCCGGCACGGCGCCATAGCTCTTCATTTGAAATTCTATCTTGCCAGCGGATTTTAAGGATACGACGTAGGCATCTGTTGAAGAAAACTTGTAGGCGCCCTGTGATGAATTGGGTGACTTTCCATGTTTCGCAACCGTACAAAAGAACTGCCTTAACGTTGGAGTTGAACAGCCGCACTTTATTTATTCTGGAACTGACGTCTTCTTCTGTACCGCCGTTTTCGGTAATAATACTACCGAGGTAACAGAATTTATCTACCAGTTCCACGTCGCGGTTATTTAGCGCTGTTCGTTCAAGGGTGTTTGCATTTATCCGCATTTCTTTGGTTTTAGTCGGATTTAACCTTAAGCCTGCCGAGCTACTTTCTGTTGCCAAATTGTTTACCATGTTTTTGAGGTCCTGGTGTCTGTGGGCCAGCAAACAGATATCATCCGCGTAGTCGAGGTCCTTAAGGCGGTCTAACAATCCCCATTGTATGCCACCTGTTCTAGTATCTCGAGCGCTGACAAGGATGTCGTTTATTACTATAAGAAATAGTAATGGTGAAAGTAGGCATCCTTGCCGTACTCCTGAGCTCACTTCAAAGCTGTCGGATAGTTTTCCATTGTGAAGAACTCTGCATTTGGAATTGTTGTATAGAGCTTTTATCAATTCTATTATTTTATCCGGCAGTCCACGTTGCCGTAGAGCTCGCCATATAAAGCTCCTATTAACCGAGTCGAACGCTTTCTCATAGTCTACGAAAGCATAGTAAAGGGGGGATCGGAATTCAGTAGACTGCTCCACTATGATTCTCAAGGTGTTAATGTGGTCTATGCAGGAGCAGCCTTTTCTGAATCCAGCCTGCTGCCTTCTAAGCGTTCGATCTACTGCCTCTCTTATCCTTGATATTAATATGTGGGACAAGATTTTTCCCACAGTAGATAATAGACAGATGCCTCTCCAGTTGTCTCATATTGTTAGGTCCCCTTCTTTGGTATTTTGACTATGATACCTTCCGTCCAATCCTCCGGAAAGGTACAGGTGTTCCATGCTATTTCCAGGATTGGCTGTAGCGCATCTGCTATGAGGCTTGAGTCGGCTTTCAACAACTCTGGCCGGATACCATCTTTTCCAGCTGCTTTACCATTGGCCATTGCATGAATTGCGGTTACTATTTCAGTCTTGGATGGGGCACGAGTGGTGATTCTTATTGGCTGTGCATGGTTGTTGTTGTTTTCCTGGGGTTCCTGTGTAAATGAACCATTCAGGGCGGCGAAGAAGTAGTCTCTCCATCTTTGGAGTTGCTCCTCGTCGCTGCACAGCAGCCTTCCATCCGCACTCTTTGCGGCATGCTTTTTAGTAGAGTGCTTTCCCGAGAGCTGTTTAGTGATTTGGTACAGCACCTTACTGTTGCCTGTGTTTGCCGTGTTTTCCGCTTTCTCTGCGAGCTCATTTATCTGCCGCCTTTTATCACGCCTGACACTTCTCTTCACCTCCCGGTGCCATTGGGAGTATTCCCGTTCAAGTGGTTGTCGTTTTTCCGGGTCGCTTTTAGAGTTCACGTTATTTTTGACGGCCCTTCTGCGTTCAATTTTTTGCCAGGTTCTGGCCGAGATCCAGTGTTGCTGGTTTCTTTGGACATAACCAATGCTTGTTTCCGCTGCTGTTATTATAGCACCCTTTGTTGTGCTCCACAGCTCTTCAATATTTGTGTCGTCAGAAACGGTTTGTTAGTTTAAGATTTCTTGCAGTTTGCCAGAAAATTCTCGCTTTTTGGTGCTCTCACGCAGAAGGTCTACGTTAAACCGTCTATGGTTTGCGGCGATTTTTAGGCGGATAGTTGCTATTACCTAATGGTGGTCACATCCAGTGTCTGCTCCCCTAAAGCTCCTGACATCCTCCAGAATAGTTCGCGATCTGCGACTGACGGCCACGTGATCTATCTGATTTCTCGTTCTACCATCGGGCGATACCCAGGTCTCCTTGTGTATCTTCTTGTGACAAAAGTAAGTTCCACCTACCATGAGTTGATGGGAACTACAAAAGTCAATGAAAAGTTCACCATTGTGATTGGTATCTTGGCTTAGGCCTTGATTTCCAATTGTGTTTTCAAGGCCGGTGTTGTTGGGGCCGATCTGTGCGTTTAAGTTACCCATCAAAACAGTGATGTCTCCCCTTGGAATAGAGCGAAAAACCTCATTCAGTCGCATATAGAACTCGTCTTTGATGTCATCGTCTGCGTCTTCAGTTGGAGCGTAGCATTGGACTATCGTAGTACTTCTTAGTCTGGTACATAGGCGCACGGTAATAATCCTCTCAGAAACTGGTGACCAGCTAATGAGGCTGGACCTGGCTTCCTTGGTGAGTATTACCCCAACGCCATTCCTACGATTTCAGTTTCGTTTGTCCCAGAATATAAGAAGGACTCACCGTTTGGGCAGATATGTTCCCCCGAATCGGGCCTTCTGGTCTCGCTGAGTCCCATGACCTTGATTTTATAGCGGTTCATCTCGTTGAGGACTTCATCCAGCCGTCCATCAGCAAGCAGAGTTCTCACATTCCATGATCCGATTCGTGTCCTGTTTCGAAAAGCAAAGGTCGTCGTCTAGTTGTCCGCCGGTTCCGAGGCAATGTTTGCCAATTCGTAGCAATTGTGTGTTTTATGGGAGCGGGTTGCTAACCCTCAGCCCAACCGACTTAAAACTCTGTTTTGTGGCGCAGAGAACTCGCCATTCGACCGTCTCCCGTTAGCTCCTTCCGACGAAGTACCCCAGGGGGCGGTGGATTAGGACTTGCTAACAGAGCTGCTAGGTGTTCGTCTGCAGTGACTCTTCTCGGGTTTTGGCAGAAGTCGGGTGCCACCACCTTCCGAGGTCTTTGTTAGCCGTTCGCCCCCCACCTAGTTAACTAATCTTTTTTTGCAAAATTGAAAAGCTTGGACAATTTCCTCAATAATGTGTGGACAATTTTTATCCTACGGCTTTTATTTTTGGAGTTATAAGCAATTTTAATGCTAAAATTGGCTCTATTTCGTACTTTTTTAGTACTTTATCACCTAAGCTCTGCCAAAAAGCACCAAATAAACCCGTTATAGGGTTGAAAATAATTTATTTTTGCCTGACAAGTCGCATACAATCGAATTTGAAGCATAAACTTGACAAAAAAATGTTTACAATTTTTTTTTATTTTCAATCGATTTAGGGCTTAATTAGTATAAATCAACCACCTTCGCAAATAAATATTGAAAAAAGTGTATAATTGGATTATTTTTCATTATTATTGAAATTATCGCGAAAACCCCCTTAAAAAGGGATGTTTTTTGCATTTTTAAGGGTGACGCCCATATTTTAGGACCGCGGCACCCCGATTTTCGTGATCAGCGACCCAAAAAACATGTTAGGTTCGATTTTCTTAACGGTGCTATGTTGGAACAGCCCCCAAGCGAAACCCCGATTTAACCTTTTTATTCAAGATGGCGCCGATGTTAAGGGGGTGGAACCGTGCAAATTCAAAGTTAAGCTTTCCTGGTGGTACCAAACACCCATGCAAAATTGCAGCTTGCTCGCTTTTAATTCCCAGGAATGCATTGTAAGAAATACAGTTTTCCTGGACTAGCTAATTGGCCAGCCGATGAGCTAGGCTAATGTCACATGAGTCTGAATTCATGCTCTGAATTGTTCAGAGTCTCATAAAAATGCAAAGAAATCAATTGCGCCATGTCACATGAATCAGAAATTTCACACGGTCTGAAAAAATTCAGACTACTCATAGGCTAGTGCCGATAGTTTTTTGGAAAAAAAATTAATAGCAGGGAGGGACCAGCAATGAAATGTCGATAAGGTCATAACTAAACGAAAAAAAACATTTTTAAACTCGAAAAAAGGGGAAATAGTAAAATGGGGATGCTATTTAGGGGTTGAAAACGACTTTTTGCGATTTGCGGTGAAAAATGACCTCCTAGTGGAAAATGTTTAATACAAAAGTTGTAGATTATAAAAAGATCTAAAACTTTTGTTTTAACATATTTTGATATAACCGCAAATTTTCGAAGAAAATGGAGGAAACTCGATTTTTCAGTTTTTAATTTTTTTCTCCCTTAAAAATAATTCAATTAACATGAAAATTTGTAAGAGTATACCTTGTGTTGCGTTAAATAAGCATGATTTTTTTTTTGTTTGGAAAACGGATAGTTTCCGAGAAATTAACATTTTTCAAAAAAATACCCTTATTTTGCAAGGACAACTTTATTGATGTTTTTTTCGAATTTTGATATTCAATAAGTAGTTTGAAATGGTATATACATTGTGAAACTTTATTTTCATTAAACCGGTTAAAATTAAGAAAAACCGAACACCTGATTTTTCGAATCACATACATATTTCTCGATTTTTCCAATTTTTTTCAAATTTTTTAATTTTTTCTGTTAATGAGGGATTAAATTTTAATGACAGAGCTTAAATAAATTTAATTACATAAAGGGTGGCAAACCATCCTGAAAATTTTAAATAAATAAGAAATAAAATAACAAATTCGTTTGAACTGAATTACGCCGTGACCAGGTAAATGTTTCCAGTTTCGTAATAACATTTTTACAGCATCATACTCAATATGGTTTTGGGAGATTTTTTATACATTATTTATTTTTATTAATTTAAAAATTATAGATTGACAATATGACCGTATTATTTCCAAAAAAATGATCCAAATGATTTGTATGAAATCAAAGCAATTTGGCTCGGTCGACCAAACAAAGATTTGACCACAAATACAAAATAAGAAAAATTAACAGCCGCTCACATTCATCGAAATTCTCAAACTAGTTATAATAGACTATTTCTTATTTCTTATTTATTTAAAATTTTCAGGATGTTTTTCCACACTTTCTGTAATTAAGTTTATTTAATGTAAGTAATATTATATGACACTAAGTTCTGTCATTAAAATTTAATCCCTCATTAAGAGAAAAAATTAAAAAATTTGAAAAAAATGAAAAAATCGAGAAATATGTACGTGATTCGAAAAATCAGGTGTTCGGTTTTTCTTAATTTTAAGCGGTTTAATGAAAATAAAGTTTCAAAATGTATAGACCATTTCAAACTAGACGTTTCAATGGTTAAATGAGCACTTATTGAATATCAAAATTCGAAAAAAACATCAATAAAGTTGCCCGTGCAAGATAAGGGTATTTTTTTTCGAAAAATGTTAATTTCTGGGAAACTATCCGTTTTCCAAACAAAAAAAATCATGCTTATTTAACGCAACACAAGGTATACTCATACAAATTTTCATGTAAATTGAATTATTTTTACGGGAGAAAAAAATGAAAAACTGAAAAATCGAGTTTCCGCCATTTTCTTCGAAAATTTGAGGTTATATCGAAATATGTTAAATACAAAAGTTTTAGATCTTTTTATTATCTACAAATTTGTATTAAACATTTTCCACTAGGAGGTCATGTTTCACCGCAAATCGCAAAAAATCGTTTTCAACCCCTAAATAGCATCCCCATTTTACCATTTCCCCTTTTTTCGAGTTTAAAATTTTTTTTTCTTTTAGTTATGCCCTTAACGACATTTCATTGCTGGTCCCTCCCTGCTATTAATTTATTTTTTTTCCTCATTTAAATCCGCTTTGGCACTAGCCTATCAGTCTGAAAATGAATATGCAATTTCAAAAAGGGCAGTGGCGGATTTAAGCCCTAGGCCCCGTCCGATATGGCGCTTTTTTGCTTTGTAGTGATACTTTTTATAATAAAACATTTAATTTACGAATAATGAAAGTATTTTATTATAGGCTTTACTAATTTGGGTGCAACAATTATATCCTCATAATCGATTTCTTGCACCAATTTTGCTTGGATCGACAACATTGCAACAACAATAGACAACTCCAAAAAGTACCAAATAAGCACCAAATAAGGCCAATTTTAACATCAAACTTGCTAATAACTTCAAAAATAAAAGCCGTAGGATAAAAATTGTCCACACATTATTGAGGAAATTGTCCAAGCTTTTCAATTTTGAAAAAAAAAATTAGTTAACTAGGTATTTTATGGTGAAAAAGGTGGTTTTAGTTGAAATTTTAGTTAAAAAAACGAAATTTTGACTTTGATGACTCATTACTCAGGAAGTTGATAGGGTAGAACCTTGATTTTTGCAATTTTAGATAGGCGGGAGTATTCTGCGTACACTGATACTTTACTCATGAAAATAGGTCATAGTGTAGCAGTCGCTACGCATTACTTTTAATTTTCTCTTATTACGAGTTTTATTAATTGTAAGTCAAATATGAGTACTTACGATTTTGGAGTATAGTGTGCGTTACGTCATCGTTTTGGGATTTTCACTACTACTTTGAAACTACACTTTAGTGTACGCTCACACCAATGGTGGCAGGATAGGTGACTTGGTAAGATAGAAGCTACGCTAACATATACTACTGTTCACACCAGAGGATACTTGCTTGGCTAGGATATTAGAAAATGCTGCAGTTGGTCGTCGCCGTTTCATCGATTATTTTTTTATGCCTGAATGTATCCTAGGAAAAAACAAACACACCTGTTCACTTGGATAGCCACCTGACTACTAGCCACAGCGAGGCGCGGTCGGTATGGTCAACGCAGCGCTAACACGTACATTCGTTTGCTTGGATAATTCATCCTGCCACCTACCTAGCCACTAGGCGCTTAGCCTGCCGTTTATTGGTATGAACGTACACTTAGGGAAATCACAATCACGTACGCAGACACTGTATAAGTATTAATTTTTCTAAAAACATAGACACATGAATTTTTGATTTGTAAAAATAAAAAATAGAATTGTAAGAGTATTAGTTAGAGAGTTTTTGCATACGAACGTATTTTGATTAGCCCCTATCCTGGGTTGTAATTTTTAAATCAAATAATTGTAACGGCTTTTACGCGAATTGTACGCGATTCTTTTAAAAAGTTAAATTAAAATACATGTTGTCATTAACGAAAGTGTTTTTAAACCGTAATTAATTAATTTGGTAAATTTATGTGTTGATGTGGAATCCTTCACGTTCATCGGCAGTCGTATGTAGATGTGTAAGGGAAAGACAGGAGAAACCACATCAATAGGGTTACATAACACAACGTGGAAATGGATTTTCCCATGTTATTTAAATGGGAAAACTGTTTTATCTCTAGAGGCACGTTAAAATTGGTGTTAAACAAATTTTTAAAGTAAAAATATTTTTTGATATATACCTAAGTATTCGATTTTACCAGTCCTCTCATAAATATATTTAATTTGGGAAATAACGGCCACCCTAATCTACATATATACTAAACAGTAGAGGGCCTAAGATAGATCCTTGGGGAACGCCAGCGAAAGCATGGCAGGGGAGGAAGCTAAATGGGAAATCTTCACCTGTTGTTAACGAGCAGCTAAAAAGCTATATATGAGCGTAACGTCAGAAGAAAAAAAACGAAATTGTGTACAGAGGTTGCGTAAAAGGACGAAGTGATTGACGTTATCGAAAGCTTTGGATAAGTCTAGCAAGAGTAGACAACATACCTTGTTTGCATCTAAAGAATTCGGTATGTCTGCCGTGATTTTTAGGAGAGCAGTGTCGCATTGGTGCTTCCGAAAGCTAGATTGACATGGATTTACAAGCATACTGTTAATAACTGAAACACATTCGGTCTATATAGTTTGAGTTTATTCACAGAACTAACTTGTTTCTTAATAATAACGTTAATATGTATAATTCATTTTCATACTAATATAATTCATTCTTATACTCTAACAGAAATTATAGCACAAGTATAGTGTTGAGAACTTCAACTTCTAACAATCTTCCCCTCAAAGCTATACTAGTGCTTTTAATAAAGTCCTAACATATTTGTTAATTTATTATGTTTTAGTTTACTTAGATTCTTAGTAAGGATATCAGCGATCATATCACCAGTGGGAACATACTTCAATGCGATTAATGATTTCTGGTATACCTCACGTACATAGTGATACCGAATATCGATGTGTTTGCTTCGTGCATGATATGTTGGATTTTTGACCAACTGCTGGGCGCTAAGGTTATCGCCGTTTAACTCAGTTGGGCCTTCTATGAATCTGCTAGCTCCAATTTCATTTAAAAGGGTCCGTAAGAAAACAGCTTCCTTTGATGCGCATGCAAGCGCCATGTACTCGGCTTCTGTGCTGCTTAATGCTACTGATGCTTGTTTTCGGGACTCCCAAGAAACCACTCCGCCAGCTAGAATAAAAGCCAATCCAGTGTATGATTTGCGGTCATCGCAGCTACTACCCCAATCAGCATCTGCGTACCCATGTAATGGCTCCCCAGTATACCTGAAAGTAAGTTTGAAATTCTTAGAGTCATTCAGATACGTCAAAATGTGCTTGACTGCATTTTAGGTGCTCTTTGTGTGGCCTCACATTAAATTGTGCTAATTTATTGACTGAGTGCAAGATATCAGGTCGAGTGGATATTCCAAGGTACGTTAACGAACCAATGAGGGATTGGTATAATTTCGGGTCAACTTTGGAGCAATTGGAGCACTCTAAGCATCTTTTAAATTGTTGTCCTGGATCTAGTGGTGTGCTGCATTTTCTCGTTTCTGTCATGTTATGTTCTTCCAGTAGATTCCGAATAAATTGTCTTTGCGAAATACTTATGGTCTTTTTGTCGTAATCTCGACTCACTTCCATACCCACAAAGTATTCGATTGGACCTTTGTCCACGACTTCAAATTCTAAACCGATAAGATGTTTTATTTTATTCAATATTTGTTCATTTGAACATGCGATGAGGATATCATCAACATAAACTGCAATAATGTTAATATTACCGTTTTCATTCATTTTGTATACACATGTATCTGTATCACAGCGTTTAAAGCCAATCTTTTTTAAAACTCCATCTAACTTACTATTCCATTCTCTCCCTGATTGCTTTAAACCGTATAGCGCCTTTTTTAACTTACATACTTGGTTTGGCTTATCTGGATCTATAAAGTGCTCCGGCTGCTCCATGTAGATCTCGTGCTGAAGTTCTCCATTCAAATATGCAGAGGCTACATCTAGTTGATGTACCTTCAAATCAAGTTCCACTGTCACTGCTAAAATTAATCTAATGGTTGAATATCTTACCACAGGTGAGAACGTCTCCTTATAGTCAAACCCAAACTTTTGACTGCATCCTTTTGCTACTAGCCTTGCCTTGTATCATTCAATAACTCCATCTTTGTTTCTTTTAATGTTAAATACCCATTTTGATTTGATGGGTTTGCGATTTTTAGGTAAATCAACAAATTCCCACGTCTCGTTTTCCATAAGCCATGGTTCATGGAATGAAGCCATTTTTCGTCACGTTCTAGCGCTTCCTTTACTGTCATAGGGTTAGTGAGAAAATTATTTTGGTATTTATCCATGTAATTATTGTAATTTATAATTTTTTTACGCGGACGCAGTGTTAGTAGTTTTTCTGTATTTTCGTCCTCGGAGTCTTCTTCCACAGGAATATAGCTCGTACCAGTACTGGAATCCCTATCATTAATGACAGCACTACTAATCGCTGCTTCAGCATCACTTGGTTCAGCCACAGCACCACTGGTCCCTGCTTCAGCATCTCTCTGTTCATCCACCGCACCACTAGTCCCTGCTTCAGCATCTCTCTGTTCATCCACCGCACCACTAGTCCCTGCGTCAGCATCATATACAGCAGTATTCACAGCTTCACCCCACAATGATTCCGGAAGACCTGAACTTAATAACATGCACCTTTCCATTTCTATTATAGTTCTATTTGCGCGCTCGGCAACACCATTTTGTTGCGGTGTATATTCAAGTGAGCTGGCGCTTAATTCCGTGCGCATTCAAAAACTTCTCAAAATCACCACTAAGGTACTCTCGCCCATTGTCACTTCTAAGTGCCTTTATATTCTTCCCTGTCTCACGTTCTATCAAAGCCTTAAATTTCTTGAAAGCACCAAAAACCTCACTTTTACATTTTAGGAAGTACACAAATATTTTTCTGTTAAAGTCGTCTACTATAAACAAAGCGAAGTATTTAGCGCCTCCGAGTGACGTTGTTCTCATGGGGCCACATATGTCACTATGAACAATTTCCAGTACCTCTCTGCTTCGAATAGTAGAATTTGTAGGGAATGGAGTACTTTTTATCTTTGCCTTTAAACAGATTTCACAATCAATCGTTTCGAGTGTTTTCTTTAGATTCAATCCTCGCACCATGTCATTCCCATGGGCGTAGCAAGGGGAGGGGCCAGGTGGGCCAGGCCCACCCCAGAATCCTTCTGGCCCACCCCAGAATAAAAGTGAATCACATATTAAAAACCCATGATGTTACATAAGGCTTAAAATAATTTTACAAAAAATAGTATGATACACGGATGGCTCCAAAACAGAGACAGGTGTGGGCGCCGGATGCCCTAGCTAAACAGGGGTCCGACATTGCAGTCATCGGTCCAGAGCCGGCTATCGGAGCACCTACCAGCTTGCTGCAAAGGGCCCTAGCCGATCGGACTTTGAGGAAACATACTGAACGCTGGAGGTCCTTGGCTGGACTGGTCAACTCTCCTAACACGGCCAAAGATTTGTTGGGGCGCAGTAGAAATGATGTCAGAACGTTTTGTTGGCTTGATTACAGGGCAGTGCGCCCTAAATTACCAGTTATGGAGGATAGGAAAGACGGAGGGCCCCACCTGCAGGCTTTGCCTGGAGGAAGATGAGTCTGCTCTCCACGTCCTCTGTGAATGTCCCGCAATAGCGAGGAGCAGGGTTTTCTTGTTCGAGGAGTCCCTGCTCGAGCAAGCAAGTCTAGCGACAAGCCACTAGGCAGACTGCTAAACTTGGCCTAAAAATATGAGGTATAGGGTTGTAGTACAACAGGCCAAATGAATGGCCGCAGTACCTTTGGACCCAGTATCTCACACAAGAAAAAAAAATTTTGATGAGGCCATACATACGTAACATACAACGCAGAATACAACCATAGGTAAATTATATGGGCCTATCATCTTCAGTATGATACCGTGCAGTTCATGACAGGCCCGATAGATGAGAAAAGTAAAAAAACACAAAAACGTGCTATGAAATGAATTAGACTATCACAACTAATTGAGCGATTGGATGTGTTAGTGAGAAATATTTGAATGCTGAGGAGAATTTAACAAAATAGTTATAAAATATTTTAATATCTGTTTCCTGCAAAATTGGGTCACTTAACGAGAAAAACAATAAAATCACGACAGGCCCCTTCTAGAACAGCGCGACAAAATTGCTCGATTTAAGGCTGTATCAGATTCAAAGCAGCAAAGCAGAACCGTCGGCAGAGAATTGTTTCTATTGGCTTACGCTGGTCGCGTGACAAGAAAAGCAGCAGAAAGTTCTGCCGCTGCCTTTTCATCTCAAATCCTAGTTTTGCTGCTTTGCGAAGCAGAATTTTTTGACATTTCAAACCTTTGTCACTTGGCAAGTTGTTTTTAAATGATAAATGGACGTGGAAAATTGCGAATTTATTGTTGTGTGATTTTTTTACAAAGAATTTATTGTTGTGTGATTAAAAATATCAACAATTTAATTTTACGTTAGCTCTCAAATAAAAATTCTGCCGCTGCTGCTGCTTTACTTGGATCTGATTCAGCAGGCAGAATTCTGCTTCTGCCCTTGCTTCTGCCGCTGCTCAAAAAGTTGGATCTGATACAGCCTTTACGCCCTCCGCACACGAGTCGACCGATTTGCAATCCCAGTTTCACAACAATCACGCGCACAACCAGTTTGCAAGCAAAATGAAACCTTTCTCCACACATGAGCGCAACTGATTTTGGATCAATCGGTGTTCTGTGCCCACATAATTTTTAGTCATACACGTTACAAATTATTCGGACTACAAAACTTTGCCACGTACAAGTGCAACCACGCAACTGAAATCGCTTGCGACAGGCAAGAACAGTCTCATGCTACCAGTTGCCAAATAGTTTCAAATCGGTCTCGTTTCTGTCGAACCGTGTGTGGATTCCCACTTCCATATACGGGCAAGGTCATTTAAACAGTTGCGTATGCAACTGGGATTGCAAATCAGTCGACTCGTATGCGGAGGGCCTTAGTGTACGCTCACACCAATGGTGGCACGCTAAGATAGGTGCTACGCTAAGATATACTACTGTTCACACCAGAGGATACCTGCTACGATAGGATATTAGAAAATGCTGCAGTTGGTCGTCGTTTCATCGTATGTATCCTAGGAAAAAACAAACACGCCTGTTCGTTTGGATAACCACCTGGCGACTAGCCATAGCGAGGCGCGGTCGGTATGAACAACACAGTGCTAACATGCATATTTGTTCGCTTGGATAATTCATCCTGTCACCTAGCCACTAAGCGCTTAGCCTGTCACTTATTGGTGTGAACGTACACCTAGGGTCTGATTATGTTGGAGCTGCGATAAACGAGTAGAGCGACGATGCTAGTGGAGCGGAGATAATACAAGGTTTTCAATAGAGCTCTTTCTATTGGAGCAACGCGGTGACTCACGCTTTGGTCCCGACCAACGACAAGAGCTGCGATAAAGCTTGGGTTACTTTTCTCCGCTAGTGTCGTTAGTATCAAGATGGATGTTGATTCCTCAATCATATTGTCAACGTTCTGTTTACGCTTCTGTTAGAAACTGGTAAGACTGCTTTATTCGTGCTACTCACAGCTTTTGTCACAGCTCTGTTACCATCAATCACAGCTCCAACATACCCTTAGTTGATTTTCCTCAAAATTTGTGTTAACACACGATGTATGGCTTTAGTGGTAATTTTACTGTTTTGTTTGCAGAAACTTCTGGACAAAGAACTTACGTGCTCAAAACGAAAAGTTTGTTACCAGCGGCTATGATAATTGGAAAAAAATAGGAGAAGCATTACAAAAGCATCGAAAATCCTTGATACATAAGCAGTCCACCGAAATGCACGTTTCCTTCACACACTCGATGGTTTCAAGAAGCGTACAGGATAAAATTGTGAGGCAACATGATACAGAAATAGTTGAAAAATAAAATATTTGGTCAAGCTTATCATCTGTAACGGTCACGGTGGTTTAAAATCTGGCCCACCCCAGCAAAAATTCATTGCTACGCCCATGGTCATTCCTATATAATAAACTCAATGCACTTGCGTTTAGATGACCATACCGTTCATGCCACAACACAAAGTTGTTATCTGGAACTTTTCTCAAATTAAACAGTGCAGGGATTTCCTCAAACTCAAACTGTGCAAAAATAAATCACCTACTTTATTGGCACATAGCAATTGATTACCGTTACGCGTCTTGATTATAGCTATTTCATTGTCAAATTCAACTTTATGACCTGCGTCGGTGGCTTTGCTTATGGACAAATAATTTGTTTTTGCTTCTGGGATAAACAGGACATCCTGCAATAGAATTTTATTATATTTTGTTTCAATACATACTACACCTCTTCCGCTCGATTCGATGAATTTTTCAGCAGCCAATTCAACTTCTTCTTTATGAGGAATTAAGTTTATAAACATTGCTTCAACACAACATATGTGACAAGACAAGTTGTGCCGCTGTCAAATACCCAAGTCCATTGGTTTAGTACTGCAGTGTTCATAGAATTTAACATTGCAAACGAGGTAGTAGATTTGTTTATATTTTTCTTCGACTCTCGGCATGCTGATGCATAATGACCTGGTGCTTGCACTCAAAAGAATTTTATATCGCTGACATATATAAAACGACGGAAATATAATAAGGAGGGGAAATACCTCTTAAAGACATGGTGTATATTTTTCAGAAATACAATATGCTCCTTGAATATATAATATATCTATTTGGTTTATCTGTGTGAAAGGTAAATTTTAGCCAAGAGAGAAATTAAATTACGTCTTGTAGGTACAGTGGATCTTTGTCTAAGAGATGAATGTAGCCGCTGCTTCGACTATTTTAATCTTCTGCAGATATTATTTAATATTTACCACAATTATAATTTCTTCAATCGATTAGCAGAATTTGTTACTATAATTTGCGATTTATAAATATGTTAAACTTTCCAGCATCCATTAACACTTTTAATTCTTTCTTGAAAGCAATTTTTTTGCAATTCCAAGATTACTTTCAAGAAAAAATTGGAAGTGTAGATCGAGAATTGGATGCTGGAAAATTTTCCACTATTTATAAATCGCAAATTATAGATACAAATTATGTTAATCGATTGCAGAAATTATAATTATAATTTTTGAATAACATTTTCCAACACAGTAAAGAGTACTCATAATATAGTTTTGGTAAATATTATACAAAAAACAAGCTGAAAGCCAAAAATAGTTTCATAGTGAATGTCTAATAATAATAGAGTTAATCCTTATAGCTCAGAAGGTACACTTCTCAGCTGGGCTGAGAAACGGGCCACGCCTATGTGCAGGAACCGAACCAGCCGAAAGCACCAAAAAAGGTGTAAGAAGAGAGAACACCACATAACGAGCATGCGATCGAAAATGCAGGCTCCTTCTCGACCCTCCCCGGCACTCCGGTACCAAGCCGGTCCGGTCCCTGCACACAAACGCGGTCACATTTACCACTGCACAGTGGCTCAGCTAAGACATGCAACACAAAAAAAGTGTTAAAAACATATAACTTAAAACAATAAGAAATGCAATACACAAAGAAGCGTGCAAGAAAAGTCAGTCAAGTGAGATTGAAAAGGCTCCTTTTAAGGACGTCCTTACTAATGCTCACGCTAAAAAACATCAATATTTTTATTCACATTAATGAACATGCGATTAACAGGCTCGAATCTGCCGTAATTCGTGTTAGAGGAGTTGGTGTGTAAGAGAGGTGGCCCTCTCAAATTGTATCCACTCTCTCTAAACGATGTACGGCGACTCAGAAAACCTGAGTCGACCTTTCCATTAAGGAGCTGATGAACAAATACAACATCGGCTACCTCACGACGCCTGCAAAGAGAGCTTAAGTTGAGTAACTTAAGCCGAGATTCATATGGTGGAAGAACTATTGGGTTATCCCAAGGAAGATGATTCAGTGCGAATCGAACGAACCTCCTTTGAACTGACTCAATTCTTCCAACGTGCGAGGAGTAGTGAGGAGACCAAACCTGGGACCCATACTCGAGTAATGGTCTGACAAGAGAGATATAAAGGTGTTTAGTAATCAAGGGGTTATTGAACTCTTTGGACCACCTTTTTATAAAACCCAGGACTAAACTACCTTTGGAAGCAATATAGTTAATGTGGGCAGCAAAATCGAGTTTACTATCAAATCTAATCCCGAGATCTTTTACAAAATTAACACGACGGACACTCTCGTTAGAAAAGGTGTAGTTAAAAATTATAGGACTACGACCTCTCCCAAAAGTCATGGTTTCACATTTACTAATATTGAGAACACACCAAGAGTAAAAGGTGTCAAGGTCAGCTTGCAAAAGTTTGCAATCCTCGATACTCTTTATGTGACGATACAATTTGATGTCATCAGCGTAAATCAAGATTCTACAGTGTCTTAGCAAGGGAACAATGTCATCAATTGATAGGATAAAGAGCAGGGGACCAAGATGACTTCCTTGAGGAACACCGGATGACGCTTCAATGGTTACCGATTTGGATCCACGAAAAAGAACTTGGTAGGTCCTGTCAGCTAAGTAAGACTGGAACCATGCTAGAAGGGCTCGTGGAAAGCCTAACATCCTCAATTTAAGAAGTATAATGGAGTGGGAGAGCTTGTCAAATGCCTTACTAAAATCAGTGTAAACGCAATCAGTCTGGCAACCGGAAACGAAGCCCTCGACAGCATGGGAAGTGAACTCAAGAAGATTGGAGGTAGTGGAACGAGCTGCAAGAAAGCCATGTTGGTTTGTTGATACTAACCTCTTGCATATAGGCGCGATTGCAGAATAGATAATCGATTCAAAGAGTTTCGGAATGACAGACAACTTTGCAACTGGTCTATAATTCGATATTTCGTTCTTGCTACCACTCTTGTGAATAGGGATTATGAACGAATTCTTCCAAAGAGTAGGGAAGTACCCTTTGTCAAGGGATTTATGAAAGAGGATTTTCAGAGGAGACTGGAGAACTTCTGCACAGGACTTAAGGACAGCAGGAGGAATACCATGGGGGCAGAGGTGAAGTCAAATGAGAGTTCGTTTATATGTTTGACAATATCAGCACTGGTAATTGAGAGAGGTAAAATATTCGCCTCACGGTTAGTAAATATGTGGCGGAAATTATTGTCGTTAGGCTGAAAGTCAGAAGGTGAGAAAGATTGACGAAAGAATGAGGCAAACATGTTGCAAATCGCAGGCGACTCACTACTAGACAAGTCCGTGTGCTGCATGGTATTAGGGTAGTTATCAACCTTTTTCTTAGAGTTGACGAATTTAAAGAAATTTCTAGGGTCAGTGAACACTTTATCGCTCATACAGCTAAGATATTCACGATACAGAGAAGAAGAAAGAGAGCGAAATCGGTTGTAACAATTTATAAATAAATTGAGACTCGGAGTATCCTTTCTCTTTAAATAGGTTTTCCAGAGTCTGTTCTTCTGATTTTTCAAATGCTTGAGCTCATTATTGAACCAAGGTAGAGATGAACTGGGTAATTTTTGAGGCTCATAAGGTACACAAGAAATCAGGGCTTCGTATAGTACGCCATAAAATCGTGCCACGTCGTCATCCAACTCATTTGCAGAAAGTAAACTGTTGAAATTAATCAAGGCAAGCTTAGATGACAGCTCACTAAAATTAGCCTTTTTGAAGTTAAAGGCATGGGATACCACCTCCGGACAAGGATTATTCTCAGAATTGAAGCAATAATTGAGCAACAGAGGAGGATGGTAATTGTCAACAGATGATATGACTATTGGACTGGGTTCAATAGTCATGTTGACTGAGTCCGTAAAAAATACAAGATCCAACTGCCTCCCCAACACATTAGTCACCCCACTCATTTGGTTCAAGCCGAGTGAGAATAGGGAATTGAGAAAACAGGACTCTTTAAGATTAAAGTTCCCTTCAGGGAGGTAGTTATCGTCATCTTCGACATATACCCATTGAATATTGGGTAAGTTGAAATCGCCTAAAAGTAGTAGTTCATCGCCGGTGTCCATCATACACTGGATATGATCAACACAAGAGATGAGAATATCATAAAGGTTCTTACCTCCATCGTCAAGTGTGCTTATCATATCTGGTGGGATATAGCAGCACAGCAGGTAGAGATTAGATTTAGAAAAGGAAATTTTGAGAGCGACAAGCTCAACGTCAAGGTGGTTGGAAAAACTAGGAAGCGAAATTGGGTTACAATTAAGATGGCTGCTGCAAGCAAGAAGTACGCCACCCCCACGAGCTTCCGAGTCAGTGTAACGGTCCCTACGAAAGACTTGATAGGAGGAATCGAAGAGTTCAGCATTAAGAATGCCTTCATGGAGCCAGGTTTCAGTGAATGCTATGACATCGAACCCACTAGCCGCCGTTGCCTGAAGGATGTAGTTAGTTTTAGACCTGGTCCCCTTACGTTCTGGTAGTAGAGGGAAAGCGTCTCGAGTTTTTTGGCATCGGCGGAGCGCTCGGAGTGGAAGCGTTTGCATGATGGGTTCGAGTACGGGTACGCGGGACAAAAATCTTGGTAAGGGCACCTGCAGGCCAGAAACCAGGGTCCAAAATAGTCTCGGCAATGTCAGGCGGTGCAGACAAAACAAAAGAAGCAACAGGCTTGGAAGCCTTGCTGACTTTTCTGCACAAAAGCATCCCAGGGTCTATAGATTTCATTCTTAAGTATTCGAGGATAGTCTCCACCTTAGTTTCAGGAGAGAAACGGGAGATGAAGATATCTAAAGGCCTCGGGACAGTAACCAGAGGGATGCAAGGTCCCAGAGGATCAGCAGCTTCAGTGACCGGGGGATCACTCACTATTGGAGGCGAAGAGGGTGATATTGAGACCGTCTCAGAGGTCGACTCTGTCACTAGAACACGGGGCGAGGAACTCAAGGTGACACCATCACCAGAGGTGGCTTGACGACTTCGACCATTCCTGCGACTTTTACGACGCGCTTTAGGACCTGGCGCGATTGAATTGTTTTCCGCCGGTGTGAGGATAATATTTTCGGAGATAGAAGCAGCCGTGGAGCAAGGTGGGGAAAGAATCTGCTCCCCTACCTGTTGGGCGCCATCAGGTACCGCCACCGCAGAGGGGGAGTTTTTCCTATCGAGGACGCTTTCAAATTTCAAAGAGAGAGAGTTCAGGACATTGTGATTTTGAACCACTGCTGTTGACAGCGATTCAATATCAGCCCGAACACGCCTCGTACTCCTTTTAATATCATCCAGTATAGGATGAAGAGAAGCCGAGGAGTTGAAAGTGCAAGAAGAGGTGGCCACAGGATTCAGGATGGCCGAATGTATGTCGTCAATCGATTCTACGGCTGTTGCAACCCGGGAAGAAATTTCGTGGAACTTATTCAACAAGGAACCCGAGTTGGACACAACAGAAGCCAGGGTGTCAGAGAAAGAGTCAAGCCGGACGTTGATAGCCTGGACGTCATCGGCTAGCATCTGAAAGTGCGCGATATTACCAGAGAAGGAGTTTATACGGCCAATGACTTTTTCATGTCCGTCGATAAAAACATCAGAGATGTCTTTCATCAACCTCAGCACATGACAGGGTCTTATGTCAGAGGATTCACGGCAAGTGGACCCTCTAGGGGCCGCCGAAGTGCAGCTGACACTGGCACTGAAGCAGGCAGAGTGAAAAACACCTCCACAGACGCCATCGCAAGAAATGCCATCTTGGACAATTTCCAAAGAGCACAGCTTGCAAAACTGGTGACCCGCCATGGTAGAAAGACAGTAAGAATATCCGGTCAAAAAATAAAACCCCAAATTGAAAAAAAATGGTTAACCCCGAAATTGTACTTTTTTTTTATAAACAAATTCGGCAGCTGATATAGGAAAACAGTTTGAGAAACTAGTGCTCTAGTTTAAAGTCGCTGCATACCCTTAGGCGAATAATAATAAAGAAAAATGCTGAGAGCTTTTTTATTTGTGTCAAATGAACAAAATTATTAAAATGAAAATGAATGGCAGAAAGACTTGAAATACCTTGAAAAATATTCCGGCACACAAAACAAGGATCACAGAAACCAAACGAAACTAATTACCACAGCACAAGTACCAGATAACTGCACAAGCACTGAGAACATTTCTTTAATGCTTCAAGGACTTAGTTTTTAAAAACACTAAGAAATTCAAAACAAAATTGTGTTTTATTATAAATTATTGTATTATAATAATACTTACAAAATATATACATATATTTCTGTACTACATGGGGTTACATAAGTACGACATTATAACACATAAAATAATAGCTTTTCCAGAGCAAACTCTTTCAAAAACATTTCGCTAAAAAAATTATTCACACATCGTTAAAAAAATTATAACGGCTTATAAATTTTCTTACTGAATCAATTGTCATTTAACAAATTTTGCAATTTAACATTTTGAATATCTTTTGATAAACTATCTACTCCAGGAGAAGAACGATCGTATTTGGTATGTATTTCAAAGAGCTGTTTTTGAAGTAAGTACCAAACGTGGTAGCTCTCTGGAGGATATTGGCAGTTAAGAACTAGAAATATTTTAAAACAAGTTTCGAATGCTACTAAAGGATCTTCAAACATATAAGTTTTACAAATTGTATTAATATAAGCTGATGGCTTTTCTAAACCTACTAAATATATACTTAGTTGTAGAAACTGCCCTGCAGGTACTGACTTTTCTTCTTAAAATTTAGTTGCTTCTAGTTGTGTCTGGAATTAAGGAATTATTTCAATTTGCTAGATGCGGAAAGACTAAAATTATAATTTTAACTTACTGTAAAATGAGGAAGACAAAAATCGGCAACTTCTGCTTTACTTGCCCTATAGCATTTCTCTCCTCTATATCCCTTTATAGATGGGTTGTGCATATACAACGGCAGAATTTTAATAGAATTTATTTGCCGCAATATTGAAAATTAAATAAATATTTTCAATATTCTAACAATAAAAGTAAATACTATATCCATATATACTTATGAATAAAAAATACCTACCGATATTTTCGGGAGATTCATTACATTCTTTTATTAATTTTAAAATTTGTTGTCTTTGATTTTCCGTGAAGCAATATTAATTATTAATAAAGATAATTCTCCCAAGTTTTTAATAGGTGCTACATTAGGATATATTACGTTAGCATCACTTGTTAGCTAAAAAATGCAAACAATTGAAAAGTGAAAAAAAAATATACTACATAGTGCATCTTACTAAGCCTATTACTAAATACTATTCTCTATTAAGAAATCTGACCGCAGCTTTAAATATTTATCCCAGTTCAATTTGACTTCCTCCCTGTACAAATTCATCAACATCACATTCTTGTATTATTTCTTCATTGTCTATATTATCTAAAACGGTAAAATTCGCTATTTTACTTTCAATAATTGAGTTGAACAGTAAAAGCAAATGAACCATATCAATGTAAAAAAGTAAATATTAAAAATGCAATAATAATCTTTTGCTTACAACTTGTGGATGTTTGTAGGATGCGATGCTTTTTGTTTTTTCCTCTTCGAAGCAAGTCCTACATCCAGAAATGCCAATCTATACATCGTGTAAATTGAATACAGTTTTCCTTTAGCTTGTACAGAACCATATGAAGGTATAAAAAAAGTAAGTCAGCTTCTGTGGGGAATCTTTGCACTTCTGATGCAGCAATGTCTTGAAAATCTTCCCTATTTATACTAAAAAAACAGGCAGAAAATTTGTACATATTACAGAAGGAAAATATTTATATTTCTTACGTTCTTTCGTAATAATCCTTCAAAAGAAATTTGATAATACACTTTGAGTTTGCGGTTCTGTCAGCCGCATCTAAGTCTTGCTTGTCGTCGTATCTTTTTAATATTATTTTTAAATCCAAATCTCCAATTTTATCTACATATCCTTAAAGACACATGTTTAAAATATGTATTGTATACCTATGTACATAATACACAAAATAAATAAATTCAAACCTCTGCACACTTTATAATTTCTTTTGCCTTCACCACTTCACTTTCACTTGGGAAAATAAACTGCGCACGCGGACCTTCTAACGCCATGCTAACTTGACTATTAATATTAACAGGGCTGATGAAATATCTTCAGAACAAAATATAATTGCATCAAATTTGTGCAAAAAATAGATTAGTATCTGTTAAAAATATATTATATCTGTTGCAGATATAATATATGGTTTACACATTTATTATTCCTCTAAGGGCCGTTTTCACCATCTGCGGTTAAACTTTAACTGAAACTTTAACCTGCAGTTAGTTAAAAATGCGTTTCACAATCTCTGGTTAGAGTCAATCTGTCAGTTAATTCTGGTAGTCAATTTAACCGAGAGAATTTCTTCTGGTTAATTAATTTAACTGAAAGTTTGACACTGGGATTGACATTTTTGCACTTATGAATTTAATTTTTAGCCATGCTCAAAAGATCAATAGAAACTATGTGTAAATTCGACGATTCAATTGATGAAGATCAAGAATATATAAGTGTTCGAAGTTTTCTTTTAATAAATATTGACACTTCTGACATTTGATGTACTGTAACTAGCAAAAAACTAGTACATTTTAACTTTAACTTCAGGTTTGTTAATCATAGTTGGCGAAAACGAAATTTTTTTACTTGCACTTTACGGTCACAGTTAAATTAACTACAAGTTTAGAAACTGGAAGTATACTGACAGTTTAACCGGAGATGGTGAAAACGGCCCTAAACGTATTTAATTGGGAAAACTTAAACCAAAGTCATATTTCTACAGTGCCTATAATAATACATTTGGCATATATCTTTTATCTATCTGACAAATTTTATTAAGTCGAGAACTAAAGTTTACTTTCAATGGATATAAGTTAAGACTTTAATATAATCAAGTTTTCTCTTAAACCTACAGGTATATCTCCAATAAACAATTTTCAAGTGTTGCAGAGATGTAAGAGAAAAATATAGTTCTCATGTCAATATAAAATATGCTGCATAATATTATATTTGTGACAAAAAGATTTGTATTTGCTGCAAACATAGTGAAGGAAATATTTTTTTCAGTGTGGAGAAAAATGCCGTTTCGTGGTTTCCATGAGAAGTGCTCTCTTCGCGCCTTCCTCCTTCTTCTAGCAACTTAGTTTTTAATACACTGGAACTTCGTAACGTGTCTCTGGATTCAATCGCAACGACAAAATTTTCGTAACTCTGAGGTAGACTGGACAGTAATATAATTACTAGCAACTCGTCTTTCAATTCAACGTCTATTTCAATTAATTTTTCATGCACGTCAAAAAATTGTTTCACATGATCCGACATTTGTGCGTTTTCCGTCGTCTTCAAACTCAATAGTTGCTTAAATAGGGTAACTTTCCTTGCTGGCCCCTTTGGTTGATGCACTTCCTCTAATTTTGTCCACGCATCTTTGGATCTCTTGCAGTTTTTTATATGGATGAGTTGGGCTGGTTTTATACTGAGTAAAATCGTAGCTAGGGCCTTCTCATCCTTCGAAGTCCAAGTTATTGCCGCGGCGGCATCTTCTGGCTTAACCGTTGTTCCGGCCACGTAACACCACATTTCACTATGAATTAAGACAGACTTCATCTGAATCTTCCAGCTATCATAGTTATCATCATCCAGTTCTTCTATCTACGAACTCATGATGGACTCGATTGCTCAGAAAGAAATTAAAATATTATTTTTTTTTTGCTTTTAATCTAAAAATTTTCCAAACCGCATGGGACTGGGCCCATAACCTATGTTAATAACTGAAACACATTCGGTGTATATAGTTTGAGTTTATTCACAGAACTAACTTGTTTCTTAATAATAACGTTAATATGTATAATTCATTTTCATACTAATATAATTCATTCTTATACTCTAACAGAAATTATAGCACAAGTATAGTGTTGGGAACTTCAACTTCTAACACATACGGTGCTCACAGTAAGCAATCATTTGCATTGCAATTAATTTCGCAAGACCTTTAGCCAGAAATGGCAGGATGCTAATCGGACGAAAATCCGAGGGGTTACTAGGATTGGGACACTTGGCAATAGGGATTATCAGAGCATGTTTCCAAGCGGTAGGGAATTTCGACACAGTGATATCAAGGGCTTTTTTCGTTAACGCATTATTTTCTTTTCGTGACGTTTATTTTGAATGGGATACTATTTGTAGTATTAATTCTCATTGATTTTATTTTTTGTGCATTTATTCTAAGACCTGCTTCCAGTGCACATATTTCTAAGTTGTCTATCTTTCTTTGCATGTCTTCTCTTGTATGAGCTAGAAGTGCGATATCATCTGCGTATTCGAGGTCTTCTAGCCGTTCTACCAATCCCCAACGAATTCCTCTTGATTCTCTGCTGCCTTTCTTCATTATTACGTCAAGTACAGTAATGAAGAGTAATGGCGAAAGGGCCAACCTTGTTTCACTCCAGTTGTCGCTGTTATTGGGTCACTTAGTTGTCCACTATGAAGGATTCTTAGTTCTGCTTCGTCGTATAGCATTACCCAGTAGGGAATTTACGAATTCACGAAATCGGAATGCAGGATATCTTGGTAGAAATTGGAAGCCTTCATATTAGAATGTATGGTAAGGCAAAAAATAGCTTTATACCTTCATATTGGAATGAATTGTATTGCAAAAGGTGTTCGTTATACCTTCGACCCTAGAACATCGCAATGTTAATCGAAGGGATGATTCGATCTAGAAAGTAGACATTACGCATTCGAAGGAAAGTGTACAGAATCGACTCTGGAACAGGGAAGCATTTAGAACACACTGATATCAAAAAACGTATTTGTCAAAATTTGCGAGATGTGCCCTTTTCGAAATTGCATATTCAAATGTGGTGTGAATTTTTCAGAATTGGAATAAAAATTCGCTCTCTTACATGTTTTCTTATCGCGCCATGTCAGATGAGTCTGAATTGTTCAGTTAAACAAAAGGCGTGCGTTTGTAAGGTTATACTAAATAGGGACGGCGAAAAATTAATTTCATGCATTGAAAGCAAAGAAAATCTGTAGAAAATAGATCATCCCGTCCTCCTCCAGCCGTCGCCCAGTGGTCGAAATCGGCAAAAAGATGGACAAATGTCGAAAAAACTGAGATAATTGTTTGAAAATAAAGTTATAAAGGTTTTTGGGGTCGCTGATCACGAATTAGTTATTATTTCTTAAAAAAAACAAAATGGCGGCTTCAAAATGGCGACCATCAATATTGAGCACTATTTTTCAATGAAATTGGGATTGTGTTTTCCAGGACGCTGATCACGAATTTGGTATTATATTTTATTTTATTGGATATGGTAACAGTTTAGCCGCTAGGGCGTTTTGAAGTTGTTTTTTTTAGAGTTTTACATATAACCCTGTATTTTTGTAACCCTATGACATATTTTCATGAATAAGGTATCAGTAAGCGCAGAATACTGCCACCTATCTAAAACTGTAAAAATCAAGGTTCTACCCTATCAACTTCCATAGTAATGAGTCATCAATGTCAAAATTTTGGTTTTTTAACTAAAATTTCAACCAAAATCACATTTTTCTCCATAAAATAGCTAGTTAACTAATTTTTTGTTTGCAAAATTGGAAAGCTTGGACAATTTCCTATCAATAATGTCTGGACAATTTTTATGCTACGACCTTTACTTTTGAAGTTATTAGCAACTTTGATGTTAAAATTGACCTTATTTGGTACTTTTTGGCAAAGCTTATGTGAAAAGGTACTAAAAAAGTACGAAATGAGCCAATTTTAGCATTAAAATTGCTTATAACTCCAATACTTATGTTAATTTGACCTCGAAAGTTGATTACCAAAGATAAAACGGTTCAATTTAAGCTAAGCACTACTTTAATAAGTTAAAAAAAACAAATCATGGATTACGCAGAATTTTGTACAAAAAGTGGAATTAAACAAAAAGGGGCAACTTCGGGCATTAGTTCTTGGAATATGTTTTTTCCAAAGGGTCAATAAACAATATAAGACAAAAACCAGAGCGGCATATAGCGGCACTTCTTTTGTAGGTCTATTAATATAAAAAAAATTTTTACTTTTTCGATAAAAAGAAAGATCAAGAAATCTTCACCGTGTTAAAAATATGTGAAGAAATGAGTATTCTTGTTAAAATTATTAAATTATTCTTACTTTCCTGAGAATAATCCATTTTATAACATTTAAAAATATGCGACACAACACTTCCTATGTATGTTTAAATAATTGGTTGCCGCGGGGATTAATGACGCTATTTTAAGCAACGCATGCAACGACCACTTTCAGAATGATTTTAAAAGGCAAGAAACGCTATTTGATTGGTTCTATTTGTCTTATACTATCCTAGGTACCCTAATCCATCAAGTTAAAATAAAAAAGTTCCTAAATAAGACTTTCATTTTTCGACTTTTGGCCAGCTTTTTGGCATTTTCGACCACTGTGCGTCGGCCAGGACTATAATCTACGAATCCTACATTCGTTCCCGCTTTAAATTCAATTCGTATTTCTGGGCCGGGGTCCCGAGAACCGCATTAGCGTGGCTAGACAAGGTGCAAAATGGCGCCCTCCAACTTACTGGTGATGGCGCCATTAGCTCCTCAATTGACTCCTTAAGCCACCCCAGAAATGTAGCGGTAGCGGCTCTGGTGAAACTCTACCGCATCTACCACAATGACTGTTCCACTGAAATACATAACCTTCTGCTTCCTCGTCAGTTTTTTTCCCATAACACAAGACTAGCCTTCACGGCTCACCCAGACTGTCAACAGCCTTTATTTTCACGCACACACCAGTCTAGAAATTCGTTCATTACGAGAAGAACTCATCTGAGCAATAACCTCCCGCAGTCAGTATTTCCGATTTCATTCAACATCCAGGAGTTCAAACGCAAGGCTCATCGCCATCTCCTCATGCACCCCCAGACTCCCCTTAACCTGTCTTATGCTTTCTCTATCCTTCGAGCTAAGTTTACTACCACACATCTGACCATGACGTGAACGACTTGACGGACTGGTAGTACAAAGGGTGACACATGAGTTTAGACTTCCACATAAAAAAAAACACTTTATACTAAATTTCTCACAACACTGGTCTCCAAGGTATATGAATTATTCAGACTCATGTGACACCAAAATCTGAGCTGAAAAAATCCTAGTCTGAAAAATTCAGAGTCTGAATTCAGACTCATGTGACATTAGCCCTAAGCTGCTTAGTTCAGCTAGCTATCCAATAAGCTCAGCACTTAGCCGCTGCTCAGCTGTTGAGTGCGCTGGATGCGCCCATTGACTTGTTTGACGATATGAAATATTTATTCCTTTAGTTGGAGATCCTCGGTTAAACTTATGCCTAGGATGTAGCTGGCGCGGATCTAGAATTTTGTTTTGGGGGGTCACGGAATTAAAAGGGGCGAAAAAAAATGTTTACTCCTAAAAAACAAAAACAAAATTAACAAAATTAACCGAATTTTCTGGTGGATTAAAAACAAACATGCCCTACGAAAACGTGCCCTAATGTGTTTTTGAGGAAGACGCGCCCTTTCTTGTGAGTGCAGCTAACTTCAGAGTTTGCAAATCAAAACATATTGAAAGAGTATAGATCAATAAGTCCGGGAGAGATAGCGGAAAAGTATTCAAAAGTTGAAATAAATCTACCCTGCGATTTTTCGACTCTATAATTAAGATAAAAATCGTAGGAATTCAATGAATGTGTTTTGGAAAAAATCGGTCCAGGAGAATAGGTGGGAAAAAGCTAATAATGGTAGCGAAAACACGTTTTTCAACCTTTTAGGTGCGAAAAAATTTTGTTTTTGAAAAACAAAAAATAGTACGTAGCAGCGCTTAAAAAGACGAAAATTATGAGTTTTGGACAATTGAAATCGGTTCAACAGGTTTTTGCAAAAAAAAACCACGAAATATGGGCATTTTTTGACATTTAATTACAGGGACTATAATTATCGTAGAGCCTTGTTTCAGGGCTGAAATTGTGTCTTCTGTTACTGCCTACCTACAATAAAAATTTCATGCAAAAATAATCATAACTTTTCGCGTAAATCTCAAAAATGTAAAAACAGCCGTTTCAGGAAGTTTGAACAAGGCCCACGGTGGTGCTAGAGTTATTTTAAAAAGCACTATTTATTCTCGAAGAGTTACTCTACCAACCCATTTTCATGAAAAGTTGGTGAGGTTCGATTTATTACTTCATAAACGCGTTTGAAAACAGGCACTTTTCGTGATTTCAGAAAAAACACCTTTAGGCGAAGGGGAAGTGGAATATGGTGTGAATTTCTATTCAGTAGATTTCGAGAAATCAAAATTTTTTCCTGTCAGGCATATATGTACTACTATTTTTCTCTTAATTATAGCGTCCAAAAATCGCAGGGTAAATTTATTTCAACTTTTTTTCTATCCCTCCTGGACTAAATCTGCTGTTAACCTTGAAGGTCATTTTTAAGGTTGTTTTTTTAATTTGCAAAAAAGTTGGGTCGGTTTTGTGCGTTTGGTTATTTTTTATTTTTGTTTTTTGACCTGGGTCAATTTTGTTTTTTAAACAGCGAGCGCTTTTGAGCAGTGCCGCTGCTGGCATGTGTACAACTGCACAGGGCCCCGTGTGTGTGTCATTTGAATTCATTATTTGCCTATTTACTTCATCGAATGGACCACACAAATGAGTACGAGCCACAGAAATCAGCATATGGGCCATAGTTCTGTCACGGGTACGGGCAATCTGCGAGCGAAGCGAGCGAAAAAATTGTTTGGACGAAAAAATTGTTTGGACCCCTTGAATCCGCTCCTGGGATGTTGAGAAATGTCAGGCACTAGATTCACACCGTCAACTGAGACAGAGGCACTGTAAAAATCAAAGTATTTTTTCATTTTTTCGCTAAAGACCGTAGTTTTCGAGCTATTAACGAGAAACTGAAAAAAGTACCTCCTCCCAGCCCCTCCCGTAGCTGATCACGCACCTCCCGATATTTTTAGTATCTTATTAAGGATACCTTCCTCTACAACTGTGCCAAAATTGGCTACTATAAGTGTTTTCTCCTCTATTGGGCATTTTGTCTTCGTTGCCTGGACTATACCCCCTAACCGGTAAACTGATGAAAAAGCGTTCTGTAGAAAGGTGATTGCGAGTCTTAGTACCTTTTATTTGATAAGAAATAGTTTTCAATTTTCCAAGTAGAACCGAAGATTTGCAATTAAATCAAGAAACTTATTTTCTGAATATGAAATACGGAAACTTAGGAATATCTTGAAAATTGCTCATCTTTATTTGTTTTTTGTTCATTTTCGAAGTACGCGATTTTATACAAGAAATGGCTGCTTAATGTCATGGATTAGAATTTTCTTTTAGTTTAGTGTTATTATACAAAATACTATTCATGTCCAAGACTTTTTGTTTTAATTTAGTTGCTGTTAGTTCGTGTTAGAGCAAAATCTGACATTTAATGAGCCGGAGAATTTGGTCCATATAATGCTTGATGAAACATAACCAAAACTGTTTTTGCTGTACTTTGGATTATCTGAAAAATATCAACAATAACAAATTATTGCTGAATATGGCTGAAAATAAGTTGTTTTAATTAACCTTACCCTGGCGCTAAGGCTCGAAGCTCTCTTAATTAAAACAAACTTTAAGCCCCAAGAGGTAATCGGTCACCCTCTTCCAGCATGCATTAAAACTCTTGGAAAGTCTACCCTGAACTGAAGCCCCTCTCTCTCGAATCCACCGGAACAGTAATTGTTTTGTCAGCCCTTTCCTAAAACTTTGCCACGGTACAAGGGATCCTTCGGCCATTGTGAAATTTAATAAATGCAAATTACGTGAATATGTCGAGTGTGCTCGAGGCGCCTCATATGGTTCAGCTTTCGACCATCATTTTAATATTGGCGTGTGTTATGATTATGCTCTTCCAGCTTTTATTACTGTCCCTACAATATACACATCCTTGCTTGTCAAAATCAAATGTTCCCGACACAATCGCATGCATAAACATGGAGATGGCCAATTTCAATTTAACTCAAGTGTTGGCTTTACTTGACAAATCTGATTTTGGACAATCCCTCATCAAACCCCACTTCTGCGACCGAATCGAAGTATACGCAAAAAAACCCAGGAACGCATTGTCGGCCGTCCCTCGTGAATAATCGGATTGTGCCCTGTTTTATTTCGAGTGTCCACTTGGGATAATCGAGTATGCAAGGGAATCACTTCAGATTCAAATTTGTAAACTTTTTTTTTGTTTAATTTTGGTTTTTGATTAATTCGTAAGGGATGAATGTAAGGACTTGCGAATGTGGGTGGACTGCCATTGAATGTTTAGGTCTCGCTTTTGAATTGAACATCATTGATGGATTGGAGGAAGGTTCCGTGGGGTAAGGACAAATCTCGGGTTTTGTATGCATATGCTGAAAGTACTTAAAGGTCCTTGGAGTAATAGAAATGTTTAGCAATTTTGACAAGGCATTCAAAAATTGTCTGGTTTATGTATGTATACATTCCATATACCAGTTTTTTATGTGAAAGTTCAAGCTCAGGTGTAAACGTTTATATTAAGTGATCCGTTTAGAAGTGTTTTTACAAATTTAAAGAAAATAAAATATTAAATTTTATCGGGTAATCTTTCTTTATTATCATACAACAGCCGCATTCTTTACATTTTACTTTTTAAAGATTATTTCTTTCCAATCTTGGCCGCAACTGCTGGTAACATGGTCCATTCTGAAGTTCCATTTTTTGATGACGCGTTTGAACATTTCGAGTAGTGTTTGGCCAATGACGCGAGTAATGTTGACTTCCAGTTCCTCAATCCATGAAGACTTTGGACTTTACGTAGCCCCTAAGTCTTATATTCTTGGGTCCGGCTAGTCAATTAAATAAAATTAAGCAATGTCTTGAAACCGTTTATACTTTTATTACTCAATCTCCGGCTAGACAAAACAGAACTCAATAATTGAACAGACACATAATTAATATTTAAAGTCACAGCCTACTAACATAATTGAATAATATTAGCTGTTATACATTATCGAGTAGCCAACACCTCCCTTTTTTAATACAGTACCTATACAGTACGCTTGGTTTGAAGAATAGAGGAGAATAGGAATGGTTAGGGTGGTTTAGGGGTGCTCAAGGAAATGTCGATGGACCTTGCCTTTGAATTCTAAGATGTTGTACGAGTTCGAAAATACTTACTGCGGGAGATTGTTCCACAGTCGAGTTATTCTTTTCATAAAGCGAACTTCTAGACCGTATTATGCGCGAAAGGCCTAGAGCTTCTTTTTGGATTTGTAAGCAATTTTAATGCTAAAATTGGCTCTATTGCGTACTTTTTTAGTACTTTTTCAACTAAGCTTTGCCAAAAAGTTCCAAAGAAGCACCAAATAAGGCCAATTTTAACATCAAACTTCCTAATAACTTCGTGCCATAGCATAAAAATTGTGTGGGCATTATTAGTTAACTAGGTATTTTATGGAGAAACAAGTGGTTTTAGTTGAAATTTTAGTTAAAAAAAGCAAAATTTTGACTTTGAGGACTCATTACTCTGGAAGTTTGTAAGGTGGAACCTTGATTTTTACAGTTTTAGATAGGTGGGATTATTATGCGTACACTGATACCTTACTCAAGAAAATAGCTCATAGCTCATAGAGGGTGATATGTAAACCGTAATTTTACTGGACTAAATGTGAAGTTGATACAAAAAGATACTGCAAAAAAAACCGCCTTCGAAATTCGTTGGAAGACCAATTGGATAATGTTCAGAAAAGATAAATGATGTTGAAAAATCATGTTTGAACGACGTGCTCATTGATTTAAAATTTACTTTTTTTTGGTCAAGAAAGTGTAAATATAAAAATGCTCATATGTATTACATATACCATAGATAAATTATTCTATAGAGGGGAAAAGTAGAATCAAAACTATTTCTACTTGCTTTTACGAACTACCGCCTAATTCCGCCTGATGCTACCACTGTCTAAAGGAAGTCTTACAGCAGTGGCGGCTCCTGCCTCTAAAATTTGGTGGGGCTTGAAAAAAATATTAATTATTATCAATTCAAAACAACGAATGAGAATTTCTTTATTTTCGAGTATAGATCGCAGTGCTCGGAAATTGAAGTTCCACTAATAAACCAAACTTCCATTAATAAATCTTTTCTTTTGGGAGAGCATGAAAAGAATGACTTAAAAGCACATATAGTCCATGGAAATGGTACTTTAACATTGCAAAAATGCAGGACAAGATTTTTTTCTTGGGTTGTGTAGGGGGGGTCGGTGTTAGCTTAAATTTGAGTTTTCGAGTTCCCCACCCCCCCCCATTTGGCCGCCATCTTGGAAAAGGTGTGCAAATGGTTTTTCCACTATATCTCCGTAACAGTACATCTTACAGAAAATTTATACACAGACTTTTTGTTTAGAATTAAATTGTCTACAATTTATTCTTTAAGCGTTTTGTCGTAAATTGAAGAATTAAGAAGTTATAAGCCTTAGAACACAAAAATTAGTCACAATATTTTCTTTTAAAGGCTATAACTTTTTTTCCTTCAATTTTAACAAAAAAAATAATAACAAGTTTTTTGTAGAGGGTTTCATAAAGAATAATTTCCATTCATTCTTTTTTTAATTTTGTTCACTACGAAGGGTTCACAGCGCCCCGAAGGTATCAAAGTGACAGATTTTCTGAATAATTTTTTACGATTTTACCTCCTCCTCTCCCTAGAATTTCTCAAAAACAGGTAGCAAGTAATAATAATGTATGAATGACTTTCCGTTTGAAGAAATGCCGATGTTTGAGTAATGCAATAAAATTATTTATTACGGTTTTTTATTATTGTTATGGTATGTTTTACAAGGTACGAGATGGTTTAAAATGAAATTCTTTGAATAATAACATGTATTGGTTTCTCCAATTTTTGAAAATAATTTGTGTTAGGGCTGCAAAAAAGAGTGCTTCATTCAGTTATGCTAATTATCTAGCAAAATATGGACGTATTCATTTTGTGGGAAAATTTTGAATTGTAATTTCAAAATTGTAATTTCAGTTTGATCTTAGTAAAATTTTCAATTTTATAAAAGTGTACGTGTTATTCAGTTGTGCTATCTACCAAAATTGAAAATATTAATTAAATTAAAAAACCGTAATAAATAATTTTATTGCATTACTCAAACATCGGCATTTCTTAGAACGTAAAGTCATTCATTCATCACACAAATTATTTTCAAAAATTGGAGAAACTAATACATGTTATTATTCAAAGAATTTCATTTTAAACCATCTCGTACCTTGTAAAACATACCATAACAATAATAAAAAACCGTAATAAATAATTTTATTGCATTACTCAAACATCGGCATTTCTTCAAACGGAAAGTCATTCATACATTATTATTACTTGCTACCTGTTTTTGAGAAATTCTAGGGAGAGGAGGAGGTAAAATCGTAAAAAATTATTCAGAAAATCTGTCACTTTGATACCTTCGGGGCGCTGTGAACCCTTCGTAGTGAACAAAATTAAAAAAAGAATGAATGGAAATTATTCTTTATGAAACCCTCTACAAAAAACTTGTTATTATTTTTTTTGTTAAAATTGAAGGAAAAAAAGTTATAGCCTTTAAAAGAAAATATTGTGACTAATTTTTGTGTTCTAAGGCTTATAACTTCTTAATTCTTCAATTTACGACAAAACGCTTAAAGAATAAATTGTAGACAATTTAATTCTAAACAAAAAGTCTGTGTATAAATTTTCTGTAAGATGTACTGTTACGGAGATATAGTGGAAAAACCATTTGCACACCTTTTCCAAGATGGCGGCCAAATGGGGGGGGGGTGGGGAACTCGAAAACTCAAATTTAAGCTAACACCGACCCCCCCTACACAACCCAAGAAAAAAATCTTGTCCTGCATTTTTGCAATGTCAAAGTACCATTTCCATGGACTAATATAATAACGAAAAATATTGGTGCTTCTTTAATAACTGAGCATGCCTGCTTTAAGACTAAATTTAGTTGATGGGCTTAACAATGCACAAAGTGTGCAAATGGATAACATTTTTTTACTAAAGTTTGAACCCCGGCTGTACTCCCTACATTACAGCGCCACCAACATATGTTTAAGCAATCAGTTTTTTTTAAATTGTAGCATTTCACAGCATTCTAAATCACATCAACCAGTGGCGTAGATAGGGGGGGGGATCAAGGGGATCAATCCCCCCCATGAGCCAACGAAAATTATAATAGAATTGAATAAAAGTCTTCGTATCTACGTATTTAAGTATACATGAAATTTCTTAAGCACCAGCACCTCTTTTGGAATTATGTAATGTGCAATTTTGTTTTTGCGCAATTATGTATATAAAAATCATCTAGATATGTTTTTGTGACGGCTGTGCATTTAACCTAGTAGGAATTCTAGGTAGCACTTACCGATGGAGCACTGATATAAGTAGTCATCTGGTAAGGGGTACTCCTATTTTCTTAGGTGTTAGAAGAGCCCTTATATAACGCATTACAATAGAAGGCAGATGGTAAGGGGTAATCCAGAATTAGACCCAAAGAAGTTTGAAATTTGCCCGATGACTCAAATACCATTACAAACATACGAAAACAAATGAGTCATCCGGTAAATTTCTAACTGCGTTGGGCCGAATTCTGGATTACCCCTTACCATCTGCCTTCTCTTGTAATGCCTTATATAAGGGCTCATCGATGTAGTAAAAAGTAAGGCATAACCTCCTATGACATCGTGTATAAAAATAAGTTCTTCTGTAAGGGGTATGGTAAGGCCTAGCCCTTACTAGTGAGGGCTCATTTCAGTACTGCTGTAAGCTTACAAGTCCTACTGGGAAGTATTGTCTAATTTTCGCGTTTCGAGCAGGCCGACCAATCAAGAGCCACGAAAAGGACCCTCACTATAATTGTGGACACATCGAGCACATGTAAAGTAAATACAATGAGCCAATAGCGACACCTCGGTTCCTAAATACTCAAAATTTTAACGTTATAATAAATCAATAATATATAAAATAACTAGTTGGGACCCGGCGCGCTTATGCTGCTCCCATAAGCCAATAGTGGTAATCAGGTGATATGAATTTTAATATACAGCAGGAGAGTTTGAAAAAGGCAATTTTTTGGTATTTTTGATTCCAAATAAAAAAATGTGAAACTATTAGGGATCTGACATTTTGCTGCACCCAACGTTTAAACATTTAAAATCAATCCAAACCTTCAAAATTCAACTCTTCTTAACCATTAACGAAAAACCAACTATTCCTATAAAAGTTGGAGTCATTACATTCAAAATACATTTATGTATTTGAACTAAACCATGAACGTTAAAAGATTTAAAATTAATGCAAATAGCAGCATCCAACACTCAAAATTTGAGGGCCATTTTCTATAGCTTTTTTTAATTTAAACAAAATTTTTCGAGAACAACAAAATAAAATCGAAAAATGAAATAAATATTTTATAGTTGGAAAAAGCAATGCCAAAAAACCAACTTTTATTTTCTCTTATATTGCGAAATTGTGTTCGTCAAAACATGTGAAATTAATGCAAATATTGAAAATCAAACTATTCGCAATATCTAAGGAAAGAACCAATACTTATTTCTAAAATTTGGAGACATTAGATTCAGTATGCTTTCATATTAAGTGTGACCAAAATTATCTATGTATGCATTCTTTTACAAAACTTGCTGGTAAACTATGTTTTTGGTTTTGTTTCCCGGCGCGTAAATAAACAGAGATGATGCCTTTCCGACTCGCTGCACCCAACCTTAATACATTTAAAATTAATCCAAATCTCATTCAATCCAAATTCCTATAAAAGTTTGAGAGTTTGGATATTGGTTTGTTTGTCTAATTCTGCGAAGTATGTCTTCAGTCATGCCGTACTTGTATTTTTCCCACAAAACCGATGGTTCTGTTTGGTATCATGTCGTCAATATAATTGCGAACAGTTGACGAATGTTATTCGGCGTGGATGCAAATGCTGCATCAGTAAGTGTCAGATCCCAATGATTGCCGTCTTCCAGCAATTGCAACTCGCGACATGCATCTTGAAATGTATTGAATATTTGACCATTGACTGTTGGTAAAAATTCGAACGACGTTGGTCCCGGAACATTCAGCAACAACAAACGCAAAGGGAAACATTCACGTTGTTTTGGATATACTGTGTAAAGTCGTCCCAATGTCTTTGCTTTCAATACGCGTGCGATAGTTGGATGTGGTTCGCCTTGTCTACTTGGCTTCCATTCTTTACCTGATTTGTTCCATTGATAATAGCGAGGGACGTCGGTATATAACAATGTTGCTGCGAATTGTCCAAAAATATCAGGTTTTAGTCACAGTGTGAAAAATTCAGTAAGTGTAGTTTTTGGTGGCTGGAAAGCTCGTTGGAGAACATTTTCTTCAGTGAAATATACACGTTGACCGTTTTCAAGATGTATACCGTAATCTGAGGCATAATGCAAAAACTCGACATTTATATATTTTCTTATTAACACTTTATTTAATCGCACCAATTAAAAGCTTTTACGCATTTTTCGGTGGAAGTATATAAAGAACAATGGATGCTGGTATTTTACAGGTTTCCCAATGTTCAAAAATAATTTTATTTTGTATATAAATTATATGTTTCTTAACTGGTGTGTTTTTGCATGCTCCGGTAGTTTTAGTATACAGTCCATAGTACATAGTATATAGTACACAGTATACAGTACAGTGTAACTGTACACACTGTACATACTGTACACACTGTACACTCAGTACACTCAATACACTAATTCATACGTTGTCACTCGTAAAAATCAGAGTGCTTTTTTAAAGCTAACGGTTTTTTATATGTACATGACAGTTAAAATTAAATATTTTTTCGCCCCGCCAACTTAAATATAATCAGTGGAACATTCAAATTCTCTATATTTCGACAACAGCTTCACTTATCTGGACCAAAACTATCCTATCTCTCAATCCGGAACCAACCCTACACATTCCCAAATTTTTATTTAAATCTGTGGGGCGGTTTCGGAGATTAGCGTGTACAAACATTGTGACATGTAGTTTTTATATATTAAGATATCAAACGTTTTTCCAATTTTGGGTGAAATAACTATTAGCTATGAGCATATTTTATTCAATATTTAGTATTTCGAATATTTTTCAATGTAGTCGAGTATCAGAATATAAGCTTCCTAAAAAATAGGACTAAAGTTTGGCTTTGATTGTCAATTTATTTCCTGCTTAATATTTTGAAGTTTATAAAAATTGTCGGGTACAGTTTTAATTGTACTTATTCTCGTAACATTTTGTACCCCGGCTGCAAAAATACAGATTATACATATACGATAGTTGTGTGATACTTAACAAAATAAATAAAATATCTTCTACCTTGTTTCTGTCTTACATTAGTACTTAAAACTTGTTTTTGACTTTTTAGTTCATTTTTTAATTCGGCGTCGTGTTTTTTAATTTTTTAATTATTTTGTTTTTTATTTTATGATATTTTAGTGATTATAATTCGTAAACCAATGTAGTTTTTATTAAGTGATTTTATTTTACTTCTTATTATTATAGCACTTACAACTATTGAGATACAGTTTTAATGCAAAAGTAAAGTTATCGAAGTTTGATTTATTCTATCTAAATTTAGACACGCTGATAGATTAGGCAGAAATCGTCTCAATGAGACCTTTCATTTGATACCCATATTGACCCGATCAGAAGAAGAAAAAAATAAATCGGGTGTGACGTAAATTGGGTCTGACGGCCGCCATACTGTTTTTTTAAAAAGCCTATGTTACTCGGGCTCACTAAACGATTCTAACGGTACTCCAGCGATCTAAATCCGTTCAGGCGTTTAGAAGTTATGGTGGAACAAAGAAACATACAAACATACATACATGAATCCTGAAAACATTACACTCCTTTTTGGGGCAGTCGTGTTACATAGCGTTTGTTTAGGGAATTTTAATTTCGCCTCAACAGCATACTAGGCTTAACTATTAAGTGTTCATTCATGGTGATGGGTTAATAAAAGACGTTTTGAGTAATTTAATTTTATTTAAGCTTAAAATTCGCGATCATTTAACACATATCTATTAAGTGTTATATATATTTGAAATCGTCTCAATTTTACCTTTCGTTTGATACCTGTATAAAATCCAACTAACACTACTACTTTCCTGGATATAAATTCTACCAGCTGACTTTCTACCGCATGCATCACCACCAATATAATCATAATTTTCATTGTTATCATTTTGCATTTGTCATCATTTTTCAATCTATATCAGAACCCGTTGCACTGTAGCAAATTGTAATTCCTTTTGAAGACTCCGTCTGAGTCTAACTCTGATCGCTGGAAGAATCGCTTGTAATTTTTTTGGTTCGACCGCAAACTTGCGGATAATAAATTATATCAAAATAAACGTCTTCGCGTTTTATTTAAACTAATATATGTGCGCTTGCACTAAATCATTATTAAATATTTATTTGAAATATTTTCATGGTGCCGAAACCCGGGAACTAACCCGTATATTTTATTTTGAAATCGCGGACTTTTCTTTTGGTGACATTACGGTGGTTTCTTTTGTTGTATAGTGACTTGTGGCAAATACATATCAGTTAGTGAAGAAAATTTATTCAAAGGCAAATATTAAGTGGATTTAATTGAAAAAGAAGTTTAAAGTGGATTTAACAGAATTACAGAATTATTTGCCTTGAGTGGTTAAAGTAAAGTGCACCTTGCAAACATATAGCCACGTGCAGCAAGCTGAAGGACAAAGGGTCAGACGTCATTTCTCATCTGTACATATTGGGAGTACGGTATATGCAGACAATCAAGTGAGTCCGTTCCATTTATTTTCATTTTATTTTCTTCGGTTCCGTTTATTTGATTTATATCCCAAAATGGAAAAAATTATTGAAAAACTGACCCACAGTTCGGGACGAATAACTCGTTTTTTAATAAATACGGATAAGACCGCGAAGAGTAAACAGACTGAGGAGTACCTGGACGCGAGAATCCAGTTACTTCAATCATATTGGCGAGAATATGTGGAACATCATGATCAAGCATATGACGATGCTACTCCTGAAGTATTGAAGGAGGATTATTTTACTAAGGACGTATTTTCAGATGTGGAACAGGTTTATATGGAGTCCGTAGCGACTTTACGCGAAAGACTACGCACGTGGAAGGTAAAGACACCTCCGAATCCTTCCTCCACAAAGATGGAATCCTCTGACACTGCACAGGAAGTCGCTTTAAAACTCCCTAAGATATCATTACCTGTTTTTAGTGGGAATTATTTGGAATGGCCTGCCTACCGCGATCTTTTTAAATCATTAGTTACAGAGAACGATTCCATTGCCCCTGTTCAGAAATTGCATTACTTGCAATCAAGCTTAAGTGGTGAAGCAAAAAATCTGGTAAAGCATTTACCTACGACTACTGCGAATTATCTATCTGCATGGCGCATATTAAAGAATAGGTATGAAAACAAGCGAATATTAACACATTCCTGTCTTACTACAATAATGACTCTTCGTCCAATGACCTCCGAAACGGCCAATGAACTTAGAAAGCTTCTCGACACTACTACGCAATCGCTAGCCTGTTTGGAAAATCTAGGTAGACCTGTCAACCACTGGGATGACTGGCTGATATACATCGTTACCCAAAGACTAGATTCCCAAACCAGGAAAGACTGGGAAAATACTCTGGACAGTACTACTGAAGTTCCCGAATTTAAAAGTCTAGTGAAGTTTTTAGAAGGTCGACTTCGTACCTTAGAAATGGTCAAAACCTTTTCCTCTGACCACAAAACTAAACCACAACCATTGCGTCTACCTACAGCTACACGCGCGCATAACACTACAACTTTTAAGCATTGCGTTATATGTGGCGCAAAGCATTTCATTATCTTTTGTCCAAAATTTCGTGCTAAGACCGTGATACAACGAAAAGGGTTAGTGGAAGCCAACACATTGTGCCCCAATTGCTTAAAACCCGGACACCTGTTGTCCAGTTGTCAATCGGCAGGACGCTGTAAGACATGTAGTCAACAACATCACACCATGTTACATGACTCAGATCACGTCTCCGAAACCAGTGGAGCATATAGTAACGCCGATCCTTCAACTTTTAATCAATCTACTAAGACTTTCAATGTAGGACTGCAATCTCAATGCATTGGTCGACCCGTTCTTCTGGTTACCGCAAGGGTTCTTATAGAGAACAAACAAGGACAATCAATACAAGCACGCGCATTGCTGGATCAAGGATCAGAGATGACATTCGTTTCCGAGTACATCGCGAAGGCATTATCACTATATCGACACAGTGTTCAGGTTCCGATTTATGGAATAACAGATTATCCCACAGGAGTTTCCAAGAGTGCTGTGAGCTTTAACATACGGTCTTTAAACAATACACGACCACGCTTCGAGGTCACGGCCTTAGTTCTTCCGTCCCTATCGTCTTCATTACCCACTAGCAACGTGACCTACAATGCCTGGCCGCATATACAAGGATTAACTCTGGCTGACCCTGAGTTTAATAAACCTTCACGGATAGATCTAGTCATAGGAGTTGAATTGTATTCGCGTTTGATGCTATCAGGCTTACGTCGTGGCCCACCAGGAGCACCACTGGCTCAAAATACCCATTTAGGCTGGATACTATCAGGTCCAGTGGAACCTGGAAATTGTGTAATGATGTCTAGGAGTGTGAATTTACATCTTACGTCAGCAGATAACCTTTCTCAGACATTGCGACGATTTTGGGAGATCGAAGAATTGCCATCAATATCACACCTGTCACCTGACGAAGCGAGTTGTGAGGAATTTTTTATAAGGACTACAAAGAGAGATCAGGATGGACGCTATATTGTAAGACTACCCAAGAAGGAAAAGATAATTCCTTTTGGTAATACTCGCAATCACGCAGTTGCATGCCTTCTTCGGCTGGAGAAGAGATTCGCTACAGATAAGGAGTTGTGTAGTCAATATCATCGTTTTCTTGAGGAGTATCTCAGTTTAGGACATATGATAAAAGTTCCGGAACATGAAAAGCGGTTACCTGCAGGCAGAGTCTTCTACTTGCCGCACCACGCAGTCTTAAAACCAAGTAGTACAACGACTAAGTTAAGGGTTGTTTTTAATGCTTCCTTCAAATCCCCCTCAGGGGTTTCACTTAACGATTGTCTACACCCTGGCCCAAAGTTACAGTTAGATCTTTGGACGATTATAATGCGATGGCGACGATATCCATATGTTTACACCGGCGATATAGAAAAGATGTTTCGTCAAATTCTTGTACCTAATGAGGACTCTAATCTTCAACGGATAGTATGGCGAGACTCACCATCCGCTCCAATAGAGGACTACAAACTAGTCACGGTGACTTATGGAACATCACCTGCCCCGTTCTTGGCTTGCCGGACATTACGACAGTTGTCCCTTGATCATCAACAGGAATATCCGGCTGGATCGGAAGTACTACTAAATCATTTTTATGTCGACGATACGCTCTTTGGTGATTATGATCTTCCATCGACGATCAAAAAGCGCAATGAACTCAATCAACTTCTTAAAAGAGGCGGATTCACTCTTCGCAAGTGGGCAGCGAACAAAGCAGAACTACTGCAAGGTATCCCAAATCAAGACAAGGAAGTTTGCACTACTGCTCCTAAACTGCATCTTACGTCAGCAGATAACCTTTCTCAGACATTGCGACGATTTTGGGAGATCGAAGAATTGCCATCAATATCACACCTGTCACCTGACGAAGCGAGTTGTGAGGAATTTTTTATAAGGACTACAAAGAGAGATCAGGATGGACGCTATATTGTAAGACTACCCAAGAAGGAAAAGATAATTCCTTTTGGTAATACTCGCAATCACGCAGTTGCATGCCTTCTTCGGCTGGAGAAGAGATTCGCTACAGATAAGGAGTTGTGTAGTCAATATCATCGTTTTCTTGAGGAGTATCTCAGTTTAGGACATATGATAAAAGTTCCGGAACATGAAAAGCGGTTACCTGCAGGCAGAGTCTTCTACTTGCCGCACCACGCAGTCTTAAAACCAAGTAGTACAACGACTAAGTTAAGGGTTGTTTTTAATGCTTCCTTCAAATCCCCCTCAGGGGTTTCACTTAACGATTGTCTACACCCTGGCCCAAAGTTACAGTTAGATCTTTGGACGATTATAATGCGATGGCGACGATATCCATATGTTTACACCGGCGATATAGAAAAGATGTTTCGTCAAATTCTTGTACCTAATGAGGACTCTAATCTTCAACGGATAGTATGGCGAGACTCACCATCCGCTCCAATAGAGGACTACAAACTAGTCACGGTGACTTATGGAACATCACCTGCCCCGTTCTTGGCTTGCCGGACATTACGACAGTTGTCCCTTGATCATCAACAGGAATATCCGGCTGGATCGGAAGTACTACTAAATCATTTTTATGTCGACGATACGCTCTTTGGTGATTATGATCTTCCATCGACGATCAAAAAGCGCAATGAACTCAATCAACTTCTTAAAAGAGGCGGATTCACTCTTCGCAAGTGGGCAGCGAACAAAGCAGAACTACTGCAAGGTATCCCAAATCAAGACAAGGAAGTTTGCACTACTGCTCCTAAACTGCTTCAGGACGATCAAATAAAAACTTTGGGAATACTGTGGTACCCTGACCAAGACTCCTTTCGTTTATCTATTCCAAACTTCGAACAGCTACCTTCCTACACTAAACGCAATGTTCTATCAGATATAGGGAAGTTGTTTGATCCCCTAGGGTGGCTCAGCCCGGTCGTTATTAAAGCCAAGGTGTTTCTACAAACTTTGTGGCTAGCTAAACTTGAATGGGATGACCAGCTCCCAACCGAGCTAGCAACAGATTGGCATGATTTTCGCACACAACTGAATCATCTGGCACACATAGAGATTCCACGTTGGCTGGGTACGAAGTACGCCAACATCGACGCAGAGATACATGGATTCTGCGACGCATCCACTCTAGCGTACTCAGGAGTCGTGTATTTACGCATCCCCGCTGAAGTTCCTCACACCGAAGTCAACCTACTGGCTAGCAAAACTAAAGTGGCCCCTTTAAAAACTATCTCTGTACCAAGGCTGGAGCTCTGTGGAGCCAACTTACTTACAAAACTCATCAATTCTGTTGTAGAGGCAATGGGGTTACAAGCGCTGCCGGTTTACGCCTGGACGGATTCATCCATAGTGCTGACATGGCTAAAATCTCATCCATCAAAGTGGAAAACTTTTATCGCCAACCGCGCCTCGGATATTCAAACAACATTACCTAACTGTAATTGGCGATACGTTCCTACTTCTGACAATCCTGCTGACTGCGCAAGTCGGGGTTTGTACCCAGATGAACTGAAGAACCATCCCCTATGGTGGCACGGCCCGCCATGGCTCCAGCAATATTCAACGTATTGGCCAAAGAACATGCTTGACAAGCCTGCAGATGACGACTTGGAGTCAAATCAAACACGCTGTGGCTTAGCTAGGAAGCTCTGCAAGGAAACATGGCCCTTATTAAATCGTTATTCATCGTTGGAACGACTACTAAGAGTCACCGCTTGGTGCCAACGATTCGCACTTAATTGCAAGAATAAGAGCAACAAAGTTACCTCTTCCTTAACAGCTGCCGAATTAGAATGTTCACTCATCTTCTGGATAGCCCACGTTCAGCATCTTTACTTCCATGAAGAGATACGGTCAGTTCAACTCGGACAACCGCTACCGAAACGAAGCAAGCTTCTAACTCTACGCCCAATACTAGATAAAAATAACCTGCTAAGAGTAGGAGGACGAATAAGTAATTCATATCTCTCGTATTCGGAGAGTCATCCTATCATTGTACCATCACATTCGTATCTAGACACGTTAATTATAGCTGATGCACACAAGAAGACTCTCCATGGAGGCCCACAACTTATGCTACAACACCTTCGTTCCAAATTCTGGATTATAAACGCTAGGCAAAGAGTAAGATCTTACACACGCCAATGCGTGCGGTGTATCCGCTATCGTACCGCAACGCATAATCAACAAATGGGAGACCTTCCAACAGCCCGAGTTCAGCAGTCTAAACCCTTCGAGAACGTTGGCATCGATTATGCCGGCCCAATAGCGGTCACCGCGATCAAACACCGAGGTGCAAAGTCACACAAAGCATACATCGCTTTGTTCGTCTGTTTTGCAACCAGAGCTGTCCATCTGGAACTGGTAATGGGACTCACATCTGAGGCCTTCATCGCAGCATTTAGGCGCTTTATATCTCGACGAGGTCGTTGCTCGCACGTCTATAGCGACAACGCAACAAATTTCGTTGGAGCAGACAAAATTCTTCAGAAACACTTGCAAGAGGCGCTAGCTGAAAGCTCCATACCAGTACGCAATTTCCTAAGTAAGGAAGGAGTAACGTGGCACTTCATTCCCCCCGTATCTCCTCATATGGGTGGCATTTGGGAAGCTGGTATCAAGTCGGTAAAACATCACTTACGCCGAGTGATTGGCGATACTATATTATGCGTCGAGGAGATGAATACCCTGCTAGCGGAAATAGAGGCCTGTCTTAACTCCCGACCGATTTGCCCTCTAAATGACGATCCTGAGGACAGCGCTGCATTGACCCCCGGACACTTCCTCATGGGGTGTGCTCCCTTGTCTGTTCCTGAGCCAACACCACCCGATTCGACTGGAAATAGCCCCTCTCATCGATGGGTTCACGTACAAACTATGGTGCGACATTTTTGGACAACGTGGCATAAGGATTATCTAAACTATCTGCAGCACAGGAGAAAATGGCAAACAGAGCAACCTCAAATCAAGGTAGACGATCTCGCGCTAATAAAGGATAATCAGCTTCCACCCTGCAAATGGGCTCTCGCTAGAGTCACCAATATCTACCCCGGACAAGATGGACTTACACGAGTTGTGCAATTGAAAGTTGGTGGCACTTATGTTAAAAGGCACATACGGAATCTATGTGTTCTACCCAACCTTTCACAAAATTAATTCAATGTACAAAAAAAAACCGCTTACGCTTTAATTTTTCCCCAATCTTCCACAGATTTCTAGAGAAAAGGCTGTAGGTATGGATCATGGCGGGCGGCGCAAACTTGAGAACTTTTCACCTACCGGTGAGGCGGGCGGCATGTATAAAATCCAACTAACACTACTACTTTCCTGGATATAAATTCTACCAGCTGACTTTCTACCGCATGCATCACCACCAATATAATCATAATTTTCATTGTTATCATTTTGCATTTGTCATCATTTTTCAATCTATATCAGAACCCGTTGCACTGTAGCAAATTGTAATTCCTTTTGAAGACTCCGTCTGAGTCTAACTCTGATCGCTGGAAGAATCGCTTGTAATTTTTTAGGTTCGACCGCAAACTTGCGGATAATAAATTATATCAAAATAAACGTCTTCGCGTTTTATTTAAACTAATATATGTGCGCTTGCACTAAATCATTATTAAATATTTAACTGAAATATTTTCAATACCCATATTGACCCAATCAGAAAAAAAAAATTAAATTGGGCGTTATGTAAATTGCGTCTGACGGCCGCCATATTGTTTTTTTAAAAATTAACCTAGCCTATGTTACACAGACTCATTAAACGATTCTAACGGTACCCCAGTCATCGAAATCCGTTCAGGGGTTTAGAAGTTATGGTGGTAGAAAACAACGTACATACACACAACAAACCTAAACACATTACACTCCTTTTTTTGGGGCAGTCGTGTAAAAAGGCTTATTTCTTGAAGTAACTAATCAAAAGGTCGTATTTCTCAAAATCCCGATCAAAAGGGCATATTTCTAAACAAATAATTACAAAAAATATAGTGCATGAATGTGCATTTAAATACAATTTTAGCATTTTATTTAGAGGAACAGGCAGTTTTTTTCGATTTCTGTAAAGTTTGTTTATGATGGAAATACGCCCTTTTGAACAGACACTCCTCAACTGTCAACTTTATTCTAGTTTATAGTTGCAAAAGTGTGTTGAAATTGTTTTGTTTATTATCTCGGAATGAAGAAATTTTTACTGCCAATAAAACCATTCGGCAAGTCTTGAGACGGTGAAAACCATAGAAATGCAGAATTATCGTCAGAAACAACCGCGAAAAGAACCCGTTCTGATGCATTAAGTTGTGAAAATCCGATCAATCAAAATATACTGTCATATCCCCTCCCATCGCAAAAAGCTACCTACGCCACTGACATCAACTATACCTTTTGCGGACCCATCATTAAGGTCAAAATGTGATAAAAAACGTTCTTATTATTTTTAACGAAACGAAAAAATAAAACCATTTGCGATTTACACGAAATATCCGTAGTTTCATCAGCTTGAACAGATACAAAATTTGTTGCTTGAAGTTCAGATTTCACTTAATGTAAATAAACCTGTAAACAGCATTCTAGTAACTCATTTTGTACGGTTTTCGAAGTGTTTTTTTGCGATTTGATTATTTTTCAAGTAGTTGTCGAATGCGATATATATTTATCTGGTATATGTAACCATATCAAGAAATATTCCTCGATTAATGCTTGTTTCACATTCGTCGTGTCCACGAAGAGCTAAATTGTGACCAACGCAAAACTTTAAGATATCTAAAATTCGACTTAATACTTCACGATTCTTTTTCACATTTTTATTATATTTTGCTATGGAACTCACATAAGCTTCATTGTTCAGAAAACCTATGGTCAGCTGTCGAAACTTAGGCTTCACTGCAGTTTGCTCAGTAGGTCTCTGTGTATGAACTTAATGAAGGCATGAACTTAATGGCCTGTCTATTTTCCCCTCTCTCGATTATTCCTGCGCGCGTAAGCTTAATCTTGCCTTCAACGACTGCGTACGTTTTGTCTATAAACTGCGCCGTTATGATCATATATCTCCCTACTCTAATTCGATCCTGGGTTGCTCTTTTAGAGACTACCGAGAGTACAGGATTATGCGCCTGCTTTATGATATCCTGCACCAGCGCAAACCCGCTTACCTTAACCAGTTTGTAGTACCCTCACAATCTCTCAGAAACAATAATTTATTTATCCCTCGATTCCGTACCTTGATCGGACAACGTTCTTTCTTTTCTTCTCGTCTTTGCTTCGGAATTCCCTTCCAGTTGATCTCCAGCGCATTGATTCGCCGGGCATTTTCAAGAAGCGTTTTTCCATCATATTTCTAACTTGAATTTTCTTTCACTTAACTTTCTCTATTATATTTTCAATTATTCTTTTACTCTATTATTCTTATCATATCCTCCTATCTAACCGATTTATTAATAAATGTACTAGTTATAAGATGCTATCTTGTGTACATGATATATCAATCAATAATAATAATAATAATAATAGCTCGCGTATCCTGAATCAATCTGTGGGAGAATATTAACCGTCCCGAAGGTTTGGTAATTTAAAGTATTTAATTTTTTTAATTCGTTCCGATAAATGTTTTAAATCCCGGATACCGATTTCTGTCCAAGCCGATTCTCCTCTAAACAAAATGCAATAAAAGCAAAAGAATGGATTTTTTCCTATACTAACCGTAAGCCATTTATTTTTAGAAACCAATCCAATGAAAATTTTCTACATTGATATTTTTCAGTACAAATTAAATTAAAATCAAATGATTGATGTGGCCCTAAACGTTTAATTTCGAACTTTTCTTCTAATGACAACAAAGAAAAAATTTTCTTCAATATATTATCTACGTGATTCATTTTAACCAAAAACAAGAATTAAATAAATATAATTTAAGAAAATTATATATTAAAAAATGGAATATTAATATTTATTGCAAATAATTTAATAATATTTATTGGCGAATAATTCAATATATATCTACCGCAATTCTGCAAGCACACACTTTTCATTTAAAAATCAACTTGCAACTGTCAGTTAAAATTCAATCTCCAATTTTCTCTATTACCAATAAAAATTCCTGTTTTTACTACTTTTTACTTTATTTCTATCCAAATATTTGCTACGGGCTAAATTAAATCAGCCCCTCAGGTATATAAAATCCATAAGTGTAAGAAAAGTCTCAAAAAGTTCGGCCAATTAGTAAATACAGGCAAAATTAATTGAGAAATATAATAAACAGAACTAAAAGAATGAATCGACAACACTGGCATTGTATGTGCGTGAGTAAACGCAAGAGAGCAAGAGAATCCACTGACATCTGTCTTACATGTGAGTGACGAGAATCCCAATGAATCATAGGGCTAATAAATTTTAGCTCCGCTTGGTAGAACAAAAGTGAATGAATCAATCGCCACAGTCAAGATATTTTGCATACAAAATGGTTCATATTCGGGGCTGACTCAATGATAGCCCCTGAGGAGAGGATTCCATATAAATGGGTATGGAATTATGATTTGCCCCGATTATTTTGATCGAGAGAGTTGAGAGTTTTTGTTAATTTTTTTATTTGCTCTTTTTTTAATACTGTTCCTATGAAGTTCTACTTGGAATTTTTTTGCGGGGTATTATTTTGAATTTTTTTAGAAATTGTAATAAATTGCAAAGAAAATTTGCTTTGCGTTTTTGTAAAAATGAAATTAATTAAAAAAATGTATGAATATGATTTGCTCGATAATTTCTGATGGGGCTAAGCCCCACTAGCCCCTAAAGACGAGCCGCCACTGTCTTACAGGATGTTCACATTCATTCATCTCTTCGCGTTCATATCGATGAATTAATTGATTCTTATGCGATCGTATCAATTTGTTCCTTTTTGCGGACTCAAGAAGCACATTGTATAAAACATTTCCTATTCGTTCTATGATGATTGCTGCTGACCATGGCATTATTGTTATATACTTTCGTATAAATTAGATCTCCTCTAGCAAATTCTCTCTTTATTGCCCCATACTGCTTGTTGTATTGTACGGGCATTTTCAGTAATGCGTGCGCAACTGACTTATTCGGCAATGGAAGTGCGTTGCTGAATAAGTCAGTTGCGCACGCAACCTGCATTACTGAAAATGCCCTTCATTCTGTTTATGATTTATTTGTTTTGTTTGATTTTTGCCAGAGTGCATCAGATCCAAGGTTGTACGTACTTTACGTCCCAACATGACTTCTACAGGTGAGTCCCTTCAATGCATTTATTCGGTGTATAACGATATGCTTTCAAAAATGTATTTAGGGACTCCTCCGATCTCTCTCCGTCGTTGATTTTCTTCATTCCGCTTTTGAATATGTCGACTAAAATTTCGGCTTGCTTACACTCATTTTTCTAACTTTTGCACACTTTCCACATTCCCTGACGTATCTTTCTAAATCCTTATCAATGTTGGGCCAATATACATAACTCCTTGCAAGGGACTTCATTCTTTCCATCCCTGGATGCCCTTTATGTATATTTTTAAGAATATGGTTCCTTAGCTGAACTAGAATAATAATACGTTCACCCAACATCAAATAATCTTTTGCGACAAACAGTGCGTTTCTAATTTCTTATTTTTAGGCCATCCATTGTTTAAATATGTAATTACTTTTTGAATACTTTTATTGTTCTTGGTACTCTCTTTGATATCTAGCCGAGTAAAAATAATTATATAGAAAGATATATAATTGGATATATTTATATATAAATTAACTAGTTGGGACCCGGCGCGCCTATGCTGCTCCCATAAGCCAATAGTAGTAATCAGGTGATATGATTCAATTGAAATTGACATATGAAACAAATTTTTTATAGTTGGAAAATATTATTATATCCTGAAAGAAAGAAAAAATAAAAGGATTATATCTACTAACTTCAGATTTAGAAATGGACTTTTGACGGTGATGGACATTATATGCTTGCAGTCACGTACTGAGGGGGTGTGACTTCAGACGAATATTGTCCATTACCAGACATGTAATAAAATGCAGAAAAATTAAATGTCTTGCAATTGCTTGCCTGGGTTCTCATCTGCAATGTCACTGACTCAGGTTTTATTTGTTTTCCCGTATTGCAGAATCCTAATCTTATAACTAAAAATTCAGAGGTGATGGGTTTCTTTCCTTCTTATCCGTTATACATAAATCATCCCACATTTCCGTTTCTCCTTACCATCTTTCCAAAAAAAACTTTGTTGATCAATTCTGAACCGATTGCTTAGAGAGCTTCAGGACGCACTATATTCAATGGTTTTCCATTTGTAGCTAAAATGTCAAGATTTTCCGATTTTCCAACTCTTGAACAACCTACATACAGCTAACCGGGAAATGTGACACTTATTTGGCAAAATTCTTCCGCCATATAGGCCCCACAATTTTGAATTTATAAGTTTTGATCATAAATTCGTTATTTACTACCTTAAAAACTCCCATATACCGATTTTAATTGGAATCGGAATACAATTCGCAAACTCGTCGGCCATATTGGTGCGGCCATTTTAAATTTAAATTTTGATCATAGAGTCGTTATTTGCTATCTTAAAAAACCCCAGATACCGATTTTAATTGGAATCGGAACACAATTTGCAAATTCGTCAGCCATTTTGAATTTATAAGTTTTGACCAGAAATTTGTTATTTGCGACCTTAAAAACTCATAGATACCCACTTTCATTGGAATCGGTACAAAAGTAACAAAACTCGTCCGCCATATTGACTCGGCCATTTTGAATTTATAAGTTTTGATCATAAATTCCTTATTTGCTACCTTAAAAAACCTCAGATACCGATTTTCATGGGAATCGGAACGCAATTTGCAAATTCGTCGGCCATATTGTCGCGGCCATTTTGAATTTATAAGTTTTGACCAAATATACGTTATTTGCGACCTTAAAAACCCCTAGATACACACTTTCATTGGAATCGGAATAAAATTGGCAAATTCAACCATATTTCTGCGGCAATTTTGAATTTTGGTCATATTTCGGCGGCCATTTTGAATTTCGAAAATCGGGCGTCGAGGAGGAGACCTCCACGGACCTTCATGCAAAAATTCAAATCTCTGCGATGATTTTCAACGAAGCTCTCCATGACAGCGCCATCTAGGAGTGACTTTAGAAAGTAATAAAATACCTATTTTCTAAGTTTGATTGTAAATAGCACATGGTTAAAATTTCATTAAGATCGGTTGCACGGTGTAGGAGCCTATAGCGAACATACATACATACACACATTCATTTTTATATATATAGATTACAGTACAATCTCGGTATTTCGTATCCCGTTAATTCGTAAATCGCGCTTATTCGTAGTGTACTGCTGGTCCCTTGGAAAAATCGCAGTTATTCGTAAAAAATCAATGCATTTGGGTCCCTTTGGTAATTCGTAATGGTTTTAGTACCCAAAGTCACTTAAACGTCTTATAATTCGTAATTGTCCGTTGAAAATCCCGTTAATTCGAAAAAAAAATTTCTCGTTCCCTCTTCAATTCTCTGAATCACGTTTTTCTATTTCCATTATATTTCTATCGTTTCTTTTTACATGTGTATTCTTTTCTTTTACTTAATTTTTATGCCAGTTTAGTGTGATTTTACCATGAGTTCAAATCGCACCCGCAAGTATCTGTCGGTTGCGAGTGACGCGATGGTCGGTTTGAGCGTTTTAATCCCGTTAATTAGAATTTTTCCTTTTTTAACCTTCAATAATTCATAATCCCGCTCTTTCGAAAATCTCGATAACTCGTAATGACCCCTCGGTCCCTTGCCGTTACGAACTATCGGGATTGTACTGTATATATATAATTATATATAAAATTTGGCCCGATATAATTATATAGAAATGTATATTTTTATATATAATATATAAGACTTTACGGGACAACAACACAAGTTAAACTCAAACGCAGGACTGAAGCATTACGTCGAGATTTATTTTCAATAATCCAAGAGACAATATACAATTTTCGATGGCCTTTTATACTATCGCCGCCAGCACTGATAACGGTGATCATATTCTTCTCTTTGCAATAAGAGAGTTATAATTTTTAATAAACTGAATATTTTTCTCTTACAAATAAGGAAAATCATATACAATTCTATAGAATTGCATATATGCAATTATATCTTTTATTTCGCCGATTTTCTCAGACATGGAATGTTCTATGTGCTTTTTATCGTGGTAGGGCCAGTTACTCTAAAACAGATATAATGAGATATTTTTGACAGCATACCTATAATAACTTTCTTCCCATCATTTTTCTGCCACACACCTTTTTCTTGAGGTCTTTCTCCACCTTTGATTGAGCTTTGGGAGTACGACTGGAGAATGTGCATTTGAGTATGTGATTTTCCTGAAAAACTCCATCTACATTCAAAAGTAACTGGCAATACTTGAGTGGACTCCTGTTGAATCTGTTTTATTGCCGCTTCTAATCTTACAACTGCTATTATAAATTCTTCATCAGGCTGTATTTTTGAGTTTATTAGTCGCGATAATACATCTGCATACCCAAAATTGTCAGTCGATATGTATCGAATTTGTAAATCATACAGAAGTAATGTACAAGCGCATCTTTGCAATGTATTTGCTGTATATGCAGGAATACCTTTTTTATTTCTGGAAATGTATAGCAATGGTTTATGTTCCGCTTCCAACATGAATTCCTTGCCAATTAACATTTTGGGTGGATTCCAAAATTCATCACGGCGGTATCACTGCAGAATTCAGCAATTGGAAGTCTGTAGCTGAATTCTGCAGTGATATCGCAGTGTTGCATTTTGGAACTCACCTTTTGTGAAATTTTGTTCCTGCATATATTAAAGCGAGTGCCTCCTTTTCTTTTTGGCTATATTTTTGTTCTGTTTGTGTGACTGTTCTCGCTGCAGGATAAACAGCTTTTCGATGACCATTTTGAAATTCGTGAAGTATCACAGCGCCAATACCTGCGCCAATACTTGCATCTGCAGCAACTACGATTGGTATCGATGGATTGTAATGCGTTAGTAGCAATTCACTCTGCAATATTTCTTTAAATTTATCAAATGATTTTTAGAATTTTGGCTCCAGTTCCACTTAACATCTTTACGTAGTAACTGATCTAATAGTTCTCTTATTGCTTGAATGTTATGGATAAATTTTCTAAAATAATTTATGGCCCCTAAGAAAGATCTTAGTTCGGATACATATGATGGTGGGCGCATCTCTCTTATACATTCAATCTTTTGTGGATCTGGTTGAATGCCGTTGTTATTGATAATGTGTCCGAGGAACTTGACCTCGTTAATTAGAAACTCACATTTTTCCCGCTTTAGTACAAAACCAAAATCTTCTATCTTTTGGAATAATTTTGTTTAAGTGTTGTAAGTACTCTTCAAGCGTTTTGCTTGCGACAATAAACTCGTTCAAATAACCACTAGCAAAAGGTAAATCCGCGATCATAGCATCAATTATTCTTTGAAATTCCCCTGGTGCTGTTTTCTCGCCAAAAGGAAGACGTTTAAATAAAAATAAACCACGATGCGTAGTGATTGTTAATAGCTTCTGCGAATCTTCTTGTATTTCTAACTGAAAATACGCATCCGAAAAATCAATAACGCTAAAGAAGTTTTTACCTGCTAATTTGGCGAAAATATCATCTTGTGTTGGTAGTGGATATTTGTTTGGGTGTAGTGCATTATTAAGTCCAGTTGAAGCCTGCACAAATACGGATTATCCCTGTAGGTTTTTTCACTACAACGATAGGTGCTGCCCAAGAAGAGAAATCGACTTGCTCGATTATTCCATTATTTTGTAACCTAGATAATTCTTCTTCAATCTGAGGAAGTGCTGAATATGAAACTGGTATTTTTTGAATGAAGACCGGTTTCGCTCCTTCTTTTAAATGTAACTGCACCTTTGTTTTAGACCATAAACCTAAAGTCGATTTAAATATTTTTGGAAAGTTTTCCTTTAATGCCTCTATGTATGTTTCATTTGGTTTTACTAGCCGGCATAACGCATTGATGGGTGTTGAATCAGATAGATCACGTGGCCGTCAGCCGCAGAAGGAGAGCTATTCTGGAGGATGTCAGGAGCTTTAGGGGAGCAGACACTGGAAGTGACCACCATTTGGTAGTAGCAACTATCCGCCTAAAAATCGCCGCAATCAGAAACGTCCAACGAGATGCCATAAACCGTAGACGGTTTAACGTAGGCCTTCTGCGCCATTTGAGTATCTAAGCTAGTATGCTGTTACGTACCTGGTGCTCTGTCCAGTGAAAGTTAGGGGTTCTGTGACCTCTTACTACTTAAGGGGACATTCTGGTCAGAAAATCGATAGTATGAACCTTTAAAAATGACTTGTTAAATTTTAAACCGAAGTCTTGAGAGGTTTGAAAGTTACAGGCAATTGAAGAGGTGGGCATCCCGCCGCGCGGCCGTCTAAGCCGACGAGCCGGAGAGCAGGTGCGAGCTATGAAACGAGCGTGTGAATAGCGTTCGGTTTTATGGCCTTAAATTGATGAATGTTAAGAAGGGATCTGAATGAATGAATGTTAGGAGGGTATCTAGGGGGACGGAAGATAGGCATTTGAGAAAATCGTCGAGAAATCAAACTTTTTTCAAGTCGAAATGCGCCTCTAAACTTTGAAGTCAAATAACTCAAAACCACTGTTTTGTCGGCGGTGGCAGCTTTTTTGAAAAAACGGTGCATGCGATTTCCATGAAACTTGGCACACTTGTTCTTTGTTAGTTTATGCAAATAGTTGTGGAACAGATTTTGTTTTTGTTTTTTTTTTAAAAAGTTATAGCAAAAAAACGGAGAAAAAAATCGCGGAAAAATGCACGTTTTTTTCAATTGCCCGCCATTTTGTTTTTTTTTCGAATTTTAAAAAAGTGTTCCACCACTATTTGATCAATACACTTAAGTTTAATAAACTTTCGACATTTTTCATTTTATATCACCGTTGACGCTAAAAACCCTGCCACCAGCGGACCGCGCACGGCTGCACGGCTAACTTTGGAAACCTGGAGGGGGTTACCGGTTCCAGAGTGACCCGAAAATATTCGAGAATGTAGTCTAAGGATGAATAAAATGATTTGAAAAAACCCGATTTTGATATCTTTAATAGTTTCCTTACTAAAAATTCATGAAAATGAGCTATTTTTTCGACCGAAAAACCAGAATGTCCCCTTAAAACTGGTCATTTGTATCAATTTTGGTTAGACCTTGATGAAGTTCCTATATTCAGAAGTTTACTCATTGTTTACTTTCAATGAGTTCGGTTTATAAAAAGTATTCGAAGAGTTATTGACAGCTCCAACATTAATAAGCACGTTACTAGCCCAACTGTCTTTACTGTGGGTTGATATTTTGAAGGCCAAAAAGTTGCTGTCAGGCGTGCTTATAATAGACAGAATCATTAGCCAGGACGAATCGTCCTTGCTGTATCCTATAATGACTACCTGACAATCACCAACCACATTGACCCTGTCCCTCAAATTCCGTAGCACGCAAACTTAGTAACCGACTTTTGTTTCTCCCGACTCTTCATTAACCCGTAATTTCAAGGATCGGAAGAATATTTACGAAATTATAAAAATTATCGCACGTTCAAAAAAAAATGTGAAATTAATTTTTGTAGGCTAGAAAAAAATTGGGCTTTTATCAGTTTGGGCTCCGGCTAATTCTCCAATTGCAGGAAAACAACTTGATAATATTTGCACGGCTCCAACAATTTCCATCCTAAACTGGTGCAAGGTATTTTCAGCTTGGGCCATGATACCTTATAGACGACGTGTTAATAGCTGGATCGCATGCAGATGATTGCTCCGCATAACAAATTCCATTAAGCTCCTGACTAACTGTCTGGGACTACGCTAATAAAGGCTACAGTCATTAGTGCTTGAGTTTTCTGCTTGAAAGCCAGTAACAACAATTACTGATGAGTAATTACATTTTAATAGAGTAGGTTCCTCAATTATTCACTTCCTTTGAGCAGCAGACAAATGTCGGTTCCGAATTTCTGTTCCGTTTCGGTTTCACGTTCGTTTTTTTAGGATCCTTTATTACCTGGTTTCGACGTCAGTTATTGAAAATATAAAAATAATCATAATTATCAAATAATTGTTCGCTTGGTGGCAAGTATTCGGGACAATGTTGCTTTCTTGATATTAATTTTGGTTTTATGGTTTCGAGTTAACTCTTTTCGAAACATGTAGCCGCCTGAATGCTGTCGGTCGGTGTAATTTGATTATTTTGTGGCCTTTTCTACTGGATAAATATCTTAGCAATAATCAACGGACATTAACCTATTTTTTTGGGGGGAGTTATCTGATGGAGAGCGCACAAAAATACACAGGTACCACGCTTTGTAGTAACTGATGCGTTATCTGGATACCTTGTAATATATATTTTTGTAAATATTGATTCCTTATTGCTTATAGATTCGTAATATGAGAACATTCATTACAACGAACGTGCGTGCATTAACGGGCATAATTGGGGATCCCAACAACTGCAATTTATCGATTTTTGGTTCTACGAAAAATGTTAATTTGGGGCTTTGTGCTATCATGGAGCAGCATGTCGAGAATTTTTAGATTGGATCTTTGATGAATAATACCTTTTACTCAACGTATCTCGGCTGTATATATGTAGCCTTCCATTTTATTCCATTTCTTTAATAGACCATATTAATTCTCATGTGGTAGTCTCATACTTCTATAATATAATTTTTAAAACCATCGACAAATATGTACTTAAAAACAGAGAGAAGTTATCTGCACCATGGCTATACAAAAATACTACATCTCTACGTTATTACGACGGCGGAATTCAGCGTTGGGAGTGGCCAAAAGCAATTATTAAATTTGGACGCTACGTAGTTTTAAGGATCTACTAACCGGATAATCGTGAAAATTGAATCCACCACTATCAACTGACAAAACAAAGGCAAATCTCCACTATTATATAATAGTATTCAAAATACAGTAAAAACTCTCTATAACGAACTTCTCTAAAACGAATTTTTCTCTATAGAGAACAATTCATTTGACCTCAGCATTTCAAGAAAGTTTACCTTAAATATAACTCCCTTGTAACGAATTTTTTTGTAACGAACTTCCCTAAAACGAATGAAAATCTGGTAACTCTGCTCGAAATAATACTCAGAATCCAACTACTTTTTAACGAATTCGAATTAAAAATTGACCGTGTTAATGAGGCAAATATTCGGCATATTCCCAATAAAATATTACCAAGGCCTACCCTAGGTAAGGAATTCAGATAATTTTGAAATTAAGATGGCGGAAAATGTAAATATGCAAAAGGAACTTTTATTATTTTGGGTTAAAGCATGTATGTATGTTTAAAATGGTCTGCTCATCCGATAAATTTCCATAAAAATTAATGGACATAAAAAGTATAGTCCTCTCACTCATCCATTTTGTTAAATTTCGTGTTATGATTCGGTGCATTCAGTTCAGTTCAGTGCAAATCATTTCCGATTTATGTATTAGGGTTTATTTTGATTCCCCAGGGGTTTTAACAGGTATCAATAACGTTTAAATGTTCTTGTCCTTTTGCGCATGCCATGTCGGGAATAGGGTCACTAGCATAGATTAAAGTGTCATCAGTAGTAAGCATTCACTTAGAACTAATCACAATGGAAGGTTTGATGAACATCAGGAAAGTCCGCAAGGAAGAGGTTAAATAGTTTAGGACCTATGGGGGAGCTTTGGGTTACACCTGACTTTACATTGATCTCCTCGGATAAAGTGCGAGACCCTTAGTTTTCTATCTTCAAGGAAGCTCTCCGTCGGAGTGGAGCAGTATCAGAAATGGCAAATGGAGGCTTTGCCTGCAATAATACGAGAATACGAGCCTGAAAATATTTTCAATGCCGATGAAGCATTCTTATTTTTCCAATGGCTACCAAATAAAACACTTTCTATTAAAGGAGAAAAATGTTTTGCAGGTAAACCTTCCGTCTATCTCAGTGGGCAATGAGGATCTAACGGCTGACCCAACTCTTAACATCCAGAAGGCCTGCGATGGAATAATCACATATTCCAAATCGCCAAACAAGCGTCCCAGTGCCTTGGATTTCTTCTCCAGCCAGCTACCCTAACTACAATCTACAAGTCCTACATTCGGCCCCGCCTTGAATACTAGTCGTATATCTAGGCAGGCGACCTAAAAACCACCTTGGCATGTCTGGATATCTGGAATAATCTTCTGCAGTCAGTATTTCCGAACTCGTACAACATCCTAGAGTTCAAACGTAAGGTTCATTGACATCTTCTCGAGCACCCTTCAAACTCGCTCTAATCTTTTTTACTCTCTTATATCCTTCAAACCAAGCTTACGACTATATGTTGCACCATGACGTATTGGAAGTACAAAGGGCGATTCCTAAACTTGTTTTTTTACATAAAAAAAGGTACCAAAGAATATGACAGGGACGAAAAAATTAAAAATTGTATTGATTGGTAAAAGCGCAAACGCACGCTGTTTTCGTGACATTCAAAATTTTGGTGTTCATTATAAATCCAATAAAAATGTATGATTTACTCCACCAAATGATTTACTCCACCAAATCCATACATTAGGCAAAAATGTAAAATTCCTCTGGATTCCAAGTCACATTGGGATCAAAGGTAACGAGCAAGCAGACACTGCAGCAAAAGAAGCAATAACCGGCACCATCAACCCCGAATTTCTTCCACTTTATACTACAATAGCAGCTGAGTTAAAAAAATACATAAAAACCCAGTGGAATGTCGAATGGCTTCAAAACACAACCCAATTTGCAAAAATAAAAAAAACAATAGAACCATGGGAAACAACATACCACCAAAATAGAAAAATAGAAATTTGTATTGCCAGGCTAAGAACAGGACATACCAAAATCACTCACGGATGGAAATTGCAGAAAGAGCAACCACCCACATGCAACGAATGCAACACCCAAATTACAGTCACGCATATACTGATAGAATGCCCCAAATATAATAACCTGAGAAGACAATTGAATATCAAGTTGGAAATAGAGGAAATACTTGGAAACAACCCTGAGAACATAAAAAATTTGGAAAGATTTCTAATAATTACAAAACTCATAAAAGAAATATAAATAAAAATGTAAATAGAATATATGTACATACACAGAGGGTACAAATAATCTAATGTTTAGGTTGGATACCCTCTATAAACAAGTTAAATAAAAAAAAAAAATTTATGGATGTTAGCAAATATTTTTAGAGAATGGCTTTTGAAGATAGATAGAACATTTTTTTTTACAAAAACTTAAAATTCGTCTCTACTGTTAAATATTTTCTTGCCAATACAACTTCAAAAACACAACCTGTGGATACGGGCGTTATAAATCTTTTTAAGGTACATTATAAACGACGGATACTAACAAATGCTATTAAAATGTTGGTTAAAAAGCTTGGTCGGTGGATGTTGTTGACTATCCACAAATAAGTAAACCTACTGCCGAGGATGTCCAAGGTTCAAATAAAACTTTATGAAAAATCAAATTTCTCTATAGCATACTTATTTTATAGCGAACATATATTCGTGCCAAGTATGGGTTCGTTATAGAGGGGTTCTTCTTCTTTAACGGCTCTACAACCGGGATCCGGTCCTGGCCTCTCGCAACTGTTCTCTCCACCGGTCCCGATTCTGAGCCGATGTCATCCAGTTTTGCATCCCTATGCTCTGAGCGTCCTGGTCTACGCCATCCTTCCAGCGGAGGTTGGATCTCCCTCGCTGTCGCACCCCATAAGTCTTACCGCAGAGAACTTTCCGGGCAGGCTCATCTTGACTCATACGAGCTAGATGTCCTGCCCACCGCAGTCTACCGAGCTTTATTTTCTTCACAACATCTATGTCGCGATAGCGCTCGTAGATCTCGTCATTGTAGAGTCTCCGGAATTGTCCTTCCTCACATACGGGGCCAACTATCCTCCGAAGTATTTTCCTCTCGAACACCGCCAAGAGGTTAGAGTGCTTTTTGCTAAGCAGCCACGTTTCGGATGCATATGTGAGGACAAGACCATCGTCTTATATAGTAAAAGTTTAGACGTTATGGTTAGATGCTTGGATTTGAAGAGCCTTGACAGGCTATAGTAGGCTTTGTTGGCTTTTAGCAGTCGTGCGCGTATTTCAGGTTCCATGCTATTGTCGGCTGCTACTATTATCGTCAGATATTGGTGGAGCCTCCAAATCCTCAGTTAGCTCGCCATTTAGCAATTCATGAAAGTGCTCTTCCCATCGCTCCAAGATGCCTTGAGGATCGGTGATCAGATTCGCTTCTTTGTCCTTGCAGTATGTGCAACGAGGTGTGAATTGCGTCATACCGCGTACTCTTCGGTAGAACTCTCGCGCCTGGTGCGGCCGTCGCTCTCTGTACCGTTCTAGTTCACAAACGAGACTTTTCTCCCAGGCTTCCTTTTTTCGTTTGTGAATTCTCTTTTCTTCTTTTCTGAGCTCTTTATATTTCTCTTCGCGTGCTCGTGTTCTCTGAGACTGCTGCATTGCTCGATACGCAGCATTCTTACGTTCAGTTGCCAGCTTGCATTCATTATCGAACCAGTCGTTCCGATCTCTACGACTTCTGCCTAAGATGGAATCAACAGAATTAATGACAGTATTTTTAAGGCGGGTCCAGCTCTCGTCGACGCCCGGCATCTCATCCCCAGGACTTGCTCTTCTGAGCTCGAGTTCTAACGCCTGACCGTAGCTGTTTCTGGCCATTTCGTTGCGGAGTGCAGCTGTGTTGATTCGAGCCTGATCAGCGGATACAAAGCTTTTCAGCGTTGTAATGCGCTCTCGGAGCACCATACCAACAAGATAGTGATCTGAGTCGAAGTTGGCACCTCGGTACGTTCGTACCGTCATCAGACCCGAAAGGTGGCGGCGGTCTATCAACACATGGTCTATTTGATTGCGAGTTGCCCCATCAGGAGATATCCAGGTGGCTTTATGGATATCTTTACGCGCAAATCTGGTACTTGCAACGACCAAGTTCTTACTTGCTGCCATCTCTATAACTCGCTGCCCATTGTCATTAGTGTTCTCATGCAAGCTGAAGATGCCGACATATTGCCTGTATACGGGCTCCCGGCCTACTTTGGCGTTCAGGTCTCCCAATATGATTTTTACATCATATCTGAGGCAGGCATTAAGTTCCCGTTCAACTACTTCGAAGAATTCTTCTTTTTCATCGTCCGCGGACTCTTCGGTAGGTGCGTGAACGTTTATGAGGCTGATGTTCTTAAATTTGCCTTGCACACGAAGGGTAGGTACATAGCCTTTCGTTTATTGCTTTAAAGCCGATAATGGTAGGCTTCATCCTTTTGCTGACCATAAAACCTACCCCGAGCACATGGTGTTTCGTATGACAGCTGTAATATACGTCATAATCAGGTTTCTGCAAAACACCATTCCCTGTCCATCGCATCTCCTGAATGGCGGTAATGTCAGCTTTATATGTTGACAGGGTATCGGCCAGATGATGTGCAGCTCGAGTTCTGTACAGAGTTCGTACGTTCCATGAGAAAATTCTTAAATCTTTTTGCCTTTTTCGTTGCCGTGGTCGTCGTCGTTTTTTCCAGTATCCGAGGCATGTTGCTCGTTCCGTAATAATGTTTTTTTCCGGGTGAGGTTATTAGCCTCACGCCAACCTTACTTGGTAGGGACTAGCCCGATCATGTTAGCCTATCCTCTCTCATAGGATATTTACCAGTGGCCACCGCTAGGTGGTTATGATCGCACTTCCATCAGTCCGGAATAGTTACGGCACGTGCATGTTATGCTACATGTTATTCCACCTATTCCGCTGATGACTGACCACCATGACTGAGGGGTTCTACTGTATTGTAATTCCTTCAATTTATTTTATTTTTAATTAAATAATTCGGATTCCATACCTAAGCCGTGTCCCGGCCCTAATCCTTGGCCTTTTTTTTCTGATCGTTATCACTGATTTCTATACTTTTTCTTCACTACTGTTACTCTTGGTGATTATTTTGTTCGATACTCATACATACTCAAGAATTTTATATCGAGTACGTTCCCACTGTTTCCGATCGGTTGGAATCGGTAAATCGATTAAAATCGGTATAATATTATTAATAGTTTTTCTTGTGGATCTTGAATCTTGGATTTTAGGCTACTGCTACTCCTGAAGAAATTCTATGCGCAAACATAGTCTAACAAACGGCAAAGGAAACCAGAACGTGACAGGTCTGCATAATGCTACCGGATTTCCCTGGGATATCCTATTTCGCCCGTGTATTACGCTTTAGAGTACCTACTCCTTGGTGGTAAATTTGTTTTGTAGTGTTATTATCTGCCTTGTAAAATTAAGTTGCAGGAGATTTTTATTTCTTAATTCTATTTATTTTGTACTTTTTCCTGTTTTCTCAGGAATTATTTTATTTCATACAACGCCTACAGGCCGACTTCTCCTACAAATACGGGACTACCAGTAGATGTAAGAAGAAAGAGAAATCCAGCAGCAGTAACATCCTGTAAAGGGCAGCACCTAGAGGGAAGAATCTACAACACAATATTACATAGGTACCGAAATTTAATGTTTTCTTTTTTTGGGCGTCATGATGGAAGGAAATGTGCACACGTACTTTCGCTTTGGATTGGGAAATCCGCACCCAATATATGGGGTCAGGTTGCAGGGTCGTCTCGGACACTGGTGACGAAGGAACGTGGTCGAAGGCCGCACAAAAGAAAGACTTTTTATGCGAAATCTAAATATATATTAGAGCTATTAGGAACTTATAACTGTATAGCCTAAGAGTTTAAAACCCCACCCGACTACCATTTAAAAAGGGGATTCCCTCAGGAGCATGCCGAAAAAAGGAGGTTCCTCATGAGGACTCGACGTGGCAAATGAGGGGCATGCCGAAAGGGGTATTTCCTCCTGAGCACCACAATGAGAGGCATTTCCTCATGAACAAAACACAAAAAAAAATCAGCGATGAGATACGCCTTATCAATTTCTCATAGGGGCAAACCTCATTACAAATGAAATGGGGCAACTCAACATGTTTTCGGAATGCTTTTTGAAAAGCTTTAAAGAAATACCCTTAAGCTTTAGTTTAATTCATACAAAGGTTTAGTTTTTGTTGTTGCATTGGTTTCCAGGGATTCATATTGGTGACCGTGAATGGTGTCATTTAGCATACTCAATAGCCCGGTTCTGGTTCGATTTCAGAGGTCAAGCAGCATTGGATGTGATTAGTTACTCAGTTGGGGGCCGTGTTGATAAAATCACAATCACGTTTAAAAATATAAAGCTTTCGACAGCGGTGCAGTTATTACTCACATTTCTACTCCGAAATTCTCAAAACCCACTCGGGATCGGGTATTAATGATTTTTCTTCAAAGGGGCCAAATGGGGCATTCCTTATGACGAGGCGTGAATGAGGAAAGGCGTTAGGTGCCCTGTGTGGGCCTTTTAGGGCAATCCACCCGGGTCCACATAAGGCAGTGGGTCTAGTCTCATAAGGGCTCTATCTGTACCCCTTACCTCAAACTGCTAAAAATCGTGTAACTTGAAAAATTGGCCAAAGTTTGAAAAGCTGTTTTTCCGAAACTATTGGTCTTATAAAAACCGTTCTGGCCTCAAATTGTTGCAAATTTAACCTATTTCTCCTACTTGAATATAACAGTCTTTGATGAAAAACCAGTCCTTTCAGGTCATAATCGACAATAATTGAAAAAAGGCCTAAAATTTCGAGATTTTCTTCATTTTTGACAATGACCCGGTCTGCCGAGGTCGAAAACTTGGATTTAACATTGCCTTTTCATTATTAACAACATATTAAAAAAGCAAAAATACCTGATTTGATGCATCGCTCAATGTTTAATTTGACTGAACTATACACATTTTAACGTTAACTGTTCACGTGCTCCCCACTCACAATGATTATGCTCCGCCGCCCTTGGTTCTACCTGGGTCGAGTTGATATTTCGCCTCATAAACACGTGTTGAGTTGAAATTGGATTAAAGTGACATTTGTTTTGTTTGTTTACCGTCCGTGAAGACTGCCTTCGGTGTTAGTTTGTTAGCGCGTTTATTTTTTTATATTGACTATATATGTAATAACAGTGGAAATTTAATTTTAACAATGGCTAAAAGAAATGTTTGGGAGCATCAGGGAACAAAAACTATGCAGGCCCTTCATCATTTTGATGGAAAACTGTATAGGAAGTCAGAAATATTTAAAAATATAGAAAAAGAATTAACAAAAAGAGGTTATGTCTTGAGGTCAGTTCAACTCCATTTCAACCCAAAGTGAACTCAACTCGACATCATATACGGGGTAAAGCAAACACTTATCCCTTCTCCTCTATTCTTCAAATCAAGCTTACTACTAGACATTTCACCGTGACTTGTAGTACAAAGGGTGGTTCCTAAGCTTGATTTTACCTCATAAAAAAAAGTGTGAGCGTCGGGATCTGGAATGGAAGTCCCAGATTCAGTGAAGCGATCAGGCTGGCACTTTAGCAACTGCCTCTCAAGCAGAGATGTACGCTCTACTGGCATGCACTCTTCGGATATTTTTCTTCTCTGATGGCCCAGTAGAAACAAGGCGATCATGCCCCGTAGTACCAGTTCTAAATTAGTTTGGGACTGCCAACTTGCGCTTGATGAACTGGGCGTTCTCAATCAAGTTACCTTTGTCTAGTACCAGGATCACCGGTGATTCAAAGGCAATTAAAACCGGATACCCTGGCTAAGTAGGGCTCTGACATTACATTCATCACTCGAGAACCAGCTGGCATCCCCAACTTGCTGCAAAAAGCCGTTGCCGCTCGGACATTGATGAAACATACCGAACGTTGGAGGTCCGCGTCTGGACTGAGAAGATAGCGACGAAAAAACTAGCGACATACATAGAAGAAACAACAAAAATTAAATAAACTGGCACATAGGCAAATTAAGAAATGAAGAAACAAAGAAAGAGTATGACGGAATGTTGACAGGAAAGTTCGAGGAAAGGAGTTTGGAAAGAAGGTGAGGTGCTTCTATCTGGTCAGACGATTGATTCTCAACCCTACTGTGTACTACTAGAGATAACATCCCAGGCGATTGATCGAAAACAGCCCGAATTGAATAATAGGAAAGATGTGGTCTTTCATTACTACAACGCCCAACCTAACACTTCTTTGATGTCCTATTAAAAGATTTTAGAGTTCGGTTGGGAAGTTTTGATAGCATCCTCTGACTAGCACTTGTTCGGAAATGGGGGAAATCCCCTCCCCTCAAGAGCTCTATGATTTGTGGATTACTTATTAACGTTATATACTACGTATACATGAGGAGTTGAATAGTTGAGTTGACGTTGAGTTGAATTTTCGACAATCGACAAAATTCGACAAAAATCACAAACAAAACACAGAAATGCTACTGTCATATAAATTCAACTACTTAACTACTGATATCGCGTCTATATGCGTAGTTTCAACTCAACCCAGCTGGCAGAGCTGAGTCGAGTTCAGTCGACCCTATGTCAACTCGACTCACGTCTACATGCATTTCAACTCGGGTTCAACCTGGGTTCAACTCATCATGTATACGTAATAGTAGAAGTTTGGTTTTCGATTTCATAGGTTAGCCACATACTTCGTTATGTAGATTTCTTTTCTGCCGGACCTTGAATAAGAGAAGACTTTGTTTTTGGATGTTTTTGGAGAACTGACGAAGAATTTCAAAAAGAAGCCGAAAATGCTGTGGTGACTCCCTGTTTTTTTCACAAACTCAACAACGGTATTTCGAACTCCGTAAAAATACGATCAATCGAGAGTGAGAGGAGTTTTTCAAGAACTCATATCCCAAGCGTGCGACTGCATAAGATACTTGGAAAGATACTTGGTGAAAATCTTGTTCAGTTTTGTGAAAATATATCAAAAAGATGCGATAATTCAATTTGCTACGAAATTGCTGTTGATCGTCTAATCTAGTGATGATAAACAAGTGCAAGACCTAGACGAGACTAATATCGTGCTGGTCTTGCTCTTGTTCAGTTAGTCTTGGTCTTGCGAGCATAACTAAGTCTTGGTTTTGTTCTTGTTCTTGCGAGATCGGTTGCCAGACTTATCGTAACACTTAAGAAAAATTAAAAAAAATATATGTTATATATAGTTATTGTCCTTTATTGTTATTTAATAAATATGTATTCATTTAATTGTTTAGTTTGCGCATTGCTTCATTTAATATGAATGCTAATAATAATAACAGGAATAATAATGTGGAGCTTGAAGAAGTCGAACTGGAAACTCTATTCCGCAACTCTATTTACGCAAACAGTAACATTGGGTTACACTCGTAAATATATATTTAATCGGAACCCAAGTGTCTTGCAATTTTATCTTAATTAAAATTGATTTTAATTTTTTTATTTTTAACATCATTGTTAATGTCTGCAGTAGAGATGCCGCGAATACTCGCTATTATTCGGTATTCGGCATTACTCGACATTTTTTTGTTATTCGTCGAATACCGAGTAACAGCTAGTATTATTCGACATTCGGCGAATAGTTGTCTAAAATAAACTTTTAATGAACAAAAAACTATAGAGTTAAAAAAAATCAAACTTTAATTTTTCTTAAAAAACAAAACACACTTAATTAATTATTATCATTAATATAATAAGTTAGCCAAAAATCAGTCATGCCATAGTGAAATTAATTAGTTAGGCTTTTTAATTAATATTTAAAGTCCAAAAGGGGCAGATAATGGTGTAAAAAAACTAGCTTTTCTGCACGATTGGGATCAAGTCAGTTGCGCTTTTCTTCATAAATCAAACCTGCCTCAGAAAATAGTCTATCTGAATAAACAGACCTTGGTGGTATGATTAAGTATCATTTAGCAACCTTACTTAAAATGGGGAATCCATTCTTATTGGTACTCAAAGCCCATTCATGTGGGTTGACAGTGTCAACTTGACACTTCTGTCAGCCTTTGCTAACACGATGTAATATGCGATTTCTTCAGCAGTGGCATTCTTGGGTTGCTCTTCAGAAGACTGCTCGTTCGTAGATTCTTCAGAACATCCCCAAAATAGTTTATGAGTTTCTGATTCGACATTCCCGCTTTCATTGTCTAAATGAGGTCTTTTGGACGCCATTTCTGGATCCGAATTATCATTTTCGTCGTCTAAAGAAAGCCTAAAGGTGACTACACATGTAACTGCATGCTTGAAAAGCACGCATGTTCAATATTTTTGCGCATTCTTGCACAACTTTTCTGTAGCCTCCACACGACCCAATCATGCTTTAATAGCCGCAGTTTATCCTTAAATAATGTCGTGTTCGGAAAGTGAAGACGCGCTAGCTCGCACTCGCTCGCACACACACTTTTGTTTTCAAGCGAGATTTGTTCAAGCATGCTGATGAAAATTCGACCAATCTTCAAGCTGGTGTTGCGCAAAAAAATCTCATACACACGCTCAAGCACGCTTGCACAGGAAGATTGAACATGCGTGCTTGTCAAGCATGCAGTTACGTGTGTAACCGCCTTAAGACCGCCTTAAGAAGCGTCACAGAAATAGTTCTTGTAGCAGGGATCTAAAAATGTCGACAAGTAATATGTCTTGTTAAAACACAGATCAAAGTAAAAACGGGCTTGAATATTTTCTATTAACGTCTTTCTAAAATAATCAACGTGTTCAGTTTGTTGAATCAGCACATCTTTCATTAGGTATCTGGTTAATGAAACTGTTCTAGGTATCACATCTGATATAAGTGCATATGTGGAACTCGTTATTTTTGTTATCTCTTGGACAGGTTTTAAGAGCTTTAACAGTTGTTCTATAATCTCCCACAGGTCGTTGGTCAAATTTTCAAAATTCACCCTCCTTGATTGTGAGATATACACTGAAATTGCTCATTTTTGTCCAAGTAAACGCTCCAGGTATTACTACAAGCGTGATATTATTATTTGATAACAAAACAATTATATTTTATATTCCTTTTTTTATGTCGAATAATAATGGCGAGTTATTCGACTATTCACCATAGAGATTGGCGATTAATCGGTATTCGACTATTCGCTATAACAGCTATTCGCGGCATCTCTAGTCTGCAGGTAATTAAGGTCTTGGTCTTGCGAGCATAGGTAAGTCTTGGTCCTTCTAAATGTTCAAGCCCAAGATAAAACAAGACTAGTCTAAGCTCTGACAAAAATAAGTGAGTGGAGGAACGAGGAACAGCGAGAAGAGAAACGGTTCTCCTTGCAGCTCTGTGCAATTTCCAATTCATTGTCGGGCTTTTCTGCCTGTGGGATATCATCCCTAATTCATTTACTTAGCGTGAATCTTCAGAAGGAAACCATCGATTTAGCAAAAGCAGCAACAACGATAGATACGCTGCTTGCAACGGTCCAAGATAGAAGACAGAAAGATGATGACAACTTTCGACGGAAGAACTTTTGACTTCAACGAAGAAAAACCCAAAACATGGGGTCGACAAACAAAACCCAAAAATGACAGCATGGAAGGTTGTAAAGGTTATTATAGGATCTTGGTGTACATTGCTCTGTTGAATACTATCAGTTAAGATCTCAAAACTCGTTTTTCCAAAGAAGTTTTCGATGGTTTCCAAATACAAATAAGTTTGCGTCTTCCAAGGAAAGTATGTACTCTGAAAACGAATGAAAGTAAAAATCTTAACGATTGTTTTATATATAGATTTGGGGACTTCTGAATAATGACAACATCATGCAAAATTTGAAGCTCAAAGGTAAAGCCGGCTCTACACGATGCTATGAATATCCTCTAACGTTGGACGCTTGGGTAGGACGCATCGTGTGGCAGTTGCTCGAACTACGAGTGACCAATGTCAAACGTCCAACTTTCGTATTTGGACACGTTCGAGCTAATGTGGGTATTGACTCAATCGTTGGAAGGCTCACCGCATTGTGTAAAGCCGGCTTAGCAAACATGTCGAGCCATTGAAGTCAGTGCTGAAAAAGTCATCCAAAGATTTGCGAAACTTAGCGCACATCGTTTTGTTTTATGAAATCTCTCCCAGCCTGTATATTGTGCTACTGCATATAACACAGAAAAACATACCTACTTAACTGCATTTTCCACTGCAATAAAATATGACCCTTGACGCTGTATGATTTACAATGTTTTCTTTCCTTGTGAGTTATTGTATTCTTAAGGAGTATCCACACATATCACACATATCAGGGCCGTGCCCGGGACGTCACAGGGCCGTGTTCTGTCATGTGTAAAACGAGCCCGTGCCCGGACACGGACATGTGTGAACGAGTAAAGGAGTATCCACACATATCAGTGTTCCGTCAGGGCCTCAAAAAATATCGGTGCTTACATTTTACATGCACTGGTTCACACATGTCCGTGTCCGGGCCGGAGTAAAAATCGGAATTCCCGGGCACGGCCCTGATATGTGTGGATACTCGTTTATGGAGTATATTTGTTTACTATAATTTTAAACTGTACACCGAATACTATTTCCAGACTTTGAGCTCCCAGCTATCCCAATACATAAAATGAATTGAATAACTCCTCGATCACATCATGCACCATCTGCAACAACTTGTGATATAATATTTAAAATTTAATTGCATTGAACTTTAAACCATATAAAGCACAACTTAAATTTAGCAAACGTTTTAATCGGGAAATAGTTTGTCAACGATTCGCGGTGGCTAAATACAGGTGACTGAAGAGCTAAACCTCCAGGTTTCGGCCCATCTCGATCCCTCCAGATATAAAGTGGTAACTATGTACGCTCCTATAAAGTATATTAATCAAGAATAAAACCCTACAATGTCATGGCAGATGAATCAGTCGGTAAATTGAATTAAAACAACCATCAGTAGATGATAAACATTCCTTGTTGTCAACAGGACGAGTCTCCTGCTAATATCTAGATCCAGATTTATAGAAATCTTGAGAACTTCTTCCATAGGAACCAATTTTGTTCTGGACTGAATAATAAAATTCAGGTGAAGATATCGTGTTGGAAGCATAGCTTTTATAATTTCAAAAGCTGTAACATCTTCAGGAGAGTAGAAGACTAATTAATCCATCCACAAAATGGCAGGATATGTTCATAGAATTAAATTTTATTTTTTCCTTGAAGGAAACAATTGTAGCGTGAAAACTTTATAATCAATTGCTTGTTCCATATTTCACACGACAATCCAATGTCATATTAAGAGAATTCTGGGAAACATTCATGGTAGTTCTGTTACTAGCCAAAGCTAGTAAAAGATTCATCTAAATAGCCCGAGTGTTTGAGGTAGTTCTTACAGTATGTGACACAAGTAAGTTCTTTTTTTAAAACTTTTAATTAATTTAATTAATAATTAATTAAATTAGCAAGTCGTCAGCTGTACCACTGAATTTTAAGGTTACATTCGTTTTCCTTCTGTTGACAAATTGGATTAGTTCACTTGATGTCTTGAAATAATTAATAATATTCCTGCCGGAAGTTTAGTCAACTTTGTAAATTAACCTCGGTAAACTTTGACCCTAATATCATTTGCAGCGGTGTTTGAGGCCGCCAGGATCCCCCCTACAGACTCGTAATCAACTTTAACTGGCACACAGATTTCCAAGGAACTTGATCAAAAAGCTCATTCATAAGCGCAAAATAAAGTACTGCCTCACTGTCATATTTCAAAATGAACAAGTTTGGTGTTTTGTTAGCTTAAAAGTTTACCACCAAAGCAACTTTATAGTTGGTATAACGAATAAGGAAATCTTCTCGTTTCCAGCGCAGGCAAGGATCCACCATGGATCCACAATTCACGGGACTTCCTTTCTATACAAAATAACGTCGAAGCCGACAAGTCAAGAGAATCTGCTGAAGCTGTGCAACCAGAAACAAATAGAAAAAAAAGAAACTTACTAACTTCAGTACCTCATAAATTAGGGCTGACATCCTTAATTTATGTTCGTACGAGACTAATTACAATAGTCACTGGTAAAGTTGCAAACTTTCCGTTATGGTTAGTAAACTTAAAGTGGGGAATTGGTTTTTGGGTCTAGAATTTATGACACAAAATGTTCATTGTGTCCCTCTCAGCTTGAATATTATTAAAGTCGCACACAAAAATGGCAGACATTTTAACCCTTTTCCGGTGTTATTAAGGTAAATTATCAGAAGTCTATGACTTCAACGTAACAATCCTACCGCAAGGTGAATGGAGGCCAAAAGGAGCATTTTTCTGAGGAACGCACTTCAGAATTGCCAGTAGCAAATTGCTAGCAAAGAAATTATCGTCACGAAATACCCAGGTATTCCCTGCAAACGAGGAAAATTTTTCCTAAGAATTGTAGGGAATGAAGCACGACAGCCGCTTCATGGCCTGTAATTTTCAGCTTTAACATGGGTGCATTTTTGAGGAGCAACCAACTTTCCACAGACATCACGACACCAAACGAAAAGTTCTTTTTCCGCATAATTATTAATCCTCGTCTGATGGGATTGTACCTGTGTATGTACCTATAGTACAGGTAAAAATTGTATGGTACATAAGCACATAACTGGTATTCTGCCAGAGACAAAGAAATTCTGGATGATTGCAGGTTGGAGCCCATGCAAAGTACTTTATATGTACAAACGTTAAAAGCCAATTCCTCGAACGCTACAGAAGGTACGTATGTAATTTATGAAAAAGACAATGAAATATCTATTTTCATGAAAAGCCGCCTTTGTTCTCTTTTTGTTTATTTTATTTTGTGTTTGTTGTAGCATTTGTTTCATTTAGTTGTCGACTACAATGCTTCGCTTGAGTCCTTTTGTAAAGTATGTTTTTTTTGCCAAAAAGCTGCTCGTTTTGCGTACTCTATTAAAAAATCGGCAAAAACTTTTCTATTGTTACAACCTTACAACATCGATGAACAGCGCCACTTGCAAACCTACATCCTCTCATGGCTAATGTAGGTATGTCTGTGCTTGTTCAGTCTACTCCTTGAAGGCATCTGGCATGTTAAAGTAAATTGTTTTAAAGTCCACCTTGGAAAATGCTTGGATGTCTAGAGAAAGTGCTGGTTCAGCTTTAATACCACCTCGATGAGAGGCCTTTTGAACCTGGCTACAGACTTGATGCGTTTTTCAAACTTGTGTACTACTATTCATTAACAACCTATAATGATCTTAGTAGGCTGCATAAATGTGGCGGGCCCGGGTGGCGTGTTCCACTACGCCCAGGCCCGGTCTTAGAGGCCCAGGGCCCTAGGCACTTGACATTTGGGGCCCCTCAACCCGAAGCCATTTTGGAAATTTTGCAACCAAAATGCACTAGTAGAGGTACAGAAAATATAATATAATTTTAACCGACTCTAATTTATTATCATAATTAAAAATCAAAAATAATATAAACTTTATAGAATCATACGGCGAACTTTCTTCTGTGCAAAAGAACCGATGACGTCATCATAGTCTATAGATTGCATTATTTCTGACTCTATGTACATTGAGAGTGAATTTAGCCTGTTCTCTTCTATAGTATATCTTAAGTAACTCTTTACCTTCTTTAGCGCTGAAAATGACTGTTCTGCCGAGAAGTTTGAAGCTGGTGTACACAACAGCATTTGGAGCGCAATTCCTACGTTTGGATAAATGTCCAAGAAGCCTTTTTGCAATAAGTATTTGTGTAAGTTCAGTGACTATAACTCTATAACCTCATCCAAGAACAAATGAGCTCGCAGGTGCAGACACTCGTTTTCCAAAGGCTCACCCAAATACTCCAGATAGAAAGCTGAAAGGTTTCTGGCTCCTTCACGAATGTCTTTAGATTCCACACGATGTAGTTTCGTAAGAAAGTCAAAAATTTTGTTTAATGGGGCCCCTAGACTATCAATAATATTGTGCAATATTTTGATTTGCGCAATATTATTGACAGTCTGTGGGTGATATTGAAAGTCAAAAAAGGAAACCATCAATATTTTTCTCAATATTATTGCACAATATTATTGATAGCCTAAGGGCAACTTAAAGGCTGTATCAGATCTAACTTTTTGAGCAGCGACAGAAGCCGAGGCAGGCTGAATCAGATCCAAGTAAAACAGCAGCAGCGGCAGAATTTTTATTAGTCAGATAACGTCAAATTAAATTGTTGATATTTTTAATCACATTACAATAAACTCTTTCAGTCAAGTCCAGAACCTATTTTTTTTCGGCGGCCACCGATTTTGATGAAATTTTGGATTTAGGTTCAACTTACCACCCTTTTCAAAGACTACGCTGTGCCGAGGTGCGCTTTTTATTTGTAGGGGTGAAAACTAGCCCTTATCGTAAAAAATTAATAAAACTCAATAAATGGGTAATAAAAACGCTTATTAGGCCTATATATCACTTCTTAGACCTATCTATGTACTATTGAAATAATTTTTTAAGAATTTTTCCAACCCCTAAAAACTACCCTTAGAAAAATAGTCCAGTCCCCCAACCGTAAAAATGGGGTATTACCTCTACTTTTGATGACATTTTGCATTTAGGCTCTACTTACCACCCTTTTCAAAGTCTACCTTTTTTTAGACACACAAAGACACACAGTCTACCCTTTTTGAGACACACAAATTTAATTATAAGTTCAGAAAGTATTTTCTCTGCAAACATTTCGATACGGAAACGATTCGAGAACGATTTGCCAAAAGCGAAAGCTTGCTTCGATCTCGAGCTCGTTAACTACTCGTAAACGAATTCGAAGGCAATAAAAGCGGAGCAAGAGATCGAATCGCTTTCTCGTGCTGATAACGAATCGCATGCTCGCATCGATAGCAAATCGCTTCTGCGCCGAAAATCACTCCGCCGAGTAAAACAAGTCAAAAGCTCAAATTTCCAAACAAATCGTTGAAGAGAAACCAAAGGCTCTCAAAATTTTCTCTCAATAGGACTTCAAATCGGTGAAATGGCGTTATGTTGTTAGTGTAATTTGGAGATTTGAAGTTCCTTTCAGGGAAAATCGGCTCTCAATATTTTTCTACAGCATGAAGGCTTTGGGAGAAACAAATCAACCAGGAAAGCTTTCATTTTGCGTTTTGAATCTTTTTCTCGTACCCTTCGCAAGCATTTTTCGAATCGAGAATGGTCCGAGAAAGCGAGCCTCCGAGAAATTGTTTGCAGGGGAAAGTATTTTAGTAAATTTTTAGTGTGTGTGTGTGTGTGTGTGTGCGTGTGTGTGTGTGTGTGTGTGCGTGTGCGTGGATGTATATATGGCGGGGTACCGACCCCGAACACACAATTCACCTATGCTCTAAAAAAGATTGCAAATTGTCAATTTTTTTAATTTTATTTAATTGCACATCTTTAGCAGCTGCTTACAAAAGTATTGCGCAATACCTTCCAGCTTCGAGAATATCTTCTATTTTAGAGGTATTGTTGTAAAATATATATTAAACCTCAGCACCTCAAGATTAGTAACACACATCTCAATAATTAATAAATATTATGCCACCTCCCATGTAGGGTTTAACAATTGGCCCAGTAATGGACCAGTACTGGGTTCCGGTTAGCCAGTAATGGCGCAATAACACCACCCATGACTGCCCGATTACAGCAAAACTGCTGGATGATAACTTCGGCCCAATACTGGCCACTTGTAATGGCTCACGATACTGGGCCAGCAAAGACCGCCAAGAATAAAAAAAAATTAGTTTTTTGAAATTAATAATTAGTTGATACGGTAAATGAGGGGAAATTCAGGAAGTATACTATAGTGCAACGTTTTAACGTTGCTTACGGCCTCCCCCACGATCAGGTGGCAGTATCAGGTATCAATATGTTCGGCTTCGAAAAGTTAGCAAGACAATGTACTATTTTATTTTAATATATGATATAGTTTAGTTAGACCCCCCCACTCTTGAAGAGTAGACTCAATCCATATTTTAAAATATATGACAATAACGGTTGCCAGCGTTGCTGGCCCAGTATCATGAGCCATTACAAGTGGCCAGTATTGGGCGGAAGTTATCATCCATCAGTCTTACTGTAATAGGCCAGTCATGGGTGGTGTTATTGCGCCATTACTGGCTAACTGGCACCCAGTACTGGTCCATTACTGGGCCAATTGTTAAACCCTACATGGGAAATACGCATTAACTGTAGACTCAATCAATATTTTAAAATATATGACATTAACGGTTGCCAGCGTTGTACCAAGCGTGGCTCAATAAAAATTACCGAGTCTTAACCGACCGATGACAACCATACTTTGGCCAATCATTGGCTCCGTTGTGAGATCTGGCAAAACCTACATGGGCTGGGGACTTAGCCTAAATGAAAATATATCTCAATTTATAATTTTTAGAAATGCTAGTGGAAAAGGACGCAGGAATCGAATCTCTAAATGTAAAAGTCTCGAAATTATGATAAATAATGTGGTAATACCACAATCGACTAATATTAAATATCTGGGGGTCAACTTTAATTATCTTTTAAAATTTAATCAACACGCGAAGAACATCATTATTAAAGCGCGTAAGGTCCTTGGCCTCCTTTATCCCATTATTAGGTATGGCAGCAAATTAAGTAAAGACTCAAAACTGCTACTTTACAAGCAAGTTATACGACCTATTTTATCTTATGATTTCCCATGTTGGATATCCATTTCAACAACCTGGGCTAAAAATCTTGAGCTTCTAGAAAGAAAAATCATTAGACATTGTCGCTCAAAGAGATTTAAGTATCGCCGGAAATATTACTCGAATAAGGAACTCTATGAGGATGCAAATATAATACCATTGACTTCGTATCTTTTATCCCATTGGGAAGACAGAGCTATTAAATTTTCGCAACATATAAACTCTATCATAAGAGCTTGTTTCCTTGAAAATACCTCTGAAGACTCGAGTCAAAACACTAATTATTACCTTAGTCCTTTCAATATCTCTAGTCTTTTAAACTCCTCCCTTGATACTTCAAATGTTGAATTAAACACCTTTTACTTATTAGGCAGAGATGCACAACACCATCGTGGCTGAGCCCCGTTTTTGGTTCTATTTCACCATTATAACATTTTGTCATGTATTGATCTAGAGGATACCTTCGTCCTTTTAGTTCACCTTTGTGTTAGAAAAAAAAGAAGAAAAGAAGAAGGAACGAGATTTTGACAGGGAGAAGTTGGATAACCTGGAATGGCGGCAAGATAAGAAATAGGAAGCGGTGAAAAACTTTAACTTGGAAAGATATATACCCATATCGTTGTGAACAATAAATTAGCTTTCTTTACGATAAATAGTGTGTTTTACTGATTTCGTAGGTAATAGAGTTGGGATCGGATCTTGTAAGAAGATTTTATTGAAGAGAAACCCCTTCCTAACAAATCAGAAGTGGAATAAGATCTCACATAACCTCAAAAAAAAAAAAAAGTCGAGGCGTCGTGTGTGTGTCGAGGAGTGATAATTAAGTTACCATTAGAGAATGAGTCTCTACAGATGTCCAAGAGAAATTCTGAGGCGGAAAAAGAATCTCCAGCGAGGGACACAGAAGTGTATGAAATCACAGTGAGTAAGTGTAACTTGAATAACAATACATTAGAAGACGTAAATATGGGTGAGCCGCTAGAACGACTTTTTGAGATGATGATGGCAGAGAATCGACGCAGAGATGAGGAGGCAAATCAGCGATCAGAAGCTTTAAACGCGATAATAAACAGAGTGTTAGACCAAAATCCTAATCTAAATCAGAGAGAGCAATACATTTCTCAGGAAACATATCAGGTGATGCCTGACTTAAGCAAAAATATCAAAGATTTCCATGGGGATAAAGGTCCGACTGAAGCGTCAGAATGGATTAAAAACCTAGAAAGCATGCGAGTGTTGCACAGATGGTCTGATGGTTTTATTTTGGAAGCAGCACGCACACATTTGAGAGATGGAGCTTATCACTGGTTGCAATCAAAAATTACTGACCTAAACACTTGGGAATTATTCAAAGCAGCTTTTGAAAAGACTTTTGTTGGCAAAGAAGATCAAACTACGAAGTGGATTAGAATGACAAATCGTTGTCAAAAAAAAACAGAAGACACAAGTGCGTTCTTTCACGAAAAAGTTAAAATGTGTCAAGATTTACAACTGTCAGTTGATGAAACGAAAAGACAAGTGTTGTTCGGATTATGGTCAAAGGAACCAGGTATAGCATTAGGAACGAAAGATTACAAAGATATTGACGATCTCTTTCATGATATCTTGAGTATTGAGCAGTTAAATAATCACCGTGTAGAAATGATAAGATTCAATAGGAATAATGAAGCTGTAAACAGTAAATTCTCATCCAGCAACGGAAAAACAGAGGGTAAGAAAGAAGTCAAATTCATTCTTAAAGAATTCCAATATTAGTCCATGGAAATGGTACTTTAACATTGCAAAAATGCAGGACAAGATTTTTTTCTTGGGTTGTGTAGGGGGGGTCGGTGTTAGCTTAAATTTGAGTTTTCGAGTTCCCCACCCCCCCCATTTGGCCGCCATCTTGGAAAAGGTGTGCAAATGGTTTTTCCACTATATCTCCGTAACAGTACATCTTACAGAAAATTTATAAACAGACTTTTTGTTTAGAATTAAATTATCTACAATTTATTCTTTAAGCGTTTTGTCGTAAATTGAAGAATTAAGAAGTTATAAGCCTTAGAACACAAAAATTAGTCACAATATTTTCTTTTAAAGGCTATAACTTTTTTTCCTTCAATTTTAACAAAAAAAATAATAACTAGTTTTTTGTAGAGGGTTTCATAACGAATAATTTCCATTCATTCTTTTTTTAATTTTGTTCACTACGAAGGGTTCACAGCGCCCCGAAGGTATCAAAGTGACAGATTTTCTGAATAATTTTTTACGATTTTACCTCCTCCTCTCCCTAGAATTTCTCAAAAACAGGTAGCAAGTAATAATAATGTATGAATGACTTTCCGTTTGAAGAAATGCCGATGTTTGAGTAATGCAATAAAATTATTTATTACGGTTTTTTAATTTAATTAATATTTTCAATTTTGGTAGATAGCACAACTGAATAACACGTACACTTTTATAAAATTGAAAATTTTACTAAGATCAAACTGAAATTACAATTTTGAAATTACACTAAAAAAATTCAAAATTTTCCCACAAAATGAATACGTCCGTATTTTGCTAGATAATTAGCATAACTGAATGAAGCACTATTTTTTGCAGCCCTAACACAAATTATTTTCAAAAATTGGAGAAACTAATACATGTTATTATTCAAAGAATTTCATTTTAAACCATCTCGTACCTTGTAAAACATACCATAACAATAATAAAAAACCGTAATAAATAATTTTATTGCATTACTCAAACATCGGCATTTCTTCAAACGGAAAGTCATTCATACATTATTATTACTTGCTACCTGTTTTTGAGAAATTCTAGGGAGAGGAGGAGGTAAAATCGTAAAAAATTATTCAGAAAATCTGTCACTTTGATACCTTCGGGGCGCTGTGAACCCTTCGTAGTGAACAAAATTAAAAAAAGAATGAATGGAAATTATTCGTTATGAAACCCTCTACAAAAAACTTGTTATTATTTTTTTTGTTAAAATTGAAGGAAAAAAAGTTATAGCCTTTAAAAGAAAATATTGTGACTAATTTTTGTGTTCTAAGGCTTATAACTTCTTAATTCTTCAATTTACGACAAAACGCTTAAAGAATAAATTGTAGATAATTTAATTCTAAACAAAAAGTCTGTTTATAAATTTTCTGTAAGATGTACTGTTACGGAGATATAGTGGAAAAACCATTTGCACACCTTTTCCAAGATGGCGGCCAAATGGGGGGGGTGGGGAACTCGAAAACTCAAATTTAAGCTAACACCGACCCCCCCTACACAACCCAAGAAAAAAATCTTGTCCTGCATTTTTGCAATGTTAAAGTACCATTTCCATGGACTATATAGGAAACAATTTATCGTTGTCAAGTCAACCAACTTCGCTAAATTCGCATGGAGCGAAAAGGTCACCAGTAAGAAATCTGAGCGGAGAATTTAAATGCTATAATTGTCAACAATTCGGGCATCTAGCTAAAGACTGTCCTAATCCGAAAAGTGAAATGAAGTGTCGACTTTGTAATGAGGTAGGACACATTCAAATAAATTGTCTAAAAAAATCAAATAGTGTAAATGCGATTCACAGCAAGAACGTAAACAATCTACAAAAATTTTTGAAAAGAATTCTGATTAATAGACCAGTGCCGATAATTTATGAGAAAAAAAAATTCTTAGCAGTATATGGATGGCGGCAAAATTTAGGATAAATTGTACATGAACGGGGAAAAATCGAGAGCACCGCTACAGATGACCGGAAGGGGGTGGGGGTGCCAAAATCTGCGTTTTTAGGGTTGAAACCCGGTTTTTTACAATTTCTGGCAAAAGTAGACCTCCTATCGAAAAAAGTTGAATGTAAAAGTTGTAGATAATTAAAAAATCTATAACTTTCATTCAAACCATTTTTCGCCATAACCTCAAAAAAATGGAGAAAAACGATAAAAAACATTAAAATCCAATTTTTTCATTTATCATTTTTCTCTTTCCCAAAAGTGATTCGATTTTAATGAAATTTGTTTTGTAAAAGCTGCAATTTTTTTAAAGCGATGGATAATTTTGTTTCTTTTTTATCGAATTTTATTTAAAAAAAGGGTCCAATTTTCAATCAAAAAAGTTGACGGACAAAATTTTGATTTTTCAACTTTTCAGGACGGCTTTTTTTTCGTTGAAACCTCTACTTTCAGATGGTGTAAAAAATTATAGGGTCACAATAGAAAAACATCGATAAAAATTCGAAAAACCAAAATCTTCCTTTTTCAAATATCGATTTTTCCGTAAACTTCACTGATTCTTTATCTCTCTTTGAAATAAAGTTCTGCAAACTGTAAATTTAACCCTCCGTCGGGCGCGGCTGGCCTGAGAGGCAAAACACTTTTTTAGACGCGCCCCCTTCCCCTGGCATCAGAGCGGAGTGGCCTTCCCAATAGTTTCTAGACTCGGGACGGTGAGTAGGAATCCCCACCCCAGCCCGCCGTCCCCTTTCACCCGGCTCGCCTAGGCCTCCCCTGGCTTGTGAGGCCGGGTGCGCCCGATTGCGTCATAACTTTCTAAGATGAATTTTTCAAGATATTTTTATTGCAATCGCTCGTTATACTCAAAGTAGGCCTGCTCTATGTAAAGTTCGTATATATCTTGAGAAATAAGTGGTATTCTGACCCTGGCCTCTCAGGCCGAGTGCGCCTGATGACGATCAAGAACCATCTATCGACGGCAAAATGGCGAATCGTCCTTGATTCCACGAATGTATGGTTTTTGTGTGCGTGTATACATACATGTTTTGACTTAAAATTGATTAGGGGGTGTTGCGGGGCTAAAATATATGTGGCCTCTCAGGCCGGGTGCGCCTGATTTTGTTTGGCTCAGAGGCGCACTACGTAAATTCGCTATGCCAGACCTCTTATTCAGCTTCTGCTTTGGAAAACTAAACGTCGGTTTCTACCCACGACTGTGGCGAAAAATGATGGTCCCACGTCAGAAGTATACTATGTACTATTTTTTTGGGGGTTTTTTATTTTTACGGTGCTTGGTTCGTCGAATTCTGAAAACGTTTTTGTGTGAAATTAGTAATTTTACTTGGTTTAGATAAAGCTTCATTCCATTCAATAAACTCGTTCTATTCCGTTCAATTCGGAATATTTGCTTTCGTTAGATCATACCGAAGGATTCCCTTCCGGTGTTTTGAGTTAAAATTGATTAGGGGGAGGGCGGGGGGAGCTAAAATATATGTGGCCTCTCAGGCCGGGTGCGCCTGATTTTGTTCCGCTTAGGAGCGCGCCCGACGAAGGGTTAATGTAACATATTATAACGGAACTCCATGTAACAGTTTCAGGTTCGGACTGCTGAAAAAATATTGTTTAAACAACTATTTCACAAACCGAAATCGAGAAAAAAAATAACGTTTTTAGACAAAAAAAATATACGTATTATGGTGACTTATACATTAAAACTTACTAGCAGGACCCAGCACTCGAAATTCTGGCTTTAAGCCTCGTTCACATTGGCGAGTACAAAGGGTTAGTACGTGTTGGCTACTGGTTATTGCCAGTGACTGGTATGCCAGCACACGCCTCGTTGGAACACTTATGCTAGTGTACTGTCTTGGTTAGTTCACTAACCTGGTGAGTAGTGCTCTTGCTAGTAGATAGCCCAGGGGGCTATTTACTAGCCCACTATCCTCCACTTCTCTAAACTAACCACTTAACTCGCCTCGTGCGAACAATGACACGTGGGTTAGTAAACGATTATTTGACAAGTAATTTACGATTTTCTGTGAAGTGATTTCTGATTTTTTGAGAATTGTTTTGTTTTTTTTTCTTGAAAATGAAGTGGGCAGAAAGTGAAACAATTAAGTTTTTAGAATTATATAGGGGCTTTGAGTGTTTGTGGGACAATGATTCTTTAGATTACAGAAATACTCAAAAGCGGCAGGCAGCAGTGGAATCTTTGCTTAAGCAAATTTTGTTTTGATTGATACCCACAACTAGTACACTAACCTTTCTACACTGAACTGCGTCTGAACATCTACTCACTTATAACTAACCTCAGCCTTGCCAGTACCTACTAACCAGGGACTAACCACTAGCCCACTAGCACACGCCAATGTGAACGCTGCTTTACGGTGTTAGTAACCAGGTGTCTCTTGTGAACGCGTAAAATGCAAGGACAGGAGAGCAGCAAGCAAATTGGAGGGCGGAAGAAATTAACTAAAAAGAACTGCGCGCGTACTTCATAACACATTGTAGAAAAACTACCCCACCATAATGCAATTTTTAAAGTGCACATAAATTAATATATGAATGCTAATCGAATTTCTTTTAAACTATATACCCCAGGAAGGCATAGAAAAATTTGTTTTGCCTAAAAATGTTATTTTTTTCTCGATTTCGGTTTGTGAAATAGTTGTTTAAACCCGTCGAGTCGGAAGACCTAGAACAACGTGGAGGAGAACCCTATTAGCAGAGGCCGCAACAACCGGGAGATCCTGGTCAGAGCTGAGAGCTGTCGCGCAAAACAGAGTCCGCTGGAGGGCAACTGTTTCCGCCCTATGTCCCATGAGGGATTAAAGGAGCAATTAGATTAGATTAGATTTAAAAAAATTGCAGCTTTTACAAAACATAAAAATGAACATTTTCACCAAATTTCATTAAAATCGAATCACTTTTGGGAAAGAGAAAAATGATAAATGAAAAAATTGGATTTTAATGTTTTTTATCGTTTTTCTCCATTTTTTTGAGGTTATGGCGAAAAATGGTTTGAATGAAAGTTATAGATTTTTTAATTATCTACAACTTTTACATTCAACTTTTTTCGATAGGAGGTCTACTTTCTCCAGAAATTGTAAAAAAACCGCGTTTCAACCCTAAAAACACACATTTTGGAACCCCCCCCCTTCCGGTCATCTGTAGCGGTGCTCTCGATTTTTCCCCGTTCATGTACAATTTATCCTAAATTTTGCCGCCATCCATATACTGCTAAGAATTTTTTAGTTTTTTGGCCTCTCAAAAGCGTTTTGGCACTGGTCTATAATGACAAGTTACTTATTGCTTTTATTGATATGGGAAGTTCGGAGTGTACCATTAAGATGTCAATTGCAATGAAAATAAATTTAAGATTGTAAATGATGAAATGAGATTGCATGGTTGGGGATCATCTCAAAACACAACTACATCTCCTGGCTGGGTCGAAGCAACTATCATAGTTGATGATGTGAAAGCTGAGAAAATTAAAGTGCGAGTAATACCTGATGATGCTCAAGCGCTAGATGTAATTATTGGACGTTCTTACACTGAGTTGTCTCATGTAAATTATTGTAAGCAAGGTAATATTTTAAAATTTTATGAATGCAATAATCAAGATCCGTTTTCTAAAATAACTCTATGTTGGGATAAACATAAAACAAGCACTTCAGTAAACGTAGATTGTGACAAATGTGTGAAAGGTGAATCAATTGATATAGTTACTGCCGTAAAAGAACAGGAAATATGTAAGTGGCCTGTAATAAACCCGACAAAAGATGAGATAAAAATTTGTAAAGGTGAGAATATTGAATGTGAAGGTGTGTACGTCATCCAATATCAGCCTGAAGAGAATGATACGTCGAAGGTGGCGAATGTGTCATGTCCTATTACTTTGAGTGAAGTGACGATAGATTCTGAAGCCCCAGAAGAAGCTAAATCACAGTTAGTAGCCTTGTTAAATGAACATCGTGATTGTATTGCTATGAATATTCTTGAAATGGGGTGTACAAACCGACTTGAAATGCACATCAAAACACGAGAAGATAGTCAACCCTTTCAATGTAAACCTTATCGTGTCAGTGAAAAGGAGCGTGAACAGATACGTCAGATAGTTGGTGATTGGAAAAATGCCGGGATAGTTACTGAAACGAGTTCACCACATGCTAGTCCAGTAATTTTAGTACCAAAGAAAACAGGTGATGCAAGACTAGTTGTTGACTTTAGACGATTGAATAAGGATACACTACCTTACAATCAACCATCGACTAATTTAGATGACCACATTGAATTATTAAGCGGATGTGAGATGTTTGCCGTAATAGATCTCTTTAATGGATATTTTTTACAAGTGCCTTTGAAGAAAGAAGCATGTGAAAAGACAGCCTTCGTAACGCCCGATGAAACTGGTGAATTCAAAAGAATGGTCTTCGGTTTATTAAATTCATCAAGATATTTTGCGCGTCTGATGAACATAGTGTTGGGAAATCTACGGAGAAAAAGAGCGGTGATATTTTATCAGGATGATATAATTGTGCCAGCAAAAAATTGGAAGGATTTATTGAATAAACTGAGATTAGTGTTTCGAGAACTGCGTGAAGCTCAATTAACTATAAATTTACGAAAATGCGAGTTCATGAAGAAAAATGTCGATTTTTTGGGTTTCTTCAGAAGATTCGTGAAAGGATTTGCTTTAATTGTTGCTGCTATGGTTAACTTACTGAAAAAAGATGTGCTATTCGAGTGGACTGATGAGCAGGAGACAGCTTTTCAAAAAATTAAGGAACTTATAACGAAGAGACCGGTGCTAGCCATATATGATTCAAAAAGAGAAACCGAACTTCACACTGATGCGAGTAGCGCGGGTTTAGCTGCAATGTTGCTTCAAAAAGGCGATGATGGAGGTATGTATCTAGTATATGCAATTAGTCGTGGAACGAATGAATCGGAAAGAGTGTATCACTCTAGTAAGCTGGAACTGTTAGCGATCGTGTGGGCTGTGACAAGATTACGAGTCTATTTAATAGATATTCACTTTAAAATAGTTACCGACTGTCAGTCACTGGTTTATTTAAATGCCCAAAAGACTCGAAAACCTCAAATTGCTAGATGGAGTTGCGCTTTATCCGAATATCAATTTGATATAATACATAGACCTGGAAAAAAAATGCAACATGTTGACGCGCTTAGCCGAGCCCCCGTAGAAGTTGCTGTTGATGGCAATGTTGAAGATGATAATATGTGGGTAATAATCAACAATGAAGATGAAGTAGTAATGTATCAACACCAAGATGAAGATTTGAAGAAGAAAATATCTATTTTAAAAGGTCCTATGAGCGAAAGACGGAAATGTGAGAAAAGCGAAATTGAAGCATATGAGTTACATGACAATATTCTATATAAAAATGTTAATGGTCAATTCAAATATGTTGTACCAAAATCCATGAGGAAAAGTCTTGTTGTGCGACACCATGACATGAGAGGACATTTTGGAATTGAAAGAACTTGTGCAAGAATCCTCGAATATTACTATTTTCCGAGATTGAAAGAATATGTATGGCGACATATAATGGCTTGTTTGCATTGCTTGATGATTAAGACACTGACGGGCAAACAACCAGGAGAGTTACATCCAATACCGCCTGGAAAACGACCATTTGCTGTGCATATAGATCATGTTGGTCCGTTTCCTACCAGCCATAATAAAAAGAAGCATATTTTAGTATTAATAGACAATTTCACCAAATTTGTTCGAATAGATGCTCTCCAGAGCACCAAATCTGCACCTGTGATACGTATTCTAAATGATTTCATGCTAAGTCATGGAACACCAGAGTGTTTAATTACCGATCGAGGAACAGGATTTATACAAAGGACTTTGAGCAATTCTGTTTACAACAAGGAATCAAACATGTGTTGACTTCTCCAAGACATCCGCAAACCAACGGTCAAGTCGAACGGGTTAACCGAACCTTATTGCCAGTAATTCAAGCACATTTGGAAGACTCAGTAAACATGCGTGATTGGGATAAAAATCTCAAGAACATAAGTTGGATGTTAAATACTTCAGAAAATAAAACAACTGGAAAAACACCTTTTGAGATGTTATACGGTTATAATCCCAGATTGAATGATGGACCAGAGCGTATATTGACAGTACGAGAGGAAAGTGGACGTTATCAAGAACCTAGTGAAGTACGAAGTGAGGCACGAGAAAGAATTTTGGCTGAGCAGCAAACTTACAAATCTAGATACGATCGTACACATCGAACGAATGTATGTTATCAACTTGGTGATATTGTGAGCATGAAGGTAGCCCCTCGACAAACAGGCGAACCAACCAAACTCCAATGCAAGTTTCGAGCACCATTGGTTATTAATAAAGTGTTACCTGGTGATACTTATGGTGTGCCTGATTTGAAAGGAACTAGGGAAGGAAGACGATACGCGTCAACTGCCCATGTATCTCAACTGAAGATCTGGAAACCAAATTCACTGGATGATGAAGAAGACCTAATAAGTGACAATGAAAATTCTCAATCGGAATGTGAAATGGTCAACGAGAGTACAGTGGAACCAAAAGTTCTTGAAAGTTTATCTAATGAACTAAGTGATAATAATGGACTGGATAAAAATAAGAATGAGACAGATGAAACAGAGCAAGATGTTACTAAATTAAACGAAGATACTAATAAGGTCAAGAAGAGTAAGAAAATTGCAGAATCGGATGTTCCTGTAGATAACACTGTGAAGGAGACAAGAAGCAAACGTACTATCCGAAAATCTTCTAAGAACAAGGATTTTGTGGAGTATTGACGATTGATGGATAACTTGTGAAAAATGTAGATTCGAAGAGGTTTATGAATTTCTTTATTTTTTTTTGTATAAGTTGAGCGATGTTTAATTTTTTTTTAATATTGTTTTGAGTAAGATGCCAACTCGAGGACGAGTAGAAGTTAGGATGGCCGAGTGTTAGAAAAAAAGAAGAAGAGAAGAAGGAACGAGATTTTGACAGGGAGAAGTTGGATAACCTGGAATGGCGGCAAGATAAGAAATAGGAAGCGGTGAAAAACTTAAACTTGGAAAGATATATACGCATATCGTTGTGAACAATAAATTAACTTTCTTTACGATAAATAGTGTGTTTTACTGATTTCGTAGGTAATAGAGTTGGGATCGGATCTTGTAAGAAGATTTTATTGAAGAGAAACCCCTTCCTAACATTTGATATGTCTTCTGCTGGTTATAGCGCCTTTCCAGTTGTTAAAGTGGAAATTGTAGGACATCTCTCTAGAGATTTATGGCTACCTTTCAAAAAAGAATTAATATGTAATTCGCTGTTTTGATTTTCTTTTTACTGAGTACTGCTTTTAGTAATTGACTATCCTTAAGATTTCCTATTTTTTTTATGGAAACTATCTTAATATTGTAATTATGATTTATGCCTCGTGCACAGTGAGAAATTGAATTAATTTTATGCTTCGTCTCGTTCATTCCGCTGCATAATTCTGTATTTGCATCTCATGTCAAAATTAGAGAACATCAGTTAAAGTTGGCTCGACTTCAACTTCAACACTCAAATTTAGAATTATTTCCGAAATTCGGAACTAATCAGTGACATCTGTTATACCAAAGTAGGTGATATATGTTTATTATTTTATATTTAAACACATGAAAAACATTAAAAATAAAAAATTATTGCAACAAAATTCATTTGAGAACTTTGCGAATGCATATTTTTTGAAAATTTAGGTTATAAAAAGCAAATTTTCGGTATTTTTCTCTTTCGGGTCATTAGATGGCAGTACCATACATTTTTTCCGAAAGAGATAGTTCTGAATTAAATTTCAGTTAACAGAAATCTCTCCAAATTCAAGACTTTACTGAAAAATTAAGTAAATTTTACATTAAAATTAAATAAACTCCGATCAAACAAAAGTTTTAGTGAAGGCGGAGAATTCTGTTTTCAGTTCTTTTATGAATATTTTTATATTAGTTAATATTTTCTTTTCGCTTGCACACTTCTTTCGCTGTTGCTTATATGGAAGGAATTTAGAAGAATTACTGAATTTGTCACTTACTTTTCCTCTTCCCTCCTCCAATTATTGAAGTAGTTATCTTTATAATGTAAGACTTAGTATATTATCCCTAGCTCTAAGTTAGTATTAGACAATATGTACAATATTCTTTATAATGTAAGACTATATCCTCATTAGTTTTAAGTTAGTATTAGGCTTTATGTACAATGTTTATACAGGGGAGTAGTTTAGGCCTGGTTGTTAACAAAGAGCGTAATGGGAGTAGGGAAGGGGAAGGAACCCGGGAAGGGGAAGGAACCCGGAATAGGATTTTTTTTAAGGAATTCAAATTTACATTTCAATAGAAATAAATAATATCAGGTGATTTTCGATTTGGTTTTTTTGGCATCATTGCTTTCTTGCAATGCTGGCACGCATACGCCATGACGGAGTGAGGAAGCAATGATGTACAATAACGCAATTTTATCGAAAAATGTTGGGTAAGAGAGATGCTCTGTATGCGAGGGTATCTTATTACCTGCCAGCAGTGGTAATTACCACTACACCTGTAATATATCAATAATATCAATAATATAGAAACTCATTGTCAACTTTCCTAGGGATGGTGCTTGAAAAATATTTCTTCTAGCTTTCTTATAAACTATTTAAAATTTGAATTTATACTTTTATTACATAGAAGTAACCTTAAATTAGTGTCCTACACTCGACCTTAAGTCTAGTATTTAAAATTAGTAAACTCTGTAAATAACGTAATTAACTTTGGAAATATACCTGTTTTGAGTTTTTGAGTTGAGTATATTAAACCTGTATACCAAATGTAGCATGTATTTTTATGTGAAATAACGTAATTTGCTCACAAGAGCTCCGAAAATCATTTGCTCCGAAAATTAAAAATAAAGTCGTTTGATTTTTTTTACTGTAGCGGAGTCAATTTTCATGCTACAGTGTCCATTCAAAAACCATTTTGTAGGTAATTTCACTGGCTATTGTATTATATTAGAACCCTCAATTTTCAAAACGTGAAGAGTCAAAGGGCTAAGCAAAGGTGGTACTTACACTATAAAGCAAACTTCAATCCGTTATATCTCTGTCAGTTTTTAAGCTACAGCAATACATAAAAAAACCAAAATGTTGTTGCAGAAAAGTCTAAATTTTGTTACTCAACAGTTTTTTACGTGTCTTCAATAGTTTTTGAGTTTTTTTGAAATAAACGCAGAAATCTGTAAAATTCGTAAAATCCCCTTTTCATTTTAACCGTACCCATTTCCCACACCCTGAAAATCGCTCAAACTATATAGATCCGATAGATATCTCTAAAATAAAGTGAATCCTACATGGAACATGATCAATTTGAGTTTGGGTGGAAGTGATATTAGTTTTATTGATCATTTTTTTAAAAAAAATATGAACGGTACACCTTCTCTTTGTCATAACTCATTCATTTTACATGCAAATGACTTTTATCAGTGTTCATTTTAAAGGTATTTTCAAGCACTTTAAAAAATGTTATATAAGTTTTCCTCCAAAAATGCATCGATTATCCGTTATTCGACGTTAAATACAACGTTTTGAGTATTTGGTTTGAAATAGGTCCCTTTCGATCAATCATTACTCGCTTTGTTTTATAGCTCGATCATTCGTTCAAAAACCATTTTCTTCGATTTTTATAAGCTTTATTTTTAGTCATAACAAAAATTTTGTTAAAACGCCTATTTTTGGACTTATTGACCAAAAACTGTTCGAAAACGTGGGGTTTTAAATGAAAATTGCAACTTTTCAAACGCTTATAACCAAAAAAATATCAATTTTACAAAAAAAGTTTGTACTACATTTTTTGCTTAAAATTAGCCCTCTATTATTTCCAAGCGCACATTGGCATATGGTAGACTTTGATTTTTGAGTCATTCCGTATCTACTCTCAAAATTTCAAGTAAATCGGTCGCCTCCGTAAAAAACTAGAGGTGATATCGATTGGGGACTGGAATATTTATAAAATATCACACAACAATAAATTCGCAGTTTTCGGCGTCCATTTGTCATTTAAAAACAACTTGCCAAGTGATAAATGTTTGAAATGTCAAAAAATTCTGCTTTGTAAAGAAGCAAAATTAGGATTTGAGATGAAGAAGCAGCGGCAGAACTCTCTTCTTCTCTTTTTGTCACATGACCAGGGTAAGCCAATAGAAACAATTCTCTGCCGACGCACACAGGCGGATTTTCAAATATTCCTGGCCAAAACGTCAATAAACGAAGTTAACCATAACAACCATGTGACTTAATTTTTTGAATCTTATGAGTTTCTTACATTCAGTTATGATTCGTATGCTATTTTTAACCAATGTTTCCATTACTTCCCGCATAGACAAAGTGTCGCCCTGAGCAACAATTAATTACGGGTAAAAATTGAGGTTTTTTAAAAATATAGTGTCGCGTGTTAAAAGTGTTCAATGTAACTTTTATCATGGATTGTGAACCTGGCGGTATACATCTGTGTTATTTTGAATATTTTTACATATTTCTAAGTTTAATTATAAGAACTATAGATAAAACTAATTTATACGTTAAATTTTAAATTATAATTAATCTTATTAGCCTAAAAAGTTATAAATTCATTAGAATCAGACTACTTTATCAAGTTTACAATAAAGTTACATATCTAAGCTTAATATCTATGTTAATTTTAGTTGCTAATATGTGCTACTCTCCTACTAGTTTAATAATTAATAAATTGAATTCGAAAAAACGAAAAATTCTAAAATCTTTTCTGAGAGCAGTGATCCATCAAAACGCAGAAAAACTGAAAACTTACTTAAAGAAAGATCCAGCCGTGAACTTTTGGTTGCCGCTAAAATGAATTTAAGAAAAGATGATCGGTGGAACCTGCTGAACAATGTAAAACTACGGTCATACAACAAGACACCAGTTCAAGACAATATTACACACCTTACACGCCAGACGAAACTTTAGTTGTTGGGGAAAAACTTACAATTTAATTAGGAAAACTGCAAGTGATCATAATTACAAGATTTATCCTCCTTATGAAAATGTGACTTCTGTAAGAAAAAGATGCTACCCGGAAAATATACCTATTACTGAATCATCTGTAAAAGTATCTTTACAAGATTGGTTAGATTACATATCAGCGAGACTGTGTCATTCATTGCGTGAGATAATGTCCGCATTTCCTAAAAACCAACTGCAAACCATTTCTTTGGTTACAAAATGGGGATGTAATGGCACATCCGGACAAACTGAATGACACAGTTTCAGATTCAAGCATTTATTTAATTACTATTGCTCCGATACAATTAGAAGCCGATATCATAGGCGGCAGAGGTAAAACTATTGTTTTGAGAAATGGGACTACATCTTCACCAAGAAGTTGTAGACCATTAATGCATCTTTTTGGCAAAGAATCGACAGAGTTGACCAAAGAAGAAGTCAATGACATTAATACTCGAATAGAAACATTAATACCAACAAAAATACAACGCTAAAATAAATTTGAGACATAATTTCATTCTGTGTATGATTGACGGAAGAATGTTAAACTGACACTAAATATTATCAATGTTATCTGTGTCAATTGACGTCAAAAGGATTTATAATAAGGTATCTCTTAGTATATCCAAAAGATATAATCAATAATGTTCTGGTGTCATCTGATCAGACCCATATATTACAGATATTTCCAGGAAATATTACAACAAAAATCTTTACATGCATATCCAAAAGAATTAAAGTAGTATTTGTTAGATATGGATATTTAAGACGAAAAAAATAATTAAAAATAGTTTGTTAAAGCTTCAGCACTGTTTTTTCTTCGATTCCTTCAAATTTTTATACTTTTAAATCAGTCCATAAGTTTTGTCCAAAAATGAAGGAAAATCAGCCTGTGTGCGACGGTTCTGCTTTGCTGCTTTGGATCTGATACAACCTTAACTCCACATAAGCAGATCCGAGTCTCCGTAGTTCTGCAATCAGCCTGTCTATGATGATGTTAAAAGTCGTTGACTTCGTCGAACTCGACTTTACGCTTGCGTTTCCTCCGCATGTCGTATGCGTAGCTTTTTTCACCGGATTTTTCAATAGCTTCCGACTCATAATGATCAAAGGTAATACCGGATTTCCTGAAGTCTTCTAGGAATGTTACCAAGGAGTGATAAAGTTCGGCGATCCTACCCAGGTTGATTTTTATAGATTTCAGAGACACTTTGTTGAACCTTTCCAGGATGTCATTCCAGAGAAGGGCCAGAAAGCAAGTTTGACAGTTTGAAAATTGCTGCTACCATAGCAGCTATAGCAGAAATCTTGAACAGACCCCTGGTCCGGTGCAGTGTTGGGTGTTGCCAGATTGGGTCAATCGCCAATTTTTCTACTATTTTTTCTATAATCCTATTTCCGCCTGCCGTCAGAGGTGGTCGGGGTAGCTGGGTGGGTGGGCCCTTAGGCTGGCTGGGCTCTTAGGCGGGGCCTTGTAGGCCTAGGCGGAAATCCGGGGCTGACTACGCCTACGAATCCTAGAGGGAACTAAAGAAAGAAGAATGTTAAAATCGCGTTCAACCCCGGCGAATTGGCTGCCCTAGTGGTTTAAAAGGCCAAGAAAAGGTTAATATAGAAAACTTTAAGTTGAGGAAAAACAGAGTTCTAGGAGAACTTCTACTCGAGCAGAAGAAGCATATCTGATGACAGAAGACTTCGAAAAATTATCTTCAGGGACGCAATCTGCAAGGTCTACCTCTTTCATTCATTATTCAACGAGTTGGAGGTAATAAGGTTAAACCAAGATGATAAGAAGAAATAACTACACTGTAGCAAATAATAAGGACTACGTTGCATCAACGTCTTTAGACCGATTAGCCTAACATATTTTCTGTAGAAAATATTGCAAAGAGCTGCACAAGACCATTTGTAGGATCTGCTCAAGAGGTAGGTATTGTTTTAGTAGAACTAGCATGCGTAACCACGCTCCCAGGAAGTATATCGAGGGTCCAACTATAGACATTGAATGAAGGTGCCTGGAGCTGATAATATACAGCTTACTGAACTGAAGAATGTTGACATCATCATTAATGTAGTAAGCAGTGGCGTAGCGTCTGTGGAAGCAAGGGAGGCATTGAAATTGAAAGAAATTGTTCTTAAAAAATAAAAGCAAATATCTCAAAATTCATCAATAATTATCTTTTGTTTTACAACCATTTGTTTTATTTTATAATTTTCAAATTAATATTTGTCTGAATGCTTGGAATTTTTTCTAGCCCAGATTGTCATCGTCTCGGAGTGAAAAATTATATGGAAGCAATATTTAATATTATGTCTCTTTACATGCATACGAAAATTACTCTTTATACGCAAACAAATGGCAATTAACTTCAAGAAGCATGGTTTGAATTGCTTCATTTCACTATTACACTTTTCGTAGGAAACACTTGGTTGCGAACTTGTGGATGTAGAGTAGTGGTGGGCGAAATGGCTCTTTTCAGTGAACTGGTTCGTTTGGTTCCGCTCACTAAAAAGAACCATTCAAAAGATCCGTTCATTCGGTTCATTTGGCTCATTTGTCATAAATTTGGTGAAAACTTCAAAACATGGAGTGCCCTTAAATACAATTACAAACACACATACAGTTTAATACAAAACTAGACAAGCCATGCACCCACGTTTGAAAAAATTTGCTACTAATAAGAATTAATGAATTTCCTAATAAAATCAAACTTCCAGTTCGAACTAATTCACTCCCCTTAAGATATACTATATTCTATTCAAATAAATTAAAAACAATATCCTCTTAAAATCTCTTTTCTGTTACATTTTATAAATAATCCTCCTACACTAGAATAATACGAGTGAAATTCTAATTAGAACTCTTCCTAAATCTTAAATGTTCTTCATAAAACTTTTTTAACTCTCATCTATTTCAAAATGTTTATTTCCAATTGGAATTGCTTAGAGAGAAATTGCAACTCACATCTTACATATCATCAATACAAGAAAAACAAGTTCTCTGAGAAATATATCTCACCCCTTATGTATTCATTGTGATTCATTCATTCGCTCTTTTTTCAGATCATTCAAAAGTTCAGGTCATTTCATTAGAGACCCGTACATTTGGTTCTTCGTTCATGGTTCATAACACAGTTCAGTATCACTGAACCAGTGCAGTACCATTGAACGAGTGAACGGAACATGTACTACTTAGTGAACCAGTTCATTTGGCTCAGTACACTGTTCCGTTCAGTACGAACGGATCATTCGCGAACGACACAGCACTAATGTAGAGGGAATTGCACATGGCAAGTCTCAACGAACGTTTGTCCTGCGAACAGTGTCAAGGGAAACAGTTAAAATTCTGCTTCTTGAAGCTTGTTGACATGTTTATTTGCGTAAAAAGAATATTCACAATGCCGACTGGGTACTCCCTGATACTATCACCAAGAGTTGATAGACTGCACCCATTTTTCTGAAAATGCGGAGGTTGAAACGTCGACTCGAATCATTATCTTATCGAATTACAAAGCAGAAATCTTTGGTTCCGAGAATCAGGTCAGAAACATCTACGGGCGGGCATGCGGTAGAACTACTCCCGGGACACAATGAGGTCTACAGCGACAATTCTCATAAAAATAACGTTTCGTATTGACTGATCAAAAATTTTTTTCGACAAAACCAGTTTTTGAGTGATGTTTTGGCCAAAAAGTGAGTTTTTATAACTTTGACCTTGAATAACTTTGAAAGGGTTAATCGGATCAACATCTTTGTAAGAACTAAAGTTGTAGAGAATCTCATTGTCAACATTTAGGGCCTTTGTACGGGGTTGTACGACCTATAGAAACCGAGATACAAGGAAAACACCGCAAAACCGCTGTATTTCCGGCGGCCATAGTGATTCCGAAATTGTTTTCTTAAAAAGCCAAAAGGAAGCTGTGGACCAATTTTCAGCCATTTCCGAATTATGTCTCCTTTCGTACGTTTTTTTTTCTAATTTCCCCGGACTATATCTCTATTTATTTATAATCATAGCATATTATAGTTTTGAATATGTTAACCATAATTAAAGAATTAATTTATTTTTAAAATATTATAAAAGAATCTGCTGCATTATAAACAATTTTGTAACCCCAGTCATTTTATGAAAGTGGAGAAAATATAATTTTTGAAGTGAAAACTTCTATAGGCACGTTGGGCACTTTTTGGCCTGGGGAAAAAACTAAAAACTCGCGTCACGCGCACTTTTTGTGTGCCATCACGCGCACGTACCATCACGAGAGAAAAATGTTTCCTTTGGGGGGTTTAGTTTTAATTATGTAGTATGAATTATATATTATATATTAAATATTATATATTAAATATTATATATTAAATATTATATATTGAATATTATATATTTAATATTATATATGAAGTATTGTGTATTATGGACTATGTAGTGTACTACATACTATGAGCTATGTACTAATTATTATGTATTAATTATTATGTTCTATGTGCTATATATTATGAATTATGTAGTATGTACTATGTACTATGCACTATGTATTATGTACTATGTACTACACACTATTTACTATGTACTGTATATTATGCACTATTTACTATGTACTATATACTATGTACTATGTATTATGTCCTATGTACTATTTACAATGCATTATGTATTATATACTATGTACTATTTACTATGCACTATGTACTGTATATTATGCATTATTTACTATGTACTATATAATATGTATTATGTCCTATGTATTATGTACAATGCATTATGTATTATATACTATGTACTATTTACTGTATTATATACTATGTACTATGTACTATTACTATGTACTATATACTATGTATTATGTACTATGTACTATGTTCTATGTACTATGTATAATGCATTATGTATTATATACTATGTACCATTTAGAATGTACTATGTACTATTTACAATGTATGCACTATGTACTATCCACTATGTACTATGGCCATAGAAATTCACACATTTGAAAATTAGTATGTGGGTATAAAGTTTAATCGTGCATTTCCGAAGCTTGGTTTAGCCTTCCACGCGACTCATCGGATACCAAAAATGTATGTACATCGTTCATTATATTTATAGGAAGTGAGTAACTACTTTTGACTGCATTAAATTAGTTATCCTAAATTGATGTTAAAATGTCTGTATCCATCAATCTTTCTCATGTAAGTATAGTTATAATAAATATAAAAATATAGGTATATATTATGTATGTATATACTCCCCAAAAATACTTTAAAAAAAGTAAAAAATTGCACGACCAGAACCTTATAATAACGAATAAATAATTAAACAATAAATAAATAGATAAAATTTTCTTTAACCCTTTCAAATAAGGAACAAATTTTTAATTTTTAATTTCAGTTTAAAATATTTTTAATTAATTAATTAACTTCATAAAAATATATTTTTCTCGTATATGAAGAAAAGAAATTAATAATAAATAAACACAAAAAAAATATATATAAAAATTTTGTTATTAATAAATAAAAATTACAGATAAAAAATTAAACGAATTGAAACTATTGATTTCAAAGTTACATATTTGATCCTCTCAAGTAACTGAAATTAATTAGGGTACGACCAAATATATGTATATATAATCTTAAACACATTGTTTTCATCGGGATCTTGGAAATGTGTATATAATCTGCAATGAAATTTATGAAATTGAAATAACTAATTTTAAATTTGAATCTTATATCTTCTCAATTTAGTGAAATCAAGTAGTTCACGACCAAAATGAGGTATACATATAGATTACTCCAAAAATTAAAGTTTATATTCACATTTTGAACACATAGAGATTTGACCACCTGAGTATAACACAAATAATTTGGATCTATATTTTCTTGATAAAAATTTTTTCTACGCAATTTTTTCTTTACATTACAAATTGTTTATATGATCTTTTTTAATTGTTTACAAAAAGAATTTTTGAAATATATTAAACTACCATCTTTAATAACAATATCCAAAATTATTTTATATATTCTTTTTTAGTCTCGATATTTTCTTTCAATTCAATGTAATCAAATTATTATATTTAGTCATTTTTAAATTTTGTTTCAATTAAGTAATCAAAAACATATTATCAGTATTACAAATTCAGTAAAAACTGGTCGTCCCGGTGATGTTTATCTTTCTATTGAATATCCTCACGAAATATATTATTAAGAGGAAATAATAATGTCACTTTTAATGTTATATAATTTTCTAATGTCAATTGACAGCTAACTTATCATTAACAAAAGTAAGATTAAAATTATTCATTGTAAGCCTCGTAAGCCTTGAAGTAATTAATGAGTAAGTACGTTTTATATTGATATACAATGTAATATCAGAGTATTGATTTTTTTTTGTGGTGAGTTATTGGGTCCAAAAGTACCGCCGCCATTCGCTTGGCATATTGTACTATACCCCTCTAGGTCATATTTGTGGGTCAGAGCAGCTTCCCTAGGGGCTTGTCGCTTATAGTGTTGAATTGGACGTACATGAGGCAGTACATTTGTTCCTTGCACGATGTAAATTGTACTGAGGCCTCAATTTTTTTAAATGTCCCGGTTCACAAATAATGTCCTACTGGTATATGAGCGTGTAGCGTGTATCGAGATAAATAAAGCGAGGTGTGATTGTAAATTATCTAGTGGAATAGTATATTCTGTAACAAGTTTGGAATGATGCATATTCCGCACAAGTGGAAGTTTGGCGGTCCACGAGTGCGGAATATGCCATTCAAAACGTGTTGCAGACTATACTTTTTCTACGCCTCTAATTAGTTTTTATTAATATTTTGTAAAGAAAAACTTACCTTATGTAAAGCTAATGTCAAAAATATAATGTATAAGGCACAGCAATATAATTTAACGCTAAATAACATATTAGTAGGGAATGTTCATTCATAACAATTTTGTAATTTAATAATTTGTTAATAGATGGCCGCCGCAAAATTTATTAAAAAAATGCTATTATTTTCTGCAATTTAATAATTGAATAGTTTATTTAAAGCAAAAATTTTCTAGCGGAACATCATTGATTGTTTATTATTGATTGAAACAATCCTTTTCTTTCTTTAATTAATAAATCTTTTTTTTCTTTAATTAATAAATCATATTCTTGGATTACGACGAACAGATGTCGCCAATAGTAGTCATTCCATAACAAGTGATGGAATGAATATTCCACACGGGTGTGGAATGGTGCTAATTCCGTAACTAAAAGTAATATCAGACTGCCTGTATTCTAACAGAGGCGTAGAAAAAAAACATTTCTTACTTCTTTTGCGGCAGTAAAATTTCCAATTTGAACTGCGGTGAGGTGAGATTGTAAGCACGAACTGGAGAGACACTTCTAACTTCTTTTGCGGCAGTAAAATAATCCAATTTAAACTGAGCCGTGGTGAGATTGTAAATACGAACTGGATGGAGAGACATTTCTTACCGACGGAGTGAACTTCTTACATTTAATGAGGGAGTGAAATTCTTACATTTATCGAGGGAGTGAAATTTTGTACTGGAGAGACATTTCTTACTTTTTTTGCGGTAGCAATATTTCCAACTTGAAATTTGTCGAGGTGGGATTGCAAAATATAAATATACGGCCACGGACAACTAATTAGAAATAGTTTCATACAAATTGCATGTATACAGTTTTTACGTTTTTATGGAGGATTCAAATTAAAGAATTTCCACCACCTCCTCTTAATTTTTTTTAAATATATAATGGTGGGCGTATTGAAGGAAATCGGATTGCTACATAAAAACATAAAAAATGTATAAATGCATTTTTTATGAAACTGTTTCTAATTAGTTGTCCGTGGCTGTATATTTTGGAGGCATAGATTTTTTGCTCTAAGGCAGTTTAATGCATTTTAGAATTAAACTTGTAAAAATGCCTTCATTGGTATTTATATTCTTTCTCTTTTTAATTTGCTTGGTTTTTTCATTTTGGCATTACAATAGCACCTCACCTCATTTCAAGTATGACACTGTACTGGCTCAAAAGAAAAAAGAGGCACCTCTTACAAACTCATTTTATAATGGTGTCCTACCCAACACTAGTCGCTTACACTTGACTGTTCAAGCTATTCATGCAGCCCTCGACACGATAACTTCACATCTTGGCTGGGCAGGCCCCATCATATTATCCCATCCCTTTCAGGACAGCTTCGAGTGGCCACCACGATTAGGTTATGATCGCACTTCCACCAGTCCGTCAGTTCTTCTTCTTATTTTCCTTTTAAAGAAGTTCCTCAAATACAATACAAATGCAATTAAAAAATATCAGTATGCTCTGCTGTGAATAGTATTATTTTTTGTTACTGAAAATGAATTTACAATAATTAGACTAGAAATTTATGAATATATGAACGTATTTTCTTGCCTATTATTTCCACACCACCCAAGAGGTAAATAGGAAGGTGCGTTTTTTTTAATGTGGTGTCCCCTGTAGGCCTACTCCACTTTAGTAAAAATTAAGTATGTAATAGTGATAAAATACAATACTTTGATTTTTATATACATAAACATAATTATGTATTATAAAAAACAGTAACAGTAGTAGATTATTAGATAATTACCTAACATTCTTAATAATTTAATATAAACGTATTATTTTTAAATTTAGCGATTATAGTACCTAAAATATATTTCGTGAGGATATTCAATAGAAAGATAAACATCACCGGGACGACCAGTTTTTACTGAATTTGTAATACTGATAATATGTTTTTGATTACTTAATTGAAACAAAATTTAAAAATGACTAAATATAATAATTTGATTACATTGAATTGAAAGAAAATATCGAGACTAAAAAAGAATATATAAAATAATTTTGGATATTGTTATTAAAGATGGTAGTTTAATATATTTCAAAAATTCTTTTTGTAAACAATTAAAAAAGATCATATAAACAATTTGTAATGTAAAGAAAAAATTGCGTAGAAAAAATTTTTATCAAGAAAATATAGATCCAAATTATTTGTGTTATACTCAGGTGGTCAAATCTCTATGTGTTCAAAATGTGAATATAAACTTTAATTTTTGGAGTAATCTATATGTATACCTCATTTTGGTCGTGAACTACTTGATTTCACTAAATTGAGAAGATATAAGATTCAAATTTAAAATTAGTTATTTCAATTTCATAAATTTCATTGCAGATTATATACACATTTCCAAGATCCCGATGAAAACAATGTGTTTAAGATTATATATACATATATTTGGTCGTACCCTAATTAATTTCAGTTACTTGAGAGGATCAAATATGTAACTTTGAAATCAATAGTTTCAATTCGTTTAATTTTTTATCTGTAATTTTTATTTATTAATAACAAAATTTTTATATATATTTTTTTTGTGTTTATTTATTATTAATTTCTTTTCTTCATATACGAGAAAAATATATTTTTATGAAGTTAATTAATTAATTAAAAATATTTTAAACTGAAATTAAAAATTAAAAATTTGTTCCTTATTTGAAAGGGTTAAAGAAAATTGTATCTATTTATTTATTGTTTAATTATTTATTCGTTATTATAAGGTTCTGGTCGTGCAATTTTTTACTTTTTTTAAAGTATTTTTGGGGAGTTTTATTTCATTTGTTTTTTTTTTGAGATGCTCTTCCTCGGATCTACTAGCGATAAGTATATCGTCTAGGTAGACATAAATGAAGTCTAAGTCTCTTGTGACTCATTCATAAACATCTGGAATGATTAGGATGCATTTCTTAAACCAAATGGCGTGCGAGTAAACTTCACACTCTAGTAAAAAAATGATAGACTGACCGCTCCAGGGGCCCTGTTTATATTGGGAAATGTCCATTATTTCCAGGATTCCAGTGTGGAATCGGAAATATATTATATTAATAAATTTTAAATTTTGATTTTAAAATGAATCTTGGGTCCTGGGCATTCCCTTTCCACATCCGGAAAAAATCTCGGGGCTCGGGCTCGCCTGAATTTTGGGTTGCAAGGACCGGCTTGACAACCCTCGGCCACATTTTCGGAATTTCCGGAGTGGATAATTATAATAAAATAATTAGCCGTTGGAGCACGCCCTGTGTGCTGGTCAGTCCCTCCCGTACCCTTTCAGATTTCTAAATATGAAGTTCGGGAAGAAATCCTCATCCGAATGTGAAGGAGGAGAAGTGTCCTACTAATTAACAACCTAGGTAAGTCTTAGTTTATTGTAATTGTCGTGTGATGTCGGGCCAGTTGTTCCCAGCGTACCCGCTACCAAATTGGGTTCTTATTAGTGGAGAAGGCTTCCTGAACCCTGCAAAGAAATGATACCAACGAAAAGAAAATGAGTTATATGCATAAACTACTTTTTCTTTTCCTGTAATAAAAATATGCATGCATTTTTAGAATTTCTTGGCCAAACTTTATTTAATATTTTATCGTTTTGAATATAAGTCCAACCATTTTTTTCATTACGAGTCATGCAAACATACTGATTATTTTCTAGGAAAATGGCACTAATAATATGAAATACTACATCTAAAATAGTAATTTTAAAATTAGGTACTCCTTTTATATTAATCTTAGAAGTGTCATTTTGTTTTATTAGCTTTTCATTAAAAACATTAAGTTCAAAAATTAATAATTTATTGCACATTATAAATCTTTTTTTCATTATTCCATTAGTTATTGCATTATTACAATTTTTACACTCACTTTTAATTTTAATTGGATCAACAAAATTGAATTGAAAAATTGCATCCATAGAATATACTTTTAAAACAGGTACATCTATGGTAAGTATAATATCATTAATTTCTTTCACTGTACTTATATCACAAGAATCACATTTAGTTATTCCAGCTATTTTATTTTGAAACAAATTTTTTAAAGGTTCAAAATTTATAATTAAAGAATTAAGGGAATTGAACAAGTTTCGTTTAGAACTCGGATCATATACTGGTCCTGCTGATTCTTTTAATTTTAATAAATCTTTTATTTGACCAGATCGGTATTCATTTAAAATAATTTTTAAAATGTTGTTTTTTGGTAAACTACTTATTTTATTTCTTATGATAGTACTATGAAAAAGTATTTGAACTGATACGTTAATATAACCATATACTTTCTCTCTATTCGGAAGTCCTTTTATAATCCAAGATTCGTAATTATCACTTTCTAAACAATTTTTTTGAGCTTCAAGTACTCTTTTAGGAACTGTCCAAATTCTATCTATTTGTTTACCACCACGATTTTCAGGCAGCTTATAAAGTTCAAGTTCTGGTTTGTAAGTTGTGCGAAGGCGATTGTATTCTACAATAGCATCTACATTAGCACAAATTTTATCTGGGTCATAATTTATCAAATGAAGTCCATCTAAAGTGGTAACTCTTGATAGGCTAACATAAATTTGACCACATGAAAAAATTTTCTCTCCAGCATCTACAAGAATGCTATCCAAACTTAAACCTTGGCTTTTATGAACAGTGATGGCATAACTTAAGATCAGTGGAAATTGTTCTCGAGTGACCGAAACACCTTTATTAATTTCAAATTTAACTTTAACACGATTGATAGCTGCAACAGTACCATTGTTGAGTTTAAGATTGATAGAATCTATCTCTCCATTAACTGACCTTGATACAGAATCTAATTTACATATTGTGCCATTTACAAGCCCTTTAGTAACATCAATATTCCTACGTATCATGACACTGGCACCAATTTTCACTTTTATAGCTTTTGCTAAACCAGCGGTTCGAGAAATTATTTCATCATTTTTTGACAATTTTTTTATAGCTTGATTTCTCAAATGATTGATTTGAGTGTCAACGACATCTTGGGCAAGCAAAAGTATTTCTTCATTATTATTTTTGCTTAACATTGCATTATTCAGAGAATTGCACATATCATTAGTTGGAAGTATGCAAACAGTATTAGCAGGTAGGTGATTTATTAAGTATTCAAAAAGTTCATTTCTCCGGTCGATAATATTTGAACTATTAAAGTTAATGCGTCTACTGTTTAAAATTGTAGTGTCTTTATTCAAAACTATTCCTAACCGAATATTTGCTAATATATCTTTAAAAGTATGATCATTTCTTTGGCGCATATTGATTCTTAATTCGTCGAACTTGAATAAAGACCATAGATTGAATGTTCCTATAGATGGCACATACTTTACGAGCTGTCGCTTATATATTTTTTCAAAAACCTGACCTTCATTAACAGGTGGTAATTGTAGAAGATCTCCAAAGACCAATATGTGCTTTTGCCCAAAATACCCATCTTCACCAAAAGTATTAAAAATTTCCACTAACCTCAAGTGAAGATATAGTAAAGTAATGTTGGAAACCATTGATATTTCATCGATTATAATAACGGAAACATTTCTCAATTGATTTCTTATAAATTTAAGTTCATCATCACTTAATTGATAGTAAGCAGGAGTTCGTTCGTGCTCGATTGGTAGACGAAATAATCGATGAATCGTGAAACCATTAATATTAAATGCTGCTATTCCAGTAGGTGCTGCTATAGCTACATCTTTATTGTAGAGATCCTTAATAGCATAAGATATTATTTTTATTAAAATGCTTTTTCCAGTACCTGCTTCTCCAGTTACAAAAAGTCGACACACTCTGTCAATACTAGCTACATCATTAATGAGTGTATTATATACTCTAGTTTGATCAATATTAGCTGATTCAAGTGCTTTTTTCCAATCAAAATTTTCCTGCTTTTCTATCATTTCTGTTGCATCTCTGAAATCATTCATTATATTTTCAGTTTCAGCGGGTATAGAGTTTACTACTTCATCAATATCTTTATTAGGATCATTACATTTTTTTTTATTATCATTTTGCAATTGCATCAAATTTTCTTCTTCAATTAAATTTTTCATTGCCTGCAAATTTAATTCTCGGCCAATTATTTTATCATGGTATAACAATGCATCTGGAATATCATCTTTTAAAAATAAAAAAGCTTCTGTATAAGATTGAAAACCAGAATTTAATTCATCGGTATCTCTCCATGGCTTGAAAAGTAATAATAATGCATAAAAGTATTGCTCTGGTTGTGAATCAACTTTAAATTTAAAATGATTTATAAGATATTTCCTGTTTCTTTTTTTTAAGAATTTTCCACCTCCAATTTTATAATATTCAACATTTTCCCGTTTAGGTTCATTATTTTGTACATCATACCAGCTAGCAAAGTCATATAAATTCATCGAATTCAACTCTTCAGGACGGTTAGCATAGTGTGTATCAATAAAAGATTCATAAAAAATATCAGTACTATTATCATTTATTGATTTCAAAGCTTTGATAGGTTTTATTTTCTTATTTCTTATCATAAATACATTCAACCATCTAATAACAGTGTATGTATCATTCCCGCATAAAGAAAATCCAAGACATGTATCTGCCGCCTCGATTGCTCCGCATTCTCTATGACTCAACATTCGCATACCTAGATTCCATAAACGACTGCATAACGAATCAGTCGATTGAATATTTTCAAAGATATTTTCGGGGCCAGTTTTTTCTGGTTTTAAAATGTATTTTGTTAAATATATAGTTAAAGCAGTAGATTTGTCACCAACATATTGCAAATCCATATTTCCATTCCACATTAGTAATATTGTACAATTGTAATCATTAATATTACACTCATTTTTATTTCTGGGTAGATAGTATAACCTACTATTCGATTTTAAATTTCGTCTTCCACATACCGATTTTTGAACATTGTTTAATTCAAATATACTCCTTTCTGGACGGGGAAATCCAAACCGACAAATTTTTCTAAAAGCAGTTTGTGTTTTTTTTGTTCGCATGCAATAATCGTTATGTACATGACGTTGACATTTCCATACTCGTTCATATAACAATGGAGAATTTGTTTTGTCTGGTAAGGCACAAGTAATGTACTTTTGGATAAACTCTGAAACTTGAAAATCAGAAGACTGTCCAAGTAATGGAGCATCTTTAATCCAAATTAAAAGATGAAAATGAACCATACCTCTTTGTTGGTATTCACGCCGCCAAAAATAATTAGTTACATTTCCTATAGGTCCATTTTTTGTACAAATTGCAGAGAGTAAAGCATGAAATTGAATGTCCATAAAACGTGCGACAGAGACAGGATCAAATGCGATCAATTCATTTATTGACATTTTAGAGGTATCCAAATCACTATTTACATCTTTAAGATATTGCACCAATTGTGAGTTTGTCCATTCACTCGGACTTATTGTCAAAAACCACGTAGCAGGTCCATAGTGAAATATCATTGCATTAAGATCACACATTGGCTTTTTCCAAAACTGCTGAGTATTTCGAAGTCGAGAGAAAACGTTATTTAAATTTGATTCTAAATTCCCACGATCTAAATTTTCTAAGAACTGTTTTTTTGTATATTTTGATTTGGGGTTTACTATATTTAGAGATTGAAAAATTCCACCGTTTAACTGACGCATGTTACAATCATTTAATAAGTAAAAAAGATATTGTTTATTTCTCCGATAACGCGAGTCTTTCGACATTAATACATTTTTAATAAAATCACAATCACGAAGGCGTCTTGCTCTGCAACAATTTTGACCGTTTATTCCAAATGGAAAAAGATCGGGGAAACACATTAAATCTAATTCTTTTATGGTTTTATTTAGAGGCATTTCGTGGACTTTACATTGCTGGTATAAATTTGAAGCTGTTTCATTTTTTCGTGATTCTTGAATTGGATAAATTGAATAATGCTCATAAAAAGGATTTGATTGCGATGCTAGCGTTAATAAAGCTTCACGATCATTATCGTTTACATTAATAATTTTCGTACTTTTATTTTTACTAGGTGTATTTAATTGATCATCTTGAAAATTAACCTTTATTTGTTCTTCTTTATTAACGAATTCTTCAAATTCTACTGGAGGAGCTTTATTTAAAATTTCCTGTAACTTTTCGGCAGAGCCTGGAAGAACTATTTTTGAATACAGAGGATTATTCTTTTTAAACCATTCTAAAGCACTCAAGACTTTATTCATGTTAGCTAAATATTCCCAAACAACTTTATTTTTATTTGGTACTGTACGCACTAATATATGAATTTCATGATTAACATTAATAGGTTCACATTCTTTGCAAATTTTTGTAATTGTTTGTTCTATTGGCAATGGTAAATGAACAACTCTACCAACAACTTTTTGAAACGTTTCTTTGTTAGGTAGATTTTTATTCATAACAGTACTCATTTTTTGAATAGTCTGAAAACACTTTCCTCTCTGAATTAACATTTTCTCAATTTCATTTAAACAAACAATTTCTTTTGGTGTATCTTGAATTTTAAGGTTGTTGAGAAAGCAAACTGAAGGTACTTCATCTGAATGAATTTGAGAGTAGCAATAAGTACAAATATATTCTAGTTCATGATCAGACAATTCTTGAACTATTAATTTCCAGACAGCTTTATCTTGAAGGTTCTGTATCACATTAGAAACTGTATTAATGTTATGTTTAATTTTAAGTTTGTTGCACGAACAGCATGGATATATAGGGAGGTCCATTGATATTTCTTTGAATTTTTCTAAAGTAACTGAGTGTATTTGTCTCAAATTTCTTTCATTTAAATCATGATGATCATTACGTTTATTCGGATACGCTACAGATTTTATTTCAGCTTCTTCGGCAATTTTTTTTAATTGAAGAAAGTTTGCAGTAGTTAATGCTTCATCAATGAATTCTATTTGCTCATATAGTCTTTTTATGTTATAAATTAATTTCTTTATTTTACGTAATGCTGGAAAATGACAGGAAAGAATCTGAAGTGGTAAGAATTTAGATTCACATGATGAAGGTTTTATATAGCATGCATGAGAATGACCAAGTTTATTTAATTGTAAATTTACCGAGCACTTCAAATTATTTAAAAAAATTTGTAAATTTTTAAATTTACATGAAGCTATATTCATAAAAACATCATGTAATTCGTGTATTATGTATATATCACTAGTTTTACAAAGCCTATTACACTTCCATACATTTTCCTTTCCAAAAATGTTAGTTGCTTGGCCAATCTCGTTTAATTCAATAGCTATATTAAAATTTTCCTGCATAGATTCATAAAGTAAATCTTTATTAATTGATTTAACAGCATGATAGGCACTATCGGTAAAATAAGGCTCTGTCAAAGCAGTATGCTTAGATAGTCCACAAAGGGCATCTCGAAAATTATCTTTGTCTTCTCTTGAAAATAATTCTGCCCGTGACAAACAAGCTTTCACTTGATTCTTACAATTAATATACTGTGAGTATAGTTTGTTATTAGTGTCTTTAATAGTGTAAATGCATCGATCAACTATTCTTTCAGCATCAACTCTTATTGAAGCATCACTTTTATGTTTAAAATTATCCTCTGATTTCATGCATCTTTCAATATTACTTATAAACTTTTCTTTATGAGTTAGTAACCACTCATCATTAAACCATGAACTTACAAGTTCCTTTTTTTTACATTTAAAGTATTTTTACCTCCTAGATCTACATTCAAGAAATCAGTATCGATTAATTTTATTTTACCTTGACTTATTTTATTAATTATACTATTTTCTGTAACATTTTCTTTAATGCTATTGTTATTCTTATTAATTTTAGTTGAAAATTTTATGGATTCATTTTTGTGGCTTAAACAATCAACAATGTTCAACAAATCAGCGGTATCAATAACATAATTTTCTTTGCTGGATTTCTTAACCTCTTTATTAATATTATTAATTGTTTTAAAATCAGTTAAATCAATGCAGTCAATAGCAACTTTGTCCATGAGCCGAAAACTTACATTAGTGTAATCATTAATTTTTATCTGATAAATTTTGTATTCATGTATCCTTGTATTTTGAACGATTGTTGCTGGAAACATTTCCAAAATGTTTTCATCAAATATTTTTAACAAATGAGATCGTAACACATTTTCGTGGAATTGTACATCTGCCGGGTCATATCCTAATAAAATCGAAACTGCAAAGGCGATAGTATAAACACCGCAATCATTAAAATTTGGCTGCATATGCACATTTGGGAAATATATAATGGGCATGTCAGTTTCAAAATAGTACGGATGTAATTTTAATAAAAAAATTTCATTTGCTGGTTTAAGATATTTCATATTTAATGAATCATAAATATAAATTGATTTAGTATCATAATAACTGCAAATCCAATGATTTTCAGCGTGTAATATTTGAATGTGCTTACAGTTATTAGATATTGTTGGTATTCTATCAGGATTTGAACTAAGAATTGTATCAACAGGCATAAAATAAGAATAATACTTCAATAAACGATTAAAATAAAACATGTGATAATCGTCCAACCATCGCAAATTTAAAATTTTATTCCTAGCAGAATGAAACAAACCTACCTCTGTATCCGATCTAAAATTTGAAAGATTAGAAATCTGATTACTAACAAGCGAAAAATGGCGAATCATTTTATATTTTAATATATCTAATAAAAGTGATTGGATTTCATCCACACTATACTTTATCGTGCTTGATCTTATGTTACACAGCAATGAAACTAAAATTGCAATATTAAAAACGCCCGAATAGCAAGTAGCTGCATCTGATTCGAAAAAAATATGTTGTACAGTTTTTTTAGCGGAAAAATAGTAAGGGTACAGTTTTAATAAAACATTATTAAGTTGTTGTAACATATCCATGCATTGACAAGAGTTGAAAATAATAATTGATTTAGTGTCATAATAAGAGCATATAAAATGATAATCTGATTCAAAATCATTTTCACTATTACGTGCATAATAAATTTTGAAATTCTTTTTATTTTCCGGCCAAGAGTTATCAGTACAAACACTTGAGTTTTCTATGAGTAAATTAGAACAAAAACTGAAGTTCAAATTTTTAAAATTCAAATTAATAAAATTTTGTTTCATGAAATTAAAAAAGGTATCAATATGATCGCTTCTAATTCTATTATTTGATATGTCATTCAATAAATCTAATTCCATTAACTGATCATTTATTTTGTTAGTACTATTATGATAATCGGTATCAGATTTTAAAGAATTTTCTTTGTTCAAGTATTTCAGTTTTATGAGCTTCATAGTATTTTCTATTTTTTTTATATATTTTATTTTTATGAGCTTCATAGTATTTTCTCTTTTTTTTATATATTTCATTTTTATGAGCTTCATAGTATTTTCTCTTTTTTTTATTTATTTCATTTTTATGAACTTCATGGTATTTTCTCTTTTTTTTATTTAGTTCATTTTTATGAGCTTCGAAGTATGTTTTATCATGTTTTTTTCTATTATGTTCAGCTAAAAGATTATTTTCTTGCTTTTTTTTGAGAACAGTTAATTTATCATCATTATAATATTTATTGTTGTCAAATTGTTTTCTACCTTGGAGAACAGTATTATTTATGACTTTTTTTGTCTGATCAAAAATATCCTGATAGTTACTAATTTTTGTAAACTTGGTTGACTGATTGTAAAAATTAAAGTTATTAACACGGTTATCGTATTCTCTTTTAGAAAGAGTACAAGAAGGAAATATTTCAATGAGATTTTTGAGATAAATATTTAATAAATGGTTTCTCATTAACGCAACATTGTATTCAATTATTTCAGGTCTAAGCCCATTTATTAACGAAATGGCAAATGCGATACTAAAAACGCCACAGTCAACAGAATTAGTTTGACATTGAACTGGAGGAAAATTTATATTTTTTCCTGCATTAAAATAAAATGGAAATAATGTTTTTAATATCTCATCAATTTGACAAGAATAATTTTTACAATTTAATGAGTCATATACAAAGATATTATTGGTGTCATAATAAATGCAAACAAAGTGACCAATTTGGTTATAAACATCTTGACCTTCGATGGTAAATAGAGTTAAAACATATTTTTGATTTTCTGAACAAGAAAAATCAATGTACTCAGGGAACTGAAACTGAATTTCCGTTAAAAAAATATAACTAATTTCAGTTAAGATATTTGAATTCCTTAAGATAATTTCAAATTGCCGAATATGATCATTGCCTAAAGGTTCATTTTTAGTAATAATTTGAACAAATAAATCCCAACTAATAGTAAGTGATTCCATTTTTATCAAAAAATCGAAGGGTTTGATAATAAATAAATTAATTTATAATTTTTTTAAATTAATAACTCCTTTAAATAAAATAAATATATATATTATATATATACATATATATATATTCTTTAAATAACAAATATATGATTTTAAGGGCTAAAAATGTTAGCTCAATTAAAAAATAACTTTCCTTATTACAAAAAATCTAGACACTTTCTTATTTTTAATGTTCCTTAAAAACCTCGAATTATTCATTTTTACACTAATAATTGATACACTATTCACATTGAAACACTATTCACATTGTTTATAATATAAAACTTCTAACTTCTAATCACTATTAGTGTTCACAATCGTCATCTGAAAGCAAACAACATTTTTTACAAAGAATACTTAGTAAAAAGCACATTACTTATCTGACAAAATTTTGATGATCTACGCTGTACGGCTGATGAATAGGAGCTGTAAAGACAAAATTGAATATTATTTAATAATGTTTTGGTGCCGAAACCCGGGATTATTTATCTTACCTTATAAAACAATGTATATTGAAATGTCAGCTTTAATTTATTGCAGTTAATAGTTGTGCATTCTCAACGATAGGTGGAGCAGTAGTTGAATTGATGGTAGAATGACATTTAACTTTTTTTCTTGTACTTAATGGTTTTTTTCCCGCTTTAAAAAGGCATTCGTTTTTTCGGCATCAGAGATTCAAGAAGTCAATGTAATATAGATTTGTGTGAAATTAAAAAAGAAATAGAGTTTTCTTTCAATAGCGTTCTTTTTTTTATTCGATTCCTTTGTGTTTGTTAACAGACTTGGAAAAAGAGTTATTTACTAATTCAGAACTTTATTTTAGTTGGGTTACAAATAAAGACCTAGACATTTTGTTATTCGGCGTACATATTTGAGCGTACTTGTACATTTTGGTCCATCGAGCCGGATTAGTGAAAATTCGTGCAGTTTTCATAAAAACGATAGAGTTGTTAATTATAAATTAATCTCAGTGATTTGAACTAAAAGGTTATACACGTGTACACACATTGGGGTAGCCATTACCGGTGAGTAAGTTCCAACTCATCATACTTCTAATTCGTAATATATAAATATTATATACATATATCTATAAGAAATGGATGTCTTAGTGGCAGAACAATATGATCTATATGAGTCCATGAAAACAACTTTAGCAAAATATAAAAAGGATGGCAAGGTAAAAAAAACACCAATATATTTCAATAACCGCATAGAGTCGCTTTGCAACACTTGGAGAGATTTCAAACAAAATCACAAAGTCATCATCAGATACAAAATAGAAAACAAAATAGATTCCAATGAATATTTCAGCAAAGGCGTGTATAGCGAGGTTGAAGAATTTTTCATTCAAACTAAAACACAGCTAGAAGAAGACAATCTTGTTTTAAATCCACCGCCGCAAACCTCTACGCAGAAGGAGAAATCCTTCGGAACCGAAAGAGTAATAGAAAAGTTCGTGGAGAAGGAAGATACGCAACTTCCTAGAATAAATATACCAAAATTCTCAGGAGAATATAAAGACTGGCTTTCATTCCATGATTTATATACCACATTAGTCCACAATAACAAGGCATTATCTAATGTAAGGAAATTACACTATCTGAAATGTAGTCTGCAAGGCGAAACAGCGCAAATCGTGAAACATTATACTATCACTGAAGCAAACTACGAACCAGCCTGGAATGCACTAATAAAACGATTCGATAATAAAAGAGTACTCATTAAAAACCAAATCAAAACTCTGTTTTCACAACCAGGTGCTAGTTCAGAAACTGCGGCGAACATCAGAAGGCTCCTTGACACCACAGAGGAGTGTATTCAGTCTTTAAAAAATCTAGAGGTTAAGACTAATGCATGGGACATAATCTTCACATATATTGTTAGCGAAAGGCTGCCGGCAGAAACAAGAAAACTTTGGGAGCAGGAGATTGGGGCTGACAAAGAGTTCCCGTCTTATGAAACTTTAAAAACGTTCCTGGAAGGTCAGTTTAGAGCATTGGAATCAGTAGGCAGCACGAAAACTAGTCATAAATCTATTAGCCAAAAGCACTCTTTTTACGCAAGCAAGCCATATAGTTGTGCCCTTTGTTCTGGGCCCCACTCAATTAGGCAATGCTCACAATTCATAGGTTTAGATCACACAGGTAGGCGAAATACAGTCATACAAAAACATTTGTGTTCCAATTGTTTATCTAAGGGTCATATTTCGGGCGACTGTACAAGTCGTACATCTTGTTTTAAGTGCAAACACCGTCATCACACTCTGTTACATGATGACACAACAATAGAAAATAAAACAAAACAATTTAAAAATGATTTTCAAGGTGACAATAATATAAACATGAAAATTGAGAAACCGGAAGCATCCACCAATACTTTTCATACAGCATGTCACGCCAAAATAAATCTCCAAGTATCTGGGGCAGTGTTACCGACAGCATTAGTTAAGCTATCTTCTGGTAGCGGCTTCGACACTACAGCACGAGTACTAATAGATCAAGGATCTGAGTCAACGTTCATCACGAGCGCTTTGTTGCAACGCTTAAAATTATCAACTTCAAAAGCGCACACTGAAATATACGGTATGGGCGAAGTGAAGTTAGGTACAGTAAAAGGCAGCGTATCTTTAATCATCTCTTCGCTCTATGATAAGCAACAGGTAAAGGTAGAAGCATTGGTGCTTGATAAATTAACCGGCATTCTCCCATCGCACGATATTAAACCGATGTCATCATGGAAGCATCTAAAACATTTGAAATTAGCAGATCCACAATATTATCAACCTGGAAAAATAGAAATGGTACTAGGAGTAGATGTATTTTGTAAAATAATACTAAATGGTCTTCGTATTGGTCCGATCGGAACTCCCATCGCACAAAAGACAATATTCGGATGGATATTGTCCGGAGAAATATCTGAGAAAAGATCTGAACCAACATCAGTATCATCTTTTTATTGCTATACATCACTCAACGAACAACTTCGAAAATTCTGGGAAGTCGAAGAAATTCCTAACATAAGTATCCTAAGCCAAAAAGAAAAGTTGTGTGAGGAATACTACAAAAAAACAGTGGCTCGTTCTTCAGATGGTCGGTATACCGTTCGTCTTCCTTTCAAGAATATAAATCAGAGACCTTTATTCGGCAAGTCTCGCAGTGCAGCTTTATTTCGATTTAAACAGCTTGAAAGTCAATTTGAAAAATCTGAAGGACTCCAACAAGAATATTCAAAATGTTTACAAGAATATTTGGACTTAGTACACATGGTTCCAGTCAGCTCATCTGAAATAGAAAATATGGTGCAAGATGAAAAGGGATTTATATCTTACCAAACAAATTACCTTCCTCATCATGCAGTACGAAAAGAAAGCACTACAACAAAACTCCGAGTAGTGTTTGATGCGTCACATAAAACTTATGGTGGTCCATCGCTGAATGAACTCCTCATGCCTGGCCCTAAGATTCAGGACGATTTGTGGTGGATATTGTTAAGGTGGAGAAAACATCGAATTGCTATAACGGCGGACATCGAAAAGATGTACCGCCAAATATGTATTCACGAAGAAGACGCCGATTTTCAACGTATCCTATGGAGAAATTCTCCAGACAAACCAGTCGAAGATTATAAATTACAAACTGTGACTTTTGGAACAACAGCGGCACCATATTTAGCTGTGCGCACTTTGCACCAGTTAGCCGATGATGAGTCTATCCGCTATCCCCTCGCAGCTGATATAGTAAAATCAGACTTTTACGTAGATGATCTACTAACCGGAACCGACTCTATAGATCACTGTTTAGCTTTACAAAACGAATTGATTCAGTTATTAAATTCAGGCGGTTTTAATCTAAGAAAGTGGACATCAAACAAGATAGAATTATTGAATAACATTCCATTAAAAGACAGAGAAATCAGTGGTGTTCTTGAATTTAATGTTAGTGAAAGTGTAAAAACCTTAGGACTCAATTGGTACCCCAAAAGCGATAAGTTTAAATATAAGCTCTCTATAAACACTGAAAAAGACAATAAAATAACAAAAAGAAAATTATTAAGTGAAATTTCGAGATTGTTCGATCCACTCGGATTTTTAGCACCGTTCATCATCAAAAAGAAAATTTTAATGCAAGTTTTATGGATTCGAGGAACAGGATGGGATCAAACAATCCCGTATGATATTCTAGAAATTTGGAACAAAACATTAGATCAAATTAAGCGTATTGAAAATATTGAAATTCCAAGATGGATATCTACAACTTCCGGGTCCGTCGAAATTCACGGTTTTTGCGACGGCTCGTTACAAGCTTATGCTGCAGTGCTTTACGTGCGATCAACGGATGGTGAGAACATCAAGATCACCTTGCTAACTGCAAAATCGAAGGTCACCCCTATCAAGCAAATATCATTACCACGCATTGAATTGTGTGGAGCATTATTGTTGGCGAGATTGTTTGCAGTGACAAAAAAGGCAATGAATTTTAAGGACATAAAATTTCGAGCGTGGACCGACTCAACAATTGTCCTGTCATGGCTTCGTGGACATCCAATGAAATACAAAACCTTTGTCGCCAACAGAGTAGCAGAAATTCAGGAGGTCTGCAGCACAACCGATTGGGGGTATGTTCCCACAAATCAAAACCCTGCCGATTGTGCGACGAGAGGTCTATTACCTCAAGAAGTAACAAACACAACTCTTTGGTGGAATGGGCCGGATTGGTTAAAAAGTTCATCCGAATATTGGCCAGCAATTCCTAAATGCAACGATGACAACTTAGAAGCAAGAGTCTCAAAAATAAATATCAATCTTGCGACGAAAACGGAGCCCTCAAATTTCGACCTACTTATAAAAAGGTACTCGACAATAGGAACACTTCTCCGGGTGACTGCATATTGTCTTCGTTTCATAGATCTTTGTAAAAAAAGAAGACTTTCCAAATCAAATATCTTGTCAACGGAAGAAATTGACAATAGTTTGCAATTCTGGCTTAAAAGAGCACAAAAAGAGACATTTCATATAGAAATACGTGAACTAGAAACAGGAAAGGAAATCAACGGGCGTTTACAAGGATTGAATCCCTTTATAGATGGAAGAGGTATTTTAAGAGTAGGCGGGCGTTTGCAGCAAGCAAAAATACCATGGACGGAAAAACATCCAGTTATATTGCCGAGTTACCACGAAATCACCACATTAATAATCGAAGAGACTCACAAGTCAACATTACATGGAGGAATTCAGCTTATGATTTGTACCTTACGTCGAAAATATTGGATAATCAACGCCAGAAATGTTATTAAAAAGCACATTCACAAATGCTTGAGCTGTTTCCGACAAAAACAAGAGTACCGTAAGCAACTTATGGGCAGTTTGCCACCTCCGCGAGTACAAATGTCCAATCCATTTCAACATGTCGGTGTTGACTACTGTGGCCCTTTGGATATTAAAAGTTCGAAACTTAGAAATTCAAAAATTCAAAAATGTTACCTAGCCATATTTGTCTGCCTAGTCACTAGGGCAATACATATTGAAACCGTTTCCGAATTAACCACTCAAGCATTTCTTGCCGCCTTGAAAAGATTCGTTGGAAGACGAGGCCTCTGCACCGACATATATTCCGATAATGCTACCAATTTCGTTGGTGCTAAAAATGTCCTAAAAGAAGAATTTAATCAATATCTGTTACTTCTGCACAAGGATATATCTAATTCAGCAATAAAAGACAGCATAAATTGGCACTTTATACCTCCTGCTTCTCCTCATTTCGGAGGCATCTGGGAAGCAGGAGTAAAGTCTACAAAATATCATTTAAAAAGAATTTTGTCAAACAGCAAGCTTACCTTCGAAGAATTAACAACAACAACAATCCAAATTGAAGCGTGTCTGAATTCCAGACCCCTTTGTGCTATGTCTGACGATCCTGAAGATTTAAGTGCGCTCACTCCTGGACATTTTTTAACCGGAAACGCCTTACTTGCTGTCCCAGAGCCATCATATTTAGATCAACGTGAGCACCGTTTGAGTCGATGGCAGTACATGCAACAACTTATGCAATCCTTTTGGAGTAGATGGCACAACGAGTATTTAAATACTTTACAACAGAGATCCAAGTGGGCAACTAAAACCAAAAATATAGAAATCGGTAACTTAGTATTGATTCACGAACCAAATATTCCACCATGCAAATGGTCATTAGGCAGGGTAGTTGAAGTACACCCTGGCCGTGAAGGTTTGGTAAGAGTAGTTACACTCAAAACCAAAGACACAGTCATCAAGAGGGCAATCACAAAAATATGCCTCTTGCCCATCAATGACAATTATGTTACCAAATCGTCAGAACTACAAGCAGCTAACCTTAATTAAAAATCAAAACAAAAAAAAAATTCCTATCCTATCCATTTCATCATTCCATATTTAGTTTTTTTTTTTAGATTCGCTAGAAGAGTATTCCCAAACTGGCCAAACCAAATGATGTCGTCGATCGAAGTAGCAGCCTACAACCATTGAAACCCAGGGGTTTCAAGGCCCCGGAGTATGTTCACAATCGTCATCTGAAAGCAAACAACATTTTTTACAAAGAATACTTAGTAAAAAGCACATTACTTATCTGACAAAATTTTGATGATCTACGCTGTACGGCTGATGAATAGGAGCTGTAAAGACAAAATTGAATATTATTTAATAATGTTTTGGTGCCGAAACCCGGGATTATTTATCTTACCTTATAAAACAATGTATATTGAAATGTCAGCTTTAATTTATTGCAGTTAATAGTTGTGCATTCTCAACGATAGGTGGAGCAGTAGTTGAATTGATGGTAGAATGACATTTAACTTTTTTTCTTGTACTTAATGGTTTTTTTCCCGCTTTAAAAAGGCATTCGTTTTTTCGGCATCAGAGATTCAAGAAGTCAATGTAATATAGATTTGTGTGAAATTAAAAAAGAAATAGAGTTTTCTTTCAATAGCGTTCTTTTTTTTATTCGATTCCTTTGTGTTGGTTAACAGACTTGGAAAAAGAGTTATTTACTAATTCAGAACTTTATTTTAGTTGGGTTACAAATAAAGACCTAGACATTTTGTTATTCGGCGTACATATTTGAGCGTACTTGTACAATTAGCATAAAAAAGCGATGAAACTTAATTTCATGAAACTGCTATTACACCTTTATTGCAAAAAATCTTGACATTTATTGCTGTAAATGCTCAATCAAAAAATCAAGCAAGATTTGTTTACATAGAACATACACATACAACATATGCATACAGGGGAAGCTAATATAAAGCGTATAATAAACATGCATTTTAAGAATTTTTTTTAAAATAACAGGCCAAGAAATCTCGTACGACGACGATGAAATTTTTATGCGCAGGCGCCGATATTTGTAGGAGATTTTTGTGGATTTTAGTTTATAATATCCATATCTCAAGAATGGCTAAATATTAAGACCTGGAATATTTTTTAATCGAAAGAGGGTCATAAAATTAGCTTATAAACCAAAAATCATGCATCATAATTAAGCCATTAATTTTTAAAAAATTATTGAATTTTGTGATTCCGAATCTTAATGTATAGTAAAGCAGTCAGTAGTTTGAATTTGAACTGGTCGTTCAACAACTACCGCTGCTGTACAATATATATATATATATATATATATATATATATATATATATATATATATATATATATATATATATATATATATATATATATATACATATATATATATATATATACATATATATATATATATATATATATATATATATATATATATATATATATATATATATATATATATATATATATATATATATATATATATATATATATATATATATATATATATATATATATATATATATATATATATATATATATATATATATATATATATATATATATATATATATATATATATATATATATATATATATATATATATATATATATATATATATATATATATATATATATATATATATATATATATATATATATATATATATATATATATATATATATATATATATATATATATATATATATATATATATATATATATATATATATATATATATATATATATATATATATATATATATATATATATATATATATATATATATATATATATATATATATATATATATATATATATATATATATATATATATATATATATATATATATATATATATATATATATATATATATATATATATATATATATATATATATATATATATATATATATATATATATATATATATATATATATATATATATATATATATATATATATATATATATATATATATATATATATATATATATATATATATATATATATATATATATATATATATATATATATATATATATATATATATATATATACAAACAAAATTTATTGATCCTTATCCTATTGTAATATTAAGATTGATTTGGAAATATAGACTGGCCGGCCATAGAAGTTTTCACTTCCAACGTGTGGTCCTACGCACACTCATATTTTTATAATTACAATTAAAATATGTAAATGTTTAAATGTTTTTCAAAAATAACGTTACAACAATTTAATATTTAGTGATGTTTATTGTTTATAGTATAATTTTTAATGTACTGTACGGAGTACGGCAATGTTTATAGTTTAAACAATAAATTTTGTGAAGTGGAGCGGAAACTTTGAAGCACATTTTTGCCTAAACTGTTCGTTGTATGTAAAAAATGAGAGAACCGAGTAAAAATAATTATATAGAAAAATATATAATCATATATATTTATATCAAATTAAATAAAATCTTATATATAATATTTTAACAGTTTTAGACGATTTTATATAATTGTATATAATAATATATTACAATATAGAATTATATATTGTATCATTTACAGTTCAACATGGGATGATATATAACTCTATATCATTATATAAAACTGCATATAAAGTCTACACATGAATTTGTGCAATTATATCTGATCATTTATAGCGATATAAAATAATATATAATACTTTACAATAATTTTGATGAAATAAATATTATCAATTGGTAGATGGAGATTTTCGGGAAAATCACATACTAAAATGCACATTCTCCAGTCGCACTCGCAAAGCACAATCAAGGGTGGAGAAATACCTCAAGAAAAAGGTGTGTGGTTGAAATATGATGGGAAAAAAGTTATTATAGGTATGCTGTCAAATATATCTCATTATATCTTTTTTAGAGTTTAGCCAGGATCACGCTTTTAAAAATAACTGGCGCTACCACGATAAAAAGCATATAGAACATTTCATGTCTGAGAAAATCGGCGAAGTAGGTAAAAGATATAATTGAGGAGCCGGATCAAAGAACCGCACTTTCGCTCGTTCGACTCCAAAAAAACGTAAAATTAGTTCGAAAAAAAATTTTCTTCAAATAAAAAAATGAAAAATACTTATTTGTTTAGAAAAAAAAGGCGCATCTTTTTGTTTCATACAATTTTTTGTGGCATCATTAGTTTTTAAATAAACAACAAAAAACCGATTTTTTTTGAAACTTTTTTTTTATCAATTTTCTTACTTCTACTCGTCATAACTCTCTTAATAATTATTCAATTGATCTGAAATTTTTTGTATAAACTAATTACACGTAGCTTTGAATGTGAGACAAATTCCGGTTAAAAAATGACATGTCGTTTGTTTGTTATTAATTTTTTATTTCGCTGCCACGTGCGTCGCGCATCAGATTTTTCAACTTCAAGAAGTATCGACGGAATTTTTGATTTCAATTTGCTATAAGCGGCAAAGTTGTGTATTAAGGTCTTATAAAGTTTTCTGCAAAATTTCGATGAATTTCATCATCATGGTGCATAGTTATAATCAAACAAAGTCAGACGCGTGGAGTGGACGGCGCGCTCTAAGTGTAAGAAGACGCTCGGCGCAGTTGAAACCACGCTCAGCGCATCTGACTATTTGAGTATAACTATGTATCATGATAATGAAACTCTTTGAAATTTTTCAGAAAACTTTATAAGACCTTAATAAACAACTTTGTCGCTTATAGCAAATTAAAATCAAAAATCCCGTCGATACTTTTTGAAGTTGAAAAATCTGATGCGCGACGCACGTGGCAACGCAATAAAAAGTTAATAACAAACAAACGACATGTAATTTTGTAATCGGAATTTGTCTACCATTCAAAGCTATGTGTAATTAGTTTACACAAAAAATTTCAGATCAATTGAATAATTATTAAGAGAGTTATGACGAGTAGAAGTAAAAAAATTGATAAAAAAAAGTTTCAAAAAAAATCGGGTTTTTGTTGTTTATTTAAAAACTAATGATGCCACAAAAAAATTGTATGAAACAAAAAGATGCGCCTTTTTTTTCTAAATAAATAAGTATTTTTCATTTTGTTATTTGAAGAAAATTTTTTTTCGAACTAATTTTACGTTTTTTTGGAGTCGAGCGAGCGAAAGTGCGGTTCTTTGATCCGGCTCCTCAATTGCATATATACAATTCTATACAATTGTATATGATTTTCCTTATTATTATATAAAAATATATATTTCTATACAATTATATCGGGCCAAATTTCATATATAATTATATGTAATTAATTTATATATAAATACATCCAATTATATATCTTTCTATATAATTATTTTTACTCGGGATATTTTTTTTCGGGGGAAATTAATTATCTTTCATTTTCATAATAATTTTAATTGGGCTCCGAGCCATAGAAAGCGCGATATTCGCAAAAAACTGTTTTTTATGAACTTTGACCTTGAATAATTTTTTATGCCTTGGTCATATCGTTCTCGATTTTTAACATTTTTTTAAAACACCAAAATAAACCGATTCCAAAAAAAAATGAAGGATATATTTTTTTAGATCAATTATTAAATTAAATTTTCCATTCGAGTTCGCTTTAAAATAATTTCGAATCCTTCTTTAGACTTTCATACTGTAATATCTATCAAAAATATTCAACATCAACATCGTATGTATATAATTTAATTAGAGCCGAAAATATTAACCGATTTTGACTTTAATTTGCACAAAGTAACATGGTATTGATTGTTGGTTTTAATCATTATTGAAGAGCTACGATGCAAATTGGCTTATGACTGGAAGGGACTTTTAATAATTGGTTGAGGTTTTAGTATATGCACAAGATACACAATACGACCAATACCAGTACTAATACCAATTTGCAGTTTCAGAATAATATTTCCTCATTACTAAATACCAATCATCGCTTGAAGATGTTTGGCATCGTAAATTCCATCCTTCGCTATTTGTCATTTGATACAGTTTCGTTGATGCGAATAACCTACACGTAACAAGCGTAAGAACGGAATACATTGCAGTAGTCAAAACATGGCTGCCGTCGAGATCTCTCACTCCATCAATTAAATCCTTGCGGTGTCATTGACATTTGATATATTATTGTAAGGACCACAAAGGCCCCAAGCAAAGGCGCACATACACAGCCACCAATCATTGGCACAATTTTCCAGATATGCCTTGGGTAAACCCCCATTCAGTTCGGTTATCAGCTATTAATTATATTTGATAAGCATATCCTGTTAGTGGGGTGGCCATAGTGACGTATCTCATTATCCTTACAAGGACCCAGTTACTTGCCGAGTCACTTAGATTGAGCATCAGACTTTTACGCTTAGATTGTTCAAAGTCCTTTTGAATATAATTCTGTATGTGTGTGTGCGTGTTTGGAATACGTATCAAGCTCGGATCTAGTTTCGCAATTGTTCAGGACGTAATGGTACCATCTGAAAGTGACGTTGCCAGCCACCTTCAGTCATCCGAACGAAATCGGATTTGAATCAATCAGAGACACCTTAACAAAGACCTAATATGCGGTAACTTGGTCTATTCGCCGAGCAGTATCACATGCACATCTCAATTGGGTAGTAGCAGCCACACTGCGAAGTGAAAGGTCCCGAAGTTGCGAGGATTTCGGAACAATCACTATAATGTATTCTTGTCGATTTGCATATTACTCAAAGTTTTGATTGAATATGCAAAAGCCCTGATTCAGAGGTAAAATTGCATTTTATGGTACCAGACGTGGCATTTTTGGGGAAAACTTTCCAACTTGTGATTCTCTCTCTTCTCTCTATAGCGGAGCCGATAGCGGGACGCCAGGCGGCAAGGCGGTGGCTTCATGAAGTCTGCAAATTAATTGAAATTGTTGTTGAAGCAATAACTTTTCACTGGAAACTGGTATGTGATTGGAAATTGTTGGTTTGATAATGACGATGGAAAGTTTTTAACAAGTTTGCAGTTACTAATGATGGCACTCTAGTACCGATTGCAGCATTCGGCATAAATTTTAATTTCACCAATTAAAATATTGTCAGAACTGCTGGAATTGAGCTATCAGTTCATTAACAATCCTTCTAACAATTCGCCGACCTACTAAAACTCTCAAATTAGTGGAAACAACCAATTGATGCTTTCAAACTATATCAAATTCAGAGTTGTTTTGGTGGCAGAGATTGGCAGTTCATAACTTTTATGTGTTTTTGATCAGAGAACATTTTATGGTGTTAACTTTATGACAACCTCCTACGAGCGTGTGAAAAATTAAATTTTGTGATTATACCCCACCACGAACAAATCGCTTAGGTGTGTTCATCAGCGAAAACCATGCTGGTTAGTATAGCACCTTATAGTGATGCAATTAGAAACTTAGTCTACCTTCTTGATTAGTGCGGTTCGATGGCAAAATGTTTAAGAGCAGATAGTCGAGTGTGAACGTGAACTCTAGGAAAGTAGTAGCAAAGCATCGAAGTATGTTAAAGGAAGCATGGGGTCCGTTTAAATTGGTCTTCGATTATTTAATTTAAGGATAATTAGCAGCTACTTTTAATGGATTTCGTGTAAGTTTAGATATTTTCAAGCAAAACGAATAGGAAAATATTTCGTGAAATAAGAAAATTTAATAAAAATATAAAATTTGATTAAATTAATTGAACAGAAACAGCACATCAAGAACGCAGAACCTCTTTACAGACATTCCTTATCCTCTCATCTTCATCTGTCATGGCCTGTAAAAAATAGCCATCTCCTGTTTGATCTGATTTGAATTGAGATGGACTGACTGGTAAAGGAGGAATAGAACACAATAAGGTAAAGACATTACTATATTCTACAGCGGCATTAATGACTCCAGAAGGTACTTTGGAGAACGGTTTCTGTGTGCCCAAAGCTTAAAAACTAATATCATTAGTTTTACGTCGATTAGTGATCGGATTGCGGCTTTATGAATTAAATCCAGATTTCATAATAAACGTTCATTACAGTTACAGGAAAAACCAGAACAAACAAATGATGTCTTCTATAAAGGATTAAGTGAGGCATAACATAAAGACCGTGCGGACGATATGATAGTAATATTATCCGACTTTTGCGCAAAATTGTGTAAAGAGCCATATTATTACGCCTATGCTAGTAACTTTCTCGTAACACGAAGATTCCAAGCACGGAAACAGAGTAGCTAGTTTAGTTAAAAGAATATGTAATAGATCACGTGGACGTCGTTAGATCAAAAACCCAACAAATCCAAATTGACCATGTTATAGTTAAAGCCTGGTAGTAGTTTAATGGAAATAAGGAGTACCGAGGAACGAATGTGAACGAAAGCACTCACTCTTTCACGTCAGAACGGGAAGAGGATGGAGCTTTAACATTTTTTTATGCGAAAAACTCAATCTAAGGAATCAACCTTAGGTCACGGTGCAATGTAGTAGTAAGCTTGAATTAAATCCCAGTTGTGAAAACTGAACTGAACTGATTCCAGAAGAATCAGTTCAGAATTAATAGCTAAGTAAGCAATTGATTCCTTTTTTAATTACTGGTAATGCAGAAAAGAATCAAATATGATTTTTTGTGTTTCAGAAAGATTTAAATGCAACGTAAAAACATGACATGTAATCGCTTTTGAATTGATTACAAGTTATGCAGGGGGTAATAAATTTATTACCGCCTATGACATGCCCGTGTAAAAGTAATTCATTCTTTACGTGTATGGTAATCCGAAGTGGAATCGATTTAGAATCGATAGAATTAATTCTGAATTAATATGGAATCAGTTCCAGTTACAACTGGGATGTTAGAGAAAAGGATAGAAGTGGAGGCTGTTTCAGAAGATGACGATGAATCTTACATTTAAACTCTGGGGTGTTATATGTGTTCGGAAATGATGATTGTGGAAGATTATTAACCTTCACTCTGTGCATTGGGGTCAAATGGACCCCAGTCCATTTAAAACGCGATTTAAAAAAAAATTGCGGCAACTAAAATAAACCGCCAACTAGGATTGCCTCAACTAATATCTTTTACACACAATACAAAAAATCCGAATCAAAAACTATTGTTGATAAATTGCTCACGACGATTTGAAATAAAGTAAACGCATTTCGGTGCACTGGGGTCCAGCTGACCCCATATTTTTTTGAAAGCATTTTGTATGTAGCATCAGCTCTTTAGTTAATAATTTTGAAATTTCAAAGTATCAAGGAACTAAAAACAAACGAATAGAATTCTACAGGGAATTGGGATGCAATCCTGATTCACTTACTCGTCTAGAAACTACCTTCAGAAACACATGAACTATCGGAGCCATCACAGAGCGCAAAATCAAGACGAGAATACCAACATGGTCGGAATTACGCGAATTTTTGGAGACCAGATTCAGGACCTTAGAGGCCGTCAGCAAGCCAACAAACAAGAATGAACACTATGAGAGCAATTCAAAGGGTGAAGATGAAGAACTAGAATATTCCACGTATCCAACAACAATGTACATATGTGGTTTATTCAAAAATTTGCACTTCATGAGGAAATGCGCCAAATATCTACAAAGGAATACGGATCGAAGTTATAGGGCAGTCAAGGTAAAGAAGCTTCGCATCAATTGTTTGGGAACGAGCCATCTTGTGTCCAAAGTAGAGAAGAAATCTATCAGAGAATAAGACCAATGCAACACCAGAGGATCGGCACTTCGAATCCACCATATTTAAATAAAGAAGCACGAAGAAACAGTCAATTTCTCTCAGGTATCTCCTGATGAACCCCAAAAGTGTTACTGGGCACTGCATTATTCATCGTGGTATCCCCATCAGGACTACAACAGATATGTAGGGCTCTCATCGATCCTGAATCCCAATCAACGTTTGTACGAGAAGCAGTAGTCTAGAATCTACCACTCAGAAGGGAATCTGTACAAACTGCTGTATCAGGACTAGATAGAATGCCAGCCGGAGCAATCACGAATAGGGTCACGTTGCTGCTGAAGGCACGAAACTAACAATCAAAGATTATTCAGACACAGGCACTCGTGTTGAACAAAATCACGAACCCATTACCAAGTATCGAATGCTCGATTAAAGAGTGGGCCCATCTAAGAGGACTCGAATTGGCGGATGCAACGTTCCACAAGCCAGGACAAACAGGCATCCTCTTGAGATCAGACATTTTCTCCACAATCATCACGGATGGCGTAAAGAAAGGCGCGGTTAGAACCTTAGTAGCTCAAAACACCTTATTTAGGTGAACCATCACTGCGAAAATAGAAATAAGGACTACTCTTGCGAACTTCTTCGCCCAAGTAAACTCTGATGCCGACCTAAAGCGGTTTGAGGAGTTGAAAGAACCTCCCTCAAGACCTCCATGGACCAAAGAAGAGGCACGGTGCAAACATCACAGCGCCGACAACTACCCCAGGAGCAAGGATGGACAACATCAAGCTCGGCATCCATCCACGACCGAAAAAGACGAAGTCCAATCAGGCGAATTGAAAAAGATATCCATCAGAAGTTCAAAACAAATGGAAAAATGTTTCGTAAAAGATCCTTTTCTGAAGACTAAATACGTCAAACAGGAAAAGAAACCGTGAAATTTGTATTAAATCTGAATTTTCGTTAGTTATTTTTGTGTATTAAACGCGAATTATATTTTGCTTATTTCATTTTACAGTGTTTATAACTATGCTATTATAATTAGTAAAAATAAAAATAAGATTTTGTTTGTTTTCCTTACAAAATATATCAAAATTTATATGGGGTCTGATTGACCCCTATGCACAGACGCCGGAAAATTTTCAATGCACAGAGTGAAGGTTAACAGTGGAGTTGCTCGGTAGGTGAGTGAGCCGAGAGGGCTAGTCTTGTGTTGCGGAGAAAAAAATTTCCGTGGAGGAACAATGGCAATAATTTCAGTCCAACAGTCGCTAAAATAATGGCGATTAAATTTTGTCAGGACTCCTACATTCCTACGTTGACTTAATAAGTCAATGCAGGAGCAAAAATTGTCATCAACAATAAGTTTGATGGTGCAGTTTTGTACCTTTTCTAGTCACGTTGTTTTTGGGGCGCCCCACAGTGAAAACGTGGACAAAAGTCCGAAAATAAAAGTTTCGATCTAGGGATTTTTATCTTTTGGGTTGGTTACAGTACTGTTGGCAGTATTAAATCCCGGCAGTGGAATCGGTCAGTTGTTTTTTCCTGAAGCTGCAAAGCAGGTCGAACTTGGATATTGTTTATTAGTACCGCGTTAAGTTCTGTCCATAAAAAACGTGTTGCGAATTGAAACGTGGATATAATATTATAAAGACAATACCGATTCCAATTATTGAAAATGGAAGATGTTTCTCCAGGTATGTATTTAATTGTAAATGCTTAATAACTTGTTAAGTGACGTATAACTATTTGTTATTAAAATAAACAATAATGATGTATAATAACGAGAAAAATTTATAAAATTCAGTCGAAACTAAGAGATTAGTTATGAGTTCCACGGAATACCACTAAGGCAAGTATTTTTTAATAAGCCACGTTATATCTACTTCAAGATTAAAAGATAAAATCTACCTACTATCCGCAACTCGGTTAGGGAACCACAGATGGAGCCATGGCTGCTATATTTCAATTTTAATGAAAACTCTGTAAAAGTCAGGAAAAATTCTTCCTATTGTTAAATCTGAACGAAATTTGGTAATATTAGGTTATCGATAACCTAATTTATTAGGTTATCGACGTCGCTGAACTCGAATTTCATATCAAAATTTGAAAATTCCAAATGGCGGATGTCATTTTTCAAAAAATGCAGAAATAAGTTCAAAACTTGTATTTATATGTTTTTGATCATGCTGATTACGAATATGATGTAAAAATTTGGAAATTGAAAATGGCGGAACAGTCCCAAAAATAAACCGCTGGTGATATAGATTAAGATTGAAAAAAATATGTCAGATTCAATAGTAAAATTTTGTCTAATGAATGAATGAATTATATAGTGTTTGGTCAAGTGTTGGGTAGGACACGATTATAAAATAAGTTTGTAAGAGGTGCCTCTTTTTTCTTTTGAGCCAGTACAATGTCATACTTCAAATGAGGCGAGGTTCTATTGTAATGCCAAAATGACAAAAACAAGCAGATTAAAAAAAAAGAAAGAAAATAAATACCAATGAAGTGCATTTTTACAAGCTTAATTCTAATATTCATTAAACTGCCTTAGAGTAAGTAAGAAATCTATGCCTCCACAATGTACAGCCACGGACAACTAATTAGAAACAGTTTCATAAAAATTGCATTTATACATTTTTTATTTTTTATGTAGCAATCCTGTTAGGAATTCATCATGATATTGTTATTGATTTCCTTCAATCATTATATATTTAAAAAAAATTAAGAGGAGGTGGTGGGAATTCTTTAATTTGATTCCTACATAAAAACTGTATAAATGCAACTTTTATGAAACTGTTTCTAATTAGTTGTCCGTGGCCATATATTTATATTTTGCAATCCCACCTCGCCTAATTTCAAGTTGGAAATTCTGCTACTGCAAAAAAAGTAAGAAATGTCTCTCCAGCACAAAATTTCACTCCCTCAAAAAATGTAAGAATTGTCTCTTCAGGACAAAACCTCACTCCCTCGAAAAATGTAAGAAATGTCTCTTCATGACAAAACCTCACTCCCTCGAAAAATGTAAGAATTGTCTCTTCAGGACAAAACCTCACTCCCTCGAAAAATGTAAGAAATGTCTCTTCATGACATAACCTCACTCCCTCGAAAAATGTAAGAATTGTCTCTTCATGACAAAACCTCACTCCCTCGAAAAATGTAAGAATTGTCTCTTTAGGACAAAACCTCACTCCCTCGAAAAATGTAAGAAATGTCTCTCCATCCAATTCGTATTTACAATCTCACCACGGCTCAGCTTAAAGTGGATATTTTACTGCCGCAAAAGAAGTGAGAAATGTCTCTCCAGTTCATGTTTACAATCTCACCTCCACGCAATTCCCATTGGAAATTTTACTGTGGCAAAAGAAGTGAGAAATGTCTCTCCAGTTCGTGTTTACAATCTCACCTCGACGCAATTCACATTGGAAATTTTACTGTGGCAAAAGAAGGAATAAATGTCTTTCCCCTAAGTAATTTACAATCACACCTCGCTTCATTTATCTTGATACACGCTCATATACCAGTAGGACATTATTTTTGAACCGGGACATTTAAAAAAACTGAGGCCTCAGTACAATTTACATCATGTAAGGGACAAATGTACTGCCTCGTGTAAGTCCGGCTCAACACTAGTTTGGTCTGTGTTACTAATCCAGCATTCTCAAATTAAAAATGTCTATATAAAACTCTCAACCGACACACAGTGGTCGAAAATGCCAAAAAGCTGGCCAAAAGTCGAAAAATGAAAATCTTATTTAGGAACTTTTTTTATTTTAACTTGTTAGATTAGGGTACCTAGGATAGCATAAGACAAATAGAACCAATCAAATAGCGTTTCTTGCCTTTTAAAATCATTCTGAAAGTGGCCGTTGCATGCGTTGCTTGAAATAGCATCATTAACCCCCGCGGCAACCAATTATTTAAACATTACATAGGAAGTGTTGTGTTTCATATTTTTAAATGTTATAAAATGGATTATTCTTAGGAAAGTAAGTATAATTTAATAATATTAACAAGAATACTCATTTGTTAACATATTTTTAACATGGTGAAGATTTCTTGACCTGTCTTTTTATCGAAAAAGTAAAAAAAAAATTTATATTAATAGACCTACAAAAGAAGTGCCGCTATATGCCGCTCTGGTTTTTGTCTTATATTGTTTATTGACCCTTTGGCAAAAGCATTTTCCAAGAACTATTGCCCGAAGTTGCCCCTTTTTGTTTAATTCCACTTTTTGTACAAAATTCTGCGTAATCCATGATTTGTTTTTTTTAACTTATTAAAGTAGTGCTTAGCTTAAATTGAACCGTTTTATCTTTGGTAATCAACTTTCGAGGTCAAATTAACATAAGTATTGGAGTTATAAGCAATTTTAATGCTAAAATTGGCTCATTTCGTACTTTTTTAGTACCTTTTCACCTAAGCTTTGCCAAAAAGTACCAAATAAGGTCAATTTTAACATCAAACTTGCTAATAACTTCAAAAGTAAAGGTCGTAGCATAAAAATTGTCCAGACATTATTGATAGGAAATTGTCCAAGCTTTCCAATTTTGCAAAAAAAAATTAGTTAACTAGCTATTTTATGGAGAAAAAGGTGATTTTGGTTGAAATTTTAATTAAAAAAACCAAAATTGATGACTCATTACTATGGAAGTTGATAGGGTAGAACCTTGATTTTTACAGTTTTAGATAGGTGGCAGTATTCTGCGCTCACTGATACCTTATTCATGAAAATAGGTCATAGGGTTACAAAAGTACAGGGTGATATGTAAAACTCTAAAAAAACAACTTCAAAACGCCCTAGCGGCTAAACCGTTACCATATCCAATAAAATAAAATATAATACCAAGTTCGTGATCAGCGACCTGGAAAACACAATCCCAATTTCATTGAAAAATAGTGTTCAATATTGATGGTCGCCATTTTGAAGCCGCCTGTGCGACATACATAGTGAAAGAAATTAAAACATCGATTTATGACTCATTATTTCAATTTTTATAGTATTGCATTCGTCACCTAAAATAGGCCCCTTCAAATTTTCGAATTCAAATATCAAATTCGTATTCAGCATACTCAAAAACATATAAATACAAGTTTTGAACTTATTAATACAAAGTTTGGAAAATGATTGGACCCGTCATTTTGAATTTTAAAATTTTGACATCAAATTCGTAATCAGCGAGGTCGATTACCTTATAATGCCGAATTTCGTCCAAATTTAACAATTTTATTCTTTTGTCCACGTTTTCGGCAATTCGTCCCACTGTGCGCCCGCCGAAATTATAGGACTTGTAGATTGTGGCCCTGGCTGTTGGTTGATGGAGGAATGTAGGGCCATCGTCCTACTACTTCCTGTCTTATTTAGCCAAGGAGACTTGCTATGAAAACAAAGTCGGCCGAGGCTGGTATAACAGGAACAAATTAAAATAATTCTGGGGAGAGAACGTGACCGCCGACCAGGTTGGACTTGTCCGGCAATTGCTCCGCGCCGGGAACAAACAGTGATGGCTTGCAAACAAAAAAAATTTTGTATACGAAGTTAATAATTTAAAAAATTATTATATAGCCCAGTTGTCAGAGCCAAATTTAGACTGAAAGCTCGCACAAAATGTGATCTCGCTGAAAATTGGAACTTATGCACTTTTTTGGGTGTAGAAAATGATAAAAAAATCTTTGCTGCGCTAAAGTGTATGCTAAGTTCACAATTTCGAAAACAAATTCGAAAATTTGGTTTTTGTTTTATATATCGAAAAATAAAAAAAAATTCGAGAAACTAATAGCGCCACGTGAAAGAGCGGAAAATTTCACTAAAATTTATATTATAACTTATTTTAAAAAAAATTGTTTTAATATTATAAAAAATTATTAAAAATAAGAAGAGGCGTTCGGGGAGAAACTAAAGTATCCTTGCCCAAAATGTACGCAAAAATAAAAATAAAAAAAGAATTTTAAAGAGGACACTCTAAGCTTTCTAAGAAAGCCATTAGTTTTTAATTTTTTGTTTTTTTTTCTCATAGAAAACTTGACTGGAAGTTATAACTCACACACACAGTTATGATGAAGAAGAAAGACGCGTCCGAGCCGCCACCAGTCTTTCACTTCTATCGTCTGGTGCCGGCTGTTTTTGAAGATAAAAATGGCGTCGAATGAATGCTGTAAGAAAAAATGAATATTTTAAAACATAAATTTTATTAAACAGAGACAAATGTTTATAATTTTTATTTTTTCTACATCAAAAGTAAATGTCTAATGATGATGAATGTACAAGGATTTTTTTTGGTGCGCCTCTATTAATATATATCTTCAATTTTATAAACATCAGTGAGAATTTTACAACTTATAACTTCCAGTCAAGTTTCCTATGAGATAAAAAACAAAAAATTAAAAACTAATGGCTTTCTTAGAAAGCTTCGAGTGTCCTCTTTAAAATGCTTTTTTTATTTTTATTTTTGCGTACATTTTAGGCAAGGATACTTTAGTTTTCCCCCCAACGCCTCGCTAGAATATTTTAATCCAGCTTTTTGGCGGCCTTAGATTTTTCGAATTTTCTTCTTATTTTTAATAATTTTTTATAATAATAAAACATTTTTTTTTAAAATAAGTTATAATATAAATTTTAGTGAAATTTTCCGCTCTTTCACGTGGCGCTATTATATAAAGCAAAAACCTAATTTTCGAATTTGTTTTCGAAATTGTGAACATAGCGTACACTTTAGCGCAGCAAAGGTTTTTTTATCGTTTTCTACACCCAAAAAACTACCTAAGTTCCAATTTTCAGCGAGATCACATTTTGTGCGAGGTCAAAGTCTCTGACAACTGGGCTATATACTATATGTAATGTAATTTATTAAATTAATCACAACAAAAAAAAGTGCCTAACCTATGAGGGTGTGAATAAATTAGTAGTAATATTGCTCGTTTAATATAATAAAGATCAATACACTAAATATAATATAATATAAAATATAATATAAATATGAAATCATTCTGGAAGATGATAGTGGAAATCCAGGATTTCTAGGACGTGCCTGAGAAGAAAAAAAAGCAGCGCTTGGACAACAAGATGGTGGAAACATCGAATCTTAAGTTAGCTGTTAACTAGTTTAAGTTTGGAGTTCTTAATTTTAGTTTAATCAAATCTGAATTGTTGTGTAATTTAATTTAATTTAATAGGTTTAATTTGGTTAGTTTGTAAGGGCCATTAAGGCAAAGAGATGTGGCGATGCCATTGAGCAGGCAATAGCCTACCTAAAATATATATATATAGTATCTAGACTTGTACGTAAATAAACTAACGGACCATAACGGATGGGTTAGCAAAGATATAATAATAAATCGGCAAAAAATACAATAAGAAAAGATTTGTAACAAAAATGAAAGCACATTTTGTTTGGCTCAATAAAATTCTTTATTAAAAATTAAAAAAAATAAAATAATTCTCACTTGACAGTTGTCAATTCGATATATAAAAAGTTGATGTAGTTAAAAATAAGATTCCCTGTTTAAAGCATTAGAAAAACGTCGATAAATAGTTATAAACAAAGTTAATAAATAATTTAGTTTAAAATAGATAGTCTATAACAAAACTATATAATATATTAAAAGCTAAAATATAAAATTGTTAATAAAGAATTTATTATAAACGAAGAACTGTTTAACTTGAAATTTGAGGTTGGCAGAAGACCAACTAAAAGAACTACCATATCTTTGGAAATCCCATTCTATGAAAAGCCTTGAAGATATCAAGAGCAACCAAACCGGACTCTCCAAATGAAGGTTTTTTTGTTAAGGTACTACGTCAGACATAGGAGAAGAACAGAGATGGCGAACAGAGATCGTAATTGATTTGGCTGAGTCCTATTTCATACCCGAGAAGAAATAAAAAAAACGGGCGAACAACGGCCCCTTGGTTTTTTAAGGGGCATATGATGGCCCTAGAGTTGTAAACCATTTTTAATGGAAGCACATACGGCCTCATGATGACCAAAAGATTTAAATGGCCAAGTACTGAGCTGTGCACACGGGCATTGGACGGTAAATTTGAGCCAAAGATAGAATCTGCATCAAATGTGTTGTTGAACGGGTTTTTTATGAGAACTTGATGATTTTCGTAATATACAATGGTCTTTTCGATTTATTCTACTAGATAATCGATGCACAAGAGAAACGAGCTCGCCAGTAGTCGGTTTGTTGTACGTGAACTGTGTGGTGCGTATTGATTTATATTTTAGTTCGTGTTGATTTATATTTTCTTATTTAACCGCTCGTAGAAAAAAAACAGTCGAAAAAAAATAAAACATTTAATTGCAGTGTGTTGATAAAATTATTGAAATGTTCCGGATTGCATGATGTTTTTCTCAATAAATGCGCGGTGAGTTTTGAGTTTTGTTGGGGAGCGAAAGTCCTTTTTACTCGGGTATAAAGTTCTACATGCTACAAGAATTGAGTTAGGTAGACATCTCTAAAGTGAACAAACGTAGAACAATAGATGGGTTTAAATCGATAATACAACATACCGGAGATATTTAGACAAGTAGAAAAAGATGTCCCATGATAAGCTCAAGCCAAAAAGAAGGAGTGGATCTTAGAAGAAACATAGAAAAATATCAAAGACCGAAATTACAACAAAACAAAATTATTGAATGCAAAACAAGAGAAATTAAAACACCTTCAAATATTATGTAAACATAAAGCAGACGAAGCTAAACATGCGGCAGAAAAAAATAAATTTTATGAAAATTAACATTAGATAAGATAAAAACATGACAGCAATACGAAGCTAATAGCCGAGCCGATCAGCTGAATCATGGAAGAAATTTAGTTTTTTAAAGCTGCAGTTCTGATTTTTGATGTGTTCTGTTGCAATTAATATCAGTTTCTAAGACTTACTAAAAATATTTCTGCTTTAAAAACAATTTATAAAACTTTCAAAATTAACAAAAGGCAACTTTCATTAATGGCGTAAATTCCGCCAAAAAATTTTCCAAATATATATGAAATTTTGCAGAACTACCAACACACAAGACTACAGAAAACAGAAGTAGCAACCCACAGCATTATAAAAGCACTGGATGTTAAAATGAGATGCGTCTTAGATATGGTACACAAGCAATTTTCATATCAGAGATTTTGATCCAGGTTTTTGAAAGTTAATGATCTGAGCTGGATCACGGTGTAAAAAGGACGCAGCTCATGGAACGGTATATCATTTAATAAAAGTCCACCAATGTTGACATAGGTTAAATCATTAATTGTGAACTTAGAAACAAGATAACAGAAGGTCCAGATGGAGTCCAAACCTAAATATCTACTCAAAGCAAACTATGACATACATCCTATATTAAAGTCCTCTAAATAAATGGAGATTCAATAATTATTAACTTATACCTAAAAAGGGATGCCTAAAAGAATTCTGAAACTTGAGAAGGATTCCCATGGAAAATGTCATAGCGAAAATACCTTCTTCGAAATTCTATGTACCGAATTGACACCCTTGGAGGACATCGGCAGAGATGCGACGCCATGCAGTTTTACCTTTATTTAACTACCGGAAAATAAACTATCAATCCAGCTCGGTGAAACTAAGTCAATACCAAACACTTTCAGTTTAGCCAAGTTTGGGTAATCGTTAATAGTCAACGTGTGCTAACCAAACTTAACTCACTATGCAACCAAGTGAAGTGAAATGAGTTCTCAACAAGACACCACTACTATTTTTTTTTGAGTTTTTGGCAGGGTACGAAAATACTCACTCATGAGGAACTCGTGAGTGAACACTTATAAATTCCTCATTATAAAATCACTCTCACTCATGAGTGAAGAAAATGTTTTAAATTCGGCTTGCTCGCACTCATGAGTGAGGCTGTGTACACATACTGCTCATGCACATGAGTGAGGATACAATTTTTAGCATTTTGCACAGGAGCGTGAGTGAGCGTATAATGAGTGTACTCACCGCTCACTCACGTTAGGTACCCAAAAAGAAAAGAAGTTGAATATGGGTTGTTTAATAATAAAAGTTTTAAATATATATATTATAAAGTTTATTTGGTCAAAACTAATGATAAGGCGCTAAAAGCTCTTTCAACAGAGACTTGCGTTGCTGGAACTGCAAGTACAACCTACGCTACTTTTTAGAGGTCATTATCGTGATGGGCTTTCTAATATATCAGAATTTTTGTATCGGGAAATAAATCTTTTACTATTAGGCAATCCAGCAAGTCACTGTTATAGAATTCTTGTGGAACATTTCTGCACTTGCACACTTCAAGAGAATGCTCGCTGTTGAACATCCACCTAAAAGTTACATAAAAAAACACAATCGCTATTAGTGCACTTGCAAATGCAAAATACTTCCCTGCGAATCTTTCCTCAAGAGAAGTCTTTCCCGGTAATAATGGGCAGCAGTCGCAGCTAAAACAACGGAAAACAATTTAGTTATTAAGTAACATAATATAAGATTTATGTTAGTTGAGATATAATTTGAATTAGTAAAATCACACTCTTAGACACTAAACATACAACAAATTACTATTTAAACAAATTAGAAATTAAAAAACACTCACCTTTGTAAAACAATCACAATAAAGCACTAAACAAACAACATTTAACATAAAACACTAAAACTTGCTTACTGCACCCACCTAATACAATTTGACATTTCAATGTAAACAATAACAAATCGAAAATTCGAAATTAATATTGAAAGGGGAAAGAGGTGGGTGGAGTAAGCAAGGAACCGATACAGCGGTAATAGCCGATCGTGAAAATTACGGTCAGAGTGCTGAGGTCACGTAGGCATTTTATATATAAGAAGAAACAACAGCTGTTATACTCTCTCTTCACTTTTAGTCTTGAGTTTTTGAAATTTGAATTGTTTTTGAATTTTGATCGCGGCAAAATAATTGTGGCGAATTCCTTGCAATCGTTAGAAGGTTTTTCTGAAGTGTTTTAAATTTGAAAGGTGTAATTAAAGTTAGAAACTAAGTTTAAATATTATATTGAATAAAATTAGCATTTAGTGTTTTAACGGAGTTTTTTATTTCATGGTGCGTTTTTGTGGAAAAACATTTTGATTACAGCGAGTATTTCGGTTCGGCGTTGTTTGAACATTTTGAAGTTAATTTGAACATTTATTTTTTCTTACGAACATTTTTAAGGTCCTTCGAGCCGGATTCCGGATTTTTGAAATATTCGTGCTACCGGAATAACAAAGAAAGTTTTTTTACACGAGGTGCCGGTTAATTTGCAACGTGGTGACGAAGCACGGTTACGGTTTTAAATTGTTAGATTTGAAAGTGGACAAACAGTGAAAAAAAAAAAAAAAAAACTTAATTTAGTGCTTGACTTTGAAGCGGCAAAAGGATTTTGATATTGGAAGCCCAGTTCTCAGCCATATCGACCACGTGGAGTAACCGGAGAGGATTTAAGTCACTTATTCATAAGTTCGGTGAGTACTCCATTTCACTATTTTTTATTTACGTATATAAAACAACGCCAGCATGAGCGAAAATACATTAGAAGGGCTAATGGCCGATCAAGACTTCACATACACCAATATAAAAAATCTACTTAGGAATTTTAAAAAGGATTCAAAAGTCAGGAAAACCAAGGTGAATTTGAATAATCGTATACAGACGCTTACCGATCACTGGCTAGATTTCCGGAGAACCCACCGTGAAATCTTAGCACTTAAGGAAAAAACCAAGGAACTACCGAAGCAAGTCACGCAATATTTGGACGCTGACGTATACGACGAAGTGCAGGAATGTTTTTTGCTAGGAAAGTCCGAAATACAGGAAGAAATGGAAACTCTGCACCCTGAACCAAGTCAGACGGAGGTGATTCCAGCGGAGAAAATCGGGCACAACGGATTCGAAGAAGTGAAACTCCCAAGAGTTAATCTGCCTAAATTCAGTGGAAGCTACAGTGAATGGCTGTCTTTCCGCGACTTATTCGCCACCTTAATTCATCAAAACCATAGGATCTCCAACGTGCAAAAGCTCCATTATCTAAAATCAGCATTGCATGGGGAAGCTGAGCAACTCCTTAGGCATTTTAATATTACCGAAGCCAATTACATCCCTGCTTGGAAGGCATTAAATGATCGGTACAACAACAAACGCCTTTTGATTAAATCTCAGTTGAAGACACTATTAGGCCGCCATCCACGGTCAAACAAACCATCAAATTTCTGGCCAACATCGAAAAAATTCTAAGTGTGCGTGTATAAAATACAAGTTTTCGAAGTTGGCCGCTGTTTGAAGAAAATATTCGTCTGGTTTAATATTTCCTTCAAACAGCTTAAATGTGTGTGTGCATTTTTTATGTGTGCCATGTAAAGCATATGAAAGTTCGTTTTGTTTACAGGAATTGTCGCTCGGGATGTTTGAAGAAAGTTTCCCTCGTTGATGGCCAACAAATGTCAAAGCATAAATGTGTGCGCTGTTTGTCGAAAATTGGTTTGATGATTTGTTTGACCGTGGATGGGGGCCTATTATCACAACCTGCGTGTAGCAATGATTCGGCGTCAGGCATCCGTAGGCTATTAGACACAACCAACGAATGCTTACAAGCTTTAAGAAATTTAAATATTGAAGTGGATAAGTGGGACATGGTAATTTCGTATCTTGTGAGTGAGCGATTGCCTAACGAAACTAAACGTCTTTGGGAACAGAATATCGGTGGCACACTGGAATTTCCTAAGTATGAGGATTAACGGAGTTTTTTATTTCATGGTGCGTTTTTGTGGAAAAACATTTTGATTACAGCGAGTATTTCGGTTCGGCGTTGTTTGAACATTTTGAAGTTAATTTGAACATTTATTTTTTCTTACGAACACTCGCAAAACCCCTCCCAAACAACCCCACCCATTTCCGAGCCTCAAATCATGCTGCACGAAACTAAACCAAAGCCACAAAGACTCATGGGCGAGTTTGGACATTTCTGAGAAAATTACTCACACACGAGTAAACAACTCTCGCTCGTGAGTGAGGAGTGAGTCGAATAGTCGCACATAACTGAGGATTTTCATACCCAGAATTCCTGAACAAATTACTCACACACGAGTGAGCGCACTATATAGCAAACAACTCTCACTCGTGAGTGAGGAATAAGTCGCACATGAGTGAGGATTTTCGTATCCGGGTTTTTGGGTTCAAGAGTACCGCGGCCGTTCGGTTGACCTATTGTACTACACCTCTATACCGCATATTTATTGGGCAGACCGCTGGAACTAGTTCAGCAGTCTGCCTAGTGGCTTGTCGTTTCCACTTGACTATTCAAGCTTCCCGGGTTCCAGTCAGCAGTCCTGCCTTCGGTCTGTACTCGGAAGGAGTTCACGAAAGCGGGATCGTTAATGCTCCATGGTCTCCCCAATTCCACTCCAGCCTTCCTTGCCCCTTTCAGTGAGACCACAACCTCAGGACAGAACGACGGCCGTCTGGGTCTACTTGTTGTCCCAGTAGGAGGCTAATTGCGATTCCACGCTTATTTTTTAATTTATTAATTTATGATGATGGGAGTGCTCCCTCTAGATTATATGGGAGCTGGTGCTGGCAATTTTCTGGCGGGTCCAAAAACTTTGGGCAGAGCGGCGGGTGTCTAGGTCTCTTCTTGGCTACCCCCGGGTTCCAGGCGACCGTCCTGTCTTCGGTCTGTAGGGAACAGTGGCGTAGCGTGGATTTCTGCCACCCGTGGCGAATCGTAAATTTGAAGCCTTATACTTTCGCAACTAAGAAAAAAATTGGTAAAAAGTCTGCGATGTAGAAAAGTCACTATTTTAAAACGATTAGAAACAAAACACCTTTCTTAAATTAAAACGTTATCCTGCGCGTTGTTTTGCAAAGCGAACTCTTTAAAACAAGGCCAATGCTAATTTGTACTACTTGTTCGATTGACAAGATAGCTAGATTTGTTACGACAAATTTGGAAGCTGCTGGAGCCTTTCTTAATCTTCAGCAGTCAGACCACGCGCCATAAACGAAGGGAATCTCAAAATCGCTGTTTCCATGCTGTTGCCATCTAGAGTCTGAAGTCTCTACAATACTTGCACCGACCCTCCTTCTATTTCAGTGGGCAATAAGAACCTAACGGCTGAAACGTCTCTTAATATCCGAGGCAAAACGTTAGCCGAAGATTTGCGCTGGAATAACCACATATACCAAATTGCCTGGGATTCCCTAAGCGGAGCAAATTCCTCCTTGAGCCGTCGGCCAGGGCTAAAATCTACCAGTCCTATATTCGTGTTCTGCCTCGAATACAACTCGTATATCTGGGCCGGGGCCCCGAGAACCTCCTTAGCTTGGCTGGACAAGGTGCAAAACCGCGCTTTCAAACTTATTGGTGATAGCGCCATTTGCTCTTCAATTGACTCATTAAGCCACCGTAGGAATGCAGCAGCTCTTGCAAAATTTTACCGCTTTTACCACAACGACTGCTCCACTGAAATAAGTAACCTCATGCCTACACGGCAACATTTTTCCCGCAATACAAGACTTGCCCGCTCGGCTCACTCTCGCAGTTTACAGCCCTCATCTTCGCGCACACTTCGGTTTAGAAATTCGTTTATAATAAGAACAACTCGACTGTGGAACAACCTACCACAGTCAGCATTCCCGAACTCATACAACACCCAAGAGTTCAAACGCAAGGTTCATCGCCATCTCCTCCAACACCTTCCTGACTGCCCCGAAGCTATCCTATCCTTCGTGCTAAGCTTACTACTAGACATTGCACCATTACTTGTACGACATGACGAACTGGTAGTAGAAAGGGTGAGCTTAGACTATCACATAAAAAAAATCACACAAACCTGGATACAGAAAGAAGGTCGATGTGTGAGTTCGTCATGGGTTGAACGCGAAAAACATGATAGACCAAATTAACATCTGCTGCATCTGCATTGGAAGGGAATTGTTCACTACAAGGTACTTCCAGTTGATAAGACGATTCATTCTGTGGACAACTAGAGAGATTACGCCACGCAATTGAACGAACACGGCCCGAACTGAATAATAGAAAAGGTTTTGTCTTTGGGTCAGCTCTTAGAGATTACCAAGGTTTAAATAAAATTCCGAATTTATGTTTATTGTTTTTAATTGGTTCAACACAAGAAATTATATTTCATTCGAGTACAATTATCGAGGGGAGGGAAATGAGAGGAAATCAGGTTTTGCAGGTTACCGCTGGATCAACGGTTCCGTAGCAAACCGCTTAGTTAGTGGGAGTATTTGTCTATATTTGCCGGTGTACCAACGGATCAACCTTACCGTACCGTACCTTCTTGGTTCTTGGTCTGTCGGTTTACCACAGGATCAACTCTCTGGGGTTCTGTTGGTTTTCCATGTACCACTGGACCAACTCTCCTGTTGGTGTTTGTTTGTCCTGTTTTGTTGGTTTGTTTGTATACCAATGGATCAATTCTCCTATGGTTCGGTCCACGAAATCAACGCTACCACTGTCTGATTACATCAGCCTTCAGCAGGCAAGCGCCGGCCTTTTATATCTGTGCCTTCTTGCGCATTGCTATTCTATTTGGTATCGCTTTTACAGCGGTGGTGTTCTGTATCGTCTTTTGTTTACAGCGGTGCCGTACTGTTTCGTTACATCTTACATCTTACACCACACAGTTTTTTGATCACCAGGAGAGTTTGGTTGGAAAATTTTAATGCCTCCACCTATAGTGCAGACACAGCATCGTCAGCCAATGATAAACATGTCGTTTTTGGACTCTTTTTAGTCCTACCCCCGCCATGCGATGGCTATGGCCTGATGTTGCCAACTGGATTGCCAGCTTGGTCCACTTTGGCCGCCGCACGGGACCATGGCTCCCTCTGCACCCCCACGCTACGCCACCGGTAGGGAGGGAGTACACGAAAGCGGGGCTCGGGTGTGCTCCGTGGGACTCCCTAATTCCACTTCGGTCCTCCTTCCCTCAGCCCTCTCCAGATAAATTGGCCCACAAAAGTCCCATGAGTATGGTAGGAAAAGTAAGGTCCATTCTGACAGAGCGTCCATCTCAGAATAAAGCATTATACAACTGGGTGCGCCCGGTGCCCAAAGGAGATCGTTAAATAACAGTGCAAAACCTACCCACGGCCATGCAGCCCTCGACACGATAACTTTACATCTTGGCTTGGTAGGCCCGATCGTATTAGTCCATCCCTTTCAGGACAGCTTCCAGTGCAGTGGCCACCACGAGGAGGTTATGATCGCACTTCCACCAGTCTAACGTAGTTACGGCACGTGCGTATTTGAATATTTAAATACACTAAATGTTGCTCCCGCTATCTCGCTGGTGACTGACCACCCCATACAATATTTTTTAGTACAATCGTGAAACGAAATTCCCATATTTCGTTTTTGTTTGCAGAGATTTGTTTACGTACTAAAAAACCCCAATAATAGTTTGTTCTAGTCTTGACAATTTAGAATATTTTTACTACAAATAGTAATTTTGGATATATTCCAACCCTCTACACTTTGTAAACAATTTGCAATACATTGAACACGAATTGTTTTTCCTATTTTTTCCAAATGATTTTCAAATTCCCTTAATTATGTTAATAATAAAAACACCATAAAATTCCAAGCTAATTAGTTTCAACTCTTAAATGAGTTAAGTTAATTTCTTAACTAATTCCGCTTGCACAATAAATTCCAGGTACAATTCTCGCATATTTAAGTCTCGTCAGGAAGCGAATAGTTATAAAGTGTTCCTTTTACAACTTCCTTCTCTCTTAAAAAGTGTTTTTATTTCGGTACATGCTCCTCTACATTTAGTAGTTGTCAGTGTTATCACAAGCCTTCCTCAAGTCGTATTAATTCCGCTGATAAGGTGATGGCGTGCACCTTTTCCTGTTTTATTACTCGCATATCTCAAGAGCACCGTCATTGTATGTATTTGTTCGCACCAGTGTTACCGATGGTATCAAATATCCTTAAATGGAACATGCTCATTAGATTACTGGGACGAGATAACCTCTACAAGGCATTAATTAATTACTTGATAAGTCAGCAGCGGTATTTAATTCCAGTCTTATTATTGTTGCCATTTTATTTTATCAGTGGGGGATTGTAGGGTACACAAAGAGCCTCGGCTCCTATGTTTTGCTAATTTTTTGTGATAACGAACTTTCCTAGCACGAATGCCGAGCCATTTAAAGCTCTGTCGTTTATTACGTGCCACATTACTTACGAGTTCAGAGCGCGGAAATAGCGTTATTGTGACCAAATTTTGCATCTCATACTCTCTTGCTGGTTTTTGGCAATGGGAATTACTTGTATAACCCGGCAATTGTACCTGGTTACCGAACAGGTAATGAGTCATAGTTGAGCTTATTCCTTGCGGTTGAGCCGATTGAAATCTTGATATCAACGAAAATTTATGTCATCAGGCGCCGTTTTCTTTGGGGCCAATGGTTCCACAAGCCCTGCGGAAAGCTGGCCAGGGGAAGGTTTAATAGGGTTAATCAGTTCCAGCTGATTAATTATGATTAATTTCGGAATAATAAACAAACGTTAGTCCCCCACCAGTCTCTGGCTGTGATAGATAATGCCGCTGTTCCCAGTGGGAAATTAACAATGAATTTGCCATTTGGATAGCCGAAATGCTTAGGGCCGTTTGGGAATAATTTCCTCATTTAGTTTGATAAATAAACCGTTAAGCTATCCTTTCGCATAAAAATGCTATAAGCACTTAATAAATATCTTTTGCTTGAAGTTGTAAAAAAATTCTATTCTGAATTATGAAGAGAAAAAGAATTTATTCTGGAAAGGATGCTATAAAATTTTTAAGAAACGTTCATCTTTATTGTCGTTAAAAGGGCGATGAGCTAAGTTCTATTGCTAGTTTTTTGTCTCCTTCTCACTGGGGATCATCCCCTGGATGTTCAGCCAACAACGGACTTACCTGAAGTCTGGAAGTATGGCTGCCCACCCTATCCGATGGGGTAAAATGGTAGACGAGTTGGACTTTAGGCTAACTACCAAACTAACAACTCAGTAAAAAAAAGCAGAAGCATAGTTTCCGGAAGGACTGGGAAAATGGTAACGACTTCGGCAGCAATATCTGGAAATGATCTTCGGAAGAAGGAACATCCTAAGTTGTAGAGAACCACACAGAATTTTTCTTGGTAGCTACAGGATATTTCCCAGTGGCATCATTTAGCAGTTAGATCTATACCAACGGTGGGCATCCTTTTTATAACATGGGCCAGAATAAATTTTACGTTTTCTCCTCGGCCCGTAGTAGTCAATTGACACCTTTTTGTGACCTGTAAATTTTATAGAATTGAACCGGACACGAGGCAGTACTTGCATTTGTCCCTTACAATATGGTAAATTGTACTGCGGCTTCAATTTTTTTAAATGTCCCGGTTCAAAAACAATGTCTTACTGATGTATCGAGATAAATGAGGCGAGGTGTTACTGTAAATACGTAGTGGAGAGACAAGGGTCTCTTATTTCTGGCTTCTTTTGCGGCAGTAAAATATCCAATTTGAGCTGAGGCGAGGTGAGGTTGTAAATACGAACTGGAGACACATTTCTTACTTCTTTTGAGGCAGTGAAATTTCCAACTTGGAATGAGGTGAAGTGAGATTGAAAAATATAAATGTACATTGTAGAGGCATAGGTTCCTTACTTACTCTGAAGCAGTTTAATGCATATTAGAATCAACCTCGTAAAAAACCTCTTCATTGGTATTTATTTTGCTTATTTCTTTAATTTGTTTGTTTTTGTCATTTTGGCATTGCACCTGGCCTCATTTGAAGTATAACATTGCAATGGCTCAAAAGAAAAAAAGACTCACCTTTTACAAACTCATTTTATAATCCTACCCAACACTAAATTTTTAGTCTGCATTTGAAGTGAAAGATGATTTAATGGGGTGAATCACACTATCCATAACTGGTTAGTTAATTTTTTAAAATACATAAACGCGCCCGCAACTAGCGCGTATTGTGACCAAATGCTCCCGCTGCAGGCATGAAAATCTAAAAATGCGTCGGCCAGAGATATGCACGCCTTTGATACAGATATGAATGTATTCGTAAATGATCAATCATTCTAAACGCGAGTGTCGGTTTACTAAGTGGTCCCTCGACTAAGTACTAACCACGTCCCATGCTGCTTGACCTGCGCAATCGAACGAGAACTGGTCTACTGAGTATGCTTAATGGCAACCTTTATGGTCCCCAAGATATTTGTCTGTTATTTTCGTCCTATAGTCCAAAAAAGTGCGAGGATACCCAGGCGCGGGTTTAAGGGGAGGGGGTCACGGGGGTCATGACCCCCCCCCAAAGCACTCGCTGTTTAAAAAACAAAATTGGCCCAACTAAAAAAACAAAAACAAAAAATAACCAAACGACCAAAACCGACCGAACTTTTTTGCAAATTAAAAAAACGACCCTTTTTTTATCTGATAGTGTAAGCTCAGGTGTCACCCTTTTGGCCTTATCATGGTTGGCGAGTTGAAAAAATGACAGCGCCGTTTTCGTTCTCATTTTTCGTACCATAATTGGCGAGTGCAGCGACATGACAGTTTTAGACAAAACCTTATCATTGTTGTCGCTTGAAAGTTTTTAGACATTTCTGATAATTAAAAAATTTATAAAATTACATTATTTATTCAATCTATTTAAAAAATATTTATTCAATCTAGTCACTTGACAGTCGTGAAAAACGCAGCTTTGTCTCTTCAAACGCCAACTGTGATACGCCTGAAGGCGTTTTTCCTGACAAATGTCAGTTTTTTCGAAAGCTATGATTCCGTTTTGCAGTCGCCGCGCCATTTCTCACTTCAAGCGCCAACCATGATCAGACCGTCATGTCATGTCGCACACGTCATAATGCAATGTCTAGTAGTAAGCTTAGCTCGAACAGAGAGATAGGATAGATTAGGGGGGGTCGGGTGCAGTGTCTCCATATGTAAATCGAGCGTTACCGTGTTGCAAGTTCAAAAATACGGTGTTTCTAGACACGGTGAATCTGCTAAAAATGTACCGTGTAATTTTTCGTCAATTTTCTTCATAAATTCCACTTTTTTTTGATAAAACTAAATTTTTTTTGTCAATACAAACAAAAAGAGTTTTATCAAAAAGGGTGGAAGTTTTGAAGAAAATTGACGAAAAAATACAAAAAGTCATGATTTTCGATTCGATTTTTTCCACTTGTTTTCAAGCTTAAACATTTTTTCTTGTTCACCATCATAAAGTGCATAAAAAACCTACACTTAAATTAAAAAGGAATCTCATACGATGCAATGCACAAAAGTTATTGGCCAATCAATTTTCAGATTTGAGGTTAATTTTTGAGACTTGTGGTGGATATTTTGACTTCAAATTTTTACGAGTTATTGTCCACATTATAAAGTAAAATTTCTGAAAATTTCATAAATTTTTACTTAAAACATCCAAATTTGTAACCAAAAAACCCAAATTTAGCATTTTATTCAGTTTTCAACTTTCTTTGAGGTTATGTGTGCAGATTAAAATTTCATTTTGTAACCGCTGATATTTAATGTCATAATGAAAAGCCTAAATTTTTTCGCTCTCTTTGGACCTACGCACAGGGGCGGTTTCAGAGGGGGGTAATTGGGTAATTACCCCCCTAAGAATTTTCGTTCGCTTATTTATTTTTATTCTTAAAAATTACCACAATTTCAAACAAACAAGATAAGTTATGGTGAATCTAGTCGGCGATATATGATGGAGAATTTTTCCAAAACTGCTGGAGAGACTCCCGCTAATATGGCACGCTATGGCTGATTCCACACGAGCGTACACAGGACACGACAAGAGTCGGCTGCAAAGTGGTTTATGAAGAAGATGGTGAGAGAGGACGATGGGGAGGGCACACAAATTTGAACGATCTTTTCAGCAGATTTTTGATCTGTGTTTTGCTTGAATATCTGACCATTTTGTAAAAAAATCAAGATAGCGGTTCCAAAATGGCGCCCGATTTTTGCAATTGTGTTCCCCGACCCACCGACATGGGCATCAAATGGAAGGGCATGACAGATAGAATACAATTAGTTGTGTCGCGTCATTCCAAATTCAAAATGGCGGATTACTTTTTTCCTCACAACCCCTTCAGAATGGGTATCAAATGAAAGGGTATGATGATTGTAATGCAGTAATCTGTCTGACGTCATTTTGATTCTAATATGGCGGCCATCACAAAATGGCGACTAGGAAAGAAAATTTATGTAATATGTTTTATCAAATCAATATAAATAAATATATGGGTTCATTATATGAAGAGAAAATATTTGATTGTTTGTTTGTTCCGGATAAACTCAAAAACTACCGAACCGATTTTAAAAATTCTGTCGCCAATAGAAAGCTCTATTATCAGCGAGTAACATGGGGTATACTCGTATATGACCGAAATTCAAAATGGAAGCAGAAATATGGTTGAATTTGCCAATTTTATTCCGATTCCAATGAAAGTGGGTATCTAGAGGTTTTTAAGGTCGCAAATAACGAATTTGCAGTCAAAAATTATAAATTCAAGATGGGCGACGAATTTGCAAATTGTGTTCCGATTCCAATGAAAATCGGTATCTGAAATTTTTTAAGGTAACAAATAATGAATTTATGATCAGAAATTATAAATTCAAAATGGCCGTGCCAATATGGCGGCGCAAATAACGAATTTTTGGTCAAAACTTATAAATTCAAAATGGCCGACGAATTTTCAAATTGTGTTCCGATCCCAATGAAAATCGGTGACTGGGGTTTTTTAAGATAGCAAATAACGAATTTATGATCAAAACTTATAAATTCAAAATTGTGGGACCAATATACCGGACGAATTTTGCCAACTAAGTGCCATTTCCCGGTTAACTGTATGTAGGTTGTTCAAGAGTTGGAAAATCGGAAAATCTTGACATTCTAGCTACAAATGGAAAAACATTGAACATAGCGTATCCTGAAGCTCTCTAAGCAATCGGTTCAGAATGGATCAACAAGGTTTTTTTGGTGAGATGGTAAGGAGAAGCGGAAATGTGGGATTTATATGGGTTCCAGCTAGTTGTATATAATTTAAGACAATCGTCGGAGCTGACATGCACTTTTAATTTTTTTTTTGATGTTGATTGTTTTGTATTTATGGAATAAAAAAATATTTAAGTTTTTTCTTTTTTTAAAATTACCCCCCCTAAGCCAGTTGGCTGGAAACGCCCCTGCCTACGCATACCGATAAATTCTCATCTATATTTAGAAAGAACGACCAAAATGGTAGATTTTTTACAAAACGGCCCATAATTTACGTAGCGGTTGCAAGAGAAAATGTCCATTTCGTATAGTATTCGATGTAACTAACATATTGAAAAAAAATTTGAGACTGGAAACAATTCCTTTTTCACTAAAATTTGATGCTTATCTGACTATTAGTAAAATCCGTAAAAAAAAATTTTCAATTTTTTGAAAATTTGTAACCGAAAAGACCCCTAATCCACCAGAAAATTCTGTTAGTTTTGTTCGTTTTGTTAATTTTGTTTTGGTTTTTTAGGAGTAGAAATTTGTTCCGCCACTTTTAATTCCGTGACCCCCCCCCAAAACAAAATTCTAGATCCTCGCCTGAGAATACCGTTTGGACTATTCCGTTCGTGCCTGTAGTGGGCTGCAGTTGGAAAAGTGGAATTTTTACTCAGGCGTACGGTGCTCGTTTCATGCTAAGTGCGGACGAGTCCTATTTTTACCCAGGCGTGCCGTGCCTGTTTTGGGTGCCAAGCAGGCATTTTGACGTCGTGCAGAGTGTTACTTACCCCAATGGATGTAAGTTTTAACATTAGTACTAAAATATGAACATACATGTTGCTATGTTCGTTTATTATTCAATTTAAGTGGACTATCCAGTGATTTTTGGTCTAAAATCGAGTTTTTGACGATTTCTTTTATTGCATATTCTGATGGACTGAAATGTCCTCTATCATTTACCTGGCCTTTACACGGGACAGTATTATGTTACTGTCGCTATCACTGTCTCGTGTAAATGTCTACAATCCCGTCTTTTTTACTGTCGGACAGTACTGGCAAGATTGCAATCTCGACAATACTGTCTAGGCAGTAATTTGACAATTTGTGAAACCAAGTTGGCGAAAAGTGATTTTGAAGTGGTTTTTATACTAATAAATGTACTCAAGTTAAGTGGTTTTTACTTGTTGTAGGCTGCAGACTTACAAAAATTGCTTTTAAAACTTCGGGAAGAAAAACACTTATCGTGGATGATAAAACGCGGTTAAGAAATTCAAGAGACTTAAAACTATCTCCAGAAGCAAGAAACCTTAAAGTTACAACCAATATTACTTTTGACGGTATAGGTGTCCTCTTTTCTAATTATTGGATGAACCTGAAACACATTATCTCTTACCAATTCATACAACTGGCAAAATTTGTCGTAAGGTAACCTGAGGAAATTTGTGTGCTCTTTATTATCAGAATAAAGCAAGTCCTTTAACAAATTCCCTTCAATCTCAAAATCAATCCGCTTTGAAAGGAATGGATTTACCCTTACCCTTTACATTTTATTTTCCTGCGTTTCCGTTTTTCTTCATTTTCGATATCTTCAAGCCCTTTTAAGCACATTAAAGAGGTTACTGCACTGCAACACCCGCAACGTGTGAAAACATTTTTAAAATGAACTGTCTGCCAGTTGATCGAACGCTAACCGGTCAGGTGGACAGTATTTGACAGTTCCAGACAGAACTGTCCGCCAGTAGCACTGTCCCGTGTAAAGGCCGGGTTAGCGTTTTCAGATTTTAAAAAAACGACTTGTAACATGTTTTTTTTCGTGTTTTTTCAATAGCGTGCACGGCGTCAAAAAGCGCTGGGCACTCAGCGTACGCCTCTCGGCCCTTTTTTTAATTGTTATTTAAAAAAAAATTGTTAAAAAACAATTTTTATAAACAATCGAGAACGCTTTTGTTGTTTACACGATAACAACAATACTCACACAAAATTTCATGTCGATTGGTCGAGCCGATCAAATTCTAGCTATTCCAGGTAGAAACAACAGAACGTCACACTTCAAAGACAATTATCTCGAAAAAAATTTTTTCAACTTTTTATCAACTTCTAAGCGTAATAACAACGCGAGTTTTCAACCGATTTTAATTTTATAAAGTGGAAAATGTTCGGAATTTAATATAGAACAAATTTGTCTGGTGGATTTTTGTTTTATGAAAAATTCACAAAGTTATAAACAAAAAATTAAAAAAAAACTCAGAAAAACCACCATTTTTGGCGCATTTTTGACTTTTCGGCACATATTCGTAGATTGTTGATAAACAAAAGATGATATAAAAATTCTACCAGACAAATTTGTTCATTATTAATTACGGAACATTTTGACGCCAACAAAATTAAAATCGGATAAAAGTCTACGTACTTATTATTCGTTAAAGTTGATCTATTTTCCAAATGTTATTTAATAAAAAGTTGTTACAAATCGTAATTTTTCAACAAACGACCACGATTTTGTTGTTTACTTGATAGCAGCTGTATTCACACAAAATTTCATCGTAATCGGTCTATTAGATCAATTTTTAGCCATTTCAATTCAATGGATAGTCCCCTTAAATTAGACGAATTATGTACATCGAAAAATATTTATTTATAACTTCTTCTAATGATTTCGCGAGCCGGATAGAAACTTTTCGCGGGCCGTAGTTCACTCGCGGACCGGAGGTTGCCCACCGTTGATCTATACTATACATTTCCATTACACAGAACGTCATAGTATTCAAGCCGATCATAGTGTACGACTGTCACTGTGGTATTTTATATGAAAAAGGTTCAAATAAAATGCACTGTTTGTTTATTTGTATTTTTATTGCACGATTTTTTTGGCTATACACATTAGGGTGACGGTAGTTATAAGGGAGAAATTTTTTTAGCGAATTTTTCCAACGGGAACCCGACAAAATCATCAGCCTTTGCAGATTTTTAGATAGCCAAAGTTGTAGCACGATTGGAGCACGTCTTATACACGTCGATTGGTATGTGATGATGATGCACGTAACAAGTCAAACTTAGAAAAAATTGTGCAACGGTGAAGATTCACGAACAAATTCTGTATGGGCGCGATCGGATATCTATCGGGCACAGGGACAGCATAAAGGCGACGATAGTCGCCGATGGCCTCCAATCATGTGAGCCCCGTTTGGACCATATGGTGTAACGAACCGCGATTCATTACTAATAATCCCTCTCTCAAAAAGCTTTAGAAAAATAAATATTTAACCACCAGGCCAAAGAGATGTGATTCTCTCTTTTAAAGCTTCACTTCGATGCTTTAAAGCTTCCTACCGCGACGAGCTTTCCAGCTATAAAAGAAACCGCTTCACCAGGCAAAATTCTGTCTTTCACCATACTCATTCCGGAGAGGTAATCTTCTCCGGTCCTAGACCGTGTCGAGGTGTACGATCCGGCATGGTCAGAACACATACCGATCACTACCTGTGGAATATCGCCCAGGCCTTATCGAGGTGTACGGTCCGACAATGTTCCTGGCATAAATGTCTATACCGTGTCGAGGTGTACAAAACACATACCGACAATAACATTGGAATGTTGTCCGGGCCTTGTCGTGTCGAGGCGAGGTGTACGAGCCGACACTATTCCTGGCAGAATTTCCTATATCGTGTCGAGATGTACGAGCCTGCACAGTCGGACCACACAGAGAACACATACAGACCACATACCAACCATAGCCCGAAAACAATTAATAATTTTAATTTCGTTAAATTTCAATATTCTAAAGCCTATTAGATGCCCCTTTCGCGGTTTCTTGTGGTTTTGTTAGAAGTTTTTGCATATTTACCTTTGAAACTAATAAAATTGTCTTTTTTACTACACAACTATCTAACAGGCTTTGCAGCTCATTAAATTGTTTCCTCTGCGACCGAGCTACAAATTTTACGTTTGATAGTTGTAAAAAGTTTCGAGCTTTCGACGAAACTTTGTGCTTGTATTTTGTACAGGTTCTTTCACTTTGTGTTAGGTATGTAAACTCCCCTTCATTTCTGAAAAGTTATACTATTTCTTGATATAGTATGTAACGGCGCACAGTGGTTCCAAATGCCGAAAAGGTGGCCAAAAGTCCCTAAAATCGATCTTTGATTTGGGCACTTTTTGGGTCTAGTTAAGTAGGTTGGTACTTAACGTATTAGAAACAGCGTTTTATAACGGTCAAACTTGCATGGGGGATCTCCGGAGCCATTGTTAGGCGAGCGTCTGGCACACGAGGGCCTCGGCGCGATACATAGTGAAACGGGTTTTTTGTGTTAACACTGACCTGGAATCGCTTGAACTGGCTTCTGCTAACGAAAGTAAGTACTTTTAAACGTTATTTCATATTTCCAATCAATTTTCTTAATTATTTTAGTAATTACCATTCAAAACAAGTTTTTTATAACTTACGGTTGTAAACGTCAATGTATAAAATTATATTATTCAAAAGTCACACGACACAAGTTTTGTCGCATTCTTGAGATGTTTCTCTATAGTTCACAGTGGTGGATACAAGAGGGGGGGAGTGAGGCACATTCCCCCCCCCCCCCCCCCCCGGAGAGCAAAGAAGATTTATGAATTACTTTAGTTCTGAAAAAAAATGTCCAGTGAAAGAAATTGAACTGGGAAATTTACCTCTATATAGAGGGTGTACCTCATAACTCATAACTCCAAAATTTGGTAAGATGGAGAACCGTCGGTTTTACCATCATAGGTAGGGTTTCTCCGTTCATTGGTACCTTATTCATGGAAATAGGTTATACGGTTACAAAAAACAGGGTGCAACACACTACCAAAAAAAATTTCTAAACACCCTAGCGGCTTAACCGTTACGATTCCCCAACCCATACCAGTTCTTGTACGTCTATCCAAAACCTATCCACAGACTAATGATGAGCAAACGCAAGAACAAGACAAGACTGATATAGTCTTGGTCTTGTTCTTGCATAGTAAGTCTTGGTCTTGGCCATGGGAACATAGCTAAATCTTGGTCTTGGTTTTGGTCTTGCAAGCATAGCTAAGTCTTGGTCGTCTTGCTAAATGTGCAAGACCAAGACAAGACTGCAAGAACAAGACGATTTTTACTCATCACTACCACAGACGGCCGCTTTGTAACTTTAATGGGTGCACCCTGTATAATCATAAAAATTACTCTTTACTTTTAACGAAAAAAATAATCTTGAAAAAATGCCACCCAATTTTGCAATACTCTGTGAACTATTTCATTAACATATTCCCTACGGTTAGAGTTGAACAGGATTTATGCGAGCAGTACATTTGTCCATCACACGACCGTAAATTGTACTGAGGCCTCAATTTTTTTAAATGTTCCAATTCAAAAATAAAGTCCGGCTACTCTTGGTATGGGCTTTTAAACCTGCATCATTACCTACCGAAGCCCAACTCACGAATCTCAAGGAAAACAGGAACACATTCATTTTAACCCGTCCATTGCATTGATGCAACAATTTTCGTATAAATTGGTAACAATAGGGTTAAATAGAGTCACAGTCAGGAATGAAAGGCATAAACCGAGAATAGCTGAAAATTGGAACAGCCCTTAAAACAAGTCATAAATGAAATGTCGAATTTCCTCAAAGATCGGTGGGGAGCAAAAACATTATTCAAAAGGTCAAAAACTCAGTTTTTTGCAAATAGCTCTTAAACGCTAAGTCGTATCATAAAATACTTTTTACAAAGTTTGTAGGTTAAGCGATTAACTACAAAAAAAAAGATATTATACATTTTCCCGTACGAATTGCCATTTATGAGATATCGCCGGTTTGAAGATTTAAAATAGTCATATGACCTCAGAGGTAGCCCTAATAAGGCATCCCGCCAGCTTAACCGGTTAATAATAGGGTATCAAAGTTCCGCTTAGGTATGATCTTCACCTAGCGGATGGTCCACCTCCTTATTCACCAAGTAGTGTGGTACTTCTTGCGTCACAGCTTTTCTGGCCTGGCCAGCGGGATTCACTTGTTTCAGAAGGCAAACACTCGTACGAGGTTGTCTCCAGCTAAATTCGAAGGTTGTGGCTCAGCAGGCTGCTTAACAAATATGAACTCATACAACATCCAAAGGCGCACTGCCTCTTGCTCATGCATCCTCCAGACTATCCTTAACCTATCATATCCTTTTTATATCTTCGAGCTAAGCTTACTAACTACTGGAGTAAAAATAATTTAGTTGGTTAATTTTCCTACTAGCACGCTCCCGCCATAAGCACGAAAATCTAAAAATTTGTTCGTTAGAGGCATAAACTCTCCCGCCAAAGCCATGCACGCTCCCGCCACTGGCACGAATATCTAAAAATTCAGGCATGAACAATTTACAAGTGCATCCGCATCGGCAAAGACCATTCCAAACGCGAGTGTTGTTTTACCAAGCAGTCCCCCAGCAAAGCACTAACCACTTCCAATGCTGCTTGACCTACGCAGTCGAACGAGAACCGTTCTACTGAGTATGCTATTGGCACCCTTTATGGTCACCAAGATAATTGCCCTTTTTTTCGTCCTCGACAATTTTGTAAAGCAATACAGGCGATTTCGTGCATACCTGTGGCGGGAGTGTGCATGCGAGTTTTATTCCCGAGTAAAAATAAAATTAGCCCGCACCTATGTATATAATTTTTAACTGTACACCGTATACTATTTCAGATAACATCATTTCCAGAGTAAAATTTCATTTCCCCCCCAAGAATTGTTTCTGGATCCGCCACTGAGTTCAATTCCTTTTCGGGATTTGGAACCACTGTGCGGCGGGCCTATCCCTTTACGAAAACCCCACCTTGTAGTACCCACTTTAAAAAACCAGCAACTGGGAAAAAATAAATTTTTTTTTAATTTGGGAAGGCCAGGAAAAAAAGAAGAAAACTGAAAAAGGGGAGTCGGGAAGAGCTTTGGAGCGAGGGAGGACCAGACAGGACCCCCACAGCTTGAAAAATAATAAAAATGAAAAAAAATGTTTGCAAAATTAGTGCAAACTATACAGAAATAAGACGTTATCCTTGATACACGGGCTTCATCGGATGATCATTCTTTCAAGAATGTTCATTCGCGGCCCGTATATCACCTTAAATTAAGCATGAATGAGCATTCACAGCTTCATTCGAAAGAATGAAGTGAAATCTGCTTCATTTATGAGAAATGAAACTGAAAGTGGGGAAATTTCCATCAACTTTCCATGAAATTTCCATTACTCTCATAAAATTTCCATTACGCTCATAAAATTTAAAAATAATCGAACTGTCAAAAAAAAACTGTAAAAAAATTATTAAAAGAATCGGATTGTTTATGTATATGTCAATCGCTTTAATTTTTTAGATTTTCATTTTAATTAAATAATATTCATTAAAACCGCTTTTCAATCCCTTTTTTACATATTTTGACTGTTTTTCTTAAATGAAGTGAAAATGAAGTGCCGTGTATCACCTCAAATTCGAATGTTCATTCAAGGACAATGAAACCCGAAGAATGAGCATCCGATGAAGCCCGTGTATCAAGGGTATTACGTAATACCCTTGATACACGGGCTTCATCGAATGATCTTTAAAGAATGTTCATTCGCGGCCTGTGTATCGCCTAAAATTAAGCTTGAATTAGCATTCATTATTCGAAAGAATGAAGTGAAATCTGCTTCATTTATGAGAAATGAAACTGAAAGTGGGGAAATTTCCTTCCACTTTCCATGAAATTTCCATTACTCTCATAAAATTTCCATTCCTTTATCCTATAAAATTTAAAAATATTCGAACTGTCAAAAAAATTACAAAAAAAAACGGATTGTTTTTTGTATACCAATCGCTTTAATGTTTTAGATTTTCCTATTAATAAAAAAAAGTTTCACTTCATAAAAAACGCTTTTGAATCCATTGTGCAAATAATTGTGACAATTAATAAATGAAGTAAAAATGAAGCAGGACCGCGGAAGTGGGGTTGCAAGGATTGCGGCCGCAACCCCTGATAATTTTGGCTGAGTGGCGCCGCAACCCCTGTGTTTTTGAAATCAAAGAAGCGAAATTTGAGCTTTTTTTAAAAAATTATAAGAAAAGTATATACTAATGTACATTTTTAAATTCGATAGAACTTTCAAATTTTATAAATAATTTTACATTTACTCTTATACCGAAATTAAAATTTTGCTATTAAATTACAAATAAATAATTGTGCATAACCATTTTATCAAAGATTATTTGCGATCGCACCATCGTCGAATCTTTTCAACTGTTTACAGATCAGCGAAAGATTCGGTCAAACGTCTAGAATGGCAGTTATTAAAACAAAAGTCAACAAATGAATATAATATGTATTTCTATGAATCAGTTTGGATGTAACGAACGACCACTTGGAAAATATATAGTTTGGACGACGCTTTTTCTTCATGATGGTCTCAGTCGTGTGTGTAATTGTGTACCTTTGTTTGTGTATCATAAAAAACGCAGAATTAGCAGTTATATTCAACATCAGCTTTCCCCCAAATGGATAAAGGGTAATTTTCTTTCTCATGATCAAAAGGAAGAAAGTCTGGAATAAAAAGATTTTCTTCTATCAAAGATTGAAACCGCACATTTAATAGTAAAATATGTTTCACTCATATCTTAAAAATTTTTATAGTTTCCTCGAAAAAAAGGTTCTTCTGATCACTCAGCGCTATTTGACACGTATACTTGGGGAAAACAGATGTGATTTTTCCAAAGATCATAAAAACTGATCTTGTCTTGTGACTAACTAACTTTTACGGCATTCTTGAAAAGAGGTCGTCGTCTTTCTCATATACGAGGATCGTCTCAAAAGTAAGTTCCTCTATTTTTTTAAATCCGCGTGGTTGGCGAGAAAAGTCTGGGAGTCTCAGGGAATTTGCGTCTGGTTGTAGGGACAGCTCTATAAAATGTCTATGCGCGTGCGTCGACCGATCCGGAAGCCAGGCTTCAGCCACTGTGGAGACTCCAGTATCTCCTACCGCCAAAACACCAAATAAAGCAAAAGTTGTGGAATTCGCGGGAAAATGACAAACGTTCTTTAGGGATTCCAGAGGGGTGTTGTTAATCAATTACCTGCCCCCACGCTATTGTGAGGTGTTGCAACAACTCAGAAAGGCGATCCAAAACAAAAGGAGAGGAAGTTGACAAAAAAACTGTTTCGCAACCCCAGTTAAAATAAGGTTCCGCGGTCTCTGAAATGAAGTACCGTGAATCACCTCGAATTCAAATGTTCATTCAAGGCCAATGAAACTGGAAGAATGAGCATTCGATGAAGTCCGTGTATCAAGGGTATTACATAGAGAAAATATTTTGGCAAACTAGTGCAAGGTATTAAGTTATATAAAGTAACCTAACATAAAAAAACAGCTTTCAAAAGTAGTTCATATTGTAAAGAGATAAAAAGTAAAATAATATAAAAATTAAAAAAAATTTTTTGTTGTTAAAAATAACCGACGTTTAAAGCAAGGAGAATATCAAAAATTTCAAAGCAAGGCAATTTTGGCAAGTATTCTAAAAGCAAATCTTTGGCTGAAGAAAAATCACATAAACAAAGAAATTTAAAGTTTGTCTTATAGTCGCATCTATTACAAAACTAATTTTCATTAAAGGATCCATAATACCCGACAGCATGACGATGGAATTATAAAAGTGATGTAAATTAAAAGCAAAAGGATTTTTCCCTCACTTTGTCCTTTTAAATTGCCAACACAATTCCCAGTAATTACTGGGAATGGCCCGAGGACAAAATGCAAGTAATAGAGCAAATAGAAATCACGACAAGGGTACAAGGAGACAAGGGGCGAAAAAATTTATATAAAAGGGGATGCCAAATGAACTGCCTTAACAAACTGTCGTCCTCAGGAGGGAATCTCCTTTGATCATTCGGCTGGTTTTCTTTTGATACCATCATCATCTTTTTAAGGATTTTATCATTTTAGCGCCAAGTCTGTGTATAATTTCTTCAAGAATTCCATCTTCCTTCACTCTCTGCTTTTAGTTTGATTTTGAACCCTTTTTTCCCTATCCCACTAGAAATTTAATCAGATAAAAAAAACAACTCGAAGGATTTTTCTTGTTTGATTTTTTTCTGAGACTTTTGGTTCCACTTGATCGCGATTCAATTCATCAGGACTTCAGGAGATTCGCAATCGGAAACTCATTCTCAGATGTTTACAGATGCTGTTAGCTGGGTAAAGCAAAACACATTAACGCTTCAATAACTCCAGGAGAAGAAGGTTCCTTTAGTAAATAAAGAGACACGAAATGTTGAAAAAAAAAAATATTCGCCGAAAGGAGACAGCTGAAAAACCTAAAGAGTTAACGGAATTTATTTTCTCAAGGGACACCAATTTGTGACACCTTGGGAATTATTTGATGACAGATATAAAATTTACGTTCTTTCGGGTGAAGCTCTGCTGGAGAAGGATTCGACTCTAAATTCTTAAGAATCCCCGATAGGATGCCGCATAAATTGACTGAAATCATTTTGAATTTAATCTCATTAATTTATTTTATTGTTTATGGCAGATTCGAGGAATTCGAAAATTTGCTAATTGCGAAATATTTACGCAATTGTAATTTTTATTTTTCAAGCTGAGAAAGGCGAGCAAATTCTTAATTTGCAACGCTTGTGAAAGGAAACCATGGTTCTTGCCTACTTAACACCATCAGAAGTTTCAAGTAGTCGCAATATCCATTTTCGGCACAGTTGTAGAGGAAGGTGTCCTTCACAACATACTAAAAATATTGGGTGGTGAAATGGAGCTAATCGTGTGCGGGGCTCTAAAGGTCCTTTTTGCAGTTTTTCGATAGTAACTCCAAAACTACGGCCTCTAGCGAAAAAATTAAGAGGTTCTAAATTAATCTACATAAAATTCTCTACAAAACAGGTCTTAAATACTTTTTTTGCCAGGATCAATACTTAAGAAGATTTGGAAGAGCGAAAATGGTAAATATAAAAAAAAGTGAAGTGAATCTCTCTACTATCGTTAAGATGTAAGAGTATCCCCCAGATGGTGGTAGGCGTTCCATATGGGTATGATTAAATCTATTATTTGCAAGCTTCCAATGGAGATTTTGGAAAGTCTCGAAACTTTTGGCAACCAAGTCACGATTCAGACCATTCACCATTCAATGCAGTTTTTGTTGATCGATGTACGAAACAAAAAGTCATATTGCTACGAATCTAAGGCCACCAAATTTATTGTTCCGAATTTAAAATAAATACCGGCACACAGTCGGAATAAAATTCAGATCACTTTCGATCTTCAAAGCGTACTGGGCTTTAGAACAAAAAGGCCGCATTGAAGCTCTGATTTGATCACAACCAGGAAAGCTGAATTGACGCATTGAGTCAATTATCCCAGGCACCAAGCTGCTTTGAGGTGCGTTTCAGCTTTCTATCCTAAATATCCACTGATGACGTATTGAGTTAGTATCCCAAAACCGTAATGAGATTCTACTATCCCATTGCGCCAAGCTGTATGAGGCTTTGAGGTCTGTAACGGCGGGCATATTTCCCTTCTCGAAATTTACTCTGCAGCTACTTAAAATAATTTTTTTGAAATATCACAGGGAGGTAGGCGAGAGAAAAAAAAACTTATGCCCGATTTCTTCACTTTAAACTTATCCACGGGTTTTCTAACTTTCGAATAAAGATAAACTTCGATTAAATGTGGGACGGTTTTCTTCACGCGAATCCAAAGTTACGTATTCCACAGATAGTTAACCTACCATTCATATGGCATCTCTGCAAATTGCTGAGATATGTTTCACTTTTGCGCAAGTCTCGTTAAAAAAACGCAAAATTATAATTTGGCGGTTTTTTTTGGACGTCAAACGTTGAAATAATTTAAAAAATATTTAAATTGTAATTGGGATACAGGCAAATACTTCCGCCTACTTAATACTTAAATTAATGTTCTAATTTATGAATGAAAATGTATTTTTTCTAATTTTGTAATATTTTCCATTAAATTTTCCTCTTCGTTCTCATCGGTCGAGAAAACATTAACATTTATAAATGAGTCCATTTTTAATATAATTAAATATTTAAAAATATGTCAACAACAAATATTTTGACACTAACCAAGAGATAAACCCTCAAAATTGGCCAGTTAACTTTAACCCCTCGATAAGTCTTAACACAACGATAGCAAAAGTGAAGAAAACCAATTTCTCTAGATATACTATGGATAAAGCTAGCAGAGGTATAACCCATTGTGAAGAAATCGGGCATTAGTGTTTTGGGAACAAATGGAAAAAAAAATTTGGGGTGGAGAGGAGGCGACGTAAAAAAATAAAGAAAAAATGGAAAAAACTTAAAATTCAGATTGGGAAGTTAAGACGACGAATGGAGGACAGACAGTTTTTTTTTGAAAATTTGGAACGAACATGGATAAAGTTTTGAAAAATAGTTTTTGAGTCAAGCAGTTTAGTAAAGTTTGATTTGTAGTAAAGTTTCCAAAAAGAAATCTAGGAAAATAAATATCGGGAGATGAGCTAGGGTGAGGCAGTGAATCCGAGCAGCGACTGATGGTCAATTTCGCATTCCAGAAAGTGGCTGTAAAGGGAAGATAGAAAATACCAAGATACATCAACTGGTTAACATTACTTCGGGGTGCACTCGGAGAGTTTTTTTTTGACAAAGGAAGGATCTGCAAAGTCCATTTAAATCAGATAAGTACTTTCAACCTTATTTTTGCATTAAATATTGTATGGCGAAGAAGATCCGTTCTGCGGTAAGACCTATGGGGTGCGACAGTGGGGGAGACCCAACCTCCGTTGGAAGGATGGCGTAGACCCCCGGGTGAAAATAAAAGGCCGAAAAACGCCAAAAAACAACCCAAAAGTACATTTAAAGCCGAAAAGACACCGAATAAACACCGAAATATTATTAGAGTCCGAAAACAAGCCGAAAAGACGCCGATATATTATTGCTTAGATGGCTCGACACCGAAAACAGGCCGAAAATATACCGATATTTTTGGCAGTAGCAGAATAAAACTTCAGCATACATTACCAGAAAATTTATTTTTATTTTCGTAGAAAATTCGGCTTGTTTTCGGTGTCAATACATATTTTGAATTATTTTTTAAAATAACTTAGAAATTTCTTTAACGTCTGGACTTAGAATATTTCGATAAATGAAGACTTTTAGCAAAACAATTTTCTAAGTTCAAAAGTACACTAATATTTCAAAGTATAATACAAAAAATTGTTAAATTGAAAAAATTTATTACATAAAATTACATACACATACTCGTATTTTCTAATTACATCTACTTCTATAAATTTTTATTGAAAAATTTGCAATATTTAATCACAACTAAAATCGGCATCATTAACAAGTTTCATTATATACTTACATAGCTGGGCAAAGTTAATCCAAAATTTAACTTCGTTAATCGTTATTCCGTTACTCAAAAAGTTAACTTCGTTAATCGTTAATCCATTAGCTTGTTGAAAATGTAGCGGAAGTTAAAGTTAATCGTTACGTTAAATATCGAATATTTTTTTAATGTGAAATTAGGAGTCAACCAAACAATAGTTTACTGCTAGAACAAAGGTGTAAGTATTATCACTTATCAGCTCGTGTATTATAGTATAGATAGGAAGGTAAAGTAGGCTAGGTCGGGAATGTAAATAAGAAAATATAACAACTTTTTTTTTTCGTTATATTTATTTTAAAATAAATCTGTTAATTCTTAGGTTCTATGCGAATAAAAAGGGGACCATGCACCTCAGGCAAGATCATCTTCATCTTGCACGAGGTGTATGTTTCCCTTCATGAACATTAACATATTAAAATTTCCGTCCGAGAGGGATGATCGTTTTGCACTCAAAATATCTTTTAATACTGAAAAAGTCGTTCCACTGCAGCACTAGATGGAATCGCTGTATTATATATAATAAATTGATTCATTAAAACCTGTTCACCAATGAACGCTGCATCATTTAAAGAGTCTTTTGATTTCATGTTCAACCACATTTTTACCAAATTCTGAGCTTTACTTTTTAGACTCTTGTGGCCCTTAGACTTTTCTTCTGACTGAGTGACAGAACTGAAGAAATCGTCTCCTTCTTCATTATTGCTACTTCCGCTAACGCTATCCTTTTCATTTTGGTCGTTTTCTCGCTTCAGAGCATCTTCCACTTTCGCCTCCATACATTTAGTAACTGTAGGCACTTTGCTGTTGTCATACTTCTCAACCCATATCAGTCGGAGTTTCGGGTGAAAGGTCGAGGCAAGTTGGGAACCTTCATCCTCCATAAGAGGCCCAAACCGCCTGTCTATGCTGGTTAATAAGGCATTGGCTAAAGCACTACAGTACACAAGACCCCTCGACTTAATATCCTTCACTTTGAACACTGTAGCAGCAACTATCGGCAGGAGAGAACCGAGATATGCTTGAGCTTCTCCTTGAATTTGATCAAGCGCCCGAGCCACCGGTGACATGACCTATTAATATTAATATGAATATTTTAGATAGAAGATACTCATTCATTTTATACATTCATTACCTTCGCATATTCTTTCAATATGATCACATCCTGATCACTGAAATTCTGAACCTTAAGTTGAGTCATGACTCTATGAAGAACAGGTCTTTTTGTTTCTAAAATTGTGTTGAGAACAACAACAGCGTCATAGATGGAGTTCCATATCGTCGTATTTGGAAGAACCAGCCTTCTGCCCAATTCAGTATGAATGCAATCGGCTGCCACCGTACTACGAGACTGCAGATTCCAAAGAGCACGAGCTTTGGCCATAGCAGTTCTGTAGGGAACTTTGAAAACAGATATTTGTAGTTTGTTGCTTGCCACTAAATTGAATGTGTGAGCTGCACATCTCATGTGAACTGGCAAATTCTTGAGGCTCTCCAGCATAGCGTTATCATCATTGTCGATGGTACTACTAGCGTCAGGCGTAGCAAGCAAATTTTCTACTGAAATATACTCCAACTCTTGTTCTTCAGCAGATTCAGCTAAGAGAGCAGTAACAGCATCATCAGGTTCGGAGCCCACATCATGTGATGGTAGGCCTGGCAGTGTATAAACCTCTGTGCTAAATTGCACAAAGGCCTTTACAAAGTTTCTGGCATTGTCGGTAGTAGTTCTAAAATTTAAAAAAGAAGCTTCATATTATAATTTAAGGATTTATCTCTGTTTTCTTTATTATATTTAACTACTACAATTTTACATAAAAATAAATAGGAAGAGCTTTCTAACTACTAACCTGGTTACTTTTTTCTCAATATGAAACTCATAGTGGATATTGATCATTGACTGTGCAAGTACATCATATGAATGAACACCTTTTAACCTAATGCATGCTAACACTGCATGTAATCTTTCTCTAGTGGCTGGATCTAACCAGTGAACAGTCATGCCCAAGTAACTTTTGTTGTGAGCAGACCAGCAGTCAGCCGTTGTAGCCAGCCAATCAACTTCGCCAAGTATTCTGAAATTAAAGTTTTTCTAATTAATTTTTCTGGGGCTTTTTATTGCTCTTTGCCTTGTACGCCGAAACTTTTTATACAAGTTACAAGGGATTGATTGACTGGCATATCAGAGCATTTCCCGAACCGCTTTGTCTAGAAACTTGAAATTTTGCACACACCTTGAAACAATTTAGGCAAACAATTAAAACGGTTTTTTTAATTCAACCCCGAAAGAGATAAAATGGGAGTTCAATTTGTATGATGATCCTCGAGATTGTACTTTTGCTGGGGTTTAACGTTTTAATCAGCTTCTTAAAAGTATCTGATTCAACAACATGTAATGGAATCATGTTAGTAACGAAAACGTTTACAATACATCGATCCACACTAGCTTGGGATACGCCACTGCCGGTAGCTACGATGCCAAAAGACACGCCAATGCTTGGCTGACGCAGTCTTTTTTTAGTCGATGGAGGTGAAAACAAATTACTGCTGCCGCCGCTGTCGACATCCACACTACTAGAAGGAGTCTTTGACTTGATTTTTGATTTCGCACGTGCTGACCCTACCTTTACTTTTTCTTCAAACTGAACATATTTGGCTGGATGCTTCTTTTTCATATGCTGTTTTATATTGTTGAGGCTTGAAACGTGAGCCTTGATTTTCGTAATTTTAGGCAAACACAATTTGCATTTATAAATCAATTGTTCTTCTGATTTTGACATATGTAAATGCAATATATTCGCTTAAATGGGGCCACGGATTTTGAGCCTGGTCCTGCTGATAACTAATAGAACTGCCACCGCCTCTTTCAATGCCGCTATCAATAGATTCCATGATGTTTAAAAGAAATTATGTTTACATCCGCAAACCAACAGTAACAGATAAATTCAATATTTGATTACGTTTTTATTTTAACTGTAATTATTGTACTTAGTACGTCAGTAAGTTAAAATCAAAAAACACTACCAACTACAACTTTTTATTTATTATTGCACCTAGCACTTTTTATATTATTCTATATTTGCTACTAATATTATTCTTTATTATTATTATTCTTTATTTGCTACTAATGAATGATTATTATTCTTTATTTGCTACTAATGAATCTGTTTTTTAAACCAAGTTTTCCAAATTCACACGGGTGGTTGCCGCGACCTTTCAACACGAAATTTACTGCGAAGTGAAGTGCGTTTCGATTTGAAAGCGACTCACGTTCGCTTTTCTGACCAGCTGACTGTTTCAATTTCATTTTGTATCACCTTACTGTTCCATTTTATTTTCGTTTCACCCGTGGGTGAAGACGTATGATAGGACAATTTTCAGGCTTCAGTTTTGTTTTCGTGAGAAATTTATTTTGTAAAACTTTAGGAGCAGCCACGTTTAACGGACTTATGTTTACGGAAGCTGAATTTAACGGAAGTTAATAAGAACGTTAATGGTTTTTGAAATTAACTTAAAAGTAAATAAAATGTTAATATTTAGGCCTGTTTTCGGTGTAATTGCAACTACACCGAAAACAGGCCGAATGAACGCCGACGCGTGGGCCTCATGGGACTTATGCATCGGCGTTTATTCGGGCTGTTTTCGGTAAATATTTCGGCGTCTTTTCGGCCTTTTTTCGATTTATGGTCATTCACATGTCGGCGTATATTCGGTGTCATTTCGGCGTTTTATCGGCATTATGTTCACTACCTCGGCTTTTTTTCCGGGTATTTTCGGCTCTTTTTCCCCTCAATTTTTGAGCCTAAAATACGCCGAAGTTCTTTTATTTTCGGCCTCTTATTTTCATCAGGACGCTCAAAGGCCACGCCAGGCCAGGACGCTCAAAGCTTAGGGATGCCAAACTGGATGAAATGGGCTCAGAATCGGGACCGGTGGGAGAACAGTTGAGGCCAGGACCGGATCCCGGTTGTAGAGCCGTTAAAGAAGAAGAAGAAGATCCGAGACTAGTCGAGACGTTCTATAGTATGGTATCTGTTTCTAGAGATTTTTTGGTCCTTATTTAAAACATTGGCTGTTTAAATATATTGTGATTTTTGTTGGTTAATTTCTTTGAATAGTTAGTAGTTACAGCATGGACGGCTAGTCCTCTAATGAGATGGCATAGCGGCGGGCGATGAACCTAGCCTCGGAATTTTTTTCCTATCTGCTCCTCTAGGTGCTCTGCCTCCGCCCTGATGGGGGCGCTCCCGCGCAGGTAAGTGGTGATGCATTATTAAAGGTGGTAACTACAGAATGCCATTCCTCCACGACCCCCCACGAGCCAGCGCAGCACTCGCGAAGATGCTTCCTAATATAGAGGCCAAGCCGACGAGAGTGATTTATTTCTGTCCGATTGTATGCAGCGCCAGTGAAGGTACCAACTTGGGACAGAGCGGGACATAGGAGGAAAATAAACTCTGTGTAACGTGTACGTGCGCTCGAGCATACGAGGTGTGGCTATTAAATAACGAGACTAAAGCCGGCTCTACACGATGCTATGAACATCTTCCAACGTTGGACGCTTGATTGTAGGACGCATCGTGTGGCAGATGCTCGAACTACGAGTGTCCAATGTCAAGCATCCAACGTTCGTATTTGGACACGTTCGGGCTGTGATGGGTATCACTCCAACGTTGGAAGCCAACGTTCGAATGAAAGGTTCACCGCATCGTGTAGAGCCGGCTTCAGGCGATTGCAGCCGAACTGCGCATGCGCTAAAATCGTAAGTCCAGCAACTATCCAGCTTGAGGCCTTCTCTCTCGATTGCCGCAAACCCTATTCCATTAGAAATTTTCTTTGTACCGTAGCATTTGTTTTCGTAAGTTGAGTTTTTTTTTGCCGGAAAAATGTTAAATATTTTAGTCGAGCAAAAGTTGCTGTGAAATTTCATGTGAAACTTGGCCATCGAAACTTGCGAATTATTACATAAAGTATATGGTGAGGAGTGTTTATCACGTGCACGTATTTTTGAGTGGTTTAAACGTTTTAAAGAAGGCCGTGAAGACGTTGAGGATGACGCTCGCCCGGGTCGCCCTGTCACATCAAAAATAGACGATAAAATTGAAAAAAATTAATAATATGGTCCGAAATGATCGTCGAATAAGGATTCGTGGGATTGCTGAAGATATTGGAATTGACAAGTAATCCGTTAAATAAATTTTACATGATATTCTTAAGATGAAAAAGGTGTGTGCAAAGATGGTGCCAAAAAATCTGTCAATCGAACGACGTTTCTCTCCAAGCATGGCATCCCAGTATTAGACCATCCGCCTTATTCACCTGACCTGTAGCGCGATCGAGACGAGATGGAGACGAGACCTCCAGATTAAAAATCGATACGAGACCGAGATTACCATTGGAGATCTCATGAGACATCTCGAGGTCTCGAAATCAAATCGTTATTTTGAAATCTGATCGACACCAACTATTTCAGTATCTTCACGCTGCGCTCTTTGACGAGCGCAACATTCGGCACCAATACATGACCTGAGCAGGCTGCGGAGACAAGGCGAAGAGTACGTATTTCATAAGCATTTAAATGCAGAGTCCATTCCAAAACAGAAGAGGTATTTTACTGTCATTTCATTTCATTTCAACGCATTTAAAATGAAATGCGTTGAAGTGAAATGAAATGACTGTAAAATACCTCTTCTCTTTTGGAACGAACTGTACGTAAATGTAACTACACAAATTTGAAATTAACTTTCGATTCATTGATCCCCTCTACCCCGCCCTGGTGCCACTGCAAAAGGCAGATTTACGTGTCTACGTCTGGGAAGTGACTAGCATGGAAATATAAGGAATATTTGTATACAATTTCATTAATATGGCACATATTGATATTTCTCGAAATTCAGAAGACTGAGCAATTTGTATTATTGACAGTGAAATTCGAGACTTTTCGAGACGAGACGAGGGAATATCGAGACGGACCTGCAAATACCCATTTTTTCGAGACCAAGACGAGACTGGGTCTAATCTCGTCTCGTCTCGTCTCGTGTGCAGCACTACTGACCTGGGTCCATGTGACTTTTATCTGTTTCCTAAGGTCAAATCTGCGTTGAAAGGAACACGTTTTGATAGCGTTGCAGCAGTAAAACAAAAGGAGGCAAGCATCATGAAGGACCTTACAGAAAACGACTTAAAGCCACTGTTTAGAACGATGGAAAATTCGTTTAAAGAAGAGTAGGAATAGTGGAGGGGTATATATTGAAGAGGGTAATCAATAAATATGTATAAATTTAAAATAAAAGATTTTACAGCAACAGCCTCGTAATTTAATAGCCACTCCTCGTACTCTGCAGAAAAGGTGGAACGAGTCTACTAAGGGCCGATGAACCCATTTACTCATACCAAATGTGGAGAAATAGGGTATGAAGAAACATGGGAAAGCGCGTTACTACTTCACGGAATCCCCAAGTGGCCATGGAGGTTATAAGGCACACCTTCACCGCTTCAACTAGGACGATTCACCGTTTTTCCCAGAAGGTTTAGATGGAAGCGGCGGAGAATATCCTATTTAAATGCCTGAGGTTTGCGGATCACAGGGCTGTCCTGGAAATAGCGGACGAGGTGCAGCTAAAACCGGAGAAGATCCTAGACCAAATGATGAGGTCGGAGGATGTATGAAGAATGATGGAAATGGCGATGATGGCATGAGCCGGTCAATCGAGGAGAATGAGAGCTAAGAAGGTGGATGGGGTAGAGGAGCCTTTTTAGGCTGGGCTAGAGACCAAACACCCGAGAGGCAGGAACTTCTCGCTAGAGTGCTGTCCACCTTCCATGTGGTCTGATTAGGATCGTCGAGGGACCCTTGAAAGGGTCACGGTGGTGACGCCAGGCCAAAGTAATGCCTTTACGGCTCCTACCGTTCTGGACTCAAGGGTCATGCAAAAGAGTTTGTTAGTTTAGTCAGTAGGAATCTGACACTACCGTCTAATTGCAGGCCCTCAGCGGTGTTTCCAGACTTAGCAATGGTCCCATGGGCCTTACAAGCGGCAGATTCTCACAAATCCCTCATAAGATTCTCACGACTCGCTCGTAAAAATAAATAGCCAAGTCTGCAAAAGCTCTAGATTCAGTGGTGATGCCATATTTTATATAATTTCTTTCATTTCGTGTTATATCATTTTTTAGACATAAAATAAAATTCAGATTCTTTTTTGTTTTTTTCTGCCATCGAAGTTTTCACCATGAGGTATGCGGTCTGGCATTCTGCTGGTCATTTAAACACATTATTGGCACGCAAGTGGTTGAGAAGGTATCACGTGGGTCAGCACCAAGATCTCAGCCAAATTGGAATTGAATAGGTGATAAAAATTCACCATTCCCAAGAACTTCTAAATCGATTTGACAGAACTTAGAGGTGCGAGATCAACGATAACCTTAACCGGATCCGGGGATGGAAGTATTACATCCTTTTTTTGTGATACGGTAGCCTTGAAACTTGATCTCTTACACCAAAAACGCATTTCTATAGTTTTATGGTTAAACCATAGCTATCGAGGTGTTTCTAAATGTCTTCGAGGTGAGTGCAATGCTCAACCTCGATTCTACTAGCGATAAGTAGATAAGGTAGCTTAGATATCTATGTCTGGGAAGGTTGCCAGGGTATATTGTTTGTAATAAAGGGTCGTTTCGATAGTTCCCACAACCTCGCGTAAAGCTGTATCAGTGCATCTAGTTTTGAGATAGGCATGTTGAGCTGGGGACAATAAAGTCACATCTCCCGATTGGCGGATGTGGGAGTCGATGACCCTTTCCAATATCTTGCGCACAAAGGATGTGCAGATAATCGGCCTATTATTCCTTTGCGAATTCGTGGGCTCTTCTTCCGGTCTTTGGACGAGGACTAAACAGAGCCACACGCATGACCACCAGCCATGGTACTACTAATTCAGGTAATTTTTGCAAGGGTGACTGGTAGTATGCCGTCCGAGCCTGGTGCTTTAAAGAGGGGAGCTTTTCACCGGCCAGAGAACCTTCTCCTTTGTGTAATAATAGCGGACATCCACGATGAATCGTTTTCACTTTTGTCCTTGCATCCAGGAAAGTGTATATTCTTTAGTTGTTCTATGGATTTCGTCTGCAATTTCGTGCAAGCCCCAATTCCCATTCCTATAAAGGACGAACTAGAGTGTTCTTTGGAGAGGGTCCTGGACTCTCGATGGATTAGCAATAAGCTTGCCAAGTATCTCTCAATTGGTTTCTTGGACAGGTTTAGACAGTCTTTGTAGGGCTACCAAAGGCCTTGTTTCTTGCAGCTTTTAAAGATCTCTCTTGTTTACTTCTTGAGTTTCCAGAGATATTCATTCCGCCACGAGTGGAAAAGGTTTTTTGCTCCACCTTAATAGGCAGGATACCTTATACGCCGCGTGGATAGCGTTTTCGAAAGTGGTAATACTATCTTCGATTGTCTCTATAAGGTCTATCCTTCGCTGTGGGCGCTCTCTAGAGAGTATAGCTCTCAAGATTATTATTATTATTATTATTATTATTATTATTGATCTTCCAGTCAATCCTTCTAGCGTCTCTGAAAAACCAAATAAAACCTTTTCCTTACATCGACAATTCTTGAAATCTCGGTCAATACTTAGAAAGAACAAATTTAAAACACATATGGCACTAATTCGACCAGTTGTATGCTACAGAAGTGAATCATGGGCATTCTTCACATAAACGAAGGAGGACATACTAAACCCTTTCTTACGAAAATTTTAAGAAACTTGATATGCCCAATTTGTCAGGAAGGGACATGGAGAATTAGATATTACACTGAGTTTTATCAAATCCACGACGATATAAATCTAGTAACAGTAACCTTCCTTAATAATCCAAGAGCTGGCTGCAAAAAACGTGACCTATCGAGTAGCAGGATGAAATGTTTAGTAATCATAGTGATCATAAAAAGAATCTTTGGGATGCCTGGGCGGAAGTGCTGCACAAGTTTGGTATATGCGTTTCCCGGAAAATTTTTAGGACCGCAACGTGACCTATGGAGTAACAGCTTCAAACTATAGCTATTTGAAAGCTTCAACATTTTTATTCTAGAAAACACAGCTGTGCTAGGTCTAGGCCAGTGCCAAGTGCCTGTCACAGCACCTTTTGTGTTAGTGTTCAATTGCTACTTAAAGGTTTAATAACTTATATACCGATTATCGTATAGAGCAGTATAACTAAGCTTTTTTTTAGGTAATTGTGTATTATTTTATTTGCTATAAAGAACACTGGCACCATACCCGAAGAAAGACCCATTAGGCAGACGAAGAAATATGCTCCCAAAGAACCTCAGCCAGAGATCCAGACGACTGGAGGAGTTGGCTGGAGTGCCATTGGAAGAAGAAAAATAAAATCAGTTAAATTTCAACCAAACCAACATAACCTATATATTTTTTTATTTATTAATAAGACTTGTGGTATTCACCCCCCATCAACCAATAAATTTATCATTAAATAATGAGTTATCATAATATTCAAGCCCGGTCCATCAATACCCCCATCCACAATTTATTTTAATACAAACAAAAAATTCCATCAAAAATATTTGGAATTTCTCTTAATTATCTCCAAATTACTTACACGCAAATGAATCGATTATATTTTACTTTTACAGGCATTTTAAAAAAAATTCCTTTACTGATTTATGCTCTGCATTTTGTGATGCATTTATAATTTTTATTGCATCAAGCATATCGAAATTTTTCACGAATACAAAGTGAATTATTTTATTGATATCATCACGTCCGACATGCAAATGGCTCTGATTTACATTTTTAATTGCGTGGAAGTAATCAAAACCCAAAAACTGCACCACTGCAAATAATTGCATGTGATTATCATCAAAATTCAGGATTTATTAATAACCAAGTTATGCAGAATTGCATCCGCCAATAGCTCACATGGTCAGATTAATTCAACGTTATTAACTGCTACATGGGCCGGGCCGGGGCCGCCTCTTCTCTGTTAATTTGAAAAATGCGGAACTCTTGTCTTTTTTATATTTAAATTTTAGTTGTTAATTTTATGGCGAAAATGTTGTTCTGGCGAACTGTAATGCATTAAAGTAACATTAAACGATATTGCAGCTGCCAAGTATTCATTTCGTCGCAGAAAATGAATTCCTGAAATTTTTGTTGGTCGTGAGAAAATAATTAAAAAACGCTTCATGGTAGGCCGCTCACGGTTAGTCCTCAAATATGTAGGAATGCTCGAGGATTTGCTAGGCAAAGGATTGTTCTGTTTGATGGTCACCATTTCCCCATTTTACTGGTACCAACCACTAAGAATAATAAACAGACACTGAAAAAGAAGAACTTGTCTTGTTACAAAAAGGTGCGCGCATATGCTCAAGTTTTGGTATAAGAATTTTGTAGTTGTAAATGAAACAAACACTACATTGTGTAACCATTATTTATTCACAAAACCCATAATTAAAAAAATTACCGTCTCATTTATATGTTCAATCACAATTCAAACAGGCCCCAATTCGCATAGTCACGTCACCTATCGGAAAATGTGACAAACCAGTCTTCGTATTCTCATAAGCACCTCAATGACAATTGTCACAAAAGTGAGAGTGTGGCATTCCCGAAGTCATTCATAGTTGCATTTCTCACGGATATTTATCACTTATTGTCAGGGAAAATTTTTAGGTGATGCAACCATTTTTTTTAAAATAAAAAGGGACGAAGGATAGGAACATTTTGTTTTAATATTTTTGGTGATTTAAAATTATTCTTATATTCTCAAGTTAAAATAATAAGCAGGAGACAATTTGATTGTCATGCCTTTATGGAGAAAAACCAGGAGATATTGAAGGGCGTAAAATATAGCGAAAATCAAGCAGAGTTTACTAAAAAATGAACGGAATGTTCACTGATACTGTATGGTTTAGGTCCACCATCTCTTCAGACGTCGAAGGAAATTTTATTACCAAGGGGCAAAGTTCTCTCTCAAAAATATTCAAAACCTTTTCGAGTACTTTTGACATATTATGTAGTTGGCTGTGATAAACCTAAATTGAAATCATTACCACTATCTTTCTGGTATGGTCTTTCCACAAAGAAGTGCAACGCACCGGCTAATTTTATTATTGAAAGAACCGATGTTGAGCGTATTGCTTTTTTTATATTTATATAAATCTCAGGAAGAAATACGAACGTGGATCCTGAAATATTGTTTAAATATGAAGAGAAATAAATCTATTAAATTGTTAAGAAAAAGTGAAATGTTCGAATCCTGGCAGCTCTAAAGGATTTGATTTATCCCTTATTGTTAATGGTTTTCTTACTTGCAGCCTTAAATTCCTCTCCCCTCATCGCTATCAAACTATATTTTCACAGAGTTCAAAAATGAACCAAATAATTAGGCCGAATGTTCGGTTCGGTACATTTTCGACCAAATATTCTGCCGAATATTCGTAATCGGTTGAACCCATATTCGGCGCATCTTGAAAAATTAGTTATATTGTATTCGCACTTTTATCAAGAGATACACGTACAATGGTATAAAAAACTCTGAACCGATACAGAACTAATAGGAAGAATCGACTGCTATTCGAACCCAACGAAAAAGCGAGCTCTTAACTTAACGAAGTCCGCAACTACCTTTAAAATCATTTTCAAGTGGAAAAACGATCTTGCGGCTACAAGGATTCGAAGCTAAAGCTATGTATGGGATGGTAGTCGAACGCCAATTGGTTGGCAACATTTTGTATTTGTGTCAATATTAAAAGTGTGTATTGATTGACAACCGAAAATGGCCAAACGGTTTGAACAAAAACAACAATTCTGATTTTTCTATAAGCTGTGGTGTTGTCAACTTGTCAGCTAAATATTATTTAACATACATACATGTGGGAACTAGAGGACTAAAGACAACAACAAAGCAAAATTAACCGACCAACTTAACAATAAACCAAAATTTCAAGAGTTAGGAGGAGAGTGTGGAATCAGGCTATCGTGTGAAAAGTTGTAGTAAAGCCGGTCAAGTCGATAGTTTTTTTTTGAAATTAAAATAAGTGCTTAATAGAGAAGTTTTTTTCTGAATTTAATAAATAATTTGTTTTTGAATTTAATGCGAACACAATAATTTGACTTTTAATACAATCCTGAATGAAGATCCCTCAAAATTGGTGTCAGAAGTTTGCGTTTACGTTTTTCAAAAAAGGCACAATCCCAGTTAATAAAAAATCACATTTTCTGAATTTAACCGCTAAGCGTAAAGTGACTAGATTTCTTTTGCGTTCTCCAAAACGGCGCGTTTTCCCGCTAAGAATTGCATTTTTTCCGAACTTAACCGCTGAGTTTAAAGTGACTAGATTTTTTTTGCGTTTTGCTAAAGGAGTGCGAGGTTTGTGGCCGAGAAGGGAAGGCTGACGTTGGAGAAATCTCGTCCTGAAGCTGCTATTAAAGAAGAAGAACGCGATTTTCTACAGGACATGATCGTGGTGCATCTGGTGCAAAAAACGGAACCCGATTTTCTAGCTGACATCCAGAACTCCGAGTATAGAGAAGAAGTTCGAAGAATTGTTTTGGGCTATTCACCAAAGAAACCATTCGAATCCTGTGTTAAGATGAGAATCACCCTGGAAGATGAGACGCCTGTTTATATTAAACCTCGAAGGTTAGCTCCGCAGGAGAAGGAAGCAGTCACCACTCAGATCAACGACTGGCTAGACGAAGGAATCATCAGACCAAGTACCTCCGACTTCGCAAGCCCTGTCGTATTGGATAGGAAAAAGGATTCCAGCTTGCGACTTTGTATCGATTTCAGAAAGTTGAACCGCCGCATTATCAAGGATCGCTACCCACTACCGTTGATGGAGGAAATTTTGGAGGATCTCTATCGAGCATCTGTATTCACTACTCTCGACCTCCGGAATGGCTTCTTTCACGTGGACATAGAGGAATCAAGCCGAAAGTTTACTTCATTCGTGACGTCAGATGGGAAGTACGAATTTAATAAGGTGCCGTTCGGCTTGTGTAATTCGCCGTCGGTTTTCCAAAGGTTCATTAATACGATTTTCCAACCCCTGATACGAGAGCGAGTAGTACTAGTGTATTTGGATGATGTCATCATACCTACGACTACCGAATCCGAAAATATAGAGAACCTGAAAAGAACCCTAAGCGTGGCTACGGAGCATGGTCTACAAATCAAGTGGAAGAAGTGTAAATTTTTAAGACGTAGTGTTGAATTTCTGGGACATGTCGTTGAACGAGGTAGTATCAAGCCGTCCGTTGAAAAGGTGGTCGCCGTCCGCAACTTCCCTGTACCGCGTAATGTAAAGGAGGTCCAGAGCTTCCTCGGTCTAACTGGCTTCTTTCGAAAATTTATTCCTAACTATGCACTAATTGCTAAGCCGCTTTCAGACTTAATTAAGAAGAATGTTTCATTCCAGTTTGAGCAAAAGGAACAGGAGGCATTTCAACACCTTAAGGACTCATTGTGCACACAACCAGTGCTCAAGCTTTTCGATCCCAGCGCGGAAACTCAGCTTCATACCGACCCCAGCAAATTTGGGTATGGTGACGTTTTATTGCAGAAATCGCATGACACAGGACAGTTCCATCCTGTCTTCTATCTCAGTTTTAAGGCCACCGAGCAGGAGTCGCGATACTCGAGTTACGAGCTGGAGACATTAGCCATCGTTAAGTCCCTGAAGAAGCTGCGTTGTTACTTACTCGGGCTCGACTTTATCATTTACACGGATAGTAAGGCGTTCGAGTTGACAATGGAGAAAAAGGACATAACTAGTCGAATAGCGAGGTGGACCCTCATGTTAGAAGAGTTCAATTGTAGAGTACGTCACAAGTCTGGCTCGTCATGTTGATGCGTTGAGCAGGTACCCGAAGGTGTTACTAGTAGGCGATGGTGTATTAGAACAAGTAAAGGTGGCGCAAAATACCGATGATTTCTGTCGTGCTACAAGGAGATGTCTCGAGAGTGGGGACTTTGATGACTTCATCTTAAGGGGTGATGTCCTATACAAGTTTGTCGACGGTAACTATTTGCTGGTCGTACCGAAGGCAATGCAAAAAAACATAATAAGCGAAGTACATAACCGTGGCCACTTAAACGCAAGGAAGCTAGAAAACATTCCACGTACTACATACCGAGCTTAAGCAGAAAAATACTGAACGTTTTACAAAACTGTGTAGCCTACATCTTATCATCCAGGAAGATGGGAAAGCCGGAGTGCATACTAAACCCAATACAAAAGGTCGACCGCCCTCTACATACTTACCACCTCGATCACTTGGGACCAACAGCATCTACATCAAAGCAGTATAAGTACCTGTTTGTGGTCATCGACGCCTTTACTACTTTACTGGATCGCGAAGATCCAGGCAGAGAACAAACCTTACTCGTTAAGGAAACGAAAACCTGCGAGGAAATATAAGATCGGTGATCTTGTAGCGATAAAGCGAACACAGTTCGCCACCGGCGCCAAGTTGTATCCGCAGTTTTTGGGCCCTTACGAGGTTGTGGCGGTGAAGTACAACGATAGATACGACGTAACGAAGGTCGGCTCTCATGAAGGCCCCGGTTCGACGAGCTCTTCAGCTGACAATATGAACCCGTGGTCTACTCTTGATGGAGGTTCTTAATCCGAGACGGATGAGTCCCAGGATGGCCGGATGTGTGAACTAGAGGACTAAAGACAACAACAAAGCAAAATTAACCGACCAACTTAACAATAAACCAAAATTAACCGCTAGAAGCCGGCGACTCTGGGGCTAGAGTTTTAAGAGTTAGGAGGAGAGTGTGGAATCAGGCTATCGTGTGAAAAGTTGTAGTAAAGCCGGTCAAGTCGATAGTTTTTTTTTGAAATTAAAATAAGTGCTTAATAGAAAAGTTTTTTTCTGAATTTAATATATAATTTGTTTTTGAATTTAATGCGAACACAATAATTTGACTTTTAATACAATCCTGAATAAAGATCCCTCATACATAGTAATTCATAGTGGTCACGTCATCGTAGGTATTGAAAAGAATTGTAGAATTCTAATGATAGCAAAATGATTTTTTGAAAGTGTGTTTGAAATTTATAAACATTTACTAACATTATATACTGATTTTCCATGAGAGTTCAACCAGAGTTGAACCCGAGTTATACGTTATGGAAATAGACACAGTTATGCTGTAAACATGCTAAGGGCTTTCCACAGCAACTGTCAAAAACGAATAGAATACACGGCTGTTGTATGAAGGTGAACAATCTGCAGCCCACTGCGATGGCTACGCCGGCGAGCTTGGAGACCAAATCAATCTAATTTCTACAGGGTAACCCAAAAAAAAATTTTTTATTTTTGTTATTTCGGTTTAACACAGCGGGATTGGCCGTTAACAATGCTACATATATGGTGTATTGTAAAATTTTGTAACGTGTTTTATTATATTTTTTATAGATGTTTAAACAAAGAGAGAAAATTTTGAATTTACATGAACTGGGCATGCGCAACTGCGACATCGCACGAAGGCTTGGCATCGCGCCACCAAATGTCAGCCGGACCATCGAAATTGAGAATCGTGGCCATACCGGATGTCATCCAGGAAGCGGTAGAAAGCGAACCGTCAACACGCCAAGGGACCGTCAGGTTATCAAGAAGCAAATCCAGCGAAATCCTCGAGTCTCCATGAGGTAAACTGCCCGCGAGATCGGTGTTTCACGTGAATCGACTCGCCGAATAGCCAAAAAGCACCTTAAGGTCAAGCCTTACAAATTTCAAAAAGTTCAACTGTTGGCGAAGATTAACAAGCGCATGCGAATATAGAAGAAGAAGATTTTCACCATCGAGCAAGCGCACAGCCATCAAAACGACAGGATTTGGTCTGTTAATGCTCTAGGTAGCTCTGCTGTAGTAGATCACCGACAAAATCCGAAGTCTGTGAAACCCCTTGATTTGTGTGGATCAAGGGGTGAAAATCAATCAAGAAGTTGACCGACGCAACATTCTTGAAGCGATTACCAAGCAGGATTTAGAACGAATAGATCGACAACACACCAGATTTTCATAATGAGACAAATACTTGAAAAATGCTGGGAAGAAAGCATTGATATACATCTTCTTTTTGTAGACTATAGGAATGCTTACGACCTGCTGAATAAAAGAGAATTGTGGATCAGGATGAGTGCTTTTGGGTTTCCCAAAAAAATTAATAGACCTATGCAGAATGACGACCAAAGATTGTAAAACACAAGTGAGAATACGAGGATGCAACTCGATCAACTTCCCTCAAGAATCCGGCCTGCGACAAGGAGATGCGATCTCACCAATTCTTTTTAACATTGCTCTGGAAGCAATAATGAGGAAAACACAGCTTAATGGAGCAAATAGCATCTTCACAAGGAACATTCAGATACTAGCCTTCGCAGATGACATAGTCATAATTGGACGCAAAGCGCAAAATGTATAAAGGAAACATTTTCCAAAATTGTAGAAAGTTCAGCAAAGTTCAATCTACGAGTAAATGACACAAAACCAAAGTATATGATCGTATCAAAACGAGGACAACGATTAGGGAGAAGTATCAGCCTTGACGATCATAGTGTAGAAATTGTAGAAAATTTTATCTATTTAGGGACAATGCTTAGTGCAGAAAATAAGATAAAGGACGACACTCATAGACGCATCGTAGCCGCAAATAAAACCTATTTCGCATTAGTCCCGGTCCAACAAAAACAAAGAAATTTCAAGACAATGCAACGTCAGACTATATAAAAACTTAATCAGCCCAGTTCTATGCTACTGGTCTAAGGCTTGGACATTGACCCAACAAACAGAAAATCAGCTTAAAATCTTCGAAAGGAAGATCTTAAGAAGAATATTTAGTCCTGTAAGGGTTAACCAGAACGAATGGCGCATTAGGACAAACGAAGAACTTCAAGAAATGTATGACGAAATAAATATAGCTATGACGAAATAAATAAGATTGAATAGACTGCGATGGCTTAGACACGTTGTACGAGCTTCAGAAGATAGAATGCTAGCCAGGATTTTTAATGGTAGAAAATCAGGAAGACGAAGAGTAGGACGACCAAGAAATAGGTGGATGGATGACGTGCTAACAGATATACGGAAATTTCGTATAACAAATTGGAGAGAGCTAGCAAGACGTAGAGACGACTGGAGAGGAGGCCCGAGTCCTACAAGGACTGTAGCGCCATTCAAGAAGAAGAACATTCTTGAAATAGTCGTTCTTCCATAACGCTCAGCAACATTTCGGCGATGCGAATTGGACGTTTCAGCAAGATTCTGCTCCAGCGCATAGGGCAAACGCGACTCAAGGTTGGTGCGAAGTTCATTTTCCGGATTTCATCACATCCGCGGAATTGCCTCTCTCCTCGCCGAATCTCAATCCGACGGATTACAGCATGTGGTCAATTTTGAAGGCCAGACCATGTGCGCAACCCCACAAAAGTTTGGGGGCGTTAAAGCAGTCATTGCGCCGTGAGTGGAGTCGGATATCGGTGGTAGCTTCGGCGCGTGTCGTTAAAATTTCGGAAGAATTTGAGGTTTTGTGTAGAAACAGAAGGCCGCCATTTCGAAGCTTGTTCATTATTTTTGTTAGCAATAATGTTATTTAGTATTATTTGTAGCGAACAATTGTTTCTTTCGCTTAATAAAGTTGTTACGACAAAATTTCTTGTTATCATTTTTCTTGGGTCACCCTGTATTTCGTAGCCGAATTGACCTTATTTGGTGCTTATTTAGTACTTTTTGGCAAAGCTTAGGTGAAAAACCTACCCATAACCTATCCACAGCCCGCCGCTTTGTAAGGGCTGTGTTACAATTAGGGCTTCGGCTTCAACTTAAGCTCCGACTGCAAAGAAAGCCCCCAGAGACTTCGACTGTTAAATTAAATTGTAGCTTTGACTGCAATCAGCTGTTTCCTTTCAAAGCAGAAGCAAAAAAGAAAATTAATATAACAAAATGCTTTGGAATTATTTTTAATGATGTTCGCAGTCTATAAAATATATAGTTTAAAAAAACTAAAAAATACGCTTTGATTTTAAAATGAACTAAAAAGTAAAAAATAATTTTGAATGTAAAGTTTCTATTGCTCCAGCAAGAATATGGAACAACCTACCTTTCGAAATGTAAAACAGCGTGGGACTCTCTTCCTATATTCTTATTTTATTGACACCGGAAATTTTCGCTAGCGGCCCACGCTTTTTTACATTTCTAAAGGTAGGTTGTTCCATATTCTTGCTGGAGCAATAGAAACTTTACATTCAAAATTGTTTTTTACTTTCTAGTTCATTTTAAAATCAAAGCGTATTTTTTAGTTTTTTCAAACTATATATTTTTTATTTTCTATTTTTTAGTCTATTATATGTCTTCGGCCATTTTGTAGTGGCCGCCATATTGGATCTAAAAAGACGTCACACATTTTACTGTACTATACTCGTCGTACACTTTCATCTGATACCCATACCGAGGGCGTTGTAAAGAAAAAGGTAAACCGCCATTTTGTGTTGACCACCATTTTGAATTTGGAATCACGCCACACAGTTAATAATATTCTAATTGTCACAACCTTTCATTCGAAACCCATACCGAGGGTGTTGTAAAGAAAAAGGTAGTCCGCCATTTTGTGTTGGCGGCCATTTTGAATTTTGAATGACGCTACAGAGCTAATAGTATTCTACTTGTCATTTCCTTTCATTTAATACCCATATCGAGTGGGTTGTAAAGAAAAAGGTAGTCCGCCATTTTGTGTTGGCGGCTATTTTGAATTTTGAATGACGCTGCAGAGCTAATAGTATTCTAATTGTCACACCCTTTCATTTGAAACCCATACCGAGGGTGTTGTAAAGAAAAAGGTAGTCCGCCATTTTGTGTTGGCGGCCATTTTGAATTTTGAATGACGCTACGGGGAGCACAATTGCAAAATCGGCCGCCATCTCGGAACCGCCATCTTGATTTTTTTACAAAATGGTCAGATTGCATTGTCACGCGAACTATACATATGTGCAAAATTTTAAGTTGATCCGTTACCTGGAAGTGAGTCAAAATCAAGTTACAAGATTTGTTTACATGAAACATACAACATACAACATACAACATACAGGTCAAGCTAATATAAAGCGTATAAAAATACTCGAAATTCAAAACCGTTCATTTCGCTTTAAAAAAGTGGTTTTCAGTTCTTTCACATGAAGTGAAGTTGGTTGCGGGCGAATTTTCTTAAAGCCGGACTGCAGTCGAAATACAGTCGCAGACAAAGTTCAGTCGAAGCTTCTATTTAATCAGCTTTAATGCCATTACATGTAATCCAAGCCCGAAGTTAAGTCAAAGTAAAGTCAAAGCCCCAATTGTAACATCGGCCTAACTTTTCGTGGTACACCCTGTATAAAAATGACGGAGCATCAAGGTAGATTTACATATCCGACGTTTTTCTGCCGCGCCGCATAACAGCTGATCATTTCTGTCGCAGGTTTTCAATACGCATTTTACATTTCCGATGAATTCTGTCGCAGGCAAACACTTTTGAAAAACTTTAAATTTAAAAAAAAGCAACAAATAATTTAAAACAGTCACTCAACAACAACTCAACTAACAAACAAATTTTAATAATCTGTACTTCCAAGCAAAACGAAACAAATCCAAATAAACAAACATTTCAGTTACACATCAAATTCAAATTCTACTTACAATCAGCTGTTTCTATCACCCTGCCACAGAAAAAGTTGAAGTTTATTCAGTTCTTCGCCGTGACGGCAAGATGTCGCAGAGACTGTTTCTGATTGGTCGAAATTTTAAAAAACACCGACGCGACGGAAAAACGTCGGATATGCAGTGATGGATTTACGCTTAGGCCCGTGAGGCCCGGGCCTAGGGCGGCAAAATTTTAGGGGCGGCAAAATTTTAGAGGCTGCAAAATATAAAGAACCACTGAAACTTTAAAAATCGATTTAACTTGTTTGCTGTTCTGGAGAGAGATCCTTTGCTACTCCAAAAAGAGTGAAAAGATATTTGCGTGCAAGTATGGGCCAAGACAATCTCAACTTGCATTATTGTCTATTGGAGCAAAATTGCAAAAAATGTGATGTTTTCGCCAAAGCTTAAGAAAGAAAAAAGTTTATTTGATATGTGATAAGTCAATTTTCAATATTTTTCAACGACCAACAGAACTGGAGAAATTAAAAAAATAGTGTAGCAATGCACATTTATGTAATTTTTTTTCGCTTTATATTAACATATGTAAAGAAAACAATAAAAAAATCCAACTTCGCAATTATACGAGTATGACTATCATATGACAATTTTCATCTACTATTAGCCCAGTTGTCAGAGACTTTGCCTCGCACAAAATGTGATCTCGCTGAAAATTGGAACTTAGGTACTTTTTTGGGTGTAGAAAACGATAAAAAAATCTTTGCTGCGCTAAAGTGTATGTTAAGTTCACAATTTCGAAAACAAATTCCAAAATTTGGTTTTTGCTTTATATATCGAAAAATAAAAAAAAATTCCAAAAACTAATAGCGCCGCGGAAAATTTCACTAAAATTTATATTATAACTTATTTTAAAAAAAATTGTTTTATTATTATAAAAAATTATTAAAAATAAGAAGAAAATTCGAAAAATCTAAGCGCGCCAAAAAGCTGAATTAAAATATTCTAGCGGGGCGTTCGCGGAAAAACCAAAGTATCCTTGGCTAAAATGTACGCAAAAATAAAAATGAAAAAAGCATTTTAAAGAGGACACTCTAAGCTTTCTAAGGAAGCCATTAGATTATAATTTTTTATTTTTTTCTCTTAGAAAACTTGACCGGAAGTTATAATTTGTAAAATTCTCACTGATGTTTATACAATTGAAGGTATATATTAATAGAGGCGTACGATAAAAAAAATCCTTCTACATTTATCATCATTAGACATTTACTTTTGATGTAAAAATAATTAAAATGATAAACATTGTCTCTGTTTAATAAAATTTATGTTTTAAAATATTCATTTTTTCTTACAGCATTCATTCGACGCCATTTTTATTTTGAAAAACAGCCGGCTCCAGACGAGAGAAGTGAAAGACTAACGGCCGCCAGGGCGCGTCTTTCTTCTTCATCATATTTTGTGTGCCGGCTGTTTTTGAATATAAAAATGGCGTCGAATGAATGCTGTAAGAAGAAATGAATATTTTAAAACATAAATTTTATTAAACAGAGACAATGTTTATCATTTTAATTATTTTTACATCAAAAGTAAATGTCTAATGATGATAAATGTACATGGGCGTTGTGAAGTTTTTTTAGAGTTTTGCATATCACTCTGTATTTTTGTAACACTATGACCTATTTTCATGAATAAGATATCAGTGTACGCAGAATACTCTCACCTCTCTAAAACTGTAAAAGCGAAGGTGAAAATTATCACTACAAAGCAAAAAGGGCGCCATATCGGACGGGGCCTACGGCGCATTCGAGCTTAAATCCGCCACTGCGGATATGTAAATCCACCTTCACTAGCACATCGCAGAACGGCTCGACAGATTTGGCTGATTTTGTTATGTTCGTTATTGCCAGGACAGCGTTTATGTGAAAGAAAATATTTGGAAAATAGACGGGAAAAGTCCGTAATTTGGATGGTTTCCTACTATATTGAGTAAAATTTAAATTGGAGGTGCGAAAAAATATTTCAATTCAATTTTGATGTATAAAAACAACGGTTATATTTTCAAGGTGACTTTAAAGTTTGACTGATACTATGTAGATACTAAATACTATGCACTATGTACTATGTTCTATGTAGTATGTACCTACTATACGGAAAAAGTCGGAAATTTGGATGGTATTTTAATATGAAAAAAAAATCCTTTTCTACTACCTTGAGTAAAAAGTTCCATTTCATACTCGAAGTCAGTTTCGAAAATCGAACTTTGTGGACCCCGGTGCGAAATGTCTCTCAGTTCTGTACGTTGGGTGCGTATTTTGAATCGAATGTCTCGAACTTTTATAGGAATAATTGGTTTTTCGTTAATGGTTATAAATACTTGTTGAAGAGTTGAATTTTAAAGATTTGGATTAATTTTAAATATTTTAAGGTTGGGTGCAGCGAGGCGCACCGGGTTCCAGCTAGTGTTTGATAAAATGGTTATGAAAAACTATTTATTTGTAATTTCATAGGAACATTTTAAATTCGATATAAGAATAAATGTAAAATGAATTTTCTCTGCTAAATTTGAATGTTGTTTACAACTATTGATTTTAAAAATGTTGTACTTTTCTTACAATTTTTAAAAATAACTCAAATTTTTGCTTTTTAACCGACTTCAAAAAAGGAGGAGGTTATCAATTCGACGCGTAGGTATTTTTTGGTCCTGTTCACGCATAACTTTGTAACGCAATGACTTTTTTGCTTTTTTTCATTTTTGTTTGAAAGGGTAGTTTCCCACGGTGGTCCCGTACAATTTTTTTTAAATTCTGATAAAGGAGTTCCAAGGTAGGCGTAAAAAACTGGTAAAATTAGTACACCTTGAACGGATAGAAGTATTTTCAAAGGCAGCGAACAAATTACTTTATTGTTGCGTGCTCGAGAAGAGGCCGGTGGATGAATCAGCAAAGGCGTTGACGTGCAAATAAAAATTGCGGGTTCAAACCCCGGAGGGTAGTTCGACTTTTTTCTTTTTTTCTCTTTCTAAAATCCATTCTGATTGGATTAATGTTGTAAAGAATTACAAACTCTTCGGTGAGCAATTTCATGCATACTCTACTCATGCAGACTGTAGAGAGTATTCCTTTGGAATGAAATTCTATTTAAAGCAGTTTCTGAAAAGCTTTATTTACGGATTTAGCCATCTTGTTGTAACAATCTCCCGTAGCACAACGACTGAGAGGCTTGCCTCTCGTCCTCGAGGTTGCGAGTTCGATTCTTTGACCTGGAGCAATTCTTTTTTCAATCGACACAATAAATATTTCTTTTTAATTTCCTTTGGGGAATTTTTTTTCTTATTAAATAATTTTTTTTTTAAATTGCTCCGAAAATACGCAAATAGATTACTGCAAAAACTATTTAGCTACTGCCTCAATTCTTTTCGACGGCGCGCGGCTGAGTGTCATACTTCTCGTAATAAATAATTTTTTTTATATGGCCCCCGAAAAAAATTAACGGACTAAAAAGTACGAAATAAAATAAATTTTTAAAAACCGACTTCAGAAAAACCAAAAATAATGCACAAAAAACCAAAAATAATGCACAAAAAAGGATAAAATAATTGTTTGAAATTCTTTACAACATTAATCCAATCAGAATGGATTTAATAAGAAGAATCACTTTTGAAGACGGTGCCAACACCTGTTTTCGGGGTGATGTATTAAGGGCATAAGGCTAACAAAGAAATGAATACAATTTTCGCAGCAATAGTTAATGCAATGAAAGTCAACTACTACCTGGCACCGTCTTCAAAAGTGATTCTTCTTATTAAATCCATTCTGATTGGATTAATGTTGTAAAGAATTTCAAACAATTATTTTATCCTTTTTTGTGCATTATTTTTGGTTTTTTGTGCATTATTTTTGGTTTTTCTGAAGTCGGTTTTTAAAAATTTATTTTTTGATTTCAAAAACACAGGGGTTGCGGCGCCACCCCTCGAAATTATCAGGGGTTGCAGCCGCAATCCTTGCAACCCGGTCTCTGAGGAAATACCTTTAATATTGCATCCAATTAGTTCACTACGCTTTGCAAATAATATTTAAAAATCGACTTCAAAAGAGGATGACATTCACTCCAGCCAAGGTGGTTGGCGATTATCTGAATGGACTCCTTCTTCGTACATATAAATTAAAGTAATATTTAATAATAGTCATACGTGATAAATAAATACAAAAATGTGTAACTTAATTGCGATAACTTGAGCCTAATAAAATATAATATTATTAAGAATTAAAAATATATTCAATATTACACAAAAACAAAAATAATGACTACATTAATGAGTTAAACTAAACCATATCAACCCTTCCTGTTGCCCATTCCCCTGGTTATAAAACAAAGCATCTACAAAGTTTCCGGCAGTTGCAGATATGTTTTAACTTAGGGTAAGGTGTTACTTTCGCATATAACACATCGTTTACTTGATTTATGACACCTTAGTTAACAACTTTTAAGCAAGCACCGCAACCACATATCGCTTCCCTTAAACCGCCATACAATGGGTACTTCAGCCAGAAGGAATGCCATCTCGATAAATAATGATTTACTTATCTCCAACCTTTAAATAATTAATTTTGCGCCATTATCATCTCTAATCTTCAAGGATCGGTGGAAACTGCTTGCGTCTTTGGGACAGGTATACACAGCACCAACCCCTCACTAAAAAATATCACCCCATTCATGGAGAGATAATAAGATTCTGTTCAGGGTCCCTCGTTGTTTCTTGTCGTATAAAATCAGGAGAGCAAACAGCAAATTCTACGACAACAGTCATAAATTACGCGCTAATGAATATTTTCATTCTTCCTGGCTTTTTTTGCATCCCCTCGGCTCTTACAGGGCTCATAAGCAGTGCTTGTCGGGTTTTGAGATAGCAGCTCCTAGGATGCCATGTAGCAGCGCCATGCAGTTATACAACCCCTATGGTTGGGTATTAAAGAGTTCAGTTATTAGCCCTATCTTGGCATATGGTCCTGGAATCACCCCGGCCGGGATAACGACCCGGTGGAGTTGGAGTAGTAAAAGCGCGCTATAATTCTACGGTTCTGATCATAAATTAAGAGTGGAGCGTTATGCACTGCACATAACAAAGTTTTAAGTACTTGGAAATTTTCATTTGTTTGCCAGCGGCAACACCAAGGGATTATCGCATTAGGAATTTATTAACCTTTCGGAACGGATTCAATTTTCATAACACACGAACAACACTAACTTCAGGCTACGAGAAATTCTAATAACGAAAGTATCCGGTATCCATGGCAGTGCGGTAAGATTTAAAATTTGTCACAAACCCATTTTTGGGTTGAGCAAATACAAAGTCACCAGCAGCCAATCTACAATGCAGTTAGGGCCGTGGTAGAGTCGAGGAACTAACGCCGTTAATAAAATTAGTTACAATTATGTACTTAGTCAGAATGCGTGCATTTATTTTGCAGTATACCCGCAATAGCAGTGCATATGCATAAGTCAATTCATTGTAGTATCGCAAGGAATTGTTAATATAACTCCACGTGCACTTGCAAAGTCTGCGACATGGAAACACTACCAAATGCCTTTTCTCATTTATTTACATAAGTTTAATTGACATAAATAAAGTTGGACTGACTGCATCAGAAAAGGCATTAATGATTAATAATATCTAAATGTCAGAGTTTCACTGAGCTTATCTCAATCAGCTAAGCACCTGGACCTTATTGGACGGTAAGCTGCCCTGAAGAGTCAACATCGAAATTTTTTGTTAGAGTTTTACATATTTTTGTAACCGTATAACTTATTTTCATGAATAAGGGGACATCCATAAATTACGTGAGGCGTTTAGGGGGGGGGGGTCGAGCCGAATCTCACCAAATCTCACGTGGGGAGGGAGGGGGTCTCGGCAAATATCACGTAATTTTTTTCCCGCAAGAAACAGTGTAAAATTGCGAGAAAACTGGGTTAAATTAATAGTACAGGTAAATTAATCCGAAAAAAGCGATATAGCGGAAATAATTAGGTACAGGCTGAAAATTGACAGATAGCTTACTTTTAGGGTTCTTAATAAGGGGTTATAAAGTCTTTCGATTTTCTACTCCCGGAAGCCCACTTTTTAGGGGGTTTTAGCCCTCATAATGGGTATTTTCGATTCTTCTGCAATTTCTTTTGGTTTATTTCTTAATATCATGTTGTTTTCTTCAATTTTAAGTGCAATATCTGTAAATGAGAAAATCTTTAAAATCGTCTTTTTGGACCCGCACTTAGATTACATTCACGAAAATCTTGGTGCAGTATCAGATGAACATGGTGAAAGATTTTATCAATACATATTGCACATAGAGAAGGATTCATTAATATATAAAAAGTATACGTGATACTATTACTATATTTCGACTCAATAGCAATTGGGTGTAAAAATACCATCCAACTCCAACATCCAAAAAAAGTAATGAAAATATTTTAAATATCTAGGAATGAAGAGAGTATGGCGTGATGAAAATTCTTATTATTTTATTCAATGGCCTGGGAAAAACTGGGAATGTATAACGTATACATTGACTTATACGACCATCTTTAGACAGATTGCGACCCTACGCTGAACTAGTGTGGGAGATTAAGCTGGAACAAAAAAAGGCCCAGAAGCCCAATTGAAAAACCTGGAACCTAATGCCCTCCTAAGTATCTCAAGTGCATAATGTATCACAATGTAATCCTACTGCAATAATAGAGATTATATTAAGAATCGGCTCTTTTCACATCAGTCAGAACACATGCTATCTGCGGTGCATTTTCACTATACAAAAAGCAGACATTTACACCAGGGGATATTAGTCATCTAAGCATCTAACAGGATTCTAATTTTGAATCGACGAATCTGCTCCGACATACTAGAGGCCAAGATAGATTTTGAAAACCTTGTGTTGTGAATACTGAGAGCTGTGAAGAATGGAAGTCTAACAGATCCGCACTTCTTGAATCTATATCCTGGTGTACAGGTGGCTCAAACGCCAATTTGAGAAGCTGTCTTTGCCTTTCTAAGGCCTGGGTCATTCAGTCACAGGATTTTTACACTAAGGTTAAATCTATAGAAGAATGCTCCGAAATTTCTATATCTCCATCTTTACAATAGTATTGTGAATGACTATGCATGCCATAATTGTAAGTTTTACCAAAGACAACCTTCGTATGCCAATATAATGTAAAATACGAATTTTTTTTAAATTCCATATGCTTGCTTTACAAATACACGAGTTGAGCTCAAACTAAATTTGAATTTTTTCTGTTCTCTTGTTAATAAACCATTATCCCTGTAAGCCATCATGAGATTGATTTCCAAAGGATAGGTAGTTTATATTGGGTTCACGCCGAGCTGGTGCTGGTATGATTTTGTTGTATTGTTCTTCAACACAAATTATGTTTTTTTAAACGCAAACAAGCACAGATTAACGTATTTACACTACAAATACGCATAATAGTGTAAATCCTAGAAATGTTTTAAAATTTGAAAAATCTCACGTTAGATTAGGGGGGGGAGGGGTTCGAGCCAAATCTCACGACATCTCACTAACGGGAAGGGGGGTCGAAAAATCACCGAAAACGCCTCACGTAATTTATGGATGTCCCCTAAGGAAGCAGCGTACGCAAAATACTCACACCTATCTAAAATAGTAAAAGTGATGGTTCCACCCTACCAACTTCTAAAGTCATGAGTCGTCCAAAGACACCATTTTGGTTCAAGAAACTTTCCTATTAGACTAAGAGCCCAGGCCCGCCAGACCTACGCCATTTTCTTAAAGCTGATATTTCTTATATACATAGGGCGCTTTCAAAAATTCTGCAGCAGTCGGAGTAGTCGACTGTTCAAATATTCTGAAGTTAAATTTTTTTTTTTTTTTTTTTTTTTAATTTAAGTACAATTTACCAACTTAAATTATTATCGTCAGGTACAGTATAATTGGGGTAGTATATATGCAGGCTATTTATTTTTATGTACAATAGTCCTTATTATAATTTTTACATTAATAACTATTGGCAACTTAAACATAGCTACTATTAGTGGGGTGTTCGTAGGGATCTGAGTATTTTCTTACAGGATACCTTGTTGAGTGAAGGGGAGAAACAGGAGCTATGACTATTAAAAACCATACAGCATCTGTTGACGGGCTCGTTCCTAGCGTAATCGGTACGGTGTGGGTATTCCCTAAGTAATTTAGTGTGTCGTGTATGCCGGACTTCATCATTTTTGATCTTGTCCGACAGAAACTGCACATTAAGTTTTCCACTTAGGACGTCAAAGGCAACGCAAGATATGAGCAGTTTCCTCCTGCTAGATAACGGCATGAGATCCAGGACTTTCAACCTGTCCAAGTAGTGCGGTAGGGTATGGTAGTCATGCGGGTCGTGTAGATTTCTCAGAGCAAAAAGAAGAAATCTCTTCTGAACTGATTCGATCCTGCTGCTGCTTACTTGGAATATAGGATCCCAGATGGGACACGCATATTCCAGGATAGGGCGGACTAGAGAACAGAAGAGTGATTTTGTGACCCATATATTACTGAATTCTTTGGCTCTCCTCTTTATGAAACCAAGAAGTTTGTTGGCCCTGGCAGTAATATTATCGTAGTGCAGGTTGAAATTAAGTTTCTTGTCTAGGACTATGCCTAGATCTACGATATGATCAACCTGATTCAACGGGATGCCGTTGAGATAGTATAACTGCTTCTGTGTGTTTCTTCCGCCGGAGAAGGTTATTGCATGACAGTTGCAATTTGTTCGTGGTGCACCAGTCTTGTAGGGCATTGAGTTTCGCCTGCATGAAGGAAACATCAGTTTCGGTCTTAATGACACTATAAATTTTGAGATCATCCGCGTAGAAGAGGTGTGGAATATTTACTAATTTCTCCGATAGATCGGAGATGAAAATATTGAAAAGAAGAGGACCAAGATGACTACCCTGAGGAACGCCAGAGGTTACTTCGATCTCCTTAGATAGAAATCCTTGGAATCTGATTACCTGCGTTCTTCCGTTCAGATATGATTTTAACCACTCCAGGGCAGAACCTGATATTCCAAATTTTAATAATTTTGCAATTAAAATGTCATGGTCCACACGATCGAAGGCCTTGCTGAAGTCAGTGTACACAGCATCCAATTGATGGCCGCTCTCCATACTAACAACCGTGTTGTTGTTCGTTCAGGTATGGGTCGATAAGAGGGGCAATCTTGTCATAAATAAGTTTTTCAAAAAGCTTAGGAATAGATGATAGAATGGCAATGCCCCTATAGTTGTCCACCAATTTCTTATCACCGGATTTATAGATTGGCGTTAGATAGGATTTCTTCCATAGCTTCGGAAACTTTCCTAGCGATAAAGATTTGTTAAAGATAAGATAAAGCGGAAATACGATATGTTTTGAGCAGCACTGCAAGAAAATAGGAGGGAGATTGTCTGGACCACTACCTTTTTTGATGTCAAGATTATTCAGACCCGTCATGATCTCGTCGACAGAAAGTGATATACCATTTACAAGGGAGGTGTCAGTGTGCGAATCAGTTAAATCGTCTGTTGCACTGGACATGAGGCTATAAGTTTCAGCAAACTTAACGGCGAACATGCTACAAATTTCTTTGGGGCACGAGGAGTGTGTTCTACCATTCGTCATTGTCGTTGGGTAGCCCGAGGTCTTTCGTTTAATATTAACGTAATCAAAAAATTTTTTGGGATCACTTATGATGTTATCTCCAACAGAATTAATATATGCAGTGTGGGCCTGGTGAGACCTAAGAGTAAATTCTGATGCTAGCCTAATGTATTCAGAATTCAATCGCTCGTTTACATATGTGTTATTTCTGATGATATTATATAATTTATTTCTTTGATTACGTAGAGATCTAGTATCTCTATCCAGCCATGGTTCCGATACTTTATCCCTTTTTCTAATCTTGGGTACATATTTGTCGATGATATTGAAAATGATAGCATAGAAGCATGAAACTATCTCGTCAAGCACATTACTCGATAGCCTATGTTCCCAGTCGACTAGGGATAACTCGAGGCCAATACTGTCCAAGTCTGCATTCTTGAAATCATAAACAATTGTATTGTTATATGGTGTACGATGATTGCGGATAAAGGAATTGAGCTCGAGCATCCATGCGGAGTGGTGAATAGAGTTAGTAAAAAGGTTATCCTCCTCGGAAACGGGTAGAATATTAACCTCATCGTATGAATTGGTGAAGATAAGATCCAGCCATTTACCACAAGAATTCGGTTGACCGATAATTTGGTGTAGATCATTCCCGTAAAAGGTGTCGATAAGCTTTATATCGACGGCATTAATGGCATTAATAGGAAGTAATTTATCTTCTTCGTCGGGGATGAAAGAAATATTCGGCCGGTTAAAGTCACCTAGGATGAATATGACGTCATTACCGCAGAGTGCGTCGTTAACGTCCTCCACTATATGTAATAGATCATCGTAATTTGATTCGTCTGAATTAGGGGGGATATAGAACGTACTGATGAATATATGTTTCAGGTCAGATTTGATACGTATAAAGACGTGTTCAAAAGATTTTGAACAATTAGTCGTGATCAATTCACTATTTAAAGAGTCTTTGACAGCTACAAGCAGGCCCGCCGCTAGCCGCTTCAGCGCCCGCGTGCAAAAAAGACAATGCCGCCCCTCCGTTGTCTTGTTTTTTCTGAGAGCTTGTTCTCTTCTCTTTAAGAAAAATCGATTGAAGGAGCATATTTTAAATTAAAAATCTGAAATTTGATTACGTTATTTAATGATATCTCATACATTCAATAAAATTTATTAAAAAAACATTGAACGTCTTGTATTCGAGTAATTAATATTCAAAATTCAAGTAAAGTGTCGAGTAAAAATGATATTTAAACGTGGGAATTTATTGCACATAAAAATGGATTTTTCTTTCTCCATAACTAGACATCAAAATGCTTTAAAATTTGTCAATTTTTATTTACAGAATAAATTTGATTTCTATAGTACGGTCATTTGGTTCTAAAAAAAGGGGGTTACCTGGAAAGTTTTCCGGGAGTTTTGAAAATTTGTAATTTTATAGATTTCGATGTGCTCTTTCCGAATTTCAACTTTGACACCGCGTATCTTTGCCGCTGGCGCCGCCATGTTGGAAAAGTGGCGCCTAAAAGCAGTTTTTTGACAATGTCGAAATGAGAAGTTCGCGGGTTAATCGTGACAATGACGACGTAAAAAAACTAATTGACTGGTTGTGCAACCATCCACCTTTTCCAGAATTAAAGTAAATCATGTCAATAAGCACTGGAATTATCGGAGATGAAAAGATCAACTGTCACATGCCTAAAGAAATTGGTAGTGCTGGCATTTCTAAAATCATTGGCAACGATTTCTATACCGTAAAATTCAAACGGAATGACCGAATAAAATCACCTAGTATTTTGAATTCAGTCATCCGGATAGAAGGCGACATTGTCCCGATTAATCCTTTACGAATTTTCCAAAGAATGTGCATGGCAAAAGATTGTGAAAAGGAACTTGAAAATTTTCTTACGTACAAACTTGCTCCATTTCCTTTAACCCTTTTCAATGACGAAGGCATGCGCAAATGTATTAAATCTTCTATGTATAAGGCATTTGAGCAACATTCTGGAGATTTAAATTTTGAATATACGATGTATATCATTGACGGAGGTTACTTATTACACCGAGTCATTTGGCATCGCGGTGAATCGTTTCCATCCATTTGCAATAAATACGTTACCTACGTTCGTTCGAACTATAGGTACATCCAATGCCATATCGTATTTGACGGATATCCGGAAGATGTAGCAAATCGTAGTACCAAATATGTGGAGCGATCCTGACGATCACGAAAAACTGCTTCAGTAGACATACTTTTTGACGAGACAATGATTCCAACTGTGTCACAAAATAAATTCCTGGGCAATGAGGCAAACAAGAACCGCCTCATTGGAATGTTGAAAAAAAAAATTTGAGTCGGAAAGGAGATATTGTCAAAAAACTGCTCTTAGGCGCCATTTTTCCAACATGGCGGCGGAAGCGGCAAAGATACGAGGTGGCAAAGTTGAAATTCGGAAAGAGCACATCGAAATCTACAAATTTTCAAAACTCCCGGAACTCTTTCCAGGCAAAACTACCAAATGACTGGACTGCTATCTGCACTGAGAGACATTTTTAGTTACCACAACCATACGGCATCAAATAAATATATTTAGTTACTAAATATATTTATTTGATGCCGTATGGTTGTGGTAACTAAAAATGTCTCTCAGTGTGGGGAATTTAATTTTACATTCTCTGTCCTTATACTATACTATTTTCAGAGATCGATCCATCTTAAGTGGTTTGAAACTGCACACGTTTTCGGTTTATCGGTTTATTTTTTAAGGAGATCAATACTTGGAATTGTTATGGCATTATAAAAAGAACCTAGGTGCAAATGATGGAAATGAGTTCGATAACGAGATTGTTGTGTTTGCCGCCCCCCTGAAAATGCCGCCCGCGTGCGGTGCACGCTCTGCACGCCCGCACCCAGCGGGCCTGGCTACAAGGACTCCGCCTCCTCTTGTGAGACCAGTGGAACTATAGTCTCTATCGCACCTGAAGCAAACAGAGCAGGCATTTGAATTCGTTTGCATTTGACTGCTCCGACTGCTGCAGTCTGCTGAATTTTTGAAAGCGCCCTAGAGTGATACGCAGTTACGAAAGTATGCACACTCGCTAGCCCGGATAATGTGCCCTTTTTTAGATAGAGGAGTTGTGGGTAAAAAAGGCGTAAAATTGGTCCCGACAAGAGCCATACGTTACGGAACATGGCAATCCTACTTTCCTGCATCCACTTCCCATCATCCACCTCTAAGAAATGCCAACTGGAGATTTTACAGCGGGATTCTCTATATTTTGGGGTCACAAATAATTGCTCAAAAGTCCATAAAGCCAACTGACCGGCTACTCAAGTTACGGAGGGCTAAAGGACACAAAAATCAATTTTTCTTAAATATCGCGTAAGTTTTCTGTTTTACGTTAACTTTGGCTAAATAACATTTATTCGATGGACTTTTTTGTATAGGTAAATGTTAAGTACCGTCGTTACTCCAACGATCTACTAACAATTGACCGACTTGAGGGAAATTTCCGTCGAGCTATTCGCGAAATAAGGCCACAAACAAAATTTGGCTAACAGAATGGGCCACTGCCAAGCCCGCTGGCGCAGCCGTTTGGGTGAAATTGTTTTACATAAATAATCGGAAGATATACTCTCTTCAATAAAGCAGCATTCATTGAAAAATATTAAATGGTGTAGTTTTACTAACAATTTCAAAAAGAAACTAACAGATGGCCACCCTTTTTATAAGCACCGAAACAGGCTGAAACTGTTGAAATCTCGACGGGCTTGTAAGCTGATAGCGTCTGGGATCTCATTCATAACGCTGCCACAAGCATACACAACAAACGCATGCACTGGTATGGGATAATGGGGTATGCGTTGCTCCACAGCTTGCCACCTAGATTTCTCGAAAACTATTGGTTCTACGTAAATTTTGTAATGCACATTTTCATGCAGATTTGTCCCATGAACAAATTTTACGTAAACCCGATAATTTACGAGATATTTGAGAAAAACTGATTTTTGTGACCTTTGGCCCTCCGTAACTTGAGTGGCCGGTCAGTTGGCTTTATGGACTTTTGAGAAATTATTTGTGACCCCAAAATAAAGAGAATCCCACTGTAAAATCGCCAGTTGTATTTTTTTAGAATTTTGGCCTTTTTTTGTATAAAGTGACTGGGCTATTAATAAAATCGGCACCAATTTTCCTTAGATCATAGTGGTCCAGTGGCGGACTAAGCCCGTCAGAGGCCCGGGGCGGCAAAGTTAAATGAGGCCCTCAGTCTAAGAAGTCGATGTAATTTTAGAAGCCTTTTATTCAGTTGCCATTTGTAGGGACAAGTGTGTGTATATGTTTATTTCCCAGTAGGAAAAGCATTTAATTACCCATCGATTCCGAAAGTCGTACTAAAGCCAAGTGTCCACTATAGAGTTTTTTCGGTAGAGTGTAGAGCGTAGAGTGTAGAGTTCTACCTGTAGTATGTACACTACAGCGCTTCTTTACCACTCCACCGCCCGTAGAGTTGCTCTAGAGAAATTTTGAGTAGAGGTCTACCACGAGCTCTGTAACGGTCGGTTATTTACCGATAGTTTCTCCCTTTGATAGTCCCCCATCTATTGGAAATTTCAGGCTTTATGAATAAAATTACTTCATAAAAAATTGGAAATTTTTTAAAAAAAAATATATTCAAGTAGTCGAAAAAAAAAATTTTTTTTGGGCTTGGGAAAAAAACAAAGTTTTGAGAGGAGAGTCTGTGATTAATTCTTGAGGAAGGAAGTCCGTCTTGGATAATTAGAGGGTCTTGCCTAATTTAAAGGAACTTTTGCATGATCGGGAGAATTCCATCTAATTCAATCTCAAAAAAAAAATATTTAGAGGAAGATTTGTGTAATCGAAGATATTCATAGAATCCAGACGTGGGTTCAGTGTGTTTTGGAGCCGGACGAGCTAGGCTGGACTGTATTGAACTTTTGAAGAGGTGTTACTCACTCTGCAGGGAGTTATACTCACGAGAAAAATTCACCAGAACAAGCGGATAATAGAAATTTCTTGCTGAAATCTCTTGGGAACGCGGACGTTTCGCCGAAGAACAACTTTCCTGAACGGAAGCACAAGAAGAGAAGCAGCCTAGAAGAAAACTCTTTAAGGTATTTCGGTATTCGTTTAGTTCTATTGTGTGCGACGAGAAAAAGCACACGAAGAAGGCGGTTGTATATACATTCCGTATATATATATGTACTTGTGGTTGCTTAAGCCCCCGATTGGCCATTCATTTTAGGGCCGAAAGGAGACCTTTTTGAAACAGTGACCTCACTGGAGGAGCGACCAGACGAAGAAATCGTGGGAGATCTATCTTGGCGTATTGTATGTCGAATGGTGCTACTCAATAGAGCGAGCGTGTAGTGAGAGCGTTGGTACTACTTCCCACATCAAGATCGAAGTTTTGTGTTGATCTAGACTGCTAGGCATATTTGGAAGCTCTTTCTTCATATCTTGAGTTGTGTGTGCAATTTGTCAGGTGGCAGTTTCAGATTCTGCCAGTTGTGAAGCGAAAGGTGCTTCATCCTTACTGAACCGGAGCCCGTGACCTGAGGAGACGGTTTAAAAAAAAAAAACAGATCAAAGAAAAGCTTAATTACTGGTACAACTGCTAAATAACATTGTTTTAATGTTGTTTTCGTCACCCCCTGAAGATACAGTTCGGTCTTCGCATTTGAGTTATTATATTTTATCTTATTCGCATTTAATTAATTATAATTTAACTATATTCAAATTTGATTAATTATATTGAAAATTTATTTATCCATATATATACACATACAATTATCTTAATCAATTATATACAGTTTACATATATATATACCATTTTGGGAAGATAATATAGTCCTCTTCTATTATCTTACTGGTCTTCCTTAATATGTATATTCCCCCTCAAATATTTACTCATATACACTAATTACTTAACACACAAAAAGAAGTTGTGATAGCCACTATTTACAAATGTTAGAATATTTAACACATAATTATATATGCATACCATAAGTATCATACTCTTATATCTAACCATTTCTTAAATTATAATCTGGTATAATCTGGTTACAATTATATATAGCACCTGCCCTTAGTTATAAATTTTATCGGTTGGTTTGGTGTTGTACGAAAGAAAAGAATCCTCGACTGGTACCAGCGCGACGATTGGTTTGTTTCCTCCCGTTGTTGTATTAACGTTATTATTGTGTGGTATTAGTTGACTGTGACCACCTTACCTAGATTGTAGGAGTATTGTTTGTTTGAGTTACGTCTACTATTTAATGCTAACTTACCTCAATTTTGTTGATGAGTAATTGTATGATATTGTAATTATTTCAAAATATATTTGTTGTAAATTCCTTTAACTCCTTTAGTATTAATAGGCATGACCACCTAAGGGGATAAATTGTCCAGGATGGTTGGGTTGTGCTTTCTCTCCATGGTCCTCTCAAAGTCGCGTTGAACATTTACAGGTCCACCAGGTCGATGGAAACGTCCAGCGATGAATCTCTCTGGCTAACCTAAGACAAGAACGATATGAAGAGATATCCTTTTAAACAATAGGTAAGTGGTGAATCATAGTTGTTGAGTCCCGGTCACACACCCCCACGCCCCCACCGGCGAGCTAGCGTACCCGTGTGGCCGGTTTAGCATCCCCTACAAACATTTAGGAACCTAGGGAGGATGTAGTCTTTTAAAAATTATTTTTATGTTTACCCAATCTTGATGGCAGTAGCCTTGCTGTCACCAGCAAGGAGCTCCATTGAGACGGTACATAAAATGGCGCCCAACGAATGCTTTCATCACAACGTTTTTGGCAACCAAGTTTCGATAGTAAATTACGGCACACATTTATTTTTTAAATGACGCCCCAAATTCTGGTAACTTATTAAAATTATCTTTGACTATGGTTCACCACCACTGCCTCTTTTTACAGATTCGTCTCTGTTGTCTAAATTCCGTGTGAATTTTATGTTGCTTTCACTTTTAGATTGTCCCGTCTTATGTTATCTTCTTCGCTTTAGGCATTCTTGAACTAGGCTTACTTACCGGCACCGCTGGCTAACAAGCGTATGACCGCTTGGCCATGGGTGAAGGCTGAGTCGGGAGTTCTTTTGTCCTGTGTTTTTGCTCGTCGTCCTGAGTATCAGGCGTCATACCGCCTGCCAGTGCTTCGTTCAGTGGACAGGATCCTTGTTACTTTTTGCTGATGGACGTTTGAGTTGTAACTCGGGCATAACCGGCTGAGGTAACAGGCGTGCTATCGCCTGCCCACTGCGCCCCGTGGACATCTTTAATCCAGTCAGTCCCCTCAAATTCTTTTTTCTTTTATTTCAATTTAGACAATTCGTCGAAATCTGGTAAGGGATGTGGTCACTTCAGGTGAACCTCTATGAGGCCGCACAGGCTTAACCGTCTGGCTAATCACTTGCGCCCTGTGGACTTTTGTTGAGGGACATCCGGCTACTTCCTTGTGCTTTTATTGATTTTCTCTCCAGTCTGTCTCCACTGCTGATTGATTTTCCGTAGTGTAGCTCAGTTGTGGTTGGACAGCGGAATCAAATTAAAATTTTTATTATTTGCGAAGCAGATTTCCTTGTCTTTTATGTGGAGGTAGACTCTTCATGTCGTTCAAGTAGATGAAGACGTGTGGTGCTTCCGGTGTTGTCGATGGCGTTCGGTGTTGGCTATGTCTCATAACTACCACCGACTGACCCCGATGACCTCGGCCACCGAGACTCCTGGGGAGAGAGATTTTTTTTTTCCAACCATCCTGGAACTTTGACTTATTGAATTACACCAGAACATTTTAAAACAAATAAAAACTATTTTACACTTTAATTTTTCTCAGCTATTGTACGGTTTGGATTATTGCGAGTAGCATAACTATTGTTAGTCGACTTACGGAATTTTCGTTCATTAGTATATTTACAAGTACCGTAGTAGTACCGACTTGGTCATCATTTTTGTTAATTATTGGTTATATTGTTGAGAAATACTATTTTGTGTATCGGTTGTTGCTGTAATTTTTGCGCTAGTGTAGTGCCCCTATCTTGCACGGGTATCGTTTATAAAGTGGATAGCATCCCGAAGACGTCCCCATTCATAGTCATTTTCGGATTTCTTGGTAATACGTCGTATAAATGGAATTGAGAGGCGGAAAGAAAACCGCTCTCGCCACTGGCGAAAGCGACCGTCCAGGCGAATCACACATCGACCCTGATGAGTCGTCACTTTCCGAAGCAAACGATCCCACCTCGGAGGAACAACTCCAACAGGTACAACGGGAACTAGAGGCACTGCGGGCCCAACAGCGTGCTGCGGAGATTCCGATACCCCCCCGTATGGATCGACACTATCCCCCGGCTGAGCCCGTACATACCGACAGCAGAAGGGAAGCGTCAACCGGATCCTATCGCCGCAAGTCTCCAGTTACAACCTGGAACATCAAGTTTTCCGGTGATAACCCTGCGCTGTCGGCAGAAGAATTTTTGTTCCGGTTGGAGCTGAGGGCACGCGACGAGTGGGTCAGCCAGACTGAACTATGTCGAAACATTTCGGCTTTACTCACAGGCCGAGCCGAGGACTGGTACTGGTCCCAGTTCCGCCGCCAAGTCCGTGACCCAGATTGGGAAGGGGTGAAGCTTCACCTCACAAGACAGTTTAGGAGTCGCGAATCAGATTTTGAGCTGATCAAACGGCTCTTAGAACTGAGACAACATGGCAATTCCTATGATGAATATGTCGCAAAAATATTGTCGGTGTATAACCGAATGTCCAATCCAATGCAGGAGGTGGAGTTGGTGGACATAATCTTGCAGAATTTGGACGCACCTTTAGGGTCAGTAGTGATAGGTCAACGTTTCACAACCATGCATGAGTTGCGGGAAGTCTGCGTTCGAGCTGAACGCTGGCATAGGCAGAAACGTCTGGAACGAAGGCCCGATCGACAAATACACGAGATTGACTATTCGACAATGAATGAATCGAATTCATTACCACCGGACGCATCCTCGCAAGGAGTAGATGAGATGACAGCACCGCGTCCGTTCCCGACGAATCCACGACCTTTCCGTTGTTGGAATTGTCAGCAGCAGGGTCATCCTTTTATGGACTGCCCATCGGAGACTCGTGGTCTGTTTTGCTACAAGTGTGGCAAGCCAGGAGTCGTGACCCCAGTCTGTCCCACCTGTCAGGGAAACCGGAGCAGGGGTGCGAGACCATACGGGAGTCCGCGCCCGAGCTAAGCTCGCCCGTTATTCCCTCGCCCACTTCATATATACCTGCTACGTCTACCATCAGCGACTTTACGTCAACTGAGGCTCTTCCATCTTTTCCCTCCGAGGAGGTCAGACTCTCCTTTATTTCCCGTTGGAAGAGATATATCTCCACTCGTGCCCGCATCTTTTCGGAGCCACCTTTTGTGGACTCCCTGCATTCTCGGCATACCCCTCCCCAAATTAGAGTACGAGCTAAGGAGAAGCGACATCTTTCGCAGAAACTTGTTTCTGCTTTCATCTCTGACTTGTCGGATCCTCGTCCTTTTACTAAGGTCACCTTACTTAATGAGGAGGTGAATGGTTTATTGGACAGTGGCGCCAGTATCAGCTGTCTGGGAAGAGATGCTGAATCCTTTCTAGCCAATCATCCCGAAGTGACAGTCTACACTTTGCACACTGCGTTGCAAACTGCTGACGGGGCTTCACAAAGAATTTGCGGTTACATCCGGGTTCCGGTCTCCTGTGGAGGACGGACCCGTGTTGTGACTATCTATGTGGTGCCCAGTCTCAGCCAGAGACTGTATCTAGGGATCGATTTTTGGAAACTTTTCAGCATCGCTCCCCAATTAGTCTGCGAGTTAAACGCCTCAACTGCGTCTACTAACATGCACGACTTAACGTCCTTGCAAAGCGAGCAGTTGGAGCGGGTCAAGGCCAGGTTTCCCTCTTTCGATGTCTTAGGACTGGGAAAGACCCACCTGGAAGAACACACGATAGACACTGGTGACTCAGTTCCCATTAAGCAGAGGCATTATCCTGTCTCACCCGCTATTCAACATTTGATGTATGGCGAGTTGGACAGGATGTTGGCTTTGGGGGTGATTGAGCCATCGAACAGTCCCTGGAATTCTCCAGTGGTGTTAGTTCGTAAACCAGGCAAGGTCCGCCTGTGTCTTGACTCTCGCAAGGTTAACAGTGTCACTGTCAAAGACGCCTATCCCCTTCCACACATCGATGGTCTTCTTGGTCGTCTTCAAGACACCAAGTTCATCACGAGTTTGGACCTTAAGGATGCTTTCTGGCAAATTCCCTTAGAGGTGAAGTCGCGAGAGCGGACAGCTTTCACTGTCCCCGGTCGTCCCCTGTACCAGTTTACAGTTATGCCTTTCGGCTTGTGTAATGCCCCACAGCGCATGTGTCGCTTGATGGACAAGTGCATTCCTGGACATTTACGTGAGAACGTCTTTGTCTATCTAGACGACCTGCTCATAGTTTCACCGGACTTTGACTCCCACTTAAAGCTTTTGGACGAAGTCGCCAGCTGTCTCCGTCGTGCGGGGTTGACACTCAATCTGGCTAAAAGCAAATTTTGTGTGACTGAGGTCAAGTATCTCGGCTTCATAATTGGTGATGGGACACTGAAAACCGATCCTAATAAGGTGACGGCCATCACGGAATTCCCGACTCCGAAGTCTCATAAGCAGACTAGGAGGTTCTTGGGTATGACCGGATGGTACCAGCGTTTCATCCCCAATTATGCTAGCGTGGCTTCCTCAATCACGGATTGTTTGAAGACAAAAACTTTTAGTTGGAATGATGAGGCCCAGCAGGCGTTCGAGACTCTGAAAAAGCTGATGACGGAAGCTCCTCTTCTAGTCACTCCAGATTTTTCTAAACCTTTTTATATTCAGTGCGATGCCAGCAGAACTGGTGTAGGTAGTGTGCTCTTTCAAAAGGACATGGATGGAGGAGAACATCCGATTGCTTATATGTCCAAGAAATTGAACGGAGCACAGCGAAACTATACCATTACTGAGCTCGAGTGCTACGCAGCCGTTCTGAGTGTAAAAAAATTTAGAGCTTATGTGGAGGGACAGGCTTTCACAGTCATTACTGACCATGCAAGCCTGAAGTGGCTCATGGGCCAGAAGGAGCTCAACGGACGTTTAGCCCGGTGGAGTCTTAAGCTTCAGTGTTTCGATTTTACGATCGAACATCGTAAAGGCACCCACAATGTGGTTCCTGATGCCTTGTCCCGCATGGATTGCGTGGACGACCTGTCCTTATGTTTCGACGTGGACTTAAATGCCACGTCCTTCAAATCCCCTGATTATCTGCGTCTGGTTGAACGAATCAGGCAATCCTCACCGCAGTTACCAGACCTACGAGTTGAAGATGGGTACGTGTTCCAGCGTACATCCCCACGTACTGGAGACTATGTTGCGGACGACCTAACCTGGAAGTTGTGGGTTCCAACGGAACTGACCACGCCTCTGATCGAGTCGGCTCACTTGCCACCTCAAACCTCTCATGGTGGAGTAGGGAAGACTCTAACCCGTCTTAGAGTTAAATACTTTTGGCCAGGTATGTCCAAACAGGTGCGGGAATTCATCGCCAACTGTGAGATCTGCAAGACCACCAAAGCCCCCAGTTCAGTACTTCGTCCACCTATGGGTAACCCCATGGATGCTTCGAAGCCGTTTCAATTTCTCTACGTAGACTTCTTGGGTCCTTACCCCCGATCGAAGAAAGGCCACACAGCAGTGTTTGTCGTCTTGGATGCCTTCACTAAATTTGCCTTCTTGCACCCCGTGTCCGCTGAGACCACGGCGGTGGCCGTCAAGTTCCTCGAGCAAACTATTTTTCACACCTTTGGAGTTCCTGAAACCATTTTCTCCGACAATGGTCGGCAATTCACCTCCAAAGAGTTTGCTAAACTGCTGAATGACTACGGCGTGCGACATGTGCGCACTGCAGTATATTCGCCTCACCCTAACGCTTCAGAGCGGGTGAATCGATCAGTCCTAGCCGCCATTAGGGCGTACTTAAAGGAGGATCATCGTGAGTGGGATAGACATCTCTCGTCCATTGAATGTGCTCTTCGTAGTGCCCACCACGAGGCGATAGGCATGTCACCGTATCAGGCCCTTTTTGGTAGCCATATGATCCTGCACGGATCAGCTTATCCCGTCCTGAAGAAACTGAACGTTTTCCAGGAGGGTGACATCGCTTTCTTGCCCTTGACGGACAAATTGCAGAAAATACGTGAGCGGGTCACGCTAAATTTAGCCGCCGCGCACACCAGGCATACCTCCCGGTACAACTTACGATGCCGTGTGGGCAGTTTTCGCCCTGGGGATGAGGTATTCCGGAGAACCTTCTGGGTGAGTAACAGAGTTGGACGTTTCAGTGCCAAACTGGCGCCCAAGTTCGTGAAAGCTCGGATACGAAGAGAAATTGGAACTAGCTTGTACGAGCTGGAGGATTTGGCTGGTAAGAGCATAGGCGTGTATCACGCTAAAGACATACGTCCCTGATTGCCCTCGAAGCAAACGCTCCTCGGAGTAGCCCTAAGAAGGCATCTCGCCGGCTTCACTGGTTATTAATAGGGTGCCTTAATCCGCTTAGGTAGCTTCCCTAGCGGATGGTACACCTCTTTGATTTTCGTTCAGTCTGAAGAACAACTCTCGGCGAATGGTGGTCCTGGCGATCCATCGGGGTTTGGTCAACGACAATGTGGTATTGCTGGAGACTGACCCGATGGACCGACAGGTGACCTGTTCGACGTGGAGGTCTGGATGATGGTAGAGACCCGGAGGGGGACAATGTGGTATTGCCTGCCGCCGGATCCCTACAACTCCAGACTTATCCTCCGAGAGACTCGTCAGACTGTCCATCTCTCACAATTTTAATTTTGGCAGCACGAATAAACTCTCACCGATTTTCTTTTGCAAAGCATTGTTACTAAATGCCCGGCTAGCTCTGCAGCTGGGGCTTGAGACTCTGAATCTCAGGGTGTGAGACGAGCCACCCATTGGCGCCAACCACTAATTCTTACAGCTGAAAAACCTTCCGTTTTTTTTTCGGCTCCTCACTGCCTCGCAAGTCGGCTTTGTGGACCCGAGGGTATGTAACGGTCGGTTATTTACCGATAGTTTCTCCCTTTGATAGTCCCCCATCTATTGGAAATTTCAGGCTTTATGAATAAAATTACTTCATAAACAATTGGAAATTTTTTAAAAAAAAAATATATTCAAGTAGTCGAAAAAAAAAATTTTTTTTGGGCTTGGGAAAAAAACAAAGTTTTGAGAGGAGAGTCTGTGATTAATTCTTGAGGAAGGAAGTCCGTCTTGGATAATTAGAGGGTCTTGCCTAATTTAAAGGAACTTTTGCATGATCGGGAGAATTCCATCTAATTCAATCTCAAAAAAAAAATATTTAGAGGAAGATTTGTGTAATCGAAGATATTCATAGAATCCAGACGTGGGTTCAGTGTGTTTTGGAGCCGGACGAGCTAGGCTGGACTGTATTGAACTTTTGAAGAGGTGTTACTCACTCTGCAGGGAGTTATACTCACGAGAAAAATTCACCAGAACAAGCGGATAATAGAAATTTCTTGCTGAAATCTCTTGGGAACGCGGACGTTTCGCCGAAGAACAACTTTCCTGAACGGAAGCACAAGAAGAGAAGCAGCCTAGAAGAAAACTCTTTAAGGTATTTCGGTATTCGTTTAGTTCTATTGTGTGCGACGAGAAAAAGCACACGAAGAAGGCGGTTGTATATACATTCCGTATATATATATATGTACTTGTGGTTGCTTAAGCCCCCGATTGGCCATTCATTTTAGGGCCGAAAGGAGACCTTTTTGAAACAGTGACCTCACTGGAGGAGCGACCAGACGAAGAAATCGTGGGAGATCTATCTTGGCGTATTGTATGTCGAATGGTGCTACTCAATAGAGCGAGCGTGTAGTGAGAGCGTTGGTACTACTTCCCACATCAAGATCGAAGTTTTGTGTTGATCTAGACTGCTAGGCATATTTGGAAGCTCTTTCTTCATATCTTGAGTTGTGTGTGCAATTTGTCAGGTGGCAGTTTCAGATTCTGCCAGTTGTGAAGCGAAAGGTGCTTCATCCTTACTGAACCGGAGCCCGTGACCTGAGGAGACGGTTTAAAAAAAAAAAACAGATCAAAGAAAAGCTTAATTACTGGTACAACTGCTAAATAACATTGTTTTAATGTTGTTTTCGTCACCCCCTGAAGATACAGTTCGGTCTTCGCATTTGAGTTATTATATTTTATCTTATTCGCATTTAATTAATTATAATTTAACTATATTCAAATTTGATTAATTATATTGAAAATTTATTTATCCATATATATACACATACAATTATCTTAATCAATTATATACAGTTTACATATATATATACCATTTTGGGAAGATAATATAGTCCTCTTCTATTATCTTACTGGTCTTCCTTAATATGTATATTCCCCCTCAAATATTTACTCATATACACTAATTACTTAACACACAAAAAGAAGTTGTGATAGCCACTATTTACAAATGTTACAATATTTAACACATAATTATATATGCATACCATAAGTATCATACTCTTATATCTAACCATTTCTTAAATTATAATCTGGTATAATCTGGTTACAATTATATATAGCACCTGCCCTTAGTTATAAATTTTATCGGTTGGTTTGGTGTTGTACGAAAGAAAAGAATCCTCGACTGGTACCAGCGCGACGATTGGTTTGTTTCCTCCCGTTGTTGTATTAACGTTATTATTGTGTGGTATTAGTTGACTGTGACCACCTTACCTAGATTGTAGGAGTATTGTTTGTTTGAGTTACGTCTACTATTTAATGCTAACTTACCTCAATTTTGTTGATGAGTAATTGTATGATATTGTAATTATTTCAAAATATATTTGTTGTAAATTCCTTTAACTCCTTTAGTATTAATAGGCATGACCACCTAAGGGGATAAATTGTCCAGGATGGTTGGGTTGTGCTTTCTCTCCATGGTCCTCTCAAAGTCGCGTTGAACATTTACAGGTCCACCAGGTCGATGGAAACGTCCAGCGATGAATCTCTCTGGCTAACCTAAGACAAGAATGATATGAAGAGATATCCTTTTAAACAATAGGTAAGTGGTGAATCATAGTTGTTGAGTCCCGGTCACACACCCCCACGCCCCCACCGGCGAGCTAGCGTACCCGTGTGGCCGGTTTAGCATCCCCTACAAACATTTAGGAACCTAGGGAGGATGTAGTCTTTTAAAAATTATTTTTATGTTTACCCAATCTTGATGGCAGTAGCCTTGCTGTCACCAGCAAGGAGCTCCATTGAGACGGTACAGCTCTACAGACTGAGTACACTGCAGATGCGTGTTTCTCTACTGTAGGGTCGTATGGTAGAGCGCGCAACTGCGGTCATCAACTTTTGCATGTCATTTCATTTCTCAGTCATTCAGAGATGCGTGCGTACATATATTGTGTAAAAATTTAAAGGAAATTAATAGAAATCAAAAAAATAATAAAATGAGTTTTCATCAAAAGAAGGGAAAAGAAGGATAGGAAATGTTGGGAGCGAGATTGGATTGCGAAAAGAAAACAAAACGCTGGAATGTATCGAGAATTATGGAATGAGCTCATGGAAGAAGATACATCTTCATACCAAAATTTTCTGCGTATGTCGTACTCGAATTTGGTTGTTGTTGAATACGCCGATGCAGTGCGGCGGCTGGCATATGTGCAGGGTGTGTAACTGCACAGGGCCGCGCGTGTTTGGGGCACCGCGAGCGAAGCGAGCAAAACATTTTTTGGCAATAAAAATCATTTGAATTCTTTATTTGCATTTTTACTTCAATGAATGGGTCATACAAATCAGCATATGGGTCTTATCAGACGAACTCGCATAAGGGGGCCTCGGTAGTCTAGGGAGTAAGGCGCCTGGCTACTATCCCAGAGGTCCCGGGTTCGAGTCCCGGCAGAGCCCCACGGTCCTTCGCCTTTCCCACCTTCGCTCCTGTCACAGCCTTCCGCTAGCATTGCCGCGCTCCACCAAGCGCATGTCATCGGTTGGTTGATGGGATTCAACTTGTTTCAGGAGGCATAACACTCCAGTAAGTTGTTTCTCATTGCCCCGATGCCAGAGTCGCGATAGAAATGGTTGGGATTATTAGGTGGTTGTGACAGTTCCTTCCTACTTCTCTCTTCCCCTTCACTATCTATCGACTAGAGCTTGCTGTTCGACATTGCACTCTATACGAAGAAAATAGATTGTCGACAGTACAAAGGGCTTTCCCTGAGCTCTAGTCTTCCACATAAAAAAAAAAAAAAAAAAAACACTAAATATTACATAGGGTCCATTTTCCATAATTCTGTCGCGGGGACGGGTCTTTATGACAGAAAATTTTTTTTGGAGACTCTGGGGCCCCTCGCTGAATTTTTGCACAGGGCCCCCAATTGTCTGGCCACGACACTGCGCCGATGTACAACAATTCGAAGCGCAGTCGAAACGCAAATAAGAATGCATACTGTAGAGAGAAAAACTCTATCAAACATGCTTGTTAGAGCGTAGAGCAGATGTAAAGCTCTACCAAACGCAAAAAAAATGCGTATACACTGTAGAGTTTTTTAGCAGAGCGCGTAGAGTGGGTGTAGAGAGCATGTGTAGAGCTCTAGACAGTGTATACACTTCTCTATGCATCTCTACGCGAGAGTTTTCTCTAGCTCTACGCAAAAAACTCTATAGTGGACACTAGGCAAGTTTACAAAAACTCCTCTTGCATGATACAACCGAGATGAAAATGGTCAAGAAGTATTGAAGTATGTATAAGCGATGTACAGGGTAACGATTCAGTAAAGACCCATTTTAATAATTACATGCTGTACTTATTTGTGTCTACGGGAACATTGTACGGACCTCCGACTCTAAAGTACCACTTAGGTAGGCACTGACCATATTATAAAAGCCTTGTTTAGGATTTGATCAAGGGAACTTGTAGACATTTGGAGACCCCCAGGAATCAGAGGCCCGGGCGGACCGCCCCTTCCGCCCCACCCTTAGTCCGCCACTGTAGTGGTCGTATAGAAGTAACGATTGATCCGTTTTCTAACATCGTAAGCGTAACATTAAACGAGAATCTACGATAGAGCCACCACATAATCCAAATTCCATTGCCTGGAATTTCTTGAAACGGAAATTTCAGGTTCAAGAAGATGAAGATCATATGCTTTATGAACTTCGGAAAAATGTGCAGATGGACTGCTCTAACAATTATGTACATCACCTCATTTTACGAGTATGGAAGCAATAAGACATACCAAATGAAGGCAGATTCATAGTTCCATTTTCAAATAAATGTAAGAACTATAGAAATATCGCGCGGTAAAACACAGAATATAAGATATTGTTCAACTTCCTGCCTCCAAGATTAGAAGCACTCGCCGAAGAAATCTTAGAAGATTATCAATGCTGATCCATACGAAGAGGTCCACCATAGATCATATTTTCACGCAAGGAATGTAATATACCTGTGAACTAACTGTATTCAGATTTTAAATACGCAAATGAAGCAAGATGTGTTATTTTTATTTTTGTGTGGCCGTTATTTCCCAAATTAAATATATTTATGAGAGGACTGGTAAAATCGATTACTTATATATCAAAAAGTATATTTTCACTTTAAAAAATTGTTTAACACTAATTTTAACGGGACTCTAGGGTTTTTCTTAAAGTTTTACATATCACCCTGTATTTTTGTAACCCTATGACCTATTTTCATGAGTAAGGTATCAGTGTACGCAGAATACTCCCATCTATCTAAAACTGTAAAAATCAAGGTTATACCTTATCAGCTTCCGTGAGTCTGTGAGTCATCAAAGTCAAAAAATTTTCAAATAACAAATATCTAAGTTGCGTTAAACAAAAGTTATTAACAAATTTAAAAAACGTGATTTTTAATAGTTTTTTGCATTTTTCTCTATATTTTGTGCTCTAACCCAGGGTTCCCAATCTTTTTTATATTGCGACTCCCTTTACAGGCTGTAATTTTTTTTGCGACGCCTTTCTAAAAGAAAATACTTGCGTGTAGCCCTAGCAGACATTAAGATTACTTTATTTATTATTTAATTAAAGAAAACTCCAAAGATTCTAGAATCTTAATTATTATTATTTATTAGAAAATGTAACAGTACAATCAATCCGTGTATGTCCACGAGTATTTTTGTTACATGTGGTAAATCCAGTTTTCCACCTTACTCTCGGTCTACACGACAGGGAGTTCACCATGAGTAAATTTCTTATGTCTTTACAAGGAGATATGAAAGTGTATGTAAATTTCAGAGCCAAGAAAGAAGAAGATTAGAAGTAAGGAAGCACATTGTGCATGTGTGTTAGTTTTCACGCCGAAAATTTTTGTTGAAAAAGTAACAACACTCTCCTCTTGCCGTTTCGCCCCTATGTTCTAAAAAAATCGCTTTTACCAGAGGTAACGAATCATCGTGGAGATCTGGCCATTGAGAAGGATGACCTTGCTTTTCTGAGCATAACTTCTCAAATCGGGGTTGACGTTTTGAAATCGAGCTCTCATTTCTTTTTTTAAATTGATTTGTGACCTGTATTTCGACTTGATTACTGCAGCTGCAGTTTCACACAAGGCTGTAGTGCTGAGAGTAGGATAATCCGGGGATACATTACTCCAAAATTGAAATTGGCTGTCTTTGTCGAATCGTAGTTTTAGGCTCGTATCACAAGATAGTTCTAACAGTTACTCTTCCTCGACTAATGAAAGTGCAGATGGGAGTGGCTCGATTGGAATCGATCTCTAATCCAGTCGTATTGATCAAGATGTTCTGGAAAATATTTATCAAAATGGGTGCATAATGTCGATTATTAATGCATAATATTGGATTAATATCAATCACAAGCTTGGCCTCAAATCTTGTACAGATTTTTCTTGCAGGAAGCCTTTCAAAACAGGAAAACAGTCAGTATTTCCATGCCCCTTTTCTATTTTTCTTTTCCATAAAAGCAACTTCTTTTGAAACGCTGCAATTTTATTTTCTACAATTTGCTCATTAATGTCTTCAGCTATGTCGTGAATGCCAAGACCAATCGTATTGTTAGAAAGAGGAATATTTTTTATTTCTTTAGCCGCCGATTCTCCAATCATCACTGATACCATATCAATCACTGCAGGTAAGATAAGATCTTCAGCAATCGTGTGTGGTTTTTTGCATTTGGCAATACGCTGAGCGACCTTGTAAGATGCAAGCAGTGCTTTGGAAGGAATAGATGCTCTGGGAAACAAGGATGTCTACTGATGTTTTAGTTCTCGCAATTTTCTTGCAAAAAAAACTCGCGGTTTTCCTTGTAAATTACTGTGAGATGTTTCTAAATGATGTTTCAATTTATTAGGGAGCCTACTTTCAGCCACCAGCACCTTATGATAAACAACCCATTGAGGTAGTTCCACATTTCCTTTGCTAACGTAGGTAAATTCAAAATCTAAATATTTGTAATATTTTTTGTATTTTTTTCGCTTTTCTTCAGTTAATTCACTACTCTCTCCTGAGTCTTCAACATATTTTGGATTTATTTGAATAAATTTATCCATTATAATTATACGAAGATTAAATTAAATACAACACACGCCCACGCGACGCCCTCAGGATAGTGCTGCGACGCCCCAGGGCGTCGCGACGCACAGTTTAGGAACCCGTGCTCTAACCTATAACTTTATATACATCAATCGAAAGATAATTTGAATACCTACAACTTTATAATTTGATTTTTTCGATCCGAGCTAAAGTTTTTTTGTTATTCGCAAAAAAGCGTTTTTTTCACTTTCCGGAATTTTTTAGGTTAGGTTCGCCATTCCAAATTCAAAAAAAAAACGCTATCTTTTTTAGAATTTTTTTTCCTATATAAGAACCATATTTTTGTTTCCTGATAGCAGTTATTAGATGGATTTGTGTAGATTGATTGGGCTAAATGTTTTGCCACCAGTTGTCGAAACGTTGGTAACTTTTTATCGTTCTTCTTCTGCGAAAAGTAATTCTGTGCCGGATTTTTCAGTTAATTCTACGGCCGTCATTTCTAAAAAAGGGACACAATAAATGTTGTTTTTAAAACATTAATTATTTGAACTTACATTTTTTTATTCAAAGCAATTTTCCTCCAAAGCTTGCGCCTCGAAGACAAAACTGTTTCTATGTATTTCTCAGACATTATTCTCACTAAATAAAGCATTGCTTCTAAATTTGCGTTTGCTGCAGCCATTTATAATTTGAGATGAGATCTGTCATCTCAAACCAGAAAATATTTTGGATTTTCACTCCGATTGCTTATAAACGCATCGGGAGTTTCACTTCGGATTGAAGATCCGGTGGTAATGGTATCGGCTAGTTTTGTACAGAATGTGAAGGTTCTATAAGATTTTTCTTAAATTGTTTTCGCCGTCGTGGTCGTCGTCGTTTATTCCAGTATCCAAGGCAAGCTCATCCCGTTTTTTTATAGGTGAGGATATTAGTAACTGATAAATCACTACAACTCTATCTTCAAATCTAGTACATATTTACTTTATAAAAACAATTTACTATGGAAATCTATAAATTTCAGTAACATCGTCCTTATGTATGTGCACAAACACACTGTAGTACTTGAATATTAATGTTAAGTACTTGTTGAAGTGAAAGTTACTTGTTTTGTGTCAAAGTTAAAGCCAAGTTCGATGTGCATATTTCAGCCCAAGTGCAGCAATTGTACGGTGCTTCTTTATTCACCATTCATGACCGCAACTAGCGGGTGTGAGGCACACAATGCCTCACTTTCACAATAGACCCTTTTAAATCCAGTTTGCATATTCTGTCAGTCGCGATAAGTAAAGGAAATGGCATTCCCGCTCCGATATTATGACTGGCCTGAATTATCAACAAATCCTACGTCTCCTGCATTTTAGCCATTGTACCTCCACTGGAGCGTGATGAACATTAAATTACTTGCAGATGATTAGTTTCTTATATTTTAATATATTTTGATAAGAGAGGTTCGATTCAGGCTGTTAAATCATCTGAAAACTCAAAGAGAACGAAATTGAAAAGACCTGGCTGTTAAAATTCTGGAAGGAGCCTCACCTACACAAGTTTTGGGGGGTGACCGAACGTCGAGTGGACCTCGAAGGGCCACCGGTATATTTGGCAATTTTCGAGAAGGGCACAGGGTCTAAGTGTATATAAATTCGGCAGAGCTGGAAGGGTGAATACAGGTGTATACAAAAGCAGACATCAGGCTCTCTCTCATAAGGGCGAATGTTGCTGCACTGTACCTTATACAAAATGTACACTGTACACGGAGACGGAAGCCCTGGATGCTCTATAGTCCCGTTTGACAAATTCAAACTTTTTTTGAGGGTTTTTCGTCGTTATGCCACTTGGTTTCGCTCGGTTACCGGATAATTTCATATTTCATGAGTGCTCTGGGGTTGCTAGGCGGCTTCAGAAACTCATTTTGTTTCGTACCTGGCTGGGTGCCTTTAATGTATGGCGACGGCAATGGCGGGTTACTCATTCTGACCCCCAAACATACACCTGGGCCGATGTATACGACCTTGTACCTTTTCATATAGGTGACTGAAACTTGACTACCTTTAAATTAATCGCCTTGGTACCAATAAAAGGTTATATTAACATCGCCATCTTAGCTTTTTACTTCCCTGCGTTGCTTAACTAAATGCGATGAGGTAAAATTTGGCTTCACGACACAACGAATTCAGGTCGAATTATTACCAGAACATTATGGGGTAAGGGATAAGGGCTGCTTCATAATTTAATTGCTAATTTTTCCAACCGTCATTATCAGGAGTTTAGGTAATTATTCAGTTAGGCAACAGCCTTTTAGACGAGATGCTTGGAACACTCATAACCTCATAACTGATATACGATCGTCGAAGTCATTTCAAGTTTTTTTTTGGAGAAAGGGTCGTTTCGTATTATTTAAGGGTAGCACACCTTCATGTGTGTTATACAAAATAATTAAGGTTAATATTTTTATTACCTTCTTATTAATTTTTTTCTCGGCTTTAAGAAAGGATCAGGTACCCATGTTGTTGGAGCAGCATGGTTTCACGCATATGTTTGCCATTAATTAAAAGTTTAAGACTGCAAATGGCAGTCCCTTGTTATCGTTTTTAGTAGATTAATTAATTTCATGTCGGTTCTAATTGGTTTTTACATTAGAGTAGATTTTATGGGTGAACTGCTTCTCATGTATTTAAGATTCGCATTTATTTCAAAAGAGAAATATGGTGAAGGATATAAGAGTCTTATCTACATTGAAAAGGATGTGTTTTATTGGATGCTGGAAAAACGTATTTTTCAATTTTTTCCTTGTTTAGTGGATTAAAAAAAAATTACAGGATTGGGTAAGTTACGTGGGCAAATTATTAAATTCAAATAGAAAGCCAAGTAATGCTATAATTTTGCTATACTTAACGTTTAATAAATTTTAAAAGGCAAAATGCCTACAGGAGAAGGTGATCCCAACGTGATTCAAAAAGAAGGAAGCCGCACTCGCAAAGCTGGACGTTCTGCGCAGATCAAAGTGAAGGAATGGAAAAAAATAGTTCAAAAGAGAAGGCGAGAAGTAAGAAGAAAACAAAATGTATTTGTCTAAGGGGCTAAATACACGAGCGCTCCATCCCTGGTTTGGGCGGATGGAGTGCTCGTGTATTTGGCCCTTAAAGGTGCTGATAGACGATGAGAATATTCTCATGCAAATGTCCTCGCGAGAACAAAAATTCGTTCTCATACACGTGTAAATAGGCATGAGAATACGTTCTTTTTCTTATGGTGGTATTCTTAAGCGTTCTCATGAGAATCGTTTTTTCATACGTGTAAATAAGTGGCGTGAGAATATTCCCATTAAAAAGCGTGAGAATGCATTCTTTCCAACATGTCGGAAAGAACGAATGTTCTCTGCGATCTCATTTGCGATTTTCAAGTGCTTTGTTGTGGAAAAAATCAAACGAAAATTACACAGGCCAACGATGAAAAAACTTTTTTATGGTTTTGCCTGATTCTTATGTTTTTGGGTGTGCCGAGTCCAAAAACAATAGCAAAAAAGTCGTACCACCCAACATTTTTTCAGATTACAATAACAAAGATATCTAATTCGTGAAAATAAACCGCCTATTATAAACGGTTGTACAACTTGTGACGGAACAACCTGTATATTTTTATTTTTGTTCTTCGTGAAGGCAAAATTTTTTAAAAGATCTTGGAAATCCCCAAAAAGGACACAGGAAATCGGAAAGTCCTGAATGATATTCATTAATTAATGAGTTTATGTCAAAGGATACCGCAAAACGCCACATATATTCGAATGGGGCGGCAATTTGTCGTTTTGTCCGGAGCGGCGAAATCGCTAGAGCGGGCGGTGGTCTTACAACATACTAAACATTAATAAAATTACATCCTAAAATTAGTATTTGAAACGATGATATCATGTGGTGATAATAATGTCCACGATAGCTGAATACCCATGATTTCTTCACATAGTGGCCCCGATTTGTGTCTGACTGCACCGGTTTTCCTGAGGCAGCGTTATTTCTCCGAAATAAAGGATTATTAAGATGCCCTAAGGTGATATGGTGATTGGACTCAGATATAAAAAAAAACGAGAGGTAAACAAGATCAATTTATTCTTAAGATTTGAACAGTGACTCCATCTCAACTACAGGGAAGTTAACCTTAAGAAGTAGTTGATGAGAGGAATAATATAAAATATTCCATTAGAATTAAATTTTATTTTAAACATGTTACATCAGCACACCCATTGATTACATAATATTACCCGCACCCGTGTCACTTCGTCGTCAGTAAGAGTGAGTTTTCCCTTTGATGACATTTCTAGCCCTTAATAACTTCCATCAAGAAGAATTTGATTGCATTCACTAATGTTTCTTTTATTAACAAGGGCGAGGTGATAACAGAAAGTAAATGGCCTGATTTACCAGCAACACTGTTTGCCTCGGAACGTTATTTTTATCTGCGACTGCTATGGCTCCCCGCCTCCAGTATACTATCCACAAGGAGTTTTCTTCAGGACTCACGAAGTGTTTAGGTTTCTCAAAAACATTAATGTTAATAAATCCACTGGCCCTAATAATATTCTCTCTGTGGTCCTTAAAAATGTGCTTAACCTTTGGCTAAACCTCTGCTCATCCTCCTAGGCTTTTGGGCATCCTCCTAGGCACACACAGTGGGCCAAGTCGCTTCGAAACCTGGACATAGACAGAAAATCAATACAAAAACCTACAAAACTGTGTCCATATAGTTTTTTCGGGTCGCTGATTACGAATTTGATGTCGAAAATTCAAAATTCAAAATGGCGGATCCAATATGGCGGATCAAAAAATATAAATTTAACGGATTCGCGTGAGACTTTGGATATAAGGTATTTTGAGGTCACTGATTACGAATTAGATGTCAGAATTGTAAAACTGAAAATGGCGGATCCAATATAGCGGATCAAAAATTAAAATTTAGCGAATTCGTGTAAAACTTTGGATATATTGTATTTTGAGGTCACAGATTTCGAATTTGAGGTCGGAATTGCATAATTCAAAATGGCGGATCCAATATGGCGGATAAAAAATATACATTGAGCGGTTTCCGGATACCTCCGGTGGAATCTGTTTTTCTTCTGCGATTGCCATCTGCTGGAAGCTCGATATTAGTGGATCGTTAGATGCCAGAAGCCGATGGAACACTTCGTGCTTTGTTTTTTCCGGGGAATATTTAAGCGTAAAATCTTCTCGCTTACGCCGGATATCCTTATTTGGAGCTTCCTGCGCATCTTCAGATAGCCCACCAATTGGCAGCGGAGCAGCTTCGACTATGGCATATCCATGCAACAAAACAATGTGGACTGATATCGGCGTCGGGTATCATGCGTAGAACTCTACATACTGTCTGGCCACATTCAAGCAGTACATTTTAAACTTCTCGACATTAATAGCACACCCGCTTGACATTGTCTGCAAGATCACTTTACTCTTCGCCATCAACTCCTCATCAATTTTTGCAGTCACGGACACGTCTTCAAAAATTCGCTTAGCAGTATTACCGTCATTTGTAGTGCCCGATCCCTGTTTGGGAATGTCAATCAACAAGCCCAAACTACGTTTAAAATCACTCTGAATTTTCGTTTTACGAGTCGCTACACGCTGCTTTTGCTCTACAAACCGAGCCTGCCACTTTTTCTCCGTTTCTTCATCGCCGTTCTTGTAAGCTAAATGTATGAACCACCCCATAAACCTTATCCAGGCGTGGAGTGAAGATACACCGAGAGTAAGGTTTACGCTGTCGATCTTCTTAAGTACAAGTAAATCAATGCTGCTAAATTGTTTCACATCACATTTATTCACAATACAGCGACCCTTGGCACGCTTGTCAGGCACTTCCACACCGCAGAAAACCGATCGCGCACTGAAATGGCGCAAACATGCGCACGCGATTTCTTTTGAACTCATCAACTACATCATTAAGGAAGTAGGAGAGCCACTTAGGGAAGTGGAGCAACGCGGAGAAAATTTTGTAGCCAATGATTTTAGAGAATTTCCGTGTTACGCGATACAGCTTAATCTTTACTTTGTTTTTAAGTAGAAACACTTTATTAAAAGGGTTACAAATGTGATAAACTTACCTTTTGGGGTGCTACACATCGTATGTGATCGTGTGAAAAGGGTCGGATCGCTGTCACTCATTAAAAATTACGGGATATAAATGATTAAAAACGCGCCGTTTTTCGAGCGTGTGCTATCCGGTAACTGTCACGACACGTATCACAGAGATTAGTGAGTGGAATGCCACTGCAGCGTTGGACTAGTATGCACTAGTGCCATCTACACACGATTTCATGGAACTAAATTCCGAACGCGCACCTTTTTTTTTCCTTAATGTCCAGGTTTTGAAGCGAGTTGGCCCACTGTGCACCGGTCTGTTGACTTAACTACAAGCTATTGGACTCGACTTAGTTCTAAAGAACTGGAGTAAAAGTTTTCTGTTTGACCTTTTCGTCAAGGTAGTATTGGATGGTGTCAAAAAGAAACCCCCACACTAGAGTAGCTAGATAGGAGTGGTAGTCCCATCCAAGTTTTGCAGCCGCACTCGTGACTTCTCTCCTACTTTCACCTTCGAAACATCAAACCGGTCCTTTAAGAAGAGGTTTCCGAAAACACGGTGTTTGATATTGGCCAAGAGAAGGTGTTTGGTTGTCTAATTTGTCCGTGCCTCTCCGCAGCTACTGCGAGTGTTTTGCGGAATTCTCAATCTGAATGTATGATGGCCAATTTGCCACTATTTCCTAATTTTTGATATGATTTTGACGATATCCTTGCTTGGCATCACCAAGAGATCTCGCGGTCTGTGGTTGTTGTAACAAGGCCAAATTTTTCTAGCCTTTTCGTAAGATAATAGGCTCCTCCATCTAGAACCAGCGTCTTCGCCCTTAGTTGCCCTCGATGTACCTGTGACCGGGTCAGGACAGGCCATCTGAGGGTTGCGGCGGATGCTATACACTGGGGCCCCGCGACCGCGATTGAGGGGACCCCAACATGATCAAGAACTACAAAAATTAACTCTTGCACATGAAAACTTGACAATATTCTTATCGTTGTCAATATGATGAAAGGTACATTTTATCGTCAAAATTTCAACAATCTACAAACTAATCACCCAATCGGCTCCCAATCTCCTCCAACCCTCTTCACAGCTTTGCCGATGACGATACTCTGCGATACCAGCACGTGCCACACCTTGTTTTTTATATCATAAGAACATGTTCAGATCTACCAACTGCGGCAGCAAAATTAATTTTTAAGTGAGGCCGCATGAATCGTGTCGAATTCAACACCTCCAAAACAAAGTGTGATCTCATCTCTAAATAAACCTGCACTTTCATTCCTCCTGCTTGTGTAGGAGCACACTCTAATAAAATACCGGACTACTGCAAGTAGCATGAAAGTACAAACGCTTTCTTTCAAAACATCAACAGCAACAACAACAAAAAAATTCCAAAACATATTTCATCATAATTCACCAAAAGACGGAATTTTCAACTTCGTAGAGAAATTTCATGCTTAGAAATTTCTTACTATTCAAGTTTTGATGCAGAATGCCTGGTAATGCCTAGGTAATCAATGGTTTCCCGATGCCTGCTAGTTCCTTACAAAGGGAGGAATAATCTCACTGGCAAACTTTCAAGACTGGTTTGCAATAAATAAGGCCCAGTCTGCATCAGCAGGGGGTAATTTATGATAACCGAAAAGTTTTGCTAATTTGCGGTAATGTTGCTAAGTTTTCTATGAACATACACAAATGCAATTACGGAAGTCTAAAGGATATTATTAAAGACTTTATGTATTGGAGACATACATACATACATAGATATCAGTTCAAAGGGATTAGGTAGAGTTGTATACACGTATAGTGAAGAAATGTGCTTTAAAATGTGGTTGGCTTAAAAAAAGCGATATAAAGCATACTAAGGATGTTTGCACATATTTTTCTAACCTATTATAGATCTGAGTACGTAGTCCTTCGTTACGAACTAGTCTATCCCTCACCTTTTCTACGAGTTAACTCTACTAATAGACGTTACACCATGGAAGGTAAGACAAATGATGAATAATGAGCTTAGACTTTCTTATGAAAATCTCATATGTACTACACCTCGTGTCGGGGTGGTGAGACTCTCGTGCCAATGTGAAGCACTGGGCAATGTCATGTCCACAATAAGTTCCTTGCCACCTATTCCCGTTGCACTCCAAACACCAAACCCGCCACTTTTAAGCCAAGGCGTAAAGATAACATGCCAGTGGGTATAAACAGGCTCGTCGCAAACGTACAAGTGTCTTACCCTGGTATACGGCTCAGCCATTATGCCGGGTTTTCACTAGTAGAATTAGTGGTAGAGTAACTGGCCTACTTTTAAGCGGTAGAGTAACTTTACCACGGTGCTATCCCACTCTACTCTACTAACCGAGTTTTCATTAGGTGAGTTCACAGGATAGTTAGTACTCGACCAGTATACTCTACCACTAATTCTACTAGTGAAAACCAATGTTCCCTCTAATTTTTTCACTTACTGCGCGGTACAAAATTTATGCGAACAAAAATATTCAAAACGTATGTAAAAGAGTGCAAGTGGGAGGAAGGTCCTGTGCCTGTGTTTGAAGTGAAATGTTTTTTTAATAATACTCTTGAAAATTACATTTTAAAGCATTTTAATAACCCACAAACAAAAAAAGGATTTTTACATTACTGTTCATATCTTTGTTTATATTCTTTCTTTCCCGAGTAAAAATAATTATATAGAAAGAGATATATAATTGGATATATTTATATATAAATTAATTATATATGAAATTTGGCCCGATATAATAATACATATAGAAATATATACTTTTATATATAATAAGGAAAATCATATACAATTGTATAGAATTGTATATATGCAATTATATCTTTTATTTCGTCGATTTTCTCTGACATGGAATGTTCTATATGCTTTTTATCGTGGTAGGCCAGTTATTTTTAAGAGCGTGATCCTGGCTAAACTCTAAAACAGATATAATGAGATATTTTTGACAGCATACCTATAATAACTTTTTTCCCATCATTTTTCAGCCGCACACCTTTTTCTTGAGGTCTTTTTTCACCTTTGATTGAGCTTTGGGAGTGCGACTGGAGAATGTGCATTTTAGTATGTGATTTTCCCGAAAATCTCCATCTACCAATTGATAATATTTATTTCATCAAAATTATTGTAAGGCATTATATATTATTTTATATCGCTATATATGATCAGATGTAATTGCACAAGTTCATTTGTAGACTTTATACAGGGTGTCCCACGAAAAGTAACAAAGCGGCCGGCTGTGGATAGGTTTTGGATAGACGAACAAAAAATCGTACGGGTGGGGGGGGGGGGGGAAATCGTAACGGTTTAGCCGCTAGGGCGTTTTGAAGTTTTTTTGCTAGAGTTTTACATATCACCCTGGATTTTTGTAACCCTATGACCTATTTTCATAAATAAGGTATCAGTGTACGTAGAATACTCCCACCTATCTAAAGCTGTAAAAAAGAAGGTTCTACCGTACCAGGTTCCAGAGCAATGAGTCATCAAAGTCAAAATTTTGGTTTTTTTTTACTAAAATTTCAACTAAAACCACCATTTTCTCCAAAAAATACGTGATAAACCTAAACTTTTTTTTGCAAAATTAGAAAGCTTGGACAATTTCCTATGAATAATGTCTAGAGAATTTTTTTCCTACGACTTCTACTTTTGGAGTTAAAAGCAATTTTAATGCTAAAATTGGGTCTTTTTTAGTACTTTTTCATCTAAGCTTTGCTAAAAAGTACCAAATAAGCACCAAATAAGGTCAATTTCAACATCAAACTTGCTAATAACTTGAAAAGTAAAGGCCGTAGCATAAAAATTGTCTGGACATTATTCATAGGAAATTGTCCAAGCTTTCTAATTTTGCAAAAAAAAATTTTTTTCCTACGACTTCTACTTTTGGAGTTAAAAGCAATTTTAATGCTAAAATTGGGTCTTTTTTAGTACTTTTTCATCTAAGCTTTGCTAAAAAGTACCAAATAAGCACCAAATAAGGTCAATTTCAACATCAAACTTGCTAATAACTTGAAAAGTAAAGGCCGTAGCATAAAAATTGTCTGGACATTATTCATAGGAAATTGTCCAAGCTTTCTAATTTTGCAAAAAAAAGTTTAGGTTTATCACGTATTTTTTGGAGAAAATGGTGGTTTTAGTTGAAATTTTAGTAAAAAAAACCAAAATTTTGACTTTGATGACTCATTGCTCTGGAACCTGGTACGGTAGAACCTTCTTTTTTACAGCTTTAGATAGGTGGGAGTATTCTGCGTACACTGATACATTATTTATGAAAATGGGTCATAGGCCATTCATACACGAGGGAGCATGGTTCTGCAACCAAAAGCTTTGCTGCAAGTTTTCTGAAAATACACGGAGCAACAGCGATGGAAGCAGCTTTTGTGTTGCTACGTGATATTGGTTCGTATTAGTGAGATGTCAAATTTTTTATTAAAAACAAAATGGAGGTTTTTTCGCTATTATGAAATAATTTATTTGACAAAAATTCACTCGCTCCCTTTGAATTCTCAATAATTAAAAGTTTTTTCTTATTATATACAAATTTTGACCAAATTTTACTGTTTGAAAGTTTTTTTTCATCGCCAAAGCATTGATTTCTTATTGGTGTGAGTGCATGCTTTCCGTGTTCGCAGGCCAAAGGCAGGAGCACAAAAGTCTCCACCGGAGCACGAAACTCTCCACTTATTGCATCTCCCCACGCCTCCCTTGCCCGAAAAAAGCTTTTGCTCCGGAACCATGCTCCCTCGTGTATGAATGGCCATAGGGTTACAAAAATACAGGGTGATATGTAAAACTCTAGCAAAAAAACTTCAAAACGCCCTAGCGGCTAAACCGTTACGATTTCCCCCCCCCCCCCCCCCCCATTACGATTTTTTGTTCGTCTATCCAAAACCTATCCCCAGCCGGCCGCTTTGTTACTTTTCGTGGGACACCCTGTATACAGTTTTATATAGTGATATAGAGTTATATATCATCCCATGTTGAACTGTAAATGATACCATATATAATTCTATATTATTATATATTATTATATACAATTATATAAAATCGTCCAAAACTGTTGAAATATTTTATATAAGATTTTATATAATTTGATATAATTATATATGATTATATATTTTTCTATATAATTATTTTTACTCGGGTTATTAGAGCAAGATCTACTATGATTGAACGACAAACTATAGAACAAGAGAAGTATAAAAACAGGGGCTAGTCATATGTTTCGCTCGGTGACTTTACCAACTACGTGACTACAACAGCTTTCCTCTAGAGACCACTAGATTCGAATTTTAAAACCACCAGAAAGCCACTAAAATATTTTCATCGTCACCAAAAGTAACTAGAATATTCCACTAAATGTAAAGTTCTTCAAACTTAATGTTTGAAAGCCGCTATTTAAGCGGAAATAAGCAAACTAATTCAAATAAAAAAATTAATGACCACTAAATGCTATAAAATATCAATATTTTAATAATAGAATCAGCATTATTGCTTTGACCAATTATCATTAGTCGGCACTCTAAGGGTATACACGGCTCTAATAAGGCATCTTGCCGGCTGGTTAATCGGGGTACCAAAGTTCTCTTAAGGTCTTTACCTGACCTCGAAGGCACACCTCTTTGTAGCCTGATTAGCGAGATTTACCATTTTCAGGAGGCGTAAGACACCAACGAAGCTCTCTCCCGCTAACCCCGACGGTTGCCTTTGAATTCATACAACCAAAAGTTCACACGCCAGGTTACCGCCACCTCCTTATGCATCCCTAGACTTCCTTTAAACTTATCCTATCTTTTTTCTATTCTTTGAACTAAGCTTCCTACTAGGCATTGCACCATAACGTGAACGACGTTAATATAAAGGGTGGAACCTGAGCTTAGACTTTCACTTATTCTTGACAATGTTCATGCTGCTAAAGTCTTTCAACATCGGTGTGCGAATGTGGCAAAATTAGTAATGAAATAGCAAAAATGGCTGCCCAATTATTCAAATCGAGATACTCCTTATACGTCTCTGCAGCGCTTCAGACGAAAATTTGTTGGTATTTTTGGTTTCATTCCACTTCAGAAGATGGATTTGACACGTGATCTTGATTGTTATTTGAGTGAATCATTAAGTCAGTAGGAATTGATGTCTTTTTATGGCTTAGTCAGTGCATGGCCAAAACTAATTTTGTATTCCTGTGTACTTTCCTCTTACCCACTAGATACGATTTTTTCCCACTAAAGGCAAGTCTTAACAACAAGTTCTAGTGTTAAAACCACTAAGGACTAAGATGGTAACGCTGGACTGCAAGCACGGACGCTATGCTGTATACAAAACTTACACAACAACGAACTACGCTTTACTTTTTTTGTGAAAATAGGATTTTTGTCATTTTTAGATGTAAATCTTTTATAAAAAGAAATAAAAAAATGGTGAGCAAGCCCATTGTGCGCAGAGTTCAAAAACGGCTGCGCAACTCTCGAAAAATTAGTGCGCAGTCGCGCACCTGCGCAGCTTAGAGGGAACATTGGTGAAAACCCGGCATTATGGATTTCTATTCCTATAGTTGTACGACATGAATAAAAACTAGTTGGGATGTGGGTTTGACCCTTTCGGTCCACACGATCAACTTCCCAGTATTATGAATATTGAATATTATCAATGGATATTTTAATAATAAATGGACAAAACTAACAACAAATTGTAAGGAAAAATTACACCAAATTCATACACCTGGTTTTACAAACTAACAAAACTCCTATACCTAATATCAAAAATCTTGCAATTTTAAATAATATAATATTAATAAATTGTCTATTTATAAAATAGTAATAGTTTTAGCAGTAGTGAGAAATTGGCTAGTATCAGCACTGGTGCCAAAGAAATCCTGAGAGTAGCTATTTGAAATAACGATAACAGTGGTAAATCCGCAAGCCTTTTCTAGAGAATTTGGTTTTGCTGAACGGTAGCAAACGAACTTGTCCCTGGTACTTCACTCGCTACACTATAACGCATGGTCGAATTCGTTTTGAGCGTGTTGAAGCACCTCTAATAAACTGGGAAGGTAATAACTTCATTTGGAAACTCGAACGATTTCAGGAGGTAGTACCAAAATTAATCAATGTAAAGGATTTGTCAAACTACGACCGAAAAGGCCGGATGACCTCCAATTTCCAGAAACTGTAGAAAGTGGAAAGCAATCCCCAAAAAGTTCTGATCTAAAGTTTGAAAATTTCGTGGGAAGTTATTGCTCGGCTGAATCAATAAAAGTTAACCTCATTTGGAACGGGTTTCATTCCAACGAGTATACTAGACAGTAGCAAAACTAATTAATTTAAGTTACTTGGCACACTTGCCGAAGACTCTTCGTTTAAACACAAAAAACGCCTTGGCCGAAATTATGATAACTTTTCAGATCATATCTACGTTAATACACTTCGATCGGCACCTCAACGAAGTCGGTATCATATATGGTTCGGGCGATATTGGGTAGGTACAAAAATCACAAACTTCGTTCAAACAAAAGAACGACTCGACCGATTTTTATGAAAATCTTTTCAGATCATATTCCCTTTAACATGTTTCGAACGGAACCTCAACGAAGTCGATATCTTTTTTGGTTCACGCGAAATCGTGCAGGTATAAAAATCACATATGTCGTCTGAACAAAGAAACCGCTCGACAGCATATTATGAAAATCTTTTCAGATAGTAACTGCGGTAATACGCTACGATCGACACCTCAACGAAGACGATAGCATTGTTAGTTCGCGAGAAATCGTGCTGGTACAAAAATCACTTAAGTCGTTCAAACAAGAAGATCATATTTCCTTTAATACGCTTCGAACGGCATGAACAAAGTCAATATCTTTTTTGGTTCACGCGAAATCGTGCAGGAAAAAAATGACCGCATACGTACGCACAGACACACACACACACACACACACACACACACACACACACACACACACACACACACACACACACACACACACACACACACACACACTTTTTCTCAAAGTTTTGCTTAAAATGCTATTGGGACCTTGAAACATGAAAATACATTGAAAATTGCGATTTCGTTTTTCGGACCGATTACAATAACTTCCTACTGGAAAGTTAATAATAAAAAATTAAAGCAAATAGATGTACAGACCCCGCAACGTATAAAAATAAGGATTAAGGATTATGAACCCCTCCCCTTCAGGGAAGTTTCAGCTTGCCTCAAGTGGAGCAATCGCAAGCTCTGGCTTCGCGAGTACCAACCACATTATACTCCTAAGTCAGGCAATGGGCGTCCAGGAGTCACCAGCCACAGTGACAATGGCCGCAATGTGAAACAAAGCTCACAGGCATTTCTGTTCAAAAGAAGCATTAATCGGGCCCTCTTTATTCTGGACAAAATTGCAGAGAATGAGGCCGTCGGTGGCACCGCGGAGAGGGACAAGACCAACAAAGTAAATACCAAGCAGTTGTTGAGGAGTAACGTCAGCCACCGGCCCAAAAAGGCGAGATCTCACGAGGACAACTCGACACCTTCATATAATGCCGCAAAGAGAAATTTTCAAGAGAGAAGGGGTCCTTCTGCGCCTCATTCCGGAAAAAGACATTCTTCAAACACCGAGGGCAAGACTCTGGCTCCCAAAAATGGAAGCAGAGCCAGACAAATTGCTCGAGTTTTGCGGCACAACAGAGATATCCTTATGGACGACTCGAAAGTACTCACGGCCTAGCAGCCCCAGCGTAATAGCATAACGCTTGTGCTACTTATTGACTACCAGTGAATGGAGGCGCTAAAAAGGGATTACAATAAACTCCTTTTCGCCCTAAAGCTGGCATGGATAAAGGTGTTCAAAACGGCGTCATCTAACGAAGAGGCTGACTTTGATGAATAGCTTAGTGAGGGCTTGGATGACCTTACGGTCTTCAAGCTTAAAAATGAGTTGGCATCTATAAGTTCCAATGCAGCTGTGGGTAATATAGTCTACCTCAGCAGCAGTTGCAAGGATCACCGCGGCGATGCAACGAGCATGCGACGCCTACATGCCACAACGCCCAAAACCCCGAAGACGTCCACCGAACTTCTGCTGGAACGATGAAATCGAAGAGCGTCGACGGGCTTGCCTAAAGGCAAGAAGGCGCTGTCAGCGAAGGCCGGAACGGCTAGAATTCGAGGAACTGCTTATGGAATACAAAGAGGCGAGGAGAAGGCTTAAAAATGCCATCCGAAAAAGTAAACGGAGCAGTTTAAGAGTCTGTGCAAGGAAGCGATAGTAACCCGTGGGGGGGGGCTTACAGGGTAGTGATGTCGTCGATTAAGGGCAAGCGTTCCCCAGCGATTACCTGCCCTGAAATGCTGCAAGACATAGTATAGACCTTGTTTCCACAGAACATGGACAGCCTGCCTGCAGTGAACGTAGATGAAGCAGACATCCCAGAGGTAAGGGAGAAAGAAATTGTGGAAGCCGCGAAGAGGATTGCCGTTGGAAAAGCCCATGGACTGGACGGTATACCGAACAGAGCGGTGAAGCTGGCAGTCACTGTGGCACTAGGTGAGTTCGCCGAAGTATTCCCAGCGTGCCTGAGGGAAGGAGGAGTTTTCCCTGAGCAAGGGAAGCGTCAAAATCTTGTGCTCATAGCGAAGCCGGGTAAGCCCCCAGGGGACTCGTCGGCTTACCGGGCGATATGTCTTCTTAACACTATGGGCAAGCTTTTCGAAAGGGTGATATACAAATATACAACAGACTACTCCCAAACGCCAAGGGGAAGGCGGTTTGTCGGAAAGGCAATTCGGGTTCAGGAATGCTAGATCGACAACGGATGCTGTGGAGGTGGAGAAAGATTGTCGAGGCGTTGATAAAACTTGATACACCGAAGTATTTAGTGCGCATTGTGATAGAATTCCTTGTAGGTAGGACACTACACTGCGAGTCAGACGTGTGAAGAAGGGAGTATAGGACAATTTGCGGAGTCCCCCAAGGCTCCGTCCTAGGCCCTCCTCTGTGGTTTTTCATGTACGATGAAGTACTAGCGCTACGACTCCCGCGAGAAGCGGTCGCTATTGGGTTCGCCGATGACATCATGGTAAAGCGACTCGACGAAATCGAGATATTCGCGAACGAAGCGATATGGGAAATCTGGATCGAGAACGCTGGTCTAATGCTAGCTGAGCTCAAAGCGGAAGTAGTGCTAATCAGCCAGCGGAAAAAGGTGGAGACCATAGCGGTGAAAGTAGGTGACCAAGTTATTCGCTCCCAGCTCGCACTTAGGTATTTGGGAGTGATGATTGACCGAAGGCTCAACTTCGTGACACACTTGGCGGGTATAGCGGAAAAAGCTTTCGCCATCAGCGCAGCACTCGCGAGGATGCTGCCTAATATAGGGGGCCCCAGGCCAAGCCGACGCCTCCTTATCACAAGAGTGGTTAGCTCGGTCCTATTGTATGCAACGCCAGTGTGGGCAGCGGCATTGGACAGAACGGGCAATAGGAGGAAAATAAACTCTGCGTATTGTTGAAGTGCGCTTCGGGCATGCTGTGCATACCGTACTGCGTCTGACGAAGCAGCATGCGTGATAGCTCGAATGATTCCCATTGGCGAGAGGTTGTACGACCCGGACTCTCACTATGGGGGTCCAAGGAAGTACGGCGGACTCGGGCGCGCAGCCAGTCCATCGCAATATGGCATAGGAGGTGGGACGAGTCTACTAAGGGCCGATGGACCCATAGACTCATACCAAATGAGGAGAAGTGGGTTATAAAGGAACATGGGGAAGTGAGTTATTACCTCACACAGTTCCTGAGTAGACATGGAGGTTATAGGGCATACCTTCACCGCTTCAGGTTGGACGATTCACCGTTCTGCCGGGAGTGCCGCACGTTAAAGAGGACGCGGAGCATGTCTTCTTTAAATGCCCGAGGTTTGCGGAGCACAGAACTGCGTTGGAAGCAATTGCTGAAGTGCGGCTAACTCCTGAAAACATCTTGGACCATATGATAAGTTCGGATGTTGTGTGGAAAAGGTTGGAAGTGGCGCTGAAGGCCATTCACCAGAAGCATAACCATTACGAAGCCCAAAGAAACAGAGAAATGCCAAGAAATGCAAGGAGAGGTAGCATCTACGGCCACAACGCAGCCTGCCTAGCCTAGCATTGCACATAACACCATATAAGTTTAGTGTGCGATGGTCAAAGCTAGGGGCGATGTGCTAGGTGCGATGACTGGGTTGTGGCCGTGCACTTAGACAGGCGGTCGCACACATTCCCTGCTGCTTGACCGAAGTAAGATTCTCATCAATCCCTCGTAAAAAAAACTCGTAGCAGTTGCAACGACAGCCTACCGACAGAATCACCAATAGTAGGAGACCAATATGTCGAAATGCCTGCAGATCGATATTAGGATCAGTCCCTATGCCTCGGGTAATTTGCAAGTCTTCCTCCGAGAGGTGAGCTTTCTATGCCAGTAAGCAGACTTTCGGCAAGAAATAGGCTTTGAAGCCACACATGGTGCCACACCGCACTGATTAGACCAGTGCTGACATATGGCTCCACTTTTACCAAAGAATATAACAGATGTAGACTGGGTCAAGCCCAAAGAACGGCTTGCCACAAAATAACGGGCACCAGGTGTACCAAACTAACTGAAGCATTCAACGTAATTCTCGATCTGCTGCCACCTCATTTATACCACCAGGCAGTAGGGGGCCTGCACATACCTCCGGCTGCATGGAACGGGTGATGGCTCGAGAAAACCTACGGGTACAACAGTATACTGCACTCTGTACCACAAAAAATAGTAGTAGAGCCTACCGACTACATGCTGGCAAAATTAAATTTCGGCAGAGACCTCAATTTTTGGATGGGATGGGATATCGCCAGAATCGTGTCGATAATGAAAGGACACTGACCAATTGGGCATCATGCAAGTCCCTAGAACACCCCCTGCCGTAGATACGGAGAGGAGCACGCCAGTCAGACAACCGAACTCTTCTCTACGATCTCTACGATGTTCAGCTCTGGCCAATATCAGACATTGTGTATTTGAAACGCCATTGCTAAAGGATTTACGGGAGGTTGTGTAGTACCTAAATATGACGGGCTGGATCTAAAATCTCTACAAAGTTTACTATAATTATCTTATCACGCAAAAGATTTTCACAAGTGCGGCTACAAAAAGGTTCACCTCAGCACCAATTTTGTCCAAGCCTTCTCCTGGATGGGACTGCGGCTCCTACTTACCTGTCTACCTTAATGTAATAAACGGAATAGTACAATAACAAAAAGAACCTTCGAATGGAATACGCAAGGAAACAGAGACGTTAGTAGGTACACTTGAAAACACCTGAAGGGGAACAGTAGTTGAAGGAAACCGAAAATCATGATAAAACTTGGACTAAAACCAAAAGAATGGCTCAAAACAGAATCCGATGGAGAAGCTTTGTTGAGGCTTTATTATCCCAAGAGGGGTGAAGAAGGATAGTAACAATATCACCCTTTACAACAAAATACTCTCGCCGTCATGTTATGCTTGTTCATGCCTTTCATCCCTGCTGAAAAATATTTTAAAAATTCAAAATGAAAATTCCTCCGCCAGACTAGACGGTTGCATTGAATACCCACGATGCATTAAAGTCCTTAAAGTTTTTAACTATTTTTTGCCGCTAATTAGTTACGAACTTGCCAATTTCCATATCATTAAAATTTCCGTGGGGTGAACTTGATGAATGCTTCAACCAAGACTTTTCTTAACATCAAAAATTTCAAAGGACACAATCGTTATTTGCATCTTTATTAATTTTTTGTATACCGAACGCAATTTACATATAAAAAAATAGTCGGTGACTACTGATTGATCCTTTGCTTCCCAAAAATGGCGGGGCATGTCAAAAACACTTTCACAAGTACAAGAAAGCGATGGAAGGAAGAAGTGAGTGTAGAGAGGCATTTTGCATAAATGTTAATCAGCCAGTGGGGGTGACAAAAAAGTCTCATCTAACAAAACGGACATTCAACAATTTCTTGCCAGTGCCTAAGGACTAGAGGACTCCAAGGATCTAAACTTATCTGGATCCCACTAAATTAAGCACGTCATTAAGTTTGGATGTAAATTGCGGAACGCACCCAGAAAAACTCAGGCTTTTCTATCTTAATTGAGATGATTCTAATCTCGGGACATAACTCAGGAGGCTAGAGGCTGTGGAGAACGAACAGGACTACTCTGCGTCAGCAAATCCTGAAGTTTGGATACACAAATCTCCCCGATGCCTTCAGCCACCATACTCATGCATCTGGTTACTGTTGGTGTATGCCGCATTGAGGCAGCCAGCATCAAGGACCTCTCTTCTATGCCCTTGCAACACAGGAAATTTAATTTCCCATACGCATAAATTTCATTTTTAAATCTCTTCGTGTGATGTCTCATTTGTTATCCTAGTGGAAGCCCCTGCTTTCAACGACTAAGTTTTTTGGAGACTCTGCAAGAGATAAGCCGCTCTCCTCCCCCCATTATCGAGTGCTAGTGTGATAACAAAAAGCTCGGGTCTGCAAATAAATCTGGACTGGAATTTGCTGGCGGGACCTCGGTGTTCACCCTTTTAATAATTAATATACAAAGTTGCTGGTGTGATATCGTTTAACGACTTGCAAAATACAGCAAAAAAATATAGGCCCTCGGTCCTGGGACAACCCCCGAGAAATATCCTGTAGCCGGAAATGGGTATGCGACGGGTCTGGGGACCCTTTTTGTATGCAATCAATGGAGAACACGTACGGCAAATATTTACATTAATTTTGTCACCATAATTATGGAGCTGCTTGTGAAAAGGTGAATGAAAGTATACAGAATTCCAATCTTCTTTTTTCCAGTTTTATTTCACGCACCACGCGGGGACCAGCCGCACTTTGACGGAGCATTTTTTTCTAATTTGTGTGTGAGGAATAGGGAAATAGGTAAATAGTGATGTGCGTGATGTTTCCACTAAATTGCGGCTGCTTTGTCGGAATTCCTTGCTTGCTTTGCTTTATTTTAATTAAATAAACATGTTTAAATAGGCAAAAAAAGGTTTTCAGTACTGGGAAACTCTTTCGAGTAATTACCAAGCATGTTTGGAAGATAAAATTAATTGAACTTTTTTAAATGTTGTTTAAGTTTGAGTTGGAAACTGAGACTATTTAAAAAAGGTGGATGTGTGTACTCAAGTACGCGCTTCAGAAGTTATACTTCTGTGCACGGTTGCCAGATGAAAATTCGTTAAATCCGTTCGTCAAGCTTTCGAGAGGGAGGGAAAAATCCGTAAAAATCCGTTCTCTTTTTTTGAAGAGCCATCTGTATGGCTATTTCGGAATCTTGTAAGAATCTGAGCGGACATTTAAATTCATTAGAAAGAATTACTATAAAGCCTCGGCCACGATACGAGTGGAAAGCGTTGAGCGTTAGAGCGGCAATACTAAAGTGCTACTCTACTCGCCGCTCATCCAAAACATTGCATTTTCCTGGTGCCGCTCGCCGCTTGCCGCTAGTATCGTGGCCGAGGCTTAACGCTCAAGAAATAATACATTTAATTATTTTATTGAATCTTATATTGTATTTAAAAAAATATTTGGTAGTGTAAACACATCAATTAACACGTCTTGAACTAGGATTGTAAATCATTATCAGTTTACTCGTGACATTTATTTATTTACATATATACAAAATTCATTAAAAAATTATTACGAATGTATTTTTTGACGACATGCTGGGCCAGATAAAAATGAGCTGTTCCGATTTTTGAGGATGATTGGTGGTATTAGCCTGAGACATTGCCAATAATATTTAGAAATAATGCGTATGGTGCAAGTTAGCAAGCTATCCATCATTTCGTTTATTACCCAAATACACAAACAGGCAAGGGGTCGCAGGGAAGTATTATGTCATGCGTCATATGTCTCCTCACTTTTGCCTCAGAAAATTTGCCAGACTCACCTATCCATTACACTAAGCCAAATATAACATCGCACTCGGGGTCTGCGAAGACTATGAGAAATTCCACTTCTCGTTCACGTTTATTGTATAACTACAAAGGCATTACAATCGTTACACGAAAAAGAGGCAGATAAATGAACCCTTTCAAATTGCCAATTAACTTATACATATTTTGATCCATCATTTTGATCAAGTGAGAACAATCAACAGAAGTAACTGATGCATTACCGACGAGGGCCTTACCATATAAAATCCCTGCAACTATTTTGGTTGAAAGCGTATTGCTAAGCTTCGTTTTGTTCAAGTTGATGCTGCTAAATATCCTTTCTACATTTGCAGATGCGTGTGGAAGAACATTGATGCGATCGAAGATTTGGATCACTAGAGGAAATCGCAAAGAGCCATCTGAATTTTGATGTCCACGAACTTTCTTTCAAAATCGATCTTTATCAGTCTCGATATCACTCTTGAAAGTACTTTTGAAACTCCTAAATTCCTGATGAGCCTCCTCAACATCGAAACCAAAGAAATCAAGGACGGAAGCGATATCCGCTGTGTTCTTTAGTTCCCCTATATACTTCAGCGATATACCCTTTACTTCAGCTCCTTGAACATTTTGGTACTATTTTCCTTAAATGGAAACCACTTGTTGATTTCAGCCCCTAGTGTGACGATAAATTGACGGCATTTGTCTATTTCAGCAGTTTCGATTGTGGCCGGCCAATTGAAGAGTCCAACCTTCACCTTGGAACCCAGATCAAATTAGCGCAAAGTTTCCCAATATTGCTCAGTATCTTTCTTCGCCTCCTGATAATTAAATGTTCAGGCTCGATATAGTCGATGTAGTCTTATTTCATATAGCACCCAAATACTCTTTTAAAAAGGTTTTCTATTTTAGCATAAAGCGTATGGATTTTTGATGCCTCCTATTGGAATTCCAAATTTCTTTGTATTACCCACGTCAAAGCGTAATCGAGGAATTGCAAATAGGGCAAAGTCCAACGACTTCTCAAAAATCCGAAAATTCGTTGCGCCTCCAGTTTTTGCATCTTTGCTCTCAATCTCGAAGTACATGAAAAGAGGGCCGTAAGAGGGCCGAGGGCAACATTTTTTAGAAATACCCGAGTATTCAATATTGAAAGTACTTAAAATCAGATGGTTGCAGGTGCAGCCCATGTTGCTGTGAAAAGATTCATTGAACTTAGGCCTGATTCACAATGAACTCTTCAAGCCTCAAGCTTCAAATTTTTTTTCTATAGTTTCAACTTCATTTGAAGCTCGCAGCTTGAAGCTGTGAATGTGAATCATTGTACATAAATCCTATAATCCTAAGTTTTTGAAGCGTGAAGCTTTAGGCTTGAAGCGCTCATTGTGAATCAGGCCTAAGTTCAATGAATCTTTTCACAGCAACATGGGCTGCAACCATGTACTTTCAATATTGAATACTCGGGTATTTCTAAAAAATTTTGCAATACCCCTCAACCTTTGTAGTATGCAGTGTAATTTGATCTGTAAATACTGCAAATGCATGAATTTCATTCAAAATTTAAAAAAATCCGTCAAAAATCCGTTTTTGTGCTAAATCCGTCTGAAAATCCGTACTTTTTGTTTTCTCAGTAAAAATCCGTTCTCGTACTGAGAAATCCGTTCATCTGGCAACGCTGCTTCTGTGACCTGATTTTTACTGAACTGATTTTTAATTCGCATGCAAATAATTTATTTGTTTTTTTTTTATTATTTTTGTGCTTTGGCTGGTGGAAAGAATCATGATAACGTACGCTCACTGCAGCCAGGTGGTTTTAGTTAGCAAAATTTTTCCGTTGACAAGTATACCTACTTTTTAACAATGCGTCGTGGGCTAGATCGGCTTTTATCTACCTGATAATACTCCTGATATTTCTAAGCCTTAATCTCTTCCTTTCGGGTTCTTCCTTCTTTTCTACTTTAACTTCCATACATTATCCCAGCGGTGTTCAACAGAAATTCGTTTTTTTATATGTGGAAGACTAGAGCTCAGGGAAAGCCACAATCGCTATTATTAAATAATTTCATTCGCCACATTAAAAATAAATATAAAAAATATGTTTTATGAATTTTTTTTATCAAATATTGTATCGTTGTAGTTCACAAGTTATCGTTGTAGTTCACAAGTTATTATTAAGATAAAAAATCCGAAAATTCTTAATGTGATGTTTAGCAATTTTTTTCTTGCACCATCCCCTTAAAATCTGGTATAAAACCCACGTTAATTGCACATTTTAGTTCTGCCTCCAAATTTTTGTTAATAATATTGGATCGATACTTTGATTTTATGAAATTTACAGCTGAAAAAGTGGACTCACATACTTTAAACCGACGCTCGTTATTAAAGTTAAAATAAAACTCAATCTAATTCGTAATAAAAATTATATATTTATATTTCTTTCTTTCTAGATTTAAATTACACTCTCGTTATTATAATTAAAGTTTTGATTTTTTATTTATCGCTCGTTTACAATTCTTTTTGCTTTTCGCCCGTCACCCGTCTAATCTTTTTAAAATCTAAAGCAAGACCGATTTTTTACATGGTTCTTCCCTACTTTTTTCCGGCAGCCAGCTCCTATCACAGTACACTCTTTTTGTTCCTATTTCTTTGGGGTGACCGCTTTACATTTTTGACTATTAGTGGTACCCTTTAGTTAATATTATAATTATTTTCTACATATTGTTAGAGTTAATATTATTTTGCTTGCTACAATTCCAATGTTGTTCCAATCATACTCAACAGCTTTGCAATACCTGAGCCCAGAGCCAAAAACTCATTTGACTTTAATAGGCGAGCCCACATTAATAAAACTGACTCTTCGTTTCTAGGATAATCGTTCTGGCTTTGAAGCAAAAGCATATCTGATTCAAAGTTACGTCGGTTCAAACTTAGCATAATCGCGATATCTTGCGATAACTGGAATTGGTTATGTCAAAATGGAAAGGATCTTGCATGAGTTGGAAAACCGGTCTGAATTTTTCTATATCAACAAAACGGCTTTCAAATTTTCTTTCCAGTTCCTGCAACCATCCGACATAACGCTGTCTATTAAAATTAGAATCTTCTTTATATTTTTCATATTAGCGAAATGCGTGAAATCAAGATTTTCCATGTGTATTACAAAAAGTTTTAACTTATGCCGCGGCTTCACCGTCCTGAGTTCAATAATATTCAGTTCAATCCACATAAGTGGCTTCACCGGCTAAAGTCCAGTTCAGTAATGCGAAAGCTCCCTGGAATGGCATTCCACTAATTCAGTTGATTACTCTCGTTTGAGCGAGCTTTTACTTTCAAGCTTGATTTCATGTTCTGTTGGGCGAAATCAGGCTTTAGTTTTCCTGACTTAAAAATGTGAAAATGTATGCGAACTCAAGCAAAAATTGAAGCTCAGTACACTAATTTGCTCAAACTTGCGCAGTTCGGCCGGTGAAGCCGGGGTATGAGAATAATTGAATTTGGTTTAGAAACAAGCTAATTTTTTTGATTAGTCTTTATGACATACACTTTATGACATTTTTTGCTAAAAATATTTCAGTGTTGCATTCGCCACATTCACATAGTCTATTCACCACATGTGGCGAGTGGCCAGGTCCGGCTTAACCGATGAAGCAAAAGATGCAAAGCATCGGGGCGTCACACGAACAAAGGGCGCTAAAATCCATAATTGAAATGAAAATCAGGTCATTTGACTTTTTTTTTATATTTAAAATTTTATCAAATTTTATTTTTATTTTAAATGAGAGATAAAGAGTAGGCGATTTTCGAATTCAGGCCCAAAACACATTCGGCGCTACAACTTAAAATCTACGAGAATTTATTAATGCTGCCACATTGACAGCTTCTTACTCCACGCTACAATGAAGTATGAAGCCAGATTCGAGCAATTTTAAAAATTTGTGCGGAGGTCCTGTCAACTTTAGAAAAAGGAATTGTAAATTTGTTTGCTTGAAAAAAGTGCAAAAGCGGAAATTTAAAATGGAAGAAAAATAATAAATTTTGTGAAGGAAAATCCGAAAATTGTTTTTTGAAATAAAATGCTCCTTCGTCTCTGTACATTTAAATGACATCAATTCCGTCAAGTTGCCGTTGGGTAATCCATCGGCTTCAGCTTCATAAAGCTTGCGGCGTTAAGTATGCAGCGCCGAATGTGTTTTGGGCCAGGGGCGGCGGAGCGCGTGGGGATGGAAGGAAAAGTGCACACACACTTTCGCTTCGGTTGGGGAAATCCACACCCAAAATATTTCATCCCAGAACGTTCCACGGCCGTCTCGGACGCTGGCGAAGAAGGGGCCACGAAGAGCCGCTCACAAGCAAGACTTTTTATACGAAAACTATAAATATATTATATTAGAGCTACAGCCTAAAGCCGACAGCCGACTAGCATTTAAAGAGGGGATTCCCCCAAGGGCATGCCGAAAAAAGGATTCCCCGTAGGTTCCTCATGAGGACCCCATGTGGCAAATGAGGGCATCCCGAAAGGGGCATTTCCTCCTGAGCACCCCAATGAGAAGCATTTCCTCCTGAACACCCCCACAAAAAAAATCAGCGATGAGGTATCTATGCCTTATCAATTTATCATAGGGGCCTATGAGGCCAACGTCATTATCATTACAAATTAAATGGGGCAATCCCAACATCTGCCTTACGTTTTCGAAAGCTTTTTAGAAAGCTTTAAAGAAATACTTTTAAGCTTTAGTTTAATTCATACAAAGCTTTAGTTTTTGTTGTTGCATTGGGTCTCAGGGAATTATGTTGGTGACGGTGAATGGAGTAATTTAGCACATTCAACGGCCCGGTTCTGGTTCGATTATTACACAGGTCAAGCAGCATTGGATGTGATTAGTACTCAGTTGGGGGACGTATTGATAAAATCACAATCGCTTTCGACACCGGCGCAGTTATTACTCACATATCCGCTCCGAAATCCTCAAAATCCACTCGGGATCGGGTATTGATGATTTTTCCTTAAGGGGGTCAAATGGGGCATTCCTTATGACGAGGTGCGAATGAGGAAAGGCGTTAGATGCTCTGTGTGGGCCTTATAGGGTATTTCGCCCGGGTCCGCATGAGGCGGTGGGTCTAGCCTCATAGGGGCCCTATCTGTACCCCTTACCTCAAACTGCTAGATGAGCCTAACGCCATAACAAATGAATTTAAAACCACATAAATCAATAGACAGCTGGTAAGTAAATTGACCGATTAACTTGATACATTTTAACGTTACTGTTCATTCACGTGTTCCCCACCCACAATGATTATGCTCCGCCGCCCTTGTTTTGAGCCTAAGTTTTCTAAAAAAAGCTTTTGTTAGATACAAAGACATTTCCTTTAAATGAAACCTCTTGTTTTCAGTTTTTTATGTGTTCCAGAGTCATGTTAATATTTTCATTTTTTATTGAAGAAAAAAATGTCTGACATAATTTCCTATAAAGGGTGCTTAACAGAAAGTTGCATCGGGGCGCCAGCACCGCTAGAGCCGGGCCTGCGAGTGGCGATGGTGTTGGACACCGCTGCATTATCCGATTTCACCATAAAGTCTATGATGTCCTCTGCTGTTAACTGTGCTTCAACCGTCGCTTTTAGCGTAGCCCTTTGCTCACGCGATCTTAGGTATTCGAAATCATCTTGTTCGAGCCGATGATGGACGTAGTATGCCCTGAAGAACCTATGTCCACTCAAGAACTGTGTGAGGTCGTAACTCACTTCCCCACGCATTCTCGTGACCCATCCCTCCACATTTGCTATGAGCCTGTGGGGCCATCGACCTTTGCTTGACTTCTCCTACCTTCTTTGCCACTACTGAAATAAACAAAACTTCTTAATTATGGTATTGTGTCCAATCTTTCCTTTTAATTTTAAACTCTTTTTGGTTCTTTGTAAAACTTTTAATTTAACCAATTATTATCACTAGTTAGAAATTCACTTATAATAGTTCTTTATCGATCCGAAAATCGAAATCGAATCTTTCAACGTATTTTCATTTTTCAAGGTCCGAAAAGCATTTTAAGCATAAATTTGAGAAGAAGTATGTTTGTGTGTGTGCGTGCGTATAAGTATGTGAAAATTTTTTCCTGCACTATATTGCGCGAACCAAAAAATATATCGACTTCGTTGAGGTGTCGTTCGAAGCGTATTAACGGAAATATGATATGAAATGATTTTCATAAAATTCGGTTGAGCCGTTTTTTTGTTTAAACGACGTACGTGATTTTTGTACCAGGACGATATCGCGCAAAATAAAAATGATATCGTCTTCTTTGAGGTGCCGATCGAAACATATTTAAGAAAACAAGCTCTGAAAAAAATTTCATAACATTCGGTCGAGTCCTTTATTCAGCATTCATCATACTGGGAAGTTCATCGTGTGGACCAAAGGGTCAAACCCACAACCCAACTAGTTATTATTTTAATATCACTGACGAAACTACTTGGAATATCTATTATTATTTTGTAAAACCATTTTTATGGATTTTTACATGCAAAAAAACTATCTGTTAGTAGTTGGCGTTCTCTAGTGTGTTCAGCACATCCGTGGGGCTGTGTTGTTGACAGGCCTTTCATGTGTACGAAGACGAGTTAAAAATTCCGAGTGCTCTATGGGGTTCTCATACTTGATTTTAGGGATGCCAAACGGTATGACAACGGCTTAAAATCGGGATCGGTAGAGAGTATAGTTGCGAGATGCCAGGACCGGATCCCGGTCGTAGAGCCGTCAAAGTAAGTAAGTAAGATTAAACCGCCAGGTTCTATGCCACGAGTCTAAATGGTGGACATAAACTATGCAAACCGAATATCAAAATCTGCGAAAGGAAAATCGTAAGAAGAATATTTGGTCCTGTAAAGGTTACCCGAGTAAAAATGAAACAGCACGCACTAGCCTGCACGGGTGCCTACAACTAGCATGCACGAAATCGCCTGTATGGCACCCAAGCAAGGCAAGGTATGTTCACCCTTTTTCTAGAGTAAAGGAAGCACAATTGGGGCTTTAAAAAATTGTAAAGGACGAAGAAAATGGGCAATTATGTTGGTGACTATAAAGGGTGCCAATAGCATACTCAGTAAAACGGTTCTAGTTCCATTGTGTAGGTCAAGCAGCACTGGACGTGGTAAGTGCTTAGCTGGGGACTACTTGGTAAAACAACACTCGCGTTTGGAATGGTTCATGGCCATGCGGATGTATTTATGCCTGTAGGGGAAGCGTGCATACCTCTGGCAGGCGAATTTTTAGATTTTCGTGCCTGTGGCCAACTAAATTATTCTTAACCAAAACGAGCAGAGCAAACGAAAAACTTGAAGAAATGTATAACACATGAAAATGAGTAGACTAAGATGGCTTGATACATTTTGTATGATCCTCGGAAGAAAGGATTTTAAATGGTAGAATAGATGGTACATATAGGAAACTTCATATAACAAACTTTAGAGAACTAGCAAGACCTGAAGACGACTGGAAGAAGAGACTTCAAAAGACCCGAGTCCTACAAGCACTATAGTGCTATTTGAATATAAGTACGCAAAGCCGTCGTCTAAACTATCAGTGTAAATGAGACACGCCCTAGTCAGAAACCTCATGAGACTCGAGAAATCTTCTTGACAGACAGATGTCGCTGCACTTTGGGTGACCGATTTAAGAGTCCGTGCAGAGAGTAGCACTAGCGGGAAATTGACTAGTACCAGAACTGGTGCCAAAGTAATCCTGAGAGAACCTAGTTCAAATAATTATAATACTGGTAAATTCACAGGATTTTACTAGAGAATTTGTTTTTCTTGAACGTTAGCAAACGAATTTCCTTCGTACTTCGTTCTCTACACGGGCATGTTGCAGCGCCGCTGATAACCTGTGAAGCAGATGGAATTCGAACGATTTCATGAGATATAAAGGGACTTGCCAGACTTGACCGAAAAGGTCAAATTTTTCAGTAACTCCTGGAAATTCGGGGATAAGCTTCAATTTCCAGAAACTGTAGGACGTGGGAAACAATTCCCCGTCAAAAAAGTGGTGATCTAAGATTGGAAGAATTCGTGCTCTTTGTAAAGGGTTTGCAGGGTTTTTAAAGAGTGTTTGAATTTTGACAAGTGATTTCTTGTTGGCAAGCTATCACTCTGCTGAATCCCGAAAAGGTAACTTCATTTAGAACGGGTTTCCTTCCAACGAGTCTATTAATATTAGAAAAACTAATAAATTTAAGGTGCTTGTAAACCTTAGCAGAACTCTTTTCATTTTAACAAAAAAAGGGCCCGACGGAATATTATGAAATTTTTTTCAAAACATGTTTTCGTTAATATTCTTTGATCGGCACCTCAAAGAAGTTGATATTGTGTCTTTTGATTGACAAACTATTAAACACAATGCCAATAAATTTTCACTGTCAATTAAAAACAAAGTAACATTTTGTTTGACAACTCAGCTATTTCCATTTGTCCTGTAAATTCCTTGTCAGTCATTGACAAGCACTGTTGGTCAATTCAATGACATGCAGTTTTTCGCTATTTCCACTTGCCTATTTTCTAAATGGCGTAATAATGCGTCTTTTGTCAGTTTCAAAACGACAAGTGGAAACCTATCATAAGGGATTCTTTCTTTAGCCGTGCGTTTCAAAATTGGTTTTCGCATTATTATTGTAAATAAGCTGTGGTGTTTCCAATTGTACGATACTCACTAAATCATAGTTTAAGTTTGTTAACTAGACTAAGAAAAAAACCGTACTTAAGAAATTGTTTCAGCGTGAGTTTTTCTTAAATTATTTCATGAAAAAACACGATTATAATTATTTATTCATCACCGAGGGGCTAAAATACCTCTGTATGCTCCCTTAAGCCGCTTTAAGATGCAAATTGACTTATTGCAGTCTCTTTCATGCAGGGCACTAAGCACTCCCTAATTCACATTGATAAAGCTCAGATTGTCGCAGCAATTTCCAGAATGCCTTCAGCACAATGGCACAATGGACTGTAATAGTGGAGGCATTGCTACAGCTTACAGCATATCCCCGACAAAGGTTTCACAATATCGGCACATCGACAGGTTCATTCTAGCACAGAAATAGATAAAACAAATTATCCAGCATATACATCAAAGCAGTGCAGTTAGTTCAGGGAAACAATTTGAGCAACGGCATAACCAATTACGCTGTTATCGCACCTTTCCAATCCAGTCCAACTGAATATAATTGAAAAATTACGAACCTGAGCCCTTTTTGCTAATTTCACTCCGCTTTCTCCTGTCAGAAGTCAAAGGATCGGAGCAAAACAAAAAAAGAATTTCAATTGAATGCAATGGCGGGGTGTAATCCGTCCCATGCTCACAGATCCCTGAATTGATATTATATTGCGCTTGGAGAAGAACCCTTTCCCGGGTAGGACGGCGCAAATCAGTCGATTTGTATTCACTTCAAGTGTCAATGGCAATATTGAAGTTTCAAAATAGAAACAAGCAAATGGAATAATTTTTAAGGGCTCCTGTATTCGGCACCGAATAGGTTACTACTGCTCAAAGGTGGCAAGAACGTTCGGTACATTAGGTTCGTTCATGGCATAGCGAAATGGAATATTGCAGCCAATTTTTCGATAGGTATGAGATTTCGGATCATTATCATAAAAGCACGGGGGTGGCGAACAGTCGTTACTGAGCTCAAAACAGTCCAAATTGCATATTAGAACCGAACGCCATTACGAAATCACTACTTTCGTCCTTTATTTTTGCTACGTGAAAATATTTCGATTGAATTTAATTTCGAAAATGCTGAATTTTTTATTACTTTGGGTTAATTGAATGTTAACTTCCACTTTGTTGGAATTCTGCTTTTGGGGTGTACTTAGGACTCTTTTGTAAGATTTTTATTGAAGAGATTAGATAAGCCCTGAATGGCGCCTTTATATTAGTAAATTCCAGTCACATATATTTCGATATAGGCGTGGATTACAAATTGACTGTAGCTCTATAATTTATCAATCATGAGACAGTGGAAGTGGATGTGTTTGAAGTTTGCTTGCTTTAAAGGAGGAGGTGGATATTTAAATATGTTTTTGCAGATTCCACTAAAAGCCTTCATGGTAGGGATTTGGGAAAGAGGGTTTCAACCTCTCGTTGGAATACAATTCTTGTTTTGAAATCGAGTATTGGGCAGGAAATAGTAAAAACTTACGGCACAGACCTCAGCAACGCCGCAAAACTAATGATTTAAGGAGCAACGATATAAAATTCGCCGCAGGGACTCTAAAGGCGCGTCCACACCAAGGAAACATTGTGAAAGAAACAAATGTAAAGCAGAATTTTTTTACAAAAGGAATGTTTTCCAAAGTTTTTAAAATTGTTTAATAAATGTTTTGAATATGTTTGAAAAACGTTTTTGAAACATTTGAAGAACTATTGTACAAGAAATCAGGAAACGAATTTGTTTCTGATTTGTTCCAGTGTTGTAAAATGTATTCGCCTGATCACGCGGCACTATTTTCTGTTTTTTTTAATTGGCAGACTAGAGCTCAGGAAAGCCCTTTGTACTGTCGACAATCTATTTTTTTTTTCGTATAGTGTGCAATGTCGAACAGCAAGCTCTAGTCTCTCTCTAGAGAGTCTAGCTCTAGAGGGAAGAAGAAAGTTGGGAAAGCCAAAGGACCGTGGTGCTACCGGGATTCGAACCCGGGACCTCTGGGATGGTAGCCAGGCGCCTTACTCCCTAGACTTCCGAGGCCCCACTTTTGTCGTTGTCGTTGCACTTTTGTCGTTGATATTATCCTCAGCTACTTCTACTTGACATTCTCTTTCAGCGATTTCAGTTCAGTTATCTCCTTCCAGGTCATCTTCGGCATTTACCCCATTTCCAAAAAGTTTTGCACGCCGTATTACATGAAAATATTTCCATTTTTAAATTCATTCAAATATTCAACTTTTACCTCGGCATTTGATCTCCTTTTTTGATACTTTGAAGATTACGAATCCACTGACAAATATGCATTAAAACTGTGGCTTAATTGATTGAAACACAATAGAAACATTCATTGTTTCCCACTTCAAATGGAAAACACTGGGTAAACATTTCTGTTTCCAGAAACTTAAAAAATCACGTACACACCAAAGAAACAGTGGCGGGTATTTCTCAAATATTTCAAAAATGTTTCTGAATTGTTTTTGGACATTTTAAAAATATTTAAAAAATGTGTCGGATACAAGTTTGCTTCAAAATTGTTTATGTTTCATAAATGTTTCTTTGGTGTGGACGCACCTTGGACTACACTGGACTACAAGAAATAATATGGACTGGTAAAGAAGTCCTAGAGTGCATAGATGCTACCATTCTTCTACAGCTGCAGTAATGACTCCAGAAGGAACGGCGGGGTAAGTTTTTATGTGTTCAAACTTCTAACAAACAGCGATTAGTGATCGGATTTCGACCATAAGAATTAAATCCATACTTCATCACGATGGTCTCAACTACATGAGAGTAACCAGAACAAGAAAAGAATAATTTTGATAAATCATTTAAGCTGGAGACATATATCCGTGTGTGTGGTGCGGACGGTAACAGATATTGCCACCTGACATATAGTTGAGTGAAAGGAACCCACGCAACGCAGAGGTCGGTCTACTTTCAACTTTTCCCGCATTGCCGCATTCGACATAAAGCCTAACTACAATGGTCTTAAGAAGACTTAAGATTTCTCGTCAAATTCTCTTAAGACTGGCTAATTTTCTGTCAAAAACTCAAAACTGAATGAATGTTAAGCTCACCTCTAAAGCTTGATGTTCATTAAGTTTTGACAGCAAATTAGCGCGTTTTAAGAGAATTTAACGAGGAGTCGTCTTAAGACCATTGTAGTTAGGCCTATTCCCACAAATGCTCAAACACAAGCACACACAACAAATACTTGCATTGGTCACTTAGATTTTGTAGTTGGGTGTGAAAGACGAGAACACAATTATCTGTAGGTGAAAACTCCGGGCATACTGCAAAACCATAACTGTTCTTTAATGTTTATCTTGTTTCATAGTATTTGGTACTAGAGCATCACGAGATCTCGACAAACTCGAGAGTCTCGTCTTGGTCTCGACTCGAGAAACGTGCCTCTTGTTTTCTCTCGCTGGTTACGTATAGGTTGAGTCTATAAGTATAAGAGCCGTGATGGGCTCATAAATTTATATTCGTCCCGACCCGAGAGATTAGACGAGAGGAGACGAGACGAGACGATACGAGATTACGATGGGCAGGATCCGCCGAGAGTCGAGACGAGACTCAAAATGGTCGAGACTTGCCGAGATCGAGACGAGAGTCTTAAAAATCTCGTCTTGTCTCTTCTCGTGATGCTCTATTTGGTACTGTATTTATCAATCTTTTTCAATACCGTTTTGATAGTTTTTCTAGTCGATATTAACTTCCCAGTAGGAATTTATTGTAATCGGTCCGAAAATCGGATTCGAAATTTTCAATGTATTTACACGTTTCAAGGTCCCAATAGCATTTTAAGCAAAAATTTGAGAAGAAATATGTGTGTATGTGCGTACGTATGTGGTCATTTTTTCCTGCACGATTTCGCGCGAACCAAAAAAAGGAAACCGACTTCGTTCAGGTTCCGTTCAAAGCGTGTTAAATGAAGTATGATCTGAAAAGATTTTCATAAAAATCGGTCGAGTCGTTTTTTGTTTGAACGAAGTTCGTGATTTTTGTACCTGCCCAATATCGCGCGAACCAAATATGATACCGACTTCGTTGAGCTGCCGATCGAAGTGTATTAACGAAGATATGGTCTGAAAAATTAAATTGAGTAAATACGCACATATCATTTGACAACCTAGCCAGTGGCGGACTAAGCCCGTCAGAGGCCCGGGGCGGCAAAGCTGAATGAGGCCCTCAGTCTAAGAAGTTGATGTAATTTTAGAAGTCTTTTATTCAGTTTTCATTTGTATGTAAAAGTGTGTGTATGTTTATTTCCCAGCAGGGAAAGCATCTAATTACCCATCGATTCCGAAAGTAGTTCTAAAGCCAAGTGTCCACTATGGAGTTAGAGTGTATAGTGTAAAGCTCTACCTGTAGTGTGTACACTACAGCGCGTCTCTACCACTCTACCACCCCACCGCCCGTAGAATTGCTCTAGAGAAATTTTGAATAGATCTCTACCACGTGCTCTACAGACTGCACACTGCAGATGCGTTTTCTCTACTGTAGAGTCGGCCATCAACTTTTGCAAGTCATTTAATTTCTCAGTTATTCAGAGATGCGTGCGTACACATATTGTGATAAAAATTTAAAGGAAATTAATAGAAAACAAAAAAATAATATAATGAGGTCTCGCCAAAAACAAGCTGCTGCCGTTGTATTTTTGCTCGAAGAAGAGAAAAAGAAGGAAAGGAAATGTTCGGCGCGAGATTGGATTGCGAAAAGAAAATAAAACGCTGGAATGTATCGAGAATTTTTGAATGAGCTCACGGAAAAAGACACATTTTCAGCGTATGTCGTATTCGAATTTCGTTGTTATTTAACAGGCGGATGTACAACAATTCGAAGCGCAGTCGAAATGTAAATAAGAATGAATACTGTAGAGAGAAAACTCTATCAAACATGCTTGATAGAGCGTAGAGCAGATGTAGAGCTCTACACAACACAAACAAATTGCTTATACACTATAGAGTTTTTTAGCAGAGAAAATTTTCCCGTAGAGTGGGTGTAGAGTGCATGTGTACAGCTCCAGAGGGTGTATACACTTCTCTACGCGTCTCTACGGGAGAGTTTTCTCTAGCTCTATGCAAAAAGCTCTATAGCGGACACCAGGTGACCGATTCCGAAACGGTGAGTTTTTCGCCAGTGAACACCGAAGGAAAACTCACTGACAACCTCGATGTTCACTTTTGTTTACAATGCGATTCCGTAAGTGCCAGTGAGTTTTAAAGTGCTGAATGATTTTTAAAGTGGCTGAATGATGCGCTGAGATGGTACTGTCTTGACCTTCCCATTTTAAAAATTCTAATTAAATAAAATCTTTTAGAACAATAAACTAAAACTATTTTTACATACCAAACAAATCTCTCAAAAAAATTATTTTTAAAAAAAATTAAAAAACTTATTCAAAAATAATCGCACGAAATTACAAAAACAACTTTACTCACCGTAAATTCACAGCCTTTTGCTCAGTGAGAAATTTTTCACGGCGCGCCGGTGTTCACCGCAAATGTCAAAAAAAATCATTCTCACTCTTGCGGACGCGAAAATAAGCAGTGTACACTGAAATCGGTGAACGTTGCGGAATCGGGCCCCAGGCTTAAGTTTAGAAAAACTCATCTTGTATGTTGCAACCGAGATGAAAATGGTCCAGAAGTATTGAATAATAAGCGGTGTACAGGATAACGATTCAATAAAGTCCCATTTTAACAATTACATGCTGTACTTATTTGTGTCTACGGGAACATTGTACGCGACCTCCGACTCCAAAGTACCACTTAGGTAGGCACTGACCATATTTTAAAAGCCTTGTTTAGGATTTGATCAAGGGAACTTGTAGACATTTGGAGGCCCCCAGGAACCAGAGGCCCGGGGCGGACCGCCCTTTCCGCCCCACCCTTAGTCCGCCACTGAACCTAGCGAAAGTATTGATAAACAAATGTGACAAATGTTAGGTATTATATATTGACTAGTGGGGGGCCCCTGTACACAAAACGTAAAATAGAAAAAAAAATCAAACACAAAACGAAACTCTCTTCTGTAAAAAATTCTCTTCTGATCAAACAAAACAACAGAAAATAAAACAACTCTCGTTCGATTTCTTGGAAAAATGTTAAAAGTGGCACAACTAGAATATTATTATAGATTATTGTTTATTTATTATTAAAATATCCATTGATAATATTCCACATTCATAATACTGCGAAGTTGATCTTGTGGACCGAAAGGGTCAAAACCACATCCTAAGTAGTTTTTTTTATGTCAAAACGCCAAGACCAGGAATCACTTATTGTACTACCAGTTCGTCATGTCGTTCAAGTCATGGGGCAATGTCTAGTAGTAAGCTTGATGTGAAGGATAGAGGAGAAAGGATTGGTTAGGGGTCTGGAAGGTGGTCGGTGAACCTTGCGTTTGAACTCTGAGATGTTGTATGAGCTCGGAAACACCGACTGCGGAAGACAGTTCCACAATCGAGTTTCTCTATTTATAAACGAACTTCTAAACCGTAATGTGCGTGAAGAGGCGGGCTGAAGTGTGTGGGGGGTGAGGCGAGTTGGCTAGTCTTGTGTTGCGGGAAAAAAGTTGCCGTGTAGGCATGAGGTTTCTAATTTCAGTGGGGCAGTCGCTATAGTAGTAGCGATAAAACTTGCTGAGGGCTGCTACATTCCAACGGTGTCTTAAAGAGTCGATGGAGGAGCAAAGGGTCCTATCGCCAATGAGTTTGATGGCGCGGTTTTGCACCCTATCCAGCCAAGCCCAAATGTACCAGTCGTATTCAAGGCGGGCCGAATGTAGAACTTGTCGATTGCAGCCAGGACAGTTGACTGAACTAGGAACTTGCATCTCTTGAGGAATCCCTGGCATTGGTAAGCTTGTTTGGCGATTTGGAATATGTGATTATTCCATCGCAGATTCGAAGATAAAGTTACGCCTGGGATGTTAAGAGATGGGTCAGCCATTACATTCTTTTTGCCTACTGAGGTAGAGGGACCGTCGGTGCAGGTTTTCGTAGAGAAAAGGCAGTACTTTGTTTTGGTTGTGTTGAATTCGACGCGATTCTTGAGGCCCCAAGCAAGAATGAATTCAATGTCCCGTTAATAGAGTTGGATATGAGCTCACGGTCTAGGAGAAACGGTCTGGCACGTGCTTGTCTTATATTGTCAAAGGCGTAGGAGTAACGCAAAGCTCCGTCATCGGCAAAACTGTGAAATGGGTTGGAGGTGATTGAGAGCAGATTATTAATGAATATAAGAGAGCAGGAGATAGGATCGACCTTGGGGGGACGCCGGCCGATATGGAATGAGGGTCAGATTCGACTCCATCCAACACTAGCTTGATCGAACGGGCAAAAAGGAAGCTCTCAATCCAGTTCCTTAGAACTGAGTCGATACCAGCTTGGAGTTTAGACAGCAGAGCGGCATGCCATACTCTGTCGAAAGCCTTGGAAATATCTAGAACAACCAGACCAGACTCACCAAAGCGATGGTTTGGTTGAGATCCTCAGTCAAATACACAAGAAGATCGCCAGTAGATCTTTTAAGTCTAAAGCCGTACTGCTTGTCGTGTATAATTTGGTTAGATTCTAGATATTTCATCAGCTTTCGGTTGATTATTGTCTCCATGATTTTGGAGAGAACAGAAGTAATTGCTATTGGGTCGCTGGCTTCACCTTTTTCCGGAATGGGCTGAGCATGAGCTAGTTTCCTGCCTAGGCGTGTATTGCAGATCTTACTTCTCAACTTCTCATCAAGTGATGATTTGACCTTCCTGATGGTGGAATTACAGGAGTTTCTCGATTTGATATACTCACGCCGAAGTGACTCGTTTGGGGAACAGGTGTACGCTCTATATGTGGCTTCCTTAGCTTTAATTGCGTTCATACACTCCACATTGAACTATCTATTTGGCCTAGGCTTTATAGATTTGGTAGAATGAGGAATGAACAAACACATTCCTGCCCGTATTGTATCTATAACTGCTTTAAGTTTTTTAGATTTGTTGGATATTGATTTATTGCTTAAGAGTTTATTCTACGGGGAAAACCTTGCAACGTGCAAAAAGTTGGTCGGCCAAAACCCTGAACCACCAGAAACGAACATTGAACTTGTTTTCAAATTATTTATTTTTAGGAACTTCAATATATGTACAGTAAAATTCTTGGGTTTAAGTAATTCTCATCGTAATACAAACGAAAATATTTCGATAAATCGCAATCGTTAGTTTCTTGGCACTTATTACAAAACTCCAAACAAGGATCATCCCATTTTGCAAATAATCTCTTGTTTATTTGTTCTCCCAAAAATTGGCCACCATCATCAGTTTCAATAAATCAAACAGAAAAATAATTTTGAGCTCATTGGAGCGAATAAAAATTTTTGTTTCCCCGAAAAATAGTTTACCCAGCGGCAAGAATGAACCCAGCAAAACTTGGCTATTGAGCTATAAAACTTCCTTGGAGCATCTCCATGAGATGCTCGCATCCTTACAAAGGGAATTTAGCTTTTTTGGCAAATGATCAAGAATGCATCTTCCAATAATTCTTAGCTGGCAACCCACCTACCCACAGGGACAGCCCTTCTAGCACATGATCCGCCATCCCCATGAACCCTCTTGGATTATGGCTAAGGATACAACAAGGATGTTGAAATTTGTGTGGCTTTGTCAACATAAATGCTGGGAAGGATGCATGTTATGTGATGGCTCATGGAAATTATGGATCATCATTCCTATTCAATTTGATAGTTTTATTAACTCGACAAGGATGTCGTTCTATAGCATTTTTCCATTTTTACAAAAATTGTTTTGCAAGATTATTTGGCACCATGCTGTGCAGCATTATGGCCATGAATGCATTCTCAATTTATAAAATGAGCACTTTTCACAATTTTTATGAGTTGAAGAAGCGAAGCGCAAATATTTATTAAGTGCTTGGCGAGTTTTTATGTGGATTAACATTTTTGTAGTCTGGTTATTAGTGGAAGAAGATCTTTTCGCTTGTTACATTTACACTTCTATTTGTGGCTGTTTTATAAATAAATAAAAATGTTTAACTTTTTTACGGGTCTGTAGAATGTGGGGCTGCACACTGTGCAAGTTGACCCTACTCTGAAAATTGTAATACAAAATAAAATAATAAGCTAAACATAAACATACCTTAAAAATGGCGACCGTACATTTCAGCAGTACAACATTCTGTATAATATGTAGTGCTCTTCTTGGCTGTTAACCAATGAAAAAGTCGGGTTTTTCCCGTGCATGAGTATTGTGTTTTCACGTGTTTGTCACTACTGGCGGTTCTCATCTTCTTTCCACAAATCGACGGAGTCATCATAGACCCAGGTCAGCAAGAGAATTCATATGCAGGTAGCATGGCCCAGGAGCTTGACTCACGGCAACAGATACCCAGAAACTAAGTGCCGAACAGAGATGTGCAAAATAGTTTAAGAAATGTATATTTAAATACAAAATGCAAATACTTTTTTGATTTACTATTTCAAATGCAAAACACAAAATAGTTTTGTGTTTTGTATTTTAAATACTAAATACAAAATAGGTATTTTCAAAATATTTTAATTACAAATACCTTTTGTTCAATTTAATTCTCTTTATTTATTACACTTTTTAATAATACAAGTTGTTCGAACACATTATCGCTCATTTTCCTTCTGTCATGCCACCACATGAAAAAAGTCTTTCTACTGGTGCTGAGCTTGATACGCAGGTGTTGTATTTTAAAAACACTTTTTTTATTGTAGGATAAGTGTTTAATATCGCCAGTCTTGTGCACTCATCCTTTAAATATTGAAGGGTTTCCAAGTCTACCGTGGTATTGGTACTAGGGATCTTACGAATGTTACATTTTTCACAATCGCAAATGCGATTGTTTAGGAATAGCATTAAAAAAGTTTAATTAAATTAAGGCCTCATTTTTGTATTACTTACAATAGGATATGAAAAAATATTAGAACAATAGACCAGTGTTATATACAGTAATGGTATTCTTTCTTCTCGTATTTAATAGTCAAAGTTCAAGAGAGGAATATTATATTTCCATGAGGCGATTTCTATAGGCCCCCATTCATTAAGCCGCCAGCAAGCCATGGCCTGAAAGTTTCTCGCCTTGAGGCCAAGTATAACCACACGCTCACTGACCCACACCGTCAACTGGATGGGGCCTGTAGAGTCCAAGTCAAAGCCTTCTACATTTACAAGCCATGCCCTAGGTATGTGCATGTATGTGTATGAAGAGCCAAAATTGTGGAATTAACATTGCCGAAGCCGTACGAAACAATTTTTTAACTTTGTTTTTGCACTTAAAAGTGGTAAAATAATGAATATTATCACTTTTTGGTGCACATGGATTATCAGTGATTAGTGCTTTAGTGATTTAATAAAAAAAATTAAAAAGAAGTGAGTGATTAAGTGTATTTTAAGAGTGTTAATTGATTAGGTGACCATTTTTGTTTACATTCGCGGTGGTTTTTTCGTGTTAATTTAGGGAAAAAATGTTGAATTTGTGTAGTAATATAATAAAAAGTGCTTTGAAAGTGATTAAAGACTGTTATAGAATAGTTTTTAAAAACATAAGTGCAGAAAAATGTGAAGGAAAAGTGAAAAAGCTATTGTTATTCATGTTGTGTTGTAGTACTTGCACTTATGTTTTTAATAACTCTTCTATAATAATTTTTAACTACTTTAAATTCACTTTTAATTCCATTACTACACAAATTCAACATTTTTTCCCTAAATTAACACGAAAAAACCACCGCGAATGTAAACAAAAACGTCACCTAATCAATTAACACTCTTAAAATACACTTAACCACTAATTTTTTTTTAATTTATGGAGTCAGATCACTAAATAACTTATCACTGATAATCCGTGTGCACTAAAAAGTGATAAAATACAATATTTTACCACTTTTTATTCCAAAAACTAAGTTAAAAAATTGCTTTTCTCACAGCTAAATTGAAGTCCATTCTGACTGAAGTCCATTCTGACAGATAAATTGAAGAGCCATTTTCTTTGAATGTAAGTGTGAGATTTCGTAGGGCATGGCTTGTAAATGTAGAAGGGTTTGGTCCAAGTCCAACAAAAATTTTTATGTGTGTGGGTATTTATCGTCAGCCCGTGCCTGAAGATCTGAACTTCTATTCAGTCTGAAATTTTCCTTGAAACCATGAATATTTTTGCAACCTGCTACGCCTGTGTGTATGTAGGGAATCATGAGCTCACCTGCAGTCCACGGCCTGTCGGACGTATGCCTCAGTCAGACTGAGTAATGTATGGGGGCCTTAAGGGGTCATAGTTAAGGCCAGATCTGTCAATTTGTCGTTTTTCAATTTTGTTTTCCACACGACACGACCTACACACATTCGCATTACTTGATGCGAATGCGAATGTCGATACCAATGTTGAAAATGATGCCAATCATTCGCATAAGCGATTGCGAGCATTCGTAACATCCCTAATTAGTAGATACAACCACCCTCACTGGTTGCTGAGGCGTCTGAATCCTGAAACATGTAAAAAGACTCGTTTTTTTCTGATGTCTGTGATGTGGCTACGAGCTGCGCCTCTAGTAGCCAATACAACCATTCGTTCATTTTATATGAAATTTGATTGGTAATGTAGACTTTACTTAATCACAAAGTATTTTAAATTTTTAAAATGGAAAATATGTCTCGAAAAGTATTTCAAATAAAATACAAAATCCTTTTTCTGAAAATAGGTATTTTGCATTTTGTATTTGCATTTTAAATACAAGTATTTCAAATAAGTCGCATCTCTGGTGCCGAATAGTATACTATCGTACCATATAGGCTTAAATATATTTTTGTAATATTGTCATAGTAACACTTCTGGTTCGTCGCTTTTACATCGAAATTGGATGGTTTTTTTACGTGAAGAATTAGAGCTGTATTATCAACCGTTATATCTCAAGGGCAATGTCAAACAGGAAGCTTTAGTCGAAAAGATAATTTGCGAGTACAATGAAAGAACTTCCAATGTTAACACGCTGTTTTACGCCACTAGTTCCAATTCGAACTGAATATGATCGAGCAAGATATGGCTTTTCGTCTATTCTTACAGGCGACGGCAGAAGAATAATAAGGCCTGAACATGTAACCGAACCGAACCGAAATGAAGGAAATAAATTGTATGAAAATGTATGAACTCAATGGGCCAGTTCACACGATGCCATAAGTGTGTTGAGTAAAACGGGTTTTGTTCGTAAATTTCTTCCGTTCCCTCCCCTCTCTCATCTATAAAACCGGTTTTACTTGCCATGAATATGGCATCTCTCTTCTATAAAACAGGGTTTACTTGCCATGAATATGGCACCGTGTGAGGAGGCCCAATAATTATGTAGCAACCGAAACTGAAACGGAGCGGAGGATATAAATTCATTTCATTTCGGCTTTCGTTTCAACTAGTCAGCACTGGAAAGGACAGATCAGCTGATTGACAGGTTTCAAAGTCACATTTTCTTTTTCTTTTGTCGATTTTCAATAAACAGAAAAACCATTTTAGCATCCGGCATATTATTTTATAATTTTTATTTAATTTTCTTATAATATTTACACTGAAATTAAAAACTTTTTATTCACTTTTTCATTAAGCATAAAAATTGTCCGAAATATCAAAAACCGATTCGGTCCGATTGCTATATAATCGCTATCATATTGGAATTCATTTCGGTTCTGTTTCATTTCGGTTTCGCTTCGGCTACATGTTCAGGCCTTTACTATGGAACAAGTACGGAATCGAGCTATGGACCTGTGTGATGGTGCCGCTATGCCTTTAGGCTATCGAGAGTCCTGAATGGTAACTAGTATTCGTAAAATATATCATAGAAGTATCTGAAATGAATTCAAACAATCGAATTAACTCTATTCTCTCTAAGCGGTCACGTCTTCGTTTATGCAGGTTTTTTGTTCTTTTTTTGGTACTTTGGACCGGTTTGTTCCTGCACATAAACGCGGTGTGTAAAGGGACCAATACCCGAGCGAAATTTCGAGTGCATACAAATTGTTGTTGTTTTGTCGTGGCGTGGTCGAATGGAGCTCTCGTGTATTGTGCCCTTTATACAATGTTGGTCGGATGGCTGCGATTGATGATTACGATCCTCAAAAGAAGAATCGATTAACTAAAATCGTATTGCGTGATAAAGAGTCGAAAACCCCGATTTTTGAAGGAAAACTTCTTTAGGCGCGGTTTAGCCTAAAAAATTTATAAGGGAGTAAATTAGTTTCATTCGCGCACGCTCTCACACATTGAGAAATCGTTAGATTTTTCTTATAACGCTAGGAAATGGGAAAGAAGGGGCACAAGAGGCGAAGGAGCTCGAGTCTGTGTGCAACAGTTCACATACATTCTGCATTACTGCATATTTTCTGGCATATGGTTGATACGCGCCCGCTCTTGAACTATAAATTAGTGTGGTAGTGTCATGGTTTTGGCCTGCCATGTGGAAACAAAGTGGTGCGGCAGTTAAATGGTGGCGGAGTGGTATTAAAATTATTAAGCGCGCATCGAAATGGCAAGTAGCTTATCGCATAAGTGATTCAACATCATCTTATTACTAACGAGAACTGGCATACATTTCCCCTTACCATTCAAAAATTAAACTTGTCGGAGACTAGTGGCAATCAAGTGATGCCACGCCACTTGCCAGATGGCACACCATACGTGCGCTACTTCATTTGATTATACGGGTATAAATTTTTCCACTAGCCATTAGACCGCCACGTCACTGCCACACCACTTTAATGGGCGCTCGGCACGACATGCGGTCGCACATATTCCCTTGTGCATCGATGCAAGATTTCTCTCCACTCCCTTATTAAACAAAAAAAGGGAGTCTTAGAGATGCATGAGGAGGAAACGATGAGCCCAGGATGTTGCATGAGTTCGGTAATACTGACCGTGGAAGTTGTTCCATAGTCGAGTTGTTCTACAGCTGCTTGATTCCAAAGGCGAAGGACCATACCGCGGAGTGAATTTGGACCACCGACCTCTGGATAGTAGTCGGGTGTTTTAATCCTTAGGCTAACGAGCCCGGCTATCTTGTCTTCCCTCTTCACAATTTTCTGCCCTCTCCGGACACCGCCTCTATGCCTTTTCATGGTTGATCACATAAGGCAGCGATCTGTCGCGGTAATATTGGATGGGTGTTTCTACAGAAGAACCACATGGTGTTGATCCTTCCCAACTACAGCTTGCTGCCCGAGATTGGATCATATGATAGAACCATCGAGTGGGGTGTACTTTTAAACTCTAGACAAAGAAGGCAAAATAACAAAATTAAAATCAGGTATTCATTGATTTCTAGGAACAGATAAGTTAAAGTTAAATTAAAGCAAACGTAATCTTAAGTGCAACTAGAGCAATTTCTAAAGGCTTCAACTCCTGCGAATATCTCACATTTAACACATAATATCTCACATGCATCTGTAGTCCACGAACCCTGTCTGCAGAATGTATGTGTCTCAAGCATATCTGTTTTCACAAGTTCCATTGAATGAAATAACTTTGTGCAAAACCTGATCACCTTGGCCAAAAGACAGCTTCATATTTGCATAGAACGCGTCGCTCCTCATTAAGAAAAGGAAATTCTCTCAACATTCCGCTTGCAAGGAAAGAGGTGAATTCCGTTTGCATATTTGAATCAGTATGAATTATTGCCCCATATGGGGCTCGGTAGCGATTTCCATATTTTTCAAAGCGCTGGCAAAACAAACGATCTAAATCGAACGTTGATTTAGCATTGGAGCCCCCGCAACCCCAACCCAGCGCCACCGGTACGGAAAATCTCCGGCATGCCCCATCACCATATCCACCTTTGGGAGGAATAACTCGGCGCTGAATTGCTGGATTATACGAGTTTTTGGGTAATTGCACACCGGTGGCCAGTTTCTTTGTAGCCATTTGACGGATGGGCGCATCGTGTGCACTTAAATGCCGCCATTACAGTCCATCACAGCGGGAATAAAAATGCAATCAGTCATTCGGCCATGATGTCGGCTGTGTAATTAATATTCTAATGCGCTAGGAATCATTTGTTTGGACTCCCTGATTGCTTGCTGTCCAAGTACAGTTCTACCCTTGATGACCCCCGTGGATAATTGCGTGCTGGCCACTTGTTTACTCACGCCCTGTGCTCATCCGTGCATCCTGGCCAGTGTGCCCTGAGACTGACATTAAATTTCATCTGGCCAAATATGGTCCTGGAGAGCTCGTTATTGCGGCCAGAATGGCATGTTTGGTGGAATATAATGAAACAATATACTTCGGGTATTAAATTTATTTGGAGCACCGCCACCCTATGGCCAATACCCTAATGCCATATCCTGTTTGCCAATTATGCCAAAACGGCCAAAACAAGGACCCGCCGAGCGGACTAATTTCGTTGCATTTTAACGTTTCTGTTTGTGACAAAATCTGCAACAGCTGGACTTAGCTGGAGTGACCTCTTGGTCATATTATTACACGGTGAAATAGATTAAATTGCGCTTGTCTGTGATGATGTGGACGTGTGTCCTTTTTATCGCTGCATTCTGGAAACCAACATGAGCATATCGTCCAAAAATTTAATTTAAACGCCCAATGACAGCACTCCGCGGTTTCTAGTGAATCCTGCTAATTGCAAGTTAAAATACTACAAAATTATTTACACTGCAAAATGGGGGACGGAGGGATTTGTAGGCAAGAATTGTCTAACACAGTTCTGCGGTATTATTTGGCAAATGACGTATTTTGGCTACGAATTTTTAATTAGAACTCATATTACTAGACTGATTTTTTTTGATGAGGGTTGTGATTTGCTTGATTAACAAAAAAGTAATTAAATGACTTAAATTATAATGGAGAAAGAGGTTCAAGGATCTAAATGTATCATAATCTTTGCACGGCAATTTAATATAGACTTGCCTACGTGCTTTGTGGTTTGCCTCCTTTTTGTGGAGACTGTAAACGAATCTGCTCGTAAGCGTAACTACTTGTGCAGCTATATTTTCTTTTTCATAGAAAATTTTAATAAATTTTTAATTAATTTTTCAAACAGATGCTTTTAAATAGCCCTCAAATGCGAAACAGCTACATTACGTAATATACATAGGTACATAGAATATGATAAGCAGCCACCAGCTATACATATTACGTGGTTTTTAAGAGTATGCTGTTGTTATATTCAATTATGTACATTCATTTATTAATTTTTAGAGCTAATTACCAGAAGTTATTGCAATTTAATATGAAATATGTGCATGCTGCAGGAATTGTATGGTGCATGTGATAGTTAATCGAGAAGTCTTGAAATTATTTTTAACACATAAATTAGGCATTCATTCATAAATATACCAATGGTAATTCTGTAATATAAAGAATATAAAGCACGACTAACAAATCAGAGAAATACACTTCCATTTATTTTAATTCCCCTTCTTTGATTTGATCCAAGCCAAGACCCTCGTAAGTACAGGCCTGGAAGCAGCCAGGCCAACTAATACTAACATAGCTGAAAACAGGCCAAAAGTATTCTGACAGTTGTGGAATTAACATGGCCGAAGCCATACGAAGCAATTTTTTAAGTTTGTTTTTGCACTAAAAAGTGGTAAAATATTGTATATTATCACTTTTTGGTGCACATGGATTATCAGTGATTAGTGCTTTAGTGATTTAATAAAAAAAATTAAAATGAAGTGAGTGGTTAAGTGTATTTTAAAAGTGTTAATTGATTAGGTGACCATTTTTGTTTACATTCGCGGTGGTTTTTTCGTGTTAATTTAGGGAAAAAATGTGGAATTTGTGTAGTAATATAATAAAAAGTGCTTTTTAAGTGATTAAAGATTATTATAGAATAGTTATTAAAAACATAAGTGCAGAAAAATGTGAAGGAAAAGTGAAAAAGTTATTGTTATTCATGTTGTGTGGTAGTACTTGCACTTATGTTTTTAATAACTCTTCTATAATAATTTTTAACTAGTTTAAATTCACTTTTAATTCCATTACTACACAAATTCAACACTTTTTCCCTAAATTAACACGAAAAAACCACCGCGATTGTAAACAAAAATGGTCACCTAATCAATTAACACTCTTAAAATACACTTAACCACTAATTTTTTTTTAATTTATGGACTCAGATCACTAAATAACTTATCACTGATAATCCGTGTGCACTAAAAAGTGATAAAATACAATATTTTACCACTTTTTATTCCAAAACCAAAGTTAAAAAATTGCTTCGTACGGCTTCGGCCATGTTAATTCCACAACTGTCAGACGATTTTGGCCTCGCACAGACACAACCAAAAAGGCTGCTTCCAGGCCTGTACTTACGAGGGTCTTGTCCAAGCCATAACCTTCTATATTACAAGCCATGAACAAGGAAAATATTGAGAGCGAATTTTCGCTCAATCGGACTACAACTCGGTGAAGCCACGTTATGTTGTTAGTGTAATTTGGAGAATTTGGGAGAATTTGGTAGTCCGATTCTCTCAATTGAGATTCTTGTTCATGGCTTGTAAATATAGAAGGTTATGGTCCAAGCCCTTCGAAACTACAGGCCCGGAAGCAGACTTTTTGGTTGTGTTGGTACCGGGCCTATTATCTGTCATTTTGGTAGAATTTATATGTGGCAGAATAGGTTCGCGAATTTTTTAGGAATATTTTTGCAGTAAAAAGTTATGCACACGGATAACCAGTGATTATTGCTTTAGTGATTTAATTAAAAAATTTAAAAAAAATTAATTGATTAAGGCCGCGCCAATATGGCGGACGAATTTTGTCAATTGTGTTCCGATTCCAATGAAAGTGCGTTGAGGTCTCCCATGATGGCGCTCGAAGTCCGATTTTCGAAATTCAAAATGGCCGCGCAAATATGGCCGAAATCTGTATCTAGGGGTTTTTAAGGTAACAAATAACGAATTTAGGATCAAAACTTAGATTCAATATGACGGGGCCAATAAGGCTGACGAATTTTGTCTGTTGGGTTCCGACTCCAATGAAAGTGGGTATCTATCTAGGGTTTTTAAGATCGCAAATAACGAATTTATGATCAAAGCTTATAAATTTAAAATGGCCGCACCAATATGGCCGACAAGTTTGCCAATTGTATCCCGATTCCAATGAAAATCGGTATATGTGGCTTTTTAAGGTAGCAAATAACTAATCTTCGATCACAACTTTTGCAGGGCCAATGTGGCGGACGAATTTTGCCAAATTACTGTCATTTTCCGGTCAGCTGTATTTAGGTTGTTCTAGAGTTGGAAAACTGACAATTTTCACATCCTAGCCCCAAATGGAAGAACAGTGAACATATAGTACATTGTTCGATTTGGTCATGTATACGTGGCAATAGTGTATCCTGAAGCTCTCTAAGCAATCGGTTCAGAATTGATCAACAAGGTTTTTCAATTCGTTTTTTATTGTTTATTTCCTACCTTTTTGATACCAATAAAAAAATAAAACGATCTCTTTCAGAACATTGTAGACATATTCACCTCATTTGTCCGTATCTGTGATACAGACACCCGCTTTTTTTTTGTACCTTTTCACCTAATAGTCTACAGTCCCTGAGCAATTTTTTTATTGATTAGTAACAAGCTGAAATTTCGTGAGTAGCTTCCTTTTGAGGAGACGTTCAACTTTTGTTGTTGCGAAAATACTCGATAGTGGTTCCTAATGAAACGCGTGGGCGTTAAAGATGTCGGTTTGGTTTGGAGGCCGTTAAAGTTGTCGGTTCATTAGGAACTATTTGTTTGTTAGTTAAATCAGGAGAAAATGTAATAAACAACTCAAAAAAAGTTGGTATTGCAAAATTGATGGTCCAACCGAAGGGTTGCCCACCCTCAAAGTGTGAAAATAACTAGCTCATAATTAACTACTATAGTAGCAAGCTGATTTTTTGACTGTTGGTTAGCACTTGGGGTACATAAAGATGGCCACATTGTCCTACAAATTCAGTGGTCCGATTTCCCAGAAATCTTTAACGCCCACGCGTTTCCTTAGGAACTATCGAGAACTTTCGCAAGAACAAAAGTTGAGCGTCTCCTCAAAAGGAAGCTACTCACGAAATTTCAGCTTGTTACTAATCAATAAAAAAATGGCTCAGGGACTGTAGACTATAAGCACAGACTACTTATTAATTAAATTAGTCTGTGCTATAAGCTAAGTCGAAAAGTACTTTTGTAATTTTGTGAGGTCCAAAAGTACCGTGTACTACACCCTACCTCCTATTTGTAGGACAGAGCGCTTGAACAGGTTCAGTAGTGTGCCTAGTGGCTTATCCCTTATGCCGGGTTTTCATTATTAGAATTAGTAGTAGAGTATACTGGGCGAGTACTTACTATACTGTGAACTCACCTAATGAAAACTTGGTTATAGTACAGTAGAGTGGGATAGCACCGTGGTAAAGTTACTCTACCACTTAAAAGTACGCCAGTTACTCTACCACTAATTGAGGCTATCAGTGCAAAAGTGGTGTAACCCCAGACGATGTAAACCACCGGTGTAGTCAGCTTACACCCTTTTTGCTCTATTACTTAGCTATATTTGTTCTGTCCAACAGTTATGTTGTGTACAGTTATGTTTTTGGAAGGCAAAAAGTTGCTTACTCCACTATTGTATTGAAAGTTCATAATGTAAGGAATGTATATTACACCAAAGCCGCCACCAGATTAAATTGTGGGTTACACCACTTTTGCGCTGATAGCCTCAATTCTACTAGTGAAAACCCGGCATTAGGCTTTAATGTTCGACCCTCGCTATCGCGGGGCACTCACAAAGAACATGAAGAAGAATATCACCCTGACAACTTTCCCGTACATAAAAGGCTTTCAACGACTCCAGCACTGAGGCCGTCCAGTTGGCCTTAGCGGAATTTCAGATCCTGAATCATTTATAAGTTAGTGGAGCCAGCGCGGGTTGAGTACTAGAGTATGGGAACGGGAGCGCTGCAGTCCTTTTAAGGAGTGCTTAAAGATAGCTATTGCAGCACTCCATTTCCCGCTGGTACAAGGTTGCATCTTTACAGGGTGTACCTGCTAAGTTTACTAAGCGGCAGGCTGTGGATAGGTGAATCGTATGGGCGGCCGTGGCGATGGGGGGAGTCATAACGGCATAGGGATCTACAATCAAAAACCATGTATTACCTTTACGTCACCATTATAAGACCAATGAAAACTTATGGAGTGTGAGTGAGCAATTTGGCACCACTTTATCTTGAAGTAGAGAAATCAACTATAAACGCTGCACTCAGGCTGAGATCAAATGGACACCTGAATGATGGCTTTAAGTGACGACTTCAATACAGGGAAAATAAAGGAAAGACTAAACTCGTGTGGTACAATGATGGTTCCAAAGTAGAAAAGGGTGTGCGGCCCGATATCTGGGACGAAAGGATCGGTTTAGTGCAGCGTCCAGCTTGTTTGCCCTAGCTAGTCTCTTTCAAGCAGATGTGTAAGTACGGCATGCACCCAAAACTTAGAAAGTCAGTAGGTACTACCAGCGAGCAACAATAACCCTTTTCGAATGGTTACACCCAAATGGAAGCAACACTGGAACAGAGCACGTGTAGATTTGTAAAGAAATGTTAGTATGTATGAGTAAAAATTTCGTGTTGTTGGTACATATATTTCGTTAAATTTTTGCACTTGTATTGTCCGTTAAAAAAGGCGAGGCGAGGAAGTCACTTCCCCTTAATTTTTTATCTTTCTTTCACACACATTGCGTGTAGTGTGAAAGTAATTCTCATCACTCTTATTATTATTGCTCGCTGGTACTAGTTCCTTTGCGTGGGAACCAGTATGCGCTGGGGTGATGGAGATAAAGGCGGGGGTATGCGGCCATGGGTGATGGCGGTGTAGGTATAGACAGGTGATGACAGATGATAACACATTTGCATAATTCTCTCTCTCTCTCTCCTATATGGCAGCCAAGTGGCAATACTAATTAGTTTGGGACTGCCAGAGCGTCCATAATGAGTTGGATACTCTTAATCGAGTAAGCAGGGCTCAGGCACTATTTTAATCGGTCCGGAACCGGTTATTGGAACATTTACCAGTGGTGTTCCATGCAAGTAGTCTGATTTACATGCGCTTGCGGCTAGAAGCAAACCTGGGGTAAGGCATCTGAAGAAACATCTGGCTTGATAGGAATCAGCCTCGTAGAAGTATTATGCCTCCGGAAACGAGGCGAATTCCGCCAAACGGGCGATCAAGGCTGGGAGCCGGTGTGGTCGAACTAAATTACCGTATGAAGTAACTTACTGTGCTGCGACTCGAACGTTTAGTGAAGGTGTCCTTCAATTGTTTTTTTTCTTTTTGCGTTAGTAGTGCAGACAGATTTTTTTACATTATTGGAAACTATTGTATTTTTGCACTGAGGTTCCTTGTCAATTTTGTTTTTTTGTGAATATAAGAAAAGTTTTATTTTACTAGCAACGTCCGTTGCAACGACTTTTAACAAAAAATCTTTTGTGTGCACAGTCCGGGATAAGAAAAAGGTATAATGAAAAAGGTCAAATCTGCGAAACATGAATTTTGGTACATAATTCGACTGTCGAATAATCTCTCGCAGTCAATATTTCCAAGCTCCTTCAACATCCAAGAGCTCAAGCGCAGGGTTCAGAAGATCCATCATTTTCTTTAGTTTTTGTGTAAAAACGCTATCATGACGATCAGACGGTAAGTGCCCAGTAGATAGCACTCGGCTAATTTTATCTCACTTAGGGTTGGTAGTGAATGTTATAAATAGATCGGTACGGCGAGGATGGTAAAATTACTAATCCTCATAAGTTATCTGTATTTTCATATCGATTGATTGCGTCTTGAAGAAGTCCATAATACTCCATTCTGAGTTTTTTCTTATAAGTTCTTATAAAAATCAGTCTCGTTGTTTCAATCTATGCATAGACATCTACCAAGTACTGATTAAATAATTGTTTATAACAATGCAAATGATTATGTTCATTTTCTCGAACCATAATTCCATAACCATAGAATTGCAATGCGGATACTTTTGTTATTATGCGGATACTTTTGTTATTGCCGTGTACTTGGGATTGACTTGATAGATTGTAAAATTATATCCGTCTTGACCATAAACATAAGGGATATTGCAGTGCATCATATTATATGTGAGCCTCTCTATTTCGTTGTAATTTGTTATCATTTCTATGAAGTATTATATGTCCCGGTTATCACATTTTTGATGTACCTACCTATTATGGCGATATCTGTGCTCTGTTGTAGGTCTTCAGTCAACATCTTATAATTTCATTCCATTCATAGTCCTCAAAGAACAATATTTAAATCCATTGTTGCCCAAGCAAATATTGATCGGAGTATAGGCAGCCCTAACCACGAAAATCGGTCCAAAAAGAAAAAGGCTTCATTAGGCGAACCTATATATTTAGATAGAGCACTTTGAGGACTACAAATGGAATGATAAAAAAAGTGTTCACTTGCTTTCCTTCAATTATCTGTTCAAGTTTTTGGTCTAATCCGATAGTCGGACACGATAGTCGGAACCGATAATAGAATCCGATAGTCGGCTCGGAACCGAGTAAAAAAAATATAGTTTAAAAAACTAAAAAATACGCTTTATTTTCAAATGAACTAAAAAGTAAAAAATAATTGTGAATGTAAAGTTTTTATTTCTCCAGCCAGTATAATATGGAAACAACTTACCTTTCGAAATGTAAAAACCCGTGGAACACTTTACCTATATTCTTATTTTATAAATTAACACCGGAACTTTTCTTTGGCGCCCCACGCTTCTTTACGTTTCGAAAGGTAGGTTGTTTCCATATTATACTGGCTGGAGCAATAAAAACTTTACATTCACAATTATTTTTTACTTTTTAGTTCATTTTAAAATAAAAGCGTATTTTTTAGTTTTTTTAAACTGTATTTTTTATTTTCTACTTGTAGTCTATTATTGTGTTCCGCCATTTTGAAGACTATTAGATTAGATATTAGATTTAAAATGACTTCACACAGCTTACTGTACTATACTCGTCTTATATTTTCATTTGATACCCATACCGAGCGCATTGTTAAGAAAAAGGTATTTCGCCGATATTTTGTGTTGGCCGCCATTTTGAATGACGCCACGGAGCTAATAGTATTCTAATTCTCATACTGTGGTATTCAAATGAAACAATGTACTAACAATGTAAGAACAATTTATTGTATGTGAATTCGCTTATGTCTAGACTGCTACTGATTGTCCTGAAAAAAAATAAAATGAAATAAATAAATTGAAATTCAAATTCATGATTTAACGCTATTCAGTTCATGGTTGACAGTGTATGGTAGTTTCTCATTTCTTAATGCAATCCTTTTATTTTCAAATTCTAATTATTGAAATAATCAGGTTTCTTAATAAGTCGTCCGTATCGTGTTCGGTAGCCTTGGTTCTCAGTTTGGGATTGTTCTGTCGTTGTGTGATTACCACCTTGACTCAGGGCTATTGATGTATCTTGCTCTGTTAGGCTTGACGGCTCTGGGGTACTACTATTGTGCAGATCAGTAAAAGTATCTAGGTTTTCTTTAAGGTGTGGTGTATTCAAAGATTTTCGCAAGTGTATGGAGTTTCTTTGCAAAACCCGCCTATGTTCGTTCTGTACAATATATGATCTTGGTGTGGTTCTCTTTTCTATCACCACTGCTGGTTTCCACTCATTTTCTCTCCTATATACAACATTATCCCCTGGTTTAAATTCGTCACAATTCCTACTGGCACTTCGGTTATAGTATGTTTTCTGTTTTTCCTTTTCTTCCCTCATGCGAATAAGTGCATTATAACCTTCGGTGTAAGGTTCTCCCTCCTAGTTGGGTGCCTGGTCCTCTGATTCCTACTCATCAGGAGTTCGGCAGGAGAAAACCCGATTTTTGGTAGTACAGTGCTTCGATATTCCAGGAAGGTCGTGTATACGCTTTGTGCGTTCTGCTTTGCTTTTTTAAGGATTGTTTTCGCAATGTACACTCCTTTTTCTGCCAGACCATTTGAACGAGGGTAGTTAGGACTTGAGTGTACAAATTGAAAATTCCAGGATTTTGCAAACTCGTAACATTCATATGAATTAAAAGGCTGGTTGTCACATATCACTGTTCGGGAATGCCATGTACCGAAAAAATTTTCTGTAAGGCTTGAATAACGCATCCCGCTGATTTATATTTATATTGATATTTTTCATTTGATACCCATACCTAGTGGGTTGTAAAGAAAAAGGTAGTTCGCCATTTTATTTTGGCCGCCATTTTGAATTCGAATGACGCCACACAGCTAATTGTATTCTATCTGTCATCCCCTTTCATTTGATACCCATGTCGGAGGGTCGGGCAACACAATAGCAAAAATCAGCCGCCATATTGGAACCGCCACACAGTGGTCTGAGAATGATATTTACGTGGAAAAAACGTCAAACTTTGTTGGATTTGCACAGAAATTGAAAAGTATAGGTATTTGGGGTTGCTGATTACAAATTTGAAGTCGAATATTTAAAAAAACAAAATGGCGGATCTAATATGGTGGCTAAAGAATTTTATACTGGATCAATTTCCATTTCGTCACTTTCATCTATAACACAGCACAACAAAATCAAATTTTTTTTTGTTGCATAAAATATTTTAATGGCTGTTTACTAATTTGAGGTCACTGATTTCGAATCTACCCTCAGTTTTATTGTCTCAGCTCGAGTTTTATTGGCTTCATTTGGTATACATTTTTCTCATAAGCCTATGACGAAAAGTACCAAATAAAGCCAACTTTAACATCAAAATTTGCTAATATCTTCAAAAATAAAGGCGGTAATACAAAAATTGTCTACATTATTTATAGGAAATTGTCCATGCTTTCCAATTTTTGAAAAAAAAATTTTAACTAGCTACGTATTTTTGGGGAAAAAGGTAGTTGAAGATTGAAGTTGATATTTTTGTTCAAAAACAACAAAATTTTGACTTTCATAAACTAAAGGTGATATAAAGAAACGGATAATATATTTGAAATCAGCGTCAAAAATTAGCTTAGATTGATGTAAAATATTCCATGAAAAATTTTTGCTGTTGGGCAGTGATCAGTAGCGCTTTCACACGCTATTTTCATTTTTGTATGTGCTGTGCTTATATGTATATATTTATAATCTGTGTTCTCAGAAGTTATTGTTTACACTGATTTCGAAACCTTTAAAATGTGATACACTAGTTTCTACAACGTTGACTGCATGGCTATTTTCTTTTCGCTGTGACTCACGCAGCTGCGCACAACTGCACATGAAATTTTTAGACATAACGGTAAATTATATGTTCTTTCAGAAGCCGTAATTAAATTTTTGTCTCTTTGTGACTCTTCGAAATAATATTTTAGTTTTCATATAAATATGAATATTTTCAATTTTATATGTGCATATATGTATGTATATGTATATATTTATGATCGCACGAAATACTCATTGTGTTCTCAGAAGTTATTGTTAACACTGATTTATTTATCTATAAAAGAAATAAGCCAAATAAAAGAAAAACGTTATTCACAAAAATATGAAAATAACGCCCATTCTTGACCTACGTCGAAGATAACTGTTGCACTCGCACTGAAATCTCACTTTTGGAGTCCCTTTGACAAATTACTGTCATAAATGAATCAATTTGTTATGTTCGAAAAAGCAGTTTTTTCCGCGTAAATTTCATTCTCAGACCACTGTGCGCCATCTTGATTTTCTTACAAAATGGTCATGTTGCATTGTCACGCGAACTATGCATATGTGCAAAATTTGAAGTTGATTGGTTATATTGGAAGTGGGTCAAAATCAAGTTGCAAGATTTGTTTACATAGAACATACATACAAACATACATACATACATCTGCTAAAGATAATATAAAGCTAATACATACATATATACAAACATACAAACATACACACATGCATACATACAGAGACACATACATACAGGTGAAGCTAATATAAAGCGTATAAAAAAATAGCCTAAAACATGCCCATGAAAATACTGAATCTTCCAGTGAAAGTCCCATCGAAATCGGATTAGCCGTTTCCGAGATTAGCCCTGACAAACAGACAGACATATAGACATACAGCAGACAAAAATTTTAAAAATACTCTATATTGTTTTAATATCATGTAAATAACAATATGAACTTAGAAAATGACAATTATTTTGAAATCACAGCCAGACACTCCAATTACATTTATATAGATTGTTTATTGTGTGTTATTTCTTTTTGTTCTTTTTGGTTAGTGGTGCGCTTTGGAAGATTAGCGGCTATGCTAGCACAGTACAGATCAACCAGGTATTTGGTTTTTATCCTATAATAAAGACGGTTGAACGACGAAGGTTTGTAGCTGTGTTTAAAATGAATGGAACATACTTTTTCTGTCGGATTATTACCTTAGGAGAGCTTGAAGACGGAGAGTGTGTAATATTTTCATTCCACCTTTAATTTCTATGCCGCTAGAAAAGGTGTAGGTGCCTGTACGTCAAAAATAGGTTTGTAAGTAATTTAATCATGAACATAAAATAGAAAAATTTTCAAGTTATTTTACAGAAATTATTTATACTCCATCTTAATAAATTCCTGTTTTTTTTTAAAAAACTATCCAAGATACTTTTCTAGAGATAACTAACGTCTAGGACAATCCAAGCATACCACATCAGTTATTTACTAGACTTCAGCCATATTAAGTTCCTAATTATGAGCTTCTCGGTTGGCCGAATTCTTTCTAGGTTCATAGACAAGCCAACCAGAAGGATGATGCGGCAACAGACGAGCAGACAATTAGTACTCTTATTTGAATAAACCTAATAATATTGGGTAATTTTTATATTCTCAAATCCACCTCAAGAATTTATCATAAAAAATATCTTTTCAATTTTAGTCATCCGAAAATGAAATTTAGTTTTTTTGTTAATAAAATTTCCGCTCAGTTTCACAGCCGCTTTAAAGTGAAATTGAACAAGCAATTAACGTGAATCCTTGAACATCAAACGGCACCAGGGGCCTAAGATTGTCTTCCGCAGCTCAAAAGGGATTAAAAATGGCAAAACCCTCAAAATCTCGCAAAAACCATGAGCCCATAAAATTGATAATATGATTACAAGGTAATCTCTTTGAGCCCGTTGTTCTTGTAGTTGCTGCTGTTGTTGTTGATGTTGTTTTTGTTTGCTGTTGCTGTTATGCTGTTATGCTGCTTTTTTGTTGTGCCTCCGTGGCGTAGCTCACCTGTAACTTTGTTTACGAGCTTTTTGTAATATTCTGATTTTGGTTCAGTGTAGAAAAAGGGGTAAAAAAGCGACGTCGACGACGGTTAAACTGAAGTCCTCTTTGTTACCTGCATGTTGACGGAAAAACCTTGTTTATACCGTCATTGGTAGAAGGCAAGTGCAGAAATTCACAGGCGGTTTTCCCCCATCAGACGAGTTACTTGCAGTTGGTTGAACTTTAATTGAAAATTGGAATTAAGGGAGGCAACCGCCTTCCGAAATGTTACCCTGTTAAGAGTTTTCACTCGTAGTGTCACTTTCAATTGGGATTAACGGCTTGATCTTGATAATCGGCCATAAGCAGTTGAATGAAAATCGATATTTTGTACAATCATTTTCAATTTCCATATCGCGTAATGCGGGATTGTAAAATGTCAACCGTAATGTATTTGTGCTAAACGTTAGTAGAGGACTTGCAATGCGTATGGGCTTTATGGAATAGGGCTTTATTTGTGGGAGTGAAATGGAGGGTCGGAGTTGAAAAAAAGTAACATAAAAAACTGCGGAAATTTCGATAGAACTCAGCTATTAGTTCCGCATTCCAAAGGTCATTTAATAATTTAATATGACAATGGAGAAACAAATACTTTTGTTCTAAATGAGTCTAGTTTTGCATTTGATTCAGCCGTAATGAAACACCTTTCAGAGGAAAGTTTCGCATGCCCGCGAATATAAGATAAATGGATACCAGCAAGACAGAGATATGCGACGGTAGTAAAATATTGAGTTAAAGCCTTAGTTTGATAGAACGTTCAGTATATGCACTGTAGATACTGTTCACACGGATACGCTAAACGAGCAAATGTAATGCCGGGAAATATTTCTGAGAATGTGGCGATTGAACCCGCGCCACCGAAGTCAGGGGCGGATCCAGCCCTCAAAAAAGGTTGTGGGCACAGCCACCCGAAAATCGGACAAGTGCGAGTCGGAGTATGAACTCGCTCATGATCGATATATACCTTTTCAAGTTCAAATTGGGACTAAACAATTTCTAATTGAGACTAAACAATTTCTAATTGAGACTAAACAATATCAAAATGGGACTAAACAATTTCAAAATGGAACTAAACAATTTCAAAATGAGAATTAAAAACTTTCCGTGAAAATAAATAAATACTTTGATCTTTATTCGTTAATATTGAGATTTTTTTACTTTGTTGACTGTTAACGATGCTTGACCAACACATTCTATTGTCGGTCATTATTAAAAGCGTCTTCAATAAAGTGTCATTATTAGTTTATCCCTAAAAATGTCTTACATAAAAAAAATTGAAGCTGTGTGATTCAAATATTCAGATGCTGGTGAAAACAGATCTTTGACACAAACCGAATTTCGTCTACAACAAGTAAAATTTGAGAAAACATATCGAATATTGATGTTCTTGATTGTATCCGACATGTCGGTCATATTTAAAAATTTATACCAGACCCCATCAATATGATAGATATGACTGTTTTTTAATTGATTTATAATCTATCTTCTATCTATATATATAAATTTCTTCTGTCCGTGTGTATGTTACTGAACTCCTTCTAAACGGCTGGACTGATCTTTATGTAATTTTCTGTGTGTATTTAAGTTGATTCGAGAATGGTTTAGAATCACAATTTGAACCGATACCTAAACGGAACACCTGAAAAATCAAAAAAATTGGTAATTTTGGGATTTCTCACTTGAGATTACTTTCTAGCTTCATGGCCTACCTATATACTGTTTGACAGCTTCGTAAATGTGAAATTGTCATTAAATTGAATCGGACATTTTTCAAAAACCCCAATTTAATGACAATTTCACATTTACGCAGCTGTCAAACAGTATATAGGTAGGCCATGAAGCTATTAAAACTAATTCGCAGTGAAATTAATTTAGATTTTTCCGTAGTTCCTTTGGGTTTTACTTATATTTCTTTTTAAAACAACCCCTGTATTGAGGCGAGCCATTTAAATCTGGAAGTTGGTGCAGCCGAACCGTCACTTTTACAATTTTAGATAGGTGGGAGTATTCTGCGTACCCTGATACCTTATTCATGAAAATAGGTTGAAGCGTTTCAATAACACTGGATGACATGTACAAATCTAAACAAAAAAATAAAAGGACCACAGCAGATAAACCGTTATTATTTCCAACCACCCGAAAACTACAATTTTTGGTTTGTCTGACCAAAAACTATCAACAGTCGGCCACTTTGTAAAATTAGCATATACAACCTGTTGTTATCTGGAGTAAATTTTTTTTATAAGGAGTTTTTCAATCTATGCAGCCGACTAGATATTTTGGGTCAATTCGCAAAGACATTAATGTATACTGATGTGCCACGATTTTTCACATGGAACAAACAGTCAAAAAATTGGCAACCACGAAAGCGAGGCGTTCCAGTCGAAGGATACGTCGACATATTTATGGCAAATACTTTAGGCCGATTATATACAGTCCATCCAAAGCAACGCGAATGTTTTTTTTTGCGTTTGTTGTTGGTTAACGTTCCTGGACCGACATCCTTTCAATATTTGCGAACAGTCAATGGTATTTTGTACGACACGTACTTCAATGCGTGTCGCGAATTGCATTTACTGGAAGATGATAACCATTGGGATCTCACACTTGCAGATGCAGTACTGAGTTCCTTTCCTCATCAAATTCGTCAATTATTCGCTATATTATTGACGACATGTTTTCCGTCTGAAGCTTCTGCTCTCTGGGATAAATATAAAGATTCGATGAGTGAGGACATTCTACACCGCATTCGGATTGCTGATCAAGATACAAATATCGATTTTTCGACGGAAATATATAACGAGGCCTTAGTAAAGATTGAGGATATTTGTATTCTCATTTCGAATATGCCACTCATTAATTTCGGCATGCCATCGCCTAACCGCCCAGCAGCACAAATCATTAACAGCGATGTTCAGCGCGAACAACAGTTCGATACCATAGCTTTGGCTACTTTCGTTGCTAATAATGAGCAACTGCTCACTGCTGAACAAAAGAATATATATGATCAAATTAATTTGTCAATTGCATCACAACAAGGAGGATTCTTTTTTTTGGACGCACCAGGTGGCACTGGCAAAACATTCCTCATCTCACTGATACTTGCGCATAGTCATATTGCGTTGGCAATTGCTTCATCAGGCATTGCAGCTACCTTGCTTGATGGTGGGAGGACTGCGCATTCAGCACTCAAGTTGCCATTGAACATTCACACAAATCCAGACGCAATGTGTAACATAAAGAAGCATTCAGGCATGGCTGAAGTTTTGAAAAAATGCAAAATTATTATCTGGGATGAATGCACTATGGCCCACAAGCATTCACTTGAAGCCCTCGATAGAACGCTGAAAGATCTCAATAATAATACCAGACTTTTCGGTGGTGCTCTACTGTTGCTGTCCGGTGATTTCAGACAGACATTGCCGGTAATTGCACGTGCTACATATGCGGACGAAATAAACGCATGTTTAATATGGCGAAGTGCCAGGAAATTATGTCTTACCATAAATATGCGTGTTCAACTTCAAAATGATCCATTGGCATTGGCATTCTCAGAACAATTGCTCAACATTGGCAACGGCACCATACAATTGCATGAAAATACACAATACATCAGACTCCCAGAAAATTTTTGCAACATGGTCGATACTAAAGATAGTTTGATCGAAAGTATATTTCCAGATTTACAAGCTAATTACACTAATCATGCGTGGCTACGTGACCGAACTATTTTAGCCGCAAAAAATATAGATGTCGACGCAATTAATTTTAAAATACAACAGTCATTGCCGGGCAATGAAATATCATTCAAATCGATCGATACTGTTGTCGATCCTGAAGAAATTGTTAACTACCCTGTTGAATTCTTGAATTCATTGGATTTACCTGGAATGCCACCACATAACTTGCGATTGAAAATTGGTTCACCAATAATTTTACTTTGAAATTTGAATGCACCAAAGCTATGCAATGGCACGCGATTGATCATAAAAAAAATCATGAGTAATGTTCTTGAAACTACCATTTTAAACGGCAAGTTTCAAGGTGAAGTTGTTCTTCTACCACGGATCCCAATGATCCCATCAGACTCGCCCATTCCATTCAAACGCCTGCAATTCCCAATTCGCTTGGCATTCGCAATGACTATTAATAAGTCACAAGGCCAAACAATGTCAATTTGTGGGTTGGATCTAGAAAATCCGTGCTTTTCACATGGCCAATTATATGTTGCGTGTTCAAGGGTTGGCAAACCCTCAGGTTTGTTCGTTTTTACCCCTCAGGGATTAACTAAAAATATTGTTCATCAAATAGCATTAAGATAAAAAGTTTATTCCTGTTGATATTAAGATTAAAAATAAATATAAATATTTATTTTTTGTACATTAAAAAAAAATTAAATTTCATGAAAATTACTTTTCCTTCTAACATTTCACAAATTTAATTTATAATTCCATCACAATTGCCATTGAACTCTAAATAACTGAAACAGATATGCTGGCCAACTATTGCGGGCAAAAAGGTTTTATGCCGGGTCCAACTAGTTTATATATAATACTTTATATTTCTTCCAATAAAGTATGTATTTATTTTCACTGAAATTTTTTAATTCTCATTTTGACATTGTTTAGTCCCATTTTGAAATTGTTAGGTCCCATTTTGAAATCGTTTAGTCCCATTTTGAAATTGTTTAGTCTCAATTAGAATTTGTTTAGTCTCAATTTGAACTTGAAAAGGTATAGTTCATTCCTACAAAGGAGATGTTTACAAAATATATGACGCCCTGACCAAGATTTTGTACAGTGTATAATTCCACGTGGGCAAACACTAGTAGGTAAATTAATTACCCTGTAAAATGTTAGTTTGTTCGCTCACGAAAATTACAAAAGTAAATGAGTGTTTGTTTAGACATCACAATGTCACATTTAGACTCTAAACTACTGAACCGATTTTGATGAAATTTTTACAGCTTTAATGGATATCAAATTAAATTAAACGCTAGTATACATTTTACATTAAATAATTTTATTTAGGTGCTTACTTAAATTACTAATTCAAGCTTACGTTTCTTTTTCGCGGAAGCGTTGGTAACTTCATCGATATTCAGGTTCACATCTTTGTGTATATTTAGGAGAGCCCGGACAATCTTTCCTGTGCCATTGAGGCACGAAACCAAGATTTTACGCTTCACAGAGTAGAAAACGATCTCTCTGCGGTAGCTACGCTGACCGGGAAAGTTGCCAGTATTTGTAAGCAAATTTTTATGTTAGGGTACAAATCTTGGTCGCTTCAATGAGATAAGCTACCACCTCTGGTATAGCGAAATTGTTTTCACATTCTCTTTTCCATTTGGCCATCCAGAGTCGGTATTCATTTATAACAGTTGATTCATTATCGTTAATGAATAGCCGGTAGGTACATCTGGAAAACTTTTTTAACTGTTTCGATATCGATATTCCAGTCGCTGACACTAACATTTGGTTTAGGTAGAAAAATTCCAAACTGAAACAGGTCGAGTATAGATCGGGCCAAGTCAATAATGCACGTTGCGCGAGCAAATGACTTATTCAGCTACAGACTTCCAATTGCTGAAGAAGTCATTTGCTCGCGCAACTTGCATTATTGACTTGGCCCATCTTTTCAAACTCCGTGACATTTAGCGCATGTTGGGGTAAAAAGCTCTTAAAAAGGTTTAAAAGCTTGAGATAAATTTTCTTCTTTGTATTTTACATATTTGCTACAGAAATAATTTGTAGCAATTTCAATTAAAAAATACGAAATTTGTGTTTTTAATACTTTGATACTAAGATTGTGACGTTTTTCGTCAGTCGCATGCGCGCTTCTGCCTGGGGAGATTGTGTTGCTTGCGGCTGCGGAGAACTTTAATCTTATGTATGAAAACGCTCATGTATATTTAAAAAAAATTATTCAGGATTGTTTTAAATTATTTTAAATTTAGAGATCAGAAATATTTCGCATAATTATAGTAAAATTATACTTATTATGATGAATAGATTTACTTGGTTGAGCTCTGCTCAATACATATAAAGATAACTTAACTTTATTCATTCGGCATGCGCGCATCCATAACCTTCTATATTTACAAGCCATAAACAAGAATAGATATTGAGAGAATCGGACTACCAAATTCTCCCAAATTCTCCAAATTACACTAACAACATAACGTGACTGCACCGAGCTGTAGTCCGATTGAGCGGAAATTCGCTCTCAATATTTTCCTTGTTAATGGCTTGTAAATATAGAAGGTTATGGCACATCCCTTCCCAAATTATTTTGTTGAGTTTTTGCTGCATTTGTTGTCTTTTTAAATGAAAAGAGGGGAAATGATAGAACAAAATTTATAAAACTTGGCAACGAGGTGCGCAGAACTGTTTAAATTTTTTGTGTCACGGAGTTTTTTTTTATGTGGAAGATTAGAAGGAAAGCCCTTTGTACTGTCGACAATCTATTTTCTTCTTTTGAAAACATCTATACTTCCGGAGACAATCTCTGCCCTAAATCATTAATAACGGAATCTAATAAAGGTATGTAAATTGATTTCCGAAAGTACTCTTCTGCCGATTTCATTCTGGCGGAATTCATACATGACAATCTTCACTTCTGAAGGTTCAATTTTACTAACTAACTACTAATTGCTCCTTTAATCCCTCATGGGACATAGGGCGGAAACAGTTGCCCTCCAGCGGACTCTGTTTTGCGCGACAGCTCTCAGCTCTGACCAGGATCTCCCGGTTGTTGCGGCCTCTGCTAATAGAGTTCTCCTCCACGTTGTTCTAGGTCTTCCGACTCGACGGGTTCCTTGCGGATTCCACTCGAGGGCCTGTTTGGCTAGATTCTCGTTTTCGCGTCGCAAGGTGTGGCCAATCCAATTCCATTTCCTTCGCCTGATTTGGTCGTCTATCCTTTCTTGGCCGGCACGGCGCCATAGTTCTTCATTTGAAATTCTATCTTGCCAGCGGATTTTTAGGATACGACGTAGGCATCTGTTGATGAAAACTTGTAGGCGCCCTGTGATGAATTGGGTGACTTTCCATGTTTCGCAACCGTACAAAAGAACTGCCTTAACGTTGGAGTTGAACAGCCGCAATTTGGTGTTAATTGAGATCTCCGTCGATCTCCATATGTGAAACAGGCATGCATATGCGCTTCTTGCTTTATTTATTCTGGAACTGACGTCTTCTTCTGTACCGCCGTTTTCGGTAATAATACTACCGAGGTAACAGAATTTATCTACCAGTTCCACGTCGCGGTTATTTAGCGCTGTTCGTTCAAGGGTGTTTGCATTTATCCGCATTTCTTTGGTTTTAGTCGGATTTAACCTTAAGCCTGCTGAACTACTTTCTGTTGCCAAATTGTTTAACATGTTTCTGAGGTCCTGGTGTCTGTGGGCCAGCAAACAGATATCATCCGCGTAGTCGAGGTCCTTAAGGCGGTCTAACAATCCCCATTGTATGCCACCTGTGCTAGTATCTAGAGCGCTGATAAGGATGTCGTTTATTACTATAAGAAATAGTAATGGCGAAAGTAGGCATCCTTGCCGTACTCCTGAGCTCACTTCAAAGCTGTCGGATAGTTTTCCATTGTGAAGAACTCTGCATTTGGAATTGTTGTATAGAGGGTTCAATTTTACTAGGTCAAAACTTCAACGAAATCCCCATGCTTTTGAGTGACGATTTCAATATTATTTTTTCATCAGATACTAGGTTCGAACTTTGTGGATGAAGGGAAAGTGGGGATGATGAGAGGTACCACCCCACTTCTCCCTTCATCCACAAAGTTCATGAAGAACGTTCTTGGAAGCGAAGGGTCTAAACAGACCCAATATTGACAAAAGAACCACGGCATAAGGAACCTCACGATTTTTAGACGAGTTTCAATCGAAAATATTTCAGTTATCCTAAAACCTTTGCTTCGTTTTTAGGTTTTAATTTAAATACGAATTCATAAATATTGATATTCTGAAATTGTACTTGTATCAAGTCCCTCGGTAGGCTCGTCACTATACTTCCTGCATCTGTCGTTGGCCCTACTTTTCTGAAACCGTACTATATATCCGACAGACCTCCTATATCAATTGCATATTGCTAGCTGATTAATATTTTAATAATTGTGGCAGTTGTTGGGTAAAAAAGTTGTACTTCTAAAGTGTGATCTGAAGCATATTTTTTTATTTTATTAAGGCATAGGATATAATATCATCAGCCTATCAATCTCAATAGACCGTTAAAGTTTGACGTCAAAAGTCTATTAGGGTTGTGGGCATGCCCATCGTGCCCACAACGGTGGATCCGCCCTTGACCGAAGTCCCATTAGAGGTCATGCTTTGTTATTGACTTCTGTAACATTCTCGTTTGTTGAGTGCCACTTAAATGATTTCAAACCTCCAATCCTCGCACTTAGTGAAACCCAAGTATCACCCGATACTGACCTAGTCATTACCAGGTGGCGGGGTACACTTTAGTGCTCAATCTCTCTCCCATAGGGGTATTGCCAGCGAGCAATAATAACAAGAGTGATTAGGCAGAGCTCAAGGACAAGTAAAAGAGTTAAAGATATGAAAGAGCAGATTAGAAATAACATTAGGCAAAAAGCCAAAAAAAATATTAACAAATGCGCGATGGGCATACATTTCATGCAAAAAACACAAGAGAATGAAAGAAACAGAACATATTCCTTGATTCCGGTATTGGAATGTTTACATTCAAATTTAAGAAACACTGGAACAGAGCACGTGTAAATTGAATTTGCTTTTTCTGTATGTATGCGTAAAATTTCATGTTGGTACACAATATTAGAATTGGTTTTTAACTATGTATTGTTCGTTAAAAAAGGCGGGAATCTTGCAAGGCGATGAAGTCACTGCCCCTTCATCTTTTATCTTTCTTTCACGAACATTGCGTGTGGTGTGAAAGTAATTCTGCCTCTGTTTATCATAGATATTACTTCTTTGATATCTTGACTTTTTCGCTCCCATTGAAATTGTTATCAGCTGATCTCAAGGTCCCTGAAACATTTTTAAAAATTTATTCTAGCTCATCACTCTTATTATTATTGCTCGCTGGTATTGCCATCTATGTTAGGGATGACGTGGCTTATTTTAAAATATATATCAGCACGTCTTCTAGTCCAATAAATAGGTCGAAAAAAGGCCTTCGTAATGCGAAAAATACCGCACGCGATTCTTTTTTACCAAATGATTTTATATATTTTTATAAGCTTAAATTCAAAATGGCGTCATCCCCACCCTCTTGCTAAACTTACAGTGAAAGGAAACGCGTTTAATTCTATATCTCAGAAACTATGCATTTTACGACAAAAATGTATATAATCTTTTTTGTAGATAAATAAGTGATTTAACTTTTTTATTTAGAAAGTATTTTTGTAAAGTCAATATGTACTGAGCTATGGTGCTTCAAACTTCACACATTACTTTCTTTGCACTATATTTCGGTAATGGTTAATTCTACATGAAAAAAATCCTAAGTAAAGGTGAAACCCCAATGTAGGCTTGGCTTGCTTGAACTTGGTGAGCTTTTCAGGTACCACGTGCCAAAGCAAAACAAGCCCAAATATATGCTTTGCTTTAGTTACTTGACAGTTTGCTTTTCATGAGCACAGAACGTAGAAATAGTACACGAAAGAGGTAAGAGGTATGAATTTTGCGGAATTTTTCCTTTTGGAATGGACATTATTGTTTCGTAAAAAGAACAAAGGATCGCATGTAAAATGTATCTGTAAAAAAATGAGAATGAAAATTTGAAATATTGTTGTGTAGAGTGATAAAGAAGCACATGGTTTACGGTATTAAACTGTTCAAACATTTACGAGAAATTTGTTAAAATGGGATATAGAAATAGTTGTCTCAAATGAATTTTGAACTCTTAAATATTTATAGTTAACTAGTTGGACCCGGCATAAAACCTTTTTGCCCGCAATAGTTGGCCAGCATATCTGTTTCAGTTATTTAGAGTTCAATGGCAATTGTGATGGAATTATAAATTAAATTTGTGAAATGTTAGAAGGAAAAGTAATTTTCATGAAATTTAATTTTTTTTTAATGTACAAAAAATAAATATTTATATTTATTTTTAATCTTAATATCAACAGGAATAAACTTTTTATCTTAATGCTATTTGATGAACAATATTTTTAGTTAATCCCTGAGGGGTAAAAACGAACAAACCTGAGGGTTTGCCAACCCTTGAACACGCAACATATAATTGGCCATGTGAAAAGCACGGATTTTCTAGATCCAACCCACAAATTGACATTGTTTGGCCTTGTGACTTATTAATAGTCATTGCGAATGCCAAGCGAATTGGGAATTGCAGGCGTTTGAATGGAATGGGCGAGTCTGATGGGATCATTGGGATCCGTGGTAGAAGAACAACTTCACCTTGAAACTTGCCGTTTAAAATGGTAGTTTCAAGAACATTACTCATGATTTTTTTTATGATCAATCGCGTGCCATTGCATAGCTTTGGTGCATTCAAATTTCAAAGTAAAATTATTGGTGAACCAATTTTCAATCGCAAGTTATGTGGTGGCATTCCAGGTAAATCCAATGAATTCAAGAATTCAACAGGGTAGTTAACAATTTCTTCAGGATCGACAACAGTATCGATCGATTTGAATGATATTTCATTGCCCGGCAATGACTGTTGTATTTTAAAATTAATTGCGTCGACATCTATATTTTTTGCGGCTAAAATAGTTCGGTCACGTAGCCACGCATGATTAGTGTAATTAGCTTGTAAATCTGGAAATATACTTTCGATCAAACTATCTTTAGTATCGACCATGTTGCAAAAATTTTCTGGGAGTCTGATGTATTGTGTATTTTCATGCAATTGTATGGTGCCGTTGCCAATGTTGAGCAATTGTTCTGAGAATGCCAATGCCAATGGATCATTTTGAAGTTGAACACGCATATTTATGGTAAGACATAATTTCCTGGCACTTCGCCATATTAAACATGCGTTTATTTCGTCCGCATATGTAGCACGTGCAATTACCGGCAATGTCTGTCTGAAATCACCGGACAGCAACAGTAGAGCACCACCGAAAAGTCTGGTATTATTATTGAGATCTTTCAGCGTTCTATCGAGGGCTTCAAGTGAATGCTTGTGGGCCATAGTGCATTCATCCCAGATAATAATTTTGCATTTTTTCAAAACTTCAGCCATGCCTGAATGCTTCTTTATGTTACACATTGCGTCTGGATTTGTGTGAATGTTCAATGGCAACTTGAGTGCTGAATGCGCAGTCCTCCCACCATCAAGCAAGGTAGCTGCAATGCCTGATGAAGCAATTGCCAACGCAATATGACTATGCGCAAGTATCAGTGAGATGAGGAATGTTTTGCCAGTGCCACCTGGTGCGTCCAAAAAAAAGAATCCTCCTTGTTGTGATGCAATTGACAAATTAATTTGATCATATATATTCTTTTGTTCAGCAGTGAGCAGTTGCTCATTATTAGCAACGAAAGTAGCCAAAGCTATGGTATCGAACTGTTGTTCGCGCTGAACATCGCTGTTAATGATTTGTGCTGCTGGGCGGTTAGGCGATGGCATGCCGAAATTAATGAGTGGCATATTCGAAATGAGAATACAAATATCCTCAATCTTTACTAAGGCCTCGTTATATATTTCCGTCGAAAAATCGATATTTGTATCTTGATCAGCAATCCGAATGCGGTGTAGAATGTCCTCACTCATCGAATCTTTATATTTATCCCAGAGAGCAGAAGCTTCAGACGGAAAACATGTCGTCAATAATATAGCGAATAATTGACGAATTTGATGAGGAAAGGAACTCAGTACTGCATCTGCAAGTGTGAGATCCCAATGGTTATCATCTTCCAGTAAATGCAATTCGCGACACGCATTGAAGTACGTGTCGTACAAAATACCATTGACTGTTCGCAAATATTGAAAGGATGTCGGTCCAGGAACGTTAACCAACAACAAACGCAAAAAAAAACATTCGCGTTGCTTTGGATGGACTGTATATAATCGGCCTAAAGTATTTGCCATAAATATGTCGACGTATCCTTCGACTGGAACGCCTCGCTTTCGTGGTTGCCAATTTTTTGACTGTTTGTTCCATGTGAAAAATCGTGGCACATCAGTATACATTAATGTCTTTGCGAATTGACCCAAAATATCTAGTCGGCTGCATAGATTGAAAAACTCCTTATAAAAAAAATTTACTCCAGATAACAACAGGTTGTATATGCTAATTTTACAAAGTGGCCGACTGTTGATAGTTTTTGGTCAGACAAACCAAAAATTGTAGTTTTCGGGTGGTTGGAAATAATAACGGTTTATCTGCTGTGGTCCTTTTATTTTTTTGTTTAGATTTGTACATGTCATCCAGTGTTATTGAAACGCTTCAACCTATTTTCATGAATAAGGTATCAGGGTACGCAGAATACTCCCACCTATCTAAAATTGTAAAAGTGACGGTTCGGCTGCACCAACTTCCAGATTTAAATGGCTCGCCTCAATACAGGGGTTGTTTTAAAAAGAAATATAAGTAAAACCCAAAGGAACTACGGAAAAATCTAAATAAATTTCACTGCGAATTAGTTTTAATAGCTTCATGGCCTACCTATATACTGTTTGACAGCTGCGTAAATGTGAAATTGTCATTAAATTGGGGTTTTTGAAAAATGTCCGATTCAATTTAATGACAATTTCACATTTACGAAGCTGTCAAACAGTATATAGGTAGGCCATGAAGCTAGAAAGTAATCTCAAGTGAGAAATCCCAAAATTACCAATTTTTTTGATTTTTCAGGTGTTCCGTTTAGGTATCGGTTCAAATTGTGATTCTAAACCATTCTCGAATCAACTTAAATACACACAGAAAATTACATAAAGATCAGTCCAGCCGTTTAGAAGGAGTTCAGTAACATACACACGGACAGAAGAAATTTATATATATAGATGTTAATCCCAAAAAAATAATTTCTTTATGAAATAAATTTTCTCAAACCTCTACATACATTTATTTCTCTAAGCAAAATAAATATTAAACAAACGCAAAAGCATACAAAGCATCAAAAAATTGAACATTGGTCATTTCGAGCTTTGCTTAGCTTTGCTTTGCTTGTGCTTTGCTTTGGCTTTGCCGCTTTGTCATTTGGTTTTGTCCCATATCAACGCACTGGTTTATTTGATATGTCAAAGCAAAGCTAAGCACTAAAGCAAACCAAGCCTACATTGGGGTTTCACCTGAAGACTTATAGAACACACGATTATCTATAATTTTTGTTATTATAATTTTTCACGAGTTATAGCGTTGTAAGTGTCAAAATATGTAAATTCAAAAGTAGTTTTCTGCCAATATCTTTTTAATTACAAGTTTTATTGCAAAACTGATTATAAGGTTTTTGTGCGCAATTTCATTCTCACATTTTTTGTTTTAACTTTTTTCTGTGGAAAAGGGTTTGTGCGCCAACGAAATTTCTCAATTATTTGTATGAATATTTATGTGTACTGCATATGAAACGTTCGGCGCTGATTAGTGCTAGAAAAAAATGTTTAAAGTAAAATTTCTACAGAATTTTATAATTAACATATTTGTTGGTTTAACTTTTTGTCGTAAATGAATAGTTGACGAGATAATTGTCAAAAACCATCATTAATAAACGTTTAAGGTGTAATAAACCCATAAATATCATTTTTACAGAAAAAAGTTAAAACAAAAAATGTAGGAATGAAATTGCGCACACAAAACGTTATAATCAGTTTTGCAATAAAACATGTCACTATAAGTTTAGCAAGAGGGTGGGGATGACGCCATTTTGAATTTAAGCTTATAAAAATAATATAAAATCTTTTGGTAAAAAAAATCGCGTGCGGTATTTTTCGCAAAGAAAAAGTACCATTTATTGGACTATTCTGATTTTAACTATCTTTGGACTAAAGTGACCTTCCGACAGTGGCGTAGGTAGCTTTTTGAGATGGGGGCGCGATATGACAGTATATTTAGATTGCTCCGATTTTCACAACTTAATGCATCAGAACAGGGTCTTTTCGCGGTTGTTTCTGCAGAGGTTCTGCATTTCTTTGGTTTTCACCGTCTAAAGGCTCGCCGAATGGTTTTATTGGCAGCAAAACTTTCTTCATTCCGAGATAATAAACATAAACAATTTTAACACACTTTTACAATTATAAACTAGAGTAAATTTGACAATTACAAACTAGCGTAAATTAATGTTAACGCTTCAAGGAACGCCTTTAAATTGAGACAATGAGTTTACTGTGAATTGTGCTCGATAAAATTGTATCGAGTTAGAACAATCTATGAAGTATCATAATTTTGCCCGTAGAATCTTTTCTTGAACTCTAATATTTTTACTGACTCGACAATTTTTATAAACTTCAAAATATTAAGGAGCAATTAAATTGACAATCAAAGCCAAAAGTGTGTCCTATTTTTTAGGAAGCTCATATTTTGGTATTCTATGTACTACATTAACAAATAATCGAAATATTAAATATTGAATAAAATATGCTCAAAACTACTAGTTATTTTACCCAAAATTGGAAAAACTTTTAATTTTCTTGATTTATTATAATAATAAAATTTTAATAACGATTGATAGCACCTGCTTTGATTTCATACAAATCATTTGGATCATATTTTTTGGAAATAATACGGTCCGTCCATATTATCAATTTATAATTTTTAAATTAATTAAAATAAATAATGGATAAAACATCTCCCAAAACCATATTGAGTATGATGCTGTAAAATTTTTATAACGAAACTGGAAACATTTACCTAGTCACGGCGTAATTCAATTCAAACGAAATTGTTATTTTATTTCTTATTTATTTAAAATTTTCAGGATGGTTTTACCACCCTTTATGTAATTAAATTTATTTAAGTTCTGTTATTAAAATTTAATCCCTCATTAGCAGAAAAAATTAAAAAATTTTAAAAAAATTTAAAAAATCGTGAAATATGTACTTGATTCGAAAAACCACGTGTTTTTTCTTAATTTTAAGCGGTTTAATGAAAATAAAGTATCAAATTGTACAGACCATTTAAAACTAGACATTTCAATGATCAAATGAGCAATTATTGATTATCAAAATTCGAAAAAAACATCAATAAAGTTGTCCATGCAAGATTTTTTTCGAAAAATGTTAATTTCTGGGAAACTATTCGTTTTCCAAACAAAATTATTGCTTATTTAACGCAACACAAGGTATACTCTTACAAATTTTCATGTACATTGCATTATTTTTACGGGAGAAAAAAATTAAAAACTGAAATATCGATTTTCCGCCATTTTCTTGGAAAATTTGAGGTTATGTCAAAATATGTTAAATACAAAAGTTTTAGATCTTTTTATTATCTACAAATTTTGTATTAAAAATTTTCCACTTGGAGGTCATGTTTCACCGCAAATCGCAAAAAATCGTTTTTAACCCCTAAATAGCATCCCCATTTTACCATTTCCCTTTTTTTTCGAGTTTAAAATTTTTTTTTTCTTTTAGTTATAACCTTACCGACATTTCATTGCTGGTCCCTCCCTGATATTCATTTATTTTTTCCAAAATACTATCGGCACTAGCCTAAAATGCACAGCCGTCACAAAAACATATCTAGATGATTATATAAAAATCATCTATAATGTTTTTGTGAGGACTGTGCTGGAGTAGGTAGTGTATAATTTCTGCGCTTCGAGCTAGCCGTCCAATCAGAAGGCACGAAAAGGACGACAAATTGCACAAAAACAAAATTGCACATTACATAATGCCAAAAGAGGTGCTGGTGGTTAAGAAATTTCATGTATACTTAAATACATACATACGAAGACTTTTATTCAATTCTATTATAATTTTCGCAAGCCCATGGGGGGGATTGATCCCCTTGATCCCCCGCCCTATCTACGCCACTGTCTACTGAAGCCATGTCATATTCTTCTGCTTCCTATACAGAAGTCCTAACATAAGTAATGAAGCCTCAACTTCATCATTTGATGCAATTTCCCAACAAATCTCGTGATTTCAATCTTCACAATGTAAACTGGCTGACTTATTCAAATGGCACCAGTGTTTCTGGCAAGGACGTCGAGATCTTCGCAGACATCAATAATTTACATCAAATTTTAAATCATCCCACGAGAGTCCCTGATGTTGCGGATCAAAGAGGCTATCTCCTTGATATTTTTCTTACTTCTCGTCCAACGCGTTATTCCGTCGAACTTGATTCACCTCTCGGCAATTCAGACCTCTGCCTAGTCAGCGCTAACTTCCCACTCAAATATCCCACCCCTCCCAATTGGCTGGGGCTGGGCTGGGGCTTATTAATTTTTTCCAATCCACTGATTGGGACATGTGTAAAGTAGGAACAGCCACATAGGAACAGCCGCGAAGAAGAATATTGTAGATACATATTTGCAGTTATCGATAGCTTTACCAAATATTGTTGACTGTTCCCGACTAAAACACTTTCACTTCAAAAAATGGAGGCAGTAGCAGAAAACTTCGTTTACCCCAACAGGATAATACCCGACAAAGAGGTGCTTTTACTGCAAAATTATTATCCGATTTTTGTAAGAATAACAACATCAAATTACATCACGTTACGACAGGAATATCGTTATAGCACCGTTAACAAAGTTGTCGATTGACGATCCTGAAAATTCTACATACCATCGAGCGATAGGTGCTATACCATTTGAGTTGTTGGTGGGTACAAGGATGAAAGTTGAAAAGGAAGTTCGAATTTTAGACATTATTGACGAGGAATATCGAAGGATTTTGACGAGGCTAGAGCTGATGAAAGACGGAAAACAAAGCTGCAAATACAAAGGATACAGCAAGAAAACAAAAGGAACTACAATCAAAGAAGAAGAAAACCAACGAAATACCCTGTAGAAGATCTCGTACCAATTGGGAGAACTCAATTCTGGGTTGGTTTGAAAATTAAGTCTAAATTTCTAGGTCCTTACAGAATCATGACTATAAAATGTTTTTATAGCTACCAAGTGGAGAAGGTGGGCGAACATGAAGACCCAAAGACTACGGATGGTTAGCGCAGATAAACTCAAGCTATGGCTGGAAGAAGACTTGGAAACGGACGAAGAAGTGCAAGAAGACATTAAAAATTCATCTGGGGCAGACGAATAAGTAGGATGACACGTTGTAGGTTACAGACAAAAATAATACCGATTAACCTTCTTGACCTTCAAATTGTAACATTTCCCATGATTACTAAATCAGCTGTATAGAGAACGCAGTGGACGTGGACGTAGATCGGATTATTCATTATTAAGAGTACATATTATCTTAACTTTACCTAAAATTATCGAGTTTAATTGCAGTTGATTCTTTAAATAAATAATTTATGGTTTAAAAAACATAATTTGTTTAATTCTCATTAATTTTGAACATACATACGTACATATAAATACCTTAATTTCTTGTTCGGGATCCGGTCCAGGCCTCTCGTACCAATTCTCTCCACCTCTCCCGATTCTGAGCCCATATGATACATTTTGGCATCCCTAGGCTGTGAGCATCCTAGTCTACGACATCCGCCCAGTGGATGTTGGGTCTCGCTCACTGTCGCACCTCTTAAATCTTACCGCAAAGAACTTTCATCTTCACTTATAGGAGGTCGATGCCTTGCTCACCCACCGGAACCTACCGAATTCTATTTTCTTCACAACATTTATGTATGTCGCGACAGCGCTCGTAGATCTCGTCGTTGTAGAGTCTTCGGGATCGTCCTTCCTCACAAAAGAGGTCAACAATTCTCCGAAGAATTTTCAGCAGGGCCTATAGTGTCATAAAGTTGGGAAACGTCCAGAGAGCAACAATCGTAGGGGCTACATGTGACATGCGAACATGCCCCACGAAAGCCCTTGATGTTCTCTTGAATCTGCTTCCTCCCGACCTTCACATCAAACACATAGCCTGGTATAGTGCCCCTAGACTAAGGGAATTCAGGACCAAGACAAAACTACATAGTCTACCTTTCCATTAGATTGACTTTCAGGAAGGACCTCTCTGTCGAAATATTCTCAAGAAGAGAATGGAAAACCGAAGACGTCTTGAGGAAGTTTGATATACGGACATTCCAAAACGTAAGAGAGAGCTTCACAAGGATGTAGCAGTGAGTGGCGTAGCGTGGATTTCTGCCTCCCGGGGCTAACCGTAAATTTTCCGCCCCCTACTTTCCCAACTAAGAAAAAATTGCAAAAAAGTCTGGGATGTCGAAAAATCACAATTTTAAATGGATTCAAAATAAAGCGTCTTTCTTACATTAAAACTTTATTCTGCGTGTTTTTTTTTGCAAAGCGAACTCTTTAAAACAAAGGCTAATGCTAATTTGTACCACTTGCTCGATTGACAAGATAGCCAGATTTATTACGACAAATTTGGAAGCTGCTGGAGCCTTTCTCGAACTTAGCAGTAGGGGTCCGCAGCATAAAAGAAGGGAATCTCAAAGCATCTGCATTTACGCCACGGCGGGTCAACTCTTAGAAATAAAATTCCGACTTTACGATTATTGGTTTTAATTGGTTGAACACAAGAAATTATATATCTAATTATAATTCTATAATTATAGAACGAGAGGGGAGGAAATCAGGTTTTGCGAGTTTCCACTGGATCAACGGTCCCGCGGGAAACCGCTTGGTTACTGGTAGTGTTTGTCTATATTTGTCGGTGTAACACCGGTTCAACTCTCTGTGGCTTGTCGGTTTTTGGTCTTACCACCGGATCAACTCTCCGTGGCTTTTTGGTTCTTGGTCTGTCGGATTACCACCGGATCAACTCCCTGGGGTTCTGTTGGTTTTCGGTGTATCACTGTACCAACTCTCCTGTGATTTGTTGTTTTGTCTGTATACCAACAGGTTCTCCTATGGTTCTGTTAACGGAATCAACGCCTCCACTGTCTGATTACATCTGCCGTCAGCAGGCGAGCACCGGCCTTTTATGTCTGTGCCTTGTTGCGCGTTGCTATTCTATTTGGTATCGCTTTTACAGCGGTGGCTTCTGTTTCGTCTTTTGTTTACAGCGGTGTCGTACTGTTTCGTTACATCTTCTATCACAACAACGGTCGAACACACACTTTTTTGATGACCCGTCAAAAAGGAGAGTTTGGTTAGAAAATTTTGATGCATCCACCGTATAGGCCAGATATAGCATCGTCAGCCAGGACAATCTGCTCAATGTGGTAATTCTTAATCAATGGTAAACTAGTCGTTTTTGTACCCGCCATACCGCAACCTTGCAATGGCTATTGCCTGATGTTGGCAACTGGAGTGCTAGTTTGGTTCACTTTGCCCGCCGCCCCCTATGTTCGCCGCCAGGGGCCATGGCCCCCTCTGCACCCCCACGCTACGCCACTGAGCAGTGGTATTTTCATAGATAGCCTAGCCTCTATAAAAGTTTTGGATTCGGTAAAGATGCGTTCCAATCTAGTGGAGCAATAGCGAGCTGAATTATTTAGGTTCGGTATAAATCAAAACGTGATTCTAGTCTGGGTTCGCGGACATAAGAACATATGTAGTTTGGAACGAGAAAGCTGGAACGAGAAAGCTATGTAGCGAAACAGCCAGGGAGTGTCTCTACTGGGCTCGGAGACCGAGATGATCGGCAACCCAATGGGAGGGGTCCAAAATGCTATTTTCGAATACCACCTGCTATTAACCAGTCATAGATAAAGAGCACTGGAGACCTGTCGTATCTGTAGGACAACTTGTTCTACTTACAACCAAGAGAGAACAATAGGCTTCCTAAACAGACGGCGACAAGATATAGCCAAAATTACGGCAATATCGCGCAACATTGGCCTACAGCGACCATGCTACCAAGCCGGGTATCCTGTACAACGTCTGTTGCCGTAGCTGCGGGGGGACGAACGAGAAAAAAACACTTGTTCACTTCCAGGTGGAAGACTTAAAAGAGATCTCCAGACTGGAGGTAAGATCACTGAAAGGTTACCTAAGCTCCATAGGATGGCTTCAGGCATCCGCCACAGCCGACCAAACAACCACGGAGCTTTAGGTACACGACGTTGTAACATCAAAACGAACGCCGAAGCGTTAATTGGGCCTCCGGTCTCACTAGAGGCAGCCCTACACCTAACCTAACCCATCTGAAGAATTTATTTTTAATAAATTTTTTTATTTGTAGTGACCAACTTGACCCATAACCTGGTGAGGCCAGTCAATATACAGCGTTAAGGTAAGTATGCTGTTCCTAAGTACGGCGGTCAAGAAAAATTTCCCCATATAAACTTTATGTAAAAAAACGCTTAAGCAATCGATCAAGAAATGCTCCAAGAAGTTTTGCTCAAGAAATTTCTGTACCTAGTACGCTGTTCGCTCAAGAAAAGTGCTAGTACTATTCTGACACGTAGATGGAGCCCTTTGCCTGATGCGGTAAAGAAAAAATTGGGAAGACAATTTTTTCTTGACCGAAATTGGCATTTCGTTTGTGGCGGAAAATAAATTTGGCTGCGGGAAGTGTTTTCATTATTTTTTTAATAGTTTTTGTAGAGCTTAATATAATTAAAGGACAATTTAAGTGATTATTCATTATTATAGTGTTGTTTTAAAATACGTTTCTGAGAAAATTCCTTTTTTTTATTATGCGGAAGGACTCTAAAAAACATTTCCCGCAGCCAGATATTATTTTCCTACTCAAATGCCAATTTTAGTCAAGAAAAAAAGTCTTCGCATTCACTTGTGAAAATTTTCTGTACCGGGGTCGAGAAATAATAAGAGCATTTTTCTTGACCGCCGTACTTAAGAACAGCATACTTAGCTTTAGATTTGAAAGTTGGTTGGACTGCCACCTGCAAGTGAAGTTGATTAAATTCTCACAGTGTTTTTTTCAGTTTCGATTAAATGCCCCTATCAATCTTTACAAAGCATGCCTTGCCCTGTCATTATTCATTAATTAGATTCCAACTAAATTTGTGATATGATAAATTCTTAACGTTTAAATAAATCACAATTAGTGGCCCTGAATTATAGTGTATCATTTTCTAACAAAATTTTTCGTTGCCTTTATTGAAAATGGCCAATGAACAAGGACCACCAAAAACTCAACTGGAACACATATGCCGACTCGATTTGGAGACCCCAGCTCAATTCGTTCGGTTAACAGGTATCATTTGCACCATTGGACCAGCATGTCAAACTGTTGCAATGTTAGAAAAAATGATGGAAGCCGGCATGACAATTGCGCGAATGAATTGCTCCCACGGCTCACTGGAATATCACGCACAATCTATAGACAATGTTAGGCTTGCGGCGAAAAATTATTCGAAAAGGTTGGGGACCATGTATCCAGTTGCGATTGCGTTAGATACTAAAGGCCCCGAAATTCGTACCGGAACAATCGATAATCCTGCTGGGGAGGTTGAACTTAAGAGAGGTGATACATTGAAGCTGACAACCAATATTGAGTATGCTGAAAGAGGCAAGAAGGAGATCATTTATGTCGACTACGTTACCATCGTCGATTCGGTTACGCCAGGAGCAAGAATCTTCATTGATGATGGTGCAATTTCGTTGATCGTCTACGATGTAACCGGAGATATATTATCTTGCACTGTTGATTATGGTGGCACCTTAGGCTCTCGCAAAGGTGTTAACTTACCTGGTGTTAAAATTGATTTACCTGCTGTATCTGACAAGGATATTCTGGATTTAAAGTTTGGTGTACAGCAAGATATTGACATGATATTTGCTTCGTTTGTTAGTTCCGCTGATGATTTAAAGTTAATACGTGGAGTTCTTGGGGAAGCTGGCAAAAATATAAAGATCATTTCGAAAATCGAAAATCATCAAGGTATTCAAAATTTTGCCGAAATAGCGGCAGCATCGGACGGTATTATGGTGGCACGTGGTGATCTTGGTATAGAAATTCCGTTCGAAAAAGTATTTATTGCCCAAAAGGCTATGGTTGCAAAATGCAACAAGGTATGTAATTAAAGTAAAAATGCCGAAATAAATTCTATAATAAATGAATTTTAGATTGGTAAACCAGTTATATGCGCCACAGAAATGCTAGAGTCTATGGTAAAAAAGCATGTTCCAAAACGTTCAGAAATATCTGATACGGCGAATGCTGTCCTTGATGGTGCTGATTGTCTTATGCTGACCATTGAAACAGCAAAGGGGGACTTTCCATTGGAGAGTGTTACTACACTTGCCAGAACATGCAAAGAAGCTGAAGCCGCAATGTGGCACAGGAATCTTTTTGATGATCTTGTAGCTGGTAGTAAAACTGATACACTTGATGCTGCACATTCAGTTGCTGTAGCTTCTGTTGAAGCTGCAGTTAAGAGTCAAGCTGCCGCAATAATCGTTATTACAACAACCGGAAAATCAGCGCATTTAATTTCAAAATACAGACCAAAATGTCCGATCATAGCTGTAACAAGATTCCCTCAAACAGCAAGGCAAGCCCTCATATATCGTGGTATTATACCTTTAGTTTACTCAGGTAAGACCTATTCATCATCACACCTGTATTTCTTTCTACATATGACTTTGTTAATGAACAGATACACCAATTGCGGATTGGCTGAAGGATGTTGATACCCGTGTGCAATTCGCCCTACAAATTGCAAAACAGCGCGGATATGTTAAATCTGGTGATCCTGTTGTTATCGTCACAGGATGGAAACACGGTGCTGGGTTTACAAACACAATGCGTGTAGTTTATGCCTATTATGACATGGATGTGCAGGAATGTATTTTACGTATGCCACCAAGGAAAAGGGGAGAACCATTTTGAAGAATGTGGAATTTTTAAAGCTGTATCGGCTTTTATTTATTTGTATCAATTTAGATTGTATATTTTTGTTATAAGCGTGACCAGCTTGGAAATTTGTATTTCGGCTTAAGTATAATCACATAAAATCGATTTAAAGGGTTTTTTTCACATTATTCGGGGGTGTTCCACAATTCGATTTTTGTGAAATCCATACTCGAAATCGAAATTAGGTGCTCCACATTTCGATTAATTCCATGTATATGTGAAATAGAAATTCCAACTCGAAACTTAGGTGTTCCAAATTTCGATTAAATCGAAATGTCACTCGAAATAAATCCGATTGAGGAGCCGTTTGTGAATTGAAAGTGGAATAACACGAGAAGTAAATGTGATTTATTTTAAAATGTAACAATTTGTAATTTATTTACAAAGTTAACAATTTATTTAAGAAAATATCAATTTATAGGGGCAATTATAACCATATAGCTGTGTTTATTGAGACCGAAAAAAAAGCAGAGCAGCTCAAGGCAGCTCACAACAATCAGGCAAGTTGGAGCAATTCAGGGCAAGAAATCTCATGACACTTTTCGGGCAACAATTCTCAAAGTGACTTGTCAGAAGTTCAATCTGTCAGTTTTTAAAATGGAAATTTTAATTTTAGTTTTTAATCTATTTAAAATATTAAATTTAAACCCTTATTGAGGTCTGGCGTGTAACTGTAATTTATTTTTAACAGTTTTCGATTAACTGTTGCCGGCTTTGTGACAGTTGACAAACAGCTGATTGCTTGCCCGAAGTTGCTCTACCAAAAAAGGTAGAGCAGAAAACCGTGCTCTAGCTCAACTTAGAGCAGGCTCATGAAACAGAAATCAGAGCAACTTCAGGGAAGTTAGAGCAAGCGAATTGCTCGTGAAACACCTTCTCCTGAGATATCTCAACCTAGAGCAGCTCAATAAACACAACTAATATAATTTCCAATAATTGCACGCTGAAATCCCCCTTCAGCAAAGAAACGAAGCGTTCCTGCAAATTGCAAGATTAATGGTACTGAAGACTCCCTTGCAAACGGCTTTTGAGTCCCCATTATCATTATAAATCCTTAACTCGGTAATGATCTACAAACCTTAAAATAAAGTTTATTTTTCATTGCAATGATTATGCATATATAAATAACTTGTAGTCCAAGAGCCCAGGCCCGCTAGACCTACGTCATTTTCTTAAAGCTGATATTTCGTATATATGTACATAGTGTGATACGCAGTTAAGAACGTGTGCACATTCGCTAGCCCGGGGAATGGGCCCTTTTGTTTATAGAGGGGTTGGGGGATAAAAAAAGGGGTTAAAATTTAAAAAAAATTCTGTTGCTGCGTATGTAGGTTCTACTAGGGCTAAATAACCGTTAAATACTAGTGGCAGAAATTTTTGACCATTTGCTGGGGTTTGAGGGGTGAAACGGCAACTTCAGCTAGGGGTGACGTCGTATGACTTGCAATCATCAGAATCAAGTGTTCGGCAACTAGTTCATGCATTTGCTGACAATTCTAAAACAACTTGACTAATCCTGAAGGTGGGTTTACATATCTGACATTTTTCCGTCGCGCGGCATCACAGCTGATCATTTCTGTCGCAGATTTTTAATACGCGTTTCACATTTGTGACGAATTCTGTAGCAGCCAAAAGCTATCGTTGCTTTTGACAACTGACGTGAAGAGGGGAAAAACTAAAAAATATAAATTTAAAAGATTGCAAATTCTAAAACTCTTCTTATATGGACATATTAACAAAAAAAAGTGACAATAAAGGCCCGTCCTCACTACGCGGACTTAGAATCCACGCGCTTTTGGTCGTACGGCCAACCAAAAGCGCGCGTGATCTTTTAATTTTCTGAATCATGAGTGAGAAAAAATCAATTCTTATTTGAAACGGCGTCGCGCTTTTGAAAAGCTCATAGTGTGTGGACGCACAATGTACCTTTTTAAGCTCAGCCTTTTGTCCGCGTTGTTGTGCAGCACGACCTTTACCATGGACAAAGTCGTAAAAAAGTCGTAAAAAAGTCATAAAACTCTATATGAAAAAAAAAAGGCAAAAGCGCGTACGACCCAAGTCCGCGTAGTGTGGTCCCACCATAAGAGAAACGTTGGGTGAACAATCTCCTTAAAAAAAGAAATTGGCAAGGACTTTTATTTTTAAAAAAAAACCAAACAAGTTAAATTCCAATTTTCTGTCAGTCAGTAGGCTGTTTTTTCATCCGGCGACAGAAAATTTAAAGTTTATTTAATTCTTCGCAGTGACACTAAGATGTCGCAGAGGCTGTTTCGGATTGGTCGAAATTTAAAAAAAGACCGCCGTGACCGAAAAATGTCACATATGTAAATCCACCTTGAGACAGCAAAATTTTGACAAAAATCAAGTAGGCCGAGTTCATGAGCGCAGAACTGACTGACTATTAAGAAGCAGTGTGTTCATGTAATTGTCTGCAAAGATGCAGCGTGTCCATGTCAAAAGTTTTACAGCAGTTTTAAGTTAGTTCTTGCAGTCAAAAAAAGTTTACTGCTTTCAAGCAGAATTTGTGATTGAGGTTAAGTATCTGTCATCTACAAAATGGATCTAAGCGATACTTGCAGGTAAATAAATTGTTTTTTATTTTTGTATAGAACTACATAATTTCAATTACAATCAATATATGAATTTTATTTCAGTTTGTCAATATTTGATGATGAGGGTGATGAGAATAGAAATAAATGGAATGATGCGGATGTGAAACTCCTTATAAGTGAAAGGCTAAGGCTTGAAAATGAATTTAAAAGCGGGAAGAGAAAGAAAATTGTTCTATGGTCTGTTGTTTTAAACAACATTAAAAAAAATAAATCAAACTTTGCATTTTCCAAAGACGATATACAAAAAAAGTTCAACAATTTGTATACTACATACAACAGAATAAAAAAAAGAAATAAAGAAACGGGTAGAAATTCGACGTTCTGGATTTATTTTGAAAAGTTTGATGAAGTTTATGGTTCTTCATATACAATAAATCCACCATCAAGTACAATTATACAAACTCTTTTGCCGAGCCAAAATAATACTGATGATGAAATATTATTGGAAGAATTAAGTGCTCCCAAGAAGAAGAGGAAGACGGAAGAAAACGACTTATTGCAATTTATAAAGGAAGAGGCTAAAAAAGATGATAAAAGATTTGAGAAATTAACACAAATTGAAGAAGAAAATATAGTATTAGAAAGGGAAAAAATTAAGGAACTGAGAGATCTGAAAGAACTTTTAATGAGGTGTTTGGAATAAACACGAATCTCAGTATTAACTCTGGTAGAAATTCCGTTTATTTAAAATTAATTTCTGTGATATGAAATCACTTATTTTTTGTTATTGATATGAAATCACTTGTTTTTTTGTTATTGAATGATATCACTTATCTTTAATTATGTAATATTTTTTGTTGTGTAAAAGAAATAATAACAAATTCTGTAAAATGTTTTCTTTTATTGTAATAATTTATGAGGATAATAACAAGCATATTCCATCTCGTTTTAGTTTTGATTCTTCTGATATATTAAGTTCAGTTTCTCCATAGGAAGTACCTTCATCATTATTTAAGTTATAACATTCGTAATCGCTTGTAGGATTAACCGAGTTTTCATTTTTCATTATAAAATTATATAAACCAACACATGCCATTACTACATATTTGATATGGTTGATATTCTTTGTTTCAACATATTTAAGGATTCTAAATTTTGATTTTAGCATTCCAAAAGTTTGCTCAATGCAAACTCTAGAGCTATTTAATATTTTGTTATATTGTTTTTGTTGTTGGGTTAAAAACCCATTATCACGATAATTAATCATTAGGTAAGGTAGTAGCTTATAGGCTGAATCTCCAATTAAGTGAGAATCATTCGGTAAACATATCGTTTTTTCTTTCAAAGCTCGTCCTATTAAACTATTTTCCCAAACATGCGCGTCGTGGGATCATCCAGGCCAACCAAAATAGACATCAAGGAAGATATTGTCACTATCACATATTCCCTATACAAAAAGTAAATATGTATAAGATTTTCTTTGTTTCTATCATCGCTTACCTGTAAAATCATTGAGTGAAAACCTTTCCTATTGTAGTAATCGGTCCCATGTTCTTTTGGAGCCATAATTGCTATATGTGTAGAATCCACACACCCCACCACATTTGGGAAGCTTTTGCCTCCTCTTAGGACGTCAAATTTTTCCATGATTTTATTCATTTCTTCTTCAGGCCATTTAATAAAATATGATATGTTTTTACAAATTAGTTTACAAGTCAGCATTACAACTTTATAAGCATATCCTCGCGATAAATTAAATCGATCTGCTATTTGCCTATAAGAACTTTGATTTGCCAATTTCCATAAGGTAGTTAGCATAGCTTTTTCTAAAGGTAATTTTGTTTGTGGTAATACTCCGTTTGTATCAAAAGAGGAAACTAATTTCTAAAAGTAAATGTACTTAGGTTTATAAAATTGTTAGAACATTTAATAAATTTCTGGTTTTCCTACCTTGAATGTATGTCGGCTCATCCGAAAGTGCATATAAAAGATATCATCATGGTAGGTATTTATTACATCGAAATAGTTTTCAATTTTTGAAATTTTTCGTTTATGAGCAATTTTGGGTTTTAGAAGATACCAATAATTCCTTCTTTTTTTTAAATATCGTTGTATAATTTCCAGTTTTTTGTTTACACGTTTCTTTTTTGTATAATTATCAATTATTGAATTTAAAGCAATATTAAATATTGTTGACATTTTGTCTTGTAGCTGTAATAATACCGAAATCAAAATGACAACTGCGGCAGTGTGTCCACACCTGTTAAATTTTTAGTCAGACTGCCATATGCAGTACTAACTTAAAACTGCAATAGGAAGAGCTGCAGTCAAATTTCTGCGGGCGTGAACTCGGCCTACCTGTGCATGTGATGAAGAAGGAGTGCTTTGTTGTGATTATACTTTTTTTGAATAAATTTTATTGAATATTATCAAAAACATTTAAATTTAGTTTAAGCTGAAAATAATGTAGTTAATAAATCTCGTTTTCTTTTAGCTGCTCCATTTTGAGAAGATTGATTGTTCGCAGATTCATGAAATATTTCATCATTTACATTTCTTTCGCTTTGGTCTAGTTCGATTATATTCACACCTTGCTTTTTAATGATAAAATTATGCAATAATATACAATATGAAACTATGTACTTGGCCTCAGTTATGTCATGTATGGGTAAACGTTTCAAAATTGGAAATTTTCCTTTTAAAATTAAGAATGCTTGCTCAATACACTCGTGTTGAACTTAGCACAAAATTAAATTTTCTTTCCGATGCTAAAAGATGCCCATTGTCTTGAAACGGAAAATAAATGTATCGAGCGGGAATGCGGAGTCTCCTAATATGTGGTCCGTTGGGATACTACTAGGAGTATGGAATCGGTACTCGATTCCTTACTCATATGAGTATTTGGCTTACAAGTCCTACTGGGCAGTAACTCATCATACAGCTATACATTTAAACGCCTTGTGTGTGCGTGAGGCCTCCTTCAAATGCTCTAGGTCATCCGAGTTAGTGGGAAATTTAATAATGTTTAAAGAAATAAATAAATTAACGTCGATTTGTCAATTGTAATAAACTACCATTTGCTTGATTCGTGTGAGCATTTATAGTAGATGTCCACAAATCCACAATAATAAAACCAAAGACAAAAAGTTTCTAAGGAAAGTACCGATACTTTGGGGTATCGATACTTTTGTTTCTTTCGATACTACTCATGAGTACAGTATCAATACTTTCTATTCGATATCGTGTCCCTAGATACTATTCTTTAATAACATTCATACAGCGTTGAATTTTTGGAATTTTTCGAAGTTCTTTACTTTGTAATTCCATCAAAGTCAATATCTTTTTATTTTCTCGCCGAATCCTCTTTAGTACTTTTTTGATAGCTGGATTTACAGCGCAATTATCAATAACTTCGGTACTTATAAAAAGAGTGTTCATCTTAAATTGTTTCACAAAATTCTTACAAAGTTAAGTTCACAAACGTCCAAGGATTAAAATCACTTGACAGCGAATTGTTTCCAGCAGATGATTGTCACTATGTATATACGAAATATCAGCTTTAAGAAAATGACGTAGAGGTCTGGCGGGCCTGGGCTCTTAAGGCAAAGGCCCAATGCCGAAGGCGCGTTATACGCGGAAGGCGCTTCATGCGCGTTGACGTCCGTTGAAGGTTCATTCATAGCATCAGGACTACAAAAATGTTGCTTGGATTGAAATTTATGTATGCACTGCGAAATTAATTTAAAATACAAACTTTCAAATCTCAATCTTGATAATTCGACAGTTTGACAGTTTGGCAATTTTCAACGCCGGCCAACGCGCGAAAAGTTGAAAGTTGATCGACTTTTACCGTCGCTTGACGCCGCTGACGCCTGAAAGTCGTGAATGGGATAGCTCGATTTGAATTACATACAATCAAATATCGACGACAAAGCGCGTGAACGCTTTGACGCGCGTAAACGCGAATAAAGTCGTGTTTGGGCCATCGCCTTTAGTCTATTACAAGGAATCAGGAAGATTCAAAGGATTGGACTTATACCTTTACAATCTTTTTCTAATTTTTTCCTACCTTTGAAGCTCTCTTTCTTCAATTACTGCGGCTAATAACTTAAAATCCCTTTTTGGCACCCAAAATTTTTTAATTTTTTGAACTCTGACACAAACAAACATAAATTTGAAGTGTCAACCAGATTTCTGGTTTCGAAAGTGATTTCGAACAAATGAAATTCACTCGAAATGCGGAATATCGATTTTTAATTCCAGTGAAATTGAATTCCGATTTCGATTGCATTCCACTCAAATTATGGAACACCGCCGAATATTTGATTAGGGGAAAATATTGTAGGATGTTCGGTTCAGTTTTCAGAAGAGAAAACAGGGGCCTGCAATTTGTGTACAGAATGCAGTTAGTAAGACAGCAAATCAATACTGCTATGCAACCCGCCGCACACTGGGACAGATAGCAAATTTACGACGACAAAAATAATAACATCCAATTTTCTCGAAGAGTTTCGATTGAAAAAAAACACGTGTTCAATATTTTTTGAAAATCTATCTGACAATACAGAAATTGACTGACCCCCGCCCCACCCCCCTTTGGTGGCGAGGGGTAACTCTAAAATTTCAACTGGCTACCCCCATTTTTTCACGGATTCTGATTCTCCGAAGAGAAATATGAAACTTTTCCTGAAAATTTTTTTTTATCCGAAGCCCCCCTGGACCCCCAAAAATCATCAAAAATCAAAATTATCCCCAAACATTATTTATTTTCATATTTCTCTTCGGAGAATCAGAATCCGTGAAAAAAATCAGGGTTGCCATTTGAAAGGGGGGTGGGGCGGGTAGTCAATTTCTGTATGGTCAGAGAGATTTACAAAAAATATTGAACACGTGTTTTTTTTTCATTCGAAACTTTCCGAGAAAATTGGGTGGCACGGGTGGTTTGAAACACCCTGTATATGTCGTGTAATATGTCGATTAATATAATTATAAAATGAACCAGTATTATTACTGCTGTGCTGTATTACCATCATTGCTACTACTACCACCTTCTTTTGGTTGGTCTACAACAAGACTCATTTCGCTGTAAAAGTCCTGTGCTATTTTATTTTTTCTTTGTTTTAATTTCTCTTGCGCTTCCTTGCCACTGGACTGCCATTGTTTTGTGTCCAATTTATATGCGATATGCAACAGACATTCATAACATCTCATAAGCGTGCAAAGCAGAAATACTGAATTTGTATGTACTTTCATCACAGGTAGGATATGTCGTCTGTATGGTAGTATGGTCGTCACGACTTCCTAGAAAAAAGGGTCTGTTTAACAAACGGGGAAATATGGGGACCGCTTTATAGATTTTTTGAAATCACTAATGGTTATTGCATCTAAAAAATTTTAATTTCCAATTTAACTATGCGGAACTTTTTTTTAATAGCTTGAAATTACAGTATGTAGGAGTCATTTATTTAATACTTAGAAAAACGTCTTATATACTACATCAGTATTTTAATTTATTAACAAATTTTTGTAAATAGATACCAGTCGCTACTTCCTCCATGCTAAAATGCCACGACTCTTCAAAAAAATAACACAGAACAAGCGTAATAAGCCGTTGATATTTCGAGCGCAATTGATTCTCTCATTGACCGTGCGCAGAAGGGGTAAGTTTAGCGAGTGTTACCAGCTAAGTATGTTATTATCTCACCTTTGTTTATTTGTAGTATTATGGAGTGCTTTTTTAAGAATGCATCCCAGTTAGCTTTAGTCAGTTAAATGTCAAATATAAAATGTAAAGTTTTGTCTAACTTGGACTCAATTAGGATTACCAAGTTTGGCCCACGTTGGGCAAACCTAATGCCCTTATGACACTCGCTTTTTTTCTGCTGGTAAATCAGCTAATTAGAGTGAGAGGAGATGTTAGCATAGAAAATTTAAACTGGAGTGAGTGTCCAAAAAAATTGACAAAATTGGAATAGAAAAATGGCATTGTCATATGCATTCTAGCAGTTCAGCTGGAAAATATGAAGAAAAAATTCAAAATTTCATGACAGTTCTTGATTTTTCTACCGCTACTTTGATTTTATTACTGCTAACAGAACACAATTGAGATAGAACTGTCAAAACTTATTTTAAAAAATATAAAAACCAATGCTATCCTTTTCTAACAAAATATTTCTATCTTTTTAGCACAATTGGATTTTCTAGCAGATTTATCAGCCGAAAAAAAGTGAGTGTCATAAGGGCATAAATACTTCTCTAAAAACGAATTAGTAACTATTCAGTGTTTTCCCAAGCAGTCGGAATTAAGTGCTAACTACGCTTGCGCTTTCAAACTTAATTCTGCGCTGCTCTGCTGAAGTACTTACACGGAACGCGATTTTAGGAACATCTGCAAAAAGCAGTGCGTTTTATACAGGGTGCGGCAAAAGTCCGGTAACGATCCGATATTTCCTGAAGGGTAGGTGTGACGAGCAGAGTAGGCCGATGGTGGTAATAAATAAAAATCAAAAAATATTGTAGGCCAATCGAGCGAGTAGGGTCTATTCAAAAAGTCAACATTGCAGTAACATTGCAACATAAAAATTTGTCATGTGTTCAAAAAGTCAACACGAAAAAGTGTAGTATTCATTTTGTCAACAAGGTAGGCAGTGTTGTCGTCGTAACATTCGCGTAATGTCGCAACATATTTGTTTATACTGCAGAACATAACCCTTTGCGTTTTTTTCTTAATAACCCAATCTTTAATGCATAGATACATTTTTTTGGGAATTTTCAGAAATTAACAAGTTAATTATTACGTTTTTCAATATAAAACTGATAATTTCTCCACTTTTAAACAAAATAAACCAAACATTTCGTAAAAAGGTCTGTTCCAATAGAAAACCTGTCCTGTCGTAGCCTGCGAAAAGTTACTTGATTGGTGGGAAAAAATTTAGTCAAAATCCCGAAAAGTGAAGGAACGCGCTTTCTGGGATGTTTCGTGCAAATTCAAGAAGACCATAACCTAAAAATCACTTGTGTCTTCAAAATAATGACATAGAACTATTGATATTAATAAATTATTTATGAAATTATTCAAAATCTTGTAGTAAGGCACCAAATGAAGAAATTATTTTCAGCACATCGCAATCCTTTTGGTTTGACATGACGAGAACCACTGTTTTCGACATGTTGAAAATGTCGTAAGATTTCACTCCACCTAAAAATCTTCTGCGGTTTCTTGGTCGAGGGGAAGCAAAAATTTCCCCGCTTTTCCGAGCATGAGATTCTATTGGAACAAAAATTGGGCGATTTCTTGGTCCCGCGGGATACCGCATTCTTTATTGGAACAGACCTAAAGTAATCACGTGTGCAACACTACCTAAACAGTGTTACGATAATGTTGTGGTAACATGACAAAAATACTGCTGCAACACTTAAATTTGTGTTGACTTTTTGAATTGACCCTAATTTTGAAGTTATTAGGCCCGGTGCACACGTTCCGGTATAACGGCGATGTTTACCGGTACAGGTCACCTGTACATGTAAACCGGAGCGTGTGTGCCAGCCGCTGCAGGCCAAACTGCACCAGCATAGCGACCTGCACAGGCGACCGGATAAGAATCGATATTCAATTCTTTCTACCTGCGCAGGCGTGTAGGCCTGGGGCCTTATTCTCTATTACAATATTGTTAAATTTTTTAACGAAACTGACGAAATCGTATTCTCTATTACAATATTGGCATTAATTTTACATGAAAATGTAACAATATTGTCAAATTTTTACTCGAAAGCTGTTTCATTTTCGAATCGGATTTAACAATATTGTAATAGAGCAAGACCTTCTCAAGTACAGGCCTGGAGGTAGAGTTTTTCTATGTGTCTGTAATAGGCCCAGAATCTGTTAGTATTGGTTAAATCATTAAGAAATTATACGACGCGATGTAAGAGCTCGCGATATTTTTGCCTTAAAAAGTGATAAAATTATATATTTTAATACTTTCTACTGCAATAGGATTACCAGTGATTAGTGCTTTAGTGAACTGAGTGATTAAATTAAAAAAAAAATGAAGTGATTAAGTGTGTTTTAGGTGTGTTAATTGTGAAGGTGACCAATTTTGTTTACATTCGCGGTGGTTTTTTCGTGTTTATTTAAGGAAAAAATGTTCAATTTGTGTGGTAATCGAATAAAAAGTGTTTTTAAAGTGATTAAAGATTATTATATAATAGTTATTAAACACATTAAGTGCAAGTACCACCACACAACATGCATATCAATAACTTTTTCACTTTTCCTTCACATTTTTCTGCACTTATGTTTTTAATAACTATTCAATAATAATCTTTAATCACTTTAAAAACACTTTTTATTCGATTACCACACAAATTGAACATTTTTTCCTTAAATAAACACGAAAAAACCACCGCGAATGTAAACAAAATTGGTCACCTTCACAATTAACACACTTAAAACACACTTAATCACTCAATTTTTTTAAATTTTCTTAATTAAATCACTAAGCACTATTCACTGGTAGTCTTATTGCAATAAAAACTGGTTAAATATATTATTTTATGGCTTTTTACGGCAAACTAATGCAAAAATATTCCGAACTTTACATCACGGCGTATAAATTCCAACAAAAGTGACAGCTTCTGAGACTACGAGCAGGTGCGTTAGTGTTAGTGAGCTGGCCAACTTCCAGGCCTGTACTTGAGAAGGTCTTGAATAGAGAATAAGGCCCCTGAGCGTGTGTATGAGTCATTCCGGCACACCTGTACAGTTTTTAGGTTAGTTGTGGCTATTTCTTTGTTAACTAGTGACTACGCATACGCTAGGGCTAGTGACTTTTGTGATCATCATGTCAAGCCGAAATGGTTCCGTGATAGAATAGTTCATCGAAATATATACAGGTTGGAACCCCGTCTGTGGCGGGTAAAAGTAAAAAGCACCACGACAGTGAAAAGAGAGGTGCAGGCTATGAAAGACTTATGATTAAATTAAAGGAGATAGAACCCTATGCTACAAAGAAATCTATAGTTAAAAATATTTAGTTTAAAAAAACTAAAAAAAATAAAAGGAACTAAAAAGTAAAAAATAATTTTGAATGTAAAGCTTGTATTACTCCATCTAGAATATGGAGACAACCTACATTTCGAAATGTAAAAAAGCGTGGGACTCTTTACCTATATATTCTTATTTTATTAACACTGGAACTTTTCGTTAGCGAGTCGGAGAACACAATTGCAAAAATCGGCCTCCATATTGGAACCGCCATCATGATTTTCTTAAAAAATGGTCAGATGGCATTGTCACGCGAACTTTGCATATTTGCACAATTTGAAGTTGATCGATTATATGGAAGTGGGTCAAAATCAAGTTGCAAGATTTGTTTACTTATAGAACATATGTACATACAGGTGAAGCTAATTAAAGCGTATAAAAATAATTTAAGAAGTGATGTACGTAAAGAGAAGAAGCACTTGTCAATGAAATAGGCGAACGAAAAAGGATCGGGAAAATAACAAGAATTAATTATATAAATATAACACTGCGATACTTACTTACAAAATAATTGAATGTTCACCTTTGCGATTATAAGAGCTGACACGATCCTCTTTTGGAGCAAGAATGGTTATATGAGTCCCGTCAACGCATCCAATAACTGATTGGAAGCTTCTTCGTCCTCAAGGTATTAAATTTTTGAACTATAATTTCATATTATTCACATGTTGGCCATTTTATAAAATCTATCTGATAGTCCTCGAAACGTTTGCTGATTAGCTAATTTCCAAATTGTTTGTAATAAAGCTTTGTCAATGTCTATATTTGCACTCCATGTATTTGTGTTCCCACATATTTTAATCAATCTCTGCACAATCATAAATATGTTTAAATTTGATGAAATTTTTAAAAATAATTATATTATTTGGAATTTACCTCAAAAGTAGGTAATACGATTCATTCGGAAATGTACTGCAAAGACGCCACACGGATACTTTTCGATGATTTCATAATATAGACTTTCGTTATAATTATCTCTATATATTTTGTGAGGTGTAGGGTTCATAAATGTGTTGTTGGACCCATCGCAGGTTTAACAATATTAATAGTTTAGCCTTTGCCACGTCTTGTTGGGTTAGAAGTCGACCAACATTGTCTGTTTTTACCTCTGATCATTCTCAATGACAAAGTTAAGGCGGAAACACACTATTAAAACCCGACCCAGCGCAACGTGTCAACACCCGACGTGAACCGTGCACATACCAACAAATATTATGGAAAATGTACGATTTGATTTGACTCAACACGCGTCACATCACATCGGATCGCGTCGCGTTTCAATAGTGTGCCTCCGCCTGTATTATTCGACGAGAAGCTGATGAAAACTGCTCTGGAAACTGTTCTTCCTCACAACGCAATGTTCTTCCCCGCTAAATATTTGCCCTTCTTCTGTCTCATCATCTATAACTTCATCTTCAATGTCACTTTGCACGTCATGTCACTATCTTGATGTTCCGGTTCACTACCGGTGACGACAAGTTCCCCATCACGTTCTGAAAGAGCTAAAGGTTTCGATCTTCGTCCAAGCCCCGTCTCTCCATTACAGCGTGTACAGTAGACACAAAAACATTATAAAATTGTGAAAAGCGCATGCGTTATTTTGGCCATTCCTACACGAGGGGCATTGGTTCTGGGCACACGAGCTTTTTTTGGGCAAGGGAGGCATGCGGAGTAACCCCAAATACACGGTTGTGTTCCCAGAACCATGCTCCTTCGTGTAGGAATGGCCTTTGACTCACACAGTCGTTATATTTCAGCACTTGTGGGAATTACCTCAATGGCCCGAGCGCCTTCCAAAAGCTCTGGGGCCGGATTCCGCAAGCGTGAAAATTACTGTGTGTACGGCCATACGGGCTCACGGCCATGTTTTTGATTCCGCAAGCCTGGCCATGACTTTTTTTGATAGAGTGCGTGCTCACATGAGGGAAAATTTATTCACACTTGAAATGTTCGTGAGTAGATTGCGCAAAATGGAAATGAAAAAGTGCAAAAAAGCGAGTGAAGAGAAAAAAGAAATTTTGCTCCACTAATTAAGGAGAATTTAGATTTCGCCCACGATAGGTATTTTATTTGATGAAAATTATATTTCATTTTATATATTGCTTTATACCGCAGATTTGAATCAGCCGACGGGGCACATCTAAGGACCAAAAAATGGCGGGAGCTAGCAATAAAATTGAAATCGTTGGTTGGCGCGACGAAGGATGCGAATCAATGGCGTAAATGCTGGCGGGATCAAAAGTAAGTATTTTCAAAATTTAAAATTATTTTTATTAACAAAGTTTAATTCTTTGTCTTGACTGCACGCCAAGGAGCGTTCAATAATAGTTAAGGCGTCCATGGAAAGGAGCGGAGTTAATGGCCTCAAGAAAATTAAGCCAATAATGCCCTTCGAGGAACGGCTGCATACTTTGTCCTGAGCAATTCCTGTAGTGCTGAACGACGCCACACATAAGCATCATGTGATGTTCCCGGAAACTTGGCATTGGCATAGCGGATTATGTATTTTGAGTCGCAAACTACACGAACATTTATAGAATGGCCTCCTTTTCGGCAATAATAAATGTGCTGATAGACGATGAGAATATTCTCAACGTAAATTTTTGTATTCTCATGAGAATATTCTCATGCCTGTTTACACGAGGAATGGTATTTGTTCCCGCGAGTATAAATAATGTTCTCATGGTGGCTGTTGTCATGAGAATATTCTCATGAATTCTCATGTGCGTTTACACGATGAGAATAAAAGCTGTGGCTTGAGAATAATTTTTCTTCTCGCACTGCCAATTGTTTGTTATTTTCATTTGTATTTTCATCGCCATGTCAAAAAGATGAAAATTAATGTTGGGATTTTGTGTGAACTTTTTTGTATCACGCACAGTTCGTTCAAAATACGACCTTGATTATATGTAAAATGAGGCAGATCGGCTCTATTCACCATCTTTAGGCAAAGATTTTAGGAACTGTTTCATTACACCTAGTTTAATGTGAAGAGGTGGCAGATGGACCTTTTTTGGATTCACTAAAGTTATATGCAAAATATGCAATTGTGCAAATGGTGTTAATATTTTCCTTGCAGGCCAATGTTTTGTGGACCAGTGTTGATCCCTTGCTCTGCTGTCCCACTCCCATATAAAACATGGGATAGTTGAATTTCTCATATTTCGTATATTCAATAAATGTGAAAAAATGGTGGGTGATGCGACTTTTTTGCTATTGTTTTCGGACTCAGCCCACCCAAAAACATAAGAATCAGCCAAAACCATAAAAAAGTTTTTTCATCGTTGGCCTGTGTAATTTTCGTTTGATTTTTTCCACAACAAAGCACTTGAAAATCGCAAATGAGATCGCATGAGAACATTCGTTCTTTCCAACATGTTGGAAAGAATGCATTCTCACGCTTTTTAATGGGAATATTCTCACGCCACCTGTTTACACGTATGAGAAAACGATTCTCATGAGAACGCTTGAGAATACCTACATAGGAACAAGAACGTATTCTCATGCCTATTTACAAGCATAAGGTAGAAGTATAAGGTTATGATTTTGAGTAAAAGGTAGAAGTATAAGCATTTCCTTCTTTTCGTATTCAAAATGATTACCTTATACTTGCAAGGATATCCTCCAAGCCCAAGTAAAAGGTTGGCCAAAACATCGTTCAATTATTACTCTCTCTTTTTCAAGAGCTTGGGTAACTTCAAAAACTCATCACTCCCGCATCACTGCAAAATTCAGCTACAGACTTCCAATTGCTGAATTCTGCAGAGATGCGGCACTGATGAGTTTTTGAAGATACCCCTTGTTATAATTTTGCTCAGGGCCAGGGGCAGGATTTCTGGTTTCTGATTTCAGGAGTCTTGAGGCATGGCTCTATCCCATATCCATCATCACCAAGTAATACAACATTCGTCCTTTTTTTAATTGTAGGCATACTTTCGAATTTCTCCATATCCTCGAATCGTGCACTGATCCAGGCCAACTTACCATCTTGAACGTAGCTTGAACGTTGAGAGTAAGGCTTACCTTTCCGGTTAATGTACTCATGACCATGGAGATTTGGTTTCAGTATCCCTATGTGGGTTCAATCGACTACACCAATAGCTGTCGGAAACTTATACTTCCTTTGCCATAAGAGTTTTGCCTCCAATATAGGGTGACCATTCGTCCCGAATTTTCCGGGACAGTCCCAGATTAAAGCCCCGTTTCCCGTATTAATATATGACCCGGAAAATGTCCCGAATTACATAATTCATCATATCATGTGAATATTATAATATTCGATTATATTTTTATTCATGAATCCATGTAATGCCACGGCTTCACCGACCTCAGTTCAGTAATGTTCAGCTCAATCCACATAAATGGCTTCACCGGCTAAAGTTCAGTTCCTATTCTGTTTGTTCGTGTTTGAAATTGTTGTTGCTTTTTCGCCAGAAGTTAGAAATGCAAAAGCTCACTGAAATAGAATTCCGTTATTAAAGTTGATTACTCTCTTTTGAGCGAGCCTTTACATTTAACTTCAATTCCAGTCCAGTTGGGTGAACTGAGGTCTGTTTTATCCTCAGTTCAATATGTAAAAATTGTATGCGAACTGAGGTTGTGTTAAAGTTCAGTTCACTAATTTGCTCGAACTTGCGCAGTTCGGCCGGGTAAGCCGGGCTATTAACTGATTTGAAATGGGATGAAATTTTTAATCATTTATCTGAAAATCACGTTCCCTTCCAGGAATTACAAATGATCGTGGAATTTGCGCTGGAACAAACGCCGCTACAGAGCGTGTTTTTTTCTATTATTAATAATTTTTCAACATTGGAAAAATCACAAAGCATGTAGCACAGTAAAATCAATGATTATAACAAAGGGTAATTTTGAGTAAAATATGAAGATTTTAAAAAAGAAGTAGATTGTGATGAGTTTCTAAAACAAATTCACTCTGTGGGTAAATATTAGTTTTGTTTAGTTCATTTTTCCTATAGCTATATACATACTATTTATCAATGTTTAATATTTAAAAAAATATTAGGGGTATTCATAAAAACATGTAAAACCCTAGTAAGCCGCGTAAATCGTATAAGTTTACCACCTCGTAAATTAACTGTCAAAATTTGTATGGAAAGTGAAATACGCACACTAGATAAGTTTACGCTCAAGTTTTGCTGTGTAAACTGCATAACTGATATGTGTGAAATAGGCAAATGCCAATTAGGCATCAAATTTAATTGTTTTGATTTTTTAAGTGCAATATGAATGAGGTAGTTTATTTTTCGCACTTTTTTGGCATTTTTCAATTTAGTAATTTAGACATTCACGTCCAGTTTGAACAGTTAATCAATTACATCGTTTACATACACTATGTCATCATAGGTGCGTTCATCAAACAAACCTCGTAAAAATACGAGTATACCTAATGGGTAAACTTACACGTTTTCATGAATACCCTTAGATAAAATGAATATATACTGGATTTTTGCCAAACAAACCACGCGCGCGAATTTACGTCTGTATTGTGTTTTTTATTGCCTTTACCGGATTTATGTTGTGTTTTTTTATTATTTTTATTTTCTTTATTTAAAATGAGTGTGGGAAATGTTTGGCGGTACGACGAAACAAAAACAATGTGGAATTTTATCATGTCACAAGTGACAGATTAATGCTGTCAGTTCAACTCAATTTCGACTCGACTCTTCAATCAGCTTAACCTCAATTCAACTATTGAACTCGCCATGTATACATAGTATCTGTCCCGCATTATGTTACGATAAAAATGGTCACCCTACTCCAATATATCTCTGTTGGTAGTTGGAAACTTTATCCAATCACTTGTATGCGTAATTATGCTGTCAACTACTACATTTACAGTCCGAAATACCGAAGCTTGACTAACACCAAATTCTTGACCGACACCTTTTGATACCCAGGATCACTGAGATAACGCAAAAATTCCTTCATTATATGAACAGATGACAACGCACCTCCACGAGTCTCTTCATTTGTCACTAAAAATCTGTCTGCAAGCCACTGCGAATTTCTTTCTTCAAAACGGTATAATGCTTTAAAATCTGGAACAAGTGCAGGTAAGCGGGGCTTGTAATGTTTAACATTCCTCTCTTGAACGACATCTGCCATCGCGCTGAAAATCGGATAACACAACCATTCACAACTGAGCTGAATCTGCTACTGACCAAACTCAGCTTTTTTGAAGGAGATGCTTTTCACTTAAAGTACAAGGTGAAGTTTATGTATACTCCTTTACTCTTATAAGGATATGCTTCTACTCTACAAGTATAAGGTGCTGCTTGAAATTATTATGAAAACAAGCCGAAGGATTTCCTTAATAATTTGCAAGTAAAAGCATATTCTTTCTTTTATGAATACGACCCAATAACTCGGCTTGGTGCAGTTATTTTAATATGCGTGCCATTTATTAGGCCAACCTTGAAAAGAAGCTATATTCTAAAACTGCTCCTTTATCGTAGATTCTTCTAACTCGTTTGGCACAAATACGTATTCATTGGCAATTTCATTCAGGATTTCTGCAAGTTCATGTATACACCGATGAACTGATGTCTGAGACATACAAGCCGAAAAATCCTGTCCAACTTCTCGTTGATAACCACCTATGGCAAAGAATCGTAAAGCACAAAGTAGCCGAGTAATAACGGGAATCGCAGAACTTCGCTCATTCCTATAAAAGCGGTGTTTAATTTTCTCTAAAAATTCCAAAAACAATTGTTTTTTAAAACGGTAGAGATCCATAAATTGTTGTTCGGTCGCTTCTTCCAACGGATTTTGCGAGTCCCTTATTCGTCTCCTGATAATTACAAATTTCCTCCTATGAACACAAACATTAGAAACAGAACAATTAGAAACACAAAGTGAATCACATACCGATTTTCACGTCTAACATGTCTTCGTACAATAATATTCCACGCAGAAATCATTTTCACTTTCTATCAAAAAATAATAGCAAATAATTTCTTAGCAACAAAAATTTCAAATCAAATTCAGCGCACTAAGCTTTCAAAATGAACTTATTCAGCATAACAAAACTCACAGTCGATTGTGGAAACGGAAAAGTGCAAAACGCTGTGAATGTGAATTAATTTTTGTTGTGTTCACAGGCAACCGATTCACACTTGCGGAATCCGGCCCCTGGGCACTGACTGCGGTGTCACGAACGCACCGCGCGTTATTCGCAATATTTAAAACGAGAGAGATATATTTCGCTCGCGCATGCGTCAATATTACGCAGATTACCATTCTAGCGTTTCAAATAAAGTTTCAAACATAAAACTGGGCAACCTCTGCGGAAAGTAGGCTAGCCCGTATTTTTAATGGTAGACCAACAAGAAAAAGAAACGTAGGATGCCCAAGAAATACGTGAATGGATGACGTGCTAGAAGATAAGCCAAAACTTCTTGGAATTGGAAAGGCGTGGTGATTGGAAGACAAGGTTTCAAGAGGCCCGCAAATAACACTTCACCTATATTATGCGATAGGACGAGCCGGTTTTCGGGGTCGAATTCAACGAGCCAGCATTTACCAGATATTTGGCCAAACCTAAATGGGAAGTGAAGTGAAGTGAAGTTAGGTACCATTGCATATGAATGTATGAAAGAGACCAAAATGGAAGCGAAGTGGAAGTTACAGCTACTTCAATGGAAGTAAGTCTATTTCACTTTGCGTTACTTTTCATTTAGGTTTGGCTTATTGCATGGGAGCGGTGTCCCATTCTAGCCGTAAGCTGGGTACAATTGGTTCTAAGGTGCACCGTTTTGATGCCGCACTCGTGAAAGCCTGTTGCCTGAAAGGAAGAAGTAAACTAGGAGAGATTTGAGATTTATCCCGTCATATTTAAGTACGGCATCAAATCTCCTGTATAGAGCTTCGAAACATCCCCCCGATTCTTTAAGAAAAGGTTTCCAAATACACGGTGTCTGAAATTGGCCAGAACCGGACGTCCGCAGAGAAAGTGTTCGGTTGTTTCACTGGCTTGTTCCTCTTCGCAGCACGGCAATGGGTGATTTTCGGAATTCTCAATCTGGCTGTATGATGCCGAATTGCCCAGTGTACGGTAATTATCGACAAGATTCATACACAAGAGATCTCCCAATCTCTGGTTGTTATCACAAAGCCAAGTCTTATTAGCCTTGACGCATGATGAAATGCTTCTTAATCTGGAGCCAGCTACTGAGAGAAAGTACATCTAGAGGTCTCTCTCTCTCTAGCACTCACAACGGCTTCTGTACATGCGCCCCCAGTATTCCTGCGAGAGTTGCCCCAGTTTGGCTAATTAATCAACCTGTGTTCACGTTGTCCGCGATGTTCCTGACCCACTGAAGAGTGACCCTGTACATCCCGGCCAGGGAAAATAGTTCCATCTGGCAATTTTCGACCAGCTCGGAAGTTATACGGGCCGACCCTAATGACTTGTGGGCCACTTGGCTATCTGCTAATAGATTTACCCTGGCTGCCCACATTGGGCATGATTGCATTGCTAGACATGCTTGAAAAACTGCCAAAAGTTCTGCCTGGAAACGCTGGCGAAGTTAGGCAGGCGGTAGTAATTTTGCAAATTAAGCGACGAGGAAAAACCTCAACCCCTACACCCGACTCTGATTTGGATTCATCTGTACACAGGACAACGTCATGGTCCTTGCCCGGTTGGAAATCCTCTCATTCCTCTCTGTTAAACATCCGGTTATTAAGGTCTCTTCCCAATAATTGTTTTTGCGGCCATGAAGACGGTAGGCCCTATTCCCATTTCCTGTAGTAGAGAGCGCAGTATATTGCTGTGTTCGTAAGTCACGCGACTTCTCGGGTGGCAGCAGATCGAGAATTACGTTGCCGAGGCACCGGTTCTTCCGAGGCAAGCCATTCTTTGGGCGAAAACTGCCAGACATTGCATTCTCTTATTTGCGCGAATTTAACTCTTAATGAAATTTCCTAAAGAATACCATCTATAGCCTATGTGAAAAAGATTACCTTTAAAAGTTGTAAAAATGATGGAATTCGTAACTTGCGCGGACGTTTGGTAAGGCACTTCTCCTCTTAATGTCTTATCTAAACGAAAGGACACAATGCGTAAGGATAAGGGATGTAGTTAGAAGTCCTCTAGTGGTGACATGTAGTGTGCCCCAGGGCACCGTATTGGGACCTCTACTTTATTTGATCTATGTTAACGACTTATGCAATAAGAATCAAAATGGAATACGAGGGCATGTAGTTGCCTCTGCTGACGATACTCTTTATTTAAAGCAAAAAACTGGACTGAGGTTACCTATCTGGCCAACGATGGCCTAAAAACCGTCCATAATTGGCTTTGCCTAAATAAACTAGCGCTTAATCTAAAAAAAACCCAGTTTATTACGTTCGGACACCATAAGATCTTCAACCCGAATGATGACATCTAACCAAAAAGTACTTTAAGCTAAATTATACAAAAGAGGTAAAATACTTGGGAGTTACCATAAATAGTGAACTTAAATGGAAAAAAAACATATATTTATAGTTGCCAGCAGACTGAGGCAAACCATCCAAATTTAGAATTATCAGGAACTATTTCGATCTTCAAATTTTGAAAAACGTTTATTTTGCGATTGCCCATTCGATCCTGCAATATGGGATAATAGTATGGGGTGCTGCTTGTAGTAGTACTATAAATACATTACACAAGGTTCAGAGTAAATTAATAAAAATATGCTTAGGTAAATCAAAATATTATTCAACAACGCAGGCATTTGCCGAATTCAATGTAATGGGCATCAGACAATAATTATACTCAGTAACACTTTTGAAATTTGTGTACCAGAATTTGGCAAAATTTCCTATCAGGAGCATTAGCCATGCAACGAAATCGAGCTATAAATATTGCAAGATGCAATAAATCACTAATGTAACGTGACGCACGCATATTAGGACCCAAAATGTACAACCGTTTGCAGGGGTTATAAGAAATAATATAACAGATCTAAATTTTAAGTCAGTATTTAAAAAATATATAAGCAAAAGAGAGTTTTTCAATGAATTAATAGGGTAAAATGTTAAAACTGCTCCATAATTTTCAATTTATGAATCTTTTAATATTATACAATATATCGTCACCTGAATGTAAGAACTGGGTAAGTTAATTTCCACTGTTTCGAGTAATTGGCAAAAACATAATTATGCACTTCTTAGAAATGATCTAGGAGCAATAGATTTTAGGGGTTTTTATTACTTAAATATAACATGACAAGAGAAAAATAATATAAAAACCAAAAACTAACATTTCTTTTACGAAGAAACAAAAGTTACCAAACCTACATACATGAAATTATGGAAATAAATCCAGAGATAGCCAAAAGTTTAAATTGGCACATATTTTCGTTAGCATGCAAAAAAACAACAAAATAAATAGAAATTTTAATCTTCCTCTTCACCCGTCCTCCCATGTGGTAAGTTGAAGTAAAAATCAAAATAGTCACGGCTTAATGCCGATGGCTTTATAGTCCATTCAAAACGCGCTTTAGGCTGTTCAACATAACACCGCTAAGAAAATCGAACCCTACAAGGATTTTGGGTCGCTGATCACGAAAATCGGGGTCCGGCGGTCCTGAAATATGGGCGTCACCCCCTTTTTAAGGTTATTTCGCGATAATTTCAATAATAATGAAAAAATATCCGATAAAATGCACTTTTTTCAATATCGATTTTCTTAACGGTGTTATGTTGGAACACCCCCCCCCCCGTGTTTTGAATGGACTATTATACAAAACAAAGACATTAAGTCTTTGTATTTGAGCTCGAGGATAGCAAAGGATTAAACTGGTCGTTTGCTTGCGTAAAGTTTTTTTTTACAATCTACTCGTCTAAAAGCATCTACTCCAAAGACTCTTTGCACTCATATTGATACACATTTTCTTTTTTAAATTGAAACCAACAGAGTTTTTGAAATTGAACAGCCTTGTTGTTAGTGTCTGTTTTTCTCATTGTTAGCTGAGTATCGGCAAATGTCTTCCAATCAAAAGAATCACTTCGCTGAATATCATGCACCTTATAGGGTTTATCTCCCATTTTTCTTGCACCTCTTGCGATGGTTTTCCAATCACCTGGCCAAAGTGCCTTACCAACTTTTTTAAACTCGGTGCCAATAGCGGAGTGCATGGAGTCGCACTCCATCTCGCTGTGGCCAGTCGTTAAAAACTTAATCTGAATGGATTTTAAATTTGCAATTATTGTTTGCACTCCGAGCATACACATTGCAACAACATATTTATTTAGATTTTGCCCCCGACAACGATCACTGAGTCCCTTGACTTCTTCTGTGGCACTTGGAAGCGATTGAAAATACTGAAATAGGAGAGTCGCGATTTCACAACTTCCTCTACCTCCTTGGCCTTCATGCCACATGAAGCAGTCGCCTTGTTTAGTAGCCACGTTATAAATCGTGAAATTATAGGTTTATAAAATAGCGCAGTATTTTTGGGGTCACTAGGACAAAGTAAAACTTGTTGCAAATCGAAATTGCAACTGATCATGTTATTGCTATTCACAGCAGCGTCTTTGTCCATACGTTTTGCTCTCGAGCGTTATCTTTTAATTTTTGGTGTGCGTCGTAATCCGTCTTCATCTCTTATTTTGGGTTAGCTTCGCTATTAAAGCATCCACAAACCCACCATTGGCCTGTGAAAGCCCAGGTTAAAGTTGTCTTTAAAACTATTTCGGTATGTGGATAACTTTGCCGCTGGCTTTCCATTTTCTTGACACCATTGGACGTACATTCTATACATAGTGGCTAAATTCAACGACGAGTCTAAATATTTTCGTGCAACGTCGTCTCTGCAGCAATGGGATGGGACGCATGGAAAACTTTTTATGTGCGACATTATGTCTTGGACTATAGCGGGATCCAAGTTGGTACTCTTTCCCTTTCCACGTCCATCAGATGCTGCAATATTTCCTTTTGCTCGCTTCTTCATAGCTAATTTCTAGTCTTTCGGCTTCTGGGATTGTCGAACATTTCAATATGCAGGTCCTCTGCAAGGAGGCATCATTTCGATAGCTGGTCTTTTTACACCTGTTGTTGAAATGTATTCCTTTCCTTCAAGCCTATTTTTTCCTAATATTTCTCCGCCTAGTGTCTGAATTCCTTCATTTTCTTCGTGACTAATAAGTCACTTCTGAATGTTCCTCCATTGCTGCTAACTCATTTCTTGCATTTGATACTTCAAAGGTAGTTACTCCTTCAGAATCTGCAGAAGTATTGCAAGGAAAATATTCAGATTCATCTGGGGAAAAATCACTAAAGCTTTCATCACCACAGACCGCTTGAAAAACTTCTTCGGGATTGTAATTTTCATGATTGGGACTTGAATCACCTTTGCCTTTCATTACATTATAAAAAGTTAATTATTTGTTAAAATTTACCTCAAAATATAAAAGAAAAATGAATGCACTTGCTTACCTTTTGCTTTAGATTGGTTCGTGGCCACCATACGTAACATTTTAGCCCCTGCCTCTGGACATCATTGTTACTCTAAGAATTGCGTGAACCGGTGACAGTTTTGAATATAAATAATTGAACTAAACCTAAATAATCCCCGCAATAAGTAGGGATGTCTAGTTACATACTTTTAACATAAAAAGCAATGAGTACTTTTAAAGTATTTTTAATGCAATAAGCCGGTATCTTAAGTTATCCTTTTTTAGCACCATAAACAGACCTCGGAGCATTGGGCAAGAAATAGATATCTTTAGTTACCCATTTATAGCATAAAAGAAGCATGTATTTTTATTTTATCTAGTTTTTACAGTATCTGCACTGATAAAAAAATTGTCTTGATTCCAGCAATTCGATAGTCTTCGTTTCGTTGTCTTGAATAGAAATTTTTTTCAGTCTTAACATGAGAATGCTGTCTCAGAGTAAGACACTGGAATATCTTGAGCCAAGCAATCGTATTTCTTCGCTCAATACTTATAATTTTCTACCAAGATATATTTTTGTCGAAATAAGATTGTTTAATTTTTTACTCAAGAAACTAAATTCTTAATTCATCGGACTTTTTTCGGTTACCGGACTTTCAAGCTCTAAAAATGTATCACAACCGATTTTAGAACTTGAATTTTTTTAAATCATAATATCATCGGTTTCGTATTTTTTTGACTTCAGGTCAACTTTTGTCTTCATCCAAGACAATAAAACCAAGACTATGAGCTGTTTTAGATGGTGCGCTCCAGCGCATGTGCCTCACGAACGTTTGGTGATGAAAGGATGAGTGGGGATGAAGAGAAGTACCACCCCACTTCTCCCTTTATCCACAAAGTCTGTGAGGCACATGCGCTGGAGCGCACCGTGTAAACCGGCTCTATGAGTATTGCTTATCCCGAGACAATTTTGTTTTCGTTATATCCAAAACATGAGTTGCTTGGTTCAAGAAAAAGTGCTTTAAGCCAAGAATTTTTTTTATCAGTGTGCTACATGTCGTTACATTACTTCGACAAGTTACCTAGTTATTACATTAAATTCTGCTTGATCTCGACTATACGTTATCATGGATAACATAAAATAGAAAAATTTGTAGTTACCTAGTTCTTGCATTCAGGCGTGTACGTAAAAGTAAATTTTAAAGTTAAAGTAAATTTTGATTTTATTTGTTTTTTTTAAAGTAATTAATATTTTCAGGCAGTCACAACCCACACGCACAAGCTATTGTTTAAGAATACATACATAACGCTCCTTTAATCCCTCATGGGACATCAGTCGGAAACAGTTGCCCTCCAGCGGACTCTGTTTTGCACGACAGCTCTCAGCTCTGACTAGGATCTCCCGGTTGTTGCGGCCTCTGCTAAAAGGGTTCTTCTCCAAGTTGTTCTAGGTGTATTTAAGAATAAAGGTGTAAATTTTATTTTAAGCTGCAATAAAGAATAAATAAATAATAATGATACATACATAAATAAAGTAGTTTGTACCGATATTTAAAAACGTTTCCTTTGAATTTTTTTTTATAAAAAACGGCATCCATTTTCCAGACAATCCAATACTTTTAGCTCCGGCATCACCATCCTTAAGATTCCCAGAAATACATATATTCTTACCCTTGATAATAACGCTTTTCCACCCGAAATTACCTTTCGCCGTTGCATTTACTTTACTCAACAGGATCCATAGTTATTTTTTCAAATCGCAGAAAAATATTTTTCAACTCTTGCTGAAGAATCCTTTACAAAAAATTTGTCAAGCATAAATTTCAATATTTGCCTGAATTTGAAAACTGCCAGGAGCACTTTTTCGTATGCTCAAACTGTGGAAAATACAGCAGAGAACGTCTTACAGTAACAAATTGCGAAGGTTTTTTCATTAAGTATTGAAAACATGAAATTCTCCTCAAAATTTCGCATTCGTGTATTTTTAAAGTGCACGAGTATGCGACCTTTGATTGCTGTGTAATTCCCACTCCGCGCCGTTCTGAACGAAAGAAAAACAAAAAAGGAGAAAAAAAGGTGTAATTTCTTGGGTGCAATCAAATGTAAAAAAGGGACTGAATAAGGCAAAGCATTGGTGTTTAAACACCATAGAAATGTCGCTTTTGCGGCCAGAACTTTGTTGGTAGCTATTTTCTACAGCTCCCACAAAAGTGTCCCAGGTGCGAAAAAAACTTAATGTCCCTTCCCTCTTTCAACCACCATTTATTAATATAAGTAGTTACATCACTCCCTTACTATACACCTAGCTCCTTCGAGGATACCCAGTTTATACGGAATCAATAGGTAAAATGTGGGTGGCGGGGTGGCTGGAACCACTTCGGTGTCTCCTTGCCAGGGGCTTACAGTTTGCCATGTTTAAGTTATGGAAGGAGCAAGAACAAACTATTCCTTAAGGGAAACTGGTGGCAGCTGGAACCCTCGCAAGGATTTATTTCTATTAGGACAAATTTTCCAGAATCTCTTACCTTAACAGAAGTGTAAGGTATACATGCGAGGGAATTTTCTGTATAGGAAAGTTTCTGCAAAGGAGTACACTACTGCGATGTCATTGGTTGGGGGGAATTTTTAAAATAAAATACTTAATCAAGAACAAAGCTTTGAACATTATCTGAAAGACCTTAAACAGCGGCAGAGGTCTTGTGTGGGCACTTTGTGGGAAGTTCTACCTTATGTAAAATAAAATTGCGAATTTATTATATTTAAAATCTTAGAGAGAGATTTTCCTTTGCATTTAATAATAGAAAGGAGTGGGTGCATAAAATCCTTCGTTTTTTTTAAGAAATATAAATTTTCACCGTTTATTGCAAACAAATTCGAGTCCAATTATAAGGAAACAAAAAAATCATTGAAATGAGTAGAATTGATTACTTTGGATGTAAAAAGTAGTATCCAGGGTACGGCAGTTGAGTTTCAGACTCAGTCAAATATCTGGTAATAACGCTAGACAAGAGACTGACCTGGAACGTTCAACTAGGTTATTCCATCAGTAAAGCCACTATGGCTTTATGGGCGTGTAAATGGCTTTTGGGTAAGATATGGACTCTTACACCAGAAATAATATACTGGATGTACAACACGATCGTTAAACCTGTTGTCACTTATTCCGCTAATTCCGCTATAGTTTGGTGGTCCAAGGCAAAACAGATCATGACGATCCTTAAGTGCAGCAGACTGCAAGGGCTTGCTGGCCACTACATTAATGGAAGTATGCGGACCTGTCAATGGACATATGAATATCCTTAACGGTGTCCCAAACAATTCAATTTGCCGCGTATCAGATCAAATGGTTGGTGAACAGCGGTTCCAGAGCAAATTCAGGGCGATTATTCCTGATCGCTCAGAGAGGGAACAACTTACCCGACTAGAATTTAGCTGAGGAAAACCCTTAACATATATCAGGTCGTGATCAGGCAATGGTAAGGAATGCCACACCATGTTTTCCTAGTCGGGACCTAGTCGGGTCCAGATCAGGAAATCCTCATCATTAAGCAGGAATTATACTATTGTGTTGTGGTGTGTCGTGGCGCTCTGCGTCGTGATCTAATTCATATATTTTATATGGGGCTGATAACATTATTATGGTGTGTTGTGGTGTAGGGCGTCCCCATCTGGCGTTTCTGATTGGACACAGAGCGCCACAACACACCGCAACACAATAGTTTGTTTACGGCTTTACCATTACGGGTTTTATAAGGCCGAAAATCGAAAAGTATTGAAAGTTTTTGGAGATGGAGCTTTTGTAAACCAAGAAAGAAGAAGACATAAATTCCATTTGTTTGTTAAAAATGACAAGTGACAATCACGAGTTCTCCTTGCTCTGAAAGGTGTGAAAAATTTGTGTAAAACATTGGTTTTGTGTTTTTTTAATAAGGTCTGTGAAAAAAATGGGTGTTCAGTGTTTAATACAGTTTGTGGAAAACAGTGGTGTTTTTTAATTAGTGGAAAATGCCGAAAATGTCAAAGCGTACAACTTAATCGGCATAGAGTGTGTCGACATCGTGCACCTTTAAATGGAGAAAATAGCGAAAATATAGGAGCATTAGGAAATTTCCGTTTTTGCGCTTATTCCTGAAGCCTTGAGTTTTTCGAGGCAGGTGGTTAGGACCAAAATTAAAGCTCGCGATATTCTTCATCAAAAAGGTAACAATACTGTTTTTCATAGGACTAGGACGCGCTATTTTAGTTAAAAGAGAGAAAATGTCAGTTTTTTGCCGTTTTTCGCTATTATCTCGGAAACCGTTGGTTTTTCGAGGCAAGTGGCAGTAATCCAAATTAAAGAGCTCGATATTTCCCATCAAATGGCATTAAACTTTTTTAGGTAGCGCAATCGCTGCGGAAAATCAACGCAAAAATCAGCATCCCTAAAAGTATGCTTACACCAAAACTAATATGCAAACCCCATCAAGAATTGGAAGCCAGACTAAATCCTCCGGATCCCGCATAAATGAAATATAGTTCTTATTATTATTATTGAAAACTTTTCGCGAAACCTTCAAGCAAACAAATAAACAAACAAATAAACTCATCTTATATTAATATATATTTTTTAAATTATCTATTTTTAATCCCATAATTTCAGATTAAAAGAGCCTAATTAATTCCAAATCAAGTAATCCTGGTCAGTTCCTGGTCAGGCATGCCTGATCGGGTCCTGATCAGGTTCAGCAAAAAGTTTCTAGTCGGGTAGTTATGATAAAACACTTATGGGGAACTAAACGCTCTAGCGTTTTATTTTTACACGGTAAGGTGTTTAGGGATTGGGAATTGTCTCTCTAAAAATGAAATACTGGGTGATCGATTTAGAGGTACTTTTTTCAGAAATAAAAAAAATAAAAGCATTTAATTTTATCGGGTAATTTTTATTATCATACAAAAGAACTAGAATTTTAAGAAACAAGGAAGTTATTGCATTTTGCAACTAAGTTTTATGAAAAAACCAAAAAAAACAACTCAATTAACACTAGTTACACTATAATGCTGGAAAATAAGTTTCTATAAAACTTAAATTTTTTTTGAATTTATCACATGAAATTAATAGGTTGTTACAGTCCAAATTATAGCTCAAAATATGCATTTGTTAATTAAGAATTGGCCAAAATACAAAAAGTTAAATATCTCGAGTTCACGTTAACAAAAATGAACTTTATTTTTTTTTTAAATTAAAGGTCCCATAATTGTTTACGAGATGTGATAAAAATATTTAAATTGTTTTTTCAAAATGGTCAAAAGAATGCAATTGTTGTTATTTGAGTAATAAGCAAATGTAAAAAAAGTAACCAAAATTACATTCAAAATTGTTGTTTTTATTTGCATTAGAAAGCTGGCGTCGAGATCTACATTTTAAAAAAAACTTTTTCATTTTGGACTTACTGGCATAAACTGGAGGGAATTTCAAAGTTTACATAACAAAGGCAATTTTATTACGAAGAGATTGGTTTTTAGTTTGCCCCGATCCGACTTATAGAACCGGAGTTTTTCACATTTTAAGCTCGAAAGATGCGGTGTACCGTCTCAATGGAGCTCCTTGCTGGTGACAGCAAGGCTACTGCCATCAAGATTGGGTAAACATAAAAATAATTTTTAAAAGACTACATCCTCCCTAGGTTCCTAAATGTTTGTAGGGGATGCTAAACCGGCCACACGGGTACGCTAGCTCGCCGGTGGGGGCGTGGGGGTGTGTGACCGGGACTCAACAACTATGATTCACCACTTACCTATTGTTTAAAAGGATATCTCTTCATATCGTTCTTGTCTTAGGTTAGCCAGAGAGATTCATCGCTGGACGTTTCCATCGACCTGGTGGACCTGTAAATGTTCAACGCGACTTTGAGAGGACCATGGAGAGAAAGCACAACCCAACCATCCTGGACAATTTATCCCCTTAGGTGGTCATGCCTATTAATACTAAAGGAGTTAAAGGAATTTACAACAAATATATTTTGAAATAATTACAATATCATACAATTACTCATCAACAAAATTGAGGTAAGTTAGCATTAAATAGTAGACGTAACTCAAACAAACAATACTCCTACAATCTAGGTAAGGTGGTCACAGTCAACTAATACCACACAATAATAACGTTAATACAACAACGGGAGGAAACAAACCAATCGTCGCGCTGGTACCAGTCGAGGATTCTTTTCTTTCGTACAACACCAAACCAACCGATAAAATTTATAACTAAGGGCAGGTGCTATATATAATTGTAACCAGATTATACCAGATTATAATTTAAGAAATGGTTAGATATAAGAGTATGATACTTATGGTATGCATATATAATTATGTGTTAAATATTGTAACATTTGTAAATAGTGGCTATCACAACTTCTTTTTGTGTGTTAAGTAATTAGTGTATATGAGTAAATATTTGAGGGGGAATATACATATAATTAAGGAAGACCAGTAAGATAATAGAAGAGGACTATATTATCTTCCCAAAATGGTATATATATATGTAAACTGTATATAATTGATTAAGATAATTGTATGTGTATATATATGGATAAATAAATTTTCAATATAATTAATCAAATTTGAATATAGTTAAATTATAATTAATTAAATGCGAATAAGATAAAATATAATAACTCAAATGCGAAGACCGAACTGTATCTTCAGGGGGTGACGAAAACAACATTAAAACAATGTTATTTAGCAGTTGTACCAGTAATTAAGCTTTTCTTTGATCTTTTTTTTTCTTTTTAAACCGTCTCCTCAGGTCACGGGCTCCGGTTCAGTAAGTATGAAGCACTTTTCGCTTCACAACTGGCAGAATCTGAAACTGCCACCTGACAAATCACACACACAACTCAAGATATGAAGAAAGAGCTTCCAAATATGTCTAGCAGTCTAGATCAACACAAAACTTCGATCTTGATGTGGGAAGTATTGCCAACGCTCTCACTACACGCTCGCTCTATTGAGTAGCACCATTCGACATACAATACGCCAAGATAGATCTCCCACTGAATGCAAAAATTATGGCATCTGATTAACAATTAACATTAATACCGATTTCTTCGTCTGGTCGCTCCTCCAGTGAGGTCACCGTTTCAAAAAGGTATCCTTTCGGCCCTAAAATGAATGGCCAATCGGGGGCTTAAGCAATCACAAGTACATATATATATACGGAACGTATATACAACCGCCTTCTTCGTGTGCTTTTTCTCGTCGCACACAATAGAACTAAACGAATACCGAAATACCTTAAAGAGTTTTCTTCTAGGCTGCTTCTCTTCTTGTGCTTCCGTTCAGGAAAGTTGTTCTTCGGCGAAACGTCCGCGTTCCCAAGAGATTTCAGCAAGAACTTTCTATTATCCGCTTGTTCTGGTGAATTTTTCTCGTGAGTATAACTCCCTGCAGAGTGAGTAACACCTCTTCAAAAGTTCAATACAGTCCAGCCTAGCTCGTCCGGCTCCAAAACACACTGAACCCACGTCTGGATTCTATGAATATCTTCGATTACACAAATCTTCCTCTAACTATTTTTTTTTTTTTTGAGATTGAATTAGATGGAATTCTCCCGATTATGCAAAAGTTCCTTTAAATTAGGCAAGACCCTCTAATTATCCAAGACGGACTTCCTTCCTCAAGAATTAGTCACAGACTCTCCTCTCAAAACTTTGTTTTTTTTTCAAGCCCAAAAAAAATTTTTTTTTTCGACTACTTGAATATATTTTTTTTTTAAAAAATTTCCAATTTTTTATGAAGTAATTTTATTCATAAAGCCTGAAATTTCCAATAGATGGGGGACTATCAAAGGGAGAAACTATCGGTAAATAACCGACCGTTACATACCCTCGGGTCCACAAATCCGACTTGCGAGGCAGTGAGGAGCCGAAAAAAAAACGGAAGGTTTTTCAGCTGTAAGAATTAGTGGTTGGCGCCAATGGGTGGCTCGTCTCACACCCTGAGATTCAGAGTCTCAAGCCCCAGCTGCAGAGCTAGCCGGGCATTTAGTAACAATGCTTTGCAAAAGAAAATCGGTGAGAGTTTATTCGTGCTGCCAAAATTAAAATTGTGAGAGATGGACAGTCTGACGAGTCTCTCGGAGGATAAGTCTGGAGTTGTAGGGATCCGGCGGCAGGCAATACCACATTGTCCCCCTCCGGGTCTCTACCATCATCCAGACCTCCACGTCGAACAGGTCACCTGTCGGTCCATCGGGTCAGTCTCCAGCAATACCACATTGTCGTTGACCAAACCCCGATGGATCGCCAGGACCACCATTCGCCGAGAGTTGTTCTTCAGACTGAACGAAAATCAAAGAGGTGTACCATCCGCTAGGGAAGCTACCTAAGCGGATTAAGGCACCCTATTAATAACCAGTGAAGCCGGCGAGATGCCTTCTTAGGGCTACTCCGAGGAGCGTTTGCTTCGAGGGCAATCAGGGACGTATGTCTTTAGCGTGATACACGCCTATGCTCTTACCAGTCAAATCCTCCAGCTCGTACAAGCTAGTTCCAATTTCTCTTCGTATCCGAGCTTTCACGAACTTGGGCGCCAGTTTGGCACTGAAACGTCCAACTCTGTTACTCACCCAGAAGGTTCTCCGGAATACCTCATCCCCAGGGCGAAAACTGCCCACACGGCATCGTAAGTTGTACCGGGAGGTATGCCTGGTGTGCGCGGCGGCTAAATTTAGCGTGACCCGCTCACGTATTTTCTGCAATTTGTCCGTCAAGGGCAAGAAAGCGATGTCACCCTCCTGGAAAACGTTCAGTTTCTTCAGGACGGGATAAGCTGATCCGTGCAGGATCATATGGCTACCAAAAAGGGCCTGATACGGTGACATGCCTATCGCCTCGTGGTGGGCACTACGAAGAGCACATTCAATGGACGAGAGATGTCTATCCCACTCACGATGATCCTCCTTTAAGTACGCCCTAATGGCGGCTAGGACTGATCGATTCACCCGCTCTGAAGCGTTAGGGTGAGGCGAATATACTGCAGTGCGCACATGTCGCACGCCGTAGTCATTCAGCAGTTTAGCAAACTCTTTGGAGGTGAATTGCCGACCATTGTCGGAGAAAATGGTTTCAGGAACTCCAAAGGTGTGAAAAATAGTTTGCTCGAGGAACTTGACGGCCACCGCCGTGGTCTCAGCGGACACGGGGTGCAAGAAGGCAAACTTAGTGAAGGCATCCAAGACGACAAACACTGCTGTGTGGCCTTTCTTCGATCGGGGGTAAGGACCCAAGAAGTCTACGTAGAGAAATTGAAACGGCTTCGAAGCATCCATGGGGTTACCCATAGGTGGACGAAGTACTGAACTGGGGGCTTTGGTGGTCTTGCAGATCTCACAGTTGGCGATGAATTCCCGCACCTGTTTGGACATACCTGGCCAAAAGTATTTAACTCTAAGACGGGTTAGAGTCTTCCCTACTCCACCATGAGAGGTTTGAGGTGGCAAGTGAGCCGACTCGATCAGAGGCGTGGTCAGTTCCGTTGGAACCCACAACTTCCAGGTTAGGTCGTCCGCAACATAGTCTCCAGTACGTGGGGATGTACGCTGGAACACGTACCCATCTTCAACTCGTAGGTCTGGTAACTGCGGTGAGGATTGCCTGATTCGTTCAACCAGACGAAGATAATCAGGGGATTTGAAGGACGTGGCATTTAAGTCCACGTCGAAACATAAGGACAGGTCGTCCACGCAATCCATGCGGGACAAGGCATCAGGAACCACATTGTGGGTGCCTTTACGATGTTCGATCGTAAAATCGAAACACTGAAGCTTAAGACTCCACCGGGCTAAACGTCCGTTGAGCTCCTTCTGGCCCATGAGCCACTTCAGGCTTGCATGGTCAGTAATGACTGTGAAAGCCTGTCCCTCCACATAAGCTCTAAATTTTTTTACACTCAGAACGGCTGCGTAGCACTCGAGCTCAGTAATGGTGTAGTTTTGCTGTGCTCCGTTCAATTTCTTGGACATATAAGCAATCGGATGTTCTCCTCCATCCATGTCCTTTTGAAAGAGCACACTACCTACACCAGTTCTGCTGGCATCGCACTGAATATAAAAAGGTTTAGAAAAATCTGGAGTGACTAGAAGAGGAGCTTCCGTCATCAGCTTTTTCAGAGTCTCGAACGCCTGCTGGGCCTCATCATTCCAACTAAAAGTTTTTGTCTTCAAACAATCCGTGATTGAGGAAGCCACGCTAGCATAATTGGGGATGAAACGCTGGTACCATCCGGTCATACCCAAGAACCTCCTAGTCTGCTTATGAGACTTCGGAGTCGGGAATTCCGTGATGGCCGTCACCTTATTAGGATCGGTTTTCAGTGTCCCATCACCAATTATGAAGCCGAGATACTTGACCTCAGTCACACAAAATTTGCTTTTAGCCAGATTGAGTGTCAACCCCGCACGACGGAGACAGCTGGCGACTTCGTCCAAAAGCTTTAAGTGGGAGTCAAAGTCCGGTGAAACTATGAGCAGGTCGTCTAGATAGACAAAGACGTTCTCACGTAAATGTCCAGGAATGCACTTGTCCATCAAGCGACACATGCGCTGTGGGGCATTACACAAGCCGAAAGGCATAACTGTAAACTGGTACAGGGGACGACCGGGGACAGTGAAAGCTGTCCGCTCTCGCGACTTCACCTCTAAGGGAATTTGCCAGAAAGCATCCTTAAGGTCCAAACTCGTGATGAACTTGGTGTCTTGAAGACGACCAAGAAGACCATCGATGTGTGGAAGGGGATAGGCGTCTTTGACAGTGACACTGTTAACCTTGCGAGAGTCAAGACACAGGCGGACCTTGCCTGGTTTACGAACTAACACCACTGGAGAATTCCAGGGACTGTTCGATGGCTCAATCACCCCCAAAGCCAACATCCTGTCCAACTCGCCATACATCAAATGTTGAATAGCGGGTGAGACAGGATAATGCCTCTGCTTAATGGGAACTGAGTCACCTATCGTGTGTTCTTCCAGGTGGGTCTTTCCCAGTCCTAAGACATCGAAAGAGGGAAACCTGGCCTTGACCCGCTCCAACTGCTCGCTTTGCAAGGACGTTAAGTCGTGCATGTTAGTAGACGCAGTTGAGGCGTTTAACTCGCAGACTAATTGGGGAGCGATGCTGAAAGGTTTCCAAAAATCGATCCCTAGATACAGTCTCTGGCTGAGACTGGGCACCACATAGATAGTCACATCACGGGTCCGTCCTCCACAGGAGACCGGAACCCGGATGTAACCGCAAATTCTTTGTGAAGCCCCGTCAGCAGTTTGCAACGCAGTGTGCAAAGTGTAGACTGTCACTTCGGGATGATTGGCTAGAAAGGATTCAGCATCTCTTCCCAGACAGCTGATACTGGCGCCACTGTCCAATAAACCATTCACCTCCTCATTAAGTAAGGTGACCTTAGTAAAAGACGAGGATCCGACAAGTCAGAGATGAAAGCAGAAACAAGTTTCTGCGAAAGATGTCGCTTCTCCTTAGCTCGTACTCTAATTTGGGGAGGGGTATGCCGAGAATGCAGGGAGTCCACAAAAGGTGGCTCCGAAAAGATGCGGGCACGAGTGGAGATATATCTCTTCCAACGGGAAATAAAGGAGAGTCTGACCTCCTCGGAGGGAAAAGATGGAAGAGCCTCAGTTGACGTAAAGTCGCTGATGGTAGACGTAGCAGGTATATATGAAGTGGGCGAGGGAATAACGGGCGAGCTTAGCTCGGGCGCGGACTCCCGTATGGTCTCGCACCCCTGCTCCGGTTTCCCTGACAGGTGGGACAGACTGGGGTCACGACTCCTGGCTTGCCACACTTGTAGCAAAACAGACCACGAGTCTCCGATGGGCAGTCCATAAAAGGATGACCCTGCTGCTGACAATTCCAACAACGGAAAGGTCGTGGATTCGTCGGGAACGGACGCGGTGCTGTCATCTCATCTACTCCTTGCGAGGATGCGTCCGGTGGTAATGAATTCGATTCATTCATTGTCGAATAGTCAATCTCGTGTATTTGTCGATCGGGCCTTCGTTCCAGACGTTTCTGCCTATGCCAGCGTTCAGCTCGAACGCAGACTTCCCGCAACTCATGCATGGTTGTGAAACGTTGACCTATCACTACTGACCCTAAAGGTGCGTCCAAATTCTGCAAGATTATGTCCACCAACTCCACCTCCTGCATTGGATTGGACATTCGGTTATACACCGACAATATTTTTGCGACATATTCATCATAGGAATTGCTATGTTGTCTCAGTTCTAAGAACCGTTTGATCAGCTCAAAATCTGATTCGCGACTCCTAAACTGTCTTGTGAGGTGAAGCTTCACCCCTTCCCAATCTGGGTCACGGACTTGGCGGCGGAACTGGGACCAGTACCAGTCCTCGGCTCGGCCTGTGAGTAAAGCCGAAATGTTTCGACATAGTTCAGTCTGGCTGACCCACTCGTCGCGTGCCCTCAGCTCCAACCGGAACAAAAATTCTTCTGCCGACAGCGCAGGGTTATCACCGGAAAACTTGATGTTCCAGGTTGTAACTGGAGACTTGCGGCGATAGGATCCGGTTGACGCTTCCCTTCTGCTGTCGGTATGTACGGGCTCAGCCGGGGGATAGTGTCGATCCATACGGGGGGGTATCGGAATCTCCGCAGCACGCTGTTGGGCCCGCAGTGCCTCTAGTTCCCGTTGTACCTGTTGGAGTTGTTCCTCCGAGGTGGGATCGTTTGCTTCAGAAAGTGACGACTCATCAGGGTCGATGTGTGATTCGCCTGGACGGTCGCTTTCGCCAGTGGCGAGAGCGGTTTTCTTTCCGCCTCTCAATTCCATTTATACGACGTATTACCAAGAAATCCGAAAATGACTATGAATGGGGACGTCTTCGGGATGCTATCCACTTTATAAACGATACCCGTGCAAGATAGGGGCACTACACTAGCGCAAAAATTACAGCAACAACCGATACACAAAATAGTATTTCTCAACAATATAACCAATAATTAACAAAAATGATGACCAAGTCGGTACTACTACGGTACTTGTAGATATACTAATGAACAAAAATTCCGTAAGTCGGCTAACAATAGTTATACTACTCGCAATAATCAACACCGTACAATAGCTGAGAAAAATTAAAGTGTAAAATAGTTATTTGTTTTAAAATGTTTTGGTGTAATTCAATAAGTCAAAGTTCCAGGATGGTTGGAAAAAAAATCTCTCTCCCCAGGAGTCTCGGTGGCCGAGGTCATCGATGTCAGTCGGTGGTAGTTATGAGACACAGCCAGCACCGAGTGTCATCGACAACTCCGGAAACACCACACGTCTTCAGCCACTTGAACGACATGAAGAGTCTACCTCCCATATAAAAGACAAGGAAATCTTCTTCGAAAATAATAAAAATTTTAATTGGATTCCGCTGTCCAACCACAACTGAGCTACACTACGGAAAATCAATCAGCAGTGGAGACAGACTGGAGAGAAAATCAATAAAAGCACAAGGAAGTAGCCGGATGTCCCTCAACAAAAGTCCACAGGGCGCAAGTGATTAGCCAGACGGTTAAGCCTGTGCGGCCTCATAGAGGTTCACCTGAAGTGACCACATCCCTTACCAGATTTCGACGAATTGTCTAAATTGAAATAAAAGAAAAAAGAATTTGAGGGGACTGACTGGATTAAAGATGTCCACGGGGCGCAGTGGGCAGGCGATAGCACGCCTGTTACCTCAGCCGGTTATGCCCGAGTTACAACTCAAACGTCCATCAGCAAAAAGTAACAAGGATCCTGTCCACTGAACGAAGCACTGGCAGGCGGTATGACGCCTGATACTCAGGACGACGAGCAAAAACACAGGACAAAAGAACTCCCGACTCAGCCTTCACCCATGGCCAAGCGGTCATACGCTTGTTAGCCAGCGGTGCCGGTAAGTAAGCCGGTAAGTAACAACAGAGACGAATCTGTAAAAAGAGGCAGTGGTGGTGAACCATAGTCAAAGATAATTTTAATAAGTTACCAGAATTTGGGGCGTCATTTAAAAAATAAATGTGTGCCGTAATTTACTATCGAAACTTGGTTGCCAAAAACGTTGTGATGAAAGCATGCGTTGGGCGCCATTTTAATATTGAAAACTTGTGATCCGAATCGTTGGGATGAAAGCATGCGTTGGGCGCCATTTTATGTACCGTCTCAATGGAGCTCCTTGCTGGTGACAGCAAGGCTACTGCCATCAAGATTGGGTAAACATAAAAATAATTTTTAAAAGACTACATCCTCCCTAGGTTCCTAAATGTTTGTAGGGGATGCTAAACCGGCCACACGGGTACGCTAGCTCGCCGGTGGGGGCGTGGGGGTGTGTGACCGGGACTCAACAACTATGATTCACCACTTACCTATTGTTTAAAAGGATATCTCTTCATATCGTTCTTGTCTTAGGTTAGCCAGAGAGATTCATCGCTGGACGTTTCCATCGACCTGGTGGACCTGTAAATGTTCAACGCGACTTTGAGAGGACCATGGAGAGAAAGCACAACCCAACCATCCTGGACAATTTATCCCCTTAGGTGGTCATGCCTATTAATACTAAAGGAGTTAAAGGAATTTACAACAAATATATTTTGAAATAATTACAATATCATACAATTACTCATCAACAAAATTGAGGTAAGTTAGCATTAAATAGTAGACGTAACTCAAACAAACAATACTCCTACAATCTAGGTAAGGTGGTCACAGTCAACTAATACCACACAATAATAACGTTAATACAACAACGGGAGGAAACAAACCAATCGTCGCGCTGGTACCAGTCGAGGATTCTTTTCTTTCGTACAACACCAAACCAACCGATAAAATTTATAACTAAGGGCAGGTGCTATATATAATTGTAACCAGATTATACCAGATTATAATTTAAGAAATGGTTAGATATAAGAGTATGATACTTATGGTATGCATATATAATTATGTGTTAAATATTGTAACATTTGTAAATAGTGGCTATCACAACTTCTTTTTGTGTGTTAAGTAATTAGTGTATATGAGTAAATATTTGAGGGGGAATATACATATAATTAAGGAAGACCAGTAAGATAATAGAAGAGGACTATATTATCTTCCCAAAATGGTATATATATATGTAAACTGTATATAATTGATTAAGATAATTGTATGTGTATATATATGGATAAATAAATTTTCAATATAATTAATCAAATTTGAATATAGTTAAATTATAATTAATTAAATGCGAATAAGATAAAATATAATAACTCAAATGCGAAGACCGAACTGTATCTTCAGGGGGTGACGAAAACAACATTAAAACAATGTTATTTAGCAGTTGTACCAGTAATTAAGCTTTTCTTTGATCTTTTTTTTTCTTTTTAAACCGTCTCCTCAGGTCACGGGCTCCGGTTCAGTAAGTATGAAGCACTTTTCGCTTCACAACTGGCAGAATCTGAAACTGCCACCTGACAAATCACACACACAACTCAAGATATGAAGAAAGAGCTTCCAAATATGTCTAGCAGTCTAGATCAACACAAAACTTCGATCTTGATGTGGGAAGTATTGCCAACGCTCTCACTACACGCTCGCTCTATTGAGTAGCACCATTCGACATACAATACGCCAAGATAGATCTCCCACTGAATGCAAAAATTATGGCATCTGATTAACAATTAACATTAATACCGATTTCTTCGTCTGGTCGCTCCTCCAGTGAGGTCACCGTTTCAAAAAGGTATCCTTTCGGCCCTAAAATGAATGGCCAATCGGGGGCTTAAGCAATCACAAGTACATATATATATACGGAACGTATATACAACCGCCTTCTTCGTGTGCTTTTTCTCGTCGCACACAATAGAACTAAACGAATACCGAAATACCTTAAAGAGTTTTCTTCTAGGCTGCTTCTCTTCTTGTGCTTCCGTTCAGGAAAGTTGTTCTTCGGCGAAACGTCCGCGTTCCCAAGAGATTTCAGCAAGAACTTTCTATTATCCGCTTGTTCTGGTGAATTTTTCTCGTGAGTATAACTCCCTGCAGAGTGAGTAACACCTCTTCAAAAGTTCAATACAGTCCAGCCTAGCTCGTCCGGCTCCAAAACACACTGAACCCACGTCTGGATTCTATGAATATCTTCGATTACACAAATCTTCCTCTAACTATTTTTTTTTTTTTTTGAGATTGAATTAGATGGAATTCTCCCGATTATGCAAAAGTTCCTTTAGATTAGGCAAGACCCTCTAATTATCCAAGACGGACTTCCTTCCTCAAGAATTAGTCACAGACTCTCCTCTCAAAACTTTGTTTTTTTTTCAAGCCCAAAAAAAATTTTTTTTTTCGACTACTTGAATATATTTTTTTTTTAAAAAATTTTCAATTTTTTATGAAGTAATTTTATTCATAAAGCCTGAAATTTCCAATAGATGGGGGACTATCAAAGGGAGAAACTATCGGTAAATAACCGACCGTTACAGCGGTATAAAAACTTGAATTCTTCATAAAAAAAAAGTAGCATAAGGTTTTTGAGGTTCAAAACGTAGGAATATACTCCTGGTGATAACCCAAACAGGATATAATCATAACTTGCTGTATACAGACTATTTCTATTCTTCATTTTTGGCCTTTTTTTACTTCATTTGTTGTTTTCATTTATTTAACTTAGTTTATCCTGAAATTTTTACGTCTTTGTTGATAGGTATTTTTTTAATATGAAAGTGCCTTAATATTACGAATTTAAAATTATCAATATAAGATGAGAAAAAATATGAGTGACCCATATTTCACGCAATTATGCTAAATCCCGCCAAGGGTACCATTTAGCATATTCAGTAAAGCGCATCTCGTTCTATCACGGAAGTCAAGCAATATTGGAAGTGGTTTGTACTTATTCCGGGGGTCTCTTGGAAAAGCCGGCACTCGTTGTTGGATTTTTTTTTGTTTTTTTTTTCACTTTTTTTTCATGTTTTAATATAATATTGATTAATAGTTTTGTCACCATAATTTTTATTATTCATAACTAAAAAGACGCTACAAACTTTTACTAATTAAACACTTAAGTGGTTATTCATTAAACGCCGCTAAGTGTTTAAAATTCGACTACAGCGATTTAAACGCTTTAAGAGTTTAGAAACTAAACAGTAGAGTTTACAGTGCATGGAAGCCTCCGGTGAATAAGCTTCGGTCCCGAAAAGCTTTTATTTTTGTTCATCTTTTGCAATTGCCTTTTCCTTTCCAAGGGCGAGTGTGGTTTTACCAAAGCCGTGCCCCAACTAAGTATACTAATCACGTCCAATGCTGTTTGTCCTCCGTATCGAACGAGAGCCGGTCTATTTAGTATGATAATAGCCGTGTTCCTTTTCTGCTCTTTTTTACTCGTATTTACTTGGAACTACTCCTGCTCTCACAGAGAATTCATAGGTTTTACTCAAATCGACAAATTTTGCGTTCCTTTAATTTTTTACTCCGGAGTACTTAAAAGTAGAAAAGGAACACGGCTAATGTCACCCTTTATGGTCAACAAGATAACCACCCGCTTTCTTCGTTCTATAAAATTTCTGAAAACTTCATTTGGATCCCCTGAGGAGCGCTTCCAATTTTTCGCGCTGGGATACTCGTAATAAAAAACTACTTGCAATGATAATGCACCTTTAAAGAACAATTCGATTTACTAGAATAAGTGTGTCCTTGTACCTTCAGATTCTGTTAGAAAAGCAAACACATTTATTCATCCCTACCACATACATCCGCCAAACAACACAAATCATTGTTTATGTTTGAGAATTTCACCTGTGCATCACTGCACTGTGTGTGTACTCAGCGTAATGCAATTGTTGCAAAATATGCAAATTTGTCAACGGAACTCGTTTTGCTTTATAAATTCAAATATTTGCCCTGCAATTTCCCAATAGCCGTGCCCCTATTCCCAGGATACAGCCATCCTCATCAGGGAAGTGCACTTAACAGGTCTTAAACGCTTGCATAAATCGCTGCATCCTGCGCCTGCCTCCGTCTCTTCTATGCAATCCCTGTTTACAAGAAATGTCGGTGCAACATTGGCACAATTGAAATGAACTGGGCGCAATTTAATTTCGTTGAAAATTTCGCTTCGCTTTGTCTATACACATTCTGGAATCTCTCTGCCATGAATTGAATCTGGCGAAATATTTTTTTTAGCTTGCGTTGTTGTTGCTGTTGATGTTGATGCTGAAGTCGGAAACTGACTATGTCCTTGGCGACTATAGATGCCGGCGGGAACGCTTCAGAGAATACTCCATAACTTTTTCAAATGCTGTCGCCAATGAGGTCGTAAGCAAGTTATCAAGATCCTAAAATGTGCTGGAGTAGGACTTCTGCTTCCTTAAATATAAAAAAAATTGGAAATTTCCCCCAAGCAAAAACAGTGTTTGAATAAAAAAAGGAGGAATATCAAAAGGAATTGATTCCTACAGCCAAGGCATGCTTCTTGGACACTCCCATTGACACTTCCTTTTCTGCGAAATATTGAAGTCAAGTCGTAAATGGGAGATAACAAGCCCTTATCTAAAATTGCTATCATATTGACTGTTCCCAACAAAAATATCAACTACACCCTAACTTAAAGAAATGAATATGAAATTCCTTTTTTACGTTATTAAAGTTATTCTACAATGGCGCAGTTTATATGCAGCTCATGCATATGAAAGTAGTGTGGACGCTTACTGTAAGGGCGATTTATTTTGTTTTTATGCTGAACTAAGAGAATACTAATGAAGAATGTATACTCGAAGCAAATCACATTGGTAGGTTAGTATGATGCAGAGTAGATGCAAAATCTTCTAAGCCCTTTACACTTGGTAACGAAACGGCTACTTGGTTTTTCCCCGCAGAGGTGCCCTTCACCCTGTCAAGCATAAAATAACCAATGACTGCCTATTGCACATTATCCCAACGCAAAAGATGCGATTTCGACGACAACTAAAACTTGGCAGAACATTACGTCTGTCAAATATGACGAGACAAGGTATTTATTGACGGTCAGGAGGTTGTTGAAGGAAGTGGTGATGAACCCAGCGTTTGAATTTTTGGGTGTTGTAGAAGTTCGGAAATACAGACTGCGTAAGATTGTTACACAGTCGTGTTGTTCTATTTATGAACGAATTCCTAGTTTGTAGAGCACGCGAAAAGGGGGTTGTAGGCAGAGGGTATAGCACTGCCGAAGGTAGGACATCATATATTTCTGTGGAGAAGTCGCTGTGATATACATAAGTATAGGGCCGATGCTTAAAGGAGAAACTTGCACCTCTTAAGAAATCCCAGGCGCTAAGGTATTCGTTTGACGATTTGAAATACGTGGTCATTTCATCGTAGGTTTTTGACTAATGACTAGCCTAAGATGTTAAGCGAAGGACGTTAGTTCAACACCATCACGGAGAGATGTTGCAGGCTTTATTGGAAATACGAGAGTAAGGCACACTGTCCACGGCGGCGTCATTTGACGAATGCATGCAAGCTACAAATGACGTAAGGCATTTTTTGCACATTAGTTATGTCCACGTATCGTCATACAATCGACATTCCAGCTACAAAACGTTTAAGTTTTAAGGGTTGGGAAACTGTCAAGTGATGATGAAGATGTGACTATAGCATACACTTTTATTAGAAGTAGATTGTATTGGCTTTACCCATACATGATACACCGAAAGAAATATGAATTGTAGATTAGTTGTTGCTCCCCGAGAGTTATCAGAAGAAAATTCTGTATTTCAATCATTTTACCGAATGACTAAAAATACTTATCAAATTTAATCTCTATTGTTGGACCATTAGTACAAAAACGAAATACTGCAATACGAGAATGTCAGCCCAGAAGAAAGGATACTTATAACTTTGAGGTATGTTATTGTTTAAATACACAATCCTACCTACTTACTATGACTAAGACATCCTCTAGTATAAAATAAGAGGAAATTATTCTACAGTACAATCTCTTAATTCGTAAATCGCGCTTATTCGTAGTGTACTGCTGGTGCCTTGGAAAAATCGCGGTTATTCGTAAAAAACCAATGCATTTCGATCCCTTTGGTAATTCGTAATAATTTTAGTACCCAACGCCACTTAAACGTCTTATAATTCGTAATTCTTCGTTGACAATCCCGTTAATTCGAAAAAAATTCTCTTAACCCTTAACCACCGTTACCGGCCTCTCAGACCGTCAAGCTTTTTTCAACTTTCTTTGTTTCCGATATTTTGTTTATTTGTGAAATTTTTTTTATTTTTGGAAAATAAAATAAATATGTTATTTAACCCCCATTATCCAAAATCATAACATTAATGCGTTTAAAATGTGGAAATACCAATTTTTGAAATTTTTCAATATTAGGGTCACGGTAGTTAAGGGTTAATCACATTTGTTTAGAAATTTTTCTTCTTCCATTGGATCTATCTATCTTCTCTTTTTACATGTGTATTTACTTCTTCACTTAATTTTTACGTCAGTTTAGTGTGATTTTACCATGAGTTTATGTCCATTTGTCAAAAAAGGAGATGTCGAGAAAATAATCGACGTTGGAAAACGCGTAAGGCTGCTCGTACACTGCATCAGAATTTGTACGAATTTTTGCGAATTCTGATTAAATTGTATACCTACATTTTCATTAGAATTCGCACAAATTTGTACAAATTCTGATGCAGTGTGCGAGCAGCCCTAATATTCCTCCTTCTACACTGTCCTCAATTTTAAAGATGAAGGACATCATCTGAGCATTAGAATGAAACGACAAAAAGCCGTATTTTTGCATATGTACATACGTACATAGTACATACATACAAGGAATTTTAGTAAAAACTGATAATCCCGTTAATTAGAATTTCTGCTTTTTTAACCCTCAATAACTCATAGTCCCGCTCTTTCGAAAATCTCGATAATTCGTAATGAACCCTCGGTCCCTTGCCGTTACGAATTATCGGGATTGTACTATAGTAGAAAATGTATTATTTAATATTAGAAAAAAATATTACATACAAAAGACAAAATAAACACGTTTTTGCGTCTTGCAATCCGCTTGAGTAGTGACACGCTGCCGCACGAGCTTCATGACGAACGCATGACGATAGGCAAACGCGACGTTGCCGTTCCGTGGACACAGTTTCGTTTGTTTCTACCCAAGATGCAAGCAGGCGTCAAATGACGATAGCGTGCGTATGACGTGCGGTTTACGTGGACAGTAGGCCTAAGTCGTTTTGGAAGTATCGAATTCGATTTGAAGTTTACGGCCCAATCGAGATTAAGTTCATTATATCCCTGTTAATTGAGTCCGTGGTCGTGAAGCCAATGCTTGTCCTGTTGGAAAGGACAGAGAGTTTATTAAAATTAGAGAAAGGGTGATAAAACTGCCCCAGGGGCACACCACACCATTTGACGCCATCCAATACTACCTTGATTGAAAGGCACGAAAATACACTCTCGATCCAGTTCTTCAGAAGTGAGTTAGTTACCAATAACAAAAGCGTTGGAGATATTTAAGGCAACCAAAGCGGTCGTTTCAAATGGGTGCATACTGTGCTCGAAGTGTTCTGTCAGACACAGTCTGGGTCTGCTGTGTCCAAGAGTCGGGATAAACTCCGGAGAAGTAGGATAGGGCAAAGAGTTTTGCGCAGAAGTTTAGCTAAATGTGAGGCGCATACATTTAGGACGATATGAGGTACATTGTCAAGACCAGTGGATTTGTTAAGATCAAGCCCTTTGAAGCCCTTACATCCCTTGCGAGTCCTGAAAGAGACCCTGTCCACTGAGTGAGGGGAACATGTGCGGGCAATAGGTGGCAGAGCAGTGTCGGGAAGAGAATAATTCCAGACGGACAGACATGTTTATAAGTCGGCCTTGGATTTGCTGTCTGTTATCATCTCCCATTTAAAGACAAAGGAAGCGGTAGTGGTCCTGGTAAAATTCTTCTTAATAGACGTTACCAAGAATCAAAACTTTTGTCGCCAGCGGTTGCAGAGTTTACTACTCAACCTATTATCGAATGTTGATTTGACCTTCCTGATGACTTGACGATTTATAGGAATTCCTTACTTTGATGTACTCTCGACGGAACGATAACCTCTTGGAACTTTTATAAACCCTGAAGGCTTTAGCTTTTTTTTGCATTCCTGATTAAACCATCCCGTTCATCATAGGCTTCGCAGCATGAGGTTGATTGAGGAATGAACAAATGCATTCCTGCCTGTATTATCCTGGTGACACACAGATAGCAGCAGAGTTGACGTTTTTGTGCCGGAAACATGTATCCTAATATCAGCAGACTGGGAAAACAAGTGGCCCCAGCAGTGGCTATCGGAGGTCTAGGCGGTGCCGTACACCGGGGCCCCCTCGGCCCGTGGCCAGCAAACCTCGAGCTGACATAGCAAACAATTTCTTCCACGTTCAGAAAATAAATATAAAGCCGTAAACAAACTATTGTGTTGAGGTGTTTTGGCGCTCTGTGTCCAATCAGAAACGCCAGATCGGGACGCGCCACACCACCGCGTTTAAAGAAGATGTTCACAGTATTCGAATAAAGTCCTAAAAAATTGACAAAAGTAAGTCAGTTGTCCATAATTATTTAAAAGATGTGGATAACTGTGGAAAAAATATGAGAGGACGAATTCCGGGAGTACTATCACCACAGGATAAGCGAGCAATACTTGGGCAGGCTCTAATTCTGCACAGTCGCAGGATTTAATGATTCGTGCTGTGTATACAGGAGCGCTGTACGTCCGGACTAAAAATTACTTGATATAGCGGAAAAGCTGTCTCTAATATTTGGTACAATTTGGCTGTCATTTTAGTGTTTGAAAATTTAACGGTATCTTACCATAGTAGGAAATAGCTCCCCAGACCATGACGCCGCCTTCCCTGCCCTGATGTCGTGTTAAGAATTTTTCTCAGGTGGAACAACACAAAGCCAAAGTTCCAAGGTCTTTCATGTTAGAGACGGCCAGTCTAAAAACACACATTGATTTTCTTCTCAATGTAGATTAATCAATATTCATTAAATAATTATTTTCTTTCAGGTTAGTTATTATTTTAGGATCCAAAACTCAGGACTCAGAAAATTAAAACGCCTTTCCGCCAAAGGTGCGTGGGATCTAAGTCCGCGGAGTGAGGACGGGCCTTTACCCGCGATTAAGAAAATTAGGCGAACGTGAATTGTGTATGTATTAAGTTTTCACCCCAAAATTTTCTCGTGTACATGTTACTACAGCTCCCTCTTGCCCTTTCTACATCTCTCTCTCTCTTAAAAACCCGGTTCTACTACTGCTGAAGCAATACTAGTTTAGACAGGGCCATTAAGCTTGAGGTGGCGAAACTAATATTCGTACATATGATTCAATTTGGAATATGTTGACCATCGAGGTCTCCTGCAGCATCTCCACTTCATCTAATCCTTAAACGATATTCACATGATTAAATACCTTGCGGCAACTATCGTCACCTCATACCGTCACTGTGCCGGATATATGCTATCATACACATTCAAAACTTCTACGTGAATTTGCACCACAGGATGTTATTCAGATAAACATGTACGCAAGTAGAATCATATACCACCTATCGGTCCGAAAGATGTGTAGTATAAGACCATCTTTAATGCGCCTTTCGGATTATATGAAATTGCTCGTATGCTATTCGGATTACGTAATCCTGGCCAAACTTTCCGAAATTCGTAAATTAAGTCACAAGAGATTTGGACTTCGTTTGCGTTAATTTCTAACTTCAAACAGCTCTTTTAACTCCTTAAAAGCTTTGACTGGACTATAAAGCTCTAAAAGTGTGATGCATCTAAAAAAACATTCTAAACTACCACAGCCCAAAGGAAATAATACTTCCATCGGCAGAATTTGTTAAAGCTAATGCCTACGGTATATCCACTTTTTCCAATAACCATATTCATTTGGCTTCTGTTTATATAATTTTTGAAAGAGATCTGAAGATCTATCCCAAAAATATAAATAGTGCTTGAACTTCAACATATCCTAAACAACCTTTATACTATTGAGTGACGTCCACTCTACTTCACTTGGCTGTGTAGCATGTGCAAAATTTTATATAAAACCGGTTTCTTGTGCTTGGGTTATACATTATACTGAAAGTAGGGAAATATATTCCTATACTAAAAATTCTCAAAAGACACGGGATGTCTGGGCGGAGCGGCTTATACAAAAGTATCAGAACTAGAAAAAGTTAATTTATTACCATTCCACTAAATAAAACATAAAATTCATACAAAATTTTAAAAAAAACTATATGAAACAAAACAAACCTTATCATAAACAAACACCAAAAGTAGCTTATACATTTATTTTCCAAGCTCTTTTTGCAAATTGATTAATTATAGCATACGTATTTAAGTTATTAAATAAGTATCTCTTGGATAAAACACTTAAATCATTAAAAGACCGTAAATAATTTTTTATTCTTTTCAATGCTGAAAAAGATCTTTCGCTTATTGCAATTTGTAGTGTCAAAATGCACTCAAAAAATGTGCGGTGCTATAGGAAAATGTAGACCCAAATTTCGAGTCAATTATTGTTCTGCAGTAAATATTCGAGTATTTTCTTTATTTCTCAATAAATATACTAATGGAGTTAGACGAGGACCAAATTTTAGTGAAAAAGGAATTGTTTCCAGTCTCAAATTTTTTTTAAACAATTAGTTACATGTATATGTACTGTACAGTGAGCGTCAAAAGGGAGTCAACACCTATAGAAATTTCCAAAATAACACCAAAATTTTTGTATTTTTTGGCGAATTGCAAACGTTTTGTTTTATTTCCTTTTGAAATAAAAAGTTTTTTTCGAGGAACTCTACCATCTGTCATGGTTTGGGGGTGCATGGCAGCGTCAGGTGTTAAAATATAAAATTTTTAGGTGTTGACTCACTTTTGACGCTCACTGTACGTCGAATGGTATACGAAATGGACATTTTATACCTCTAGCAACCGCCGCTACGAAAGTTATCTATAGCCGTGTTCCTTTTCTACTTTTAAGTACTCCGGAGTAAAAAATTAAAGGAACGCAAAATTTGTCGATTTGAGTAAAACCTATGAATTCTATGTGAGAGCAGGAGTAGTTCCAAGTAAATACGAGTAAAAAAGAGCCGAAAAGGAACACGGCTTAATCTACCAATTTGGTCCTCTATTCTAAATGTATATGAGTATATCTCGGTATGTGTAGATTTGAACTTGAAAAAAGTGAAAAAAAAATCGAATAGAAAATCGTGAATTGTTTTTTTTTTTTCGAAAAATTTCACCTGGCATCAAATTCAACTTCTGCCGACGTATTTTCGCTGTTTGTACTCATCACAATTTTATACCTTCAGATTTGGAAAGGTTAAATGATTCTGTATTTCGTTTCGACTGTACAGATTTTTCTAAAGAAGCGCGGGCATTTTTTCTTGAGTCCACATTTCCCTGATTTTTCCAAGTTATTTAAACAATAATTGAATTTTTTCAAGACTTTACGTTGTATCATGAAACTAGAGATGACTATACTGAATAGAACTGGGCCAAGATGACTACCCTGAGGAAAGGAATCCTTGGAATCTGATAAGATGTGATCTTCCGTAAAGATATGATCTTATCCATTCAAGGGCCGAACCTGATATTCCAATTTTAAGAGTTTAGCAATTAAAATATGATGGTCTACTATATCAAAGGTCTTGCTGAAGTCCGTATAAATAGCATCAATTTGATGGCCGCTCTCCATACCACAGAGCAGTTCGGAAATTAGGACCATGGGGTTTGAGGTGGCCGAATGTAATTTTCTGAAGCCGTGTAGTAGTTCGTTTAGGTATGGGTCGATTAGAGGGGATATCCTATCCGTATAAAAACGTTTATTTGTCCAGAATTAATAACTTACGTAATTTGTTTCCAGTCTGAAGCAATCAGTAATTTTGCACAAGCACTTTACCACAGCACATTTAATGAATAAAATTGTATGGTCGCGTAATTTGAAGGAGTAAATTTTCTTCTTAAAAATTCTAGTTTTATCTGTGATTTCTAATATTTCGCTCCAAAATGCTACCATAGTAGCAGTTTCCAGTGAGTTGAACCCTCAGCTTCAACTTTTGTTGCAGGCTTTTGAAAGTGCTCTTCGTAAGTGTTTTCAAAGCATTTTTATAAGTTTATAACCAATAACCAGAGGTGGGCATAAAACCGTTAATCCGTTAATCGTTAATTAACGAAGTTAGCATTTTGTTTAACGAATTAACTTTTAAGTTAATTTCAAAAACCATTGACGGTCTGCAGTAGAACGACTTTTTTCAGTAGGAAAAGATATTTTGAGTGCAAAACGATCATCCCTCGGACGAAAATTTTAATATGAAGAAAAACATAAAACAGATCATATTCATCTTGCATGAGGTTCATGGCCCCTTTTTATTCGCATAGAATCTACGGCCGGATCCACACGTTTGTGAAGGCTTGGCCAGCGTTCGCATATTGAAAACGTTTGCTTTGGTTTGGGGAGCATCCACACTGGACCGGATCCTCCACAAGAGGTGCGAAGCTTACACAAGCCTTGACAAACGTGTGGATCCGGCATAAAGGTGCCGCCCCATAGAAAGCGTTATCGCGACGTGTGCGCAAGTTGCGTATGACACTCCAGGGTGCGATGCGTTCGACAGACCCAATGAACACGTTGCACTGCACACTAGATTGATAAAAAATTGTCATTTTAAATTAGACAACAAAAATTATTTATTAAAAATTCGTATTTTTGAACCACACACTAGATTTATGAAATAATTTTAAATTATGTACACAACAAACAAACGTCAAACGCGCCTATTGCATGGAAAAGTTGAAAATTGGTCAACTTCAAGCGTTTGTAGCTTTACTCGCGTCTGCAGCCATTTGGACTGGTTCCATTAAATAACATTTACTTCAATTGAAATGTCAAATGTCTCTTGCGCACGCATCGCCTTAACGCGTTCTATGGGTCGGCACCTTAAGGCCCAGTTAAATAGCAGCGTTGCATTGCGTTGCATAGCTGCTGCCAAAATATGTAATTAAATTGTGCGTGTGACATTGCGCGCAACGCAACCCATGAGATGATCAAAGTTCAACTTTTACGCGAGACATATCTAACCTCAGTTGGCAATTTAAAAAAGTTCCACTTTTTTTATAAAGCAAACTCTGCCAATTTTGTTGAAACTTTACAGCACTTTATGGAACTTTATCTATCAAATAACGCAACGCCAAGCTGTTATGTGAGTAAGTTGCGAAAAGTCATGCTCAACTAAGCTACGCAACGCAATGCAACGCTGCTCTGTAACTGGGCCTTAAGAATTAACAGCTTTAGCGTGTTAAAACCTATTTTAAAATAAATATTACGAAAAAAACAAAAATTTGTTATATTTTTTTATTTACGTTCCCGACCTAGGCCACTTTACCTTGCTATCTACTTATACTATAATACCAGAGCTGATAAGTGATAATACTTACACCTTTGTTCTAGCAATAAACTATTGTTTTGTTGACTCACTGATTTCACTTTAAAAAATATATTCGATAGTTAACGTAACGATTAGCTTTAACTTCCGCTACATTTTCAACAAGCTAACGCTTTAACGATTAACGAAGTTAACTTCTTGGGTAACGGGGAATAACGATTAACGAAGTTAAATTTAGGATTAACTTTGCCCACCTATGCCAATAACCAATCATTAGAACAGGTTATTTGGTTATTTTTGTTATGAAAAGATTTTAAATAAAAAATAACCCATAACTAAAAGTAATAAGAAAATGTAAAAACAAACAAAAATTGCTTCCCCGAAAAGGCTTGCGTCCAGGGGCTATTTAGCCTTGTGGTTAAGGTGGCCCTGCTTACACCCTGACTAAACCCTTTAGGCCGTGAGCCTCTTGTCGTTACCTTGAAAGCAATGCGCAAGATTGTGAACAGGGCGATAAAAGGTATTTACCTCATGCGCCTATTGCTATGCTCCTCCCAGTACTGAGACTACCTACATTTTATAATCTGGTCCACAAACTGTAAAGTGCAGTGCCAAATACAGGAATTGCGTTAGTATCCTTCCTTGATATCGAGGCAGCCTTCGACAGTACATTCTTTGACATTACGGCTAGGGCTAATGGTGGATCCACACTACGCGGACTTGGGTCGTACCCGCTTTTGACTTTTTTTTCATATAGAGTTTTATGACTTTTTTTACGACTTTGTCAATGGTAAAGGCAGTGCGGCAAAACTGCGCGGACAAAAGACTGTGCTTAAAAAGGTACATTGTACGTCCACACAATATGAGCTTTTCAAAAGCGCGTACGGCGTTTCAAATGAGAATTGATTTTTTTCTCGCTCATGATTCATAAAATTAAAAGATCACGCGCGCTTTTGTCTGGTTGTACGGCCAAAAGCGCGTGGGATCTAAAGGCGAAACCCCATTGTAGGCTTGGTTTGCTTTAGTGCTTTGCTTTGCTTTGACATATCAAATAAACCAGTGCTTTGTTATGAGGCAAAACCAAATGACAAAGCGGCAAAGCCCAAAGCCCAAGCAAAGCAAAGCTCGAAATGACCAATGTTCAATTTTTTGATGCTTTGTATGCTTTCGCGTTTGTTTAATATTTATTTTACTTAGAGAAATAAATGTATGTAGAGGTTTGAGAAAATTTATTTCATAAAGAAATTATTTTTTTGGGAATAACATCTATATATATAAAATTCGATGAATGTGTGTATGTATGTATGTTCCCTAATAACTCCTAAGCCATTCAACCGATCGCCACAAAAATTTAACCACATATTACTTACATCAAGGGGGTGGTTTTAGCATCGGTGCCTACTTTCAAAAATCACTCTTAGGGGGCGCTGTCTTAGAGGGCTTTAAAAAGCATAATAATATACGTTCTACGAGGGTGAAAATGTATACATAGAGGTTTCTGGGTACGAGAAAGCGATTGGTGATGTCCATTACTTTCGCAAAGATGGCGGTTCCAATATGGCGGCCGAATTTTGCAATTGTGTTCCCCGACCCCCAGCATGGGTATCAAATGAAAGGGTATGACAAATAGAATATTATTAGCTGTGTGGCGTCATTCCAAATTCAAAATGGCCGCTTACACAAAATGGCGGATTACCTTTTTCTATGCAAGCCATCCGGTATGGGTATCAAATGAAAAGGTATGACAAGTAGAATACTATTAGCTGTGCGGCGTCATTCCAAATGCAAAATGGCGGCCAACACAAAATTACAGTTTACATTTTTCTTTACAACGCCCGGGGCCCGCCCTCGGTATGGGTATCAAATGAAAGTGTATGACGAGTATAGTACAGTAAGTTGCGTGACGTCATTTTAAATCTAATATGGCGGTCACCAGAAAATGGCAGAAGACATATAATAGTCTAAAATGTAGAAAATAAAATATAGTTTAAAAAAATTAAAATATATACTTTTAAATTAAAATGAACTAAAAAAGCGAGCGAAGTTCTGCACAGGGCGTCTACTCCCCAGGCATAGCAAAATCAACTCTGATCGATAAATGCCAAGTCAGGGGATAGTTTTTATATATATATCATTAATGCTACCTAACTATGTATATGTACTCTAAAAGATGTAAATCTTGTGTACTCTCCTTCAAATAAAATTATTATTATTTTTATTATTATTATTATTATTGTCTCGATCAAAATGTCAGATCCCTAATAGTTTCACATTTTGTTATTTGGAATCAAAAATACCAAAAAATTTACTTTTTCAAACTCTCCTACTGTATATTAAAATTCATATCACCTGATTACTACTATTAGCTTATGGGTGCAGCATAGGCGCACCGGGTCCCAGCTAGTTAACTATAAATATTTAAGAGTTCAAAATTAATTTGAGACAACTATTTCTATATCCCATTTTAACAAATTTCTCGAAAATGTTTGAACAGTTTAATGCCATAAACCATGTGCTTCTTTTTCACTGTACACAATATTTCAAATTTTCATTCTCCTTTTTTTACAGATACAATTTCCATACGATCCTTTGTTCTTTTTGTAAAACAATAATGTCCATTCCAAAGGAAAAATTCCGCAAAATTCATACCTCTTACCTCTTTCGTGTACTATTTCTATATCCTGTGCTCATGAAAAGCAAACTGTCAAGTAACTAAAGCAAAGCATGTATTTGGGTTTGTTTTACTTTGGCTTGTTGGGCTTGTTTTGCTTTGGCACGTGGTACCTGAAAAGCTCACCAAGTTCAAGCAAGCCAAGCCTACATTGGTGTTTCACCTTAAGTCCGCGTAAAGGCCCGTCCTCACTACGCGGACTTAGATTCCACGCGCCACCGAATGGTAAGACTGGGGATGAAAATTGGATACTGTTCAAAAATGTAATCCTGTAAAAAGTGATGCTATGTGAAGTGGGGAAAGCTACCATTAAACCTGAACTGCATACTCCAAACTTTGCACTAAGAAAAAGAACAAGCTGAAATGACTACCTTGTTTTTATAACCTCATTGAGCTTTGGTTCATGCATTTGGAAAAACCGCATTGGTTATGGACTGACCCAATATCTTAAACTGCGGCTGCGCATCAGTTGAATAACAAATCAAACCACATATACTTATACTTACTTAAATACTTACTTAAATATCAAGACCACCTGTGAAGTTCTTTTGCGAAACAGTTTAACATGAGCAGAACTAAATCTGTTTGCTATATTTTCTGGATATAAACTAACCAAAATTGTTACAGCTTTAAATCAAACAGCTTTACTTAGCTCACACACAAAAAGCGATGATTTCAAATAACTTTGCAAGGACTTAAGATTAGCATAAAACATATAAAAACGATTCAATACAGTTTTAGCATGTTGCTTTAATATTAAAAAAATATAATTCAATTATACCAATATAAAACTACATAAAAATAAATTAAAAAGTTCCCAAAAAGAAATACCCTTTCAGGGAATCCACGATTCTGCCAACGTATATTCCATTATTGTGCAAAGTATAAACCAAATTCCTCAGTTCCAGTGATTCCTGAAAAGAAGAGAGAAAACGGGTATGAGTTTAGTAGCCCCATCCAAGCACAGCCCCTTAGTTATTAAACCAATACAAAAGAGGCTCCTTTAGTTCGTAGAAGGCCGTAGGAGCTCCCACGTATCACTGACTCATTCAGAGAGCACACAATTTTATGCCTTTTCCAGCATAACCCCCCAAAAAATGGCATAGTGTGAGGTATTCGAGATCCCTTTTCATAACATTTCAAAGACAAATAAAGATTGGACTTAAAAAGCTAAGGGAAATAATAATAGGAAAGGATAGGAAGTTTTACATACCTCCATACTCTCGAGTATATCACTGAATTCGTCGCTTCCAATGTTATGGACGAACTTTGCGAATTCATCGCTCGTCTCAAGTTTTTCAAAGAAGAGTGATAAGATTTGGTCCTGCGGAAGGGTATCCAGGACCTCATCGACCAGCCCATGCAGTCCACCAACAATTGTAGAATTTAAGGACTCCTCTGTTGCCAGCGAGGTGAATGAGAGGTGGGGGTTACCATTTTTGATGTGGAACGGGGCGCCCATACCCAAGTTCGAATTGAGAAAGGGCATCAGCGTTAGATAAAAAGCATGCAAAACAGTTTTTTCGTTAGCACCCAACGTTATCCAAATTGAATACAAAACACATTTTTCCTTACCACTTTGAAGTGTCTGGTCGAAGCTTTTAGGATCCCCAGCAAGATCCACCAGAGTCTTCATCAGGTTCAGCACGTCAAGTCCAGTTCGATTTAAATATTTTAGAAAGTATTTCACTTGCTGAATATTAAGTATCCTCTCTCTCAGCTCCATGAAGTCCTTCCCTTCCAGGTACGTGAAGGCCCTTTGCACCTCCCGATCATTCTGATAGTAGCTTCCGACAATGCTCTGGACCTTCTTCTCGGGTATTAGTGCTATGAAGTCGTTAACATCGGTGCGTAGGCCATTAATTTGGTTGCCAACGTTTGTAATTGCGATGGGCTGTGTCTCCAAATAAATTAAATCGTCTGAGGAGTTAATGCCCATGCTGTTGCCAGTGTAGTGATGTGAGACCTCGAAGCCAATTACCATCGGTGTTAATAGTGCGAGACTGTAGGCCAACATTTTGCAATTAACTCACGGACAATGGCGGCAATGACAATTTCGACAGCACTTTAATAGCTCGGGGATGTCCTCTTAATAGAAACAATCACTTCACTGGGTTTTAACTAATTTCAAACTGGTCAGGACTACTTTTGTGATATGGTATACGGACGCATCAAGTCCGATGATAATCAGCACCGCTCTGAGTCTCGCACTTAACTAATTCAATTAAAGTTCTGGACCACGGCCTCTCGGATGGCATACTGTACTGGCCAGGGCTGGGCTCTGATGCTTGCTGTACACACGTTTGTTTCGCGGCTATGGTTTGTGAATTAATCTGTTATGTTTACTAGCGACCGACAATACCGACATCCACCGCCAACTGAATAAATTGGAGCCTCTTCCGACTATGGTGCGAGTGACCCTACGCGCTGGAATCGCTTAAATCAATTCTCATTCCGGATTAATTCAGTTTGAGTGTTAACTTGATTGCGTAGGTGTTTCATATAATAAGATTTACACGTGAAATTTGCTACTTTTGCCTTGTTAGCGTAAAAACTCTTCAGCAGATTTGAGGGGATGTTTCTGGAATTCTCCTTGTTTATAGGATCTCACGAGTAATTGCCTTCTTGTACTATATGAACTATTAACAATTGCTAATTTGTTTGAAATGATGTCAACATGGAGAGAGATGGACTAGAGCGCTGGATTTTAGAGAAGGAATGTCGAAACGTCTAGAAAGTAGTACCCTTTCCTTCTTAACCAGCGTTTTGGAATTATTTGCATTTTTACGTCACTATTGCAGTCAGTATTTTCCATTCTTTCCTGAAATTAAAAAGTTCCCAAGTTACCATTTCCATATTAGAAATGGTGTTACATTTTCGATTGGAAACGACGAGCTCGAGGAACAGGAACGTAAGTAACGGATGATTCTTTTAGAGGTACTTTTGTTAGTTGAGATTTTATGACAGCTAAGGGCTGACGCGCACGGGCGACTTTTGTCTTCGTGACTGTTTCGTCACTTTCTAATGTTGTATGGAGATGCGCCAGTTGTCACGTCGTAACATGCGCGCATCTCCATACATATACCTACACGGACTTGATAAAAGCGACGAAACAGTCACGGAGACAAAAGTCGCCCGTGCGCGCCAGGCCTAACGCATCAGGATTGTTTGATATTTCCTCACGGAAAGACTTAGCCCGGCACAGAATCTACAAATTATTCAATTGTATTACGAAAATCAGCGTTATACGAGGAATGTGTTTCGTGCGCTTAGAGCAACTTAAGGAGTATTCTCACATATCAGGGCCGTACCCGAGACGTCATAGGGCCGTGTTCTGTCATGTGTGAACGAGCCCGTGCCCAGACACAGACATGTGTAAACGAGTAAAAGGAGTATCCACACATATCAGTGTTCCGTCAGGGGTTCAAAAAAATATCGGTGCGTACTTTTATATGAACTCGTTCACACATGTCCGTGTGCAGGCCGGAGTAAAAATCTAACGTCCCGGGCACGTCCCTGATATGTGTGGATATTCCTTTAACGGCCACATAATCGCCCTATCGAACGCACAATTCGTTATACTGTCGGACAATTTGAAACCGATAATACGCGACTAAGTAAATAACATCTAGTAGGTACTGAAGAAAATAAAGCGGCGGTAGCTCAGAGTGACCGTGATGTATCGATTCGGCGACGCCGTTCTCAGCGTCTTGGCTTGACTTATGAAACAACTTGGCGTATTTTATGTAAGAATTTTGGTTTTGGTTTCAATTTTTGAGGCTCTTGGAAAGCTTGAAGAAGGTCCACTGTTGCAATAAGGTCCATTTCTGGCTTAATGGCTGCACCAATAAGCAAAATTATCGCATTTTGGCTGAAGAGCACCCCGAAGAGGTTCAAGAGCTGCCATTACATCTAGACAAAACAACGGTGTACTTTATCTGCTGGTTCACAGGATAGTTAGTACTCTAAAAATTACTTCGGCAACCGCGTTCGAAAACTTTCTCTTCAAAATAATACCCTTGTCTGTCCTAAGATGTTTTGTGTTTTCCTTATTCACTGGAAAACAAAATATAGGTCTCAACAAGCAAGTTTAAGACTTTTCGAAGTCTTTTTTCAAGTATCCACTGCATTTACTTATCCGCTCACAGCGCCCGCAGAAGTTCTCCGCACCGACACAGAACATTTTTTAATAGACACGTTTTGTATCCACTGGAATATTGATGTGCGTGTGTAGTCTCCGCACTTCTTAAATCCGCACATTTCTTATCGCCGCACATTGATTTTGTTGAAGACACTTCGGCGGATAATGTGTTAAGATAGTGCAGAGACAAAACTCTTGGTGGATACCCACCTTTACTCCCGAGTAAAAATAAAAAACGGCCTTATAAAGGGCGAACACCGGCCGCTTGGCTTTTTAAGGGGCATATGATGGCCGTAGAGTTTTTAACCATTTTTAATGGGAGCACATACGGCCTTACGACTGTACCGGCACAATGGAGCTCCTTGCTGGTGACAGCAAGGCTACTGCCATCGTGCTTGGGTAAACATAAAAAAATTTAGAAGACTACATCCTCCCTAGTTTCCTAAATGGTTTTAGGGGATGCTAAACCGGCCACACGGTTTACGCTAGCTCGCCGGTGGGGGCGTGGGGTTGTGTGACCGGGACACTACACCTATGATTCACCACTTACCTATTGTTTAAAAGGGATATCTCTTCATATCATTCTTTTCCTAGGATAGCCAAAGCGATTCATCGCTGGACGTTTCCATCGACCTGGTGGACCTGTAAATGTTCAACGCGACTTTGAGAGGACCCTGGAGAGAAAGCACAACCCAACCATCCTGGACAATTTATCCCCTTAGGCTGTCATGCCTAGTAATACTAGTGGGGTTAAAGAAAGTGACAACAAATATATTTTAAAATAATTACAGTATAGTACAATTACTCAACGACAAAACAGAGGTAAGTTTGCTTTAACTAATAGATGTAAATCAAACAACAAATACTCCTATAATCTAGGTAATGTGGACACAGCCAACTATTACTACCAAATAATAACGTTAATGCAACAACGGAAGGAAACAAATCAATCGTCGCGCTGGTACCAGTCGAGGATTCCTTTCTTTCGTACAACACCAAACCGGAAGATAAAATTTATAACTAAGGGCGTGTACTAAAGTAAAATAGTAACTAGATTATATGTTAAGAAATTGTTAAATATAAGAGTATAATAATTATGGTATGAATATATAATTATTTGATAAGTATTGTAATATATGTAATTAGTGGATATTACAATTTCCTTTGGTGTGATAATTAAATAGTGTATTTGAGAAAATATTTGGGGGGAATATACATTTAGTTAAAAATTTGGATGTATATGACTTAATTCCCAAAACTAAAGGTACAATACTCCAAACAGAACGAATGTTGTTATTGTGATGCCGTATAATTCAAAATTGTCATATACTGAATATCATTAATATGTATGTTCATATATTTAGAAATATTTTTAGGGTTAAGCGATATATTTAAAAATTGTTTATATATTTAATAAAGTTACTATATAAATAAGTAAAAGTGTAAAATTAACCAATAATAAACGTGTAAGTATTTGATTATAAGATAATCTAATTAACAAGGATATATCTTTGTATATTTGTATGCATAACCCACGAAGAATGACTTAATACTATAAAAAACCGTACCTTACACTTTCTCCACGGTTTGGTTACCGGATAACGCACGCCTTGCCTCCTGTACCCTGATACTGCGAGCTGGGTTAATGCCAAACACCGCGGTCCAGCGTTAGCGGGATTACTCCACCGACACCCTTCAGAGCAAGGATGGGAAGAACCTCCTGCCTCGTCAGTAATTCACAAAAGTTATTGTTCACTTATGTTTTTCTGGATTATGCTATTTATTTTATTCTAGTTTTTTTTGTTTTTGTGATAGGGCAAAATGCCATTCGGATTTGACTTCACCAGATCAAAATTATACCCAATCAGATGTCAGATCGAGAACACTTCCCAAAAAAATTAACATTTATTGACCTGTGTAATTTAACTTCAGTTGGTGATGGTGAATATGGCCGAATTGATACGCTGTTATTAGACTCCTGGTTTACTGACGTAAATGCTTTTCGACAAGGGCCTTACCTTGCTGACCCTAAATAAAATTCTTACATAACTTACAATATCTCACGCCATAGGATAATTCTAAAGCAATCTCCTGATTATTTGGCTTCTGATGATCCAATATATGTGCACTTCTTTAGACCAAATATATGGAATGCAACCCGGGTCCAAAGATTCCGCAACTGAAATATAAGCAGGTAAATCCTTCCTTCGTCGAGCTTCCTTTTTATATATGTATGCCAGCAGGAAACAATGCGTGTATGACACCGAAAGTTCATAGACCGAACTCTGTAAAATGTACTCAGGAATTTATGCGATGTAACGCAGTTAAAGATTCCTGGAACCCCAAAAGCTAACAGACTTCCTTTTCATGCAATCTAAATCCGGACTCTATGCGATCACGAATATCTCCAGCCTCGTTCTTACTAAATTCCCATCCAGACTCGTTCTTACTAAATTCCAATCCCGACTGTCAAAAATTTTCATTTTTTTTTCCCAGAACAAAAAAACTATTTTTTTTCGACTACTAGAATTTAAAAAATTTTTCCCAAAATTTTTTTGTGTGAAGTAATTTTATTAATTAAGCCTGAACTTTCCGATAGATGGAGGACCATTAAAAGGGAGAAACTTTCGGTAAATAACCGACCGTTACATACCCTCGGGTCCACAAGGCCGACTTGCGAGGCAGTGAGGAGCCGAAAAAAAAACGGAAGGTTTTTCAGCCGTAAGACTTAGTGGTTGGCGCCAATGTGTGGCTCGTCTCACGCCCTGATATTCAGAGTCTCATGCCACAGCTGCAGAGCTAGCCGGGCATCCAATATCTAAGGCGTTATCCATAAAAATCTGAGAGAATTTAGTTGTGCTGTCAAAAATGAAAATTTTGTGAGATGGTCAGTCTGACGAGTCTCTCGGAGTGTAAGTCTGGAATTACGGGGATCCGGCGGCAGGCAATACCACATTGTCCCCCTCCGGGTCTCTACAATCATCCAGACCTCCACGTCGAACCGGTCACCTGTCGGTCCATCGGGTCAGTCTCCAGCAATACCACATTGTCGTTAACCAAACCCCGATGGATCGCCCGGACCACCATTCGCCGAGAGTTGTTCTCCAGACTGACCGAAAGCAAGGAGGTGTACCATAATCAAATGCATAGTACTTATAGAAAGAACCGATGCTGAGGCAACCGTAAAAATGGGGAAAACATCGGACGACCAGCTTGGTGTAACATATGAATATTACGTAAATGCTGTCGATTTCGAAATAATTTCCTCGACAATCACCAACAGTCAACCGTGCGATGATATTAAAGTGAAGAGAAAAAAAATATGCCTGAACAGTGCGCGAAGTCGTATGTAGATGGGACTTCGTGAACCGAAGGACTTAATAAAAGAAGCAGTAGGCAAGGAGAATAGTCTTAAAGAAAATTTAATACTATCGACTGAGGCGATATGAAAACAGTAATACGTAACGAACGTCGATGGTTTCTACCTGACTATAACTAAAGCTACCAAGCCACTAACCACAAGGCTTGGAAAAAAAAATTTTTTTTTTTTTATATAACCAACTAAACGGGTTATCGATCAATAACACAAAATAACGAGAACATGACCAAGGAAGTAACAGTAACAAAGACTTAACACTGCTTAAAATATTTAAGCCAGGACGTTCAACCAGGGTGACACCCTGTATAAATCGCGGAGGATAAGAGAAATTTGGTAGGGACAATCCTCCAAGAGTTCCCAACCTGCTGCTTGACACGCTTGGCAGAAGCAATCTAAATTGTCCGGAGTGGGCTCTTGGAGCAGCTGATTCAGCAGCCCATCCAGCATCTGCCCCAGTTCGCTTCCCAGTGAACGAACCTTCTGGAAACGACGATACATTTCTGCCACGAGCAACGTTAACCCGCGTAGTTGATATCCAACCGGTGGAACATACCTTTTAATAATCTCCTGCTGATACGCTAGGGTCAGTCTCAATAAATTTCTGAAGACGCTGTCATCCACAGGATTCATTGAATCCACCAGCTCATACAGTTTAGCTCCCGTATGGCAGAAGCTTGGTTCGCTCAATGAATGTTGGAAAATAATTTCGACAACGTGAATCAGAATTAGAGGTTGGTTAATAATATCCATCAGCATGGTCAATATTCTGGAGGCCATGGTGTCAAAAGCACCTGGGTGTGCTTCCAAACATTTCACGACGTTTAGGGTATATCGTATAGCGACGCCCTCCATCGTTGTGGACAACCTCCTGGCTTCTATGGATGCATGGATCGGAACAAATTCTCTGGCGTGCGGGGATAAATAATATAATCGATGTGGTCTTCGCAGTACTTTATGTACCACTGGACGTCCATAAAAAGTTAATGCTCCGGTCACGTCCATCTTCTCAGAGACGGTAATACTGATATCCCGTGCAGAAAAAGAATGTATAAAATTTAGGTGTAATTAAAAATTCAACACTATACCCAATAAGAAAAAAAAAAAAAACACAAGTTAATTGGTCCTTGCTAGCCGAGATATACTTAATACCTCTAAACAGTATATGCCCAAAAGATCGGGACTAACCCACAAAAGAAACACCTTAATAAACCTACTACGGTAACTGTAAATATCCTAATCAAAAAAAAACTTCCGTGAGCCGAATAACAATAGTGGTGATACTTGCAATAATCAACCTTACAACAGCTGATAAAAAATCAATGGGCCAAATAGTTTTGGTTGTGTTAAAATGTTTTTGTAAATGTGTGTTAATTTTCCAGGATGGTTGGAAAAAAAATCTCTCTCTCCAGGACTCTCGGTGGCCGAGGTCATCGATGTCAGTCGGTGGTAGCTATGAGACACAGCCAGCACCGAGTGCCATCAACAACGCCGGAAGCACCACACGTCTTCATCCACTTGAACGACATGAAGAGTCTACCTCCACATAAAAACAAGGAAATCTTCTCCGCAAATAATAAGAATTTAGTTTGATTCCGCTGTCCAACCACAACTGAGCTACACTACGGAAAATCAATCAGCAGTGGGGACAGACTGGAGAGAAAAATAATAAAAGCACAAGGAAGGAGCCGGATGTCCCTCAACAAAAGTCCACAGGGCGCAGGTGATTAGCCAGACGGTTAAGCCTGTGCGGCCTTTTAGAGGTGCACCTGAAGTGACCACATCCCTTACCACATTTCGACCAATTGTCTAAAGTGAAAGAAAAGAAAAAGGAATTTAGGAGGACTGACTGGATTAAAGATGTCCACGGGGCGCAGTGGGCAGGCGATAGCACGCCTGTTACCTCAGCCGGTTAAGCCCGAGTTACAACTCAAACGTCCATCAGCAAAAAGTAACAAGGATCCTGTCCACTGAACGAAGCACTGGCAGGCGGTATGACGCCTGATACTCAGGACGACGAGCAAAAACACAGGACAAAAGAACTCTGACTCAGCCTTCACCCATGGCCAAGCGGTCATACGCTTGTTAGCCAGCGGTGCCGGTAAGCCTAGTTCAAAGATGCCTAAAGCGAAGAAGATAACATGATGCGGGATAACCGAAAAGTGAAAGCAAAATAAAATTCACACGGAATTTAGACAAAAGAGACGAATCTGAAAAAAAAAAAGAGGCAGTGGTGGTGAACCATAATCAAATATAATTTTAACAAGTTAACAGAATTTGGCCGCCATTTATGAAATAAAGGGGCGCCGGAATTTAATCTTGAAACTCGTTTGCCAAAGTCGTTGGGATGAAAGCATGCGTTGGGCGCCATTTATGTAATAAATGGGCGCCGGGGTTTAATATTAAAAACTTGTGATCCGAATCGTTGCCATGAAAGCATTCGTAGGGTTCCATTTTATGTAATAAATGGACACCGTAATTTAAATTCGAAACTAGTTTGCCGAAAGCGTTAACAGGTAAGCAGTCGTTGGGCGCCATTTATGTACCGGCACAATGGAGCTCCTTGCTGGTGACAGCAAGGCTACTGCCATCGTGCTTGGGTAAACATAAAAAAATTTAGAAGACTACATCCTCCCTAGTTTCCTAAATGGTTTTAGGGGATGCTAAACCGGCCACACGGTTTACGCTAGCTCGCCGGTGGGGGCGTGGGGTTGTGTGACCGGGACACTACACCTATGATTCACCACTTACCTATTGTTTAAAAGGGATATCTCTTCATATCATTCTTTTCCTAGGATAGCCAAAGCGATTCATCGCTGGACGTTTCCATCGACCTGGTGGACCTGTAAATGTTCAACGCGACTTTGAGAGGACCCTGGAGAGAAAGCACAACCCAACCATCCTGGACAATTTATCCCCTTAGGCTGTCATGCCTAGTAATACTAGTGGGGTTAAAGAAAGTGACAACAAATATATTTTAAAATAATTACAGTATAGTACAATTACTCAACGACAAAACAGAGGTAAGTTTGCTTTAACTAATAGATGTAAATCAAACAACAAATACTCCTATAATCTAGGTAATGTGGACACAGCCAACTATTACTACCAAATAATAACGTTAATGCAACAACGGAAGGAAACAAATCAATCGTCGCGCTGGTACCAGTCGAGGATTCCTTTCTTTCGTACAACACCAAACCGGAAGATAAAATTTATAACTAAGGGCGTGTACTAAAGTAAAATAGTAACTAGATTATATGTTAAGAAATTGTTAAATATAAGAGTATAATAATTATGGTATGAATATATAATTATTTGATAAGTATTGTAATATATGTAATTAGTGGATATTACAATTTCCTTTGGTGTGATAATTAAATAGTGTATTTGAGAAAATATTTGGGGGGAATATACATTTAGTTAAAAATTTGGATGTATATGACTTAATTCCCAAAACTAAAGGTACAATACTCCAAACAGAACGAATGTTGTTATTGTGATGCCGTATAATTCAAAATTGTCATATACTGAATATCATTAATATGTATGTTCATATATTTAGAAATATTTTTAGGGTTAAGCGATATATTTAAAAATTGTTTATATATTTAATAAAGTTACTATATAAATAAGTAAAAGTGTAAAATTAACCAATAATAAACGTGTAAGTATTTGATTATAAGATAATCTAATTAACAAGGATATATCTTTGTATATTTGTATGCATAACCCACGAAGAATGACTTAATACTATAAAAAACCGTACCTTACACTTTCTCCACGGTTTGGTTACCGGATAACGCACGCCTTGCCTCCTGTACCCTGATACTGCGAGCTGGGTTAATGCCAAACACCGCGGTCCAGCGTTAGCGGGATTACTCCACCGACACCCTTCAGAGCAAGGATGGGAAGAACCTCCTGCCTCGTCAGTAATTCACAAAAGTTATTGTTCACTTATGTTTTTCTGGATTATGCTATTTATTTTATTCTAGTTTTTTTTGTTTTTGTGATAGGGCAAAATGCCATTCGGATTTGACTTCACCAGATCAAAATTATACCCAATCAGATGTCAGATCGAGAACACTTCCCAAAAAAATTAACATTTATTGACCTGTGTAATTTAACTTCAGTTGGTGATGGTGAATATGGCCGAATTGATACGCTGTTATTAGACTCCTGGTTTACTGACGTAAATGCTTTTCGACAAGGGCCTTACCTTGCTGACCCTAAATAAAATTCTTACATAACTTACAATATCTCACGCCATAGGATAATTCTAAAGCAATCTCCTGATTATTTGGCTTCTGATGATCCAATATATGTGCACTTCTTTAGACCAAATATATGGAATGCAACCCGGGTCCAAAGATTCCGCAACTGAAATATAAGCAGGTAAATCCTTCCTTCGTCGAGCTTCCTTTTTATATATGTATGCCAGCAGGAAACAATGCGTGTATGACACCGAAAGTTCATAGACCGAACTCTGTAAAATGTACTCAGGAATTTATGCGATGTAACGCAGTTAAAGATTCCTGGAACCCCAAAAGCTAACAGACTTCCTTTTCATGCAATCTAAATCCGGACTCTATGCGATCACGAATATCTCCAGCCTCGTTCTTACTAAATTCCCATCCAGACTCGTTCTTACTAAATTCCAATCCCGACTGTCAAAAATTTTCATTTTTTTTTCCCAGAACAAAAAAACTATTTTTTTTCGACTACTAGAATTTAAAAAATTTTTCCCAAAATTTTTTTGTGTGAAGTAATTTTATTAATTAAGCCTGAACTTTCCGATAGATGGAGGACCATTAAAAGGGAGAAACTTTCGGTAAATAACCGACCGTTACATACCCTCGGGTCCACAAGGCCGACTTGCGAGGCAGTGAGGAGCCGAAAAAAAAACGGAAGGTTTTTCAGCCGTAAGACTTAGTGGTTGGCGCCAATGTGTGGCTCGTCTCACGCCCTGATATTCAGAGTCTCATGCCACAGCTGCAGAGCTAGCCGGGCATCCAATATCTAAGGCGTTATCCATAAAAATCTGAGAGAATTTAGTTGTGCTGTCAAAAATGAAAATTTTGTGAGATGGTCAGTCTGACGAGTCTCTCGGAGTGTAAGTCTGGAATTACGGGGATCCGGCGGCAGGCAATACCACATTGTCCCCCTCCGGGTCTCTACAATCATCCAGACCTCCACGTCGAACCGGTCACCTGTCGGTCCATCGGGTCAGTCTCCAGCAATACCACATTGTCGTTAACCAAACCCCGATGGATCGCCCGGACCACCATTCGCCGAGAGTTGTTCTCCAGACTGACCGAAAGCAAGGAGGTGTACCATAATCAAATGCATAGTACTTATAGAAAGAACCGATGCTGAGGCAACCGTAAAAATGGGGAAAACATCGGACGACCAGCTTGGTGTAACATATGAATATTACGTAAATGCTGTCGATTTCGAAATAATTTCCTCGACAATCACCAACAGTCAACCGTGCGATGATATTAAAGTGAAGAGAAAAAAAATATGCCTGAACAGTGCGCGAAGTCGTATGTAGATGGGACTTCGTGAACCGAAGGACTTAATAAAAGAAGCAGTAGGCAAGGAGAATAGTCTTAAAGAAAATTTAATACTATCGACTGAGGCGATATGAAAACAGTAATACGTAACGAACGTCGATGGTTTCTACCTGACTATAACTAAAGCTACCAAGCCACTAACCACAAGGCTTGGAAAAAAAAATTTTTTTTTTTTTATATAACCAACTAAACGGGTTATCGATCAATAACACAAAATAACGAGAACATGACCAAGGAAGTAACAGTAACAAAGACTTAACACTGCTTAAAATATTTAAGCCAGGACGTTCAACCAGGGTGACACCCTGTATAAATCGCGGAGGATAAGAGAAATTTGGTAGGGACAATCCTCCAAGAGTTCCCAACCTGCTGCTTGACACGCTTGGCAGAAGCAATCTAAATTGTCCGGAGTGGGCTCTTGGAGCAGCTGATTCAGCAGCCCATCCAGCATCTGCCCCAGTTCGCTTCCCAGTGAACGAACCTTCTGGAAACGACGATACATTTCTGCCACGAGCAACGTTAACCCGCGTAGTTGATATCCAACCGGTGGAACATACCTTTTAATAATCTCCTGCTGATACGCTAGGGTCAGTCTCAATAAATTTCTGAAGACGCTGTCATCCACAGGATTCATTGAATCCACCAGCTCATACAGTTTAGCTCCCGTATGGCAGAAGCTTGGTTCGCTCAATGAATGTTGGAAAATAATTTCGACAACGTGAATCAGAATTAGAGGTTGGTTAATAATATCCATCAGCATGGTCAATATTCTGGAGGCCATGGTGTCAAAAGCACCTGGGTGTGCTTCCAAACATTTCACGACGTTTAGGGTATATCGTATAGCGACGCCCTCCATCGTTGTGGACAACCTCCTGGCTTCTATGGATGCATGGATCGGAACAAATTCTCTGGCGTGCGGGGATAAATAATATAATCGATGTGGTCTTCGCAGTACTTTATGTACCACTGGACGTCCATAAAAAGTTAATGCTCCGGTCACGTCCATCTTCTCAGAGACGGTAATACTGATATCCCGTGCAGAAAAAGAATGTATAAAATTTAGGTGTAATTAAAAATTCAACACTATACCCAATAAGAAAAAAAAAAAAAACACAAGTTAATTGGTCCTTGCTAGCCGAGATATACTTAATACCTCTAAACAGTATATGCCCAAAAGATCGGGACTAACCCACAAAAGAAACACCTTAATAAACCTACTACGGTAACTGTAAATATCCTAATCAAAAAAAAACTTCCGTGAGCCGAATAACAATAGTGGTGATACTTGCAATAATCAACCTTACAACAGCTGATAAAAAATCAATGGGCCAAATAGTTTTGGTTGTGTTAAAATGTTTTTGTAAATGTGTGTTAATTTTCCAGGATGGTTGGAAAAAAAATCTCTCTCTCCAGGACTCTCGGTGGCCGAGGTCATCGATGTCAGTCGGTGGTAGCTATGAGACACAGCCAGCACCGAGTGCCATCAACAACGCCGGAAGCACCACACGTCTTCATCCACTTGAACGACATGAAGAGTCTACCTCCACATAAAAACAAGGAAATCTTCTCCGCAAATAATAAGAATTTAGTTTGATTCCGCTGTCCAACCACAACTGAGCTACACTACGGAAAATCAATCAGCAGTGGGGACAGACTGGAGAGAAAAATAATAAAAGCACAAGGAAGGAGCCGGATGTCCCTCAACAAAAGTCCACAGGGCGCAGGTGATTAGCCAGACGGTTAAGCCTGTGCGGCCTTTTAGAGGTGCACCTGAAGTGACCACATCCCTTACCACATTTCGACCAATTGTCTAAAGTGAAAGAAAAGAAAAAGGAATTTAGGAGGACTGACTGGATTAAAGATGTCCACGGGGCGCAGTGGGCAGGCGATAGCACGCCTGTTACCTCAGCCGGTTAAGCCCGAGTTACAACTCAAACGTCCATCAGCAAAAAGTAACAAGGATCCTGTCCACTGAACGAAGCACTGGCAGGCGGTATGACGCCTGATACTCAGGACGACGAGCAAAAACACAGGACAAAAGAACTCTGACTCAGCCTTCACCCATGGCCAAGCGGTCATACGCTTGTTAGCCAGCGGTGCCGGTAAGCCTAGTTCAAAGATGCCTAAAGCGAAGAAGATAACATGATGCGGGATAACCGAAAAGTGAAAGCAAAATAAAATTCACACGGAATTTAGACAAAAGAGACGAATCTGAAAAAAAAAAAGAGGCAGTGGTGGTGAACCATAATCAAATATAATTTTAACAAGTTAACAGAATTTGGCCGCCATTTATGAAATAAAGGGGCGCCGGAATTTAATCTTGAAACTCGTTTGCCAAAGTCGTTGGGATGAAAGCATGCGTTGGGCGCCATTTATGTAATAAATGGGCGCCGGGGTTTAATATTAAAAACTTGTGATCCGAATCGTTGCCATGAAAGCATTCGTAGGGTTCCATTTTATGTAATAAATGGACACCGTAATTTAAATTCGAAACTAGTTTGCCGAAAGCGTTAACAGGTAAGCAGTCGTTGGGCGCCATTTATGTACCGGCACAATGGAGCTCCTTGCTGGTGACAGCAAGGCTACTGCCATCGTGCTTGGGTAAACATAAAAAAATTTAGAAGACTACATCCTCCCTAGTTTCCTAAATGGTTTTAGGGGATGCTAAACCGGCCACACGGTTTACGCTAGCTCGCCGGTGGGGGCGTGGGGTTGTGTGACCGGGACACTACACCTATGATTCACCACTTACCTATTGTTTAAAAGGGATATCTCTTCATATCATTCTTTTCCTAGGATAGCCAAAGCGATTCATCGCTGGACGTTTCCATCGACCTGGTGGACCTGTAAATGTTCAACGCGACTTTGAGAGGACCCTGGAGAGAAAGCACAACCCAACCATCCTGGACAATTTATCCCCTTAGGCTGTCATGCCTAGTAATACTAGTGGGGTTAAAGAAAGTGACAACAAATATATTTTAAAATAATTACAGTATAGTACAATTACTCAACGACAAAACAGAGGTAAGTTTGCTTTAACTAATAGATGTAAATCAAACAACAAATACTCCTATAATCTAGGTAATGTGGACACAGCCAACTATTACTACCAAATAATAACGTTAATGCAACAACGGAAGGAAACAAATCAATCGTCGCGCTGGTACCAGTCGAGGATTCCTTTCTTTCGTACAACACCAAACCGGAAGATAAAATTTATAACTAAGGGCGTGTACTAAAGTAAAATAGTAACTAGATTATATGTTAAGAAATTGTTAAATATAAGAGTATAATAATTATGGTATGAATATATAATTATTTGATAAGTATTGTAATATATGTAATTAGTGGATATTACAATTTCCTTTGGTGTGATAATTAAATAGTGTATTTGAGAAAATATTTGGGGGGAATATACATTTAGTTAAAAATTTGGATGTATATGACTTAATTCCCAAAACTAAAGGTACAATACTCCAAACAGAACGAATGTTGTTATTGTGATGCCGTATAATTCAAAATTGTCATATACTGAATATCATTAATATGTATGTTCATATATTTAGAAATATTTTTAGGGTTAAGCGATATATTTAAAAATTGTTTATATATTTAATAAAGTTACTATATAAATAAGTAAAAGTGTAAAATTAACCAATAATAAACGTGTAAGTATTTGATTATAAGATAATCTAATTAACAAGGATATATCTTTGTATATTTGTATGCATAACCCACGAAGAATGACTTAATACTATAAAAAACCGTACCTTACACTTTCTCCACGGTTTGGTTACCGGATAACGCACGCCTTGCCTCCTGTACCCTGATACTGCGAGCTGGGTTAATGCCAAACACCGCGGTCCAGCGTTAGCGGGATTACTCCACCGACACCCTTCAGAGCAAGGATGGGAAGAACCTCCTGCCTCGTCAGTAATTCACAAAAGTTATTGTTCACTTATGTTTTTCTGGATTATGCTATTTATTTTATTCTAGTTTTTTTTGTTTTTGTGATAGGGCAAAATGCCATTCGGATTTGACTTCACCAGATCAAAATTATACCCAATCAGATGTCAGATCGAGAACACTTCCCAAAAAAATTAACATTTATTGACCTGTGTAATTTAACTTCAGTTGGTGATGGTGAATATGGCCGAATTGATACGCTGTTATTAGACTCCTGGTTTACTGACGTAAATGCTTTTCGACAAGGGCCTTACCTTGCTGACCCTAAATAAAATTCTTACATAACTTACAATATCTCACGCCATAGGATAATTCTAAAGCAATCTCCTGATTATTTGGCTTCTGATGATCCAATATATGTGCACTTCTTTAGACCAAATATATGGAATGCAACCCGGGTCCAAAGATTCCGCAACTGAAATATAAGCAGGTAAATCCTTCCTTCGTCGAGCTTCCTTTTTATATATGTATGCCAGCAGGAAACAATGCGTGTATGACACCGAAAGTTCATAGACCGAACTCTGTAAAATGTACTCAGGAATTTATGCGATGTAACGCAGTTAAAGATTCCTGGAACCCCAAAAGCTAACAGACTTCCTTTTCATGCAATCTAAATCCGGACTCTATGCGATCACGAATATCTCCAGCCTCGTTCTTACTAAATTCCCATCCAGACTCGTTCTTACTAAATTCCAATCCCGACTGTCAAAAATTTTCATTTTTTTTTCCCAGAACAAAAAAACTATTTTTTTTCGACTACTAGAATTTAAAAAATTTTTCCCAAAATTTTTTTGTGTGAAGTAATTTTATTAATTAAGCCTGAACTTTCCGATAGATGGAGGACCATTAAAAGGGAGAAACTTTCGGTAAATAACCGACCGTTACACGACGGCCAAATTTGACCAAAAGATTTAAAAGGCCAAGTACTGAGCTGTAGAAACGGGCATTCGACGGGAAATTTGAGCCAAAAAAAGAATCTGCACCAAATGTATTGTTGAATGTGTTTTATGGGAACTTCATTATTTTCGTTATGTACAATGGTTCTTTCGATTTATCCTACTTAATGATATCGATGCACAAGAGAAACGAGCTTGCCAGTCGTCGGTTTGTTGTACTTGAAGTGTGTGGTGCATGTTGATTTATATTTTAGTTGGAAATTTTGTTATTTAACGGCTTGAAAAAAAAACACAACCGAAAAAAAATCAAATATTTAATTGCAGTGAACTATATTTTCTTATAGGAGCGCGAATATCCACGTTGCTGCCACTGTACCACCGTCGTATACCCGAAATAGCAACCATACGGCCGCCGTACCACGGTCGTACGGCCGTTATTGAAACTGTAAGGCCGTTATTTCACCGTCAATCGCCCCCTGTACGGCCGTACTGTCCTGCAACGAGCCTTCTGTTAACCGCCAGATGACCGAGGACTATGTTTCAATCACAGTCGGCATTTGCCCGTTCTAAGGCCATCATTTATTTTTACTCGGGCCGCCCGACTAGAGACTCACTGGGCATGTAAATAGCGATTTTAAGTTTACCTTATTATTTGGTGAGCCCTCTAACTTGATCGTGGCGAAAAAAGGGAACACTCACTGTATTGCCTTAGTTGTTACCTTCTCCGGAATCTCCGGAAACTACATTGCTAGAAGGCAGGGGCGGCGGAGCACCTGTTGTGTGTGTTGACCATTAAACACATGAGCTCTCCCAAGTGTTGAAAATCAACACATGTGATCTTATCTTTAGCTCAAAACGTAGGCAAGAAATCAAAACTTTGAAAGATGTTGTAGATTTTTTGTGGCAAAATGATTGGAGAATCAATATTTTACCAGAATTTTCCAAATTTATCTGGCTTCTCATGGCAATCCGCGGCTCGTCGTGTACGAACGAAAGGAGTTTTTCAGTATTAAAGCGACTGAAAAGTAACCTTCGGCCGAAGATGGGTCAATGAAGGCTGAACAGCCCTACAATGCTGCATATTTATCATGATCAAGTTAGTGAAATCGATCTTGACTTGTTGATGATCTGCAGTCTTTGCAAAACCTATAATAATCACATTTATCCAGGCTTGGTGAACGGGCGGCCATGTTGAATCCAAAAAACGATCAACCTGCGTTCATTAATGACATGTTGCTAAAGTCCTTTGACGAGGAAAAATACTGTACATGTGGAAAGACACTGTCTGTAATTCAGATGAACCTTTTACCATAAGCTTTTGCGGAAGGACACACCCGTAATACTCCTTCGGGACTTTAAACCAACGAAATTGTGTAATGGCACTAGACTACAAGTCAAAAAAAATAAAAATTAAATTGGAGCCATTATTTTAACCGGGTAAAAGGAGAAAAGGTGTTCTTGGCACGGATTCCTGTAATACCCGATTACTTCCCTTTGACTTGAAGCGCTTTCAATTTTTCTTCAAAGGAGCATTCTTAAAAACCATAAATAAGTCTCAAGGCCAAACCTTCGGTTTTACGGAGCTTGCTCACGCGTAAGTTCGCCCACAAACGTGGTAAAATTAGTTGCGTTCAATAAGGAAACAAAAAAGATAAGAAGTAATTTTTCTTCGTAGTTCATTTTCACACACTTGGAAACTACGAAATCCTTCGCAACTACGAAGCTGAAAAGCCTGTCAATTTTACTTCGTAATTTCGTAGTATCGTAGTTTGATTTTTGACAGCTGTGTTTGTGAATTGTAATCCGGGTGGCAGTAACAATTCAAATTTAAAAAATAATTAAAAAATTAAAAAACACGATGCCCCTGTGACAAAAAAATGAACTAAAAAGTCAAAAACAAGTTTTAAGTAGGTACTAATGTAAGACAGAAACAAGATATAGAAGACATTGTTCTCTTAGTATAGTAAATGTGTGTATAATAAATATATAAGATATTGTCTAACTACTGTAGAAAATATTAACTTTAAATAGTCATTTTGTTAAGTATCACACAACAATCGTATATGTATAATCTGTATTTTTGCAGTCGGGGTACAAATGCTACAGAATAACTAATTAAAACGGTACCCCGACTGCAAAAATACAGATTATACATATACGATTGTTGTGTGATACTTAACAAAATGACTATTTAAAGTTAATATTTTCTACAGTAGTTAGACAATATCTTATATATTTATTATACACACATTTACTATACTAAGAGAACAATGTCTTCTATATCTTGTTTCTGTCTTACATTAGTACTTAAAACTTGTTTTTGACTTTTTAGTTCATTTTTTTGTCACAGGGGCGTCGTGCTTTTAATTTTTTAATTATTTTGTTTTTAATTTTATGATATTTTAGTGATTATAATTCGTTAACAAATGTAGTTTTTATTAAGCGATTTTATTTTACTTCTCATTATTATAGGACTTACAACTATTGAGATACAGTTTTAATGCAAAAGTAAAGTTATCGAAGTTTGGTTTATTCCAGCTAAATTTAGACACGCCGACAGATTAGGCAAAAGTGGTGCTTGGATCAAATTAGTATATAGAGATGTGATCGAAAATTCCATTGGCTCTCATTGGTCGAGCTTTCTGAGCCGATCTAACTTTTTGAGTGATTTTTTATCATGAGGCTCGTGAATAACTTTACAAGGATCCAAATATCTAATAGCTAGAGCTTCTAACTTCCTTACGCGACTGAGCGCGACACAAGTGTGCCCCTTGGTAAAAATTTTAGAGCCTATATTACAGCTCTATCTAGCCCAATCAGAAAAAAATCGAGTGTGACGTAAATTGCGTCTGACGGCCGCCATATTGTTATTTTAAAAATTAATCTTCGCTATGTTACTTGGACTCATTAAACGATTCTAGCGGTACCCCAACGATCTAAATCCGTTCAGGCGTTTAGGAGTTATGGTGGAACAAAGAAACATACAAACATACATACGTGAACCCTGAAAACATTGCACTCCTTTTTGGGGCAGTGGTGTTACATAGAGCTTGTATAGGGAATATTCATTTTGCTTCAACAGCATACTAGGCTTAACTATTAAATGTTCGTTCATGGTGATCGGGTAATATAAAACGTTTCGAGTAATTTCATTTTATTTAAGCATAAAATTCGCATTTATTTAACACATATTCTATTAAGTGTTATACATATTTGAAATCGTCTAAATTTCACATTTCGTTTGCTACTCATATTGACCCAATCCAAAAAAAAAGAGGGTGACGTAAATTGCGCCTGACGGCCGCCATATTGTTTTTTAAAAGATTAACATAGCCTATGTTAAGTTATGGTGGTAGAAAGCAACGTACATACATACAACAAACCTAAACACATTACACTCCTTTTTCGGGGCAGTCGTGTAAAAAGGACTTTAATGCCAACTAAGCTACAAAACTACGAAACTGCAATACTTTGAATAATTGAAAAATCACATAAATACCAGTATTGTTTATAAGAAAATACTCTAAAAAAAGATTAGAATTTTACATTCCAACGGAGTCATGAGTTTCACGCGAAGAAAGTCAGGGCAATAACTATAACTTCCTCTTCTTCTGCTTAAATGGCGCTACAGTCCTTGCAGGACTCGGGCCTCTCGAAGTCTCCTTCTCCAGTCGTCTCTACGTCTTGCTAGCTCTCTCCAATTTGTTATATCAAGTTTCCGTGTATCTGCTAGCACGTCTTCCATCCACCTATTTCTTGGTCGTCCTACTCTTCTGCTTCCTGATGGTCTACCATTAAAAATCCTGGCTAGCATTCTATCTTCTGAACCTCGTAGAACGTGTCCGAGCCATCGCAGTCTATTCAGTCTTATGTATTGTAGCTATATTAATTTCGTCATACATTTCTTGAAGTTCTTCGTTTGTCCTAATGCGCTATTCGTTCTGGTTAACCCTTACAGGACCAAATAATCTTCTTAAGATCTTCCTTTGAACATTTTAAGCTGATTTTCTGTTTGATGGGTCAATGTCCAAGCCTCAGACCCGTAGCATAGGACTGGGCGGATTAATGTTTCATATATAGTCTGACTTTGCATTGTCTTGAAATTTCTTTGTCTAAGACCGTGACTAGTGCAAAATAGGTTTTATTTGCGGCTACGATTCGTCTATGGATGTCGTCCTTTATCTTTATTTCTGCAGTAAGCATTGTCCCTAAATAGATAACATTTTCTACAATTTCCACACCATGATCGTCAAGGCTGATACTTCGCCCTAATCGTTGTCCTCGTTTTGATACGATCATATACTTTGTTTTTGTGTCATTTACTCGTAGATTGAACTTTGCTGAACTTTCTACAATTTTGGAAAAGGTTTCCTTTACATCTTGCGCTTTGCGTCCAATTATGACTATTATTATCTTCCAGAGCATTGGTGAGATCGCATCTTCTTGTCGCAGACCCGATTCTTGAGGGAAGTTGATCGAGTTACATCCTCGTATCCTCACTTGTGTTTTACAATCTTTGGTCGTCATTCTGTATAGTTATATTAATTTTTTGGGGAAATCCACTTCACTCATCTTGTTCCACAACTCTCTTTTATTCAGCAGGTCGTAAGCATTTCTATAGTCTACAAAAAGGAGATGCTTGGTAAATCACCTACTTTATCTTCCAAATGTGGTTTCAGTCTATCAAATAGAATGTGTGAAAGCTCTTTGTAGGCCGTGTTCAACAAAGATATTGGGCTGTAGTTTTTGCAGGTCATCAATTCACCTAATTTATGGACTATTGTGCCTAAAAGCTATTCTTCTGGCATCTTGCTGCTTCTCCATAGCTTTACGATGAGACTATGTAAGATATGGCATAACTTCTCCCTACCATTTTTTAAGATTTCCGGGGGTTTCGCTACGGCATTTGCAACTTCTTCTATTGTAGGATCTGACGTATCGTTTTCTGGGTCATCTGTACTACGGTTGTCTGCTTCTCCCTGTGTTCTCTTTAAAGAAGTCTCTAAAGTATTTCTCCCACACCTCGAGTATGTCATCGATACTACTAGCTTTAGTACCATCTTATCTTCTTACCATGGTGCAGGTGCCCTTGTATTTTTTCTTAATCATATTGACTTCTTTGTAGAAACTCCTAGCGTCTTTATTGCTGTAGCTTTTCTTAATCGCACTTTTTCTATTTTTGAAGTAGTCACGGTCTTTCTTCCTTAACAACTTTTTCGTGTCCCTTCGTGCTGCTACATATTTCTCGTGATTTCCTCTGGTCAATCTTGCTAGGTACACCGTACACCTGTCTTGCCTGGTTTTTCATTTCAATGCTTCTCTTGCATTGATCATCAAACCAGTGCCTCTTTCTTTCGTAGTTTTGTGTGCCTAATACACTGTTGTTTGTCTCTGTAATTTTTTCTTTTATCGAGTTCCACATTAGGTTCAGATAATTTTCCATTTCCAGACTCCTTATTATTTCCTCTAGCTTTCCTGTTAGCATTTTTTCATACTGTTGTTTTGTTTCTTCATTTCTTAATTTTTCTATGTTCCACTTTGTTTGTCTATCATTGTTTCTTCTATGTCTTGTCGCTAGTTTTTTTGCCCCAACAACTAGGTAGTGATCGGTGTCTACATTCGCTCCTCGGAAACTCCTTACAACCAGTATGCTACTTTCATGCCTAGTGTTAACTAGAACATTGTCGATTTGGTTATGGTGCCTGCCATCTGGTGATGTCCATGTCCTTTTGTGTATATTCTTAAATCAGGTGCTAGCTATTGTCAAACCTCTTGCAATAGCGAATTCGGCCATTCTGTTCCCGTTATCGTTAACTATAACTAATATATATATATTTCCGAAAAATAAAGTCTCGCATGGACGAAGTGGAGGGTAAAAGCTAGGTATCATATAAAAATATGCCGTGTAGTTCACTTTAACTATCTGAGGTTTATAAACTACATATACCTACATAGAGACGACAAAGCTTCTCTAGTAAAATTCAAATAATTCCTTTTAATTACAAATAGCATTACTTTCCAGTGTCCCAAATAATATCGGTTAATATTTTGAATTCAATGATAAATAAGCCCATTTTCATGGAAGACACCCTAATACACCGAATACAATATAACATCCAAAACGTTCCCAAAATAACACGAACAATAAATTTTCACTAGTTACCTCTAAACAATTGCTTATGTTTGCATGTTAATAGCTTATTGTATGTAATTATGTAATGTTTACCAAAAAGTTTGTTTAGTTTCCAATGCCTTTCGGCTTAAGCATTGTAATCCGTATACGTTTTAACTCAAAACAATTTCTGCCCATTTATTATTAACCACTCATTATGAGTACAATGACGTCGAATAAAAGTTTCAATTAAGCTTTCACCAAAACGATATTAACAATATTTTTGCACGTAGAACTCCGATAATTTTCCCTTAATTGCAACAATTTTCATCGCTAAACATAATTCTAATTATAATGATAAACAAGTCCTTAATTTTTTATGTCAGAATTTCTTTTGTACAAACTAACTTTCATCACGAATAACACTAAAGAATATTCTAAATGTAGATACTTTTTTTTGGAGGGTTGAACTAAGTAAAAATTCATTTTTAACACGCAACACCAACCACCAAAAAAATATATATGTGTATGTATAGTTAACGAGCAAAAATTTAATTCTAGACCAAAATGGCTGTGAATCTTTAATTACCAGCCAAATTCCACCTGCATAAGTAGAGGTTTCAACAACGTACAAGGAACCCCCCGAACAAAAATTTTGCTTCAAAAAAGGACCAAGGATTTGAAGAAAGCCGAAAAACAACACAGCAACCCCCAGTGAGAGTCTTATATGAGCGGCGCTTTGTGCCCATGCAAAAGTTTTAATAAAAATGCAAACGAGTTGCTCTGCTGGCTTGATACCCGGGGCATACCATCGCGTAATGCTCCTTTATACTAACAATAATAAATACGAAGTATTAATAAAAATATGTTTTTATTACAATAAATGGTTTTTATCACGAGCAAAAACACAAATGGCAAGCGGTACTCTGAATTGGGCACGCAACCAGCTGACGACAGTTACTTTTCGTATTCGTAAATTTTGCCTTAAAAAATATGTCAACTATAAATTTTATTTAGCATTTGCCTTCTCTTTTTGAAACTGAATAAAGTGTTATCTTGTCAACGAAAATATTCTGTACGAATGATCCTTGATGAACGGCAATGATAAGAAAGTGCCTCTGAAGATATTGAGCAAGAACATTAATAAATTCAAGGTAAAGGTAAAATTTTAAATCACGTTAAATATAGTATGGGCGAATATTATATCCATTCGCCCATACTATATTTAACGTGATTCTTCACAGTAAAGAAAAGTTCTGCCAAACACTAGAGCGACGAAATCATCCGCAATTGCAGAAAGGATATTTTCATATTAAAATTCATATAAAAAAACTACCGATTTTTAACAGGCCGCATAGCACCTGACGATTTTCTAATTCTCACTTTTGACACAGTTCTGTCTGATTGTAAAGTGAACCTTGTTATGGACGTTGTATTATGTCAAACCTTTTCTTTTTCAATTATACCGAACTGAAAATATTCAAACTTCAGCCTAGACGACTTCCAGATGCTTGAGATCATACAGATCGACCTTCAACACTCCAAAACATCCAAAGATGACCTTCGGGTTTTTATAAAGCAGGGACATCTTTGTGTTGCCTCAATTCAAGATCCCTGGGTACAAGGACGGACCACAAAAGAGATAAAAACCATGGGTGTTTTCAATGATGCAAGTTTGTAACGTCGGGAGTGGTGGGTCAGCTCTGAGATACCCAAGGTTCAAATAAAAAAATCTCCTGTTACGTTTATGTTCTTTTTATTTCTTGAAGTTCTATATTACACAACTATCGAGGGGAGGGAAAGAGAGGAAATAAAGGGTTACCTCTGGATCAACCCGTTTGGTATATTTACGTCGGAGTCCTCCCGGATGAACTCTCCGGGTCTTGTAGGTTTATCGGTTAGTCGCCGCCACTGGATCAACTCTCCGTGGTTTGTGAATGTATCGGTCTTTCGGCACCACTGGATCAACTTTCCGTGGTTGTAAATTGATTGGTCGGTTGGCGCCACTGGATCAACTCTCCGTAACTTGTAAATTTATTAGTCGGTCGGCGCCACTGGATCAACTCTCCGTGGCTTGTAAACGTATCGGTACCATTGGATCAACTCTCCGTGGCTTGTCTGTACTGTAAACCATACGATCGACGCTCCTATGGTTCCGTCCAGCCATCAGGCAGAGGAATCAACTCATGCACTGTCTGATTACGACTGACTGTCGCAGGTATGCACCGGCCTTTTATATTGGTGCCTTGCTGCGCGTCGCTATTCTGTTTCGTAATGTCTTTTTCAGCGGTTTTACCAGCGGTGGTGCTGTTGTGTTTTTTTGTTTACAGCGGCCTGTTTCGTTACAAGTTGCTCTTGCAAACTTGCACGAAAGCAAATGACGTTCACTGACAGCTTAAGCAACCTGCAAAAGCAAATAGCATGCGTCATTGACCATAACTCAGTATATGTCAAAATTGTCAGCTGATATTCATAAAATTAGTGCTTCCGCTTCAAATTAATCTGTGTTGTGAGAATTGAGTAGTTTAAAATCAAAATGGACAGGAGAAATTTAAAAACTTTTGTTGAAATTTTAGCAAATAATTTCCAAAGAAGTCCATTTGATCATCTTTCTAGGCTGTACTGTACCCGTGAAAGACTGGTAGTATCGAAACCATGGTTAACGAGGAAACTATGAATCTGTACTCAAAAACCACGTTTGTACTAGGCACAACCCTGGTATTATCATGGTTTAGAAACCTACATCTACTGCATGGTGTACTACGTTTGGAAATAGCTTCAGCGCCAATTTCCAGCTGCGGGAATTAAAGGAAACTTATATTTCCAGTTGTTTTACAGCAAATTGGTTGTCATTGGTAAAAACAATCCAGTTTGCGATTTAATTGCCTTCACGTTAAGCCGTGTCCACACATAACATTTGACAAACATTTGATAAAGATTTGACAAACATTTGGCAAACGTTTGACAAACATTTGAATAGTGTTTGTTATGTGTGGACGCGAGTCTTCGAGTCTTTGGATTTTTAAAAATATTTGGAATTAATCCAAATGAAATGGAAAACATCGAATGTTTGTTGAAAATTTTTTTGGTACTTTCATGCACTTTTATGCAGACTGACATTCATCACGATTGAGAAATGGGATAAAACCACCATAATTATATTTCAATAGTATTCTCCCCCGCGGAAATTGTTGGATAAGTCAAGTAGCGACTATAAAAATAAAATAAAATAAAATAAAGCGTACTGATTAATTAATAGCAAATGACTTATCAGTGCCCGGGAAAAGATCAGTAGGAGGTTGTGACAAAGAGGCACACAGAACATCTTTCGCAATGTCTGCGAAAGACATTAAAGCGGATTCAAAAAAAGAAGATGTAAATGGCACTAGTGTTGGGTAGGACACGATTACAAAATGAGTTTGTAAAATGGACCTCTTTTTTCTTCTGAGCCATTACAATGTCTTACTTCAAATGAGGCGAGGTGCCATTGGAATGCCAAAATGACCAAAATAAGCAAATTAAAGAAAAAAGAAAATAAATACCAATGAAGAACTTTTTTCACGAGTTTGAATCTAATATGCATTTAACTGCCTCAGACTAAGAGAGTAAGAAACCTGTGCCTCCACGATATTTTACAATCACACCTCACCTCATTTCAAATTGGATATTTTACTGCGCCAAAAGAAGTAAGAGAGAAGAAACCAGCCACTACGTATTCACAATCCACCGCCACTCATTTCAAATTGAATTTTACTGCCCAAAAGAAGTAAGAAAGAAGAAATCCATGTGTCACGTCGTATTTACAATCACACCTCGCCTCGTTTATCTCGATACACGTTCATATACCTGTAGGACATTATTTTTGCGCCGGAACATTTCGAAAAAGTGAGGACTCAGTACAATTTACCATCGTGTAAGGGACAAATGTACTGCCTCCTGTAAGTCTGGCTCAACTCTAGATGATACTGTTGGCAATGCTGTTGAGTTACCAACTTAAGCGAATTGACACTTGGTGGATAGACGTCACGGAGACCCCCTTTACTTCCTTTTTATAGTTAGAAGCGTGATAACCTAATAAAAGCTGAACTGATATAAATCCGAAATCATCTTTTATTTAAATCATATTTTATCAGATACTGACAAAAATCTAAACGAAGGAGGATATTCTATAACAGTGGCTTCTGAATTGAGAGAAAATCCTGTCGAAATTGTGGCAAATGAAGAATCTATTTTTCCTACAAAACAAACACAGGAAATAATAAACAATTCGGAAAACATTTTTCTCGCAAAAACTTCTCCAAATGTTTGACGAATGTTTGTCAAACATTTGTCAAACATTGTCAAACATTTGTCAACTCCCTAGACAAATGTTTTTTTGCAAATGTTTGTTATGTGTGGACCGGCCTTATTCTACATATTTTACTTCGCTCTACTTTCCCGCCAAAAACTTTTAACTTTGACAGCTATGAATACTATTAAAGCTGTCTGTCACTATACCTAGTACAATAAAACTATGGTACTGAAACCATGGTTCGTATACTAGCTGACTGTCACGGGAATAATAATATGTAAACAATGCTGACAGTTCAATTTGATAATAATAAAAAAGATGTATGGTAGCACTCATATGTGTTCTTTTTTAAAATCTGATCATTGAAAACACCCCATATTATAGCCTACCTTTGCTCCAGCCTTAGTTCAACGGATTTAACTTTAGTTTGATTCGTGGTAGGGAGCGAAAAGGGACAACCTCCAAAATAAAATAGAGCCAATCTGGTCGTAGGAAATGAAATACGCATTAATACACCGAGAGCAACGAGTGAGTAGCATCACTATTCGATTTTATCATTACTTCGGACAAGAAAACATTCAAAATAGAAAACTGGAGAATATCAGGTCAAGTGTGCTTCTCCCATCACCGTGGCTGTATAGAAACTCTCTAGAAGGATAAATTTAAAGAAATTTGGTAAGTTCCAAAGACCGCCCACTGGAAAGGTTAGTGCTTATAGAGCCAATCAAAGGTAAGGGTACCATTTTTTAAAATGTCATATACGCCGCGTTTAAAGGATAGGTAAAAACTCTGTCAACGTGAATGAAGATCCTCGAAACTTATAAAGTGAACAGGAGAGTTCTTCAATAGGTCCTATAAGAATTTTCATAGATAGTCAAGCCTCTCGATTCGGTGATGATGTATAAGCTATAGGTAGAGAGGCTCAGTAGAAGACATAACAAGACTTACCTCTGGGTTCTGGATACACCGAAGTATCTAGCTCACATTGTAATAAAATTTCTTGTAGGCTACCTCTCCAGAGCTCGGAGATTAAAACAGCCATGATAGATGCTAGGCTAGATAGATGATATATGTTGCTAGGTATCCACTGGAAACCTGCTTTAACTCTAAGACAACTTGGTATTCTTATAACAAAGGAAGAACAATAGACCTCCTACACAGATCCCGAAGATATATTAGCTGCGTTCCTTTTCCACTATTTAGTACTTGTGACTTTGTAATCAGGGCAGAAAAGGAACGCAAAATTTGTTGATTTGAGTAAAACCTAACCTAACATTTTTGATGTTATTTCATTTGTATACAAATAAAAAGTTAAAAGAATTTACAAAATAATGGAAATAAATGCGGTTAATTTTCAAAATAAAACGAAAGAATAGTTTTAGATCATTTTACAATTGAAATTTTATTTATAGACCTTTTTATATGAAGAAGGCTCAAAACAATCAAAAGCCATCTATGGGCTTCTCAATAAGTGAAAAATAATTCACAATAGACTCCAAATGGGAGCTTTCCTTTAGCGGATTTCTATTACGTAACTACAAGTGTTATCTACTCGTATGTTGAAGCAAAAGTAGTTGCGAGTACTCACGAGTAAGAAATAGTAGAAATTAGCAGAAAAGGAACGCAGCTATTGTACCTCGCACAATGTCTATTGCCGTAGCCGCGGCGAGACCAACGAAAACGGAACACTCCTTCACTTTCTGTGTAAATTCCCGGTTCTACCCAAACTCAGCCCGCGCAATAAACCAGCCAGCTATATTCTGGAAGAATTAAAAGAAACTTCAGATTAAGGGTCGGGGCACCGATAACCACCGATTGAACCATGGCCTGAACGACATGTTGGATTGGTAGTGCAAAGTGTGATTCCTAAGGCAGCTTTATCATATAAAAAATAAGGGTAAAGGTGACTGCTCTTTTTAGGACGATCGGGAGTAGATAGGAGGCAGATTGAATTCGACGTCCAGAAAACCGTAAAGATCTACTGAACAGAACTTCTTGGTTAGCATGTTGTGTTCCAGAAACTTTAAGTTACACTACACAACACATAAAGAGGATCGATATTACATTTTGAAGCAAAGCTTCTTTACCCACGTTTTATGGAGGAGTAAACCTAGAAAAATCGTCACCGTTAACTCAATATTTTGTATGTGAAACATCTTTTGGTGAAGTAAGACCGAGTCGTTTACCGTGACAGCAATAAACGGCATGCGTCAAGACGACATGTCGCAATTTTTGTCTTGAGTTAGGTTAAGAATTGGGTTAACAGTTCAGTTGAATTGAGTTGAGTTTAGATGCACCATAACGTGGACGACATGATGGAGTGGCAGTACAAAGGTTCACAGCTACACTGCAAACCCCAGAATATTTTTTCCGTGTGAATTTAACACACTACACCCTTCATAGGCGTGTAAATTCGGCTAATCGTATCAAACTATTGCGTTTTAGGAATAAACCGTGTTAAAATAATGCGGATAAAAACACCTACGTGTAAAAATCACACACGTGCAACCTAATAACATTTTTTACACGATAAAGAAATTATACCATTTTATCGTTTTACGTCTTCCATGTGTGAAAATCAAACCTTTTGAGTTATTTCACATACTTCACTAAATTAACACACATGAGTGGATAACTTAAATGAAAGTTATGACAGTATTTAAATACTCAATGGCCAGAGAGCTCCACGAACTCTCTTTACAGTCAGTCGGTAACAGAAGGGCCTCGAGACTAGTTATTGCAGTTTACGTCAAAAAATTTAAGCTTACGATGACGAGTTTCTAGATTTACTCCCCGCAAAACGACGCTTAAAAAGCTTCATTCGAAAGCTCCAAAGTAATACATGTTTGGTGTGTTAAAAACACACGCAATAAGTGCTTTAAATTTACACACTTTTCGCGTGTTGAATATTAACACATTTTAAACGCGTAAAAAGTGACTACACGATTTTACACGCGAAATGCGTTTTAAAATCACACACTTGGGTTTGCAGTGAAGCTTAGACTTTTACACAAACGAAAAAGTTTATATGGAAGTTAGTGTAATGGGTATAATCGTGCGTACGAGGTCATTTTCCTGCACGATGTCGCGCCACCCAAAAAACATATCGACTTCTTTGAAGTGCCGATCGAGGCGTATTAACTAAAATACATAATGATCTGACCACAACTTGCATTTCGCCATAATGAGTTCCCGCTGTTCTTCACCTCATTTGCAATTATTTCCCGGTTTGTGTGATGACCTTGCATCTGCGGTGCTTGTTGCCTTGTAGCTTTCGCTGCTCGTGCCATTTTGACAGCATTCGCTTCGTCTAGATCTTCGGCCCCACGAACCTTTGTCGTTTACTATCAAGGTGATCCTGTCCTATTCATTCTATATTCCTGACATCCGAAACCGCACCCACGCACTATTTTTTTCATTTAAAATACATTTATTTATTTATTTATTTTATATATTTATTTACTAGTCTACAGAGTAAATCTCCAACAGACAGAATGCAAAAATTAACATAATTAAAATTACAATACATAATAAATATAACTATAAATTTATAAAAACAAATTAAATTAAATTAGACGACAAGACAATATCATTATCTAATAAGATGGCATAAGTCCGACTTGAATGCTATTCTCTCAGCAGATAAATCAATCATGGCATAAATTTCATTAAACAGGCGAAAGCAATACGTTATTGGTTCATGCTGGCTATAAACGGTCCTATGCGGAGAAACAAACAATAGAGGTCTAGATCTCAAGGATACGCCAGGCGCATAAATGTTAGACAGTAAGTAATGAAGCAGATTTAATTCGAAAACATAACACATCTCTGACAAACATAATACTTGCAATATTTCTTCGAGCCTCTAATTTCTGAAGTCCTAGAAGCAAACATCTGGAATTGTAAGAAGGGATGAAATTTTGCCAATTGATCTTACGAAGAGAAAAACAAGTAAAGGATTTCTAAACGGATTCAATACGAGAACAGTGGAGAGAGGTATAAGGATTCCACACAATAGATGCGTACGCTAAGCGAGATCGAACAAGAGCCATGTAAAGGAGTCTTAATGTAAATGGATCCCGAAAGTCAGTAGAATTTCGCTTTATGAAACCAAGCATTGTAAAAGCTTTATAGCATGCAGTATCAACTTGGAAAGATGAGTTGAACGTATGATCAAAGGTAACCTCAAGATCCAAGTATCCGGAGAGTCAACAATCACACCGTTAATGTTATATGCACTGCAAACCCAAGTGTGTGATATTAAAACGCATTTCGCGCGTAAAATCATGTAGTCACTTTTTACGCGTTTAAAATGTGTTATTTTTAATACGCGAAAAGTGTGTAAATTTAACACATAAAGCGCGTGTTTAAAACACACCAAATATGTATTGCTTTGAAGCTTTTGAGTGAAGCTTTTTCAGCGTCGCTTTGCAGACAGTAAACTTAGAAAAATCGTCACTGTAAACTTAAAATTTTTGATGTAAGCTGCAACGACTTGCCTCGATGCCCTTCTGTTACCGACTGACGGTAAAGAGAGGTCGTGGAGCTCTCTGGTAATTGAGTATGTAAATAAAGAATTACAACTGTCTAACTTTCCTTTAATTTATCTTCTCATGTGTGTTATTTTAGTTAAGTGTGTGAAATGACACATAATGTGTGTTTTTCACACGTTTAAGACGCAAAACGATAAAACGTTACAATTTCTTTAGCGTGTAAAAATTATTATACGCTGAACGTGTGTGATTTTTACACGTATGTCTTTTTATCAACACGGTTTATTCGTAAAACGCTTTATTTTAACACGATTGGCCGAATTTACACGGTTATGAAGTGTGTAGTGTGTTAAATTCACACGGAAAAAATATTCTGGGGTTTGCAGTGTGAATAAGAAAAAGGTACAATAAGACGATAAAACGAATATTTTTTACATTTAAGGGGTGTCAAGTTCCTTCTGAAGAGTAATGCAGTCGGATAATGAAAAAATTGATCTAAAGATCTTCAAATCATCTGCGAACAAAAAAGTACTAGCACGCGAAAAAATCTTACAAACATCATTAATAAACATAATGAATAACAACGGACCAAGATAACTACCTTGCGGCACACCTGACTTGACAGCAAAAGGATTAGACATATATGTATCAATTGAAACGGACTGTTTACGACCAGTAAGATAAGAACTTAGACAATTTAGAAGTGAGGAATGAAGACCAAAGGCACGTAGTTTCATAATTAACAGAGCTGTGTCAATGCGATCAAAGGCTTTTACAAAGTCAGTATAAATAACATCAACCCTTTCACCACGTTCAATAGCATTCACTGCATAGTTTTTAAAAACCACTAGATTAGTGGTAGTAAACTTACCACTCATAAAACCATGTTGCTCCTCACAGATACATTTATTCACAACAAATTGTAGCCTGTCAGTAACTAGACTTTCAAAACATTTAGGAACAGGAAATAGTTTCGCAGTTCCTCTATAATTAATAATTTTGCCACGAAAACCTGAGGTTTGATAACCGAAAGTTTCCAAGAATCAAGGAATGAGCCGAGCATTAACGACAGATTTAATATTTTTGTACGAGGATACGAAAGACTAGAGTTACATTTCTTTAATAATAAATTACACAACTAGTCTGGTCTATGAAACATGTCACTACTTAATTTTTTAAATCATGATTCAACTTTACTCTGCTGGAGTTGAATGAGACCAAGATTAACAGTTGAGATTAAATCATTAAAACCAGGGATAAGATCACTATTATTATTCGACGCGTAGATAGATTCAAAGTAATCTGCGAAAAGATCACAACTTCCTTGCAAACTATTAGATTATATACCATTGTATTCCATGCAAGCAGGCATAGATGAAGAGGAACGTTTGGCGTTGATGTACGTCCAGAAGGCCCTGCAATCATTCTAAATATTACTCTCAACAGATGAGGCATACTGATTATATAAAAAACGATGAAGAAAGGGATATTCTCTATGGAGCCTTTTAAATTTAGATAAATTATAGGTATGTATTACAATGAAACCTTAAAGCTTTGTGAGCTTTATTTTTAGCATTTTTAAGTCTCAGTAAACCTCTATTAACCCAAGGAGGATGATTGGAAGAAGAACGAAAAACAATTGGAATAAAACGATTAATACCAACATGAACCAATTCAAGGAACCTTGAATATCAACTTTCTAGATTACAAGAATAGCATTGAAGTTTACAGTCCCAGTGTACAGATTGCAAGTAATTAATGGCTGGAATATATTCCAGCCATTATAATCACCTTTAGAAAAACTGTATTTAGAAGTACAAAAATTAGTAATTGAGGCAAATTTGTAAGTACAAATTTCAAGAACAAAAGGTTTATGAAAAATATCGATCTTAGCTAGAGGCAGAAGCACCTCAACTACATTACAAATTAATTCAGGGCTAATAAAAGCTAAATCCAAAAATCTTCCAATACAATTACTAAACCGGTTAACCTGAACTAAATTCAAACTAAATGCAGTATCAATAATTAAACATTCACTTTGAGATGTAAAATTCGTCAGCGCAAGAGTACCATTATCAACCGTGCACGACCGCTTGATGTTAGGGAGATTAAAATCACCCAAAATGCATAAGAATTCCTTAGGTTGGACGACATCAAACAAGGTGTTGATGTTTCTAGCATGAGCCTCATAAACCATCACAGGAGACGCTGGAGTAATATAGCTAACAGAAACTTTCAAAGTACCAACCCGAGTAAAAATAAAATATGGCCTTACGGGCGAAAACCGACCGTGATTGAAACATAGTCCTCGGCCATGTGAAGGGCATCAGAAGGCTCGTTGCAGGACAGAAAGGCCATACACCACACACACACCGACGGGTATACCCCAAGTAAAAATCTGACCAGATTTTTCCCAGTCCGAAAGTGGTACTAGCCAGACTTCGGCCAGTTCAACTAGCCCAGTAAAATCTGACCAGAAACTGCCAGTTCCTAGCCAGTGTACACTATTCAAATTTATGAGTGGTCAGAACCTAGCTAGGTTTTGGCCAGTCAAATTGTTACAGTTTTTTCTATCCAAAAACTTGTCAAGTTTTTCCTATCTAAAAACTTGTCGAGTTTTTTCTATCCAAAACTTGTCAAGATTTTTGAATGCAAAAACTGGGCTGAGATTTCATGCCAGATACTATCCATAATCCGGTCTGTCAAAGTTTGATACTGCTTGCTCTAAGACTAAAAGGAAGATGAAGAGGAAGATTAAAAGGAAGGAAAGGAAGAGTGAATTTTGGTATCGTTACGCAAAAGAAGTTCAATACGTTTAACTGTGTTCCTAAATCTAGATTGAAAAGTTACACATTCAGTTCATTTAGTCATAAATATCGCTTAATAATGCTTTAATTATTATTTTGTATCATCAAGAAAAAATAAATAAGTTCAAAAACATTGCATAATTCAATAATTTATTTCAACAGTTACTTTTTTTAGCATTTTGTAATGTGAACTAGATTTCTGCTACACTGTAAAAAATTTCTGTGGTAATTTTACAAAAAAAATACTGGAAGTTTTATTCACAAGCAGTTTTGTAAATTTGCAATATGTATTATTAGGAATATTCCTAATCTACTTTACGTATTTTTACTAACTGTGTAGTAAATATACAATATCCTTGGGATGTAAAAATACGATCAGTGTTGGAGCTTTCACTTCATAGTTTTGTAAATTTCTAAAACTTTTGTGTATGCCCTCTCCCTATACATAAAAATAGCATTTTGCTCACCATGCCTTGTTAAGGACCGATTCGCAAGGAAAGCTTCAAGCTTCAAGCTGCAAGCTTCAAACTACAAACTTCAAGCTTCAGCTGAGTTTTGCTTTATTTGAGCACTGCAGCTTGAAGCTGTGAATGTGAATCATTGTACAGACCTTTTTATCCTAATTTTTGAAGCTTGCAGCTTGAAGCTTTAATTCTGAATCGGCCCTAAGCATAAAAAATTATAAAAAATTTCTTGGCTGTTACAAGAACTGCCCAGACCCTGACCAAAGTCAAAGGTCCGACCTTAACTTAAGAACAATCGGGTAGGTATATATGCTTAGTATTCCATTGTTACCTGTGAATTATATCTATGAGAGGGAAAATTTAAACCCTACATTCCAATGAACAATTTGTAATTTTACTGAAAATATAAGTTCTAAAATTACGCCTCTTACTGTAAAATTACAGTATAAATTGTATAAAGTATAAAGATTTTTTAGTCCATAACATTGATAAATATACTAAGAAATATTGTAATTTTCCTAGATAAACGATTTAGAAAATACACAACATTGTGTAAAATATACGTCACATTCATGTAATTAACATTTACGTTATGCAGTATTGGAGATTCTCAATTTCATTATGTGAAGTTAAAAAAGTTATAGTAAAATTACAATAATTGTGTAGTAAATTAGTATTTCATACCGCCATTTGTAATTTTGCTATACATTTACACTGTGAATTTACATATTTTTTTTACAGTGTAGTTGTGCCTAGACTAGTATTTGGTAATAATTGCAGGTCAATATCTGGCCAGTAACTGGACAGATTCTTGCCAGAAACTAGCCAGTGCCAGATTAGTTTGTCTGGCTAGCGGCTAGTCAGGAAGTGCGTGACGTTGCTAGACAGTGCCTAGTTCGTTTTCCTAGACAGAGCCTGGCCAGAGACTAGTAAAAACTGGCTAGTTCCATGCATAAAACTCGGCCAAATTTTTTCTTGGGACGTTTCTATATATGTAATGCGGTTCAAAAAAAAATTTTTAATATACATCTACAATATATAGATATATTTTCACTCACCCTAATGCAATTGGGTTCCCCTGTAATAAATCAGACGCATACACAAACGGACAATCCTAATCTCCATATTCAAGGCCGACACCCGCCAAAAATATAAGTTAAATTGGCGCAATTTAACTACTCAAAAAAGAAATCATTTTGGGGGAAAGTGTGACTTTCGCTCCCCAACAAAACTTAAAACTCACCGCGTATTTATTGAGAAAAACATCATGAAATCCGATGCTCATATCTTTGAATTCGAGTATTTCAAAATTTTTATCAAACTGCAATTAAATATTTTAGTTTTTTTCGTTTGTTTTTTTCTTTTAGTATTTAAATAACAAAATTTCCCACTAAAATGTAAATCAACACGCACCATACACTTCACGACTGGCGAGCTTGTTTCTCTTCCGTCGATATCTTTAAGTAGGATAAATCCAAAGGATCATTGTACATAACGAAAATGATGAAGTTTCCATAAAACACATTCAACAATACATTCTTTTTTTGGCTCAAATTTCACTTCGAATGCCCGTTTGTATAGCTCAGTACTTGGCCTTTTAAATCTTTTGGTCAAATTTGGCCGTCGTGAGGCCGAATGTGCTCCCATTAAAAATAGTTAAAAACTCTACGTCCGTCATATGCCTCTTAAAAAGCCCAGCGACCGGTGTTCGCCCTTTGTAAGGCCGTTTTTTATCTTTACTCGGGGACCCGGAATTTTAACACAAACTACAAGTCGAATGCTTCCCTCTGTGGGTTTTTTGTACGAAACTTATAGAATGATCCAACTGCGTCTAATATCGCACTATAGGATTTGCGTTGGGTGTAGAGGCGGCGGCGCAACAACAAAATTCGACCTCATAAAAATTCAATTTGTAAGCACTCAAAAATCACTCTGAATACCTAAAATTTTTTTTGAAGCAATTTTGGTCTGGAGCACTAATTGCTCCCCTCAAGTTTTGATAAGACATATATGTCATCCCGCCCTGCAATTACTATTGGCTCAAAAGTTACTCTGAATACCTCAAAAAAATTTTAGGAGAATTTTTGGTCTGGAGGCCCAATTCTAAACATTTATCCTTACAGCTAACTCATATTCGCTATAAGTACATGCGACGGGGCATTATATTATTGCAAGAACTTCTTCAAGGACACAGACGTTTTTTTACTCTACTTGAACTTTTATACTCTTACCAAATATTTAAAATGCCTCCTTGTGATTTCATTAAAAATCTTCTTAGTTTTACCAAGTTAAACTTTTCAACAAAAAAAAATAATCAATAGAAATAACTTATTTAAAATTCTTTAATCTCAAGCACCAAAAAGTTTTCCAATGCACTCTCAACAAGGGGTTAAAAAGCCAACATCTCCACTTAATGCTGGCAACTACATGCTAAAATAATTTTCTTTTCTCGTTTTAATTTCCCCACACTTAAAAAGCATTCGTTCCCAGAGCATCGAAAATTAAGGCACATTAACCTAAACCACGAGCAATCTTCGCCGTGAATTTCCGTATTAGTGTTAAAACTGAAAATTTCCTTGAGAAGGCGCAACCCTTCTTCTACTACAGAAATTTCCTTCTCGTTTTTGTTCAGTTCCGGTAGTAGGTATAATAGTAGACAAAATCTCTAGAGTAAATTTCCAGTGAATCAAGCCTCCCATTATGGGGATGGAGGGTATTTTCAAACTTACGTAATTTATAATGTAGAATTTGTTGGCTTGAGCACGGATGGGGTTGCATGAAGCTGGTTGGAAGGAAGTTTCGCTATGCTTTCTTATTTCTAAGGGATAGGGCGTGTGTATCGCAACTCTTGCCATCTTCGAGCCCTGTACGTACGGGTCGATAGCCGATGGTAAATACTTTGTTTTCTGATGCGTGCAGTCGATTTGGGATCTCAAGAGACGCATATATTATTCACCTACCTCCAATATATTTTGGGTAATAGGTGAATAATTCAATGGAATAGTTTATTACGATGACCTTCCGTTTGCTCAACCGTACAGTTATCGATCTGAGATACCTTAATAAATATGTGCGTAAGATTATACAATTGTAAATGGTTCGCTGTGTATAAATGACCAATATCTGAGCTGTCGATGAGTAAATGAGCTAAAAACAGATATTGTTTCTACCTATACGCATATACAGCACCTGATTCGTTCATGATCTTCTTGTCTGATGATTCATTGGTATCAATTAAGAGGTTGATTAATCAGTAACAATTATTGGTCTGACATGGATGGCCATCGATTGCGGTTAACAATCAGTCTTTTAGAAAAGGAGCCTCCGTCTAGCTCATTTATTCAGAATATATAATATGAAAAAGTTACAATACCTTTTGCCCATAATAAAAGGGGGGGGGGGGGGGGGTGGGCGAAAACAACACTCGATGAATTATAAATGAATTGCTCTGTTCCGTTTTTCGTATAATTTTTCTTCTTGCCTTTCATTTCGACAAACATTTGAGCCGAAAAGCTTCTGAAAGTAGACGAAGATCATTTTAATTTTTGAACAGTTGCTTTTTCAGTTTTCGAAGAATATGCACAACTTTTCTAAAAACTGCAGAGCCAAACTTGCACTCTACCATTGGGAAAAAGGGATAAAAAAATTTCTTACTATAAATTTTTTAAAGTTTTCTCTGTTAAGAAAATTATTTCCGCCGATGCAGAAGTTTCTTTTCAGTATAAAACCAATTCAAAAATTAAATTGTACAAGGAACACAGACAGAATTTTATTGCCACTACACACAGTCTGTAGATGCCTAAAAGGACGAAAATGAACGTTCGTTTTCGTTTCACTATGGCAACAACAGCAATAATCCCTACTCACCCCCACCGCTCCATCCACCGTACTGAAAAAGCCATCCTTAGCAGTCCTTTTTAATTTTGTATTTGGAAACGGAAGCCGCAGCAGTGAGAAAATACTTAGAAAATTTTCGTTCGGGACGAAGTTTCGCTATATCGCGGCTTATTGAGTCCTCCGAGTACAAATGGTGAAAGATAAACCTTCCCTTATTTGAGCCAATTACGTAGGAAAAACAAATCAAGGAAATTGAACTATTGTGTAAACAGAAGTCGTTTTTGACCTTAGCTTAGTTTAGAAATGTATAAGATGCCTTTCGTGAAATTATACAGGATTTTCGTTAAGCGAAAATTTTTGTAAAAGACAACCCAGCAGTGAACTTCGATCCTGGATGCCCTCCTATACAAAACGTCGCGCTCACTAATTCAAGAGATGAAGAAGAAGAATCCAATTTGCAACAGTTTATTTGCTTACAGGCAATATTCTCAAATAAGACTTTCTATCACAATATTTGTTCTTGTCAAAACCCTAAACAGAACCTCCCTTTGCCATCCGCACACAGTATTCGACCTTCACGTTTTGCAGTATTCATGATGATTAACTCAACTCTGGAAAATTGTGACTATACAAAACCCCTTTTTCGTGGTGTATTGGATGGGTGGTAAACTCTGGAATGGTGGCGGAGGGCACTTTGGTTAGCAAGAGAGAAATCCTTGGCAAAATTTGCATATGTAAGCGAAATGAATCTGAACTTTATTTTCAAGCTAGATTGTTACTATACTATGCTTAAATAGAATCTGGTTCCTACTGTGAACTGAAGTTCGTAAAAGGGAATAGAGTATCTTTTAAGGCACCTATAAACAGTTAAACACACAATGTCATACAAACACACTCCTGATCTGGTTCTCGTATATAACCCTTTTTACTTCAGACAAAGGATTTTGCACAGAGGCGAGTTGATTTGCTTTTCATCAGCTCAAAATAAAGGGAGTGAAAGTAAATGAAAACTAAAGTGTAGCACAGCTTATTAAAACTTGAATGTTATACTTTGTCCTTGTATTTCCGTTTATTTTATTTTTTTTTCACTTTCAAACATTCATTTCATTTATGAGGGAAAGTATTTTAAATAGGAGTAGTTTTTTTTAGCTTGTAAACCAAATATTTACATTTAAACAAAAAATGCCATTTCCAGGAGGACATTTTTTAATCATAGTTTTTCTGGTAACTAACAACTCCATTTATTACTTTAGCAGTTTCGCTCATCAAATATTTTTTTAATAATGTAAATTTTTTTTGCGAAAAAATGTTGCGGAATTTATATTATTAAAAAGTTGTTATACTCAACTAAAAAAATTTAAAATTCACTAAAATATGACAAATTTGAAAACAGCTCCCGACAGCAATTACAGGCTTTTCTTCTTCTTCTTGTGCTCCTTCAATTCCTCGTGGGACATAAGGCATCAACCATTACATTCCAACGGACTCGTTTTTATGTGGTCAAGTTTTTACGGTTAATAAGGTTCTCCTCCACGTTGTTTTAGGTCTTCCATTTCGACAGGTTCCTTGCGGACATTGGTGTAACCAACCCTGGCCCCGCTAGAATGTCCATGGTCCCCCAGTGAAAAGCAAACTGAATGCCTGGAAGTTCAAAACTCGCCACCCGCTCTATGGAAAACATGAAAAAGTATTGCCCATGGTCGGAGATTTAATGGAAAAAAATGTATTGAATTAGCAAGAAAAAAAATACTATTTATGCACATCATTAACGTTATGCCGCAAATGGATTCCAAACAACGTTTTTTTATGTGAAAAAACCAAGCTTAGGAGTCACCCTTTGAACTACCAGTCTGTCTAGTAGTAAGCTTGGTTTGAAGAATAGAGGAGAATAGGAAAGGTTAGAGGGGGTCTGAGGGTGCTCAAGGAAATGTCGATGAACCTTGCCTTTGAACTTAAAGAAGTTGTACGAGTTCGGAAATACTGACTGCGGGAGATTGTTCCACAGTCGAGTTATTCTATTCATAAGCGAACTTCTAGACCTTATTATGCGCGGAGTGGGCTAGTCTTGTGTTGCGGGAAAAATATTGCCTTGCAGGCATGAGGTTCTGAATTGCAGGGGAACAGTAGCTAGTAAAAGCGATAAACTATAGAGAAGGCTGCTACGTTCCTACGGTGCACAGTGGCGAGAAATGCCAGTGTTCCACCAAAATTACTCTAGAGGTCGTAAATTTTAAGTTATTGAGACAATTTTTTTTTAAAATGTTCATCTTGAATTTACCTATCGATCCCTCTAGTCGGATTTTGAAATTTGATTTCTTATTTTTTGTAATTTATAATAAAAAATCTAATTTTTACTAAAAAATACTTTTTTTTCTATTAAATTTATTCTAACGGGGCGTAAAATTGAGTTTTCGTAACAATTTTTTTTAAAATCTTCGTCTTTTTCAGCTATTGATCTGGCGGGGGGGGGGGGGAAATCGTAACTAGGGCGTTTTGAAGTTTTTGTTTTAGAGTCTTACATATCACCCTGTATTTTAATAAGGTTTCAGTGTACCCGCAATACTCTCACCTATCTAAAACTATAAAAAATCAAGGCTCTCCCCTATCAACTTCCAGATTAATGAGTCATCAAAGTCAAAATTTCAGTTTTTTTAACTAAAGTTTCAACCAAAACCACCTTTTTCTCCATAAAAGGCCTTGTTAACTAATTTTTTTTTTTTGAAAAATTGGAAAACTTGAACAATTTTCTATGAATAATGTGTGTCCAATTTTTATCCTACGGCTTTTATTTTGGGAGTTAAAAGCAATTTTAATCTTAAAATTGGCTCTATTTCGTAATTTTTTAGTACTTTTTCACCTAAGCTTTGCCAAAAAGTACCAAATACTGGCATTTCTCGCCACTGGCGGTGGCTTAAAGAGCCTATATGAGTGATTGTCACGAAATGGTAGTTTTCGGTGGCTATAGGTTTTTTTTCTGCTACGATTGCGGAATGGAAATTTTCGGGCCCTTATCAATTTTATATAGTAATCATACAATTCCCTCATCCTGAATTTCCCTCTTACATACTCGTGAAAGAAAATTGCAGCCCTAAAACCACCAAAATTGTCGCCTCCGTAACCTGTCCTTTTCCCGGTTTTAAGTCACCGACCTGTCATGACGGAAACATAATACTCCATTGGTGCTCGCGGGGTATGTCAAATTGTTCCGGAGGTCATTCACCACCGATCACAACAATTTTGAGTTCCCTCCAAAGTGCGCCAGGTTGAAAGCTACTGGCTGAGATTTTGTCCGTGGTTTTTTTAATAATTATTATAGAATTTTCAAATCTGGAGTTTAGAAAACAGATATTAGTTGTGAAGGGGGTGCCACATAATGGAAATGAAAATTCACACGTTATAGAATCACAGTGTTTGTCGGTCGAAGGTGCGAGCAGCGATCATTGTATTCAATAAACATCAACACTCGGAAAAAATACCAAAACAACCAAAAACAGTCGATTCCATAACGCGTGTGTTTGTTAAGAAATCCAATTGAATCCTTCTCGGACTTCATTCACTGAGTTTCTTCGCTTTTGAGTAGTGAGCAAATTTTCGGAAAAAATGTTTACTTCTAATGGTGGACTTAGAAACCTGTTTTTCTATCCAATGTCGCCTCCGTAATCGTCGCCTCCTTAAAGGTAGAAACAGAATGGCACGGCGACCGTGGCGGCGGTGGTGTCCGTGACGGCCAAAACGTTTAAAATACACGCACCGCCATATATGCTAACATAATGACACGGAGGCGGTGGCCGGCACGGTGAAATTAGAGCAAATCCGAATTCTGCCGCCCCGCCGCCGCCAAGTGATACCAACCATTGAAAACTGATTTAGTACACATTTAGCACACATTTTTTGTTTTTAACTGCTGTCTGCCTGCAATTTGACAATTTGGTCGTGTCGCTGTTTGGCCGTTTATTTTCAATTTAATTCGTGATTTTTTTTAGTATTTTAAATAATTTTTTTTAGTATTTTAAATAATTTAATGCAATTTATTATGTGGTCAAAAGCCAAAACATCTTAAGTCGAAAAGAGTCATTTTTCAGGAGAGCAGTTTAAAGATAAAACCCTCGTTGTGAAATAATCGGTTAATTATAGCAATGTAATAACAAAATTATATTAACAAAGAAAGGGCGCACTTTTCAACTATGCATGTTTAATTTATTTTGGTTTTGTATTTTGGAACATTTTCGTCATAAGTCATTTTTCCAGAATTGAAATCAGAAAAACCAATATCTTAAGTGAATTAAGATATTTTTATCAATGATAGAAACGGTAAACAGGTTACGTTAAGTGTAATTAAGATATTTGGGCAAATTGTAAAGCCGTTTATATGCAGAATTAAGCTACTTTTGAAAGTGTCTTGAAATTGATTATAACTAGGTTCGCGAAATAATAAAAGTTTTAACAAATGAAACGTTTATTTATTCTTTTTTCAAAAAGGTTACATTCTACGTACAAAAAGATAATGAAAATTGTTTTAATTATCACCGTCTGATTCTGATTCAGTAATCGTATCAGGGTGGGTGATTATTTGGAATTTTAGATGAAGACAAATTTTTATAAAACTCATGCCATATCGGGTCAATTAGATCAAGCATAGATAATAAATCCTTTTGCTTTTCTTTGCGAATTGGTATAGGCTGGGTGTAACAGTTTTTAAGCAAATCTTTTCCATTATAGGAAGAAATTCCTTTTCGACTAATTTTTAATTGTTTAAATGGAGCATTTTCTTCAAGACTCGTTTTACAGTAAATGACACCAAATTCTTTTGTGTATCGAAGCCACCTTACCTGTTGCCATATAAACTTTTCTCCATCTGTATTGGTTTTTCGCCACATTAGTTTTTCTTTTGCTGCAAGAGCAAAATCGAAAAAATGGGCTTGTGTCATTTCCTCTACTATAAAATTTTGCTTGACCCCAACAGTGCGTATGAACTGATACCAGTCTCGTGGGTGGTGAATTTTTGCAAAAGTTTTTTTCTTTTTTCGCTCTATAACTGAGTGATCAACATCACATTCCATGTGTGTGTGGCCAGGTACGAGAAATTTGTGATCAATTAGTTCTACATCGTCTTGTGAATGAAGAAAAATTGTGAACATCGTGGAAATATATGAATTTTTATTTTGTCCGGAGCATGAGTCGCTGTAGAATATTAACTGTGTGCAATTGCTGTTTAGTAATTTTAGATGGCGGTATAAACAAGAAGCTATTTCATTCCCTTCACGATGTGCCTCTCCTTCATGCCACATATAACAATAGGGCTGATTGGTTGCGCAATCATGTACAGTAAGATTAAAAGTCCAGAGAGATCTCTTATAAAAAGACACAGATGTTCGAAAGTATGGAGTGGGTAGGCACTGCTCTAAATCAAATGCGTAAACTTTTATAGTTCGATCATTTTGACTAAGAATTTTATCAGTACTTTTTGATTTATACGCAAAGTCGGCGTCAGCATGATGCCGGGCTTGTTTCGTTTGCAGTTGGCTCTTTTCTTCAGCAGATGCAATATTAATTTTCATTTCAAAAACTTCGCATTTATTATAAGTGTCTAGTTTAGGCGATTTTAATTTCAAATTCATAGTTTTAAAAATTTCCGAATATGTTGTAATAGATATAGGTTTTTCATATTTCTCATAATATAGTCTGTACATTGTAGCAAGTGTTAATCCAGGCTGAAGGTACTTTTGTTCTGAGTGGCTCCGACCGTAGTGGCTTTCGTAAGCCGGGAAGTCGCTAATATGAGCTCGAACTTCAAAAATTCTGTCCTCAGATAACTTATTGGGTGGAGCTTGATGACCACGCTGATCAGTTTGAAACGAATTATTCGGAGAAGCCAGTTTCCTCTTTACAACCGTTTTAATAAATTGCTCTGTTTCGTCCAGTGTACTACAAAAGCATTTTTGACATATTTGAATTCTTTCAGCCCTTATCTCGAGAAAATAGAAATTTGAGTGAGTTCTTTTTCTTGGTATTGCGCCAGTATGTTGCTTTCTTTCAGACTTTTCTTCTCTGACTTCTATTAAATTAGAAGCAAAAGCCTGACGCAAATTATAATTTCCAAGAGCCCAGTATCTTTCAAAAATACATTTTTGATCGTTGGCATTTATTTTTTCTTTACATTTCCTTCTACAATTTTCCAGTTCTCTAAATTGCCTTTCCTTTACTTGCTTTCCTCTTTTTGTAAAGTACATTTTTCCTGTATTTCTCTTAATTTTTCTTGTTTTCTTGTTGTCCTTCCTTGCATTTTCATTACTGGCTTCTTCGCTTTCTTCCATCATATTTTCATTAGCATAATTTAATAAATTATTTTCTATTTGTAATGCCATATCCAAAAGTTCTTCGTCAGATATATTGCTATCAATTGAAGAAGCAATAAAATCTGGGTCTTTAACGCTGTCGTCTTCATCTTCAGAAAAGTCGGACAAATTGGAATGTGTAAAATGCTCAAGCAGACGTACTAAATCGAAGTCACAACCGCTTACAAAAGTTGACGCTGTTTCATTTTTGATTCTATCGATCAAGTTACTATGCTCTTCTTTATCTAGAAAGAGCAATAATTTATAACTTGTTCTATAGATTTTATAAAGTGTATTATACTAACCTTCACTACTAGTAGAAAATACTACAGGTATATCTTTATTTTTGTTCTTTGACGCCTCGAATCTTGTGTTAGCACCTAGTACCATTTTTACCATTATTTGAGATCTATTCATTTTGTTTACTAGTTTTAATTAAAGAAATTAATACACAAAATTAATTGCGAACGTGTACACTCGGAATGAAAAAACACTTAAAACTGGCTACTGGCCTTGTTTGTCAGCGGAATAAAGCACTAACTCGACATAGATTCCAGGTTACCATATAGTTCATAAGGGAATAATAGTTTATGTCTTCTTAAAACTATTTCCCATTTCAGTTTTGCCAGCTATCATTTCTTACAATTCACGCTTAAGTTCAGTTAAGTTACCGTTAGTTGTACCAACTGAACTGGAAAAACATCCTAAGTCGACATAAGATGTTTCTGTTTTTTTAAATATTCTTGTTTCCGTAACCACGAACAACTTAATGTAATTTACTTAAGCTATTATTCCCTTTGACAAATAGTTCACAATCACAATTCTATACGCTTAAGTTACATAAGTTAAATTTCCTTTTGCAGTTTGCTTTCAAATGGAATTATGATATTTGGTTTTCTTAGTATAATTTTTTGAATTTTGAGAATATCGTAAAGAAATTTTGAGGGGAAGTAGAAGTCATAAAGCTGAAGGCATTATGATAAAAAAACTCATGTTCGCTTATGTCGACATAAGATGTTTTGGCTTTTGACCACAGATATAATGGCAAAAAGGAGTTATTTATAAATTACTTTTGGAGATACTTCAAGGTACTGTGATGTTATTCATTTTCTAATAAATACTAATAACTTATAACTTTAATTATTAGTGAAAAACAATGAATGTTGATATGTTTGTATTTTTCCTAGAGGAAAAACTATAAAATTCCGGAACCAGAGCTTGTAGTTGTGATAGCTGAGGAAAAACAGGAGCCAAAGTAAGTTATTACATTCATTTCTGGGAAAGTTTTGTAGTTAAAGTTTTTTGTCAGATAAAAGTTGAAATAAAAAATGCTGAGGATTCAAGCTGGAGATAGTGATGCTAGAAATTTTAGGCGGAAACCCGGAATGGTGAGAAGTATTTTTTATTGCTTTCTAATGATGTAGTATACATTTTTTGTACTTTCAGGCTTTGAAAGTTATAACATCTTCCAAGAGAGAAGGGGAATATATGTCTTATAGATTATGTACTGTGCTATGGCTTAAAATAAAAGTGCTTGTTTAATAATTTGTTTTTCTTGATTTTTCTCAATTAGATCTATGCGGCAAGCTATATTTTATTTCTTTAGGTCGTTTTTAGTTCAGATTTCTAGCGAATTCGTGATTTATTTATGAATATGTATATTTATACCTTTTATGAAACGCTCACCTACGGGTGTTTATAGACATACTGCGGAGCTCCTTCGATTTTTTTGTACCCGCTTGATGAGGTATGATACACCATGTGGTTGTAGTGTTAAGGTTGTCTACTACTACTTAATAAAAATTAGTTTTACAGAAAATAATTTTAAAAATTAAGCTATTTAAGTGATTTTAGCCAGGTCCTATAAATGGGAAAACAATTCCAAAGAAACCCTTTAATTTATAAATTCCAGGTAATTTGCGGTAAATCGCAAAATATCATTAAGCAGCCCAATGTAAATAACAAATCGCCCATTTTCTACTTCCAGGTAAATTTATCTAATGTAATGTCATAAAAGAGGTCATGAAACCACCCTCTTTCAAAACAAACCCTTTAATTTTTAAGTTTCGGGTAATCTTCGGTAAATGGCTAAATATTATATAGCAGCCAATTTTTAAAACAATTCTTCGATTTTTGAATTCCAAGTAAATTTTTCTTTACTAAAATATTGAAAAAAAAAAATATGAAAATATTGAAAATAACTTAAATTTTTAATTCCAGGTAAGATCAAAGTTGCAATTAACAATCATATATTTTTACAAAACAAATAATTAAAAAATTTTATTCTGTACTCATGAAATTATATTTACGTTAAAAATTTCAAATTCGTTTATTTCAATTCCGTCGTCCGTTAAATTCCGTTAAATTTGACCGCGCCGCACCATTCTGTTAGCTAAGACGGAATCTGAAATCCGTCGACGGCCACCGGCACGGTCGCCGTGCCATTCTGTTTGTACCTTAACAGCTATCATTCAATTTACATGTACTCAGAGCTGGACTGGCCTACCAAGCTACCGGGAGTTTCCCGGTTCGGTCGTGCCGAATGTTAAATCAAAAATGTTTCCGCTAAATAATTTTTTTTTGAAAAAAATATAATTTTCCCACAAAAAAAATAAAAAAATTTCAAGCGTATCACAATTCCTTGCCAATTAGTTTGTTGAAGTCTGCTATTTAATAAGGATTGTGTGGAGTTTAAAAAAAATTTAAAAAATTCAAAATGTCAACGAAACGACGAAGAGGTTGGAAGAAACGAAAAATTAAAAAACAAGAACTTTTAAATGCTTTTGCCCGGACATTATTTATAGGAAATATTCCAAGCTTTCTAATTTTGGAAAAAAGTATCGGTTAACTACGTAATTTTTGGAGAAAAAAGTAGTGAAAGTTGAAATTGTAGTTAAAAAAACCAAAATTTTGACTTTGACGACTCATAACTCTAGAAATTGGTAGGGTTGGTAGTACCAAAACTGGTGCTTAAATAATTCTGAGAGAAGCTAGTTCAAATAACAATAAAGGACTCGTCAGACTTGACCGAAGGGGCCAATTTCTTTTTCAGTAAATGTAGGACGTGGAAAACAATTCCCCGTCCAAAAAGTGGTGATCTAAGGTTTGAAAAAAATAGTGATGTTGGAAAAGGGTAAAGTAATTTTTGCACGGGTTTTAAAGAATGCTCGGATTTTGTTGACAAGTGATGTTTTATGGGGAAGCTATCGGAAGCTGGATCCAGAAAAATTAATTTCATTTAGAACCGGTTTTATTCCATCGAGTTTATTAGATGGTGCTTGTGGCTCTTGGCCGAAGTCTTTTCAAAAAAGGGCTTGACCGAATGTTATGAAATTACAAAAATCACGTATGTCGTTTAAACAAAAAACCAGCTCAACCGAATTTTATGAAAATCATTTTAGATCATGCTTTAGTTAATACGCTTGTGCACCTCAACGAAGACGATATCTTTTTTGGATCGCCCAATATCGTGCAAGAAAAAGCTACTACGAACGTTTTGAAAGCAAAAAACAACTTTACTTGATTGTTAAAACAAAATGTATTGAAATGGGCCGAAATTTTTGAATTTCCCGGTCCTAAATTCATTCTCAGTCCAGCCGTGCATGTATCTACTGCTGATTTTATTGTTATTAAGCTTCAATTCGATTTTTTTGGTTTGGTCATTTTGTATTTGGATTAAAGTTTTTTATTAACCTTACAACACGCGTTCTCAATTCAATTTGATTTCAAGAGTGAAACCGGCTATAAAATGAAGAAAAAAATTCGGATTTTCCTGTCACCTCCGGAGCTCTGTAATTTTGAAATTTTCAAATAAACAAACTCGCGGTGTAGATTGTGGTAACCATATATTATATAGATGCTTGAATGATATTTAAAACCTGAGAAACATTGCTCTTTAAATAGTTTTTTATCCATTCCTCAATACATTCGAAAAACTACCATTTCGTAACAATCACCCATAAAGGCGCGGAAGGTGCCATCACCAATGAGTTTGATGACCCGATTTTGCCCCTTGTCCACCCAAGCTGATCGAATAGCTCATTGACCGATGTAATCTTCACAAAACCAACTACATAACATCATTAAGAATCAAAGTTACCATTTACAGATCGTTTCGTTCAAAGCAATTTAGTATATATTTTCCTTTAATTGAATTTAAAATATCAAAAGACTGAACTTCTTAACAAACGTTACAACCATTTAATATACTTTATTATAAAGAACACATTATATGTAATTAGCAAATGACTCAAATAATATTTGTCATGAAAAAATGATCAAAAATTCACTCGAAGTACCACATTTTATTGAATTTGTCTCAAAAATTAAAAAATTCGTCTGTTTCTTATAATTTGAATTGATTTAGTAATAGTCCGGGGAAATTAGCATTTTAAGGACACAAAATTCCAAAATGGCTGAAAATTGGTCCACAGCTTACTTGGGACTTTTTAAGAAAACAATTTCGGAATCACAACAAAAAAACATGGCCGCCGGAGATATGACTTTTTGGACAAAAAATCACTCAAAAACTGGTTTTTTTCGAAAATTTTTTTGATCGATCTATACGAATCGTTATTACCTACAAAAAAGCCATCTTGTCATTTCTTCGAAAACCAAACACTTTCGAAGTTATTCAAGGTCAAAGTTTCCAAAACTCACTTTTCGGCCAAAAAATACCTTGAATAATTCCCAGTAATCGAGTCGAACGCTTTCTCATAATCTATGAAAATAAGACGGGGATCGTAATTCAATAGATTGATCCACTATGATTCTCAAGGCAACTATTTTCCCGCAACACAAGGCTGCAGCCCTCCTTTTGACGCACATTACGGTTTTCTTAGAGATTCGTTTTTAAAAATAACAACGTGATTGGGGAAAAGTCGGTGTTTCCGAACTCATATAACATTCAGATTTCAAATTCAAAATTCAACAACATCTACACAAGCACCCTCCTAAGGTATCCTTTCTCTTTTACCCTTTAGATTAAGCTTATTACTTGCACCGTGACTTGAACGACATGATGGACTAGTAGTACATAGGGAGATTCCTAAGCCTGATCAGATCATATCACCAAAAAATATGTTAGTATGATCAATGCAGGGAACGGCCCTTTCTGAATCCAGCCTGCCGTCTTCTGAGTTCATACCAATAAGTGGCATGCTAAGCGCCTAGTGGCTAGCAAGGGGCAGGATGAATTAACCAAGCATGTTAGCGCTGCGTTGTTTGTACTAACCGCGCCTCGATGTGGCTAGTCGCCAGGTGGCTATCCAAGCGAACAGGCGTGTTTGTTTTTTCCTTGGATACATTCAGGCAACGACGACCAACTGCAGCATTTTCTAATATCCTAACCAAGTAGGTATCCTCTGGTGTGAACAGTAGTAGATAATCTTAACGTAGCACCTATCTTAGCAAGCCACTTATCCTGCCAGCTTTGGTGTGAGCGTACACCTGTGGCGTAGGTAGCTTTTTGCGAAGGGGGGGGGGGGATATGACTTAGTATATTTTGATTGATCGGATTTTCACAACTTAATGCATCAGAACGGGGTCTTTTCGCGGTTGTTTCTGCAGATGATTCTGCATTTCTATGGTTTTCACCGTCTCAAGACTTGCCGAATGGTTTTATTGGCAGTAAAAATTTCTTCATTCCGAGATAATAAACAAAACAATTTTAACACAATTTTGAAATTATAAACTAGAATAAATTTGACAATTGAGGACTGTCTGTTCAAAAGGGCGTATTTCCAAACTGCCTGTTCCTATATATAAAATGCTAAAATATATTTAAATGCACATTCATATGAAGGTTAAGACTACAATAGCTGTGTTCCAAAATTTGAGCAAAGTGCTCGCAAGCAGTTGGCCTACTCGTTCCTACTTCTCAACAAAGGCATGAGTAGAGAGAGAAAGCCAACTGCTTGCGAGCACTTTGCTTGAATTTTGGAACACAGCTAATATGATATGGGTTTTTTATTTATAAAAAATACACATTAAAACTATATTTTTTTTAATTATTATAATTAATTTTCTATTGTGTTAGGGCTCTAATACCAAAGTACCAAAGTGCCAAAGTACCAAACTACCAAATAAAGCCAACTTTAACATCAAAATTTGCTAATATCTTCAAAAATAAAGGCCGTAACCCAAAAATTGTTGGACATTATTTATAGGAAATTGTCCGTGCTTTCCAATTTTGGAAAAAAAAATTCTGACTAACTACGAATTTTTGGGGAAAAAGGTAGTTGAAGTTAATAGTTTTGTTAAAAAAAACAAAATTTTGACTTTGATGACTCATTACTCTGGAAGGTGGTAGGGTAGAACCTTCACTTTTACATTTTTAGATAGGTGGGAGGATTCTGCGTGCAGTGAAGTTTGTAGTTTTTTTAAATAAAATATTTGAGTACGGTGAGAGTATTTTTTCTAAAAAAACACACTTCCTTATAATTTATTAACTAAAGCTGATATAAAAAACTGATAATATATTTGAAATCAGCGTCAAAAATTAGTTTAGAATGATGTAAAATATTCCATGCAACAGTCATGCTGTTGAGCAGTGTTATAATTGGGCCTTCTTTTGCTTACAGTCACAATTATATATGAAACGAAAATTCAGATCGTATTTTAAGGTAAACCTTCTTTTGCTGAGGGGTTTCCGGTTATTCGATCATACTGAAATTTTGCACATAGCTTCAGTTGCGATGACAATATAATATAGTATACTCAATAGATCCAATATGGCCACCAAAAAAATGGCGGATTACCGTTTGCTTCCCAAGATGCAGAAATACGCCCTTTTAATTAGAATCCTAATTTTTTGGAATTTTTTATATGGAAAGTACGCTCCATTTGAATAAGGTTTTAGGCTCATTCGATGGACTTTTATGCCATATTTTCAAAATAATTTTAAAATAAAAAAAAGTTGAAAACGGAAAAACTAGAGTAAATTAATGTTAACGCTCCAAGGAACGCCTTCGAATTATTTATTCGCCAGAGAGTGTGCTGTGTATTGTGCTCGATAAAATTGTATCGAGTTAGAACAATCTATGAAGTGCAAAGCTTCCCCGAACTTATATATTAAAGTTTATCATAATTTTGCCCGTAGAATCTTTTCTTGAACTTTAATATTTTTACTGACTCGGCAATTTTTATAAACTTCAAAATATTAAGCAGGAATTAAATTGACAATCAAAGCCAAAATTTAGTCCTATTTTTTAGGAAGCTTATATTCTGATACTCGACTATGTACATTGAAAAATATTCGAAATATTAAATATTGAATAAAATATGCTCATAGCTAATAGTTATTTCACCCAAAATTGGAAAAACGATTGATATTATTATTATATATTATTGATTTATTATAACGTTAAAATTTTGAGTATTTAGAACCGAGGTGTCGCTATTGGCTCATTGTATTTACTTGACATGTGCTCGATGTGTCCACAATTATAGTGAGGGTCCTTTTCGTAGCTCTTGATTGGTCGGCCTGCTCGAAACGCGGAAATTAGACAATACTTAAATGCACAGCCGTCACAAAAACATATCTAGATGATTTTTATATACATAATTGCGCAAAAACAAAATTGCACATTACATAATTCCAAAAGAGGTGCTGGTGCTTAAGAAATTTCATGTATACTTAAATACGTAGATACGAAGACTTTTATTCAATTCTATTATAATTTTCGTTGGCTTGATCCCCTTGATCCCCCCCCTATCTACGCCACTGCCTGAGCTTGACCCACGTCACATAACAAAAAAAAATTCACCGGTAAGGTAACCACGGTCTCATCACAGGAACCATATTCTTATGATGGCTGAAATGGTAGATTTGAAAATATTTGCGTTTTTGATGTTATGCCAGTGATCGAAAGTTTTTTTTTTGGAGTGGGTATTTCTTGACATAAATGTAGTAATTAAACCTTTTTTCCGTAAATATACAGAATCTGTAGTAAAGTGCATTTTTAATGTAAAAATGCTTTCAGTAAATGTGTAGGTTTTTATAAAGAAATTTACAGTTTTAAAAATTAAAAAGAAACGCTTGTATATATGAAAAACACACATCGCTGGTTTGCGAGAATAACGACGCAATTCAAACTATCGTTAGAAAGATATATCGTCATTATTCATTTGAGACAAAACATTCTCGAGTAATTTATAAAAATATTTAAAAACATCATTCTCTAAAATTAATCATTTTTAGTTGCTTCACTATGCTCGCAAACCAGCGACATGTCGAATTTTTGTTCGAAAATACACCACTTAACCGCATCTACCACTTTGTAAGAACTAACCACACTAATCCTGATCAGTTTACCAATATGGTAGCGTCACCAAAAAGGTACTACCACTGGTGATAGTTGTCGAAAGTGACCATTATGATATGACGAGGTTTCCATTGATGATTTTTAACCAGAAGTGATTAAAATCATCGGAAAGTGTATTTTTGTGTATTTTAAGATACGGCTTATGCCCGCCCGGTTCACATTATTCCAGTAGCAATCCAGTCCAGTTTTCGAAACCAGCGCTGGAATGGCACTGGAATAATGTGAACCGGCACTGGAATGTACCCATTCCAGTGAACAATCCAGTCCAGTGGCTGGATTGACAGTCTACTATTTCATTCCAGCTCGCCCATTCCAGCATCGCTGGAATAGTGTAGACGACCAATCCAGTGCTGTATTAAAAGTTGAACAGTGAACACGCATTGTGGTTTTTAGTAAACAAGCATTGTTTTAGTTCCAGAATTCCTAACAATGATTAAGTAACTGAAAACTAATAAATTTTGGACTGGATTTGATTCGCTGGATTACTGGACTGGAATAATGTGAACCGGGCATTAGCAATATTCCCATGAGCGGAACAGTTCGGTACTAAAGTGCGCCCTGGCATTTGGTAATGTCCTAAAATCCGGCTCTACACGATACCATGAACACCCTCCAACGTTGGACGCTGGATGGTAGGACGAATCTTGTGGCCAACGCTCGCCTACGAGTATCCAAGGTCAAGCGTCCAACGTTGGGATTTGGAGACGTTCGGGCTGATGTCGGTATTGACTCAATCGTTGGAAGCCAAAATTCGAATGAAACGTTCATCGCATCGTGTAGAGCCGGCTTAAGACACTACAGCATCGAATGAACATTGAAGTATCATTCGGCTAGGAATGATAATTCGTGCCCAGTGTGTCATTTCCAATGTTCATTCAACAACTTCATTCGTCATTCAATCGAATGAAGTAAAAGTAACTTGGGAAATTATCGAATATCTTTCCATGAACTTTCCAGTAAAATTTCTAATTGAAATACATACATAACTGTCAAACTGTCATTCAGATTTGAGAATTTTTAAAAAAATAGTACGGTCCATTGTATATAACTGAGAAGACGGCACGTAACTAGGTCATAAATATTTACTAGTAACAAGCTGATTTTTTCACTGTTGGTTAGTACTTGTGTGTACAATGAGATGGCCACATTCTCCTACAAATGACATGGCCCGATTTCCCAGTCCTACGCTCTGCAGAAATCTGCAATTTTGGCATCACCAAACGACATGTTTTACGCGCACGCGTTTCATTAGACACTACTATAGAGAATTTCGCAAATGGAAAAGTTGGACGTCTCGTCAAAAGGAAGCTACTCACGAAATTTCAGCTTGTTACCGATTATTAAAAAAAAGAGCCCTGTACTATGAACTAAATGCGAAAATAACTCTGTCTGTCTGTCTGTTACGCTTTCACGCCTAAACCGCTGAACCGATTTTAATAAAATTTGGTACAGAGATAGATTGGACCTTGGAGAAGGACATAGGCTTTCTTCGCTAAAAAAGGCTTGAAGGGGTTGAAATAGGGAATGAAAGTTTGTATGGGACTCCGTCATTATTGCGTAGAAAATTATTAATGCCACCCACCATTTGAAACCGATCAACTTCAAATTTTCCACATATGGGTAGTACCTATACTTTAAATTGACGCAACTTGTGTGAAAGTGTGACTTTTGCTCCCAACAAAACTCAAAACTCATTGAGTTATTTAGTGAGAAAAACATCATGAAATCCGGTCTCATATCTTCGAATTCGAAGGTTTCAAAATTTTTACCAACACAGTGCAATTAAATGTTTTGTAGAACCAGTGTAGAACCAGTCTAACGAAAATGATGAAGTTCCCATAAAATACATTCAACAATGCATTTGGTGCAGATTCTTTTTTTTGCTCAAATTTGCCGTTCAATCAAGGTAGTATAAATAGCCTTCTCGCTTATACATATAAGTCAAGTAAGTGCCAGAATTTGCCTTCTTAATGGGAAAATCGTGCGAATTCAATCAACAAAGACATCAAATTCATTCTTTATTTGGACAGTAAACTTGTGTTGAGTCCAGCACATCAGAAGCGAAATGCTATCTTATCTCCAATAAAACCTACTCCACCATTCCATCCGTTTCAGTAGGCGATATAGGTCTTTAGGATGATTTATATCTCAACATCCAAACCTAGTCCCGATTCTGAGCCTATGTCATCCAGTTTGACATCCCTAAGCTCTGGGCATCCTGGTATACGCCATCTTTCCAGTGGAGCCTGGAACTCACCCCATACATCTCAGCGCAACAAACTTTCTGAACTGGCTCATCTTCGCTCGGCCCAAATTCTCCGAACGCGGCAAAGATGTTAGAGTACTATTTCCTAAACACCCACGTCTCGGATGCATATGTAAAGTACCGGTAAAACCGGTTGAATTTTAAGGGCCTTGACAGTCTATAGTTTGTAGTTCTGGTTCCATGATCTTGCCGGCTACTACTATTGAGCCAAGATAGGTAAATGGTTTCACTACTTCAAACTCGGGCTCTTTCACCTTGATTGGGGGACGAATGTTAGGTGTTCTTGTAGACAGGGTCATCATGTACTGTGTTTTGCTTTCATTAATGTGGAGTTCCAGCCTTTTCATCGCCTGCCTCATGGCGATCTGATCAGTTGTTGATTTGCCAGAACTGAAGTCACACTGGAATTGGCTTGTGATGTTTCTAGGGTATGGGGTTCTCCTGGTTTTTTTAGGAAAGCGGAGAATATCGTATACGCCCAACTCAACAACGCTATGCCTCGATAAATTGGTACACGTTGTGATATCTACTTGATTATGTACAGGTCAAAAAATGTTTTTTTTCCAGTTCTCTGGCATCGCTTCCTGCTCCCATATTTGCACAATTAATTCATGAACCTCTTGGTGCAGTATAGGAATATGGCCTAAATATTTAACCAGCCCCGGGGATGCCATCTGCACCCGAGGCCTGTTTTTAAGCCGGTTGATGGGTCCACTAACTTCTTCTAAGTTTGGTGGCGGTAGCGTAGGATTATCATCAGATATTGTTGGAACCTCCAATTCCTCTGTTAGCTTGCCATTTATCAATTCGTGGAAGCTCTCTTCCGATCGTTCCAAGATGCCTTTGTTGATCAGTTACCCTCTTTGTCCTGGCAGTATGTGCAACTTGGTGTGAATTGCGTCATACCACGGACCCTTCGCTAGAACTCTCGCGCCTGGTGCAGCCCTCGCTCTCTGTACTGTCCTAGTTCACAAACGAGTTTTTCCTCCCAGGCTTCCCTTTTCCGTTTGTGAACTCTCTTTTCTTCTTTTCTGAGCGCTTTGTATTTGTCTTCTCCATGCCCGTGTTCTCTGGGACTGCTGCATTGCTCGGTAAGCAGCATTTTTAAGTTCAGTCTGCATCTTGCGTTCATTCATCATCGAACCAATCGTTCCGATCTCTACGACTTCTGCCTAAGATGGAGTCAGCAGTAATAATGACAGTATTTTTAAGCCTTATCCAACTCTCGTCGAAGCCCGGGATCTCGTCTTCAAAACTGACTCTTCGCTCACTGAGCGCGAGTTTTAATGCATGACCATAGGTGTATCTGGTCATTTCATTGCGTAGTGTAGCTGTGTTGATTCAAGCTTAATTCACTGATACCAAGGTTTTTAGCGTTTTATGCGCTCTCGAAGCACCATACCAACAAGTTAGTCATCCGAGTCTAAGTTGGCACCTCGGTACGTTTGTACCGTCGCACAGTGGTGGCCGAAAAGGTGGCCAAAAGTCCCTAAAATCGATCTTTGATTTGGGACTTTTTGGGACTAGTTATGTAGGTTGGTACCTAAGGTATTAGAAACAGCGTTTTGTAACTGTCAAACTTGCATGGGGGCTCTCGGGAGCCATTGTTACGTGAGCGTCTGGCACACTAGGGCCTCGGCGCGGTACCTAGTGAAACGGTTTTTTGGAATCGTTTCAAATGGCTTCTGCTAACGAAAGTAAGTACTTTCAAACGTTATTTCATATTGACAATCAATTTTCTTAATTATTTGAGTAATTTACCATTCAAAACAAGTTTTTATAACTTCCCGTTGTAAACGTCAATGTTTAAAATTACATTACTCAAAAGTCCCACGACATCCCACTCTCTAACAAGTTTTGTCGCAATCTTGAGATCTTTCTCTATAATTTGGAAGTTTCAAAATTTGTCCAAATTTGCCCCGTTTAATTTAAATAAAATTTCATAAAATTCTGGCCATTTTATAAGAACTGTGTTCGCCATAAAGTATCCGCCATTTTGTTTTTTAAATTTTGAGTAGCAATTCGTAATCAGCAGACTCGAAATACTCTTCATACCAAATTTCATAAAAATCTGACCACTTTATAAAAATTGTGTCCGCCATATTGGATCCGCCATTTTGTTTTTTTATTTTGAGTAAAGATTTGTAATCAGCAACCCCAAAGTGCTATTTGTACGTAATTTCATACAATTTGAATAACGTCTACATATTTTGGCCACCATTTCAGGATTTGGAACCACTGTGCGTCTTCAGGCTCGAAAGGTGGCCTGGTAGCGAGTGGCTCCATTAGGATATATTCAGCTGGTTGCGAGTGGCTAGGTGGCTAGATATTATTATGCGCAAGTGGAGTGCTGGCAACGACCAAGGTCTTACTTGCTACCATCTCTATAACTCGTTGTCCATTGTCATTAGTGTTCTCTTACAAGTTCTGGATGGTAACAAACAGCCTGTTAGTCTCCCGAGACCGACATACTTTTGCGTTCAAATCTCCCAAGATGATTTTTGTATCGTACATTGTTCAACTACTTCGAAGAATCTTCTTTTTCATCGTCCCAGGACTCTTCTGTAGATGCGTGAACGTTTATGAGACTTTTGTTCTCAAATTTGCAACGCATATGAAGGGTGCATAGCCTTTCATTTATTGCTGTAAAGCCGATAATGGTAGGTTTTATCTTTTTGCTGACCATAAAACCTATCCGGACCACACGTAATACACGCCTTACTCAGGTTTTTGCAAGACACCATTCTCTGTCCATCGCATTTCTTGGGGTAATGTCAGTTTTGCAAAACCGCCCATTTAAATTCATTAGAGCAAGTGGCATTTGTTCCACCATTGGCACATTCTGCCAACGTGGGAAAGTAGCACATTTAACATATTTTTTTTCCAACGTTACCACAGCAGCTCTTCTACTGAATTTAAAAACTTCTGCCTTGGTGTCATCACTTCTCCCCCAACACGATATACTACCGGTCTGCAGACCTCGCTTCCCTGTCTTGCATATGACATTCAAAAGAACAACTTGACTGTGGAACAGCCTTCCTTTCCGTACTACTTATACAACGACCTAGAACTCTTAGATGGTTCGTACGGCGTAGAACTCGAAGATAAAGTTGTCGTCTCTATGCTAGAAACCTGCCGTTGACGCACTCCTAAAAATTAAAAAAAATTTTTTTGATTGCTACTCTTGTGGGGGAAACTAAGTAATAAAAACAATTATTTAAGGAATCTTATCACATTTATTGACTTTTTTCATTTTTTCAAAGTTTTTTAGTTTTTTTTGTTTTCTTAGAAAATTTTTTTTTCTTGTTATGTGATTGTCATACAAAACATGTCACATAAATTATAATACAATTTACTCTCCCGCTCTTTGACTTAAGCATTATTAACGTTCCTTAGTTTAATTTACAATAATAAAAAAAAATTATAAAATTATTTTCATACAAAAATATTACAGAAAGATGGAAATACATAAATAAATTGAGGAAAACCATTGATGAAGAAAAGAAAAATCAGTTATGAATATTTGAAACTAAGAAAAATTTGTTGCAATTTTTTTTTCTCTCGAAAATTAATAATATTTATTAAAGTGTTTTTTTTTTGGTTTTGTTAAGTTAAAATTTCTATATTAATTGGGTAGAAAATTTAAAATTTTTTTTCATCAGCATCAAGATCAGAATCTTGATTGGCTGTTTCAGAAACTATTTCTTTTCGGTTTTGTTTTTTCTTTCATTGCTATTGTTAAAATGTTGTGGAATTACATTTTACATTTGTGGAATTACATAATTACATTTTGTTTTAAGACTATTTTATTCTAAACATAACAGTTTTTATTTTATTCCGGCTTTATTTTTTTATTTATGTTTTATTTTTTTATTGTAAATAAAATACACAACAACAAAAATAAATTTTGCACTTGTTTAGTTACTCTTGTATTATTTTTACCTATACATACAAACTGGACAATTTATGTAGTGACTAGTAAGGAAACATAAAAATAAAAACTATTTTCATCTTTTTTTTTTTATTTTATTATTTACTGATGTTTGTTTTTTATATTATTCATTCATTTTTTGTTTAATATTTACAATATTTTATTATCATCTGCGTTTGGTTTGTCTAAGCTTTTTGGGATTTTTTATTCATAAATACTTTTTTCTTCTTCTATAGAGTAAATGTTTTCTTGTTTGTTTATTTATACACGCTATATAAAATAATAGTAATAATAATTTTAATAATAATAATAATAAACATCAACCGCACACATCCTTCGCATCTTGGTTTTTATTGCTATAATTTTAAGCGTTCATGTGGGGGAGAAAAAAGCTCTCTGATATAAGAATGCTTCTCTCGCCCTTTGGCATTTTTGCTTATATTTTTTATTTTTTTTTGTATTTTATTATTTCACATTTTTTTGTTTTTAATAAATTGTTTATTTTTTCTGAAATTGTTAATTTTTAATTTTCTTGAAATTTTGTACCTGCTGAAACTTTGTATATTAATAGTTTGAGCAATTTTAAGTGAAACTTTGAAATATAGTTGTCTTTATTGGGGCAAAAACCTGTGATTTTTAGGACACTGCATCTACAGATATTACCTACTAGCCACTTGATTAATGAACCCCAAGCCTATCACCAGTGTCTTTTTTCCACTGGAGGTTTACACCAACTACACCATCCCTTAAGGATGAAGACCTGCTCATAATGCCCATTGGTCTGTATTGCTGCAAAGTTTGTTTACCTGGAAGTCGTATATGACTTAACCACCAAAACATTATTTGCAGCACTTAAGAGGTGGAGATTTTGTAAAAGCATTTTCACCGATTTTCCCTAATCCGCCCTACTAAATGAACTTAGCCATCTGTTAACCTCCAGTAACACTGAATAGAATGCTATTCCATAAGCTGCACCACATTTAGTCTGGCTACCAGGCAAGCATTTAAAGGGGACATTCCTCATGCAGCGTCTGGGCGCCATGTAGCCAATGAAGGGCATGCCAAAAGAGGGATTTCCCCGTAGGTTCCCTATGTGGACCGCCGTGAGGCAAATATGGGGCATGCCGAAAGAGTGCTTGAGCACCAAACAAAGAAAAATCTGCGATACTGAAGTAAGGTATGCCCTATCAATTTCTCATAAGGGCCCTATGAGGCAAACCTCATTACAAATGAAATGGCGCAATCCAAACATCAGATTCGGAAAGCTTTTGAAAAAGCTCTCAAATAATACCCTTAAGCTTTAGCCTTACTTACACAAAGTTTAATTTTTGTTGTTGCCTTGCTTCATATTTCAGGAATATGTTGGTGGCAATGAAAGTTGCAATTTAGCATACTCAATAGACGTTAGATTGCGGTGGTCAAGTAGCATCGGATGTGTTTTAAACATACGAAGCTTTCGACACTGCCGCAGTTAGTAGAATTCGCATATCCACGCCGAAATTCTCAAATATTTTAGCCTCTTGGTTCCACTCGTGATGGGGCAAGGCGTTAGTTCGGGCCTTATAGAGCAATCCACACGGTGTCCACATGCGGCAGTGTGGCTAGCTTCATATTTCACCCAGTATCTTAGTGGATAGTGGCGATAGCCTCCTCTCTAGAACATTTTTTCTCCAAATATACCTAGGAATCACCCCTTAAAGGATTATCATCTTAGGCTGAAATATCATGTATAATTGAACACCAAGCCAAGATTAATTTGAAAAATCGATTGAAAACTCGCCATTTACAGCATAAAGTGATATAACTTATGTTAAATTAATATAACACATGTTGAAGTTGAGTATAGAGTAATTTTATTGTTAAAAAAAATAAAAATCAAAGTCAGCTGAATGTTTGTAGGTGAAAACATCGTCAGTTCATTCGTCAAAGTGAATATGAAACGTTCAGATGCACTGAAAACGCAGAATGTTTATAACGCTGATTGACGGTCTTCTTACCCCTCTCCCCCTATTCTTGCAGCTGGCGATTATTTTTCGATTGAAATTGATCTTATAAACCTTTCCAAAAATTTTGGTACGGTATGAAATTACTTGAGGCATTATAGGCTAGTGCCAAAGCGGATTTAAATGAGGAAAAACAATTAATAGCAAGGAAGGACCGGCAATGAAATGCCGTTAAAGTCATAACTAAAAGGAAAAAAAATTTAAACTCGAAAAAAAGGGAAATGGTAAAATTGGCATGCTATTTAGGGGTTGAAAGCGATTTTTTGCGATTTGCGGTGAAACATGACCTCCTAGTGGAAAATGTTTAATACAAAAGTTGTAGATAATAAAAAGATCTAAAACTGTTGTATTTAACATATTTTGACATAACCTCAAATTTTCGAATAAAATGGCGGAAAATCGATTTTTCAGTTTTTAATTTTTTTCTCCCGTAAAAATTATTCATTTTACATGAAAATTTGTAAAAGTATACCTTGTGTTGCGTTAAATAAGCATGATTTTTTTTGTTTGCAAAACTGATAGTTTCCCAGAAATTAACATTTTTCGAAAAAAATACCCTTATCTTGCACGGACAACTTTATTGATGTTTTTTCGAATTTTGATATTCAATAAGTGCTCATTTGACCATTGAAATGTCTAGTTTCAAATGGTCTATACATTTTGATACTTTATTTTCATTAATCCGCTAAAAATTAAGAAAAACCGCACACCTAATTTTTCGAATCAGTATACATATTTCTCGTTGTTTTCAATTTTTTTTCAAATTTTTTAATTTTTTCTGTTAAGCCGTGTACACATATAACAAACATTTGACAAACGTTTGCAAAACATTTGACAAACGTTCGACAAACATTTGGATAGTGTTTGTTATGTGTGGACGCTAGTCTTGGAATTTTTGGATTTTTAAAAATGTTTGGATTTAATCCAAATGAAATGGAAAACATCGGATGTTTGTTGAAAAATTTTCAGTACTTTCATGCACTTTTATGCAGATGGGGACAGGATATTCATCACGAGTGAGAAGTAGGATTAAACCACCATAATTGTATTTCAACTCATCGAAATTTGTGGGATAAGTCAAGTAGCGACTATAAAAATAAAATAAAGCGTACTGATTCATTAAAATTAATTGCAAATGACTTATCATTTCCGTAGAGAAGATCAATAGGAGGTTGCGACAAAGAGGCACACCGAAAATCTTCCGGAATGGCTGCGAAAGACATTAAAGCGGATTCAAAGAAAGAAGATGAAGATGGCACTAGTGTTGGGTAAGACACGATTACGTAATGAAATTGTAAAAGGGACTTCTTTTTTCTTCTGAGCCAGTACAATGTCATATTTCATATGAGGCGAGGAGGTATTGTAATGCCAAAATAACAAAAATAAGCAAATTAAAGAAAGTAAGAAAATAAATACCCATGAAGAGCTTGTTTCACGAGTTTGATTCTAATATTCATTTAACTGAGTCAGAGTAAGAGGGTAAGAAACCTATGCTTCCACGTAGTAAGAGAGAAGAAACGCAACACTTGTATTTACAGTCCACCGCCCCTCATTTCAAATTGAATTTTACTGCCCCAAAAGAAGTAAGAAAGAAGAAATCCATGTCTGACGTATTTACAATCACACCTTCTTTTATCTCGATACACGCTCATATACCAGTAGGACATTATTTTTGAACCGGGATATTTCAAAAAATTGAGGCCTCAGTATAATTGACCATCGTTTAGGGGTTAAATCTACTGCCCGTGTAAGTCCAACTTAACCCTAGATGACACTGACAAAAATCTAAACGAAGGGTGACATTCAATAACAGTGGCTTCTGAAGTGAGAGATCGAAGGGAAGGGAAGAAAATCCTGTCGAAATTGTGGCAAATGAAGAATCTATTTTTCCTACGGAACAGACACGGGAAATAACAAACATTTCGGAAAACTTTTTTCTCGCAAAAACTTCACCAAATGTTTGACGAATGTTTGTCAAACATTTGTCAAACATTGCCAAACATTTGTCAACTCGCTAGACAAATGTTTTTTTGCAAATGTTTGTTATGTGTGGACCCGCCTTTAATGAGGGATTAAATTTTAATGACATTTAACGCAACACAAGGTACACTCTTACAAATTTTCATGTAAATTGAATTATTTTTACGGGAGAAAAAAATTAAAAACTGAAAAATCGATTTTACGACATTTTCTTCGAAAATTTGAGGTTATGTCAAAATACGTTAAATACAAAAGTTCTAGATCTTTTTATTATCTACAACTTTTGTATTAAATATTTTCCACTAGGAGGTCATGTTTCACTGCAAATCGCAAAAAGTCGTTTTTAACCCCTAAATAGCTTCCCCATTTTACCATTTCCCCTTTTTTCGAGTTTAAAATTTTTTTTTCGGTTTAGTTATGACCTTAACGACATTTCATTGCTGGTCCCTCCCTGCTATTAATTTTTTTTTCCAAAAAACTATCGGCACTAGCCTATTACTTCTTTTAACAACTTTCACTTACTGTCACCTTTACCTCCACCGTTACTGGAGTAGCTGCCGCTCATATTACTAATGTATTAGGGGTAAACTCTAATTGGTATAATTTTCAGTCGGAAGTCGTGCTATATGTTTTGTGACAGGAGTTTAATACCGACGGTTAATAATTAATTTTGCGATAATAGCAAGCAGTGGTACTTTCTAATATAGGTTTTTAAGTTCAAATTCAATTTTTTAAACACCAAATTAAATTCTTTTCAAACTAAATTCAATTTTATCAAGTTCAAATTCAAATTTTTAAAATGAAATTCAATTTTTTGGAAGTCAATTTAAATTTTGTAAAGTTCAAACTCAATTTATTAAGGCACAAATTCAATTCTTTTAACCCAAAAATCAATTTTTTGAAGTTCAAATTCAATTTTTTCAAACTCAAATCCAATTTTTTAAAGTTTAAATTAAATATATTAAAACTCATGTAATAAACAACGTAATTAAAGAAATTATGAAAAAATAATAAATTCAAAAAGCACTTAATGAAGTGGTTCTCCCGATACAGCTATTGACAAAGGTCATATCGACATAATAATTGTGTTGCAATCTGCAGGGGTAACAGATTCCACAGATTGTTCAATATAATATTTAGCAAATTCAAATTATTCTCTGGATTTGCCAACAAATTACGCGCACACAATTTAGTTTTTGAGAAATTTTTTTCATTTGGGTTTAACATAAGAGATGGTGGAAGAAAAATTATAAAGTATGTCCCGATTCAGCAATTTTATCACGCACCATTTGTGTTTTGTGTATTTTTGCGTTGTCTAAAGTCAACCATGCTATCGTGATGTCAGACTCATATATTAATTTAAGAAAAAGTTGTTCAAGAAAAGATGTAAAAATGTTTGTATTAACTGTTGGGTTTGCAACTACTTCTTTTAAAACCCCGTGTATATTCATGGCGGCAATCAGAGAAACGTTTCGTCCTACTATGTTAAACTTTATATGTTGCCAATTACATGAGTTTATTTAATTTAAACTTTAAAAAATTGAATTTGAGTTTGAAAAAATTCAATTTGAACTTCAAAAAATTGATTTTGTCCTTAAAAAAATTGAATTTGTAGTTTAATAAATTGAGTTTGAACTTTACAAAATTTAATTTGACTTTAAAAAATTGAATTTCATTTTAAAAATTTGAATTTGAACTTAATAAAATCGAATTTGGTTTGAAAAAAATTTAATTTGCTGTTTAAAAAATAGAATTTGAACTTAAAAACCTATATATTCCGAGGCTTTTATAGTGAGCTTCCAAAGGTATGGCAGGGTAGACTCGTATGGTACACGACTGGCTTCAAGAGAGAATCAGGTGTTTATCTCGTCATCTGGGGTAAAAGCTGTAGGTTCAGTATTGCAATATGCTGGGGCACACTAGTTAGTGTTTTTCAAGCATAGGTGAGTGAAATATTTTTATGCACCTCTAAATATTTGAGAATGGCCTACGGTAGCAAAACTGATTTTTATCTTCTCTGACAGCCAAGCAGCAATCAGAGCATAAAGTTCAGTATGACCAAATATCTAAGCCACAGGGAGTTTGCCAGGAAATCTGGGTATTCTCAATCAAGTTGGTCTTACTTGGATCCCATGTAATCAGTACTGCGAAGACAAAGGCAAGACGAACGCACTGGCCAGATATCGACCTGTCTTCTGTTAATCCGTCCGGAACCGCCTTTTGGGATACTCACCAACTTGTTGCAGAAGATCTTAGACGATCGGACTCTGACGAAGCAACCGAATGCGGAATGTTTAAATTTTGATCACATCCAAGCAATTTCATCCTGTACCGCTCGGAGAGTTGTCGAAGAGCAGTAAAAATGATGCCAGAACACTGGTTAGGGTGAGTACCAGATGGTGCGATCTAAATTACCACCTACAGGCGAAGGATAGAAAACTCCAACTGCGTGATTTTATCGAGGAAAAAAACAAGGTTTCATAGTTTACAGTGACATGTTTCGAGCAGTTACTTCCAAGTGGCAAAACACTAGGCAAACTTTTAAGCCTTTTCGAACAGCCTGGTCCACAAATCTGAGGTATAGCGGTTGTAGTATAATAGGCCAAGTAGTGGCTGACATATTTTGGATCTGATATCTCATTCGAAGAAAAAAAATAATATTAAAAAATATGAACAAAGGAAATACAGGGTGTCAGTCACAGCTTGTCCAGCGGTTAATGGTAGATAGTAGACAACAAATGTGTGTGTTTTAAAATATACTAAAACCAGATCAGTGAGTGACACTTATTTTTGAATGGTAAATAGAAAAAAAAACAAGGCAGCTGGATGGAGTCTTGGAGTGTTCCACGAATTTTTTAAGAAACTTTTGAAGATGTTAAAAATGTTCAGAAAAAAGTGGGAAAATTTGTTGAAATACTAAAAAGTCATACCTATGTTGGGGTCTTGGAGTGTTCTAAGAAATCTTTAGGTAACTTTTGGGGATGTTCATAAAGTTCAGAATAAAGGACCTTAACGATCTACTTTTGAGTTACAGTGAAATATGTGGGAACAAATTGCTTTTTTTATATTTTTTTTACAAATAAACCCTTTTAATTCCGTTTTTCTCATCGTACACTATATTTTTCATTAATTAAATGAAAGCCGCATTCCTTATGATAACAAGATACCCTATTCGTGCAAATAGACCGGTTTCATTAACTTTTTATTCTAAATCATTAAACTACATTTTTCCCCAAAAACCAAAATTCAAAACGCTCTATCTCGAAAACGGGCAGAGATATACCGCTCCACAGTGGCGGATCCAGGCGGGGCCATGGGGGCTGTAGTCTGAATCGTTAGTCTTGGTTTGTGCAAATGATGCTCTTCAAGACGTGCTGACTATTCTACAATCGCATCGAGAAAAGGCATCTGATTGCTTTGAAATTTTTTTCGTGAAGACGAAAATGATTGCAGAAGAGAGAGGTTCAAATTACCACTCCCCGCAATTCCTCAAAAGCTCGACATTAAACATCGATATGATCCACCCGCAGAAAATGTGGAAGAGTATTACTTAAGGTCAACTTATATCCCGGTCTTAGACTACATTATTGCAGATTTGAAAGAACGCTTACCAAAAGAAACGTTAAATTCATTTAATCTGGTCATATTCATTCCGAAACGTCTAACTAATAGCAGCGAAGATGTAAAAAAAGCATTATCATTGGCAATCAGGATTTCCTTGAAGTGATAGATGGAAATGGAGCTGAATCCTTTAAAATGGAAAAGGAGTATGAAGCGCGGTTACAAAAGTGGAACCGAGAGAACGAAGAAGGAACATCGTTACCTGAAACGGCCATTGAGACCTTCAGTTATTGCATCAAGCATCCGTATCATATTATAAGCAAAATTAATCAGATATTGCTTACACTTCCGTCAAGTGTTGCGACAGCTGAGCGCTCCTTTTCAACACTACTTCGGATTAAAACTTGGCTAAGGACTTGTATGGGTGAAGCTAGGCTTACGGGTCTAGCCCTGTTAAATATTCACCATGACATTAATGTGAACATCGACAAAATTATCGAACGATTTGCTAAAGCAAGAAGGGTTAACTTTATTATTTTAATAAATAAAAGTATACTCAAAATAAAAGCTTTGGGTTTTTAATTATATTTTTCGAACCACACAACCTCTCCTCAACAGTTTTAAGATCCGCCACTGGATAAGGATGGCCCCCTCCAAAATGAATTTCTAGATCCAACACTGCCTCTCCCTTTTTTGTCTTTTTGTCGATCATTTTTTGCCTACTATCTACCATTCACTGCTTGGCAAGCTGTGATGGGACCGTCAGTATGTAAAAAGATGGACCATAAAAACCTAACAATGCTGTATCAACCGGTTTTGATGCTGAATTTTAGTTCAACAGTTAATTTAAGGATCTTTCGATACTTTATAGTGAGTTAATCCAGTTAAGTACAACGTTTTTTTTGTTTTCTTAAATGGCACTACAGTCTTTGTTCGACTAGGAACTCTTTAAGCCCGTCCTTTCAGTCTCTATGTTTTTCTAGATATCTCCAACACCTTATATGAATTTCTCGTATATCTGCTAGAACCTCATCAATCCCCGTACTTCTTGGTCGAGGTACAACGCTGCTATACTAAAATAGAAAGCCTTTAACAATTACCATAGTTTTTCCATACAGAAATTTGCTGTTAAGTAACTCTAATGAATTATCGATGCCCGCTAGTTATCATGGGAGAAGATCCGAGTTGGAGCAGGCATTTACATTTGTAGGATTCAAGATATTGACATCAGCTGAAAGTGATACAGATCTCGACCATTATATTGCCAAGAAAACTCCTACATGATAAAAATTACAAATTCAAATATTTCAAAATTTTGTTTATTTCTCTACCGTTGCAACAATTCATGTCTCGTAACGATAGAAAAAGTTATTATAAAAGTATCCATCTTTTGAATGGAACCAAATTCTTGAATTTTTAAATGTGTCGGTACATAAATCTCGTGTTTGGCATCTGGAATCTTAAACTGCTCTTCTACCTGGAAGTATTTTATATATTAAAGTCCCTATCTAAAATAAATATAAATAATAATTCCAAAATTTAATTTTAATAACGAATGCTGAAGAATCCTCCATCTTATGCACTTTGCAATAGGTACTACACAACAAAAGTATCCAATCTTCCACTTCACTAAGGATTACGATAAAAATATTGATTGTATAGCAACGACAGTTTCTGAATTTTAATGACAATAAGATTCTTGACAGGAGAGATCATGGAAACTTTGAAAGATTTTACAAGGTGAGACTATTTGTTGACAACTTAAAACTGTTCCTTTCGCAAGAGATTTACTACAAGATGAGGAAACTTTCAACTTAGTTGTCATCAGGATTTGTTTGTAAATTTGAAATTTATTATAGATAGGAAAAATTTTTAGAACTGCACTTGATGGAAAATATTTAAATTTTAGTTGGTATATTTATGGTGTTTATAATTTAAATTAATTTTATGATGATTTGTTGTTCACAATGATGGCTACAATAGAATGAATTAATTAAAAAGGGAATTTAACTAGGCTTCATTTTGAGCTCCAAGTCTAGTAATAATAGACTGTTGTGGGGGATACCGAATCAGGCTACTTTTGTGGGTTCCTTTAGTCGCTCTAAACGGCAGTTATTCAGCAACCGCTGGAACTGCTATCATCCACAGCAGCTGGGCCAATTGTAGAGTGATAATGATAAAGTCGACGTGCCACGGCACACCTCAGCCTCTGCTATGGCAATGGACAAGATCCTAAAGACACTAGAGAATCACAGAATAAAGGGCCTGATCATGGTTGGCGCTTGAAGTGAGAAATGGCGCGGCGACTGTAAAACGGAATCATAGTTCTCGAAAAAACTGACATTTGTCGGGAAAAACGCCTTCAGGTGTATCACAGTTGGCCTTTTTAAGAGACAAAGTTACGTTTTTCGCGACTGATTTTAAATTTTTTTTAATTATAACAAATGTTCAAACATTTTTAAGCGACAACCATAAGGTTTTTATCGAAAATTGTCATGTCGCTGCATTCGCCAACTATGATACGAAAAATGACAACGACAAACGGCGCTGTCATTTTTTCGTCGCGCCAACCATGATAAGGCCCAAAGCCAGATTCCTAGTACCTGCATAATTCCTTAATACACTCCAGTGAAATTATGGAAATGGCTCTTGGAAAGGTTAACGCAGTACTGATGCTTTCCACTAATAGCGCTGGCTATACACAGCAGACATTAGACCATACTTTACGTGCAACAAGTATCTGTTTTACTGCAGTTCTAAATGCTACCTTAAGCCTCCCTATTGCATGTCAGAGTAAGAAAAGATGCTCTCTTCTTCCGCGTATTGCGACTGAAGAGGAAATGCCATTCAAGACAGGAAATGCGGAATGGTCAAACCATTCATTAAAGAGTTGAAAAGTCAGAATCATTCTGACTTTTCTTTGGTCATCATTCCCAATGACACAAGCTATCGCTTCTGTATTATATCTTCTGAAATATCAAAACTCTTTCAGTGCAGTCCAGTCTCTAAAACTACTCGATTACCTGTTATTAACACCCTTCAAGTGAATGCAAATCTGACGTTAGGATCTTTGCAGGCTACTCACAAAGCCTTAATGTGACCGGAAAATGGCACTGGATTGGATCACACATATTAGGGCCGTATACATCAACGAAGTTAACCCTTAATTGTAATTTTATCAAACATACAAACCTAGTTCACCCCGTTGAAAGCCAAGATTTGGCGTAATTTAATTATTTTACATAACAATGGCGCGGCTTGAGATGTGAAGAGATGGTTTCGAACTTGGCTCTGAAAGCTCTTATTTTCCATATCGACAAGCGTTAGCAACATTGGAGTGAGCTCTACTCTGAGATTGAGCTTTACATAGAAAGAGAAGTAAGAATCCGCGAGACCGTTGGAAAAAGTAGCGATACAAATTCTCAGTGATTTTCGAAAATATTAAAAAATAATTACCAAACCTCAAAATTCTCATGTTTTACAGGAGTTCGTGATTAAGCATTTTAAACCTATCACCGATTCCGGGTAAGGGTAATCCTTGATTCTCGGTTTTTTTTCCAATATCTTCGGTTTTTTTTCCAATAAATCTTCTTTCCTTTACCATTGATTTGTGATTCTGTGATCTGTAGTTAATACCCGAAGTATTTGGATTAGAGAGAAATAACTCAAATATTTATATTAACTTATAAACATTGCTTAAATTCCTTTAGTTTAAATATACTTATTGGGTGCGACAGCGAGGGAGACCCAACCTCCGCTGGAAGGATGGCGTAGACCAGGACGCTCAGAGCATAGGAATGCCAAACTGGATGACATCGGCTCAGAATCGGGACCGGTGGAGAGAACAGTTGCGAGAGGCCAGGACCGGATCCCGGTTGTAAAACCGTTAAAGAACAAGAAATATAAAAAGATACAGCGATATTGAGGTGACAAGCATATAAAGGTGAATCGAAAACTGTGGTGTTTTGGACGAGGCCTCACTGTCGGACCATCCGCACATCAGATTCCACATTGTTGGCCTCCCACATATCTGCACAAAGAAAACCAAGTGACCTAAGTTTCAGGAGCTTGTGCCCTCGAAATCAGACCACCTCGCCACCTCTACCAGCTCAGTATGTGAGCTGGATACGACAACCACGCAAATCATTGGGGTGCTGTTCTCGTCTTACCATGATAGCTACACTATCTTTTCCTCCCAGTCGTCGCGTAAAGTCCATGCATAGGAAAGTTGGGAGATTGTTCAATAGGGAAAAACATAGGCAGTGTTTTTTCAACCTTATAAATCCCCGGGAGGAGATGGCATTTTTCCGGCACTACTTCAGAAGTTCCTCGATCTGATTCTCGACAGCCTGGTCTGTCTCTTTAGAGCCTGCTTCAATTCGGGATACATTCCAACCATCTGGAGGAAATTCGTCGTTATAATCCCTAACCAGCCTGGTTAACAACAAGCCAGGCCTCTGGAGCTGGCTTAATCGTATAGACCTATCAGTTTAACCTTTATTTTCAAAACGCTGGAAGGACTGCTGTATCTTCACATCAGATTCAAGATGGACCTCTCTCTCTACATAGCTCTCAGTTCGCTTACTCAAAAGGTCAATCAGCAGAAGTTGCTTTACTCCACCTGGTCAGCAAAATCGAGAAAGCCTTCCTCTCTAAAGAAACTGCCTTATGTGCGTTCCTTGACATCGAGGGTGCTTTCGATAACACTACGATTCTATTTCTAGACCACTTATTACGTTTACATGATTTACTTGAGTTCTTGTCTTGAAATTTACTTGAAACTCAAGTTGCGTTGTCGGTTCACTTACTTGACTTCAAAATGTCTTGAAATTTTCTTGAGCTGACATTTGAAATTTCCTATTATAACAGAAACTAGCTCCTTATTATAGCATAAATAACTTTAAAAAGATTGTATCAAAAGTATACATTCACTACAGTTTTTATCTTCTTCTTGTTCCAAGAAAAAAACCACATGCAAAATTTCAAGTATTCAAGTAGCGTTTACATGAGCTTTTTCAAGTCAATCAAACAAATTTTTGTGATTTACTTGACTCAAGTATACTTGAAGTCAGTACGAGTTTACATGCATATTTTGTTACTTGAAAACTACTTCAAGTATACTTCAAGTAGACATGTAAACGTAGTAACTGTTTCGCTGAAGCCTGGGTCTGTAGGGCGTGAGATTTCTTCTACCCTGGGGAGTAAGTGGAGAAAAATCGAAGAACAAAAGGAAAAAAAGCGATTGAATGGCGAGTGAGGAGCAAAAACCAAATTCAACGCTCTGAGCTTTCAGTATGAGCTTATTCAGCGTAACAAAGTTCTCAGTCTGTAGCTTAATCGCGTGAATCGAAAAAGTGCAAACCGATGTGACTGGGAATTTTTTTTGTTATGGGCGCAGGCAAACGATGCACACTTGCAGAATCCGGGCCCTGAGTACCGCCGCCACTAGTGTCAGGTCTCAGGGCTATCAAGGGATGTCTTCAAGGTAGAATTCTGTCGCTGGTTGTGGATATGAACTTTTGAAATAACTATACGAATCTGGGGTGGGATTACAGAAGTTGTTTCAACTCATTTGTTACGAGTTTTAAATGGAAAAATTCAATGAAAAACTCGAAACAGATGACTTGAAACAACTTCTGTAATGCCACCCCAGGTTTCGATGTATAATCGGATCTGCAGATCCGTCCTGGTGCTTTTTTGCAACCCTTATAAATTGGACCTACATAGGTCCTATTTGTATCCAGGGTACGACAGTTGAATACTCAAATTAAGTCAAATATCTGGGAGAAATGCTAGACAAGAGACTGAACTGGAATGTTCAACTGGACTACGACATCAGTAAAGCTAATAGGAATAAACCACAAATGATGTACTGGATGTACAACGATAGTTCAACCTGTTGTCACTCATGCCGCTAAAATATGATGGTCCAAGACAGCGATCCTCGAGTGCAGCAGACTGCAATGGCTTGCTGGACTTTCCCACATTTGTTAAGGAGGCATTTATTGAATATACCGTCAAAGGACATATGGATACCTTGTACTGTATTCCAAACATTTCAATTTGCCGCGTATCCGATGTTTGGTGAACTGCGGTTTCAAAGGGGTATTTTTGGCGATTATTCGGGATAACTTTGAGTGGGAGGAACTTATCTTTCTGGGGGGAGTTCAAGAAATGTCCACTATTTTACTGAGATAGATAGAACATGCCACAGGACTGGTGTCGCAAGACCCAACTCCAAGGTCTCAATTGCAACGAGCAGCCCTGTGTTTTCCAGACTGAAATACATATCATGAAAAATAGGATCTCGCTCTGAGGTCCCGGACACTGGAAAGCTCGCGAGGAGGAGGTCGGAGACGTTAGTCCAGGTCTCAGAACCCTTCGGTGGCATCTTATAGTCCAGCTTCAAGTCCCTGATAGAGGACTGGGTTGAGGAACTAAACCTAGCCTATTGGGGATATCTGACTGGCCATGTAGGGCTGCGGCACCTCCACAACCTAGAACAGTATCAGGAGACAGACTCTGCATGGAAAGCAGTGCGACTTTCACACATGTTTTCTGTGAATGTCCTGATCTGATCTGGCTTAGAATAAGAATGTTTATCAGACAGCTTCTAAACTCAGCTCAAGTCCGGTTTTCATCAACGAAAGACCTTCTTGTTTTCATCCGAAGGGCTGACAGTCTTCTCCGTTAGCCTTTTCACTATATGGGTTGCCCCATACTCTTATAATAATAAACAACATACAAATGTTTTTTCTACGGTGGTTTCAAAATTGTCAATATATCCAGGGTTGATTACTTTAAAAAATATTTCCGGTACAAAATTTCAACAAAATCGCTTCTTGACCAAAATTAAAATATAAACGTAATTATTTCTTTTGTAGCATTCTACTTATAAGGGATATTTTTACACAGGTCCTCTTTGCAATTGAAGCGCATTTTTAAAAGGTATGTATTTTTTTAATTAATGCTTTTATTTTCATGTTTTTTTTTGGTTTTTCTTACTCATTTTTATTGCTTAAGTTGATTAAGATAGCATCACCTAATTATTTTTTATACCTTAGCAATTTATTTTACAGCGATTCATTTATCAATATATTTATTTCGATATTTATTAAAAATTTATTTTGTGTTTTTTTGTTGTTGTTGTTTGTTTTATGTTTTACTTTTATCATAACTTAAGCTTAAAACTAAATGTTTATTTACAAGGATTAGCAATACAACGATTTTTATTGACAGCTCATTCATTCGGTCCATAGCGTTTGTTTTTCTTGTTTTCTTTATTAATTCATTTTTTTTTATTTATTTTTTTTTTTACTTTTAAATTGAGTTTTATACTTGATTATTAACTTTACTTTCTCTTTTCCATATTTAAAAATTTATTAGAATTGTAACATAAAGTTACCGCTGCGAGTACTTATGGCAAATGTTTATAATTTATATTATCTTTTGTTTTTTTGGAGTTTTAATTATTATTTTTTTGTTCTGTTTATTTTTGTGTGTATGTGTTAGAAGAATAGTTGAAAAGCCGTCAAATGATTTTCACCAAAAACACATCGACAGTACGTAGTTTTACCGCTTTAATAATTTTTTTTAATTCAATTAGAAAAAAAATTAAAATATTGTCATTCAAAGCTAAAATGTCAGTCTTTTGGTTGATGAAACAAAGCCTGCAAAAAAAAATAAATAAAATAAAATACAAAATTTTTTAGGAGAACTATACTACAAAAAAAAATAAGATTCAATAAAATTTTATTCTTTCAATAAAATGATATGAAAAAATACTTGGAAGTTGGTGAAAAAAAAACAAAATTTTATGTTTACACTCGGCACACAAGAAAGGACTTACCTAGAGGTCACACATTTTTATCCTGACTTGTAACGTCGTTTATGTGTTTGTCCTTCTTCTCTTTTGCGATACAATTCTGCGGAGCAAAAAAAAATATATTGAGAATAAAAAGAAGAAAATTTAATCAAATTTAAATGTTACAATGTGAAGAAAAAAAGGAAAAGTTCAATTTGACTTTTAGTAATAACAATTTTAAGTATGTATGTATGTGAAGAAATCCTTAACTCATGCTTATAAGGACTTTGAATTTTTATATTATCGATAAGGTTAATCTCTCGCCCCTTAATAAGCATATTGTAATAAAAAAAGGATTTTGAAAGCAAGAATCGATAAACCACTTATAATAAAAAAAAGACGTCAGGGATTATGTTTTTTTTCGTATTAAAAGGATTTATCAATAACACCTTCCACAGGTCCTTTGGGGTGCTTAATAAAGCCTTAGATTTTGAAATTTTAAAGGCAATATTATCAAAAGTCAGAGTAATTTAAATGTGTAAAAAAGGGCAGCAATAACAACAAAATAGTGTCTTCACTTCCATGTTAATTGGTTGTCTACGCGCTTCTAGCATATCTGAAATTTCCTGGCATTACATGTGAAGTCATCATCATAAATAGCTCCACAGCCTGTTATTGGCCTTGGCTTCCTGCAACATCCTCCTCCAGAACTGTCTGTCCCTGGCTTGGGGTCTCCAATTTCTTATACCTAGGGTTCGTAGATCCTCCTCTACGCTATCTGTATATCTCTTTTTTGGACGTCCTGTGCCTCTGTGTCCGTCTGGTCTCTTGTTCATAATAATTTTTGTTATGCTGTCATCACTGCTACGTTCAACATGCCCTGCCCATCGAATTCTGCTAATTTTTATAGTTTTTATGATGTTCGGATCTTTATACAACTGATACAATTCGTGATTGTATCTTCTCCTCCAAACACCATTTTCGTTTACTCCTCCATATATTGTGCGCAGGATTTTTCTTTCAAAGCACCCCAGGAGGTGTTCTTCATTACTTCTTAGTGTCCAGGTTTCGGATCCATACAGTAGTATTGGCCTTATAAGGGTTCTGTATAGTTTAACTTTAGTCCTCCTTGATATGTTCCTTGTTAAGAAGTGTTTACGTAGCCCAAAATAGCATCTATTTCCCAGCGCCAATCTCCTTATGACTTCTGTCGTCGTGTCGTTATCTTTTGAGATTAGCGTCCCTAAGTATATAAATTCTTTTACACTTTCGATGTTATATGTATCAATGGTCATATTCTGGCGATCATTCCGTCTTTTAGAGATGCACATATATTTCGTTTTCTCTTCATTAATTGCTAGTCCGAATTTCTTTGCTGCTCTTTCTAGCAATATGAAGGCTTCTTTCATTGCTATGCTGGATCTGGCTAGTATTACGATGTCGTCAGCGTATGCCAACAGTTGTACCGACTTGTTGAAAATACTGCCCGCGGTGTTAATTCCTGCGTCTCTTATCACTTTTTCCATAGCTACGTTAAATAGTAAGCACGACAGGGCATCTCCTTGTCTTAGTCCTACTGTGGCGTTGAATGGTTCTGACAGCTCTCCTTCAATTCTTATTCTGCATATAACCTCTTTCATTGTCATTTTGGTCAAATCTACGAGGTGTTTGGGAAATCTTAAATACTCCATAGCTTTATATAATTCTTCACGTTTTATTTTATCATACGCGTTTCTGAAGTCTATGAATAGCGAATGTATGGTAATATTAAATTCATTTGCCTTTTCCAGGACCTGCCTAAGGGTGAAAATATGGTCTGTGGTGGATCTTCCGGGGCGGAAACCGCTTTGATAGTTTCCCAGAGCTGCTTCTGCGTAAGGCTGCAGTTTAACGTATAAAATATTTGATAATACTTTATATGCTACGTTCAATAGCGTGATACCTCTATAATTACGGCAGTTTAGCTGATCTCCTTTTTTGTGTATAGGGCACACAATGCCCTCGCTCCATTCCGATGGTATTCGTTTCTGGGTCCATATTAGTGTTACGATTTCATGCAGGCTTAATATTACGTTTTCACCTCCTTGTTTCAATAGCTCTGCTACGATGTTATCTTTGCCCGGAGATTTGTTGTTTTTTAGCTTTTTCACTGCGTCTTGTACGTCTTCTAATGTAGGCATGTCTCCCGCTAGTTCTTCTGCTAGTTCCATGTTTTCTGTAAGGGGTTGCTCCTCATCTCGAGCTAGCAGTTCTTGAAAGTGTTCACGCCATCTAATTAGAACTGATTCTTTGGTACTTAAGATCTCTCCATCCTTATTTTTGCACATGGTTATTCTGGGCTTGAAACCGACTCGTTGCTCCTTTACTTTTTTATATAGTTTCCTGACATCGTTTCGGTTGTTCGCTTCTTCTATTTTCAACATTTCGTTTTCCCAGTACTCCTTTTTCTTCGCTTTGTGCACTCTTTTCTCCTGTCTCCTTTTTTCTTTGTATGTCTCAACTGCATTTCTCGTTCTGTGTTTCTGTATCATTACTTGATATGCTATATTCTTTTCCTGTGTTACACGGGTACACTCATTGTCGAACCATTCATTTCTGCTTTCACGGGGTTCGTATCCTAGAGTATTTGATGCTGATTCTTTGATTAGGGTCTTCAAGTTATTCCATTTAACTTCTATGTCTTCGGCGTTGTGATTATTTGCATTTATCACTCTTCTATTTATTTCTTCCACATATTCTTCTTGTTTTGCTTCTTCTTTTAATAATTTCACGTTAAATTTTCTTTCCCTGCGGTTTCTTCATGTGAAGTATACACACCAAAATACACACCTAATCATAATAAATAGAGATGCGCCGAATGTTCGGCCGAATATTCGTATTCGGTGTATTCGGCGTATTTTTTTATGTTCGTATTCGGCCGAATATTCGGTTAGTTTGCCGAATAATTACCGAATATTGTAAAAGTATTATTTTAAGATTTACATATGTTAAAGAAGCTCGATTCTCGGACCGTGCATAGGTAGTATTTGTAAATGAAACAAACGCTACATTGTGTAACCATTATTTACTTAAAAAATCCAAAATTAAAAAAAATTACCGACTCATTTACAGGCCCCTATTCCCATAGTCACGTCACCTATCGAAAAATGTGACAAGCCACGTGACCTTCACAAACCATGTGACCTTCGTATTCTCATAAGCACCTCAGTGACAATTGTCCCAAAAGTGAGAGTGTGGCATTCCCGAAATCATTTATAGTTGCATTTCTCATGGATAATATGTCACTTATTGTCACGGAAAATATTTAAGTGACGCAACTATTTTTTTTAAAATAAAAAGAGACGAAAGGTAGGAAAACATTTTTTTAAACGTTAGGTGATTTAAAATTATTCTTAGAGCGGCTACACGCGGCTATGCGCGACAGATCCAACATAAAGAATTTCATATAAGCATCGTCCACTGCGAATCAGAAAGGGTTTTCTCCAAAGCCTGCTATATTTACAAGTTATTTTTTTGAATATACGTATGCGGTTGTATGAAGTCCCAACGAATTTAAGTGAAATGTCAAAATCCCATTTAGTCGAGTCAAATTAGTCGAAAAAAGAGGATGAATTTGCATTTTAAGAAGTACGGAATTTTTTTTTTGGGATTTGTTCGGGTACATCTGACAATGATAAAACCAAGTTTGTGGGGTCGCAGTGGCTTGAGAAAAGCCGCCATCTTGAAAAAGAGGGAGAGCTTGTTTATATTAAATATCTCGTTTGCATGCAAAGATAGCTGATAATGAATGGCAAAGTTGTGGAGAATAAAATTATCTAAAAAATTAGCCCTCAACGAGCTCTGTAAGTTGATTTGGCTCAAAGCAGTGTTGGGCAAAATTTAATTGTTGGACAATTAAAAATTAACAATTAATTAATTGTTAATCACATCTATTGCAATTAACAATTAATTAATTGTAATTGTGAAAACTCGCAATTAACAATTAATTAATTGTTAGTCGTGAGTTTCCACAATTAACAATTAATCAATTGTCAATCTTTTTAATGGATTTGATTAAAAACTAACAATTAAAACTTATTATTGTATGAAAAGCATAGTGTCGCACCAGTGATCGCAGAGCTTCGAAATTTTGCACGAAGGTCCGTGGGGGTCTCCCATGATGCACCTCGAAGCCCGATTTTCGAAATTCAAAATGGCCACAAAATGACCGAAGTTCAAAATGGCCACCCAAATTTGCCAATTGTGTACCGATTTCCATGAAAATCGGTATCTGGGGGTTTTTAAGGTAGCAAATAACGAATTTATGATCAGAACTTATAAATTCAAAATGGCCGCGCCAATATGGCCGACGAATTTGCCAATTGTCTTCCGATTCCAATGAAAATCGGTATTTGGGGTTTTTTAAGATAGCAAATAACGAATTTATGATCAGGACATAAATTCAAAATGGCCGCGCCAATATGGCCGACGAATTTGCCAATTGTGTTCCGATCCCAATGAAAATCGGTATCTGGGGTTTTCTAAGGTAACAAATAACGAATTTATGATCAGGACTTATGAATTCTAAATGGCCGCGCCAATATGGCCGACTAATTTGCCAATTGTCTTCCGATTCCAATGAAAATCGGTATCTGGGGTCTTTTAAGATAGCAAATAACGAATTTATGATCAAAACTTATAAATTCAAAATGGCCGCGCCAATATGGGGGACGAATTTGGCCAATTGTGTTCCGGAACAGCCTTATTTATCAAATTTGTTAACGTATGGCCAAGGGCAATTTGTTGGTCTCGATATTATTAAACGGTGTTTCTCCCTACTTCAACTGTATGTAGGTTGTCCAAAAGTTGGAAAATCTGAAAATCTTCACATCCCAGCTCCAAATGGAAGAACATTGAACATAGTATCCTGAAGCTGCAATCGGGTCAGAATTTATCAACAAGGTTTTTGGGAAAGATTCTCCAATACGGGAAGGGCCTGGCATCTGGGTAAACAAATAAAACCTGGGTCAATGACATTGCAGAAGAGAACCATGGGCAATATCCATCTGCAGTCACACTCCTCCGTACGTGACTCCAAACGTATAATGTCAATCACCGCCAAAAGCCCATTTTCATATCTTGAATTAGTATAATCCTTTATTTTTTTTTCTTTCAGAATGTAATAATATTTTTTGGATTATTTAATGTTTAATTTATTGTATGGACTGCCTCCCCTCCCCAAAACAAAGATTACAGCATGAATAAGAGTGTGGATCTGACATATTTTCGTGAGATTATACTATGTAGCTAACAATTGTTTACAAAACCGCCATTTTGAATTTTCAAATTTTAACCACAAATTCGTCATTTGGAACCCTTTAAGCCCCCAGATACTGATTTTCAGTACAATCGGAACACAATTACAAAAATTAGTCCGCCATTTTGAATTTTCAAATTTTAACCACAAATTCGTCATTTGGAACCCTTAAAGATCCCAGAAGCTGATTTTCAGTACAGTCGGAACACAATTGCCAAAGTTAGTCCGCCAGTTTGAATTTTCAAATTTTAACCACAAATTTGTCATTTGGAACCCTTAAAGCTCCCAGATACTGGTTTTCAGTACAATCGGAACACAATTACAAAAATTAGTCCGCCATTTTGAATTTTCAAATTTTAACCACAAATTCGTCATTTGGAACCCTTAAATCAAGTTCACATAAAATTGAAGAGGATTAATTGTTAGTTTTAATTGTCTTTAATTAATTGACTAAAAAATTAATTGCGATTAATTTAATTGCAGTTAAAATTAATTGCAATTGATTTAGTTGCTATATACAATTAACACGGATTAATCCAAATAAATTAATTGTGGGGTGCAATTAATATTTCAATTGCAATTAATTTTAACTGCAATTAAATTAATCGCAATTAATTTTTTAGTCAATTAATTAATTGATTGAAAATTTAATTGATTAATGCCCAACACTGGCTCAAAGTAATGGCCGGTCAAAGTTCAACCATGATCGTGTGGTGAGGGTTGAATGCAGTTTTTTGAAATTAACTCGCCAAATGTTAATTTTTTTGAGTTAATGCCCAGTAACAAATTTAAAGTCCTAGTAATTACCTTTAGAATGAGCCCTTAACCGTCGTTATCGCTTATGTAGTTTGCGAGCAATCCAACGACAAAGTTCGCACTGGACGTGCCTGAAATAACTGATAACGCCATTTTTTTGATGTGAAACATCTTTGCGCACGTTGAGAGTAATTTTTCAAGGTTGCAACGCTTGGCTTAATGCAATTGTTGTTGTGATTTGCAACGATTCTAAAACAATAACAAACCAAGAATCCTAGAATGGACGAGTTGGTTGAGTGTATGATATTCGACGTTGATTCCGAAAAGGTCGCAGGCTCAATTCTCGATCTCGGCACTCGGATTTTTATTTAATTTATATTTCAAAGTTTTTATTTAAAATTATTTCCAAAAAGGTAAAATAAAGCAAGGAGTGCATAAGAGTTTAAAAGTACGTAAAAGGACCCTTACTATTAATTGTAAATTGCACAACTACAGTAAATTTCTTAGCTACTATAATTAATAAAAAATTTAGATGGAGCATTCGGATTTCTTAGAATTCTGCCTGTCTGAAATTTCAACCGATTAATGAAAAAGATTATGTAGCTTAATTTACTTGATTTCCTATAAAAAATTTTAATGGGTGGACTTAAATTACTTTTCATCTAAAAATTTGAGTTATGGAATTATCCACTCATATATCTCTATTTCGTAGCACAATAATGCACAAATGTCAATCTATTGTTTTGATTGTAAGCATATAGCGGCAGCTAAAAATTAAAACATTTTAGTTATCACAACTAATTTTCATTCGTTGCTATAATGTAGGTGCTATAAAAATGGTGCTATATTCATGTTGGTCCTATAAAAATATTTTATATGAAATTGTTATTTCAAATATATAAACAAATCCGATGCTATTTAAATTGTAAGCCATAATAATTTCTTGAAATTCCCTGCAAATATTGCAATTTCAACACAAATATTCCCTACACAGAAAAAAAAATTGAAAAATTACTAAATTTTTTAGGAAAATACGGCATATTAACTAAATGGATGAATGGATGGATGGTGTTGTAGGGACATCGTCCTACTACTTCCCGTTACTTAGCCGAGGGACTGGTGATAAAAACACAGTCGGCCGAGGCTAAGTGAAAAATAAAAATTACAATAATGTTGCTTCCCATTTTGACAGTTAGATTTTGGAATTTAAAAAAAGGTGTAAAAGTTTAAAGTTAAATAAAAAGATTTCAAAACAATAAAAACAAAGCTTAATAAATAAAAGTGAATTATTAAAGCTAGTTAAATAGTTATCAAGATAGTTTAAAAAAGCAAATGTTATCTGGTTGTGTTTAATATATAAAATCATAAAAATATATAGTGCTAGTAACATTATTATAAACCAACACTGAACCACGATAAGTGTTTTCTTAAATAATTGAAAATATGTTCTTAAATCCTTTGAAATTTGTATGCAATGTATTTGTCTTTCTTAAATTCAAAATTTTGAAAGAGTTAAGAATTTTTGACTTTTGGACAAGGGTAATATAATTTCGAAGGCGATTCCAATGATACCAAACAAGCGCCACCCAAAATTAAAATTGTTAGTGGAATGTTTAACCCTTGTTCTGAAACTTTCAAATTTTAATAAAAAAAGCGCAGCCGTCAGGCTTCGAACCCACGACACGACTCAAGCCATGGCGCCGATCCTACATTTTAACCATTCGACTACCAAAGCTCACGTAGAGGAAGTAACGAGATCGATAATTATAGTCTTCTGGCTAGATTTATAGGCCTCATGTAAGCGATAGACTAAATATGTAATATATTTGTATGAATAAATTAAAATTTTGAAAAGACAGTTTTGAACTGAAATCTTTTTGTTGTATTATCAAATGTTTGTATTTTGTAGTATAATAATAATACGCAACTAATGTAAGAACTTCGCTGGAATTAATTTCTGCTGAATTTTCTTACATTGTATGCTAGCGATGTAAGAAAATTCCAGCGAAGTTCAGAATAGGCTTGAATATCGTGAATAATAAAAAGTCTTTAGAGCAATTATTTCAAATATGTACAATAATAGTATATTCTGTAACAAGTTTGGAATGATGCATATTCCGCCCAAGTGGAAGTTTGGCACCCGACCCGAAGGCGAGGGTGGCGGTCCACGAGTGCGGAATATGCCATTCAAAACGTGTTGCAGACTATACTTTTTCTACGCCTCTAATTAGTTTTTATTAATATTTTGTAAAGAAAAACGTACCTTATGTAAAGCTAATGTCAAAAATATAATGTGTAAGGCACAGCAAAACGCTAAATAACATATTAGTAGGGAGTGTTCATAACCATTTTGTAATTTAATAATTTGTTAATAGATGGCCGCCGCAAAATTTATTAAAAAAATGCTATTATTTTCTGGTATTTAATAATTGAATAGTTTATTTAAAGCAAAAATTTTAAAGCAGAACATCTTTGATTGTTTATTATTGAAACAATCCTTTTCTTTCTTCAATTAATAAATCTTTTTTTTTCTTTAATTAATAAATCATTTTCTTGGATTACGACGAACAGATGTCGCCAATAGTAGTCATTCCATAACAAGTGATGGAATGAATATTCCACACGGGTTGTGGAATGCTGCTAATTCCTTAACTAATAGTAATATCATAATGCCTGTATTCTAACAGAAGCGTAGAAAAAATTTCTTCAATAAGATGTCGCGAATTTTATGGTAAAATAGGGGAAAATCTGTTGGTCCGGCAGCACTGGATGTCAGCAGTAAACATTCGTTACCATGTATTGACAGTGTGTGCTTACTTTGTTATGTGTTGTGCAGTGAGATATTTTTCAATTTTGTAAACGCAAAATGTCTGTGGGATAAAAGAGCTCCAGAGCTGCTTTTCCACTTTGCGTTTGGGATGTAAAATGGCCTTTATTCTTACTAATTATTCAATTTAAAGAAATATAAAGATCGCCAAAGATGTTTCACATCTTTCACGTGCACTGGGTACTCGCGCTAGTTTTTTAATATTTCGTTAACGGTTGCTCATATGAAAAAGTAGTAATGACAAGAATACGGGCAATGAAAATATGATTCCAACGAGGTATTGGCCGAAACTCCATGTCGTTTTATGTCCGCGATACAGCGGGTCAATGGTCAACCGAGAGGTTTACGAATTTTCATTTAATAATTTGACTGGACTAATTAAAAACAAGGGAAACAAGTTTTTCGTGCCGCGCAAAGTGCTGTTTAGAGTGAGTTTTTATTAAAAATAATAGTTATTTTATCAAAATAAAAAAAGGGAAAAAGTGCCCAAGAAGTTGTTGAAGTTTTTTGATTTGATTATTTTTACTTGAATATTTTTTGTTTTTATTATAATTTTGTTGAATATATGTTTTAGTTTGTACTGTTGTTGCGTCTCGACTTGTAACACGAATATGCTTGTTTTAAAAGAAATTTTCCTTACCGCAGAGTCACACTGAGACGTTTCGCAGGGGGAATAGTCTGCCTGAAGTTAGAATCCCTGATGATAATTAGCGCTATGGCATCCAAAATATATTGGAATGTGTTGGAGCACATACGATAATAATCGAAAAATTTAAGGGGACTCCCTCTACTTCGCTGCCTAGATGATGGAATTCCCCCAAACACATCCTCTTTTTCAACACGTTCGTCTTTTTTTATTAATCCTACGTCTCATCAACGTAGAATTTTCCGAAAAATACATATCCTCTTCTTCCATCACAATATTATTACTTCAAAGTTCACTTCAAACTGAACAGCACGAAAGCTTGCAGTGGACGACCCCTGTCGCGTGTAGCCGTGTATCTCAGAGCCGCTTGTAGCCACCTGTATCCGCTCATGTAGCCGATGCACGTAGCAGCTCGAATACGCTTCCAGTGGACCAGCCTTAGATGGTGCGCTCCATGTGCCCCACGAACGTTTGTGATGAAACTAGAAGTGGGGAATATGCAGGTACCACTTTCTCTTTATCCACAAAGTTCTTGAGGCACATGCGCTGAAGCGCACCGTCTAAACCGGCTCTTATATTCTCGAGTTAAAATAACAAGGAGGAGACAATTTGATTGTCATGTTGCCTTTATGGAGAAAAACCAGGAGATATCGAAGGGCGTAAAATATAGCCAAAGTAAAGCAGAGTTTACTAGAAAATGGACGGAATGTTCACTGATGCTGTATGGTTTAGGTCCACCATCTCTTCAGACGTCAAAGGAAATTTTATTACCAAGCGACAAAGTTCTCCCTCAAAAATATTCAAGAAGAAATACAAACATTGCCTTGTTCCTGAAATATAATCTAACTCTGAAGAGAAATAAATCTATTAAATTGTTAAGAAAAAATTAAATGTTCGGTTACGTGAAGCCGGTCAGCTCCAAAGGATTTGGTTTTCTTACTAGAAGCCTTAAATTCCTCTTCCGTCATTGCTATCAAACTAAATTTCCACAGAGCTCAAAAATGAACCGAATTATTCGGCCGAATGTTCGGTTCGGTACATTTTTGACCGAATATTCGGCCGAATATTCGTATTCGGTTGAACCCATATTCGGCGCATCTCTAATAATAAACCTTTACATTACTCGTTCTTTTACAATTTTGCAAACTAGCATGAGAAAAATGTTCTTGAAAATACTAAGCGAGTGACTTTACATTTCTCCCATTTGTAGCCAATTGCACATATTTGCTGTAACTTCTGCTATGGAGATATTGCTACGGTGAAAGTGGGCACAAACGGAAGCGAAGAGCTATACATCAGCTCGGCGTATTTGCCTCATGATGAATCTGGTCCGACAACTAAGCTTTAACAGCTAGGCCAAACCGCAAGACGCAGCTTGCTTGTATGTTGTAGTTGTAAATAATTACCGATTCAGTAACCATCAATGCTCTTGGGAAAGCAACGAACCGATTTACTAGGGCCTTGTCCAATTCGTGTCCAAATGTGCGGCACTAGCCAGGACCAGCGACAGTTCATTTAGCAGCCACGTACTGAACGAGCTTGAGGCTCTAGCAACTGAACATTCAACGAAATTGATACCGCCTAGTCTTCATTAGAATGAGTTGTATGAAACGGCGCTTATGTCCTAATTCATGTCGTTCACTTTATGGTGCAATATCTAGTAGTAAGCATGGTTTGAATAATAGAGGAGAATAGGAAAGGTTAGCGGGGGTCTGGAGGGTGTTCAAGGTAATGTCGATGAACCTTACGTTTGAACTCTAAGATGTTGTACGAGTTCGGAAATACTGACTGTGGGAGATTATTCCACAGTCGAGTTGTTCTATTCATAAACGAACTTCTAGATCGCATTGTACCCGAAGGGGGGGGGGGGTGTTGTAGGGTATAGGGGTGAGTCGAGCTGCTTCTGCTTACTCTTTTGCTCTTACCAAGGGTAGCTAAATTATCGACACGCACACAGATATCTCCGTATAAAGACAAGAAAAGTTACTCGCGATAAAAGAATACCAGTTTAGACCTGATTAACTGGTAAAACCGGTTCTGCTGCTGCTGAAGGAATAATAGTGTAGAAAACCTCGAATTAGAGACTAGAAAAGCTGCTGTGGCACCGTCGGCTATCGCGAAGAACTGGTTTACCCATTACACCGACATTCGTATGCCTTGCGAGGCTCAAACTCGTCGCTCGTCGTTGAGGGGGGCTTCTTGGTCCAAGGGTAGGTAGGGAGCGACAGTCACATTAGTAGAGTAAAATGCGACAGCGATAGAGTTGGTAAGAATTGAAACGCCAATGAGAGGGGCTATCTAACAGAGGGCGGTTGTCATGGTCAATAAGTATACAGTTTGCCAGACAAATAACCCCCAACGCAGGCTAGTGACCTCAATTTTCTGACTCAACATTTATATCGCTATCGTCTGTTCGCCACTGAGAAGACTTAGTCACTTTCCCCGTGTTCTTTTAATGAACTGGGTTTTGAGAGCTTTTGAGTTCCCATACAAAATCGAAAACCCAGGTTTTATCTGGGTCTTCTGGTTCTTCGATTTTGTATGGGAACTCAAAAGCTCCTCAAAAGCTCTCAAAACCCAGTTCATTAAAAGAACACGGGGTTTATCGGCATTATTATCTTCTTTCAAATTTTCTATGCGGGTTATACTTCAGTTTTTTGCACATAAATGGACGAATATTGGTAAATTTGCTTTTATAACTGTTTTGTGGCAAGCCATTGAGAGGAGCCAGGAGCTGACTTCGTTCGAAATCACTTTTCAATCCTCTATGTCCAAGTGCGTCCAGGGTTATGGCACCTAGCATACCTACTTACCGCGGTACCCTAACCATTAATTCTTATTTTCTTTCTTCTCCTCTATGCTCCATCTTCCTAAATTTCTACTTAAAATTCCCCATTCAATTATTTCCTGTCAGGCAGGCTCTAGACTTCGTTATACCGCCTAGAGCTGCGCGAGTCTGTTCTGAACGGATTCTTTCTTGTAGTATTAACGGACGGATACCCTGTCGGACAGGCTGCTTAGTCGGTAAAGGACGAGACTCTTTTCTATTGGGTCGTGGGTCGAGCCACGTGTAGCTCATGCCTTATCGTCTTCCCGACTAAAAATTAGACTCGCCCGTTCTTAGCCCGAAATAGGCACGGTAAGCTTGAGTAAAAATTCTACTTAACGGTATGCTCACATTTTCTATAGACTAAAGGGAACAAACTTGGAGCTTTAAGAAATTGTACAAGACGAAGAAAACGGGCAAGTATCTTGGTGACCAGAAAGGGTGCCATTACCATACTCAGTAGACCGGTTCTTATTTCAAGCAGCATTGGACGTGGTTGGTACTTAGTTGATGGACCGCTAGGTAAAACGACACTGGCCTTTGGAATGATCTATGCCGATGCGGGTGCATATATGTATACCTGTTACGGGCCGTTAACGCTTTTCAAAATATTGACCAACTAAATTATTTTTACTCGGGAACCATTAGAAAGGTTTCTAAACGCCAACACTAAAATCTACTCGGACAGTCAAGCTGCCATCAAGACAATCTATACAGGGAAGTTTTGTTCAAAAATAGTGCCCGGACACTGGAATATCGAGCGCAATGAGGCTGCAGACAAGCTCGCGGGGGAGAACCCTTCTCTGGCCGAGGTCGAGGTCCACCTTCAAGTCCATGATAGACGATTGGGTTAAAGGGCTGAACCCAGCTTGCTGGGAATCAGTTCCAGGTTTTATACCGGAGACAGACTGCAAACTTAATCCGGATTATGACGTCAGAATAACGTAGATCCATATAAAAGATATGGAAATAAAATGGAGTCTACGTAATTCTGACGTCATAATCCGGATTAAGGGTGCTAGTCTGTCTAGGGTATTAGACAGGTTAAAGAACTAATAATACCCTTTGCCTTAAGGGGAGTTATCACTTTAAACAGGGCGGACCTTAGGCTGTCGGTGGGATATCTGACTGGCCATCTAGGGCTGCGGTATCACCTCCACAACCTAGGACTGTCTCAGGAGGCGACGACAACACTGCATGGAAGACGACGCGTGTTCTCTGTGGAGAAGAACATTTATCTGCCTTAGAAGAAGAACATTTGACACCCTCGGAGCAAAAGCGGGTTAAAATAACATAGAGAGTGAAAACGGATCGGTAATTTTTTTAGCGCAAAACAGGAATATCTTCATGTTCTTCGAGTAAAAATGGTACATATAAATATACTTCAGCGCAAGAACAATGTATCAAAAAACCGAGAGCAAAAGCGGGTTAACTTTTTATTCCGCTTTTGCTCTTAATGAAAACTTATACCGCTTTTGCGCGGAACTAAAATTTGAACTGCTTTTGTTCTCAGTTTTCATTAAAAATGCTTTTGCTTATGCTTTTACCAATAAAAGCATAACCAAAGCGTCAACCTCCTTTACTCGAATTTTCCATAATTCGAAGATTTTTTACAGTCCCTTGCAATTAATTAGGTTCCACTATAGTTTTTGCATTTTTACAATTTGTTTTTCTTTTCTGAGGTTAATTTTTGCAACAATAAAACGTTTTTGTTATATTTGAAATTTTCGTTTTTCATATTTTTCGAAATTATAGAATTTTTCACTTGGAATTATTAACGTACATTTTTACGATTGTTGTAATTTTTCATTTTTTATTACAATTGTTATAATTTGTCTCTAGTTCTAGTTTGTCCACTTTCTGAAATTTTATCTTTAATTTTAGGGTAAATATTCTACATTTCCTCCTTTCATCCATGCCATTTTTGTATGGTCTTGATTTCTAAAAAAATTGCTATTTTTTTTAATTTTTGGATTTGACACTTTCAGTTTCAAAATGACTGCCCTTTTCATTTTAATTAACACAATAAATCGCAGTTTTGACAATAATATATGCTGTTTCTGATTTTCGGAATTTTTGAAAAAATTTAACATTTTTTCTACTACTACTATTATCTAAAAAAAACGTAAATTGAAAAAACTCATAAAATGCACCAGAAAAAGCGAAATAGCGGAAATAATTAGATACATGCTGAAAATTGGCAGAGAGCTTCCTTTTATTTATTTATTTATTTATTTATTTATTTATTGCCAAACAAGGCATACTTAAATCTACTACAAAAATTACAATGCAGAAAATACAATGCAAAATACCATATTATCAGGTAAAGGGTATAGTTAATTATACTTTGTCAGCTTAAGTCTATGGTTATCATGGTGATTGTGATGTCAAGAGGGATACAATTTTTTGTTTAAAGGATGATTTTTTTATGTTGGGTGAGAAGCATACACTGCATTAAATTAAAATACATAGTAGTACAGTTCTTATTATAAATAATGAAATCACATTAATTTAATGACTATTGAAAACTACTGAAAACTTAAGCTACTATTGTCAGGAAAGGTGGGGTTATGTTAGTAGGGATCTAAGTTTTTTCTTATAGGATGCCTTGTTGAGTGAAGGGGAGAAACAGGAGGAATGACTGTTGAATACAATACAACATCTGTTGACGGGCTCGTTCCTAGCGTAATCGGTACGATGTGGGTATTCTTTAAGTAATTTAGTGTGTCTGGTCTGTCGGACTTCATCATTGAATTTGATTTTGTCCGACAGAAACTGCACATTAAGTTTTCCGCTAAGGACGTCAAAAGCAACGCAAGATATGAGCAATTTTCTCCTGCTTGATAACGGCATAAGGTCAAGCACTCTGAGCCTGTCCAGGTAGTGCGGTAGGGTTTGGTAGTTGCGAGGGTCATGTAGATTTCTCAGGGCGAAAAGGAGAAATCTCTTCTGAACTGATTCAATCCTGCTGCTACTAACTTGGAATATAGGATCCCAGATAGGACACGCATATTCCAGGATAGGGCGGACTAGAGAACAGAAGAGTGTTTTCGTAACCCATACATTGTCGAATTCCTTGGCCCTCCTCTTTATGAAACCTAAAAGCTTGTTGGCTCTGGCAGTAATATTATCGTAGTGCAGATTGAAATTAAGTTTTTTGTCTAGGACTACACCCAGATCTACGATATGATCAACCTGATTCAACATCATGTCGTTGAGATAATAGTACTGCTTATGTGGGTTTCTTCTACGGGAGAAGGTAATTGCATGACATTTGCTGGTGTTAAGTTGCAATTTATTCGTGTTGCACCAGTCTTGTAGGGCATTGAGCTTAGATTGCAAGTAGGAGACATCGGTTTGGGACTGAATGACATTATATATTTTGAGGTCATCCGCATAGAAGAGATGTGGGATATTAACTAATTTTTCTGATAGATCGGAGATGAAGATATTAAAAAGAAGAGGACCGAGATGACTACCCTGAGGAACGCCAGAGGTTACTTCGATTTCATCAGATAGAAATCCTTGGAATCTGATAACCTGTGTTCTTCCGTTCAGATATGATTTTAACCAATCAAGGGCAGAACCTGATATTCCAAATTTTAACAGTTTTCCAATTAGAATGTTATGGTCCACTCGATCAAAGGCCTTGCTGAAGTCAGTGTATACAGCATCGATTTGGTTGCCGCTTTCCATACCACATAGCAGTTCTGGGATTAGGACCATAAGGTTTGAGGTAGTTGAACGCCCTTTTCTGAAACCGTGTTGCTGCTCATTTAGGTATGGGTCGATTAGAGGGGCAATCTTGTCAAAAACAAGTTTTTCAAAAAGCTTAGGGATTGATGATAAAATGGCAACGCCCCTATAGTTGTCTACCGAGTGTTTATCACAGGATTTATAGATTGGCGTAAGGTAGGATTTTTTCCATATCGTAGGAAACTTTCCTAAGGATAGAGATTTGTTGAAGATAAAATGAAGAGGGAATAAGATATGTTTCAAACAACACTGCAAGAAAATAGGAGGGAGATTGTCAGGACCGTTACCTTTTTTGGTGTCGAGATTATTTAGACCAGTCATTACCTCGTCAACAGACAGGGTTATGTTATTTATAAGAAGGGAGGTGCCATTGTAAGTGACAGTTGGATCCGTGCCTGTTACACTGGATGTGGGGGTATAAATTTCGCCAAACCTATCAGCGAACATATTACAAATTTCTTGGGGGCACGAGGAGTGTATTCTACCGTTCGTCATTGTTGTTGGATAGCCCGAGGTTTTCCGTTTAATGTTGACGAAGTCGAAAAATTTTTTAGGATCTCTTATAATGCTATCTCCTACAGAATTGATGTATGCAGTGTAGGCCCCGCGAGACCTAACATTAAATTCTGAGGCTAGCCTAATGTATTTGGATATCAAACGCTCGTCTACATTTATGTTATTTTTAATCAAATTATATAATTTGTTTCTTTTATTACGTAGGGATCGAGTGTTTTTATCGAGCCAAGGTTCCGATACCTTATCCCTTTTTTTAATCTTGGGTACATATTTGTCGATGGTGTTGAAAATGATAGTATAGAAGCTTGAAACTATCTCGTCAAGATCACTACTTGATAGCCTATGTTCCCAGTCGACTAGGGATAATTCGAAGCCAATACTCTCCCAGTCCGCATTCTTAAAGTCATAAACAATTATATTGTTATATGATGTACGATGGTTGGGGATAGAGGAATTAATCTCGAGGATCCATGCGGAGTGGTGAATAGAATTATTAAATAGGTTATCCTCATCGGAAACGGGTAGAATATTCACCTCCTCGTATGAATTGGTAAAGATAAGGTCTAGCCATTTACCACAGGAGTTTGGTTGCCCAATAATTTGGCGTAGATCAATGCCGTAAAAAGTGTCGATAAGCTTTATATCGATGGCATTAATGGCATTAATGGGAAGCAAGTTGTTGTCTTCCACGTCGGGGATGAAAGATATATTGGGCCGGTTAAAATCACCTAGGACAAATATAACGTCGTTACCGCAGAGCGATTCATTTACTTCCTCCACTATATGTAGTAAATCGTCATAATTAGATTCGTCCGAATTTGGGGAGATATAGAAGGTACCGATGAATATAAGCTTCTGATCAGATTTGACTCGTATAAAAACGTGTTCGAAAGATGGTGAACGATTGGTCGTGATTAATTCACTATTTAAAGAGTCCTTGACAGCTATAAGTACTCCGCCTCCTCTTGTGAGACCGGTGGAGCTGTAATCTCTATCGCACCTGTAGATCGTCCAGCTGCTGTCCAAGATCTCTTCATTTAGGAATGAATCATTTAACCAAGTTTCAGTAAGTACAAGTACATTATAACGACACGATTTGGAGTCAATAAAGAGATTATTTAATTTGGTTCTTATACCACTACAGTTGTGATAAAAGATTCTTATCTGGGGTGGGATAGGTTTATGGAGAAGTAACGAGGTGGGATCGGCTATTGGGGAAGTAGCTAGTTACGCGCGGTAATATCTATTCATCTCATCACGGCTTTTTTGGAGCTGAGACACATGTAGCGATCTTACATGAGCAGCATAAGCGGAGAGATCCTTGTTTACTTGTTGGGGACTAATTTCATAATGCTCGTGGTACCTAGTGAATAGTTCGAGCAACGCAGCACGATCCGTGGGAAGACCTTCCTGTTGGATCGCGATGATGAGGCTGGTCCTGGTTTTACCATGAATACAGGTAGAATCAGGTTTATTATGCATGTAGGCGAGGAAAAGCCTTACATTGTCAAAAACCTTCCTTTCTCTTAACCGAGATAGCAAATATCGACTCTCACTCGAATCCGCTGAGATCAGGGTGTTTTTTACAACCGGTGGTTGTAACGGGTTCAAGAAAGGTGGTTTTGTGGACGGAATGTTGTTGGTCCGGCTTACAGAAGTATCCACGGATTTCTGTGTGTCAATCGTAACCGAAGGAGGTTGTGTCGAAATCTCACTAACATCAGCGTAGGAACGACCACCAACGATGACGTGGCTACGAGAGAAGTTTGGGTAGGGATTGTGAGTAGTGTTATTATTATGGCGTACTGTATTGGGTGTTAGTGGGTTCGATGTACCGGTTGGGACTGAGTTAGAAGCAGTTGGAATAGTGTTAATCGTATTAATGGGTTTCTTAGCTACAAGGTTATTTGTAGAGGATCTTACATGCTGCATTAGTGAGTTATTATTGTGGTTTAAAACTGGGATAGGATTAACTTTATTGGGTCTACCTATTACTAGTTTGGATCTAGCAGTCTTAGATTTTTTACTTATAACTATTTTGGATTTAGGAATCTTAGATTTCCTACTTAACCTATTTATCCATCGGCTGAGAGTTAAGTTCCTCCATTTAAAGGTGTCCGCTGCATGGAAAAACAGCCACTCGTATCTTGTAGGAAAGACTACCTTGAGGCTCTTGAACTTCCTATTTTTCCGTGATGATATTTGTTTGCAGCTAAGTATTTTCACGCAGAAGTCGGTGAGAAATATGTTGCTTACCCAGGAAGAATCTGCCTTCGCTGGCACGCCCTTGAGGAAATACGTTGAAGTAGCCTCGTCGGATAATGAAGTGATCGAAGTATTGCCGGTGTTTTTTTTGGTGACCCTTCGGGGTGTTTTTATTGTTTGTTGCTGTTTTGTGTTTTTTGCTACTGGTTTTTCTGCGAGCAACCTATTATTGGTGTCGATTTTTTCTAATCTCCTATGCCAATCTGCAAGAGACCACGTTGTTCCGAATTTGTTGACAGTTTCCGGAAGGTGCAGAGATGGTAAGTGATGAGATGAGCTAGAGGAGATCGACAGGGTTTGCTGGTGGAGGTTATTTAAATTAGGAGAGCGGAGGGTAAAATTATCCTTCCAGTTTAAACGGTGGTCATCCAGTTCTTCGGAGAGTGAGATTGTCCGTTCATTTGGCTCAGCATCAATCGCAGTATCATTGGGCGTAGAAGGTTTATTGTCACCGATAACTTCCATGAAAACCTTTAAATTTGATAATTCCGCCCCAAGATGAGAGAACTGCATTTTTAAGTCGGCTTTAAGCTGAGCCATTGTGTCGTCCAGGAGAGAGAGCTTGTCGAAAGAATCGCAGATTTTGGAGAGTAGCTGTGATTGTTCGTTTTTAATGCATACATCATTGTCTGTATTAATTTTTATCTTTTTAATGCACGAGCCAATAGAATTCATTTCAAATCTCATAACTTTCGATAGGTGGTCGATCATAGAGTCATTTTCCGATGCATTATTAATGGATAAATTGTCTAATCTAGATTTAATTAATTCAAAGTTTTTGGAGTAACTTTGGTAATTATTATCTATACGATCGACTGCATGCGAAAGCTCATCAACGTTCTCCAAGAGAAGATGTGTGCTTTTCTCCATGGTAAGAGTTTTTTCACTGCGAGCTTCGAAGTCCGTTCTCATATTGCTGATAGTCTCACTCAAATTTATAACGTTGTCATTATTAGACTTAATGGCTAGCAATATATGCGACAGATTAATGGACTTACAATCAGAGCAGTAGAACTTGAAAGCTCTCCGATACTCTTTCAAGAATCGGATGGCCGGGCGGGAAAGTCCAATGCACGAAGCGTGGAAAGAGCTTTCACATACTCCGTTACACGTTACCCATTCTATTTCTTCAGCGTCTGAAAAGTCAGCTGAGCAATTCTTATTACACTTGTTCATTATGAAATTATGAGCGGTTATGAAATTAAAATAACGAAAGTTCAAAGTCCAAATTAAATTGTAACGAAAACAGAGTGTTATATTATATATATAAATTACACTTATACATAAATCACTCGCGGAAATTTAATTTAGAACTAGTTTTAATAGTTAAAAGACTAATCTTAGTAGTTAAAAGATTAATCACAGGGAGGAAAGGGCGAAAGAATTTTTAAATTAATATCGAACTCGCGACAACCCGATCGGCACGGTGGTCGGACTTTTAGGGTTGTTAATAAGGGATTATAAAGTCTACCAATTTTCTACCCAAGACAGCCCACTTTTTAAAGGGGTTTAGCCCTCAAAATGGGTATTTTTGCATTTTTCTGCAATTTTGTTAGTTAAAGGATAAAAATGGGCAGATATCTTCCTTTCAGAGTTTTCAATAAGAGGTATTAAAGTCTACCGATTTCTGTGGCGGCTCCTGCCTCTAAAATTTGGTGGGGCTTGAAAAAAATATTAATTATCAATTCAAAACAATGAATGAGATTTTCTTTATTTTCGAGTATAGATCGCAGTGCTCGGAAATTGAAGTTCCACCGAATTTCAACAGTTCGCGGGAGACCACGTTTGTTGGTGTTTCTTTAATAACTGAGCATGCTTGCTATAAGACTAAATTTAGTTAATGGGGATTGCAGTGGCGTAGCGTAGTAGGGGCGGCAGGGGCGGCACCTTCAGGGGGCGGCAAAATTTCACAATAAATGATAATAATAGATATCTTGTAAATATTGTTTTTGGTCGCACCTACGATTCGGACCGATCGAAATAAGCACGGAATTCTTTATTACTTATACTGTGACGAAATCGGGGAATCCCCTTTCTTTAAATGAATGTATAATAATGACGTCTTGCTCATTGTACGACTGGAAACACCGTCTGTACTGACTTGCAGGGGTTCCCCGTATTTTAACTTGTGCTTGGATTGTTTATGGCTAATATTCAACAAGAATGACTTCTATCATATAAAGAATAGTGTTCAATGTTGTACGAGGGTCGTCTCAGAAGTAAGTTCCACTATTTTTTTCAATCCGGGAAAAGTCTGGGAGTCTCAGGAAATTCGCGTGTAGTGGCAGCATTATAAAATTTCTATGCCCTTGCGTCGCTCCATCCGACAGTCAGGCTTCAGCCACTATGGAGACTCCACTCGCTCCTACCGCCAATTTCAAAGGGGTGTTGTTGATCAATTACCTGCCCCGTAGGACCACGATCACAGCTGCACGTTTTGTGGGGTGTTGCAACACCTCAGAAAGGCGATCCAAAACAAAAGGAGAGGAAGTTGACAAAAAACCGTCCTATCGCTCTGCTGAATCCAGAAAAAAAGCTTCGTTTGGAACGAGTTTCATTCCAACGAGTTTATTAATGTCATAAAATTTTCTTCAGAGCATGTTTTCGTTAATACGCGCCGATCGCCACCTCAACGAAATCAGTATCATATTTGGTACACGCGATATAGGGCAGGTGCAAAAATCACGAACTTTGTTCCAACAAAAAAACGGCTCGACCGATTTTTTTGAAAATCTTTTCAGATCATAACTTTGGTAATACGCTACGACCGGGGCCAGTCGACATCTTTTTTGGTTCGCGCAAGATCGTGCAGGAGAAAAAGAAAACATACGTACCTATGTACGTATACACTTACACACACGCATACTTCTTCTCAAATTTTTGCTTAAAATGCTATTGGGACCTTGAAAAATGAAAATACGTTAAAAATTACGATTTCGATTATCGGACCGATTACAATAACTTCCCTATAAACTGGGAAATTAATAAGAGGGCCAAAATTTTTCTTCCGCCCCGGGCGGCTGACACTTACGCTACGCCACTGGGGGATAACAATGCACAAAGTGTGCAAATGGATACAATTTTTTTTACTAAAGTTTGAACCCCGACTGTACTCCCACTCATTGCAGCGACACCATCATATGTTTGAGCAATCAATTTTTTTGCATTTCAGCGCATTCTAAATCACATCAACTATACCTTTTGCGGACCATCATTAAGGTCAAAATTTGATAAAAACCATTCAACAGGCTTACGATTTACACGAAATATCCGTAGTTTCATCAGCTTGAACAGATACAAAATTTGTTGCTTGAAGTTCAGATTTCACTTCATGTAGATAAACCTATAAACAATATTCAAGTAACTCATTTTGTACGGTTTTCTAAGTGTTTTTTGCGATTTAATTATTCTTCAAGTAGTCGTCGAATGCGATGACTATTGATCTGGTATATGTAACCATATCAAGAAATATTCCTCGAGTACTACTTGATTCACGTTCGTTGTGTCCACGAAGAGCTAAATTGTCACCACCGCAAAACTTTAAGATATCTAAAATTCAACTTAATACTTGACGATTATTTTTAACATTTTCATTATATTTTGCTATGGGACTCGCGTATCCTGAATCGATCTGTGAGAGAATATTAACCATCCCGAGCGAAGATTTGGTAATTCAAAGTATTTTTTATTAGGATAGCGCTCGTTTCATGTTTTTTAATTCGTTCCGATAAATGTTTTAAATCCCGGATACCGATTTCTGTCCAAGCCGATTATCCTTTAAACAAAACGCAATAAAAGCAAAGCAATGCATTTTTTCCCATACTACGCCATTTTTATTTAGAAAACAATCCAATGAAAATTTTCTACTTTGAGATTTTTCAGCACAAATTAATTTAAAATCAAATGTTTGATGTGGCCCTAAACGTTTAATTTCTAATTTTTCTTCTAATGACAACAAAGAACAATTTTTCTTCAATAAATTATCTTCGTGATTCATTTAACCAAAAACAAAAATTAATTGAATATAATTTAAGAAAAATGGAATATTAATATTTATTGCAAATAATTTAATAAATAATAATTTAATAATATTTATTGGCGAATAATTCAATATATGTTATGTATATATACCGCAATTCTGCAAGCACACACTTTTCATTTAAAAATCAACTTGTAACTGTCAGTTAAAATTCAATCTCCAAATACCTTTTTCCAATAAAAATTTATCCTTTTACTACATTTCTACCAAAATATTTGCTACGGGCTAAATAAAATCAGTTCCTCGGGTATATAAAATCCATAAGTGTAAAAAAAGTATCAAAATGTTCGGCCAATTAGTAGCAAATGCAAGCAAAAATACTTTAGAAATGTAATAAATAGAACTAAAAGAAGGAACCGAACCCAACAGAGCAAGAGAATCCACTCACATGTATTACATGTCAGTGAAGAGAATCCCAATGAATCCTAGGGCTAATAAATTTTAGCCCCGCTTGGTAGAACAAATGTTGCTTGAATCAATCGCCTTAGTCAAGAAATTTTGCATACAAAATGGTTCATCTTCGGGGCTGACTCAATGATAGCCCCTGAGGAGAGAATTATGTATAGGGCATTTTCTGACACGTCATCAAATGACAATGTATTGGAGAGCCGCAAGGCACACACACGATGACAGGCCGGCAAGATGAATAGGGAAAGTGTGGAGTAGGTAATATTTTTATTGGAAAAAACTAAATATTAGTTATTTTTAGAAAATAAAATGTGAAATAACAGCTCACATTTTTAATATGAAATCTAAATACCAGTTCATCTTTTGATTAAATGCTTTCGTTTCTGTTTATTGTAGTGTTCAAAACCGGTATGAGTGTAAAATTGGAAATTATTGCGATGGCCTGTATCCGTATAAATTGAATGATAACAATTTCTCTCGAAGTGTGTTAATAACCATCCTCACAACATTTTATCAACGCTCCATAAAATCAACAACTATTAAAAAATCTACCACCGGCAACCCGATCGCAAAATATCAAAAGGCGATCACGACAATGGATGTTGATTCACAATTACCAACGGGACAAGGATACCGTCAACTCTGATGTCGAAACTGAGATGACTTGTTATTTTTACAGGCTACTTTTACTTTTACGGCGTGAAGTCCTATCGTGCGGGTGTTCATCGGAGAGACAACTTTACTCATCATCATTTTACATTAAAATTAAACATAATTTAAATTTTCGGTCTTAGTTTCTGTTCAAGTGCGTTTATAATTCTTGTACCTAAACATTTTGAAGTAGCTCGATTAATTTTCTTTTAGTAGTAATAATCATAAATTTGTATCGAAATACTGTGAAACTGAATTAATAATTATACAAATATGAATTCCTAAACCGTGTTTGAGTGTTTCAATAGTGCTACCCTTGTTATACAAAACATTTTTGGTCCTTCGAGCCGGATGTAGTTCGCTTATGCTACACCGGCAGCATCAATTTTAAGGAATGTCAGTGCTAACCTAATATGTTCATAAATCGTGAAACTGTGCGGTGTAATTAATAGAAGGCTAAGGTCATATTACAGTAATTTGTTAAACACGTTAGCAGTGAAGTGCTCGAAACACAATAAGTTCTTTGTTATCCGAGTGTACTGTTACTTTTGCATACCAACTTGCTCCTGCCATCAATGTGGAGCTGTTATTTGAGGAACCGTTAACTGCACTCTAAGGAAGAGTAAAGGATTAATTGCCTGTAAAATTATTCAGAGACTAGTGTAAGTCCGTTCCATTTTTTTTATATTTGTTAACAGTGGATACTATATGGGCAAATTAATCAATTAATGTGAGGAGACACAAGTAAAAGAAGGTCACTAGTGAATTTTCACTGCATTGCATACAAGCACGCTCACTTCGCTACATGCGGTGCAGGAGAAGAAAGGAGCAAATAACAATTGAGATTTCAGTGATAGTATCAATTTTCCAATTATGGGCGTGGACACACTTCAGACCGCTCCTTGGTGTTTAACTATAATGATACATATATTACATTAAATTCAACATTTATATAATATACGACCTTATCCTTCATAAATTCAATCATCAATAATTTTGGACACAATTGCTAGTTTGACGATCCGTAGTTATATTATCAAGATCCAAGACAATTTATGACGCTGGCTATTAACCTCCGTGAAGCTTAGAACTTTCCGATATATCCCCACGAACAAAACAATCTTGTGCGTAAACCTCCTGAAATTCTGAGACACGTCAACCTTCCACGTACTTTTGGTTTGACTGCCGATACTTTATTTCATTTCCTTAACAAACTACGCTGCTTATTCTTAAACGCCGTCTATTGCCGAACATTTCTACTTTCCCCAAGAGATAAAACGCTTGCGCATCGAAATGGCAACGCCACACAGTAAACTCACCCTTCAGACGGAACGAATTGAGAACTTTATCACTAATGTGTTGAAGACCGGTAAGGACAAGCGTACCGCAGACTTCTTAAAGGCACGCATTCAGTTGATCCATTCATATTGGACCAAGTTCCAAGAAACCCATGACAACTTGTACGAAGCTGCCACTGGCGAGGCACTAAAATCGTTTGATACAGACGCCTTTTACAACGTTGAGCACACTTACATGGAGACCGTAGGATGGTTACACGACCAAATTAATCAACTTAAACCTCAAACTACTGATGAGCAGGAGACACTCTCCAACCCTAACACATCCTCATTCATCGAACCTAAACAAGTGATTACCAATCTACCTAAATTACATATACCTACCTTCGCTGGATCCTACCTCGAATGGCCGTCTTTCCGGGCAACCTTTCAATCCCTCATCCATGAAAATGATTCTATCTCACAGATCCAAAAAATTCACTACTTGAAATCAGCTGTCTCAGGTGAAGCTGCAACTCTTATCAAGCACCTATCCATCACGCCACAGAACTACATCTCCGCTTGGGGAGTTTTGGTGGCACGCTATGAAAATAAACGTGTACTTGTCAACTCAAACCTGAAGCTACTCCTGTCAATACAAAATATGTCAACCGAATCCTTTAATGAAATACGACGCGTACATGATGGATTTACTCAGGCTGTAACCCAACTTAAAAATCTAGAGAGACCTGTTATTTACTGGTACGACTGGCTTGTGTTCTTACTGTCTCAAAAACTGGACCCTAATACTCGAAAGGACTGGGAAAATTCTATCAGTCACTCTACTGAAATACCTGCCTTCACTTCACTCTGCGACTTCCTTGCATCTAGACTTCACACTTTGCAAGCTTTAAATGACAATCCCATGCCAACCGTAAAAACTAACAACGTCAAACATGGCAATGCTAGACCAGCTCACACATATCCACGCAGTTACCACGTCACCTCAGGAAGGCAATGCTTATGCTGTCGTGAGAAACATCTACTCTTATTTTGTCCTAAGTTTAGGGCAAAATCAACTAACGAGCGTCTTGAATTTCTACGTCTCAACAACTCCTGTTATAATTGTCTCGGCAGTAATCACAATGTGCACGAGTGCCCATCAATGAATCGATGCAAGCACTGCAAACAAAAACACCCCACAATGATACATGGACACCATAACTTTCCGAGTTCAACGTCAACACAATCGGAGCAAACACCAGCTTGCCCAATGGCATCGCCAACTAGAGCCCATCTTTCCTGTAGCCAATACACATCAAGACGTGTCTTACTAACTACGGCCAGTATCTTAGTGCAGTCTCCTGAAGGTAGGACTGTCCGTGCTCGTGCATTGCTAGACCAATGCTCGGAATCTAACTTCATAACAGCATCACTCGCAAATACACTGCGGCTTAGGAAGAACCGAATAAGAATTCCAGTACTTGGAGTTGCAGAATGCAACGCGGGAATAGCAGAAGCCTTTGCTACACACAACATATTAACATCATCAGACCCACCTGACGTTATCCCTGTTCAATCGTTAATCCTTCCCACGTTAGCCCATTTGATACCAGCACAGAAGATACAAAAATCAACCTGGCCACACATAATGAACTTACAACTTGCCGACCCGGAGTTCCACACGCCATCACGCATTGATTTAATTTTGGGAGTCGACGTTTACAATAAGGTCTTCCTGGATGAAGTTCGGCGAGGTCCAGATGGAACGCCCCTCGCCCAAGCCACCGCTCTAGGTTGGATAGTGTCTGGCTCCGTGGATAAAGAAACCTCAACACAACACAACATGCGCCAGTCACACTGTGCATTACTTGACGTTGACCGGACGCTTCGACGCTTCTGGGAAATTGAAGACACTCCAACTAGCGTGCCCTTAACTCCTCAAGAAGAAGAATGCGAGAACATGTTCATACACTCCCACAAGAGAGACGCAGAAGGACGCTACGTTGTGCGACTCCCGACGAAATCCAATCGCGACTACTCAAACTTCTTGGAAGAATACCAAACACTTGGGCATTTGGAACACGTTGTTGATGAACAAGATAACGCTCTTCGTCAATTCTACCTTCCTCATCATGCTATACTGAAGCCCAGCAGTACGACAACGAAGCTACGAGTCGTTTTCAATGGATCACAAAAAGCAGCTCTGGCGTGTCCCTAAACGATCTCCTCCACATTGGGCCTAAACTACAAAACGATATTTTCCACGTCATCAGTAAATGGCGTCTCTACCCGCTCGTCCTCACGGCTGACATAGAAAAAATGTACCGTCAGATACGTGTCCATACAGATGACGTCGCTCTTCAACGCATTCTATGGCGTCGCACCACACAAGAGCCAATTAGGTGCTATCGATTGTTAACTGTCACTTACGGTACCGCCTGCGCCCCTTACTTAGCATGCAGGACACTACGCCAGCTCTGTAACGACTATCAACATGAATTTCCTTCTGCTGCAAAAATCGTGCGAGATAATTTCTATGTGGATGATGCACTCTTTGGTGCCTACGACCATCAGTCCGCGCTGCATATCAAGACAGAAGTGTGTAATCTACTAAGCAAAGGTGGATTCAAACTACGAAAATGGCTGACTAACTCACCAGAATTCATCAGTGACATTCCTGAAGAGGATCGCGAAATTAAAACCCAGGTCAAAATAGTAGAAGATGCACAGGTCAAGACTCTAGGGCTTGGATGGAATCCTTCACAAGATAAGTTCATCTTTCAGATTCATTTACCTCAGCAGGTCAGCTATACCAAGAGAAGTATACTATCAGACATAAGTCGCATTTACGATCCGCTTGGGTGGCTATCCCCTACGACTATCATACCTAAGGTGTTCCTCCAAAAACTATGGCTGGCCAAAATAGACTGGGATGAAGAACTTCCAGAAGAGCTTTCTATCAAATGGAACCACTATCGTCAGGAAATGAACGAGCTTACATGCATTCAAATTGATCGATGGATGGGCACCACAGATCCACATAACTCAACCATGAATCTTCAATTGCACGGGTTTTGTGACGCTTCACTAAGCGCATACGCTGCCGTGGTCTACCTCCGCCTCACATCCGGTCACCATGATGCTCGAGTGTCGTTATTGGCTTCCAAAACTCGAGTGAGTCCACTGAAAACAGTATCGTTGCCAAGGCTTGAATTATGCGGAGCTACTTTGCTGGCTGAACTTATAATAGCGGTACAACTGGAACCATACTTTAACAACATTCCTGTGTATGCGTGGACTGACTCAACTATAGTCCTAACTTGGTTGGGAGAGCATCCGTCACGCTGGAAGGTATTCGTCGCTAACCGAGTGTCCACTATCCACTCCATTACTCCACAAGCAACATGGAACCATGTCCCAACTGATGACAATCCTGCTGACTGCGCCACACGAGGACTCTCGCCAGCGGAGTTGCAATGCCACGAGCTTTGGTGGACTGGCCCACAGTGGCTCAGAAAAAGTCAAGAATGCTGGCCCAAGCGAGCATCAAACCTGTCTGCTGATCAACCTCTTGAGGAACGAAGAGAAACAACTATCCTCCTCGCTCATCAGCAAATGTCTACTAATACACTTCTGCATCGCTACTCTAACTTAGGGAAACTGATCAGAATCACAGCCTATTGTTGTCGTTTCATCCATAATGCCTCCCATCAGCCGTCACAACGACAACGAGGTCACCTCACAGTCAATGAAAAGAACGCTGCATTAGACAGATGGCTACACATCGCTCAACAGTCCTCATACGCTGACGAAATTTCGGACCTAACTAAAGGAAAACCCATCTCGAGCAAAAGCAAGATTAGGAATTTAACACCGTTTGTAGATGACCAAGGATTTCTACGAGTCGGAGGACGATTAAAGCATGCTACTCTATCATATGCAGAACGCTGTCCCATTATTCTACACAAAGATTCCCATCTAACCTGGTTGGTCATTGATTATGCTCACAGCCGCACACTACACGGAGGCACTCAGCTCACTCTACATCACATTCGCACCAGATACTGGATCCCAAGTGGGAGAAATATGGTCAGACAATTCATCCGAAGTTGTATCATCTGTTACCGATACCAAGCCAAGGCCAAAAATCAGATGAGTGTTTTGCCACGTGACCGGGTACGACCGTCAAAACCGTTCACTATTACGGGCGTCGATTATGCTGGCCCATTTAAGACCAAACCAGTCAAGGGACGCGGAAAGACCATCCTCAAATCTTACGTGGCCATCTTTGTTTGTTTTGCCACTCGTGCGGTTCACTTGGAACTCGTATTGGATTTAACGACAGACTCATTTCTGGCCGCGTTTAAACGCTTTGTAGCTCGACGAGGTCACTGTGCGAAAATGTACAGTGACAATGCAACGAACTTTGTGGGTGCTGCTCGGGAATTGGACAAATATTTTCATCAACTTCACCAAGATTCCAGCTTGCTACAATCGTTGACCGACTGTAATACGGAATGGCACTTTATCCCTCCGGCCTCACCTCACTTCGGAGGTCTATGGGAAGCTGGTGTTAAGTCATTCAAACACCATTTGCGAAGAGTCGTCGGCGATCACTTGCTTTCCATTGAAGAAACTCTAACACTTGTAGCTCAGATTGAGGCCTGCCTCAATTCTCGACCGTTAAGCGCCATCAGCGATGATCCAGAAGATCTACAGGCCTTGACACCAGCACACTTCCTAATCGGATGCAACCTATTCACTGTACCAGAATCAAGCCTTATAGAAACTCCTGTCAATAGACTCACTAGATGGCAACTAGTTCAAGCCATGTATGAACATTTATGGCAGCGATGGCATAAAGAGTACCTCCAAGAGCTCCAAATCCGCAACAAATGGTCCCAACAGCAAGATCCAGTACGGATTAACGATCCAGTCCTACTCAAAGAAGATAAACTTCCCCCGTCCACTTGGTCACTAGGAAGAATCACTGAGGTCCATCCAGGAGATGATGGCAACATCCGAGTTGTTACTCTGAAGCACAAGAACGGCTATTGCAAACGCCCCATAGTAAAAATTTGTGTTCTCCCCATCAATACCTCTGACCTGTAACATCTATACCAAAAAGGAGCCATGGCGGGCGGAGCCATCAACCTACCACTACTTTCGTGTACCCACGAAGGCGGGCGGAATGTTAATAACCATCCTCACAACATTTTATCAACGCTCCATAAAATCAACAACTATTAAAAAATCTACCACCGGCAACCCGATCGCAAAATATCAAAAGGCGATCACGACAATGGATGTTGATTCACAATTACCAACGGGACAAGGATACCGTCAACTCTGATGTCGAAACTGAGATGACTTGTTATTTTTACAGGCTACTTTTACTTTTACGGCGTGAAGTCCTATCGTGCGGGTGTTCATCGGAGAGACAACTTTACTCATCATCATTTTACATTAAAATTAAACATAATTTAAATTTTCGGTCTTAGTTTCTGTTCAAGTGCGTTTATAATTCTTGTACCTAAACATTTTGAAGTAGCTCGATTAATTTTCTTTTAGTAGTAATAATCATAAATTTGTATCGAAATACTGTGAAACTGAATTAATAATTATACAAATATGAATTCCTAAACCGTGTTTGAGTGTTTCAATAGTGCTACCCTTGTTATACAAAACAAAGTGCTTTGCCAAAAAATGTGCTTTATTTTGAGATCGTAGAATATTTAATAGATCGGCAAAGTGCTTATAGCAGAGAAAGTTTTAGAGCTTTTAACGGTTTGAAAGCATATAAAACCTTCGAAGCTGGAAGGATCCAGTACTTGGGCAGTAAAAATGGCAAAACTGGAAACTCTTAACCAAAACATCCGCGCCTTTAAATCTTTTCGTTTAAGAGCCGCTAACCACTTTTCCTGCTTTAATTTTGACAATAATGATACCCTTTTCTCGGTTCTTTTATAAATTTTCGGAAATTTGAAAATTTTTTCGTTGTCCCGGTCACCCCGCTTACTACATCAAACTACAGCACAAATACTAGGCACTGGTAATATAAATTACATGACATACAAATAATTTTCAATTGCTGAATTAGTTTGATGTTATAAAACTTACTTTCTATTGAATAAATTAATGATAAATTAGAAAAAACTAAGAAAATTCCGCCAAGTTGTTAACAAATATGAGAAATATCAGCTCTCAATACTTTGTGTGCCTTGCGACTGTCTTGTATGTGTGGGTAGAAAATGCCCTATAGATGTTTTCAAATGCCGTGACATTTGACGCATGTTGGGGTAAAAAGCTCTTAAAAATGTGTAAAAGCTGGAGATGATTTTTCTTCCTCTCTATTGAGAAATTAAGCTCCAAAATAGGAAGCCAAAGGCGCACGCAAAAGAATTGTCAGCAATTCCCATATACTTTCTGACAACTTGTTGCAAATATTACGACGACTCTGTCTTTTTATTAGAACTTCTGTATATACCACAGTGGCTTAAAAAATCTCAAAAGAAAAACGAAATTTATATTTTCCAATTTGAATAATTGATAGAAATTTGAAGATCGAAGATAAATATTTCTTAACCGTAAGTAAAATAAAAATGCGAAGAAACTATTTTAAACATAATTTATTCAAAAGGAAACACTTTTCTAATTAAAATTGAATTTTTATTTTTCTTATAATTTTGTGAACCATTGTATATTGTAAAAAGTGAGCGAGAATTGACTCCTCCTCCTCCTTATCAAATCACTTGCTGTCATTTAATCAATCGCGACTGCGTATTGCTAATTTTACAAATTATGAATGAAAAGCGTCCTTTTTTATATATTTTTAATTTTCAGGTTTTTGTATTTTACATACATATTTGCTACAGAAACAATTTGTAGCAATTTCTATTTAAAAAAAATCTACAGTCTTTGCAAACACGCAAACGACGGGATCATTGAAAATGATTTTGCGATATGTTGAAACTTACCTCTATATAAATATACACGCGAAATAATTATAAATGTAACAAAATAGAATTTCTTGTTTTCTGCCTCTTCAAATGCACTCGCTTTTTTCGCCTTCCTTTGCACACACACTATAAAAACCTGAGCACTCACACAAAAAGAATTTCACTACGCTAAAATTCGGCGAGGGCCCTTCCAAAACCTTCTATATTACAAGCCATGAACAAGAATCTCAATTGAGAGAATCGGACCACCAAATTCTCCCAAATTCTCCAAATTACACTAACAACATAACGTGATTTCACCGAGTTGTGGTCCGATTGAGCGGAAATTCGCTCTCAATATTTTCCTTGTTCATGGCTTGTAATATAGAAGGTTGTGGCCCTTCCTGTAGTTCTGTATTCCAAGCACGATACACGACGATACAAAGACACATGCATCTCAGCATCTCTGCGTAACGCTTTTTCGTTACATTTTTCGTACGCAATTTGGGTTTTTAATACTTTGATACTAAGATTGTTGACGTTTTCGGCCAGTCGCATGCGCGCTTCTGCCAGGGGAGGTTACGTTGCTTGCGGCTGCGGAGAGTTCACAATTTATGAATGAAAATGCTCATGAATTTAAAAAAGGATTTTTCAGCATTTTTTTTTAATTATTATAAATTTAGGGATGAGAAATATTTCTCATAATTATAATAAAATTATGCTTATTATGATGGATAGATTTACTTGGTTGAGGAGGGTTTTTACATGTATTTAAAAGCTCTGCCACAACCTTCTATATTACAAGCCATGAACAAGGAAAATATTGAGAGCGAATTTCCGCTCAATCGGACCACAACTCGGTGAAATAACGTTATGTTGTTAGTGTAATTTGGAGAATTTGGTGGTCCGATTCTCTCAATTGAGATTCTTGTTCATGGCTTGTAAATATAGAAGGTTATGGCTCTGCTCAATGCATATAAAGATAACTTAACTTTATTCATTCGGCATGCGCGCATCCCTTCCCAAATAATTTTGTTGAGTTTTTTCTGCGTTTGTTGCCTTTTTAAATGAAAAGAGGGGAAATGATAGAACAAAATTTATAAAATTTGGCAACGAGGTGCGCAGAACTGTTCAAATTTTTTGTGTCACGGAGTTTGAAAACATCTATACATGGAAATGTGTATGGAATTATGATTCGGCCAGATTATTTTGATGAGAGAGTTGAGTTGAGAGTTTTTCTTATTTTTTTATTTGCTCTTTTTTTATACTTTTCCTATGAAAGTTCTACTTCGAATTTTTTTGTGGGGTATTATTTTGAATTTTTTTTAGAAATTATAATAAATTGCAAAGTAAATTTGCGTTGCTTTTTTGGAAAAATGAAATTAATTAAAAAACGTGTGAATATGATTTGCTCGATAATTTCTGGTGGGGCTAAGCCCCACTAGCCCCTAAAGACGAGCCTCCACTGCCGATTTTCCACCCTGGGAAGCCCGACTTTTGGTGTTTCGCTCCCAAAATGGATATTTTTCGATATTTCTGAAATATTTTAAGTACAATATTTGATATCTTATGAAAAAAAAGATTTTCGTTTTTTTTGGTTTTGCCGAAAGTCATGGAGAAAAAGGTATGATGGGATTGTAAGGCAAAATTTTTGAAAACATCAAAACTATGCGTTCAGTCAGTGCCACAATGTATTCTGCTGTAAAAGTGAATAATAAAATTATAACAGTAGAAGATCCTTATCAAAGAATGCTACTGTTAAAAAATCTGATAAAGAGCTTGAAGAGTAGGTACCTTCGGTATGAACCGGCTCCATTTCCTATATCCCTTATTAAGAAAGGTGAAATGCGTAAAACTGCAAAATCTAATCTTTACGATGAATTTAAAATTGTAGACGAAGCTACAGAGATAATTATCTTGTGTTATTATCACAAAATGATATTTATTTTTTTAGCCAACAAGTGGTAAAGTCAAACCAAAATTTAGATGTAATTCAATAATGTCGAATCCACTTATGAAGAACTACAAAAGGCCGATGAAACTTGATTCTTATAAAACTGGAAAGCATTCATTGAATGAACAAAGATATAATGCATTTAAACAGTCCCTTCGGAAATAGAAAGCAATGTTTCACTCATTTAGGGCATACCAAAAGGTACAATGATGGCTTGGGAATGAAAAAAAGTCCAAGCGAATGAGGTAGGGAACTGGAATGGATTTTACGAGCCTATGAAAACTCAACAAGAACCAGAACTATATGTACCAACACATGTGTATCTTATATATTTATTTATTCAATAACTCAAGCAGATAAAATTTTTCTAACAAAAGGGGTAAAAAAAGAGAAAATCTTCGTTTTCTCATAAGATTTAAGATTGAAATTGAATAAAAAAATATCATTGGGATAAAAAAAACACTGGAAAAAAATCTAAAAATACCGATTTTGGGGGCGAAAATCCCCTAGAAAGGGGGGTTCCCGAGGTGGAAAATTGTGAGACTTTAATACGTCTTATTAAGAACCCTAAAAGGAAGATCTCTGCCCCTTTTAAGCTTTTAACTAACAAATTGCAGCAAAATCGAAAAATACCCATTTTGAGATCCAAAAACCCATTAAAAAGAGGACTTGCCTTATTAATAACCCTAAAAGGAAGGTCTCTGCCAAATTTCAACCTGTACCTAATTTTTTCCGCTATTTTTTTTATTTTACCTGTTACTATAAAGATAAAAGATAAAAATGACGAAAATAAATTCATGTCAAAAATGCAAAAATTCCCAAATAAGTAGTCAAAAATTGGAAAATAGCAAAAACATAAAACTTATTATAAGTAATTACAAACACTTCAAACATACAAAGAATTTATATTACAAACGCGGAAATTCCAAAAAATTCAAAATTATGAATTGACTTTCATTGTCGTCGAGTAAAGTGAAGAAAATGTTGTCTAAATATAGATTTCCAAGTAAATGTAAGCAACTGCGGTATAAATAAAAACTGGGGGCAAAAGAGGTTTAAGTTTTCGTTCCACGCAAAAGCGGTATAAGTTTTCGTTAGAGGGCAAAAACGGTTTAGAAAGTTAATCCGCTTTTGCTCTAAGGTTTTTTCCGTTCCGTTCTTGCTCTGAATAATAGTTGAACCATTTTTGCTCTGAAATATTCTTATTCCTCTTTTGCTGCAACATCAAATATAGCCCGCTTTTGCTCTGAGGGTGACATTTTTCAGAGAGCTTCTGAGCCCCGCTCATGTCCGATCTTGTTCAACTAAACTTTTCCGTTAATGGGGTCTGTTCTGTATACAACACGGCTAAGCTGGTCGCGGTGTTCACCATATGGGTTGGCCCCTTACTTACATAAAAAAAATCATCAAGGCTTTGAACCAGTATTAATTTATAAGAAAGAGTTTCCAATTTTAAATTCAGCAACCTCTACCTATCAACTAACTACAGTTGTGCCATTAGAAATTTTTGAATAAGATCTTTTTGACTGCTTCTAAATTACAATTTTCAAAAACTGTGTAGGAATAGTTTTTTGAAGTTTATATTATTACCTTTAAATTAGGCCAGACATTTTAAAATTTTGTGCAAAGTTTACTCATTCGGAATATGCCTAAATCTGCCATAAGCCCCTTTGATTATGTAATATATTCACTTTGTTACGCATCGCTAGACATCACAGTTCTTACTCAGGATTACATGAAAAAATACCTTAACAATACTCTGACATCCTTTTATCTCGGAATTTTTCAAAGAACACAGACCTTTACATCCAAATGTCAGTCAGTCTTGATTCGAAATGTTTAGAAACTTTGTGTTACATTAAATTAATCCGACTATACAAAAATCACTATTACCTAATTAGTGATAAATTAAAAATAACCCAGAATTTAACAGAAGAATATAAATGCGAAGTTTTCCTTCTGAGAAAATTTGTTTGATCCTTTCTAACAGTGCCTTTTGTTTGGTTCAACAAACAAATAAGAGCACAAAATACAATAAAGAGGAGAGCAGTTTCCTTAAGTAGCTTGTAATTTTTACAAGTCACTAAGCTCGTATTACAATCATTAACCTTGACTAATTTATGAAAGGAATAAAACAGAAACATTTTTAGAAGAAAGCTCATTACAGCCGAAGTATATACCCTGAACGGATATTATGAGATTTTCTCTTGTTCAACCTTATGTTGGTCTAGCGTGTTCACGATAATTTATTTAAAAAGGACAAAAACATATAAGGACATAAAATTCAAAATGTATATTTATGTGCTTACCTCCTGTTTCTCCTGCCAATGTTTCATCGCTGACTTATATTTCTCGAATTCATTACACCAATGCGAGTAAATTTTCTGATAATCGTTCTTTTTGGTGGGCGGCGTACACCTAATTAGATAAAAGAAAAAAAAACACAAGATAAAAGGACGAAAATTAATTTGTTACTACAAAATTTCGGTTGAGGTATATATAAGTAATAATGTTTCCTTTTGTGCACATAATTGGACAATCATCCTTAATAGGAATGAATAAAAGTTGCCTGTAAAACCCACCTGTGCGCGTCTACGTTAACGCTGTAGCTACATAAAAGCGTCCCATCTAGGTAGCTGTCATATCTGCCACCGTCCCCCTCGTTTATTGATATTATAACAAGGCCTCCTTCTGATGTTTCAATATATTTTGAGGGTGTGTAGGCGATTTCATATCTTAAAAGAAGAAGAAAACCATGAAGGAGGAAACATAGATAAAAGTGGATGTAGTCATTAAGGATTATATGCAACCATTTTGAGGCAGATGGCCTTAACTTTAAAGTTTAATTGAAACATTTTCGTTCAGCCACACCACACTTACCGTCCCTTCTCTGTGGAATGATGAAACCACCGTACAGACTTCTGCCTCCATACTTCTGGTACTCGAACGAAGCATGATAAATGCAATGTTTGTCCATATGACGCTGTTATCTTCTTCTTAAGGACACTGGTATCGCATATCCCTGAGGTATCGTTAGCCACGTCCTGTTGCATTTAAATGACATATGTCAAAGTTAAAGGTCGATCAATCATACTAAACTAAACCGAGCTAAAACTCACCTGGAGCAGTTCCAGTTGGTATGGCTTGCAGGCCCCAGTATCCTTATCCCAACCGCAGTAGGGATCCTTGACACATCTGACGCAGCTGTCGTATCTCCTATTGCACATTGCCAAGTCGATTTGTTTCACACTGTGATCTGTGGCTATGTACAACGATGCTGTCTTCTGGCTTATTTCCATCTCTCTAATGGGCTCGTTTTTTGCTATCTCGAATATATCCAACAAGCTGGACATTCGCTGTCCGAATTTGATAAACTGGACAATTTTATAAATACTTCCGGTATTGGTGCCAACAAAGTAGACTAAGTACTCGTGATTGAGCTTTTCTATTCGTATCCTGCGGGTGGTAGCACAACAAAAAGGAAGTGATTTCTTTAGTAGTGACTTTGCCAAAAAAAATTCTAATGGAGATAAACAATGACTGGGATATTTTTACTTACTTATCGACAACTAATTTTGTCAGTATGACGTCTCGCTTATAAAATACTGGATTGGCAAATTCATGGTCCACTGCTTTATCCATCAAAGGATGCTTTCTTATAAAGTTATGAACTGAGTCTGGCAGGCTTGATGTATCGTTTATACAGCTCCCGGGACGTGGTTCTGGTACTTTTGAATTGAGAACTGGTAGCCATGCTGAGTTTGACGTTGCTTGCTCCTTAAATTTTCCTGAAAATTATTCATAGTAATTATTGAAGTTTTCCTTCTTGTAGAAATCTGAAGAAATCTTTAAAGCGTTATAAAAAAAATGTGAAAACTTAAAAAAATCGAGTCAGATTAATAAATATAGTCGGTCTTTTTATATTCAGAAAAATATCTATACAACACAAAAGAAACAAGTTGTGCTGTGACGGTCCTCATTTACTGTACAATTCCAACTTTCAGGGACGTTTCGAGATGCCTCAGGGTGCAGACGTTCTACATTGAAAGTGTCAAGTAGAGTTCGAATACCTCGCACTAATTTACCGGCAAAGAAGCTTGGATATGCACAGGAGAATACGAACGAATTCTGGAACGTGACAAGAAATGAACGGATGGAAAAAATTCAGATGGTGGTGGGGTGTGGAATGCTATCAATATATTAAGGATGTTCAAAACGAAATGCAGGATGATATGTTTTTGAGCTGATAGTTCTTATAATGAAATATTGCAGTAGCTTTAAAGAAAATATACAAATAATATAGAATGAAGTCCAAAACAGGCAGGGGCGTAGCCAGAAATTTTGTTTAGGGGTTTTTTAATAAAATTCTAGGGGGAGATCACTGACATATATAAATGGACTGCTAAATAAGCAAAATCCCATACAAAAAAATGGCACCAACAACTATTGTTGTCTCCCTCCCACGTTTTTTTTTTTTTTTTTTTGAATATAGAGTTTATCCTTCTAGCTCAGAAGGTACACTTCTCAGCTGGGCTGAGAAACGGGCCGCACTTATGTGCAGGGACCGAACAGGCAGAGAGCACCCAAAAAGGTATAAGAAGAGAAACACCGCATAACGAGCATGCGACCGAAAATGCGGGCTCCTTCTCGACCCTCCCCAGCACTCCGGTACCGAGCCGGTCCGGTCCCTGCACACAAACGCAGTCACATTTACCACTGCACAGTGGCTCAGCTAAGTCATGCAAACACAAAAAAACAATGCAACATTTAAGATCACAAAACATCAAACAGAGAAGCGTGCAAAGACAATGAAAAAGTGGGACACGCAGGGAGTCACGCCACATTAAAAAGAGTCCTTTTAAGAACATCTTCGCTGGTTTGCATGCAAAAAGCACTCGCATTTTTGTTAACATGTATAAGCATGCGGTTAACTGGTTCGTACATCCCATAATTGGTATTAGAGGAATTAATGTACAAGAGAGGTGGACCTCTCAGGTTGTAGTTGTTCACTCTAAATGACGTACGGGTTCGTAGGAAGCCTGAGTCAACTTTGTCATTCAACAAACGATGAACGAATAAAACGTCAGCGATCTCGCGACGCTTATGGAGAGAGCTCAAGTTGAGCAATTTAAGTCTGTTCCCATAAGGCGTAAGAATAAGTGGGTCATCCCACGGGAGGTGACTGAGTGCAAAACGGACGAACTTCCTTTGAACCGATTCGATTTTATCGATATGGGAGGAGTAGTAAGGAGACCATACCTGGGAGGCGTATTCAATCAGAGGCCTAACTAAAGATGTATAAGTGTATAAGTGTTTGGTGATGAGGGGGTTGTTGAATTCCTTGGACCATCTTTTTATAAATCCCAGGACTGAATTGCCCCTGGAAGAGATATAATTGATGTGGGTGGAGAAATCCAACTTTCTTTCTAACCTAACCCCTAGATCGATAACAGAGTTAGTGCGGGAGATCTTGTTATCGAGAAAAGTATAGTCATAAGTTATAACGCCACGTTTCCTACAAAAAGTCATGACCTCACATTTACTAATATTAAGGACCAGGTTGTTGTTGGAACACCAAGAATAGAAGGTGTTTAGGTCTGCTTGCAGAAGTTTGCAATCCTCAATACTCCTTATGTGGCGGTACAGTTTGATGTCGTCGGCATAAATAAGGATTTTACAGTGCCTAGCAGGGTAACAATGTCATCGATTGATAAAATAAAAAGAAGAGGACCAAGATGACTTCCTTGCGGGACACCAGAGGACGCTTCGATGTTTTTAGATTTGACTCCGCGGAATAGAACTTGATAGGTTCTCTCGGCTAAGTACGATTGGAACCATACCACCAGGGCATGCGGAAAGCCTATTTTTTTTAGTTTTAGAACTATAATAGTGTGAGAGAGCATGTCGAAAGCTTTACTGAAGTCTGTGTAAACACAGTCAGTTTGACAGCCAGTGACAAAGCCTCGAACAGTGTGAGAAGAGAACTCTAGTAAATTAGTAGTGGTGAAACGAGCTGCAAGAAAGCCATGTTGATTAGTTGAGATAAGTCTCTTGCAGATGGTGGCGACAGCAGAATAAATGATAGATTCGAAGAGTTTTGGTATACACGATAACTTCGCAATTGGTCTATAATTAGTTATTTCGTTCTTACGACCTTTTTATGGACGGGGATTATAAAAGAGTTCTTCCATAAGGTTGGGAAGCACCCCTTATTTAGGGATATTTGAAATAAACATAGGAGAGGAGATAGTAGAGCCCCTGCACAGGATTTTAGAACAGCAGGAGGGACACCATCAGGGCCGGACGAAAAATCTTGTGGAAGATCATTTATATGTTTCAAGTTAAATCCCTATGAACTTTCGATCTAACTTTCGATTTTAAAATAAAAAAACAGTTCAGTGCATGTCAGTGATATCAACATAATTTGAAAAAAATCACATGGAAATACACCCGGAAGAAATTACCATCCGAATTAAAAGGGAAGTCGAAACCCTGAGAGCAGCAGGAGCAAACCCAAACCCAAACCAGGGAATCTCAGCTCGTGGAAGCCGAGATAATCCCCAGTGGTGCCTCCCAGCTGCCTATCTCAAGATGGGTCAGGATTAGATAATAATCTCAACGGCTTTGAGACCAATGAAGACCTGAGAGAAAAGGAAATCTTAAGGGAATCTATTGTATTCCAGGCCGGTCTCAGATTGTGGTAACATTCTCATTAAGTTTAGAGAAAGAAATGCTTTGTGAGTCTCACGAGCCCTTCTTTCGCGCCCTCTTAACTTCCGAAAAACGTACAGTATCTGTTGGGCATCCTCAATGCCCAAAACCATCCAGTAGCCCTGACGAGTCTAACACTAACACTCTTCCAAACAAATGGCTACCGTACTATACCACTCACCCCAGCCCTGCAAATTGTAGTCCACGACGACAGCGACGAGTGGGGGCACCTATGACCGGAAGACAAAACCGGATCCCCACCGCCCAAAACAAGCCATAAAGGACACTTAAAATCAGGGGCCAAACTCACACGAGGTGTCCAGAACAGTGATCAGGAAGTCACAAGCCTAAGTCTCACGCTCGCCCAGCAAAAGTCTACACGTCCATCTAACTAGTCCCCCAAAACCAACCCTAGGTCTATAACAAATGATAAGGACGCATGTGGGTATCCGTCAGGCCCTGAACCAGTCGGTCTCAGGAACGCCCGTACCCGATTGCCCTCTAACGCAAGACCCCAAAGTATACCCAAAAATGGTGCAATCCCGCATGGTATACCCAAGGGAGAATGGGCACAAATAAAGTTAGGCAAAAACGAAATACTTCAAAACTCTCATTCTATCTTCACCTTCCATCCCTCATAACTTCGAGTACGAGAATCGCTCTACTTCGTAGCGATTCTCTTGCTTCAGGGGGAAGGAATATTATGTACAATATTTGCAGGTCTAAAAAATTTCCTAATTCTTCCGATAAATAAAAATTTAATTCATTGACCTTGCACACGCCGGAAAATTCTTAATGGATAACGGCCCTGAACCAAAGTCCGGGCGAAACCTGAGACGCCTTGGCTAATTGTACAGAGGAAAGTTTCGCGCAATTTGCATTACGGTGCACCAAAAGTGCACCATAAGCAAGTTGGGCAGGTGCATTAGCCAGCCGCGTTCAAGGGCGCGTTTTCTTCGGCGTGTGCATTTTTTTCAATAAAATCACGGAAGGTGATTTTAAAATTTTGAAAGAATTAGGAGTCTCAATTAAACTTCGGTCCTGAGCGGACATAGATGATTACAAAATAAAAAGAATAAGAAAAACACAAAAAGCGCGGTCGGGGCGGTGTGATTTCGGCACCGTGGCGGTTACTCGGGCACCTTACGGAGGCTAGTGTTCTAAAAAGAAAGACGGTTAAAAACAGAAAACAAAATTAAATATTGTTTGTTTGTTATCATTAAAATAGTTAAGGGGTCTCGCGTCGTCTGCTAGAATTTTTTCAAAAAAACCCCATAAAATCACGGTGGGCAGGATTTCTGCTCTCAGAAAAGTCTGACACAAAAACAAAAACAGAGTTTTAATCAGCATCTAAGCTGCTCTAAAATGAACTAAAAAGAAAAAATTTGGTTGAAAAATAACAAAATGGCGCGTACATGTGTAGATTAACGTGTTAAAATTTCAGAACGATCGAATAAATATTTTTTTTTAAATCTTGCCCACCAACTTGAAACACGTTGTTTTAAGAAAATCGCGTTCCATTTAAAATACAACATTTTTTTTAAAAAAAACCTTACCAAAATTCAATCTACGATGCCTTTCACTTTTATTTATATTATTAAAAAAATTTCTTAAAAGTTTATTCTAACAAATTCTACCCAAAAAAATTTAGATTTTTTGAAAATTTGTAGGTGCTATGTCCCCTTAAGACAAAAAATAAATAAGACAAAAAATAAATAAGTGTTTAATTATTTAAAGAAAACGTTATTCTGTTCAGTTAAATTGTGTACAGTTACAAAAAATATTCAACAATATAGAGTTTTTTTTTCTTTCTCTCTCTTGCGTTATTTTTAAAAGTTCGTTAAACAGGGGGAAACAACCCTCACATATTTAAAAAAAATACATTTATTTAGTGAAAAAACTGCTACTAAATAAAAAATAATGATGGAAATTTATTTCTATCAATTATAACAGACACCTTATTAGTTATTTTCTCCTAAACTCGAAGAAAAATGTTTTGTTTACATAAAAAAGGTTTTCTACTGCTGGAGAAAAATGGTGCCATTGAAAATTGTCAATCAGCAGTCCATTTCTATATGTCAGTGGGAGAGATGGCCATTGGGCCTATTCACACAGTGCATATTCATGGCGCCTAAAACCGGTTTTTTAGATGAGAGAGGGAAGGGAGCGGAAGAACTTAACGAAACATTTTTCACGCATAACCAAACGCGTGAAAACTAGCACACATATAAAAAGTTACTTCTATCTCTTGCATTCTTTAGCTCTGTTTTTCTCTAACAAGTAAATTTCATCTGCAATACATTTAAATGTTCCTGTATAGCATTCAAATTTACTACACCTCATTTACGCCCCGTCTGAGTTGCTAGGAGTTGAATAAAACCGGTTTTACTCACCACACTTATGGCAACGTGTGAATATGCCCATTCACCATGGGTCTTTCTTCGATCTCTTTCCTGTCTACGTCAATGCTATCTTCCAACGTTACTACACAGCCCTTCGCATGATATACAGCAATTTTTTTGTTGTAGGATGGCCATGTTATTTTGGCCATGCAGCTGCAGCATATTGTTAATCCTTTCCATCCTGCATTGGCCAAGGAAAGGAAGTGTATGTAAATATGTCTTTTATTCGTATTAATAGGGAGGACTATCTCTTCCGCTGAATATCCATATTCGAACCTCCTTTGCTAATTCAACAGCTCTCTTGTTCGCTTGTATATTCGTATGGCCTGGAACCCACAGTAGGGTGATGTTTCCATTTCTACTTATGAGTTCGAGCTGATCCGAGCATTACTTGAGTAGTTTTAATGAGATCAGGGTGGATTTATATCGAGTACATCCGAGTACATCCCGCCTTTCTGGTGGCTTGTTTCGGTAACCTCTTCCGTGCATCTGAGGAAGGGAGTACTTACCACACCCCTTCTGCATTCTTGAGGAAAGTCGGGTTGGAGTGCGCCTTACTTAAGATCTTGCTTTGACTGGCAGAATATCTGGTTTTTTCGATAGACTCAAAAAATTCCTGCCAGTTGATCGATTAGCTTATATTCCAGCAGACATTATAAACATCTCAGGTCTCCTTCCTTAGTCTGGTTAGGTTTTCGTCCTGCCACGATGGGAGCGATCTTTTGCTGCGATTGGACGTGGCATTTTCAATGATACATTAGAGAGACACGAGGCCAGTCCTTGTATTTTTTCACCCTCGAGCGGGAAGTGGTCCGATAGGATAACCAGTATGCAACTGCTGCTGCAGCAGGACCAGAAATTCCCGGCTCTCCTTCAGAAGGGCTTTCAGAGAGGTGCTGGTTAGGGTAGTCTTTATCCCTAAATCGTGGAGAAGTTCGTACAAGCAAAACCCTATCCACTCTTCAGCCTCTCGTCCTTTCTCCTGAAAAGATGGAGAAGGTTTTAGACAGGCAGGGAGGGTCTTACATCGAACCCACTCCACTGCTTGCAATTTGCCTAGCTGACAGGCATATCTGCAGATACTGCCATTCAAGTTGTAGTGAGAAATATCTCGTGGTCCCTGCGCACCAAGGAAATCCTGCTCTGCGCTTTTGAAGACACCGATGGTGCATTTGACAACGTTACCTTTGGTGCGATCAATGAAGCCGCCCCATGAGAGGGCATTAAACCACCTTGCAGTGTGGATCACGTCACTTTTTCAGATTGATAACTGCTGAGATGAATAAAGAATCGATTACGGCAAAGGTTACGCCCTATTACCTCTCCTATGATTAATCGTATTTGATGAACTTGTTGCCGACCTGAATAACCAGGGCTTTAAAAAAGCACAGGCCTACGCAAATGATATCGTCATAACGATTAGCGGCGGTCATGAAGCCACCATATCAGACCTCAAGCAAATCGCTCTATCATATGTGCAGAGCTGGTTTCGGAGCAAGAGCTTACATAGGTATTAACACAGAAAAAACTGTCATTGTACCATTTACGAATAGAAGAATAATGAGCTAAATTTTAAATCTCCCTCTGCAGATGGTAAAAAATTGATTTTCTCAAAGGAGGCTAAATATTAGGTATAATCATGGATCAAAAGCTTTCCAGGAAACCCCAAGGTAATTACATGTCTCCACTCTGTCGTCCATTTGTGGGCAAAGCCTGGAGCCTCAAACCGACGTTAATGTTTTGGCTATACAAGACGATCATTCGGCTAAACACCACGGTATGCAGCTATTGCCTGGCGGGTCGGGTATGCATCTATTGCATAGTGCTGTGACTAAGCTGTGTCGGTTTCACAAGAGCTAAAAGCACTTTTCCGACTGCGCATATGAAGGCCCTACAGAACTTTCTTCCGCTAAACCTAGTAGTCACGAAGAACGCTCTGGCATGGCGCTGCCTTCAAGCCAGGAGACCTTGTGGATTACTTATATATTCTCAAGGAACTAAACCAGAGCGGTTATTCTGTAACTGTGAAAAGTCTAGTGAAAAGTCTTTTCAGTGAAAATTCCAATAAATGCGATTCTGGAACGATGAGAACGTGAGTTTATCTGTCAAATTATTTCATGGTGAAAAATAATTTCTCACCAAAATTTTTCTAGTAAGAAATGTGTGAACTTGTCATTTTCAAATCACAACAGTTGTGAGAAGCGTGAAAACTTTTAATTTTCCAAAAAAAAAATTATGGGAGGAATATGCCATTCATTTAAATGCTCTAGGTGTAACTTTTTAAATTTAAGTAGTAATGTGTAACTTTTTAAGTTCAACGATTTTTGCAAAAAAAGGGGGAGTTTGAAATGTAAAACCATGAATTTTGAGTGCAAACCCAAATTATAATTGCCCACCTTTGGCGGCTTCTTCTTTGCTCTATAAATAAAAATACTGTTGCTATTTTAAATGTTATAAAGTCTTATCTACAAAGTAGGCCACTCGAATAAGTACAAAATATGACATAAAACCCCACGTTTGACGTTTATACAAGTAAGAATTTCCAATGTGAACTACATTCAGCTCATTTGTCACTGGAATATCTCACTTTAGGTTATAGAATCGCTTTGCTGACAAAAATGAGAACTCAAAATGGGAAACGCGATGAGAATGAGAATGAAAAGACTTTTCACGTTTTCACTTTCTCATAGTTACAGAATAACCACTCAGGAGACAATGCTATCATTATTCGATACCATTCCTGCACTTTCGTCTTCAACAAGCCTTTTTGGCGATCATAGGAAGTAGGTCGGAATGGCAACACCGTAGGCCTATTTTTAGAGGAAGCACGGCCTTTTGGCATACGGACGGTTCCAAAACCGATAATGGGATAGGACTGCGCGTATATGACCCAAAAGACAAAATATTCATGGTTCGGCGGAGCAATCCCGAAACTGCGGAGCATTTACTGTGCGACTGTAAGGCTGTAGCGAGGAGGAGATTGAGTCTCCTTCATCGCGACTTCCGGATATGTGTCCCAAATCAATTTTAGGCTATATCAAAAGCCTTAATCTGCAAGGTGGGCATAATAGCCCAAATAAAATATGTCGCAGTCTCCTTAACGAATCAATGACTGATCACTTGGCACTAACTGTATTCCATTCTACTTTGCATCCCATTGTAGCCGTGAAAGAGTATGATTTTTAGTCGCAAATTCACCCCCATCACCTGACAGCAGAATAAATTAAACTCAACTTGATACAAAATACATAATCACAAACATATCCGAAACAGAATTTCTCCATTTCCTCGATAGAGTAGATAAAAAATCCCGCCTAGCAGCTACGGGTGTAATTTCCTGATAGAGTGATTCCCTTTATGAGGTCATCTGCAATTCAGCAGCAGCAGACCTTATTATGCAAAGGAGCATCGTCCAACTACCCCATGAAATTTTATGCGCTATACGTCACGTTTTACAACTGACAAGGAATGAAGCATTCATCAGTCTCGAAATCCGGTTGCAGCAGGTTGTACACGAAAAAAAGCACAGAGCGAAAAAAACAAGTTTGGGGAATCCTGAATCCTGCCGGAATACAGGAATACAACACGGTAAGCGAAAATAAAAATTGCAAACCGCGAAAAGTGTCACTTCGGCTTGAAATCCCCTCGTGGAGCATAAAAAGTGCCAGCACCTGCAGAGCAAGGATATCTCCCAGGACACCAGAAGCAATATAGTAAAAGAATCACCGCCAGAAAGACAAACAATTCATGCAGATAGCTTCTACTGTTGGCTATAAGCGCGGACCTGTATAGGGCAAAAATTGTAGGATACATGTTAGTCGCACTTACCTTCGAATGCTGCATTAATATCCCTGATGTCATAGCTGCATATTGCAGAGCCAACAATTCCGTGAGTGTTTGTTGTAAACGTTGCATAGAATTTTGTGTCATCCGATGGCATCTTGTAGACTGCCTGAATCTCATTGAAATAGAACGGAAATTCGCTTGATATACTGCAGTTGATTCGTGCCTTCAGATACGTCGCCCAGTTCTGGCTGATCATATATTTTCCACCTTTATCATTTTTGCACACGCGGGCTATTCGCGAATAAATCGCTTTCCCGCAATTTATGTACTCGACTGCACGTTCGCGGAAGAAAAAATATACGTAAGCTCCAATATCGAACGATCCCACAAAGTTTGGCTCTGTCAAAAGGAAAAAGATATTAAATTGCTGGTAAAAAATTGTGGTAGAAAATTTCTGGGGAAAATAGTGCTGGAATATTGGACGTCATTTTTAGGACGTCTAAAGTGGGAATTTTTATACTCCAAGTGCAGTCACAAGTGTCCCTTCGATATGGAATTGATTAATGATGGAGTGGCGGCTCTTCGTATAAATTAAGTCTTAAAACGGAATTTTTTTAAATTATATTTGCGGTTGTGAAAGTTTGAAGAAAATTTAAGATGAATACCTCAAACAAACTCAAAACTAGTTAACTTATTTTTATTTAAGTTTTGAAAACTGCAACAATAAAATTTGGGTCAGACAAAACATCCCTTTTCTAGGGGTCGCAATACCGGACCGTTTTTCGAAACCGGTATTTTCGGTATTGACCTCATATAAACACCGGTATTTCGGTATTTTCGGGATTTAGAGAATTTAGTTTCGACTTTTCATGAGAGTTTGGTGGTTAGAGCATTACAGAGGAATAATAAAAGAGGTTCTTTTCTAGGTAAAAACAAATTTTATTCAAATCAATAAAATTAAATTTCAGCTTTAATGAAGAAATAAAATTATCATTTCTAATCTCTAATAAAAATATAAAATTGACTTTAACACTGCCATTAACTAAACAAAAATAAAGAAATTAAATGTTGGTTTCTTTCCTGACCAAGAGACTCATTGAACCTTTTTTTATAATGACCACATGAAAACCTAAATTCTAATATAATTTTCTTAGTAAAGACATTAGGTATGAGATTCATACAATATTATTGATTGAGGTAATCAGATCGCAAAAACAAAAATGTGTCTAAAGTCTTGTCAGGCAATGTTGAGCGCAAATTATCACATAAGTGATGAAGAGAAAGATCTCTCTAATACTACACTTTTTGGAGGAATATTTTTTAAATTGTTGTAGGCCGAATCAAGATAAGCACCGTTTTCGTAAAGCGCCATTTCTATTTTGATTAAGGCATCAATGTCGGCTGAGATGGCTCTTGATAAATAATCTTGAGTTTGCAATTTCTTTTTAATCGCCGTTTCTAATTGTTTCTTCAGTTTCTTCGGGAATCGTCATTCGTGTCCTCGTCTGTAGGAACAGAAACAGAAACATCATGTATGGATTCTGTATCCGAATCGTTACCGATCTTGTTAACATCCACAATATGTTTTCTCATCTCGTCTTTTGCGGATTATGCAGAGGATTTTATCTCGAGGCAACCAACAACCTGCGTTCCTTAATCCGACGTTTTAAAGAGATGAAAAGTTCACGCGCTGCTGACTCATGAATAGCTTCTAATTGTATAGCTTATTAGGTTAGCGTTTCTTTTGCATAGTTCTTCGACAGTTGCTTTCACTTTTTCAAATATCCTGCTGAGATCAGCCAGCCATTTGAATTCGTATTCAGATATTTCCAGATTTTATTTTGGTAAAACTTGAGAAATATTAAATACCGAAAATACCGGAAATCCCGGTTTTTGGAAAATTAATACCTGTATTTTGAAGTCCTTTATTTGGTCCGGTATCCCGGTATTTTCGAAATCCGGGATCCCGATTTGCGACCCCTAGCCTTCTCTGGAATTTGAGTTGACGTGATTCACATAATTTGAAACTATTACAGACATCTACAGCGATGATCTGCTTTGGGCTTCGTATATCTCAAGGCGCAAAACAGCCCTCTAGCGGCGAAATTATACCGAATTAAAAAAAAAACGGTGCAGTGCATTGTAGGTAATTTTATGCCCTTCAACTTTGCTCTATTCATATTTTCACCAAAAGGCATAGTTTCTCCTCAAAATAGAGAAAAAGGCGAAAACCATCATTATATGTATATTTCTAAAAAACAACCCTTTTTTTGAACTGCGGGTTGTGAAAATCATGTTTAGACAACCCAAATCTTTCATTTGGTACCGGTCTCATAGCTGTGGGAAAAATTTCTTTAATTTTTCCTAATTTGAGCGGACTAAATCTAAAAAAATCCTTCAACCGGGAGCAAAAAAAAGGGCCTGAAGAGTGGAACCTCCACGTGGTTTGCGTTTGATTATTTGCTATTCCTGCTCCAGCTAACGAGTCAAAGGGCAGCCCTCCAACCAAATCTTCAAAATCGGTTGGTGTCAGCCAGGTGAAATTCCGAAAACCCATGACGTCTTCCATTCTTAATTTATTTAGTAATATATTGCCGAACCTAGATCTTTCTGCGAGCACCTCGGGCGTCCACCAACCTTTACGTTTTTGCAATCAGCACTAAGCATGAACTCATTGCGCATAAAACAACGTCCTCCATTATTAATGGACTGACGGAGACTAAATTCAAATCATAGTGTGGACACTAGATGAGAAAAAGTGCGGTCTCCATAGACGGGCTATAGACTAGTGTGTACTAGCCTTAAGAAGTCAGTTTTGAAATTAAGGACTTTCTCCAGAAGATTTTGTCAGCTGTTGCAATCCCTTCTGGAATTGTTTTGTGCACTATTATTTAATGCTTCAATTTTGCGTAAGCACAACGCAATCACGAGTCGTGTCGTGAGTCTCAACTTGAGAGAATTCGGTATTCTAATTTTGCTGTCACAATTTTAACAAATCGCGAACAGTCACAACGAATATCAAAATTGTAACTGTAGAAGGAGCAGATCACAAGAGTATAGAGATCCGGTTTCTAGCATATAATATTATCACAGACTCGGCAGATAGAGGTCCTCGTCGATGAAAGGTCCTCGGACGTTCACATACACTCCGTTTCACTCCATCAATATTTTCTAGCGTACGGTGGCTGTCACCCCGACTCATTACACGATTACAAATTGACTATGAGAGGTGATTTTTTTATGATTTTTCTTGTGACAGTGCTTAGAACACTAAAGCAGCTGATAGTCACAAGAATAGTCAAAAACTATCAATGACGATCCTTCATTTCGTTTATAATCGCCATACACAAACGAATTTTCTAGACAAGGGTCGCAGGGAAGTGTGTTTTTTTCACTTTTACCACAGAGAATTTGTCAGACCTACCCCCCACCACACTAACCCAAACCAAACAACATACTCGGCAGTGTGCGAAACCCATGAGAAATTCTTCTTAAGCATTACAATCGTTACAAAAAAAATTGCAGCAAATTGAGTAAATCGTGCAATACCTCCAACATACACAAAACCAGTTTGAAGTGAAGACAGATCGTGTAATTTACCGCAATGGCCAGCGTAAGAGTTACAAAAGCTACAAAGTCAAAGTAAACAATGAATACAGCTGAATATTTTATCATACTTCAGGGGCATGTATACCAACATAACAAAATAAAATAATCGATAATCGAATGTACGTAGCCCGCTAAATTTGAAAATTCACCTTACTCTTTGAACAGACCTCGTATGCCGCGCTGACGGCAATGGCGGCATCCCAATTTAAATGAGCGACAACACCCGCCAGAGCATTTTTGGCGATATTTAGATGAGCGCAAAAACTGAAATAAGCGGCTACGATAAATAAAAAGAAGACAAATATCAAGCACAATGCTCAATAGATAACCCCCAGTAGGGAATGGAAACCTTCCAGAGTCGATTCCGTACATTATCCTTCGAATGCGCAATGTCTACCTTCTAGATCGAAACATCCCTTCGATTAACATTTCGAGGTCCTAGGGTTGAAGGCAATTCATTCCAATACCTCTATTATATTCTCATCTCTTGTGTGGATCATATCTTGAGTATGATGAGCACTAATGATGAGTTTCTTCTTCTTGGGGACTTTAATTTACCCAATATTCAGTGGGTATCTGATGAAGATGACGTTAGGGTATCTGATGAAGATGACGTTACCTCATCTGGTACCTGCACCTTGTCGTGGTGGTGGGGCTTGCGTGTCTCGTAGTAGCAGTAGGCTATGTCGGCTGTGACTAGCTGGAAACCAGCAAGTCACCGGTAGGGACACCCATGCCGAACAGGCTAATTGCGAAGAGGCCAGACTAAGCTGGGTACATCCTCCCTCCCCCTTTTCTCTTTTTCCTTTCTCTCCTCTCCCTTTCCCCACTTCTAAGCCAAGGGTGTTTACCGTGCTGATGGCTGCGTGGCCAGCCAGTCGTTAAAGAGTGCTGGTCGCAAACGGTTCCCTCCGATGCCCGGGCAAGATCGGAGTGTATAAGTGCCTTATCCTGGTAAGCGGCTCTGCCAGGATGGACTCTTTTTTTCCGCACTACTCGTGGTACCATTCATGAATAGAAATAAAAATAAAAAACTACTTGCCTCCAGTGTGGAGGCTCATAAAACCAAGCCTACTGCCCTCAAAGGTAGTAAGGCTGGTACAGGGAAAAAGGGAGCTTTAGACTCTAATCCGAAGCTCCCCAATCCCTCTAAGCCAGTTGCTTCGACAGAAGCAGGCCCCTCAATTGCACCCGTGGAAAAGGGAGCTTTAGACTCTAATCCGAAGCTCCCCAATCCCTCTAAGCCAGTTGCTAAGACAAAAGCAGGGCCCTCAATTGCACCCGTGCAGCTATGCAGTGCCTCCAAAGAGGCTAACAGAAATGTTATGCCTTCCGGCTCTAAAGGAGCTCCACCATCAAAGGTGAAGTACCTAGAGCAACGCACCGCCCAAAGAATCCTTGCTCGATTCAAGGGAGTTGCGAAGGGTGATATCACAGAGAAGCAACAGGCTTCAATAAGGTGGGCGACGCAGGTTGTCAGCGAGCATACTTCGCAAACTGGCAACCCAACACCAAAGCGTCTGAGGTCCCTTGAGGAACCCAATCACCCTGAGGCTAAGCGTAGTAGGAAAAGTAACATTTTACTTTCTCCTACTACTAAGACCTATAGCCAAGTGCTAAAAGGTCAAATCGCGATCGCCGTTATCGATGAGAGCGATCCAGATGGCACCATTCTGCCTGATAAATGGAGGAAAATTGAGGTCAGGGTCGCGACAGTTTTCCTCCCAATTCTTCAGGAGCATCCTGGCACTGCTCCTCACTGTCGCAATGGCGGATGGCATCAGGGCCGCGTGAAGCTCATCGCATGTGCCGATCAGAGATCCGTCGATCTCTACAGGCTTGCCATATCCAGAATCGGGGAAGCATGGCCAGGCGCCAAACTCAAGGTTGTTATGAGGGAGGAGATCCCGAGTCGACCGAGAGCGCGTTCCTGGATCCCAGCGGAACCAGCCGAGCCTCAGGCTATTCTGGATATTATTCGGTTGAGTAACCCACAGCTACAGACGTCATCGTGGAGGATTACGAAACTGGAGGATCCGAAAGTTGACGGCCGAGCGGTTACACTTGTAATCAGCAAGGAGTCGCTAGGACCTTTGGCGGAATCTGATGGCGTCATAAGTTACGGGTTCTCTTCCATAACTCTGAGGCCTTATAAAAAAGATTATTTGCCCCTCAAGCAGAGTGGAGTGGTTTCAACTGTTCCACCTGCGGTTGCAGAAGGTGAGCCCTCGGACACTGCGGGAAACATGGGTATGGAAGTTTCTGAACCCAACGTACCTAGCACTGCGGGTGACATAGTTGCGCAAGTAGCTGAACCCAATGTGCTTGGCATTGCGGGTGACACAGGAACGGAAGTAGCTGATCCTAACGTGTCTGAGGATACTCCCCTACTAAATCTGGGTCCAAAAGACCCTCTTCTCATCTCTGGTGTTCCTTCGCCGTCAACGACGGAGGACGAACTGGGGGATTTTGCCCAACTTCTTTCGGTGGGGGACGATGACATTAGTCTCACACCGGAGGAGGACGAGGCTGACATAACGGTGATCGAGATTAATCCCGCTACTCGCAACCACGATGTTGAGAGTAGCACAGATTAATCTCCATCACAGCAACGCTGCATCCGCCAGTCTCTGCTTACGCCTCTCGAAGGCTTATTTAGATGTCGTCCTGGTACAGGAGCCTTGGATTGTCCGGGGCCTTGTATGCGGAATCAGGACTCCGAAATACAGGTTGCTGTATCCCAGAAATGGGGAAGGTAAGCCTAGAACCTGTTTAATTGTTAATAATGACCTTGATGCTTTTATGTTGTCTAAATTTAGTAATGCTAACACGGTGGTGGCTTGCTTGGACAGCAGAAAGGGCGGCAGGGCTATGTGGATTGGATCTGCCTACCTACCATATGAGGGAAATATAGACAGCTCCAGTCTCTTTGATGCGGCAAAAGAAGCGGCTAAACTCGGAGCCAGCCTCATTATTGGATGTGATGCAAATGCTCACAACTCCATTTGGGGCAGCTCAGATACAAATGTAAGAGGTGAGTTGCTTTTTGACCTTTTACTCCAACATAATCTCTTGCTGTGTAACAGGGGAAATGAACCTACGTTCGTTACAAGAGCAAGACAAGAAGTCTTGGACATCACTCTTGTTTCCTCAGACCTGCTCAATTGTGTCGAAAACAGGAGAATATCCAGTGAACACTCCTTTTCTGACCACAGAGTCATTCTTTTCAATGTCAACACGTGCTCAACTGTGAAGAAGGCCCCTGGTTACAGGAATGTCCGAAGCACAAATTGGGCCGTATATAGACAAGTGGTGGAAACATCACTTCCCGAGGATGTTCCCACCCATCTCTGGAATGCTGAAGATCTCGAAGATCAGGTGAAGAATCTCAGCAACCTCTTAAATAATGCATTGGAAGCAGCCTGTTCCATCAAGAAATACAGGGGAAAAACCAAACCTCCTTGGTGGAACAGTAAGCTTCTCAAACTAAGGTCTGAAAGTAGAAAGGCCTTCAACAAAGCCAAACGGTCTAACTTGGACTCAGACTGGGACAACTATAAAAGACGTCTTAGGGAGTTCAAGTACGAACTGCGTAAGTCAAAGAGGGAATGCTGGAAGACCTTTTGTGAGACAATAGAAGGTTTTTCGGACACTGCAAGACTTAAAAAGGTTCTCTCCAAAAGCCCGATGTGCCAAGAACTGCTGCAACAAGCGGATGGTACATGGACTACAAGTAGTCAGGAGTCATTGAAACTTCTGCTCGATACCCACTTTCCGGGCTCGACATCTCTCGCGGTATCCGCAGACTCAGGTTTTGGGAGCCCAATTAGTGAATATAATTTAGGTACTATTGACAGACTGATAAACAGGGATTTACTCCTATGGGCCATAGAAGGTTTTAAGCCTTATAAAACACCTGGACAGGACGGAATTTATCCTATTGAAATTCAGAAAGTCAGTGACGTAATTCTGGACTGGCTTGCAACCATCTACAGGAGTTCCCTTCGCCTACGCTACATTCCAGCATCCTGGAGGGTAGCGAAGGTGGCTTTCATTCCGAAGGCGGGTAAAACCTCCTACCACAATCCAAAGAACTTGAGACCTATATGTCTCACATCCTTTCTCCTCAAGATCCTCGAAAGACTTGTGGAGATTCATATTAAGCAAAGCATTGATAGAGAACTGCTTTCTCCCTCGCAGCATGCCTACACGAAAGGTAAATTGGTAGACACTGCTCTCCATTCCCTGGTAGCGGTCATTGAAAAATCCCTTGAATTCAAGGAGTACACTTTGGCTGCTTTCCTAGATATTGAAGGTGCTTTCAACAATGTTGAATCTTCTGCGGTTACGGGGGCACTCCAGCGTCTGGATGTCGACGGGTGCTCCAGGTCCTTTATTGATCAGCTGCTGAAGTCTAGTCTGGGACCCTCGGAAGAAGTCAGACTGGTTGGAAGAGGCACACCGCAGGGTGGAGTGCTATCGCCGCTCCTTTGGAATATAACAGTCAATGAAGTTCTGATAACCCTAAGGGAGTCTGGCTGCACTACTGTGGCCTATGCTGATGATATTGTGCTGGTGGTAACTGGAAAGTACATCTCAACAATAAGAGATATAATGCAACGAGCATGGGACACTCTTGTTCAATGGCTACTACAAAGGGTCTAGGCGTTAACCCAGCTAAGACTGAAGTAGTGCTCTTCACAAGAAAGCATAGACTTCCCGATTTTCCTTCTCTAAGACTTTGCAATGAAAGATTGCAACTTAAGAAGGATGCGAAATTTCTGGGTCTCATACTGGATAGAAAACTAACGTGGAGACCGAATCTTTTAGAGAGAGCCAATAAGGCCAAAACAGCTCTCTTCTTATGCCAAAGAACGATCGGAGTTAATTGGGGCCTTAAACCCCGTATCGTCCACTGGTTGTATACAGCCGTAATCAGACCTATACTTATGCATGGCATATCGGTATGGTGGACTGCATTACAGAAAATTACGTATCGGAAGATACTGGAAAGAGTCCAAAGAACAGCTGAGTATTAGTGGTGTAATGAGAAGCACCCCAACAGCTGCGCTGGATGTCTTATTGCATCTTATCCCCTTGGACATATATGCTGAGCAAATGGCAGCCTGGACGGCTGCCAGGACAAAGGCTTCTCTTGGATGGACTCCATACTTATATGGTCACTCATCCATCCTTAGGAAGTTCGCTACCGCTGCGGACAACCTAGATTACACTACACCTACGTGGACCTTGGAGAAAGGTTTCAATACCATCATTCCGGCCAGAGATGTCTGGACAGATGGTGTTATCCCGACTGGGTCATTATGTATTTATACAGATGGCTCAAAAATTGGGAACAGCGTAGGTTGTGGTATCTTTTCCGAGGCATTAAATATAGATATGTACCTCTCTTCGCTTACCCGACCATTGCAGTGTCTTCCAGGCGGAAGTCACTGCTATCTGGGAGGCTCTCGAATGGCTGAAGATAAATAATATATCTCATAAGAATATATGTATTCTATCGGATAGCCAGGCGGCCCTCAAGGCTCTTAATTCTGTCGTCACAACATCCACGACTGTTCTGAACTGCCGCAGGTCTCTGTGAGAGACTGCCACTCAGTTTTATATAACTCTGTGTTGGGTTCCTGGACACAGAGGGATTAGGGGAAACTGCAGGGCAGATGAGCTTGCTAGACAGGGAACCGAAGTGGAAAGGACACCCCACTTAACCCAGATGGGAATGCCCTTAGCCACCTATAAACTGGCTGTGGGAAAAATCAGCTTATCTCGAGCCGGGCTGAGATGGACCACAGCAACAGTGTGCCGCACTCTCCACACAATATGGCCGACCTTGCACGCAAAGCGTTCAAAATCTCTAGTTCAGTTGAACAAAAAAGAGATAAGCTATGTAGTGAAGGTGCTGACAGGTCACTGTCCCTTTGGCCCGCACGCTGAAAGATTGGGACTTCCCCACAACGACTTATGCAGAAGTTGTGGCAATGAGGATGAGAAAGAAACTGTCTCCCATCTTCTCTGTACATGCCCGGCCCTCGCGAGGAAAAGAGGGACCTTCCTTGGCTCACCTTTCCTTGATGGATTGAGTGAGCTGCAAAACACTGGTGTTTTTGGCCTCTGCCGCTTTATTAAAAGCTCCAAATGGCTTGAAATGGCCTAAATTTTGTCCCAACACTAGAATGGTCACAATGGGCCCGATGGTGTGCCTAAGTGGGCTCCCTATTGGGGGAACAGCCATTTCAACCTAACCTAACCTAAGATGACGTTAACTACCTCCCTGAAGGAAACCTTAATTTTAAGATATCCGGCTTTCTCAATTCCGCATTCTCACTCGGCTTGAAACAAATGAGCGGTGTTACTAATGTGTTAGGGAGGCAGTTAGATCTTGTATTCTTTACGGACTCAGTCAACATGACTGTTGAACCCAGTCCATTAATCCTGACGTCTATCAACAACTACAACCCTCCTCTATTGCTTAATTATTGCTACAATTCAGAGAACAATCCTTGTCCGGAGTTGGTAACCCATGCCTTTAACTTTAAAATGGCTAACTTTGGGGAACTGCCATCTAAGCTTGCCTCGATCGATTTCAACAGCTTGGTTTCCGCTAATGAGGTGGATGTCGGCGTGGCACGGTTTTATGCTGTACTATATGAAACCCTTGTTTCTTGTGTACCTTTTGAGCCCCAAAAATTGCCCAGTTCATCTTCACCTTGGTATAATAATGAACTCAAGCATTTGAAAAATCAGAAAAATAGACTGGAAAACCTATTTAAAGAGAAAGGACTCTCCGAGTCTCAATTCATTTATCAATTGCTATAATCGATTTCGTTCACTCTCTTCGGCGCCTGCGATTTGCAACATGTTTGCATCATTCTTTCATCAATTTTTCGCACCCTCTGACTTCCAGCCTAATGACAGTAATTTTCGTCATATAATTACTAACCGTGAGGCTCCAATTTTATCTCTCTCAATTATCAGTGCTGATATTGTGAAACATATTGACGAACTCCTATTCGACTTCACTTCTGGCTCCGATGGTATCCCTCCTCCTCTTTCAGTCTCCACAGAAAACCCTTTTTCAAAAATCCCTGGTTTAAGGGTTCTTCCTACTCTTTGGAAGAATTCATTCATAATTCCTATTCACAAAAGTGGTAGCAAGAACGAAATATCGAATTATATACCAGTTGCGAAGTTGACTGTAATTCTCCGAAACCTTTCGAATTGATCATTTATTCTGCAATCGTGTCTATCTGCAAGAGGCTGGTCTCAACGAATCAACACGGCTTTCTTGCTGCTCGTTCCACTACCACCAATCTTCTTGAGTTCACTTCACAAACTGTCGAGGGCTTCGTTTCCGTTTGCCAAACTGATTGTGTCTACACTGATTTCAGAAAGGCATTTGACAAGCTCTCCCACTCGTTTATAATTCTCAAATTAATAATGCTAGGCTTTCCACAAGCCCTTCTAGTATGGTTCCAGTCTTACTTAGCTGACAGGACCTACCAAGTTCTTTTTCATGGATCCAAATCAGTAACCATTGAAGCGTCATCCGGTGTCCCTCAAGGTAGTCATCTTGGTCCTCTCCTCTTTATTCTATCAATTGATGACATTGTTCCTTTGTTAAGACACTGTAGAATCTTAATTTACGCTGATAACATCAAATTGTAACCGTCACATAAAGAGTATCGTGGATTGTAAACTTTTACAAGTTGACCTTTGCACCATTTATTCTTGATGTGCTAACAACAACCTGGTTCTTAATATGAGTAAAATCGAAATCATGGCTTTTAGTAGGAAAATCGTATGTGATTCAAAAATATCAATGTCTTTAGCGTCAGTATTAGTAAAGATGTCCTCAAAAGGAGTCTTTTTAATATCACGTGACCGCTACGATTCCAGTTGTTTCGCTTCTGTTTGTGTTACATGTTGGTTTGTGTTTAATTCATTTTATGTTGCATGCTTAGTTGCATTTCATTCTTAATCAGTTAAAAGTTTGAAGTTTATCTGTCAATAACTATTACACAATAATAGGACCTTATAAATCAACAACAACCAAAATATCAAACCCTTCTACCTTCCAACGCTTTACTAACGCGTCAATTGTGTATACCGAATTTACCAAAACAGTTTCGACACAAATGTTTATTTTTTTTACGGCTATCCTTACCCAAAATCTCAGCTGTCTACAAATAACATAAACCGTAATCTCTTAAGCAGTAATCTTTTTAATAACAGAAAAAAAACGCGACAAGTAAAGGCAAACATAAAAAACGATAAAAAGTTTTAATTTTATACATTACCAATCTTAAATTTCTCCTAAAATATAAAGAAACATAAAAAAATTTACTACGTTCCCTCAAGGTAGGTTCACAACCAAAAAAAAAAAGGAAAACAGAAACGTGAAAACCTTTTTTTTCTTCTTTTATTCCTATAACATCCATTTCGCCCTCTCCCAGAAAAAAAAGCATACTCCATGAACAACTACCCCATGTCAGTTTATGTCTTGAAACAAAGTTAGAAGAAGAGCATTCACGAGAAGTGTTTTCAAGAAAGGGCAAAAAAATTACAAAATTGCTTGGAAAGGGGAATAGAGGGGGTGGGAAAGGAAATATCTACACAAACTTACACATACATACATTTTATTTTTACTGCCCGTTAAAAATCCAAGAACTATAAATAAACAATAAATAAATTCAGGAAAACAACAAGGTTGTACTATATACCCTCAACCGACTCCCCCAAAATCCGATCTTACCTTGCCAACACTACTATAACCAAAACACCTGAAACGACAACTTTCACAACCGCTTTATCCTGAATAAACATACGAAAATTCACCTGTCCCTTCACACTTTTTTTTATTTTATTTTATTTATTTTTTGCGTCCTTCCTTCTCCCTTTTTTTTGGCAAAACATTTTCATGGTCATGAATATAAAGGACAAGGGCGAAAATTTGCGGAGGAGAGAAAGGGAAGGAAAAAAGGTTAAAAAACTTACTGTCAAGCCATTTAGAGTCGTATTTGACTGTCCTTTTGAAATTATGCTCCTTCCGGCCGGATGTTAAATTATACAAATCAGACCTGAAAATGACTGAGTCGGCTTTTGTGAATTCCGCATTTGTCCCAGAATACTGTGAAAAGAGATAGAGAGAGAGAATTTTTATTTTGAAAATACATGTGTATAGATTGTGTACATGAAACAAGAAAAATTTTTCGCAATTTTATCGCATCAATAAAATCCGACAGAACATTCCGTCACAGGGCATAGGTGGCCCTGATGGCACATCCTGCTGGTGGAGGGAGAGTCCTTCCAGCCTCCTGAGACCAAATCGTGTCCTACTTTCAAGTTTGAAGCCCCCCAAAATACCCCCCGTTTTCATTCTATTCATACAACATGCATACGGACATGACTTTGAGGATATAGCCTATGTTCTGTTCTTTTTTTTTGTCATATGCATATATAGGATAGGAATAAAGGGGGCAATACTAACCAAAGCAGGTAAATCGCCAGGATTTCCCTTCTCCACATAAACGGCCGTCGAGTTATCCAATGGGTCGTAGGGACATTTGGCAATGCCTAAGCCAATTCCTGGCACGTATTCAGATCTTGGTAAATGTGTTAAGTTGGACTGGAAATGGCACCGAGAAATATAAAAAAAAGAAAGCAAAAAATATAGAAAAATCGAACATTTGTCAATTTTATTCATTTTTCGTACTTCACGGGTGGCTCGACACCCCTATACAAAGCACACATTCATACTTACAAATATCACATAGTCCTTCGGATTATGAGCGTTTGTTCCACATATGTACAACCTCCGACCACCTTCCATCGGCTGAATCACTCGAATGTGATTTCGACATTCGAAAAGCTGAAAAATTAAGAGTTTTCCAGAGTATTCGATTTTTTTTTTGTCATACCAGGTAAATCCTGTCACTCACCTCTCGTTTGCCCTTCGAGACACAGTTCAGGATGTCTGAACCTGTAGGCTCCAAAATGATAACGTCTTTCTGTGGAGAAAAAGGTTTGTCGTAAATGTCACCTTATTTAGTAGAAAAGGTTGAAGACAAATTTTACATAACCAACTGTGGTTGGGGTTTCTGTGGATCGAGGTTGGGCACGAGGGCTAAAATCTGATGGTTTTCAGACTCCCACAGCCACCACCACCCACCCACACAGCAAAAACGTAAAAAGGGATGGAGAAAATGTCTTTAAGTAAATATTTGAAAAGTTAAAGTTAAAGGGAATGGGATACGAGATTTTCTGAGAATGGCAATGGCATCAAGGTGAGTTTCTGTTTCTTTGTTTTATTTGTGTGACGAGAGAGATAAATATCAGCATTTAGTAATGTCTTTTGCTTGGTGTCTTCAGATCTCTCCACCTTCAGGGCTTTTGGGGTTACATTTTTTTTTCATTTTCATTTGCTTATTCTTACCATTTTCAGATATTCTCTCTCTCAAAGGTAACTAACTTTTAGAATATTCATGGCATGATTGTCAGCATTTCTGGATACGAGAACGAGAGCAAAGGTCGACCCAATTTTATTATTGGTTTTTTTGTTGTTGTTGTTGTTAAATATTCTACACAAAAATTTGTCACATCATTCAAGTACTTATAAAATTAACTTCCTGAGGGTAAAAAGATAAATGTTGTTCATTGAAGATAATTTTTGGTGTAATTGAATTAAATAAATAATTGTTTGATGGCGTGATTTGTTTTAATAATGTTGGAATTGGGACTGTGTTGGTAATTCTTTAGCGTTGGGACACACATTTTTTCTTTTGTTAATATTGGTAGTATCTGGGATACACAAAAACATATTTTTCACATATTTTCGGTTTATAAATACATGTTACTCTATATATGTAAGTATATTTCAACAAAAAAATTTATGTGATTAGTTAGCTTAGGAATCACTCTTTGTTTTACCAATCCGCCATGTCGTTCAGGTCCTGGTGGAATGTCTAGTAGTAAGCTTGGTTTAAAAAATAATGATAGAATAGGTTAAGTGGGGTTTGGAAAGTACGCAATGATGGCAATAGTCATTACGTTTGGACTCTATGATATTGTACGACTTCAACAACACTAACTGCGAAAGATTGTTCCGCAGTCGAGCTGCTCTACTTAAAAACAAATTCCTAAACTGGGTTCTTCTTTCTCGGTGGCTCTACTGCCCAATTCCAGTTTCTTGTGTCGCAGAAATTGCAACATTGGGTCATCCATTCAGTAGTAGCTTGGCATGCGTCGATAGTTTACACTCTTTGTATAAATCATACAATTCGTGATTAGAGCATATTCGCCCTGCATTGCCTTCATGGGGCCGTATACCCTTCGGAAAACTTTCTTCGGAAATATGTACATCTTATCTGCAGATTTTTGGGAGATACTCCATGCAGATTTTCACCTCTTACCCACCCCGCTGATACGCCCATCCCAAGTAACACAAAAGGTTTTAAAAATGTTGTAAGAATCTTTACACAACCTTTTAATAAGTGTAGAAGTTTTATAATTTAGTGTTGGAAACGTTTTGCCAACATTAAAACAACATTTTTATACCCCAAATAGGCGCAGGTTTATACAGCAAAATTGCTTTGTACGTGTCGTACATAAAGGTTGTTTAATCGCTTGTCCAGAAAATTATATCACTTTTACACAGTAACTGATAAAGCTGTTTTGAAACTGTATAATAAGATATTATACAGAACTATTTGTCTGTATAAGTAGCTATATAACTTTTAAAAAACATTTTTATACAACCTTATATCCGTAAATTTTAGAGGATTATTGTAACCATTTTGTTGTATATCTATTTTCATTAGATATTATTAAAAAATATTATGGTAACATAATTGCTATTTACTTACTCACTTGGCATTTGTTTAATTTTAATTTTTTACGCCATGTTAACTTTTTGCATATTATGATGACATCATTATAGTCATCTTATAATAATATGACAATTTTAAATTCTAATATTGGCTTTGGCGGAGTGAAAATTGCTTGCAAAGTTCACTTTACTGTTGAAAGTCTTGGTAATAATTCGAATAGGTGCAACGCGCCATAAAAATAATGAAAATTTAACAAATGTTAATATTAAACTAATTTTTGAATATTAATTATTTTATGATATTATCAAAACGTACCACTTTTTTTTCGAATCTATGAAAATATGGTATCTTCAGCATACATTTTTGAAATCATTTGTAGAAGTGGAAAAGAAAAAAAATTTTTTTTTACTTTATAACCGGTTTTTCTAATATGGCGGCTTCCCTTTGCTTACCATATTCAAAACCAAAATGTCTTCTCTTGCAGTAAGGCTATTTTACTTTTATTGAAACTATTAAAAAGTAATTTAGATATTTGGAAGATAATAATATTTTATAAGAAGTAAATTAGGGATAAAATAAGTATCAATAATAGAATTATAGAACAATGGGCTGTGTAAAAGTATTTTGCGTGATATTTTTGCTCCGAGGATTATTCATTAGCTGTATAACCAGCTCTTACAATTACCTTTATAACACATTTTTGCTCAAATTACAGCAGATTTTATTCTTTATTGCTATATAATGGTTTTATTAAAGAGCGACTTGCAAGATTTTTAATACGCATGCGCATAATTGAGAAACAAATATAATTTTTACCATAGACTAGACCCAATTCTAGAAACCATTTCTTGAATTCTATAAAACATATGCTACATAAGATGGGCTAAAACTCTTGTGTTCTGGTAGTCCATCTACATTAATATTTAGAGAAATGGTTTGTGGATTTATTTCTTCATTCAACAAGTACTTCCTAAGGCAAATCGATAAGCCATGTTGCCAGTAGGAGCCATTGTTGCCCATATATCCTTTAAAACAACGTTGGATGCATCCACTATGAGTTATCGCGCCATACCCGCAACGAGAAAAACCTCCTTTAATGACTGAAAACCTTTAATATGCTGAGTGCGGATTAGCAAAACTAAGCAAAAAATATTTCCAATAATCAAGGATTCCTGAGAGTTGGAGGCAATCTGCAACTGAGGGTGAAAATCAAGCACAAGGGAGAAGAATTCGGAAATTAAAGGGATTTAGTTACAAACTGTATGTCTTTCTAGGAGCTCACAAACCTGAAAATTCTTGGTAGCTAGATCATCGAAGCGAATGTTCCACACTTTAAGGGCAGAAATAGTGAATTCCGAGCCATTAACAGACCAACCTATGTCCTTGACCCCTTTAACACCGTACGAGGACATTGTCTCGTCGAGAAAACATTAAAGTAAGGAATTAATGTAAATCGACCATCAACAAAGTCAAATCATCATTTGAAAATAGGATGAGAAGTAAACTCTTTAATGAAATCACCTCGCAGCAAAAACTTTAGGTCCCTGGTAACGTCCTACAAGAAGAATTTTGCCACGCGAGTTATATTTTTACCGATAAATTAATCGAACTATACCGATCTGAAATAGAATGAAATATTCACACCAAAAGAAAAGAAAACAAACGAACTTTTAGAAAAGAAAACACATTTATTGCGATTGTAACGGATTGAAGTTTTACGACAGACTAATTATGCTATTTCTACTTTTCAGTGTTGCACTTACATTTTCAATTGTCTTTTTGACAAGATAAGCATTTTCATGGTGGCGAGACATAATTTGATATCTTTTGGACGTGACTTTTTGATGAGAAAATATTTATGTTTGTAAACAGAAATTATTTGATAATCTTTTCTCGGTGAGAAAATAATAATTAACAAAATGTTATTTTATTTAATTCTGGGAATAACGGAAAAGCTTTTCCGTTACCACGACATTGGTTTCACTTGAGTTTGATGTGAACCAGCCTCAGTAGTGTCATCTTTCTTTGAATCATCAATATATGTAATTCGCGCACTACCTTTATCAAAAAAGGTGAGGTGATAACAGATTGTAAATCTACTGCTGACTTACTAGCATCTCTATTCGCTGCGAATTTTTCTTTGTCCGAAATTGCTATGCCACCCTCTGCCCCCAAGTATTCCTCTCACTCAATACTGATGGTTTCCTTCCATAATGAAAAAAAGCGACTCAAGCAATCTCTGAAATTACCGCCGAATATCGGTATATTTTGTCCAGAGCCATGGAGACTATTTTCAACAAAAGGCTTAAAGGGGTACCTAGTGTCTAACCAAATCCTAAATGACAGTACGGCTTCAGACCAAAAAGGTCCATCGGGGACCGTTGGGGTATGCACCGCTTTAGTGAGTCCGGTTGGGTTCGCCTGGCTATCTCCAAGACTTTTGAAAGAGTTTGGCACAGATATTGGCATTTGAGTCAGTTCTGAGAAACTGGATCGAATTATCTCACCGTGTCAGCGGATGGAGTAGGACTACTGGCTGACCCATACCTTTAGATCCTAGGTCTGACAATAAGGAAAGACCTGCTGCTATATTTCAAATGGTCAGACAAGCATTCCAGTGACTGAGATTTCTTAAGAGATGCAAGTCTCCAACTGTCAGCCTGTGTTATAATATACAAATCCTACAATCGGCTTCTTCTCCAATATAACTCCCTGATTTCCGGTGCGGCTACTTTGACGTGGTTAGATAAAGTTCAAAAAGGCCCACTAAACTTATCGGGAACCACACTGTTTAATCCACAGTCGACCCTTTGAGCCAGCGTACGAATGTGGCAGCCCATACTCTTTGATTATAGCCCATCTTTTCGCGCACGCTACAGATAAAGAATAGTCCAATCAATCTACACAAATCCATCTAATAATTGCCATCAGGAAACAAAAAATATGGTTATATAGGAAAAAGAAAACAGACGTTCGATTGTAAAAACTAACTTTTTAATACTATTTTTTCACTATTAATATGTTTTTGGGGGTCATTTTAAGCACTGGAAAACCTTTAAATAGACTTTTTGTTACTTGTACGAGATAGTACAAGTTGTGAAGAAAATTTTAAGCTCTAGAACGGCACTCTAGAAGAATCGGCAGACCAAAAGGAGCGGTTTTAGAAGAACGCATTTTTTTACAAAAAGTGAAATTTCAAGGAAAGTGTTAAATATTTCGCAACAAAAATAAAACTGTTTTTCAGCTAGCAAGGAGCAATATTTTTGCCAAATAACAAATATCTAAGTTGCGTTAAACAAAAGTTATAAACAAATTAAAAAAACGTGAATTTTAACAGTTTTTTGCATTTGTCTCTATGTTTTGTGCTCTAATCTATAATTTTATATATATCAATCGAAAGATAATTTGATTACCTACAACTTTATAATTTGATTTTTTTCGATCCGAGCTCAAGTTTTTTTGTTATTCGCAAAAAAGGGTTTTTTTCACTTTCAGGAATTTTTTAGGTTAGGTTCGCCATTCCAAATTCAAAAAAAACGCTATCTTTTTTAAAAAAAATTTTCCTATATAACCATATTTTAACGCTAAATTTACAATTAGATTGATATTTACTATTAGATTGATTGGACTAGAAGTCGTTCATAAATAGAACAACCCGACTGTGGATCAACCTTGCACAGTCTATATTTCCGAACTCCTACAACATCGAAGATTTCAAACGCAGAGATCATCACCATCTCCTTAAACATCATCCTAATTCCTCGTAACCTGAAACCTTTTCTTAAAAAAGAAAAAAGTTTGACCAATGAATCATTGTGCTAAGTAATTTAAAAAATTACTAAATTCTTATAAAAATACTTTATTTTTTTAACTCTCCTCAAAACCTAAATAACTTAATTAAATTCTTCTATGTACATATGTTAAAGCGAACTTGAAAAGCATCTAAAGATACCACTTCATCTGTTATTACCAGTTTCGTTGGAAAAGAAACAAACGATTTCCAGCAATTAATTATTCGATGCCGTAGGATAAATGGACATTTGAAGGGTACAGTATACGAAGAATTTATAAACAATGTGCACTTTATATTTTCCAATTAACTCATCACCAAAGGAAGCGCCTTTGTTGGCAGGTGCATAACCTTGATGAAAAATCGTTTTTTTCTGTTGAGCATTAAATCTTCAAGTTAGTCAATGAATTTATTTCGTTTTATATTCCAGAAAATCAATAAAATAAATAAAATTGCTTCTCATCCTTTCAATTCAACAAGGAGGTAACTCGAAGTAACTGTTGTATAGTGGTAATAGCTGGTTTTGTTGCTGAGTACAGTTTTCTTAAAACGTTTTGAATGCTTTTCAGAACTTTCATTTACTCAAAAGGCCAAACCTAAATGAAAAGTAACGCAGAAGTGAAGTAGACGTAACTTCCGCTGAAGTAGATGTAACTTTCACTTCACTTCCATTTTGGTCACTCTCAAACATTCATATGCAATGGTACCTAACTTCACTTCCCATTTAGGTTTGGCCCAGACATTTTTAGAAGTAAAAATATCCATCTCGAAATTTTTATTTTTTGATTTTCCCGTGAGATTTCTAACTTGTCTAATCTACTAACGACGTAGCATTTCGTCGGCTCGTGACGTGTTTCTCCGCGCAAGATTTTTTTTCTGCATACTTTTTCCCTATTTATATTTAATTCTGCATACCTCTAGGGTAATTTTTTCTTATAAAGTATGAAAAATTTGTTTGGGAAGGCGTTTTAGCTTATAAAAGTAGTCTTTTGGTTTTGGTTTCTGTACGCCTTTCGTGCTACAAACAATTTTGATGGCCACCAAAGCCACAATGCTAAAAATATGATCTATTTGATCGCGAGTTCTTAAATTCTTCGAAATCTATATGTATTTGTGGAAACTTTTATAAGAATTGATCACTGCCACAAAGTTGCAAATTTTTATTTTGAAAGTCAGGTCCATGCCTGCTAATCACTGGTGGCTGGGCCAGCTCTAATGCCCCACCATTTGACATAAATAACCTTATAACCTCCACAAAGGCTGGTGCTGCTTGCCGGGAAAGCGACCCTTAAGGAAATGCTTCCTCTACTGCCGCTACAGGAGAAGCTGTGCCCCTAAAACTACCCTGAAATCCTTAAGGGGAAACCCCTTAGCCAAAAAGGTTCTCAAAAGGGTTCTCTAAGAAAATGTACACTGCTTCCGATATATGAAGCTCGTCCAAATAAACCTCCATGATGCCAAGGCTACTTCTGCCGTGCTTGAAAAACGTTTATCTCGGACAACTTGGATGTGGCTCTAATCCAAGAGCCCCGGGTGTACCGAGGAAGAAAATGTTACCTCGGTACTAATGCTGGTAGACTGATCTTCCCCAGTGAACATGACCACCCTAGAGTATCACTGCTCATGAGGAAACAACTAACCTGCCTCTCTCTTTCACAGGTCGTCTCCAGTGACGCTTGTCATAGGCTCGGCCTACCTTGCTGGAGTATAGGTGGCCCGGCCCCACCGACATGAGCTGTCAGGAGACTTATGGAGGATTGCACTAGGAGGAACATTCAGATAGTGATTGGCTGCGACGGCAACACGCGTGCGCAAGTCCAAGTTCTAATTCTAGAGGCGAATACCTTCTTGACTTCATAACATCTTACAACCGAACCGAAGGGTTGCGTGGTGGAACAGTCTCTTCAGAAGTAGGAGAGAAGTTAGAAAACTAACTATTCAACAAGCTAAGATCTCGCTGAATTGGGGTCCCTTCAACAAAGCCCTCACGGATTACAATAAAAAGATGTGAGGATCCAAATGAAGATAACGGAAAGCCATCTGAGAAGAATTATCCAAGTTTCAAGACAAGGCCTCTGGTCACATATACTTCTATTGCATGGTGGGTCACGCTGCCGTGTTTAAGCTGGCCAAGATTCAAAACTAGTCTGTCTCAGTATTACGGGAGCTAAAAGCACCTGTCTGAATGCGGCTATGGAAGCCCTACTGAAATTCTCTGCGCTATACATAGTAGTGAAGAAGGAGGGTCTGGCGGGGCTTGCCTTAAAGCCAGGAGACCTGGTGGATCACATATCGATTCTCAAGAAACTAAACCTGGAGCCATTTTGCGATACCATTCCTGTCACTCTGGACCTCGACAAGGAAACACGGATTTTTGGTATACGGACGGTTCCAAACCCGATAATGGGGCAGGACTGGTGGAAGATGAAGGTAATATTGATAATGAAATTGCCGCGGGCGTGACTATAGTAGCGGCAAACTCATCAATTGTTGGCCCGGAACCTTCCTGCAGCTTAGCAGCTTTCTGCATCGGCCATCAGGAATTGGGGCGCCCAGCTGTTTCGTCATAGCTGGACAAGGATCCAAGGCGCTTGGCAAGCTAAGAGATTTTTTCAAATCGACAAACCTGAAGCGGACAAACTTTTAAATTTCAAAAGGTCAGAGCTAAAAATAATATCAGAGCTTGTCGAAAGGAAAAAGCATGCAGCTGAGAAAGCGAATTAGACTAAATAATGGGCCCTATTCTGTAATTTTTCATAAAATAATATTTTATGTTATGTTATGATGATAAAATTTATCCTTCATAAAATAAAAATAAAGTATTTTAAAAATTCGTATTCTGTCATGCTTTCATAAAATTATTTTATGAAGTCTGTTATGAACACATAACATAAAATATTTAGTACAATCCGCTATGGGTTCTATTACGTTTTGAACAGCTGATCGATTGAAAATGAAAACAAATAAAATTATGAATGAAAATAAACAAAATCAGTTTCAGTATCTGACAAAATACAATTTTCTTAATGCGTTTGTCATATTTGTTTTTAATTTAATTCAAAATTCAATGAAAACTACTTTCTCGCAAATGTCAATTCCCGTCTGTTATTTTCATAAAATGGCTTAAAATACCTGTAAAATGTGCTGCTTAGATTATTTTATGTTATGGCGCGTAACAGGAAATATTTTATGTTATGATCGATAAAATAAAATAAAATTTGTCGGACAGAATATGATTTTAGAGAATTCTTTTATGTTATGGCATAACATAACATAAAATGATAAAATTTTACTGAAGCCCCTTTTTCCTAGGACAATTCTCGTTGCGAAAAAAAATAGTTGCGAGAAAAATCTCGCAGTCTGTCGTGCGATATTTTGGAGTTACGTTCCTACGAATTCAATTCTCGCATTCAATTAATCGCATAAGATATTTCATATGCATGCGTTTTTCTGGTTGCTGGAAAGTAAACGCATAAGTTTTCGTTTGAAAATAGTTTTGAGCAGAAAACAGTCAAAGCTCAAGTGTTACCCTTTGTACTACGACTACCAGTCCGTTATGGCCAAATGTGTGGTAGTAAGCTTAGCTCAAAGGATTAGGAAGGGAAGGGAAGGAAGAGCTTGAGGAAGAGCGACGGACCTTGCGTACCAAATAAAGCAAAGTTTAGCATCAAAATATATGTAGATATGTAAAACTACACCAAAAAATTTCAACCGGCCCTATCGGCTAAACCGTCACGACGCCTCCTCCCCGCCCATACAAGATTTTGGGTATCTGACCAAAATCTAAGTTTCAACAGCCGGCCGCTTTGTAAACTTAGTGTAAATACCCAAATTAATTAATTTTATTACATATTTTTGTTTTAATTTTTAATCCGCCATTTTTAAGAGCAAATGTCAAAATTATCGCATACGTTCTATCTTATGCATTCTGGTATACGTTTACTCTCATGCGTTTTTTAATCGTAGGAATCGCGTGTTTTGATTGGCTACATCCAAAAGTTATGCGATAAAAAACGCACGTGTAGACCCCGGGTTAGTCAAGTATACAAAACGTAACCATGACGAAAACTGAAACAATAAAAAGTAAAATACATATATACAAATTTTACAGCCAACTTTACAATATTTCGCAACGAAAAATATCTCGTTGCGAAAAAGAATGGTTGAATTTATTCTTCTTTTCGCAACGAGAAAGAATGGTTTCTCGCACTAAAGGTGTGAGATTTTTGATTTTTTTCGCAACGATTTTTTTTCTCAACGAGAATTGTTCTAGGAAAAAGGGGCTTGACAGAATAGGCCCCAATAATAAAAACGCAAAGTTGAGAATAAATTGCCTTTTTAAGCATATTTCGAGTTTCGTTTAAAATCATGTTTGGTGACGACGGCAGTTTCAACGCTGGCGATGGTGGATAGGTGATAATTAGGCTGGAGATGACGAGTAGGCTGAGTTACCAGATTATAATTTTGACAGAGCTCTTGAAGGGCCACTGTTCGCTCAATTCGCTCTAAACAGACTAGGGCTGGCACCTGACGGTTCTGCGGAGCAACCCTCGAAACTGCGAAGCACTTGCTGTGCCACTATGAGGGCACAGCGAGAAGGAGATAGTCTCCTCTATCGCGACTTCCCTGCTCCCAGGAAGATTAGGATATGAATCCCAAATCAATTTTAGGCTATATCAAGAGCGTTAACCTGGAAGACGTTAACGACGGGGTTTGCACAATAAACCCAATAGGTCGCAGTACCCTCCGTTAAAAAATAAATGCCTGCAGATTATAGGTGCGTTTCCTTTTCATTGGAGTACGTACTCCGGAGTAGTCAGGCGCACATCGGCGTAGTTGCAGCTACTCCAGCCTATACTGTGGTGAGTGGTGTAACAGCATCTACTCCGATGTGCGCCCAACTACGGTGGCGTACGTACTCCGATGAAAATGAAACGTACCTTCTATCGTCTAATCCCGTGTTGTCGGATATTTACATATTTCCATGCATATTGCTATTGTAGAAGGCTTCTAAATAATAGCCTTGTAGATCTCATATTGTTCTCAAAATAAATGTTGATATTGATAAAAGGACTAACACAGCTAACTGGAATGATTGTTTGGTTTTTCAAACAAAGCATCCACTTGCATTTATCGAAATATACCAACACTCGTCAAAAAAATTGGATAACTTTTGCAATCTAATAAATATGAAAACAAATAATTGAAAACATCAATTTTTTAAGCGAAATAAAAACTTTCCAGACGTACTTTTTCCACCATAAAATAAAAATCCCAGATTAACTCCCCCGATACTGAACTCGATTTGTTACAGCTGAAATAATTTTATGCAGTGCACGTGATCTATTTACAAAAGCGGCAAAATAGTACGAAAAACACCCCCCAAAATTCCCAGACGTAAACCGTTAAAGCTTGGAAACAAATAAAGTGACTAAATACAAAAAACGGTTCCAATAACCATCCCCCATCAGCCCTTCCCCTCTAGCTCTAGCTACCCTCATGGTAAGTTATCTTAACACTAACATTCTTTATCCATCAATTGTGTTAGTTTATGTTTGGATGTGTCCGTGCAGTTGGCTGAACTAAAAACGTGCCGAAAAAAAGTTTCCATCCAAATTCCTTACTGGAGGACAGTTCAAGAATTTATTTCAATTCGGGGGTGTGTTTTTTTCTCTTATTCCTATTCTTCTTCTTCTTATCTACCCACACCTATTTTTTTTGCTCCTTTTATTCCTTCCTGGAAGGAATTTGAAAGTTTTCAGTTTGACAGATTCCAGTCCCTCTTGTAAAAGGTTTGTTTGCCACGTCGAAGTTTGCTGTGTGCGAGGGTGAAAAGGTGTTGAAATTAAAGGAAAGTTTCGAGGGATGAAGACGGGAAGGTCCTTAAAATGTCAATAAAAAGTGCACAGCTATAAGCTGATAAAAAGTTGAAAAGCTTACTCACCTCGCATACTGATTGGCTGATGTTCTGTAAGTTAAGGCGAAAAACACGATCCCTGAAAGGAAAAGAATTAAGAAATTTTAGAGAATTTTTCAAATTTAATTTTATTCGTTTTTCTTTTTTGTGAAAATTTTTGTCTACTACAGCGATTTAAGTGCTTATTTAGGATGAGTTTGATTTTTAAGAAAAAATTTAGTTAATGGCTGTTAAGCACGCCATTTCTGGGCAAACTACATACAAATATAGCACTGATGGCAAGATTATTTTACGTGGAATGTAGACTGGTTGATAACTTTTGTAAAACAAAATGACAAAAAAAAACTCGGACTACTGTCTAGTCAGGGGAAATTTCTCATACCAATATTCTACTCCAACCAACTCAGCTCCTAAGAAAACTGTCTGACATTATAAGGATGCCAGCAGCTAACTACGTTCAGAGTTGCCGGAGTAGTAATGTTGACTTTGTCGCTATCTGAATCACCAAAATTTGTTTGGTTGTTCGTTCCGCATTCAATAAAAAGCTATTAGAATATTCGACTCTATTTTTTTTATGTGAAAGTCTAGAGAGCTCAGGGAAAGCCCTTTCTATTTGACGACAAACAATACGGCTTTAGATCAAAATGATCTACTGGCGACCTTATTGTGTGCCTAGCAGAAAACACAACGGCTTTGATAGTCCTGGCCTGGTTCTTTTATCTCTGTTGACTAAACTTCAACCTTTTTGCATTGACTTAATTCAGAATTGGATGGAGGATCTTGCTGTGCGTGCCAGTTCCATCACCCACTCTTTTCCTAGTTTTATAAATGACCTGCTCTCAACTCCTTCTCAACCACTTCAAAGCTTGATGCATTACTCCTATGCCCTCCTATGTCAGATAAGTACGGCCAGACCTTGCCTTCATGTTCGTAATCTCATGCCAAACGCAATTAACAGGGACATTGAACTAACCGTTGCAGTTGTATTGAATTTATCGCATCTATCCCATTTCAAATAAAACCTGAACTATCTTTGCTCCATTTCCGTAGGCGGTCTATAAGTAACGACTAAACTTTTTCTTAATATCTTAGGCATAACATTATTAACACGATCTGTGTTGCAATACATATTCCCAATTTCTGAACAACTGTACCCATATCTGAGATTTCTCGAAAGATGCCAATGCATCGTCAACCATTACGTCAGCTTGTGTCGTAGTCGAAAGTCCTACATTTGTTATAATAAGTATTTATTATAAATCTTAAAACTAAATCTGGCAAGGTTCACTTTTCCTAGCTTTTAAGGCAGGAACACACCGAGAGCGGTGGCGGTGGCGCTGCGGTGGCGATGCGATGGCGGTCAGTTGTAACATATAGAAAAACAATTGCGCTATTCACACCAACTGCGGTCAGATACGATAACTTTCAACAAATGCAGCGTTCAATTAGCGCGGTGGCGGTCAGATTCCGCATGCTGCATTTGACCGCCACCGCGTGAGCAATTTTTCAAAAATGGAAAGCGAAAAAATTGAAATTTTTATTGAGAATATGAAACTACATCATATTTTATATGATTTAAGTCATCCAGAATACAAAAATATAAGAAAAAAAAATGAGAAGTGGAAGGAATTGCCACAATTATGCAGGAAAATGGTAGTACTAATATATGACTTAGTTAATTTAATGGTATGGGTAAGAAAAATTATAGTAAATTAGGAAATAATTATAGATAAATTAGAAATATACGTTTACAAAGAAGCGTTCGTTTAATTATTCTTGATTAAACTATTGAACAAATCTTTCACGCAAGTTAAATGCAAAATTTACTGCTCTACGACTATTTGGACGCAAATTATCAAAAACGTTTGTACCGGGCTCCGCATTATCTAATAAGTGTACTGTCCAACTACTACTGACCACCAGTACCACCGCTAACCTAGTGTGTGTTGGTCAGATCGCCACCGCATTACAACCGCACCGCCACCGCCATCGGCGCCGCCACCGCGCTCGGTGTGTTCCTGCCTTTAATCTCTAGTTGTACTCCGTTGTGTTAACATGTACTGAACAAAACTTAATGTTAACAAGGAGCGCTTGTAATTCTAGAAACTTGTCAAGTATCAGAAGCAACTCACAGGCAGGCGCAACAATTCAAATAATTGCAACCTCTCCATGAGATTCGAAAGGCTAAATCAAGTCAAGGCATCACCACCGAGCTAGAAATAAAACCATCAGTTTCCAACAACATAAAGTCAAGCAAGCAGAGGACACAACTTCAATAAGAATCATAGAGAATTGCGCAAATTGTTCCTACACTCATAAAATTAACGGGTGTCCAGCCTATGGGAAAAATTGTATGAAATGTGGTCAACGGAATCACTTTGCTGTCTCCTCCTGTTTTAAGGGTAAACACAGAAAATACAATAGTAAGCTGGTGACAATATAAAAAATGTTAAAAATAATTTAGGTTCAGATAGTAGTTTAGTTATAGATTCAGTTACAGAAAGTAGCTTGGAAACTAGACAAAATTTTGGTTTGGTAAATTAAAAATTATGAATTCCTTTTTAGATTTCAAACTAAACGCTATTTTCGTTCCAATACTTGGTCTTGATACGAGTTTAAAACTGAATGTAATAAAAAGAATAGAAAGCATTGACACAAGGAGTTTAGAAACTGTAAGGGAACACTTTATTAATGATAATAGGGAAGTTTTTAAAGGGCCCGGTTTTTTCCAAACATTTATCGGATACACCCAATACCGTCTTTACCAGAAGGGCATTCGGGGCCCGTGCCTAGGGCCCCCATCCTCACAGGGGCCCCGAAATGGAGATATATTCGTTTACTATACACAATTTTATTTTATTTTAGGTATATAGAGCCAGAAAAAAAGGTTTTGAGAGTTGTATAAGGGCGCTGTTAGCGACTTTCTGGCAACACTGAGTGATAAGCCAATGACATTGCCAAGTTTGACAGAGAACGTAGCATTGATGTACGAAATATGTAATTCTGCATTTTGCCACCGTCTAAATTTTTTGTCGGGTTTAACTAAGAATGAGCCAGTTCACACGATGCCATAAGTGTGTTGAGTAAAACCGGTCCCCTCTCTCTATAAAACCGGTTTTATTTGCCATGAATATGGCACCGTGTGAAGAGGCCCAATAACAGTTAACTTCTAAATAAAAATCAGATACCAGAACACTTTTTTATTTCTACATTTCAATACAATACCAGAACACTTTTTTATTTCTACATTTCAATACAATTGTATTGAAATGTAGAAATAAAAAAGTGTTCTGGTATCTGATTTTTATTTAGAAGTTAAGTGTTAACTGCATTAATGCTTATGATGCCGACATTGTCTATGGTTGGGAGAATCGCCGAATGTGTTAAACTTAAACTGATTTAATTTTGTTTAATAGAAATTATGTAAGATAATAGAAATTTTGACGTGTTTGTTTATAGATCATTCATTATGTCAAAGAGAACATACATATTTAAGTGGTTCACAAAAAAGAAAAAAACGTTATAGCTCAAAAAGAAATAGGCTAGTGTCACATGAGTGACAGACTCTGAATTTTTCAGACTCGGATTTTTTCAGCTCAGATTTTGGTGTCACATGAGTCTGAATATTTCATATACCGCTAGGAGACCAGTGTTGTGCGAAATTTTGTACAAAGTGTTTTTTTATGTGGAAGTCTAGTCACCCTTTGTACTACCAGTCAGTCATATCGTTCACGTCATGGCCAGATGTCTGGAATAAGAAAGGTTAAGGGGTGTCTGGGGGGTGAATGAGGAAATAGAGATGAACATAAGAAAAGGACGAATGTAAGATTTGTAGATGATCGCCCTGGCCGACGCGACGACTGGAGGAGGAAATTGTATCCTGTACATTTAATTTTTTTAATTTCCGATGAATTCCAGTTTTAAATAAACGGGATGGTCTATTTTCCACAAATTTTCTTTGTTTTCAATGCCGTCGCATTTTTTCGCCGTTTTTTTTAGTATAACCTTAGAGACGCACGCCTTTTGTTTAAGGCAAAGCGCAAATTGAGACGCGTATAGAGCGTGTGAGCTGACATGACGCGAGCAACATGACACGCACGTGTCACTCACGTAGCGTGGTGATCCGCATATTGAGACGCAGTTTCGATGTAGCTAGCGTACCACTAAGGCAAGGCGCAAATTGAGACGCGTATAGAGCGTGTGAGCTGACATGACGCGAACAACACGACACGCACGTGTCACTCGCGTAGCGTGGTGATGCGCATATTGGGACGCAGTTTTGATGTGGCCTGCCTACTACTCAAATTGTTGGTATTAAAAATGAGTTCAGAATCAGAATCAGAAAATGATGTTGAAGACGAAATTTTTCTTTATTAATTAGCGACTAAAAAATTAAAATCACCCAATAAGTATATTTTATTGGAAAGGGAAAAACGTGGACAATTTAGAACTACAATTAAGATGAGATACTTATTTTACCAATTACTTTCGAATGAGTCGAAAATTTGCTGAAGTGCATGGGATGATCGAACAAGCCTTTGGCTCAAATAGATGTATAATGCCCAAAAACCGATCCCAACCGAGGAAAAACTTGCAAGGGGTACTCAAATCCCGTTTTCAAATTTTGTCTTCATATAGTTTGCATCATTTGTGTCATAAAGCTCTCTGTGCCCCTTCACCGCCTCAATTAACCTTTCTTCTGCCATAGGTAGGTATTTAAAAATACAGTAAAAAGAAACAAATTATAAAGGTGGAAGAGAAAAGATAAGAAATAATATTATGAAAAATTGCTCAGTACACTTGTTGACACGACCGGCACGAGAAACTGTGGCTCCACTACAACGCCACGCGTGTAGTAGGCGACGCGAGCCGCGCCACCTCGCGTCCCCTTGCCAATTTGCGCGGTTCTATTCGTTTTCATAGTTTACAAAAAAACGCGCTGTGCTGTGCCATCCCACACGCTCTATACGTGTCTCAATTTGCGCCTTGCCTAAGGCTGATTTACGGAAGAAAAAATAGATATTAAATATTAAACCTATCTTCAGAATCTGATAATAATGCTGAAGACGAGGTTTTGCTTTATTTAGCGACTAAAAAATTAAAATCACCCAATAAGTATATTCTGTTGGGAAGGGAAAAATGTGGACAATTTAAAACTACAATGAAGATGAGTGATGCTGATTTTACCAATTTCTTCCGAATGAGCCGAAGCCAATTTTCTGAAATGCCTGGGATATTCGAACAAGCCTTTGGCTCAAATAGATGTAATGCCTAAAAACTGATAGCAACCAAGGAAAAACTTGCAAGGTCTACCCAAATCCCATTTTCCAATTTTGTCGTCATATAGTACGCATCATTTGTGTCATAAAGCTCTCGGTGCCCTTTCACCGCTTCAATTAACTTTTCTTTTGCCATAGGTAGGTATTTAAAAAGACAGTACAAAGAAACAAACTAAAAAAGTGGAAGAGAAAAAACAGCAAAATAATATTATGGGAAATTGTTGACACGCGTTGACACGACCGGCACGAGAAACTGTGGCTCCACTACAACGCCACGCGTGTAGTAGGCGACGCGAGTCGCGCCACCTCGCGTCCACTTGCCAATTTGCGCGGTTCTATTCGTTTCCGTAGTTTACAAAAAACGCGCTGTGCTGTGCCACCCCACACGCCAGGCAAGGCGCAAATTGAGACGCGTATAGAGCATGTGCGCTGACAGCAAATCCAGTTATACGGTCAATGAGAAGAATTCCGCGAATATCAATAGAGAAAGTTAAAGCAAAAATGAAAGATATGGAAAAGTGTGCTATAATAAGAAAAGTAAATAAACCAGTTGAGTGGGTTCAAAATCTAGTAGTGGCAGAAAAGCCAGATAAATCTATTAGGCAAGGCGCAAATTGAGACACGTATAGAACGTGTGGGGTGGCACAGCACAGCGCGTTTTTTTTGTAAAATATGGAAACGAATAGAACCGCGCAAATTGGCAAGGGGACGCGAGGTGGCGCGACTCGCGTCGCCTACTACACGCGTGGCGTTGTAATGGAGCCACAGTTTCTCGTGCCGGTCGTGTCAAGATGTGTCAACAATTTCTCATAAATATAAGTAATTTTGTTGTTTTTTTTCTTCCACCATTTTAGTTTGTTTCATATTGTCTTTTTAAATACCTTCCTATGGCTTTTACAACATCCCTCGTCGTTTCAACTTTACTTTTAAAAGGCTTCCTGAACACACGAAACCGTGAAGATAATATACCGAAGGCACATTCTACGTTTTGTCTTGCTCTAGAAAGGCGGACGTTAAAAACTTGGTGTTCATAATTTCCAGTTACATTTCTCCTTGAGATTTTCTAACAAAGGCAAAGCCTCACCTCCTACAAAAACGTACGGCATTGGTTCAGAAATCGTACGTATTCGTTCAGGAGTAGGAAGACATAAAGTTTGTTTTATCATTTTCGTTCCCAATGCAGTACCAGCAAATATATTCCCATCACTGCACCTTCCCATTTAAGCTGATTCTGAACTTACGTTTAATAATAACAATTTTTTCTTCCGTAAGTCAGTCATAGTGGTACGCTAGCCACATCGAAACTGCGTCTCAATATGCGGATCACCACGCTACGCGGGTGACACGCGCGTGTCATGTTGCTCGCGTCGTGTCAGCTCACACGTTCTATACGCTTCTCAATTTGCGCCTTGCCTTAGGCTGTGTTTAGATCCGCGTGACTTAAATGCTAATAGGTGCGTTTCATTTTCCTTGGAGTACACGTATACTCCGGAGTAGTTGGGCGCACATCGGCGTAATTGCAGCTACCCCAGCCCATATTTGGTGTAGCAGTAGTTAAACGGAAATATCAATGGAGCCGCTTTAAATTTTATTAAAAAAAATTAAAAAAAACTGTTTAGACAATAAACGGAGCGTTTCATTTTCATTTTTGAACTTTATCAAATGATACGAGAATTTCCGCCCAGAAAAACAGTAGGGTAAGGCAGTCTACATTTTCAATTGCGTTGAACGACTAAAACTACGCGCGGAGCTAGATAATAGACAATTTTTCTCAAACATTTGGAAGACCTCTTGGTGTACTGTGGCAAGTTCTCTGGTGGCCGCCATTGTAAACTTCAATAGACAGTTATCTGCCTATATACAACCTCTCCTTGCTCCTCTGCCCCCCCCCCCGTAAGTTTGCTGCGCATGCGCGCTGAAACAGAATCATCTCCTCATAAGACGGGAGAGTTTTATATACCGACGAACTACGACGAGCTGTCTTCTAATAAAACGGTCCCGCTTTACGAGAAGACGGACATTCCCAATGATGAATCAGCCTGCGTTTTACTAGCATAAGAAAATATGATGGTCATAAAATGTATAGTAAAATAAGTCAAAAAGTACTTTTGTGGGGGGGGCAGAATGTTTCCGCCCCGGGCGCAAAAAGTTCAAGTTACGCCACTGACATGAAAGCGACTTTCGTGAAAGTACTTGCAAATGTAAACCTGGCATAAGCGACAGAATAAATGAATAAAAAACTATAGAGAATTCAGGCCTGGACGACTCTAAAGTCCACAGAACTACTTGCTTCAATAATAATAATCTTCCTAATATTGCTTACGAAAAAAGCGGGCAAAGTAACCAAAGCCAAACCAAAATAAAAAAAAATAAAAAAAAAAAATGGAAAACAATGACAAAGGAGAATTTTTTATTACAAAAACTCATTCCCATATTTACACTTAAAAATTACTGCCTCTATCAGACGGCATCTCCTTCGCTGGCACAATACGAGGCATCTTCCTCGTCAAATAATTCATCCACCTTCCTAAAATCTTGCCCAAATCCTCCCAGCTACCCACCAGCGACTCCTCTTTCACAAAATCTTCCCCATCGTCTCTGTCGGAGCCCGCTGCGTCTATTGCAGCGAATCTTCCTGCCCTCTCGCAACTGCTCTCTCCACCGGTCCTATTCTGAGCCGATGTCGTCCAGCTTGGCATCCCTTAGCTCTGGGCGTCCTGGTCTACGCCTTCCATCCAGCGGAGGTTGGGTCTCCCTTGCTGTCGCACCCCATAGCTCCTAACGTAGATCCTAACGTAGATCCTAACGTCTCTCTACCGTTACACCAATTGTCTGGTTTCTTCCATCGTACAATTATTCCAAATTTTTCTAATTAATTTAATTTTTTGTACTACACAGTCCTGTGACGTGCTCTGCTCAGATAAAGGCCATTAAAAAAGGCACACGACCAAGTTTACTTTGTGTTATAACCGCATATGATACGGCCGTTCCATTGACATGAGATTGTGATAGGAGAACTGAACGATAAAATTGGATGAGAAAAATAGCACAGATCGTCCATTGCTTTCAGTATCCTGTAGCTTCCAGTATTCTAAGTGGAGTTAAGGAAAGTCCACGCGCAAGCACCATTGTGCAAAGCTCAACATGCCTACTGCAAAGGCAAATCCACGGAAACTGAGCTTAGTGAAGTAGTCCAAGCTGTTGAACATTCCTTATAGTATAAACAATACACATTAGCGACTGTCGTAGACTTAGAAAACGCTATCAATAATATAACGAGTGCAGATATCCTGGAACCCTAACGGACTTAGGAGTGGAGGAAAGCTTGGTCGATAGATAGCTACGATGTTAATCTTGGAACCTATAAATTTACCAATCGTGCGTCCCATCTTCACATATAGATCATTAGAACGGTGACCCCCATTGAGGAAGGAGTATAACAGGGTCCAGAGAATCATCAAGCACCACAGGAGCATAAGCACAATGTCAAAGGACGCGCCAAAGATTGTCCTGTGCCTTCTTCCACTGGATACTAAGTACCTCTTTTCGCGCGGTGAGACTCAAAGAAAATCGCTACTGTCAAGAAAAGCCGTGGACATTGCAAAATACTTGGGTTCTGGGACTACATTACCCCAGTTGGAGTTGAGCAAAAAGTTCAAAGCCAACTTCAAACAAGACGGGATTGGAAAAGCGGACAGGCAGACACACATGGTTTAAATACGAACTGCGGCGCCGGAGTCTCCTCTGAATCATGTAATATAGCTGTAATATATCCAGTATGTTCCAAGCAGAAATGCTGGCAATTTAGAAGGCGCGGTGATATGGTAACTGACAGCCAAGCAACTATCTTGTCTCTCAACCCTACCCTGATTTCATCAACGCTAGTCAAGAAATGCCATGATGAACTTGAACGCATAAGCAGAAATGAAAACATCATCCTACTGTGGGTTACAGGCCATAGGAATATATAAGGGAACGAGAGAGCTGACGAATTAAGAGTCAACATTCAAAGATGGGGGCCTATTCAGTGGAAGAGGTAGACCTTCCTATCAATACGATTAAAAGAAACATTTAGCTTCAAGTATGGGTATCCCTTTCAACACATCATGCCGTAGCTGCAAGGATCCAAGTGAAAAGGAAACTATTGTGCATTTCGTGTGTAAATGTCAGGCACCAGCCAGGGCCAGGCAAAGTTTAATTGGAAGCCATATGCTGAACGATCTAGCAAAATAGCATCCAACGAACTTTGCATAGCTCTTAAATGCTACAAAATAGGTCTAAAAATCATAACAACCCTATGCAGTAGCAAAAAATAGTGAATATCAAGCTAGATTTAGAAGAAATAAGTCAACAATTGACCAACCCTTTTCATTCTGGAAATACAACGTTGACGTGTATGAACTTTTCATCGATTTCAACCAAGCATACGACAGCATCGACACGGAACAAAACGTATGCGACAATGCTAGACTTAAACAGATGACGCCAGATGAGGTTAAACATATACGGCTATAAATATGTGCAGACAAGAGCATGATTCTAATTCACTCGAGGGTTGAAAGAAGAAGGAGAAACCACAACATCAAATGCGGGGAATATAACAGGTAAACTGATTTAACTTAACAACTTAACAGAAACCACAGACGTGCAAAGAAGAATAAATTTCTTACTGTTGCCAGTAATGAAATCCAGTGATCCATAAACCAAAATAAAAATCTACAAAACGATCACACCCACAGCAGTTACGTATGGATGTGAGTAGGTAATGCGACACTTGGGCCTGGGAGCTAGTGGGCGAAGTAAAAGGTGATAATCTACGTGGACTATCTGCCAAAAATCTGTAGATAAGATGGATATATTTGAAAGGAAGGTTCTCCGAAGGATATACAGAAGACAATGCATTAAAAATACGCAACAATCACGAATTATACGACTTACACAAAGAGTGTATACCGTTAACACATGCCAGGTTACTGCATTTACGTTGGGTCGCCCATGTTCAAAGAATGGATGATTCGAGGAAGCCGAACAAAGCTCTGAATCTACTTTCAGATGAGAAAATACCAGTAGACAAACCACGGTGAAGGTGGGAGAGGAAACTGCAGACAAGCTGCGGAGTATAGCGATGTCTGGAATAAAAATCTGATGGAGGTAAAGGCTGGAACTGGGCCGTAGAGCCATCGAAGAAAATTGTTCTAATAATAATACAGGGCGCTGGAAAAACTTGCTGCAACAAACATTAATGCTTCAAGAATTTTTTTTTACCTGACTGGTTACATGTGTGATACAATGCAATCGGCATTAGATATATAACAACAGCCAGTATTGAATGACTCGGCAGAACTATAAAAATCTTTACTTCGTACAAAAAACGTTGACTTTGAACTTTATTTCATAAAATTCATAAATTTGTTAGTAAAAAGAAAACTTTCTTGGTAAATTAATGTTTCCTTAATTACACCTCAGATTTTTTTACGCTACATCAATAATTTCGGAAGAAAAAAAACTGCCACCAATTTACGCATAAAGTGCGAGGATGCCGAAAAATTCCTTTAATTGCTTATTACACTCAAAGTGAGATAAATTATGTGACTGAATAAATTTCGCCAATAGTTGAACCTTTCATCTTCAAAAGGACGAAGGACCCCATACTCCCTGGATATCGTCTGTATTCTTCTGGCCTAATCTTAATTTCCACAGCGGATTTTATGTGAAAAGAAATTCTCTCCCAAGTACGGCAAGAGGAGCTGGGAATTAAGATTAATGGACTCCCAGCTACACTTCTAACAAAAGCCCCGAGGAAGCACATTTCTATCCCTGGTCCTTTTTACATAAAATCGGCAGCTTAAGAAGAGTTGAACTTGCCACGATCTTTAAACGGAGAAAAAGGACTCCGTTCCTTCCTCGGGCACCTAGGCCTCGTGGACGTCCTTCTGTATCTATGAAGGAACCGTTTCCCGTTCTCACTTTCGCTCTGAGGCTTTTAATTTGAGTAATTATTGCAATTAATAAGAAGTGAATTCGTCATTAGTCGTTCAGCTTCATTTGTCAAAATTTGACAAGCGCGTAATTTATTTATATTTTTTCCGCCGCCATATTTTTCTTGCGATTGGGCACAGCTTATTGAACTTTATGTGCAGGCACCAAGAGCGTTTTCGGATGTTTTTTTGGGGGGCGGTGGAATGGGGGGATGAAAGTTTTCCGGGGCGCTTTGAATTTAAATTACTCCCCCGTCGGCAATTTTTCAATTTTCTGCTTGTGGGCCATCAATTTATTTGACAAATCAAATTCTTTTTTTTTATTGCTGTTTTTGGGGAAAGTTACTTTGATTAAGTGCTTTCAGAAAGGGAAGGGTGTCCCTTTCCTTTTGGGTGAAAACTTTCTAAACAACTGGTGCCTCGTAATGATCTAGGAGGAGAACGTAAACCTAGAATTGGATTTTCACGTTGGAAAACAACAAATTTTCTTTTCGTTATTTCCTTGTTAACATTTATTTATTTGGAGAAAGAAAAATGAAGAAAGAAAGGAAAAAAAAAGTTTTGCTAGTTCTAAGGAAAGGAAATAAATCCCATTGCCATTAACATTTACATGATAACTGTTAAAGGAAATGCTGATTTTAGTTTATTAAACATGTTTTGCCTCAGCTGGGAATTCTGAAATGTGTATTTAAATGATACTTTGTTTCAAGAATAGCTTAATTAAAATTCCAATTTTGTTATAAAGAATGAAATTAAAATTTTTGTAACAGCGGTATATGTCCTGTGGCAGTCGAACTACAGATGACCCAGAAAAGGATGTGCAACAAGGCAGAATCGAGTCACCTCTAACATTAACGTGACTGTCAATAGAATCACCGAAGAAATAGTACAAACTCTTTTACCCGACACTGTTGCACCCCTATCAATGAGAACATTGAATTGATTAGGGTGGCAAGAATCGTTTTGAGCTTACTGCACCTAAAACGAAATTTTGTCTAATCTCCAACAAAATATATCCTATCAAACCCATTTTTTCAGTGGACGTTCTGTATCTAACTCAGCTTTAGGCCTAACACTGAGGATGGAATGATCGCATTGAGATGGAATGATCACATATCCCAAATCTCTATACAAGCATCACAATACCAAGGATATCTTAAAAGATGTAAATTCCTCCTTCAACCCGCAAGCGCGGACTATAATCTGCAAGTCCTAATTTCGGCCCTGTCAAGAATGGGCCTCGAAAACGGCCTCTGCGTAGTTCGACAAGGTGTAAAGATGAGGCATCAAACTCCTTGATAGCGGCACCTTTTGGGCCTCCATAGACCGATTGAGCCACCGCAGGAATTTTAAACAAGAAAAACTTGTGCTGATTGAGGATCATAAGCTTCCGCCAACTCGTTGGTCTTTTGGAAGAGTACTAGCACTTCACCCAGAAAAGGACAACTAAATACCTGTGGTTACCATAAAACCGTCAAGATATTTATATATTATCAATTAATACCATTTACAGGTTCCAATCAGTCAACCAGATGCTACAAATAATAAGACGTTTGTAGTTACACTCACATCGATATCAACTGGTCTAACCGTTAACATGACAGAGAGATTACAGGATTAGCGGGCTTGTGTCGGCAGCCAACTAACGTAGATAAAAACCCCAATTAGTGCAGATCAAAAATTGTCAAACATTCTGAATTACATATTTATTTTTATAACAAAAAATTGTATAGAAGTCCAATGTTGAATTATATATTAAAATGGTTTGGACTACATATAAATCCAGACAAGCGCAAAATTCTGAACGAGAATCCGCAACACCAGTTGGGGGAATATAGCTTCGAACGGGTAAACCAAATTAACCACCTTAGGTCCACAGTCAGCTAAAACAACGATGAAACGGTAGACGTGCAACGAAGAATATACGCTGCAAATAGAACAAATGTCCTTATCACTGGTGCCAGCAATGAAATCCAGAAACAACCCCGAAAAAGGAAAATAACAATTTACAAAACGGTCATACCCACAGTAGTTAGGTATGGATGTGAGTAGGTAATGTGACACTTGGGCCTGGCAATCACAGGGCGTGGCAGCGGGCGGAGTCAAAGGCTACAATCTGGATAGATATAATTGAGAGGAAAATTCTCTAAAGAATATGAGGCCAAGTCAATGAAGACAATGTATGGGGAATACGCAATAAGTACGAATTGTATGACTTAAACAAAGAGTGTAAACAATGAACACATGGCAACCTAGTGCGTTTACGCTGAGCCTGGCATATTCAAGGAATGGATGACTCCAGGATGCAGAAAAAAGCTCTGAATGTACTACCAGATGCGAAAAGATCACTTGGCAAACCACGGTCAAGGTAGAAAGATAGTTTTAGTGCTGATGCAGAAAAATTCATCAATTCAAGAAACTATAGGCAAGCTGCGGAGCAGAGAGACGTCTGGAAGAAGAAGCTGGTGAAGGCCAAGGCTCGAATTGGTTTGTAGAGTCATCGAAGAAGAAGAAGGTTATAACGTTGTTATGAAGCGAATGATTGTGTTTTTATTCTATTAAATTCGGGTAATTCATAGTAACCTTTATCATGTGAGCGGGTACAGAGCTGTGACCCACGTATATATCCCATTTACAGTCCATGAACTAACAGAAACTATTCTTCTTTTTCTTTTACTTCTTTTGTAAGGTATTGGGTTCAAAAGTACCGCGGCCTGTTGCTTGGCCTATTCCACTACACCGGTATCTCATATTTGTAGGCCAGATCGCTGGAACATGTTCAGAAGTTTGCCTAGTGACTTCCCAAGTAAAAATAAAACTCGCCTTCACCTAGCCTGCAGCAGGCACGAAAACACAGGGTCAAATCGCCTGTATAACACCCAAGCAAGGCAGGGTATGTTCACACTTTTTCTAGACTAAAGGTAGCAAAATTGGGGCTTTAAAAAATTATATAGGACGAAAAAAAACGAGCAACTATCTTGGTGACCAATAATTGTGCCAATAGCATACTCAGTAGACCGGTTCTCGTTCGATTGCGTAGGTCAAGCAGCATTGGATGTGGTTATTGCCAATTTGAGGACTACTTGGTAAAACAACACTCGCGTTTGGAATGGTCTATGCCGATGCGGATACATTTATAAATGTTCATCCCTGTAGCCTACTGCTGGCAAGTAAAGGCGGACTGTGGCGGGTGCGTGCTTGCCTAGGGCAGGCACGTGCATACCTCTAACGGGCACATTTTCGTGCCTGTGGCGTGTATACCTGTGGCGCGAGGGTCTGTACCCCCATGTGTAATGCGCGTTTGTTCGCTATGCGTGCTAGGTGCGACCGCTTGCATGCTTTTAAGAAAATTAACCAATTAATTTATTTTTTTGATTGTTGCTTAGACTTGAAGGTTCGACCATGTTCTCGTAGAACAAAGTACCATTACCGTTGAGATTCCAGCCAGGGTTCCTGACCGCAGTCCTGCTTTCGGTCTGTTGGGAAGGAGTTCACGAAATCAGGCTCGACGTGTGCTCCGTGTGGCTCCCCAATTTTATCCCGGATTTCCTTGCCTTGGCCCTTTGATGGGCCCTGAAAATTAGGGCAGAGCGGTGGCTGTCTGGATCATGCCCAGGTTTTTCCCCGGTAGGAGGGTCATTGCGGCTCGCTCTTTTCTTCTTCTGGGGTCTCCGCTCCCCTGGATTTGTGGATTGGATTTGTTGATGGATTTGTTCCCCCCATGATATGGGAACTGGTGCTGCCAATTTTCTGGTGAATCTACAAATTTTGGGCATAGCGGCGGGCGGCTGTCTGGGTTTGCTTCTTGGCTTCCCGGATTACTAACTGCCGTCCTGCATTCGATCGTCGAATAGAGTTTTCGAAAGCGAGGTTCTGGTGTGCTCCGTGGAGCCTCCTCAATTCAACTAAGGCCTTCCTTGGCTTGGCCCCTTTCAGTCTAATTTGCCTTAAACGTCATGAAAAAAGGTTGGTAAGTTTAGTCAGTAGGAATCTGACTCTATCGTCTGGATGCGGACCCCTAGCGATGTCTCCGGTCATAGGCATGAAAGCCATACGGCCTGAACATGTAACCGAAGCGAAACGAAACCGACCGAAGGATATAAATTCATTTCATTTCAGCTATTCAGCGCTGGAAAGTATTGATCAGCTGATTGTCAGGTTTCAACGTCAGACTTTCTTTTTCTTTTCTAGATTTTTAATTAACCACAGAAAAACCATTTTAACATCCGGCATATTATTTTATAATTTTTATTTAATTTTCTTATAATATTTATATTTAAATTAAAAACTTTTCAGCCACTTTTTCATTGAGCATAAAAATTGTCAGAAATGTCATAAACCGATTCGGTCCGATTGCTATTATAATCGGTATCATATTGGAATTCGTTTCGGTTCCGTTTCGTTTTCATTTCGCTTCGGCTACATGTTTGGGCCTTTATCATATTGGAATTCGCTTCGGTTTCGTTTCGCTTCGGTTACATGTTCAGGCCTATAGACAGGCGATAGCCCGATAGCATACATTTCCCGAAGCTAGACCGAAATTAGATTTTCACCACTTCCTAGTAAAAAAACCTGATTTTTCCATAAACGTTCCATGGGTATAGTAGGAAGCTGAAGGTCCATCCGGGCACAGCCTCCATACAAGAATAAAGCATTATACAAGCCGGTGATCATTAAGCGACAGTGCAAAAACTACCCACAGCCCTCGACATGCTAACTTTACATCTTGGCTTGGTAAGCCCGTACATACTAGTTCATCCCTTTCAGGACAGCTGCCAGTGGCCACCACGACGAGGTTATGATCGCGCTTCCAGTCCGAGACAGTGGCGGATTTAAGCTCGATAGCGCTCTAGGCCCTGTCCGATATGGCGCCTTTTTGGGTTGATGACGCGTTAGAATTGGAGAAGATGATGCATTGAGATTTAGATGGGTTAAGTTTTAGTGAATTTAAGGAGGACTAATGAGTTATGTTATGCAAATCGTCTGAGAGTTTATTAATGCACTACTCAAATTGATTTTTAGCATCATTAAAATAGAGTTTTACATCATCAGCATACATACGTACGTAAGAATGCTTTACTATTAGATCATTTATATATATATACTAAACGGGCCGGTAGAGGGCCTAAGATAGATCCTTGGGGAACGCCAGCAAAAACCATCGCAGGGAAGGAAATTAAATGGGAAATCTTCACCTATTGTGAGCAAGCAACTAAAAAGCTATACAGAACCTTCTTTTAATATCCTAGGCATAACATAAACCAATGGTATGCACTCGAATAATCACATATTCTAAATTTCTAAATAAGCACCCCAGTACCTGGAATTTGTTAGGAGATGTAAATTTCTCCTTTAGCCGTCTTTCTTACGAGTCTTAATCTACTAGTGCTGCATTCACTTCTGCCTGAATTTAGCTCGTCTGTCTGGACTGGTTTCACGAGAAGCGCCTTTACTTGGCCTGAGCAAGATGCAAAGCACAGCTGTCAAACTTACTTAGTCTAAATTTGGCTCATTGAGCCACCGTAGTAATGATGCTGCACAGTCAAAATTTGTCATAACCTATAATACTTGCTTTTGGAATATTTTTTGTACATCGTGCTTTACTAAAATTCATAAGCTATGTTTCGAAAAATATTAGTAGTGAAAATTTTTCATAGATAAACGTGCATAGCTTGCTGGCAAAATAGTCCTCAGCAGTGGCGGATTTAACCTCGACTGCGCTCTAGACCCCGTCCGATATGGCGCCTTTTTTGCTTTGTAGTGATACTTAAATATTTTATTATAAGCTTTATTAATTTGGGTGAAAACTCCAATTATAACTCTCATAATCGATTTCTTGCACCAATTTTGCTTGGATAGACAACATTGACCATGTTTACGCGGAGTTACTTAAGCTCTTAACATCGCTATCAGTAGTAGTTTTAAGTCAGTTCTACTGTCAAATAGACTTGGGTTTTTTGCAAATCAATTTTTAAATGTGATTTTATAAAGGCAATTATATAAAACTAATAAACAAGAAAAGATATTCCATAGTGAAACACGTGCTTCAGTTTGTCCTGCCTGCCAGAAATAAATTCAAAAATACACTGTAACCACTGATTCAATTCGTTGTATTTCAACAAGAAAGGGGAACAATGAGTTATGTTATGCAAATCTTCTGCGAGTTTATTTATGCACTACTCAAATTGATTTTTAGTATCACTAAACTAAAGTTGTACATCATCAGCATACATATGTACGTAAGGATGCTTTACTATTAGTAGATCATTTATATATACTAAATAGTAGAGGGCCTAAGTTAGACCCTTGAGGAACGCCAGCAAAAAGCTTGGCATGGGAGGAAAATAAATGGGAAATCTTCACCTGTTGTGAACGAGCAGCTAAAAAGCGTTAGGGCAGACGAAGAAAAACGAAATTATATACAGAGTTTGCGAAAAAGGACGGAGTGATTGACGTTATCAAAGGCTTTGGAGAAGTCTAGCAAGAGTAGACAACATACCTTGTTTGCATCTAAATAATTCCGTATGTCTGTCGTGATTTTAAGGAGAGCAGTGTCACAGCTATGGTGTTTCCGAAAGCCAGATTGACATGGATTTACAAGCATACGGTGCTCACAGTAAGCAATCATTTGCATTGCAATTAATTTCTCAAGACCTTTAGCCAGAAATGGCAGGATGCTAATTGGACGAAAATCCGAGGGGCTACTAGGATTGGGACCCTTGGCAATACGGATTATCAGAGCATGTTTCCAAGCGGTAAGGAATTTCGACACAGTGAGACAAGCATTGAAAATATGAACAATCACAGGTAGTAATAACGAAAGAAACATTTTTAAAAATTTATGTGAAATATTATCAGTTCCAGTGGCCTCAGACCTGATGGAGTTAATGACTGAGTTTACTTCAATGGCGTCTACACAGCGAAAGCTAAACCCTTCAATAGTTGAATCTGGCATTTGAGGTAGAGTATTTATATTGGCGTATACATGTGAATCTTCTTTATTACGGTAGATGCTCAAGTGACGCAGGTTATTCCAGAAAGTTCGGGTTGGAAGTGACGGATCAAGTTAGCGAGCATAAAAATTACGTTTAGCCTCCCTGATTTTCGCAAATACTAAATTACGAATTACAATCGCGATTGTATGATTGTCTAGAATTTTCACTTCTGAATTTTAAGAAACGATGATATTGATATTCCCTTTCGGCGATATGATTCCCATTTATAGACACGAATTTGGATCTTTCCATTTTTCAGAGTGCTTCAGAGTACAAAGCAAAACTAAGTTAAATTGATTTTTAAATTTTAATCGTTCTATAAATTTTGCAGCCTCTAAAATTTTGCGCCCCTAAATTATTGCCGCCCTAGGCCGTGGGCCTAAGCGTAAATTCATTACTGGTCCGAGATAGCCACGCGCTTTTTTACATACACTACATATTGCTCCCCTTATCTAGCTGGTGATTGACAACAGAAACTGTTCAATAGAATTTTTTAAATGGGTCTGTATACCTTTAAAAGATTTGTTAATAATAAAGAAATGTCTGCTATTACCTCTATTCTTGCTTGCACAAAAATTAAACTTACAAAATACTTACATTGCACCCACATAAATAGCGTTGTTACTTTCATCAAAATGAAAAGTTTTATAGTACAATTTCCCACAGCTGAAGTCCCGTACATGATCTACAAAGAAATTTGAAAAAAAAAACATTTAAATTTTTAATCTTTCTTTTATCAGAAAATGAGAAATATTTAAAATCAAAAGGATGTCACGCACCCTATTAAAAAAAAATCAAAAGTTGTTAAGCAGACCAGATGCAGATAATATTAAAAAAAATATATATATTTTATAGTCGCGTGACGGAAGATAATAATTTTATTAGAAAGGACCTTTATCCTTTACGTCAACGATACTAATTTGTGCCCTCCCCCCTCGCCCTTTATGGCAGGACGATAGAAATTTTGTTTTATCCAAATCTCAATTAATGGCGTATACATGAAACTTTCATCGAAAGTTGTATGAAAATCTCATTAAAATTTAATAGGATTAATCATAAAAGGGACATTCGACCCCCAAAGTTAGAGCAACAACACAAACAACTCGAAAAAAAGAAGGGGCTCTTTCTTCAACGCAACAAAGTTGACTTTTTTTATTTTGGGTTTTTATGTTGGGGCTATAGGGAGTGGTGGGGGGGGGGTTAAAAGTTTTTATGGGATTTTCTGATGATAATTGAACTTTACCAGGGCGAGCCTTGAAAAGTCCTGGATCGGAGTGAATGATTATCGACAATCACTCTCCGAGAAGTTTATGGTCACCTTTTGTCCTGATATCCGTTTCGCTGTGCTACATTCTTTTTTTTTCCTTTGCTTTTTCCCGTTTTAAGGACGTCATCAATCGTAATTTTTGCTAACTTTAAAAATAAAAAAAAAAGAAAGTCTCAAGTTAATTTAAGATAAAACGTGTCTGAACTTTGCTAATGACCCCCTTTTGTCAACTGTCAACAGGATCAAGAATGGACCAATTTCAACGTTGGTGGGATCTGACAGGACTTTTCCCACACCCTTCCTTGCGGAGTAAGAAAAGGAAATCAAATTGGAAACGAGCAGGGCATGAAAGCATCTTCACCCATCCTTCGTCATTTGTCTTAATAAACTTTTGCAGATTTATCTCAGGTGCATTTGTCATTTACCTTAGGGAAAAATGGTAAAGAAAAAAAACTGTGTTCTCCAGGTTCTCCCTTCCTGCAATGAGCTTTTAAACTAGAGCACGATGAGACTGCGTTACTGGCGGTTCTGGCTGTCTTTGATAAAACCTTGTCGTACCTGTTCGTTCTTGGTGAAGTATTCTCCAATGACAGTCTTTTTTTACTTTTTTTTAAAAAAAAAATGTCTTGAATGTTGATGTAATTCAGAGAATTTCTTTTTTTTTGTCTTGTGTGGATTAAAAGTAATTAGAACATTTTTTTCGAGAAAATTAAAAAACTCAACTCTACTTGACAACAATTGCAAAACTTTTTTAGGAAATCTCCGCGCAATTTTAAATTATTTCGTTTCGATGGTAAATTATAAGTGGATATGTCAGAGTCACATAATATTTAGTGGATTAAGGTCAGTACTTATATTCGGCAGACTAAGCCAATTTCATAAAAGCTTTCATAATGCCAAGTTCTTGATTAAAATTTTAGTAGGATTCTTAAATTATCGTTTTTGCATCCTTATTCTCCTTAAAAGTTATTAAATTTTAATCTTCCACTCTGGGACCGTCAAAACGGTTTTTATACAAAATTCAACAAAACGTTCATCGTTCATCGCTTCATCGTTCATATAAAATTATAGCACAAGTAGATGCCAATCCAAAGGCGAGCTTCAGATATGAAATTGCAGCCGAGCTTCAGATATGAATATGAGATGAGGCTTGCGAGAAACGAGAAGGTTGGTGGTGATTGGCCAATGCATGGCAGTTCCGCCCTTATGAAATAGGCCAGCGTGGGACTGGGAGGGACCAAATCTGCTTCTATTGAGCCAATGTGTCAAGGTACCGGGCAGAAAGCTGAATGGAAAGGCATTGGTAAAAGAGGCTGCTCGTCGGTTCCCGAACAAGGTGAGGCCTTACCCTGCTACTCCAATCTGCCAGGTTGGATCCATTTTGTTTGGTTCTGCTCGTTGAAAAAAACATGAACGAGAAAATACAGTAACGAGCAATGACTACGAATCCTTTCCACTAGGAGCAGACACCGCTTTTCTACCTCTGCACTGAGTGACCGAGCAAGAAGGGACAGTTCGACAATTCAGTTTGTTTGACTCCTCACAAATAGTAAGGGGTTTCCGGGTGATCAATTGTGAGAGTGAGTACATTCTCGAAGAAATATGTCGCCTATACGCTTCCTAGTATCCAGAAAGTTTCTCTCCACAATCAATAAGATTATAGAGATGGCTCTTGGGAAGCTGAGCGTGCGATCCAACCATTGTGTACTATTCATTAACCCGAACTACACAGAAATGAAGCTTTTAATCAATAGAAAAATATTCAGAAATTTCAGTATACCTAGAACTAATGCACAAGCACTGAGCTATTTTTATCATTAAGTTTCATCAAGAAAATTTTACCTCTATCACAATACCTTCCAAAAGGCCGATCCATTGGCATCTCTGTTCGCCTCAAATTTTGCTTTTGCTATATCACTCCCAGTTCGCGAGTATACATCGCACCCGCGAGGACTCGCGAGGTGTATAAGCCAGTCAAAGTGGTTGATGCCAATCAACCCACGGGCCCCCAACTATATTCCTCTTATAGTATTTAAGAGAGGTGTCTCACCTTTGGCTAAATATCTGCACAACCTTTTTGCCATGTCATACTTCTGCCAGATCCAGACCCTTGGAAACTAGCTCACGTTCATCCCATTCCAAACCAAGATGAATCCAGCAACCCTTATAACTACTGCCAATAGCAATTATTTATATTCTTCCCAAAATTATGGAGACAATATTCAATCGAAAGCTACTACACAACAGGCAGTACGACTTTAGACCAAAAAGATCTACAAGCGACCTGACTCAGAATCTCAACCAAAGCACCCATTCTGGTCTGGTTGCTTTAGATATCTCCAAGGCTACTTACAAAATATGGCACGCTAATGTCTGGCTAAACAACAACATATTGGTATAGACTTAATTGTATGGACCTGGATTGAAAATTTTCTTTCTGGCCGTTCAATAAAGGTATTATTGGATGGCGTTGAACCGAAACCCCAGATTGCAAATGCCGGGGTTCCACAAGGGTCGACTCTATCAACCTCGTTTTACCTATTCTTTATAAATAATCTACTCACAATCCCCTCCAACCCAACCCACAGCTTTGCTGATGAAGGTAGTCTGCATTACTCTTACGCCTTCGACAGTATAAGAAAAGCACGTGCCAGACCAGAGATGATCGTGAACTGATGTCCAATTAAATCAACCGCGGTGTCGAAATTATTCTTGATTAAGCTATTTTTCGGTAGCTGTGGTTGTGGCGTCAACCTGTGTGAAATTAGTTGCACTTCGCTGTAGTGTGGCTTATGTGGGCTTTCATGATGGGGGATATCTTGGTATGAATCGTTGGTCTTGGGTGGGATTTTGTGAGGAAATTTGATCCAGGTTCTAATTCTTGGAAGTGCCTTGTAGTCCGGCGAAATTAGCAAAAAAACGCACGAAAGGAGACAAAATTCCAAAATGGCTGAAAAATGGTCCACAGCTTCCTTAGGACTTTTTAAGAAAACAATTTCGGAATGGCAAAAAAAAGACATGGCCGCTGGAGATATGTATCACTTCTTAGCTAAAAAATCACTCAAAAACTGATTTTTTCGAAAAAAAATTTTGATCAGTCAATACGAAAGGTTATTGCCTACAACAAACCCCTCTTGTCATTTTGTCGAAAACCTAACCCTTTCGAAGTTATTCTGTAGCTTCGCTGTGTCTTGGCTACGATCTTATCAGTGGCGGATCCAAGGGGGGGGGCGGTAGGGGCCATCGCCCCCCCCCCACAAGCCAACCAAACCCACATAACCCGGAATACCCTAAACGCCAAACGAACCAAATTCACACAATCCAGTACTTAAAACTAAAAAAAAAATAAATAAATAAAAATTAACAACGAATCAACCGTATGAGCGTAAGAAAACCTTGACATAAGCTGCTAATTCTCGTATACTCATATAACTCAATGCGCCAAAATCAAAGTAAATAATTAAATTAAAAACATATATTAAGTTTTATTGTATCGCCAAGCACTGAGTTACGTGGGGTCGGTTTGCTTGGGTTTGAGAATACCCTGGTTATGTGGGAGTTTTTGGATTGCTACGACCTTTTTTTTTTAGTTATTATAAGTACTTTTGTAAGTACCTTCGCCCCCCCCAAAGACAGATCTCTGGATCCGCCCCTGGATCTTATGCAAATCTGCAGTTAACTTCGCTGCCTTTGGATGTATATAAGTTGGAGGAAACCAAATTTTACCAGTTTCCAAAACATTGGATTTTGGTCTCCAGCGGGAAATTAATCAAGCGCTGCCAAAAGAAACAAGAATTTAGCGCTTCTAATTCATATGTTATGGAAGCTCTCTGGAAGCACGCACTCTATAGTCCCATTTTACGCTTTATTTTTCTCAAGTTTTATCTTATTACCTTGAGTTGGGAAATTTGTGGCTTTTGTACCCGTAGTTGTGAAATACTATTTGTGGTGAAAACAGTAAGTAAAAGTGAAATTTGGTATTTTGATTAAAATTATTTGGACCTTGTAAATATTAATTTAATAAATGTATTCATATTTTTTCGATAATTAATTTAACAAATTCCAATTAAGAAAAACAATTATTCAACAAGTATATTTACGATAAGTTTTAATTCATTTCTTTTCTTAAAAAAAATTACTTTTGAGAAGTTGTAAAAAATGATCATTTTCTGGACTTTGAAGAAGAAATAAGAAAGTCGTTATTTATTTTGTTTTTATTATTGAATTAATTTTGTTGGAATAATTTTTTTAATAAATGTATTTTTGCTATTAAATTGTGTAAAAATTAATTATTGAAACTAAAAAATTATTACGGGTTGGATTTCAGCAAAATATCGATAATATTGAAACTATGGGTCACGAAAGCTTCAAGAGCTTCGCAAGAGCTTGAATTTCCCAGCTTCAATTGCGCTTCTTCAACAACAAAATAGAAGCGCTTCGCTCTGATGACATGCCCGTGTTAAAAGGAAAGGAAAGGGATATGAATAAGAAGCGCATTGGCATTCCTTTTCAGTGCTTCAGAATCAGTGCAAAAGCGCTTTAATTCCCCGCTGGGTCTGTTCAGTCTGGTTAAAACTGAGTTGTGCGTGTGTGTGTAAAAATATTCTAACAATTACATTGTTTAGTTCCAATTTGTATACGAAACATTATAAGCTAAATTAAGGCTTTCAGGTGGATAGCTGTACACAGTCGCAAACACTCTGAGGCAAGGAATTCCAACGAAGCTGGCCAACCTCGCCATGGCTACAAAGAATAATACAAAGGCTAAAGTGATAATTCAATACCAAATATGTAACTGATGAATTCAGTATCAACACTGGAATACGTCAAGGTGTTGCGTTATCAGCAGTGGGCAAACTAGACACTTGAGGCACTATATTCAACAAGTTATGGAAAATAATAGATTATGCCGATGATATAATAATTGTCTCAAGGAACTGCAGAAGTATGGTGGGAGCATTTGCGAAACTTGAAAACGAAACGACTAAAGCCTGAACCAGATATGACGTGCCGGACCGTAGCCGTACGTAAGGTAACGTACGAACATGAGTGTTTATATGCCACCGACCGAAATTGACTTAATGAACTTGCCGAATGTTCGTTAAATTCTCGAATGGTACGTACCGTACGTACGGGTGCCGTAAGAATGGCACAAACCCTTAGCATCCGTTAGCTATTTAGAAAATCTGTTCACATTTTAACAATTTTTTAATAAATTTGAAGCAGTAAATGACATAAAAGAGATAAAGGAGATATTGAAGGCCTTCTAGATTGTTTAACTAAGAAACTATGACATATGCACAACAAAAATTCAAAGCTTCTCATTTTGTTTATTTCGCAATTTTTTTTCCGAACACTTCTAAGTTGTTTGTACTCCGTCCACAACTTAAATAAATCAATTAAATCACTTAAATCTTTATTTATTCTCTGAATTTTCACTTTTCACTGCGGTGTCACTGGTTACTTTACACTTTCATTTAGGGCTATCTGTCAAAGTGCCGTAACTGAGCTCAAATTCGTTCAGTTTTCTTACGGCCCGGCACGTCATATCTGGTTCAGGCTTAAGGTAGACATCAAAATCAATGAGGAGAATGCGTCTCTTAGTTCACTTGCCTAGGAGCAGTGATATCCAGTGTCAACAGAATACAATCTCCATTTATGACAGAATTTAGGCGAGAAAACGGGACTACTTTGCACACAAAAAACTTCCGCAGTCTAAACAAGAAGAACAAAGCTTATAGTTTACAAACTGTCATACGCCCAATTGTAACATACGGAAATATGGACGCTAACTGTAGAGGGCGAAAATAAACTCCAAGTTTTTGAACGAATAATACTACGCAAAATATTTGGTACAAAAAATAAATTTAAAAAAAAACCAATCCCGGATGCACAAAATAGGATGAAATAATTGTTGGTAGTTCTTTACAATACTAATCCAATCAGAATGGATTTAGAAAGAAGAATCGCTTCTGAAAAATTATTTTTGTAATTCTTTACAACATTAGCCATGTTCCTTTTCTACAATTTTTTACTCGTATTTACGTGGAACTACTCCTGCTCTCACAGATTGGTTTTTACTCCTGCATCACGGGATTGGTTTTGTTTTGAAGTCGGTTTTTAAAAATTTATTTTATTTCGTACTTTTTAGTGCGTTCATTCTTTTTCAGGGGTAATTTAAAAAAAAATACATGAGTATACATGAAATTTCTCACCGAAGAGTTTGTAATTAATTCTTAACAACATTAATCCAATCAGAATGAATTTAGAAGAAGAAAAAAAAGAAAAAAGTCGCATTGACCGATCCGGGGTTTGAACCCGCAATGTTTTACTTCGGTTGACTTTTACGTAGACGCTAGGCCAAGTCTTTCTTAAGAATTTTGCGACAATTAAGTAGTATTTTGCTGCCTTTGAAAATACTTCTATCCGTTCAAGGTGTACTAACTTTACCAGTTTTTTAAGCCTGCCTTCGAAATCCTTTATCAGACTTTAAAAAAATTGCATGGGACCACCGTGGGAAACTACCCTTTCAAGCAAAAAAAGAAAAAATCAAAAAAGTTATTGCGTTACAAAATTATGCTTGAACAGGACCAAAAAATATACCTACGCGTCTAATTGATAACCTCCTCCTTTTTTGAAGTCAGTTAAAAAGGTTGGAAAGCGGAGAATGGGTGTTTTCGGAAACGTCGTATGACTTGCAATCATCAGAATCAAGTGTTCGGAAACTAGTTCATGCATTTGCTGACAATTCTAAAACAACTTGACTAATCCTGAGACAGCAAAATTTTGACAAAGATCAAGTGACCTGTGCATGTGATGAAGAAGGAATGCTTTGTTGTGTTTTGCTTTTTTTGAATCAATTTTATTGAATTTTATCAAAAACGTTTAAATTTAGTTTAAGCTGAAAATAATGTAGTTAATAAATCTCGTTTGTACTTGGCCTCAGTTATGTCATGTATGGGTAAACGTTTCAAAATTTGAAATTTTCCTTTTAAAATTCAATACACTGTGTTGAACTTAGCACAAAATTAAATTTTCTTTCCGATGGTAAAAGATGCCCATTGTCTCGAAACGGAACCATAATAAATGTATCGAGCGGGAATGCGGAGTCTCCTAATATGTGGTTCGTTGGGATACTACTCTTTAATAACATTCATATAGCGTTGCCTTTTTGGAATTTTTCGAAGTTATTTATTTTGCAATTCCATCAAAATCACTATCTTTTTATTTATTCGCCGAATCCCTCTTTCCCTCTTTCATACTTTTTTGGTAACTGGATTTACAGGGCAATTATCAATAACTTCGGTACTTATAAAATTCACAATAAAAGGAGTGTTCATCTTAAATTTTTTCACAAAATTCTTACAAAGTTAAGTTCACAAACGTCCAAGGATTAAAATCACTTGACAGCGAATTGTTTCCAGCAGATGTTTGTCAATAGGCAAAAATCAGTCAACAGACAATGCAATTGTCAAGTCATATGATGTTTCCGAAAACACCCAATATGTGAGAAGACACAATTGTGAGTTAGATGCGCTGATTGGAAAAGAAGATTAGTGCGGTATGCCAAAGCACAAAGGCCGTCTAATAAGAATGCAAGACGACCGAGTGCAAAAGAAAGTCTTCAGTGTTGTACCAGATCGAAAGAGAAGAAGAAGAGAAGAGGACGATCGAGAAAGAGATGATACGATGACATTTTAGAAGTTGATATCTTCTCTCCATCTCTCTATCTTCCCTGGGAATAAGGAACTGGAAGGTTGCAGTCCAACTGAAAGAAGTGTGGAGAGTCTTTGTAAGTAGTGGTGGGCGAAATGGCTCTTTTCAGTGAACTGGTTCGTTTGGTTCCGCTCACTAAAAAGAACGATTCAAAAGATCCGTTCATTCGGTTCATTTGGCTCATTTGTCGTAAATTTTGTGAAAACTTCAAAACATGTAGTGTCCTTAAATACAATTACAAACACACATACAGTTCAATACAAAACTAGACAAGCCATGCAGCCACGTTTTAAAAAATTTGCTACTGATAAGAATTAATGAATTTCCTAATAAAATCAAACTTCCAGTTCGAACTAATTCACTCCCCTTAAGATTCTATTCAAATAAATTAAAAACAATCTCCTCTTAAAATTTCTTTTCCGTTACATTTTATAAATAATCCTCCTACACTCGAATAATACGAGTGAAATTCTAATTAGAACTCTTCCTAAATCTTAAATGTTCTTCATAAAACTTTTTTAACTCTCATCTATTTCAAAATGTCTATTTCCAATTGGAATTGCTTAGAGAGAAATTGCAACTCACATCTTACATATCATCAATACAAGCAAAACAAGTTCTCTGAGAAATATATCGCACCCCTTATGTATTCATTGTGATTCATTCATTCGCTCTTTTTTCAGATCATTCAAAAGTTCAGGTCATTTCATTAGAGACCCGTACATTTGGTTCTTCGTTCATCGTTCATAACACAGTTCAGTATCACTGAACCAGTGCAGTACCATTGAACGAGTGAACGGAACATGTACTACTTAGTGAACCAGTTCATTTGGCTCAGTACACTGTTCCGTTCAGTACGAACGGATCATTTGCGAACGACACAGCACTATTTGTAAGGGAGGCCAAGGCTAATACCGAGCTGAAACGCCATAAGAATTGTTCTTCTTCCAGTTGCAGCTCGGCTGAAGAGGTACCAGATTGAGGAGAGTCTCCAGTGCTGCCGTCAGGGAAGTGATGGAAAGGCCGGAATTATTTTAATTTTGGTCCATTTAGTTATGAAGCTTTTAAGGTAGTTCTCTTGGTAAAAAAATTTCTAAAAGTTTTAGATTTAGAAAGCTGGCCCGTAGTGGGTCCTTTTACCGTCGTTCCTTTTGTTGAGCGTTAGAATAGTCCCAAACTCGGCCAGAGATAAGTTGCAGTCGCACAGTGTTGTCACACTTCTTTCGCTTCTCCCCTCTCACTGTTCCGTTTCGCTCGAGTTGTGCGGCCGCGACAGATTTTATCGACTTTCAATCCAAATTACTCGAAAACTGAACGTCAGAATCAATTTAGAACGATTCGTCAACAATCCTACAATACTATGTTAGTTTTTCAAAAAAAGTTTAAATGCGGTTTTTTATCAGTGATGAAAAATGTAAAAAAAATTCCTCTTCAGACGCATTTCTCCAAAATGCCCATGCAATCGAATCGAAACTTTGATATCAAATATCTCAGTTTCTGTACGTCAGATCGTTCTGAAATTTCACACACACATGAGGGACATTGTTTCGAACAAACATGCCAAATTTCAAAAAAAAATCCTAGATCAACTGTATTGCAGGAGAACTACCTTAAGCGAACTTGTTTACTTGTCGTCTTTTAGTACGCCCTGTGCTTCTCTTTATCTTCCAATTTACTATAATGCCGCAATACTTCTAATGTCGTTTTAAGCCGCTCGAAAAATGCGCGTTTTTTAACGATCTTTTGTGTTCTATTTTTCCAGGTTGCGTCAGAAATCCATTGTTGCAGGATTCTTTGAACATTACCGAAGCTGTCTCCGCTGCTGTTCATGTCAGTCCACTGAATCATAAAACTGTCGTGCAGGTATAAAATTTCTAATTTCAATTTATTTATTGATTATCCCATGGTATAATGTATCCACGCACTAATACTAAATATTTTTTTTTAAATATACTCAAAGTTCTGACTTTAATAGAAATAATAAATATCGATTTTCAACAGTTGATTCATAACAGTGTGCTTATCCATTTCGTTCAATCATCCGTGATACAATACAGTAGACTGCGAATATATTATTCTATGTGTAGAGTATCACATATTATTGTGAATTTATACAAGGATTAAAGTCTGATTTCAATGTTTTATAAATTATTCAATTGAACCAGTTGTGTGATTGATTATGATAATCATGCATGACGTGGAAAACTGATTTATATGACGATAAATGAGTGCCATAATGTACACTCGTAAATGGACGCACATGTCAAGTTCAATTGACATTTCAATATTTCAAGTCTGAGTATTTGAATATCCACTAGTAGCCTGGTACAAATATAGGTGGAGACTCTTAACTTAATAATTTTCATTTAACTTCTATAAGCTTAATTTAAACTCAAAAACTTTATTTACAGTGATAAATAGTAAAGCTACGGGAAATCAATAGTAAATTCCAGTAAACTAAAGCATATATTGACATTTTATCAAATCCTTCAGCACACTCAATTCTGTGCGTTAGCGTTTATATTGAAACGTTCACCAGTAAATTATGAGATATCAATATTTCATGCTCAGTCAGGCATCCTTATCCCATTAAATAGCCGGGCATTCTCCCTAAAATCCTCTCAACGAGGGAAAGGGGAAACCTTTTCGGAATCAATGAAAATTCACTTATCTTGTCATCACATCACATATTCAGTCAACTGCACGTGCAGGAAAGTTGACAGCTGTCAAAATATTTACTCGATGTTAAAATCTGTAAACGGGCCTCAGAATACGCCTTACAAAAATGTGATTCTACTATATATATGTATATGTATATGTACACAGGACTATATTACTCGTATATAAGCAAGGATAGCGTGGTACTATCACTACAAGGACTCTGCTGCTAATCAATGAAGAGTCACAAAATTTTGTTTGAGGAAGGAATTTCACGCCTGTAAGTGCTTTCGCAAGGCTCAAGGACCTTCGACTATGAATGGGAATGAAATGGAATTAAAGTGAATTTAAGCCCGAATTTAAATCGCTTCCTTTCAGTATATACACAAGTACAAATGAATGGAATTTACTTTCGGGGACGATATTCTTTAAAGGAAATAAGACGCGCTTGCCTTTGAGCACTATGGATTAAAATCTTAATTCTATGTGCTCTTGTAATACATGGACGGATACAAACATGACATCAAATGCTTTAGGGAAGAATCACTTTCAGATATTGGAAATAAAAATCAATGGCGATTGAGGACGCAGGAATTAGGTTGAAAAGAGGTCAAATTCAATTGAAAATCTATTTTCAGTAATGAGATCGTAGAGATATGTATTAGGTTTTAAATAACATTAAATGTAAAATCCTTGTGATTTAGAAATAGCATAATTGAAATAAATTGATAATTTATACGGGCGCGGATATATGAGCTTAGAAGTGGGAGGCGTCGAATTGAATGTCAAAGTAATTCATATGGCCTTAGGCCATTTTCGAAACGGTTTTCAAAAACCAAGTATTCTTCTATCAATTTTATCTTATGATGTAGAGTGTTCTTTTTTTGGAAAGTTTGAATCAGCTTTAAATTAAAGGATTGTCGCTCAGTGGCGTAGTAAGAGAATATGATAGCTGCAGAGGTTTCGAAACAAGTAAGTAGACTGCTAAACGGAAGCGGAGTTGAGGTAGTAGAACACAGATTACCTAGTGATAATGATGTCAGGAATGTTTCCAAGCGGCATTGGTGAAATTATTCAAGGATGCCTAAAAAATGTTGGCAGTTAGGCAGAGCTAGAAAAACAAGAATGCCTTATTACCTCAATTCAAAAAAGATTAGATAGTGTTGAAGAACATCTGCAAGAAAATAAACTTACTCAAAATAAGACCAATGGCTAAGTTTCTAAAGATAATGCTCTGGAATGCAAACGGCCTGTTAAAACACAAAGACGAATTGCAGGCAGTGTTAGAAATTGAAAAAATTGATTTGTGCTTGATATCTGAAACGCACTTTACAAACCAATCGTTTCTTAAGTTCAAAAACTACAATATATATTACACAAACCATCCCCATAACAATGCAAGGGGCGGAAGCGCGATAATCGTCAAAAGCTCTATAGAACACTATGAAGAAGATAAGTTTTGCACAGCTGAATTTCAAGCAACAACAATAAGCATCAAAACCGAACAGTACCTACTTTCATTCACAGCTGTCTATAGCCCACCAAGACATAAAATTAGTTCTGAACAATATGAGGAATTATTAAAAAAACACAGAAACCGATTCATCATGGGCGGTGATTTCAACGCAAAACACACGCATTGGGGATCGCGTCTGATAACAACAAAAGGTCGTGAATTGCTTAAAGCAGCTCAACAAACAGGATGTGAGTTTGTTTCAACTGGCAAACCAACATATTGGCCTACAGATAAGGATAAATTACCTGACCTCATCGACTTCTTCATAACAAAACAAATATCCAGAAGCCTAGTACAAATAGAAGAAGGAACAGATCTAAATTCGGATCATTCTCCAATCTATATGGTCGTTAATGAAAACGCAAATTTTAAAAAACAGAACGTGTATCTCACTCACAAAAGTACAGATTGGGATAATTTTAGGGAATTGCTTGAGCAAGAATTGAATCCTCATCCACAGCTGCTAAGCAAAGACCAGCTCGATGAAGAAACACTCGCCTTTACCAAACAAATACAAACAGCAGCTTGGAAAAGTACTCCTCCTATTAAAAAGAAAGCCATTGGTTTAATGTACCCAAAACGCATTATGGACTTAATATCTAATAAAAGAAAGATTAGAAAAAAAATGGCAACAAACAAGGTACCCTTACTTCAAATCGCAACTAAACCAACTCACTGCACTTATACGCAGTCAATTAAGAGAACTAAGAAATGAAAATATTAACCAATACTTAAGCGGACTCACCGCAGATAAAACAACGGATTATGCATTGTGGAAATCAACAAAATACCTAAAACGTCCTATACAGCATAATCCACCTCTTAAATCAGTAAATAGTGGATGGGCAAAAGGCAATTTGGAGAAGGCAGAGCTATTTGTTGAGCACATGGCAAAAACATTTCAACCGAATGAAGGACCAAATGATAGAACTTGGCCAGAAGCATCACAAAGGAGTGGCGAAATTCATCCAGTTACGGAGACTGAAGTCGAAGAAATTATTCGGAAAGATTTAAAGCTGAAAAAATCGCCTGGGTATGATCTGATTACCGCAGAGCTGATGCAACATTTGCCCCAAGGAGCCATTTGTAGACTAACAGAAATAATAAATGCCTGCTTCAGACTCAAACATGTTCCTTGCTATTGGAAAGTCGCTGAAATAATCATGGTCCCAAAGCCCGGAAAGGATCCTCATGAAGTGTCTTCTTATAGACCTATATCCTTATTACCCATAATGTCGAAAATATTTGAAAAAATTCTCATCAAGAGGCTGCAACCATTTATTGAAAACGATAATATGATACCAACTCACCAGTTTGGATTCAGAAAGAAGCATTCTACCATAGAGCAAGTTCATAGAATAGTCTACGTTATTGAAAAAGCTCTGGAAGAAAAGATGGTATGCTCAGCTATATTTTTAGATGTTGCTCAAGCGTTTGACAAGGTATGGCATGAAGGACTACTATATAAGCTGAGATTACTCTTTCCCAAAGAACATGCGACAATTTTGGAATCTTATCTCTCAGAAAGATTCTTTCGCATCAAGCAAGAGGATGTTTACTCGCACCTAAAAGAAATAAAAGCTGGAGTACCTCAAGGAAGTATATTAGGTCCAATGCTATACCTACTTTTCACGAATGACCTTCCAGTCCCCTCAAATAGTATAATAGGCACTTTCGCCGACGATACAGTAATACTTGCAATAGAGAAAAGCGAAGTAGAATCAACCCGTATCCTGCAAAACGCGGTAGATACTGTAGTCAATTGGACTAAAAAGTGGCGTATACATCTAAATAGCACTAAATCAGTACACGTTAACTTCACTAACAAAAAAACTCAGCCGCTTCCTATTACCATCTTTGGAGTGCAAATCCCGTACTCCAATAATGCAAAATATTTAGGGATGAATCTAGATGCAAAACTTAGGTGGAAAGAGCATATAAAAAAGAAAAGAGAAGAACTAAACATCAAACTTAGAAAACTATATTGGCTTATTGGTAGAAAATCAGTTCTATCTATACACAATAAACTGCTTATATACAAGCAAATATTAAGACCCGTGTGGACATATGGAATTCAGTTGTGGGGATGTGCCGCTGAAAATAATATAGAAACTATCCAACGGTTCCAAAACAAAGTAATAAGAGGAATAGTGAATGCGCCATGGTATATAAGAAATACTGACCTCCATCGCGACCTTAAACTGAGGACTGTAGCAGAAACGATTGTGGAATACGCAGGAGTCCATGATCAAAAACTGAGGCAACACATAAATCAAGAAGCAGTGGAACTCACCAATACGAATGGACTAATACGTAGATTGAAGCGCACCAAACCACATGATTTAATTGGTGGCACCTCAATCATTTAAAATCTAAATAATTTTGAATTTTGAATATTAAATAATTTTGTATATTTTGTATATAATGTATAATATTGTTTTCCTTTTGTCTTTAATGTATATGTCAGATTTAAACTGCTCGTTAGTGTAAACTAGTTGTAGTTTTATGAAATGTAAATACTACTGTAACATTTCAATAAATAAAAAAAAAAAAAAAAAAAAAAGTTAGGCAGCAGGCTGTAGTTCATAGGTTGAAGGGGTACCCCCCCCCCTTTATCCTCTGGAGTGAAATTCCTGGGTCTAATACTGAACCCAAAGCTCAACTGGACGTCGAACATCTAGGAAAGGGTAAAGTAAGCCTGCATACCCTTCTACGCCTGTAAATAGACCTTTGGCGAGAGATGTAGTCACAAAGCAAAGATGGTCCTATAGATTAGGGATGTTACGAATGTCATATTTTTCACATTCGCGAATACGAATGCTCGTAATGCGAATTTTCGAATGCGAACGTTTAGGAATAGCATTAAAAAAATTAAATTAAATTAAGGCCTCATTTTTTTTATTTCTTATGGATATGAAAAAATATTAGAACAATAGAACAGTGTTATATACAATAATGGTATTCTTTCTTCTCGTATTTAATAGTCAAAGTTCAAGAGAAGAATATTATATTTCCATGAGGCGATTTCTAAGAGCCCCCATTCATATACAGGCCGCCGGCAGGCCATGGCCTAAAGGTTTCTCGCCTTCAGGCTAAGTATAACCACACACACACTCAACCACACCGTCAACTGGATGGGGCCTGCAGTCCAAGAAAATTGACAAAAATCTTTATGTGTGTGGGTATTTATCGTCAGTCCGTGCCCGAAGATCTGAACTTATATTCAGTCTGAAATCGTTGAGGCCTATTAACAATGAATTAACAAGCGTGCTACGCTAAAGTGTAGTCGTCGTCGCCAGGGGGTATGTAGGGAATCATGAGGAAACCTGCAGTCCACGGCCTGTCAGACGAACGCCTCGAGTCCTCATCCCCCAGTCAGACTGAGTAATACATGTATGGCCTTCATCGGGCGATACCTGTTCACTTAGCCTAAAAGGCTACGGGCTGCCGGCGGCCTTTTGTTAATCGGGGCCTTAAGGGGCTCATATATAAGGCCGGGTGTACAGAACAGTTGCTTACTCTGAGCGTTGGCCGATAGACCGCTCAGATAGTTGCGAGGCAGATCTGTCAATTTGTCGTATTTTAATTTTATTTTCCACGAGACATGACACGACCTTCATACATTAGCATCCGCAAAACAATTGCATTACTTGATGCGAATGCGAATGTCGATGCGAATGTTTAAAATGATGCGAATGAATGAAACTTGAACCTACACAAGGATGTAGCATTGGAATAGTGACACAAATATGGGTGGTCATTTCGTATTCCCCAGGCATTGTCGATAGGTGTAATTTTCAAGTATTATCATATTTTTCAGCTTATCCCTAAAATTGTCGTATTCTGTGGTTAGCGCCACAAGCCACCTTAGATACCAGCTGCTTGTTCAGGATCTATCTCGATGCACTTGCCCACAGCATCCCACCATCTTTGAGGTTCCTCGGTGATCAATGTCCTGGTGCAGTTCCTTGTCGGCCCTCAACTAATGAGGTTATATGGTTTCGGAACGCAAAAGCTCTAAGTCGACTTCTGGTTTTCAAGATCTTCAGTCTTCTCGTTTCCATCGATACCTCCTCTATGTCACTGTGTGGCACAGTAGTTTGCTTGTTACATCTACTAGTAAGGCGTGCAAATCACCAGATAGTACTACTCCAAACGCAATTGACCATGTCCTGTTAGATGCAATGTATAGGCCAGACCTTAAGTGTGTAAAAAAACAATATCGTAAAGCAGTTTTGACTCTGACCATTACATCACAGCGACCAAAGTCAGAACTAGGCTTTCAAGTGCTAGTACAAGAAGAAAATCTCAACATAAAAAATTAACATCTTAACGCTTTGAAGGATGAAGGCAACAACTGGATTCGTGGTAAACTTAAACACTAAAAAGAAGGACGCAAATGATTTAGAAAATTTGAATGAAATTGTACATAAAAGATAGCATAAAAGGTATATTTTTTAAAGAAGAACAGAACAGAAACTTTGGGGTACATATAAACTCATGACTGGTACAATGAAGAGTGTGCAGAAGTAACAAAAGAGAAAAACAAAGCACATGTATATCCATAATGGAAAGGCACAGAAGGAACGATTAGATCTATAGACTACCCTTAACCTATCATATCCTTTTTCTATCTTCAGATCAAGCTTACTACTAGCTTACTACTAGACATTGCACCATGACTTGAGTGGCATGATAGACTAGTGGCACAAAGGGTGATTCCTGAGCTTGACCATTAAATAAGATAAAAAAAATAAATTAATTAAGATAGGATAGGAGACATTAGGGTGGGACAAAAATGGCAAAAAATTGTCGAAAAAACGTGCACCCCCTATCTTAAAGTTCAATTCAAATGATGAATTTTGGCCGCAACCGGTGCTTTTTTAGTTGAAACTAACACATCGCGCACCGCATATGAAGTTTTTGAGATTCACGATCGTGCGTTGTTCGTTGACAGCGTTTTTGATAGCTGTCATATGTCAAACCTTCAAGTCGACATTAAATTCGTAATCAGCGACCTCGAAAACCCCTAATAACACGACATTTCTCGTAATTTTATAAAAATTGTCAAAAAATGCAATATGTTGTTGTTCGTGAATCTCAAAAACTTCATCTGCGGTGCGCGATGTGTTAAGGCCCGTCCTCACTACGCGGACTTAGAATCCACGCGCTTTTGGTCGTACGGCCAGCCAAAAGCGCGCGTGATCTTTTAATTTTCTGAGTCATGAGTGAGAAAAAATCAATTCTCATTTGAAACGGCGTACGCGCTTTTGAAAAGCTCATAGTGTGTGGACGCACAATGTACCTTTTTAACCACAGCCTTTTGTCCGCGTTGTTTGGCCGCACGGCCTTTACCATGGACAAAGTCGTAAAAAAGTCGTAAAAAAGCCATAAAACTCCATATGAAAAAAAAAGGCAAAAGCGCGTACGACCCAAGACCGCGTAGTGTGGCCACACCATAATGGTGTGGCCACACTACGCGGTCTTGGGTCGTACGCGCTTTTGCCTTTTTTTTTCATATAGAGTTTTATGACTTTTTTACGACTTTTTTACGACTTCGTCCATGGTAAAGGCCGTGCGGCCAAACAACGCGGACAAAAGGCTGTGGTTAAAAAGGTACATTGTGCGTCCACACACTATGAGCTTTTCAAAAGCGCGTACGCCGTTTCAAATGAGAATTGATTTTTTCTCACTCATGACTCAGAAAATTAAAAGATCACGCGCGCTTTTGGCTGGCCGTACGACCAAAAGCGCGTGGATTCTAAGTCCGCGTAGTGAGGACGGGCCTTTAGTTTCAACCAAAAATGCTCCGGTTGCCGCCAAAATTCATCATTTGAATTGAACTTTAAGATAGGGGGGTGCACGTTCTTTCGACAATTTTTTGCCATTTTTGTCCCACCCTAAGGAGACATATGTATGCTTGGCGTTCAGACTATAGGTTACTGCTTGCTTGACCTTTAGAACGCAGGGATAGGGCGTTTTCATTTTTTAGTTTGAGTGGATTTTTCTGTATACCTTTGACCTAGTTGTATGGAGTTGAAAACGGGTCGCAGCGGACATCGAATGCCCGATTAGTGGAATGAAAGTACCATTTACCTCATCTACACCAAAAAGGATCAACTTTGTTGGGGAATGCCCCTATTAATCAGAAGTTCAACATATTTTCACAAGGAGGATATCCTGCACGACTTTTTGGTCATCCACTGCAAGACTTTTGGCACTAAAGGCCCAACTATAATGCACGTAAGAAACGCACGTCATCTGGGCGCTCTCATGTAAATTAATGGGTTCGGCCATATTGGACGTACGTCGGTCATATTTTGTTTCGTTAAGTTTCGTTAAACGTAAAAATGCGAAAAGAACCGCGCTCAACGTACGTTTTGTGAGAATTTGTAGTTAAATTGATGACAGCTGATTTTTTTTGTTGTCGTTTTGTGGGTTTTAAGCAAGAAAGAGTATGGAAAATGTTGTGCTTCAAATTTATGGGAGTGATTTTGATGAGAAATTTATTATAATTGAAAATAAATATGATTATTTTTAATATGCAAAGATTAATAGCCAAGTTTTAATAGTCAATGAATCATATTTATGCATTTTACTAATTTTAAACTTGTGAAAATTTTCCGTATACACAAACCATTATACGTTTGACGAAAGTTTGATATTTATGCACGTCGGCCGACGTGCGTTTCTTACGTGCATTATAGTTGGGCCTTTAGTGATGAGCAAAAAGTCTTGCTATCTTGATCTTGTAGTCTTGTTTTGTCCTGTCTTGTCTTGGTTTGGCTTTGATCTTATTAAATGTGCAAGACTAGGCAAAGACCAGTCTTGCTCATCACTACCGCTCTGCATTAGCTCCCCTGACTGGTTACTGCATAAAAGATTGAATATTATTATCTACTTAGATGGCTAACGTGCTTATTTCAAGAAGGCATAGAGGATCGATCGTATTTTTTACCACCTGTATTGCAAATCTTAAAATTTTGGAGAAATAAAAAGGGTAGAGTTGTGCCGCAGAATCTGTCTGGAAGCACGAAGACGCGACAGTGAAAGGGAGAAACTTATCAAAAAATACAACTATCATAACATCACACAGACATCATACAAACAAGCAAAATCGTGCATTTCAAGAGGCTATGCAAAGAAGCGGACATAGATTCTTGCGAAGGAGCAAACTATGCGGTGATTTCAAAAATAATAATGGGCAATTCAGACTCGAGGGGCACAACCACGAAGCAGCCTTGCAGAGAATTTAGAAGAGAAGGAGGAAATTTCAGTGGGTTGGAGTCTCTTGCCTTGCCAGGCAGGTCATTCTTTGAATTTTGCTGAAATTAGTTATGAAATTTTTAAACGCCGTTCTGTGCCACCACAATAAAACCGGTAGGTTACCATTGGCCTAACGATGGTGGAGTATATTCAGTACATGGTTTTCGGTTGTGGATCCCATGTCGATCTACAAGCTCTTCGGAAAGACCACATGGATCTGCGTGTCCTGCGCATCAGAGTATCAATGTGATGTGATGCGTCAATCCCAAGTATATGGGTTTATGTGAAAGCCTATAGGTCTGCCTGAGAGGGTGGGTGTTGCCAGTCCCGGGATTGACGTTTAGTCCTACGCTCTGGTGCGCTAGCTGCCGACCAAATCGAGTGCCTGCTGAAAGCGCCTTTTAAGGCACATTTTGTTTCACCTATTACCACGACGACAACATCGTCTGCATAAAAGTTTCGGCCATTGAATAGCTCTATGAGTTCATCTGCAATAAGGCACCATAGAAGTGGAGATAAAACTCCTCCCTGTGGACATCCTGTTGCTATAGTGCCCTCCAGAAATCACTCAATATGAGAGACCATTAGTTCACGAGTTCTCAGCATAGAGTGGATCCAGTGGCAGAAAGTGTTACTTAGATTTCGTATACTTAGAGCCCTAGCAATAGTATCAAATAATGTGTTGTCAAATGCTTTCATCATTTGAAAGAAAGTGCATACCAGGCGCCATCATGATATTATACAATCGTCACCCCTTCGATTTGTGTCAAATGAAACTTCCCCATCATTAACCAAACACAATCTTCCCTTTCTATAGAATTTACTGCAACGGATCCAGCTTTAATAACGATTAAAAGTTCTTACCTATGCCAACATCAGCATTCCAGGATACTCTCAATATTTTTCTTTATTTCCTGACCTTTTTCATATCTTCCCTCATAAATGTCTTTGATTTGCTTTTACTTATTCTTTTTTCTTTTATTAAATAGAGAAAAACAAGGCCAGCATCGCCTTCATTAACTCAGCATGATGTTCATAAAAGGATACTTAATAACCAGATTTGCTCATATAAGGTACACCCGAAAAACGAACGGAACTTTCATAACCCATATACGCATATCATGACCGCATCTGATCACACATAATCGCTATCCATAAAATTAGTTCTCCGAACAAGATAAAAGTAATGTAACCAGTTGATAGCTACATAACATTTTGTCCTGGGTAACAAAAATGTCCTGGGTACACCAAAAATAGGTAGGGAAATACCCTATATTGTGGGCATGTCTATATAGTAGCATTATAAACGTGCCACCGATGTGCCCGTAGCTGAACATTGTTAAATATCAATAAACTGGGTTTGTTAGGTGGGGAGAGTCCATTCAATAAAGAGTTTGTCTCTATACGGCATGAATGTCCGCAAATAACCGCAAGCCACCCACTGTAGCCTGCTGCCAGGATATCTGATCCCCTCCATAAACAATTTCGCCCTGAATACCTCTAATACACACGAAATGAGATTCTCCGAGTTTTCCCTAGGACCGGATTTTCTCGCCTCTTATCAGTTATGGTGGGGAATACGAAAAAACCCCCACCGAAAATACTGCTTAGTGAGTTGGCCAAGGATCTCAACAAAGCGTCATTTTTATTTTCTATTTAACGTCTAAACCCGAAAGCTGACCGTAGTTCATGAGCTGGCAGGTTTGTTACCCCCTCTACAGAATTATGTGTACACTCATACCACTTTGCCCCTCTTTAAAAGCTTCGTGTCAGTGCGTAATTTTGTTCGTGTGAAAAAGAGCTCCGCCGGGATGAAAGATAAAAATACACAAGGAGTTCGAGGAGCAGAAAAATTCCAGCAAATGCAGCTAAGCGTGACCTTATACACACACACACGTATACACACTGGCAGATAAATAAAGACGAATTCACACGTCTCGCAAGTGACATGGAAGGAAGTTGAGGCTCCTGATAGAGTCCTTTTCCAAGCATCTGGTACAATCAATTTTCTTTGGGGCGGGGCGGGTTGGTTCAAAAACAGGATTTTTCGTTTTTTTTTGAGGCTGAAGCGATTTACCCAATCGATTGCTGTTTCTGGGTTATAGAAAAATATAAATGATAGGCTCCTCCAGATCCTCCATATCTTTTGTTGTCCAGCAAGCTGGACGCCACTCGCAGGCTTTGGTGCTAGCTAGCTTTTCAGCTAAGTCCTGCATTGAGCAGTAGCAACAACAAAATCAACTTACAGAGAAGAAGTGGCTCACCAGGAGAGAGAAAAAACCACTCAAAGTATTGAAACTAGGAAACGTACTGTCGGAAAAAGAAAGAACCAGGATCACCGAGGAAACAACAATAACAGAACAATGTACAATTGTGCTATCCTCAAGTCCTTTTCAATTTCCTATCATGCCACAATTCGCTTCTAGACCAGCCATTTGTCTTGCCATATGTGGAGCTGGCAAATCGATACGCCCGACATTAAAGTGAGTAAAGGCGATATCCTTAGTCCTTTTCTTGTCGGGGTAGTATTATCCTACCCTCCCGGAAGCCTCTTGAGCTTTATCCAATTTCAGTATACCTGCAGTTCTCTCATACCTCAAAATGTTTCTGTCGGAAAGATAAAATTGATGTTGTGGCAAATCCTGGCAACGTGCTTGTGGGGAGTCTAGTTAAATCCATTGATTCCCATCTCTTATACAGTTTTGGTTTATGAGATATACGTCAAAGTGATGCTAAATTTGGACCCACACACCAATGCAAACAAATTGTTTCGGGCTTTAAAAGGGAAGCTTCGATTCTAGGATATCTATACATATGTACATATATATATTTTTATCGTCACAGGATTTGCTTTTTATCAGCTACAGATCAGACTCCTTTTTTTCCTACCGAATTAGATTATTGAGTCCGATTCTTTTTTATCGGAGGATAATAGGATAAGGAATATTTTTCTTGTTGTCATGATGCTTGCGATATCAAAGTTTTTTTTTCGTTCATACCGAAATCCTTTGTTTGATTTTTGCCTTTGATGTTTCCAGTTATGTGGATTTAGAAAGATCCTAGATTCACTTTGGTTACTTTAAATCAAGGTTCATATTCTGGAAGACGGATTTAATTGCGCGAAAGAGATTTTTTTTTTGTATTTTAAGTTCATTCCAATGGATTAAATTCAAAACTTCTGTTAAGAGTTTAAAGTAGAAACTTAATAAATCTTATTGAAAATATCTCAAATATCTCTAAAATTCTGTATAAACTCAACGCGAGCGCATTAAAGTATTTTGCGACGGGAATTTAAAATGGATAATTTACAACAATTATCGCAAGCAGCCGCGAAAATGATATTCATCCGAAAAACGTTATGCTTTATATTCAGGGATCAGTGGGGAATCTTGTATTACAGTATACTACAAAAAATCGTATCCTCGGTACATATGTATATTGTGATGTACATAAAAAATAACAAAATGCCAAGTGCGGAGCACTGAAAAGCTCAGGAAAAGCTCGTCATTATCAAGAATGCGGTTTGAAAAATATAAAATGTCCTCACCATAAATAAGTCTGATCGAGATTTTGGGTCAGTACCTTAAACTTAAGTCACCAGCCAACAGCTACAAGTTGCGTTGTGCTTCTTGCCGGAACTGTGGTACAATACGGAAGTGCGACTACATCCTTCTCGTCTGGCGACCGGAAGCATACTCCGGTATTAATTACCTTACCACAGTATACGGGTACGTTAGTGGTAACGAAGGCCTCTCAAAAGACCAATGGGAAACAAAAGAAAGCAACTGTCTCAAATAGCGGAACCAATGGGCACGCATGTTGTAGCGCTGAAGATGAGTCCTTAGACGCAAAATCTGTCTGAAAAGCTTCCTTAGACTCGGACAGTGTGTGCTCGGTTATGTCCGGAGCTACAACCATTGCCCGAGCCTTTCAACATATGGACCTAGGCAAATCTGGGTTTGTCCAGTCCGCTCATGGTCAAAAGAAGTGACTTGAAAAAGGTCGTAAAAAGCTTTGACAACCCGAGTAAAGATGAAAGTCGTCCGCTCCTAGCTTGCAACAGGCACGGACATCGTCAATACTCCTGCATGGCACCCGAAACAGGCCCGGTATGCCTGAGTAAAAATTTTACTTTTCCACATGCAGCCCACAACAGGCAAATGTCAATAAAAGACGCACGGAATAGTCCAAACCAAGCACGTTACGTTCCTACTTTTTTATACTAAAGGGAGCAAAGTTGGAGCTTTAAAGAATTGCATAAGACGAAGAAAACGGGCAATTATCTTGATGACTATAAAAGGTGCCATTAGAATACCCAGTAGACCGGTTCTAGTTCGATTGCGTAGGTCAAGCAGCATTGGACATGGTTACTACTTAGTTCGGGGATCGCTTGGTATAAAGGCACTCGCGTTTGGAATGGTCCATTTCGATGCGGATGCATTTATAGATGTTCATGCGGGAGTATGCATACCAGCGTGGCAAGCGTATTTGTTCGTTATGGATGCTATACCTGCGGGCGAGTATATGCTCTTCAAAAAATTTACCAAGTAAATTATTTTTACTCGGGAAAGACAATCGAAAAAACTGAGTTGAAAAGAGTTCGCTCAGCTCTTCTAGCCTAGTTGTCTCTAACATTAGTAACTATCAGGGGATTCCCTCAAGCTGGAGTTTTGTCCCTGTTCCTCTGGTTGTGGATGAACTTTTCACCAAACCGCACGAATCTGGTTTCGATGTCATCGGATATGCAAATAATCTTGCCATCATTGTCTAAGGGAAGTTTGGCTTGGACATTGCAGAGGTCATGAAAACACACTCCGAGAAGTTCAAAGATGGTGTACAACGGAGGGCCTATCAATCAACCCAAATAATTCTGTCCTGGTTCCTTTTCCAAACGTTACAAAATGGACCTAGGTCCGTTTTTGTGTCCAGGGCACGACAGTTAAGTACTCAAAGTCAAGGATCTGTGAGTAATGCTAGACAAGAAGCTGAACTGGAACACTCGACTGGATCACGTCATTAGTAAATCCACTATTGCTATATGGGCTTGTAAAAGGCTTTAAGGTAAGAAATTGGGTCTTAACTAGCAAGAATGGTCCCCATTGATATTCTGGCGGCGGAAGGCAAGAGATTGTACGACCCGGAATATGCAAGAGTGGACTCCAAGGAAGTCCGACAGGCTCTGGCGCACAGCCAATCCGTCGCAGCATGAGAGAGGAGGTGGGACCAGTCTACTAAGGGCCGCCAATGGACCCATAGACCCATACAAAATGTGGAGAAATGGGTTATAAGGGAACATGGATAACTGGAGGCATAACTTCACCCCTTCAGGTTGGACGATTCATCATTCTGCTCAGAATGCCCGAATTATAAATAAGACACGGATCATGTCCTCTTTAAATGCCCGAGATTTGTGAAGCACAGGACTAAGCTAGACTAAGCTGAGTATTTACCCAAGTACTTTCCACCGACTCCGTATCCCTACTTGTGACTTGTCATTGGGTGTTTGGGATTATTCTTGTGACTATCAGCTGATTTGGTATTCTTAGCAGCCCAGTCACAAGAAATTGTTTAATTCACCGCTAATGGTGAATTTGTATTCGTGTAGTTATAAATAAAGTAAAGTCGGGGCGACAAAGTAGCCAACGTGCGCTAGAAAATATTGATGCAGTAAGGCAGAGTGTATGTGAATAAATATTTTTGTCTATGCACCACACACAGACTTAAGTTTCTTCGTCTCTTATTCCTGGACTTTACTTTTTCCTTTCGTTAAACGTTTGAATCTGACGATTTGGCAATGTGTGAGAATGTGAAGCGACCCAGTAGGAAAGTGAAGTAGTTCTAGGACTAGTAGAATAACTACTTTCTAAGGAGGGAGTAGTAGTTCTCAGTTGGATACCTTTTACATGAAAGCAGCCCACTACTTTTGTACAGCGCTGTCCTACGATTGCCCCCCTCTGCATTGCTTCGAAACACTTCAGGAAGTAATTCATGTTGAACTACTTGGAGAACTAATTTATTTTGAACTACTTGGAGAACTAATTCATTTTGAAGTTCTTGGAGAACTAATTAATTTTGAAGTTCTTGGAGAACTAATTCATTTTGAGGTTCTTGGAGAACTACCTCATTTTGAACTAATTGGAGAACTAATTCATTTTGAAGTTCTTGGAGAACTAATTAATTTTGAAGTTCTTGGAGAAATAATTCATTTTGGGTTCTTGGAGAACTAATTCATTTTGAACTACTCGTAGAACTAATTCATTTTAAAGTTCTTGGAGAACTAATTCATTTTGAAGTTCTTGGAGGACTAATTCATTTTGAACTACTTGGAGAACTAATTCATATTGAAGTTCTTGGAGAACTAATTAATTTTAAAGTTCTTGGAGAACTAATTCATTTTGAGGTTCTTGGAGAACTAATTCATTTTGAGGTTCTTGGAGAACTGATTCATTTTGAACTACTTGGAGAAGTAATTCATTTTGAAGTTCTTAGAGAACTAATTAATTTTGAACTACTTGGAGAACTAATTCATTTTGAACTACTTGGAGAATTAATTCATTTTAAAGTTCTTGGAGAACTAATTCATTTTGAAGTTCTTGGAGGACTAATTCATTTTGAACTACTTGGAGAACTAATTCATTTTGAACTACTTGGAGAATTAATTCATTTTAAAGTTCTTGGAGAACTAATTCATTTTGAAGTTCTTGGAGGACTAATTCATTTTGAACTACTTGGAGAACTAATTCATTTTGAACTACTTGGAGAATTAATTCATTTTAAAGTTCTTGGAGAACTAATTCATTTTAAAGTTCTTGGAGAACTAATTCATTTTGAACTACATGGAGAACTAATTCATTTTGAACTAACAAAACTACTAACCAAAAAAACAAATTCTTTAGAAAAATCTTGTAGGATTACCACTGATATCGTGATTTGAACAAGCTCTTCTCAGGATTACTTTGACGCCAATGCTATGCTAAAATTATTTTTATTTTCTAAGTAGTCAGTTTATTCCGATTGCGGAATGATAGCAATTCACTATCACGAAAACTCTTTGGCCAAAGGCACACCTAACAAAAATTAACTTAAAAAAACTCCTATAACTCTCGTTTTCGCGCACCTTACAGAACAAGTTTAAAAATAGAACAACTCGACTATGGAACTGTATTTCACAGTGAGTATTTCCGAACTCATATGACATTCTAGAATTCAAGGAGGTTGTTTGTCATCACCAGCAGCACCCTTCAAACCACTAACTAATAATTTCCTCTTCTATCCTTTAAATAAACTAAACTTAATTCTAGATCTAGACGACTAAATAACATGAAAGGGTGATTTTTGCATAAGCCAAAAACAATTTGTAGCGTTTCTGTTACAAATTTCTTTTATATCTTTCGTGCACGACTCAGAAGCTGTTTACATTTATTTCATTAGCGCTGTTTCTCTTTTCCTACCCTTGCAGGCGTTTCATATCCACAGTATCAAAATTAGATCAACATATTTGACTACCAGCACTGCATTTAATAAAATCAACATAACAAACAAACATCGCCCAACTATTACTATTCGAAACGTATAATTCCAATTGCAAATAACAGTTTACATCTCGCCATTAAATATCCCTTAAATAACTAAGATGTTTTACAAGTTATAAATAAAAAGCCCGCGCTTTAGCACAATTTCCAACTTAATTTGCTTAGCATTAAAGTGGCAAAAGATTTGTGAATATATACATATAACGTGTTACGAAAATATTTTTAGAAAACATCACAGCATTTGCATAATTATGTTACAACGAGTCACAACAATATGCAATAGGCACTTTCGTTGCGCAAAATATCACCCCCATAGTCATCCTCCTCCACAATTCTGTGCCTTTTATCCCTTATAGCATCGCCATTTGGAAGGAAGGAAAGAATGTAGAGCTTAGCAAGGAGTAGTACAGTATGCATAGTATTAGTATAGAGGAGCGGCGCGCACACATTAACATTTTTGCCATTTTGGCCAATATATTTCCGCCGCAAACGCCTTTTTATTGCCTTTTAATGTCCCGACTATTACAGCTAATTCGCCGACAATTTCGCCGGCGTGCGCCCTGTTTAACAGAAACGAATGACGACCATTACGAATGGCCGAATGTCTCGTTTAATTCAGGATGCCTAGCGATGTTTTGTGTATAAATTTGCTAATAATAATATAAAATGCGAATAAAAAAGAGTAAAATTATTAAAATTACTTTTCATTGTTTGTACTATGGCTGCTAACAAGTCGTATTTATGATAATTTATGTACCGGGTTCACCAATTGAAGCGGGAGATGAATGACGGAAGGGCGAACGATAACGGAGGGTTCTATGCAGCATTGAAGTGGAGTAAGAATAAGAATAAGAAGGGTATATATACCACTTCATTATTTGCTACCATGACTCTCGACATTGCCAGAGTAGTAGACTTCCGGGGCTCCTTAGTGATGTTGGAAGTACGATGACGGGGTAGCGAGTAGTCAGCCAACAGAGCCCCTTCCAGCCCCGGACATAAAAAACGAAAATGAACAACCCCCCGCAGGCCGATACGCAACGCAACGCACTTATTTATGCGGAGGTGATGGATTGTTATTAGGACCGTGTGTTGACAGTAGCTGCCATAGTTGTGGCACGCAATTTGCTGAGGCCTTGTCTCGCTCCCCTTCTACCCCAACCAAACAGCCCAGGTAAGCTATTGGCCTGCGTAGGTTGAATAAGAAATGCGGCCTAATATCCACAGCCAAACTCTATCCGCAAAATATAATTCTAAAACAAACAGCAAAACGCAATGCCTTTGGTGTCTGGGCGCCATCACGAAACTTGGTAATGTTGTCGATAGCAGTATACTAACGGCGTGTGATGTGACACTGGCACGTACCTGGATCCCATACTAGGAGGCAGTTCTTGCCCGGGCCTCGGCTCATCTAATATTAAAGCCATCGTACCTGAACTACCCGACTTTTGAGAGCTGAAATTAGTGTTTTATTGAGCGTAATTACACGTTTCAAAAACACGTGGATTATATGCCAAAGAGCACAGTATACACCAAAAACCCAACATTTAACAGCCCAGGAAATTTTTTGTCGGGGTGTCGGAACTAAAGAGAATATTGACAGAAGGACTCCCGTGAAAGTTTTATTGAAAGTTTTTGGGCGAACTTTTTCTTAGGACTTTTTGTTGTTATTGTTGTTGTTGTTGTTGGTTGTACTGTTGTTGATATGGCTCATCGCATATTTTATGAGGACTCATGCTATTAACGTGCACGTGCAGAGGTGGGGAAGGTATGTACAAGTATAAACTTTTACTGTCTTTTGTTTTTACTGCACGGTATACTCCCCCAACCCCCAATAACAAAAAAACACGAAAGTTTCGGCAAATCGATAGTTGATGTGCTACTTTTTATTGTTCTGACGTTTTGCGGTTAATTTTTTATTTCCCCTTTGTTCAAATAAGAATTCACAAAACACCGAAGATATTAATCAACCCAGCGCATCTCTCCTGTGCCTGTTTCGAAAAATAAATTACTTATTTCAAAAAAAAACAATACACACAAAATAACATTTTCTAGCTGACAATAACTATAGCAGAGTGTACTTTAAGGATACAATGTTTATGGAGCACACTTTTAAAATGAAACAGTCACGGCGCACTTTCAGGTGTACAAAACACTTTTATACAAGTGCAGGGAATTTAATTAGAAAGGATGAGTCAGTTGAAAGCAAGTATTAAGGACATGCTCTTTTTTTGTGACTGTGAATCATTTTCATTAAAGCGACGAATTGGGGTTTATTTGGTGAGTTCTAATTTTTTTGTGCAGCTTTGTATAAAGCAATCACTGAAAACGTGCGGGCAACAACCGATGTTTATTTAAGATAAGGCAATGTTTATGTTTAATGAATAAAATGAGATAATTATTTTGGATAATTAGTTTTTGTGTGTGCTTTGCATAGTAGAGGGACATTATCTTCTTTGTCTACATGTTTTATCTGTAATATTTCTTGATACTTAGGATTTAGCTTTTGTTGTGGCTTGGACAATATGGATATAAAGGGAGTATGAATATTGAAGAAGGGGTAAGAAGGGCCAGTATGGTTTTCTACGTAAGCAGACTTTCCGCAAGAGATGGGGTTTCAAGCTGCACATGGTCAGTGCTAATTACAGCATCACAAGTTCTCGACAAACTCGACAGTCTCGTCTTGGTCTCGACTCGAGAAAGTTCGTTCGAGATCTCGTCGGCCAATTAATAGCAAACACGTTTGGTAAAAAAAAGTATTCGATGAAGCGCGCACGCTACTTTCAAAGCTGGGATATGGTTCTCATTCACGTATAAACACATTTTTGCCTCTTGTTTACTTGGAGGACAGAGATAGCGGAGTATTTGGAAGCACCCGCTGTACACGGAAATGTGGACATTCTAAAATGGTGGCAGGCTCATCAAGATTCGTATCCTCTCTTATCGAAAATGGCGAGAGATTTGCTCGCTATCATGGCGACATATGTTCCGGTAGAGCAACTCTTTTCAGGCTCCCGGTCTAATAATGACCGAAAAGAGGTGCTCTTTGAAAGACGCCATGTTCAATGCCCTTCTGTGCATTAATTCATGGTCAAAAAGTGTTGTTCGAACAAATATCTACCAGATTAATTTGTAACGTATATTGTTCTATGCTCTTATCTATGTACTTATATGATATTATGAATTAAAAAATATTTTTAAAATATTAAATACCCCTTCTGTTCATTTTTATAATAATATATATATTTTCAGCAACTAAAGTAAACGACTAAATAATTTCAATTAATTATATCTCCAATTTCCTTTAGAATTAACGAGACGAGACGAGACGAGATTAGGTAGGGCGAGATCCGCCGAGAGTCGACGCGAGACTCGAAAAGGTCGAGACTTACCGAGGTCGAGACGAGAGTCTTAAAAATCTCGTCTCGTCTCGGTCTCGTGATGCTCTAGTGCTAATTGTCGACCTGCTGGCATCTGATTTATACATTAGGCATCAGGCGGCTTCCATGGCCCTGAAGTGAATTTCTGGGTCGAGAAGACCTACCGGCCCAGAAATATACTACGCTCTCTACGACAGGAAATGGTATTAGGGCATACTGACTACATGGTCGCAAAATTAAATTTCGGGAGAGACCTCAATATCAGAGCCCCTACCAAAGAAGAATGGGAAGATTTCCAACCCAAAGAGGACCATAACGTTGTGCTCTAAAGAGACGTATCCAAATCAGAGTCGGGTGTAGGGGCTGCAGTTTTTCCCCCACCTCTTAATATACGAAAATGCGCTTGCCTAACTTCTCTAGCGTTTTCCAGGCAAAATATTTGTAAATCTTTCTAGCCTACCTAGCAAGACAGGCATAAACAAAGCCGGGAGGCAGGTAATTCTGCTATGAGATAGCTAAGCGACCACAAAGGTATTAGGGTCGGCCCGAATAACTTTCAAGCTGGTCGAAAATTCCCAAAAGGAGCTCTTTTCCCTGGCCGTGAGTTTCAGGATCACTCTCCAGTGGGTACCGGGCCGCATGAACATGGAGGCAACGAGGAGAACGAGAATTGGCCAGCTTCTTCATGTACTTCTTCTCAGATGGAAGAGCTTAACATTATGCGACTTAGTGGTGATGCCACGCAAGGATATCGGCAGAATTGTGTCGATAAATACGGAACACGGACCAACTGGGCTTTCTCTGCGGATGTCCGGTTGTGGCTAATTCAGACATTGTTTATTTGGAAACATCTTTTTAAAGGATTGGAGGATGGTTCGAAGCTCAAAATAGGAGATTTGATCCCGTACCTAAATATGATAGGTTGGATCTAAAATCTCCCCCTCTTCTCAGGCTTTCTCAGGCTTCAATGGGACTGCCACTCTACCTATCTACCTACCTTGATCATGGATACTAGGGTCGCCCTGATTTTCAACTTCTTCGATTTTTTTACAAGTCGCCCCCTCAAAATATTCGAATGGATGAAAAACGGGTAAATGTGAAGTTTGAGGCAAATCCGAACTAATTTAGAGGTCGCTCACAGACGGTCAAAGTTAGGAAAAATGTGACTTTTTTGCATTTTTTCCCTTTTACCAACCCCTGACCCCCAAATATCAATACACTTTTTATAGACCTTTCCAACAAGCCAAATTTCAAAAAAAAAACGGTTGACAAACAAGGAAGTTATGGCCATTTTTATTATAGAAAACTTTCGAAAAAACTTCAAATCATGTACTAACACCCCGTTGTACTCAACAGAACCAGTCATGAGTAAACGTTGTTGTAAAACAACACTAATAAGGCCTGTCTTATGGGGCCCCTAGACTATCAATAATATTGTGCAATATTTTGATTTCTGCAATATTATTGGCGCTCTGTGGGTGATATTGAAAGATTGTCTGGGGCAAAGAAGGAAACCGTCAATATTTTGCTCAAATTATTGCCCAATATTATTGATAGTCTAGGGGCCACGTTACTATATGGTTCGGAAGTGTGCAGAGACCGCGGAAGTGGGGTTGCAAGGATTGCAACCCCTGATAATTTCGCGTGGTGGCGCCGCAATCCCTGTGTTTTTGAAATCATATTACATTTATTCATTTTACATTTATTCTTATACCGAATTTAAAATTGTGCTATTAAATTTCAAATAAATAATTTTTCATAACCATTTTATCAAAGACTAGCTGGAACCCGGTGCGCCTCGCTGCACCCAACCTCAAAATATTTAAAATTCATCCAAATCTTCAAAATTCAATTCTTCATATTTATAACCATTAACTAAAAACCAATTATTCCTATAAAATTCGAGACATTAGATTCAAAATGCGCACCCAACGTACAGACCTGAGAGTCATTTCGCACCGGGAGGTCCACAAAGTTCAATTTTCGAAACTGACTTCAACTATGTAATGGAGCTTTTTACTCAAGGTAGTAGAAAAAGATTATTTTTTTCATATAAAAAGACCACCCAAATTTTCGACTTCTTCCGTAAAGTACATTGTACATAATACCTACTACATAGAACATAGTATATAGTGCATAGTACTTATTACATAGTATCAGTCAAACTTTAAAGTCACCCTGAAAATATAACCGTTTTTTTATACATCAAAATTGAAATGAAATATTTTTTCGCACCTCCAATTTAAATTTTACTCAATGTAGTAGAAAGATATTTGTTCCATAAAAAATAGCATTCAAATTACGGACTTTTCCCGTGTATTTTCCAAATATTTTCTTTCACATGAACGTTGTCCTGGCAATAACGAACACAACAAAATCAGCCAAATCTGTCGAGCCGTTCTCCAGTGAGGCTCCGACATACATGTGGCAATTCATTTTTATATACAGGGTGTATCATGAGGAGGGCCAACGCGGCCGGCTGTGGATAGGTTATGGATAGACGAACAAAAAATCGTATCGGTGGGGGGGGGGAATCGTAACGGTTTAGCAGTTTTGAAGTTTTTTCTTAGAGTTTTACGTAACACCCTGTATTTTTGTAACCCTATGACATATTTTCATGAATAAGGTAGCAGTGTATGCAGAATGCTCCCACCTATCTAAAACTGTCAAAATTAAGGTTCTACCCTATCAACTTTCAGAGCAATGAGTCGTCAAAATCAAAACTTTGGTTTTTTTTTCACTAAATTTCAACTAAAACTACCTTTTTCTCCGACTCACCAAACATCTTCAAAATTCAACCAAATCTGTCGGACTATTTTCATTATCCGTCGGACGCTGGTTTGCACGAAGTAGCTCGCCGCGTATTTGACTGACTTCGACGACCTATGTAAGCTCGTGATCTCCTCGGCATTGTAATGAACAATGTAAAATGACACGAAATTGTTTTCACAGTCACCCAAATCTGTCGAACTTTCCTTGAGAACTTTACAATATTGAAATCCTCAAACTAAGTCCAAATTTGTGGCTATGTCTAAGGCCAGCCACAGCTTCATATGCAGCTTTCCGTCACTTATTGCTTGGAGATTTATGTTGCAAAGCTACATATGACGATTTGCAGCTTTGGTATACGGCCGAGAAGAATACTCGCAACCCCAGTTAATATAAGGTTCCGCGGTCTCTGGAAGTGTGGACATTGAGGAACGCAGAACGAAGCATTGGTAGTAATATTTGAAAGTAGAATCCTTCGTTCGATTTATAAAATAATTCAAGTGAATGGCATTTGGAGGAAAGATACAACTCAGAGTTGTATGAAATTAGTAAAATTCCAAACATTTTCAAAGTGATCAAAATAAACAGACTACGAGGGATTAGTCATGTCGAACGAGGTGCGGGACGGAATCCGGCAAAATTGTCTTGGGGAAAGTACCGTCAGGAAAACGGAAATCAGGTCGCCCTAAGAAAAGATATAATAGACGACGTCGAGGAAGACAAAAGACAGCTAGGAATAAGAAACTGGAAAAGACAGGCCAGAGATCGACAATCACAGAGGTGAACGCTGGAGGAAACCAACACTAACAATAGGCTGTGGAGCTCCTGATGATGATGATAAATCAAACTCGTAAAAAAAGCTCTACATTAATATTTGTTTATTTTTTCTTTCTTTAATTTTGTGGTTTTTGTCATTTTGGCATTACAATGGCACCTCGCCTCATTTGAATTATGACATTGTACTGGCTCAAAAGAAAAAAAGAGGCACCTCTTGCAAACTCATTGTATAATCGTGTCCTACCCAACTTTACCAGCTACCATCCCAAAGGTTCGTGGTTCGACTCCACGTAGCGACATGGTACTTCCTCTTCCACCTAGATAAATCAGGGCCACCCTAACCACAGGGCTAAATGGGCTATAGCCCCGGGGGCGCCAGCCTTTTCGGGGCGGCAATGTTTGTTGGTGTTATATTTTTTTGTTATTAGTTATTTTTATTTAAAATCTTTTCCTGAGAAACATAACCAAATTACCTGTTCTAATGAAATAGAAAACATTATTATGTATCTGGGGATCTGCTTTGGTCAGCCGATCCCAAAAGTTATTTTAAGATTTGGGCTTCTGGGACTTGAGTGGTCGCCTGCAATTAAACAAAACTCCACTTCTTTACAAAACTTTATTTAACACAAAAATGATTGAAATGATGGTAATGACTGTGCCTCTTATAGGACTCACATTTTATTTTACTTTAATAGAACGCAGAGTGTTCGAAAAGCTCGCAGTTTGAATATAAAACGAGTTCAGATAGGTTCAGATCCCACATTTGGCAATTCTGATGTATCATTGGCCCCGAATGATTGGCCGCATTCTTTAAGGTCATCCGCCGCGTCTGTAGTTATCCTAAAGTTGATCGAAGTTGGTCGAAGTCGAGTGTGTAGAGAGGCACTTCAATTCCCTTTCTGTAACTTTACTTGGCCTCGGGCGACTTCGCATCCTTGGGGGTTTTTTGCGCCCGAGTCAAAGGATTCGAGGTGTGCGGGGTGCCGGGCGGCTTCGCGAGAAGTGTAATGCAGGCTTTAAGATCGGTATTAGGACGCGATTTATCCTTTCTACCTGGCCGTTTCCCCTCAGGACGCCAGTAGTGATTAACGAATGTGGTATGCCTTCTTCTATGCAAGCATTTGGAAACAGATTGGCTGTAAAAGCTGTTCCTCGGTCCGATATTATCCTTCTTGGGCTACCTAAAATAGCTGTCAGCTTCCTTAGCCAGTCGACAACCTCCACGCTTGACGTACTCTTAGTGGGGTACAAACACTATTAATACTACGGTTGTATCTTTTCTTAGTTACTTTCATGGGACCTATATGATCTATATGCAATGTCTGAAAGGACGATCCTCTGTATCAATGGGTGTTATTAGGCCTTCCCGTTTCCCGTCCTTGCCTTCTGCCATTATGCATTCTATGCATCTTTTGACTAACTGGAATACGTAAGGCTTCACAAGCGCCGGTCCTGGGGTAGAGCGATTGGAGCCGAAAAATTTCGAGCGAAAAATAAAATTCTTATGCCGCCCTTTGAGAGGAGATTGATATCATGTTTTCTGTTAATTATGTTATTACAATTACTGTGTTTCCATGAGCCAGGGTAGAGTTTTCGTTAAGTAAACAGAAAGCTTTTTCTTTCAAGATCACTCGATGCCGTTTTCATGTCAGTTCTGGGTTGAACTGACAGATAAATAATTTTACATTATGTCGCCCTCAGTACATTATGTGCAGTAAAGGATCCCCGTTGGGAACAGAATGCATTCAGAATGGGTTCAGAATTGATTCCAATTCGTACATTGGAAGTGATTCCACTTCAGATTCAAAGACATGTAGAGAACCGATTCTTTTTGCATTGGAATGTCATAGGACGGAACCTAGAATCGGTTCAGAATTGATTGGAAATTTGTTTACGCTTAGCAATGAACTGGGAATACATTCGATTTCCATTCTGCATTCCCCAGAATTAGAAAAGGAATCAATTGGTTCCTTCGGAATGCATTTTGAATCAATTCTTCTGGAATGGGTTCTTCTTTTCCCAACTGGGTTACTGAAACACACACATATGCAAAACCCGGCTTAACCGAACTGGCTTCGTTGAGTTTACTTGGATTTAACGAAATTTTACACAACCCCCGTTTCCGTGGGCGCTTAATCTGAGTTAATTTAGGGTCAACTCTGCATGGAAACTCAGTAAATAACTACAAACAATTTATGCGATGTGAAAGCGTCGACCAAAAGGCGCCTAAAGACAATCTCGCTCTACCCAAGGGCTAGGGTCGGCGCTGGTCTTCACTTCACTTTAATAAAAATTAACAGATTAAGACTTGCTGGCCACTTAATGAGGATGGAGGACAATCGCTTCCCAAAACGGCTTATGGTATCACAAATTTCGAGAAATATACCAGTAGGCAATGTTTATCATCCGACACAGAGAGAATGTTTAACATCCGTAACTGGAGACATGCTGCAAGGGACCATCAAACTTGCAGAAATGCCCTAGAGGAAGCCAAGACTCGATTTGGGGTATAGCGCCATTGCATGGATGGAGTCTTCACTTCAGGAATAAAGTAGGCTTTCCTGATTAAGGCTTCGGTCTTAGCAGGTGAAAAATGTCCTTGCCTGTGAGCAGATTTAATGATCTCCTCCTCCATTGATGTGGGAATGACAATTAACTTTTCCCCTGGATTCTTAAATAAAAAGTCATGTTTAATCTTTATAGTAAACTCAGTTACTACGTTCGACCTCTCCTCTGACGGCCGTCGCTTCCGCTAGACATCGCGTGTATTTTCTTATGAAGAGGGACGCATTATTTTTAGTAGCCCACGGGCGCCGAATATCTTAGGACGGCCCTGAGATAAATATTATTTCTTTGTTGTCTTTTCTTATTACTGCAATAACGGTACTGTGTGTTAATCTGATGCCATTGGCAACATAAGACGGTTTCGGCAACGTGCTAGACCTTATCACTTAGATTGCTCGTGTCTAACTCATGAATTTCAACAACGAATTTATTTTTAATGGGGTCACCTGAGCCGTACCAAATTCAACGCCTCTAAAACGAAGTACTGTCCAACCTCTAATAGAACCTTGGTCGGTGAATCTGAAGGTCAACCAATTTCGTAACATCACAGATCAGTATCTTTATCTGAAGATATTATTAGGTCTGATGCAGCAAAATACCCCAAAACTAGAAACTGGAGAAAAGCTGCGGGTCAGACAGACTTCTGAAAAAAGAAGCTGATAGCCAAGCCAAGGCTCGAGTTGGGCTATAGATCCATCCAAGAAGTAAGATAGAACCTTGAGAGTGAACCCAATTAACAACACACAAAATTATATTCAAAAACACTTTAATCGTATTATAATTTTCACTTCTACAATTTTTGCCTATGCAGCTCACTGCTTAGCCAACTTTCCAGCAAGATCCATAACTTTATCAATTGTGTAAGCGTCAATTTTCTCAACAAATTTATCCTTCACCTCGCCTTTATGGAAAACTAAAATTGCTGGCAATATGGAAACCTTGTACAAGTCAACAGCATCCAGCTCATCATCAACATCTAAATGGACCAAGTCGATAGCCGCGGATTCATCCAAAAGCGACTTCAATTTCGGTGTTATATACTTGCATGGATGGCACCATTTAGCGCCGAAGTGAACAACGACAGGCTTCGTATTCTTCAAGACGAAATTCGCAAAATCCCCATTGGTTTTAGCGATAAAGGATTTATGATTGATAAGGATATTCCATGTGCGCTGGTTTAGTATTCTTGAATATCTTCCGGGGTGAAGGTTTCTAAACATTTTTACAAATACTTGTGAATTTATTTTTTTTTAACATTTATAACAGATTTTGTAAAAAAACACTTCTAATTTGGGTAGCGACCTTTCTATCAAATGTCAACTAATTCAGGTTGCTAGGATTCAAATGCAATTTTTATATAACTAAAAATCATAATAAATATTTAAGGACTTTGGCGTATATACTTATGTATATATGTAAGTTTTTGGCCCTGTGCCGGAAAACGGTTTTAGCTGGAAAAAAGTCATGTTTGTCTTATCTGTAGCAGAATACGGCAGCAACAATCACAAGGAATGTATCAGGGACTCTGGTTGTAGAAACTTGTAGTCATCTTGAAACTGTTTTATGGATATAGTTGTGAACTACTCATGGCATATCCTACTCGATTGCTTCTCATACTGAATGGCAATGGTAGCGATTTTTGCCTTCATCTTTGAATTTTCTCCTCAACTGAAGCATAAAAATAAATCGGTAAGAAAAACAGGAAGTGAGTGTTTTTCCTTACCTTACACACCGGATATATAATATACATACATTTCAGCAAATACAACATCTTACTTACAAGTTGCACAATGTTTCTCTACTTGAGATATATTTAGACTATGACCACCTTGACAGTCTTGACTATCGTATCTACATAGACCGAGAAGGTATCCTCTATGAGTTAAGGGTTCCTCAATGCATGCTCCTTTGGGTAACAAATGTCAAACGCTTCACTGGATAGTTTTCCCCAAAGCAATTTCCTAGTCAAAGGAAAAAAGGTCCTTCGCATTTCCGTTTCTATTTCTGTGATTTACTTTAACTAGAAACTTTCGTATGTAATAATTTTTATGTAGGGCTTGTGCAGTGCAGGTTTGTTATTTTTAATTAAAGCAATAATTCGTGGAAATAATCCTTTTATTAACATACGGAATATTCAAAAAACTCATGGAGATAATAAAGTTAACTAAAAAGACGACCAATACTCCACCTTTATATATACATTCTATGGGGGCGTGTTATTGGAGAAAACCTCAAGTGTTCTAATTTGCACTTTCGGAAAAAATAAAATGACTCAACAAGCCATTGACCAGAATTTTCAGAATTTAAAAAGGGGTGTTGAAAACATATGAATACATCTTCATGTTTGGACTTTTGCTGACGACACCAGTAAATAAAAAAGTAAAAATTATAGCATTCGGGGGCGAATAGCTAAGAAAGGCCTCGGAAGGTGGTGACACCCGATATGTCACTTTTATCAAAACCTGAGAAGAGTCACTGCAGACGAACACCTAGCAGCTTTGTTAGTAAGTCCTAACGGGACACAGTAGAACTGCGTGTTCTCTGTGCCATAAAACAAAATTGGGTCTCGGTTGGGCTGAGGGTAAGCAGCTCATGCTCAATCCCATATAAATACTTCTGCTACGAATCGGCAAGCAATGCCTCATAACCGGATGGACACGAACTGGAACATGGAATGTAAAAACGCTGCTTTCTGTTGGATGTCTCGAAGAAGTCCGCAATGGTATGAAACAATATAATATCAAGATCGTGGGACCTTGCGAGACCAGTAGCTCGTTTCTGTAACTCGTAATAGAGAAGTTCTCTACCAAAAATTCTCTATTTGACATCATTGTGACGTCATTCTACACCACTGTGCACACATTTCACCGAATCATTCTTAACAGGCACTGTGCGGGTGACGTCATGGGATCGAGATTTTTCTCCACTGAAATTACAGAAACCAGCTACAGATGGCACGATACGGGGGAGCATATCTAAACGTTGAGTTCTTCTCTATGTTCTGGCAGGAGCCAAACCGAAAACTATAGGAATGGCGTTGACGTACTATTCACAGATGGGAGAACGATTAATCAGAGAGATAGAGTGGCCATCAGGCGCAGATGGCGAACTATTGTGGAGGATGTCAGGAGCTTTAGGGGAGCAGACCACCATTTGGTTGTAGCAACTTCTTCTTCTTCTTTAACCGCTCTACAACCGGGATCCGATCCTGGCCTCTCGCAACTGTTCTCTCCACCGGTCCCGATTCTGAGCCGATCTAATCCAGTTTGGCATCCCTAAGCTCTGAGCGTCCTCTCGAGCTCGAGCGAATAATCTCGTCTAGACGAGAATATGTTTGTCGAGACTGAACTTTAAGCGGCCCACACACTCTCAGTTTTAACTGGGCAGTTGAGCTGTGTAAAAAACATGTACAATAAACTGAACTGAAAGTGTGTGGGTTCCTGCGCAATTTATCGGAGCAAAAGAGGGTCCAGAAGCTCAGGTCTGAAAACTGAATGAAAATAGTTCAAAACGCACAGTTTACACAATTTATCGCTCAGAAATGACGTCACACGTGATAAACTGCGCGGTTAAACTGAAAGTGTATGGGCCGATTTACTCTCGTCTTGTTTCTTGAGTCGAGACCAAGACGAGACTCTCGAGTTTCTCGAGTCGAGACTAAGACGAGACTCTCGAGTTTGTCGTGATCTCGTGATGCTTTATTCAAAATCGTAGACGGTTTAACGTGCGAGACAGCATTAAGATGCTAGAATTTTCCGGTTTGTTGCAGTTAACCACCAAACTCGTTTCAGACCAAACAAATAGCTATCTCTAGCTATATCGAAACAAGCGCTGGGGAGTACAACAAGGGCGCTATATTGGCACTAGCGGAAGTGAGCATAGCTTATTTCCACAGAAACCGGCAACACTGGATCTCGAACACAACCTGGCAAAAAATATAATGCAGGAGGGCACTAAAAAATAATGTAAACTCTGCAAGCTACCCGGATATCATCTTCATCAAGTCATCAACTTAAAACTCCCAATCCCAAGAGACGTAAAGCGTCCGACGCGATAAAAGGTGGCAGATAAACGAGCTCTTAGAAAAAGCCGAAAACGCGGCAAACAAACGCAGCAGTGAGGTGGTGTATCAAATCACTAAATCTCTCTCGCTCTCGCTCTCGCAAAGCACTCTACTAACAAACATGCCGTAAAGAATGCGGACTTAAGGCTGCTGTACAGTGTTGAGGAGCATCTTAAAATATGGAGAGATTATTTCTTCGCCGCCCTGAACGGTTCACTTTTATAGGAACCTAAGAAACCAACAACAATGTACAGCCAATAAGCCTCACCACTCGTGCGCTATCCCTGTACCCTGTAATAGCAATTTATGCAATGACCAAAAGTGAAGTCGCTGAAAGGGTTAGCATACCGCCCAAATCGCTGAAAGCCGACTTAAGCCTAATAGCAGATGTGCTACATCCAATCCTGGAAATATCATGGAACACCTGTACCTTTCCGGAGGATTAGACAGAAGGAATCATAGCGACAATTCCAAAAGAGGGGGACCTAACAATATGCGACAACCGGAGAAGAAAGCAGAACAAAACACCAAAAATTAGGAAAGGATAACCTAAAATACCACCGCTGCAGGGAATCAAACCCAAAACTTGGAGTCGTTAGTCGAACGTCTCTAAACATATAGTTAGTACAGTCACATAAGCCAAAAAAAGGGCCAACCACAGAATGAGAGGCAATAAGCTGAAAATTTGTATGAACCTTGATGGTACTTTGCCTTCTGAGTACGTGGGCATATATTTGCATCTGTTGCTACCACCGCTGGTAGTCGGTTTTGCACATCATGGATCTTGGCAGCAATTCGCATCGAGTTCAAGTACCCAGCAAAATATATATCGTAAAGTACCATCGTAATCGCAAAATATTCTATCGTAAAGTACCATCGAATGAGGCACACTAAACATCGAATCTTTGTGGGTAAAACCGGCAGACAAAACAATCATGAAATTCTAAATGGCGATCTAAATGAAGAGATGAAAGCTAAGCCAATGGTAACGCTAACACCATCAAACAAAGTAATAAATCGCCTCTATAACAAAATATATTTGGGTTCAGGCACCATTTCCGCGGAGATTGCTGAATATGTTTTGAGAGGGCTTGCCCTAACCAAGTGAATCATAATGTAATTGTGCAAGAATCGGAGCAATCGATATATCACAACATGCAACATTTAGGTACTGGATATAAGATCTTCTCTGCTATCTATAAAACAAGCCAATGGCGGTGCAGCTTCAACCAAACTAAATCACCAAATGATTTTATACGAAACTCATTCTAGAATGGGGCCGCAAGAATCGTGTCGAATTCAACCCATTCAAAACTAAGTACTCTCTTATTTCCAATAAGAAGTGCAATACCTCTCCATCCGTGACAGTGGATGAAGTTGAACTAATGGCTGACCCATCTATATACATCTAATGGTGGGACCACACTACGCGGTCTTGGGTCGTACGCGCTTTTGCCTTTTTTTTCATATAGAGTTTTATGACTTTTTTACGACTTTTTTACGACTTTGTCCATGGTAAAGGTCGTGCGGCATAATAACGCGGACAAAAGGCTGTGCTTAAAAAGGTACATTGTGCGTCCACACACTATGAGCTTTTCAAAAGCGCGTACGCCATTTCAAATGAGAATTGATTTTTTCTCACTCATGATTCAGAAAATTAAAAGATCACGCGCGCTTTTGGCTGGCCGTACGACCAAAAGCGCGTGGATTCTAAGTCCGCGTAGTGAGGACGGGCCTTTAGGCGTGCCATTAGCCAAAGACTTGCGATGGAATGACCACATATTCCAAATGGCCAAACAAGCAGCCCAGTGCTTGGGATTTCTTAAGAGGTGCAAGCTCCTCCTCCAGCTATCGGCCGTGCTGTGATACACAAATCTTACATTCGGCCTCTTCTTGAATACAACTCTCTCATTTGGGTCGGCGCTCCGAAAACCACCTTAGCGTGGTTAGATAAAGTACAAAAAAAAGCCCTCAAACTTATCGGTGACAACGCTAAGCCACCGCAGGAATGTAGCAGCACTGACAAAATTATATCGCTACTGCCATAGCGACTGTTCCACCGAAATTAACGCTCTCCTGCTTCTTTTACCCGCAACACCAGATAAGCCCACTCGTCTCACTCCCTCCACCAGGCGCCTGTATTTTCGCGCACTCTTCAAACTAGTAATTCGTTTCTAAATAGAACAACTCGACTGTGGAATAACCTCTCGCAGTCAGTATTTCCGAGCTGCTACAACATCCAAGAGTTCAAACGCAGGGCTCATCGCCACCTTCTCCAATACCCTCCCGAACCCTCATAACCCTTAACCTTCCCCTCCCGTACACTGATAAAAAAACTGCCTTGATTCCAGCAATTTGATAGTCTTCGTTTCGTTGTCTTGAGTAGAAAAATTTTTCAGTCTTAACATGAGAATGCTGTCTCAGAGTAAGACACTGGAAATTCTTGAGCCAAGCAATTGTATTTCTTCGCTCAATACTTATATTTTTTGACCAAGATATATTTTTCTCGAAATAAGATTGTTTAATTTTTTACTCAAGAAACTAAATTCTTAATTCATCGGAATTTTTTCGGTTACCGGACTTTCAAGTTCTAAAAATGTATCACAACCATTAAGACCGATTTTAGAACTTCAATTTTTTTAAATTATATTCATCGGTTTCGTATTTTTTTTAACTTCAAGTCAACTTTTGTCTTCATCCAAGACAATAAAACCAAGACTATGAGTATTGCTTATCCCGAGACAATTTTGTTTTTGTTATATCCAAAACATGAGTTGCTTGGTTCAAGAAAAAGTGCTTTAAGCCAAGACATTTTTTTTACCAGTGTACTAAGCTTACTGCTAGACATTTTACCATGACGTGACAAACGCCACAACGGACTGGTAGTACAAAGGGTGACTCCTGAGCTTAGAACTACGCCATAAAAAAAAATACGAAGTAATTTTCAGATCATCCCTTTTTATATTTCTTGGCCGTCCTACACTTCTTTTCCCGTTATTTTTATGTGCCAAAAATCAAGATTATGATTTGGAGGATACAAACGAATAGGATAGCATAACATATGCTTTCTTGCCAGCATTTTTCAAGTATTTCCCTCATTATAAAGATGAGTTATGTTGTCGATCAGTTCTTTCGTAATTCTGCTTGGGAGTCTCCTACTTTGCCTTACATAAATGGTTTCAGTATACTTAAGAAAGTATGTGAAAATACATTCCTGAATTTTTTTATGTGCCACTCTATTTTTGTTTTATGTGGGAAAACCAAGCTTAGGAATCACCCTTTGTACTACCAGTCTGTCATGCCGTTCAGGTCATGGTGCAATGTCTAGTAGCAAGCTTGGTTTGAAAGATAGAAGAGAATATGGGTGCCTTCCATTTAGACACAGAAAGGCAATTGTGTCCTGTACCGGCACAATGGAGCTCCTTGCTGGTGACAGCAAGGCTACTGCCATCGTGCTTGGGTAAACATAAAAAAATTTTGAAAGACCACATCCTCCCTAGTTTCCGAAATGTTTTTAGGGGATGCTAAACCGGCCACACGGTTTACGCTAGCTCGCCGGTGGGGGCGTGGGGTTGTATGACCGGAATTCGACACACATGATTCACCACTTACCTATTAATTAAAAGGGAGATCTCTTCATACCGTTCTTGTCCTAGGTTAGCCAAAGGTATTCCTCGATGGAAGTTTCCATCGACTTGGTAGACCTGTAAATGTTCAACGCGACCTTGAAAGGACCCTGGAGAGAAAGTGAAACCCAACCATCCTGGATAATTTATCCCCTTAGGCCATACTGCCCATTACTACTCGTATAGTTAAAGAAATTTACAACAAGTGTTTTATTCAATAGTTTACAACTCAAGACAATGTTAATCAAACAGTAAAATAAGATAAGTTTGCATTAAACACTAGATGTAAACCAAACAACAAATACTCCTACAATCTAGGTAATGTGGATACAACCAGCTATTACCACAGAATAGAACTTCCATACAACAAGGAAAAGAAAAAAACCAATCGTCGCGCTGGTACCAGTCGAGGATTCCTTTCTTTCGTACAACCCCCCAAAACCAACCGAGAAATTTATAATTAGGGGTGTGTCCTAAAGCACAACCTTCTTAGTTATTGGAGGAATATTTAATTATTTGAGAAATATTGTAACAATTAATAACTGGTAACTAGTTAATCAATATTATAAGAAACGGTGAATATATGTGTAGTAATATTATAACAGTGTAAATATAGTGATGTAAATGAATATAGTTAAGATTTGGAAAGATAAATGTTTTTTAGTATAATTAAAAGAGTTTAAAATGGTAACCTGGTGATTACATTTAAATTAGTTAAAAACTATAGTTACCAAGAAAAATCATGTCAATACAAAAAACAATCAAATATAAAATGAAAGTAATATTAATCAATAAATATCACTACTAATGAATAAAACTAAAGCTAGTATTGCGAGGGTATACCAGTATTCTTCCTGTCATATACTCGGCGTAACAGGCTAAGTACTCCTGGTTGCCTTTTGTACGGGTGATACTAATTTGGAATTTCCACCACACCTTCTTCTTCACCCTTGGCCGTCTCAATCAACAACAAAAAAACCGTTCATTTCCGTACTTATTCGGTACACCACTAATATAGGATTTAGATATCGAGGAGTTCACATACCTTAGAATTACCCAAATGGCAAATGGTTGCAATCTAATTAATTTCGGAACTCGGCAATGGGAGCTTCTGGCGAAAACCTTCCAAGGAGGTAAATTTTCCCGTTGCTGATCCAAGGCCGCTACTTCACCTTACGAATCTTCGTACCAGGATTTCAATTTCTTCCTCCGACTTCAAAGTATAACCGCTATTACCGAAGAGCTGCTCTTGTCTTACTGCTGGCAAGGAATATCCAGGCACCAGTCCAGTAAAATTCCGCCTGTGCCGTCCTTCACCCAGTTATGCCCAGTCAACACCGCCTCTTTCTTCATAAATCGCAAGGGAATTGGGGTCGTCCTCAGTTTTCCCAATCAGGAACTATGCCGTATCTTTATAGTTAATAAAACTAACTCTTTGTTCGAACTTATATGATTTTAAAAATACTACAACTTTTAGGCTCAAAATGCCATCCCTTCTCGACCGGCAAAAAAAATCCTGACTCGTTCTCATAAAAACTTTTCCCTGACTCCCTTTTTTTTCCACACTCCCAAAACTAAATTTTGTTTCGACTCCTTGAATTTAAAAAAATTTTTCCAAATTCTTTTTTTGTGAAGTAAATTTGTTCATAAAGCCTGAAATTTCCGATAGATGGGGGAGCATCGAAAAGGGGGAAACTTTCGTTAAATAACCGACCGTTACAGTCCGACACAGCGTGTCGCTCTGTGTAAGCCCAAATGGAACATATAAGTTCGCGAAAAATCCGCCACGGCGCACTTTCCTCGTTTTTACTTTTGTTTGCATAGTAAATCGTAAATTTTATGTTCATAATTTCTTTAAATTAATTACCCGACGTCTTATAAATGCTGGCAATCTTAAAAATGAAACAATATTGTTGTAATTATAAATTAACGATCACATTTCAATTGGCGAGGGTTGGTAGCATTGTCTTAGTTGTGTCCGGCTGTGTCTAGCTGTGTCGTTGATGGAAAACTTCTGTGTCGGACACAGTGTAACACTGTGTCTCTCTGTGTCTAAATGGAAGGCACCCTATGATAGATTAGGGAAGGTCTGGGGGGAACAGGAGCAGGTGGTGATGAACCTTACATTTGAGCTCTTGGGTGTTGTTTGAGTTCGGGAAAACTGATTGTGGGAGATTATTCCACAGCCAAATTGTTCTATTTATAAACGAACTTTTAGACATTAGTGTGCGCGAAAAAGGGGATTGCAGGGTATGAGAATGAACCGAGTGGGCAAATCTTGTGTTGCGGGAGAAATATTGCCGTGCAGGCAGGAGGTTAGAACTTTCTGTGGAGCAGTCGCTATGGTAATAGCGATACAACTTTGTCAGGCCTGCTACATTCCTACGGTGCCTCAGAGAGTCTATGGAGATGCAAAGATTGTTACTATCCCTTCTGTGTCCTGTCGTTAGTTCGTTCTCTCGACTTCGTCAACTCGACTGTGCAATGAACTTGCCATCTCCTCAAAGCCCCGCCTGACTCTTCCTAATCTATATTATCTTCTTTTTATCCTTCCAGGGAAGCCCACTACTAGGCATTGCACCATGCCATGAACGAGCACAATAGGTGACACTTAAAATAAATCTATACCTTATTAATATCAATGTAGTTTGTGCGCTAATACATCCAAATACATGTCAATCAGGACTTTTTGAAATTTGTTTATAAGTTTTGTTTTTTTAAATAGGGGAAACTAACTGCTATTATCATGTCCTAATCCACCGCTTTTCATCTTTTTAACAAATGTTGCTTAGAATAAACTTCATTTTATATAAAAACTATGCACTCGACCTACGAGTATTTTAACCCCATTCAATAATCTCTTAATCAATTATAATGACACATGACTTGAACCATGAGATTAAACATTTCGAATTTTCAGCGTCACTATCAAAGTATAATGCCAACTGTCAAGTATCTCATTACAGCGTTTTATCTATGAAATTACCTCGATAATGTCGTGTTTTTATTCCCTTCAATACTGTCGTTATCACCCCCACTCTGGATGCAATTAATTTGACACAAGTAATCAATATAGAGCTATATCAAAGTGTTACATCGCTGATATAACCACTTTTTGAAGCGGGTTTAATCTGTTTTACGACATTACTGACTTGAAAATTTACATTGCAAGTTTAGCATTGTAATGGCAACCCAGTAATAGTAGTGGTACTCGTTATAGTATTACAATTAGTTATTTGGATAATAAAATGGTTTAGATAAAGAATCAATAGCCAATGTTTAATAAATGTTGATTTTGTTTAGAAAAAACTGCTCAATCGAAGTACTACAATAAAATTGTTAGTTATTATCCTGCCTTACCCTTCTTGGGAGCATAGGGCTTCCACTAAGCTTCTCCAGGACTCTGTTTTGAGCTATCGTCTTGGTTTCAATCCACATTTTGTCAAAAAAATTTCGATTTCTCTCATTACTGTCCTTCTCCATGTATTTTTTGGTCTACCGACACCTCGACTTCCTTGCGGATTCCATTCAAGTACTTTTTCGTTAGCCCAGGATGTCCTTTTCGCAGGGTGTGCGCTATCCACGTCCATTTTCTTTTCTTTATCTAGTTGATAGTTCTTGTTTTGTCAAGTTCCATAATTCTATATTTGTGTTATAATACGTAAAGATTTAAAGCACACTCAGTAGACCGGTTATCTTTCCATTTCGGAGGTCAAGCAGCATTGGATGTGATTACAACTCAGTTGGGTCACCGGTTGATAAAACGTCACTCGCGTTTAAAAACATAAAGTATTCCGTACCGCCGCAGTTATTACTCACATATCCACGCCGAAACTGTCTAATTTTCAGCTTTTTTTCCCACTCGGGAAGGGTAGCAATCATTGTTTCCTCATGGGGGCCACATTGAGCATTCCTTATGGGGTAAGGCGTAAGATACCCCACGTGTGCCCTATAGAGCAATCGACATGGGGCCTACATGAGGCAGTGGGGCTAGCCCCCATCTGCACTCCCTCAAAATGCTAGTCGGGTATATAACTCGCGATTTTTATGGAAGGAAGTGGCGGGCAGAGGAAAATTCTAGGCGAAAAAAGATTCTAGTAAATCACCCTTGTGAAGTTCTTCTTGATGGAACATACCATACCATTTTAGCTGCCAACGGAGAACTCTTGTATGGCTTCTTTAAGTTTTATTGCGCTCAAACATTTCCGATCAAACCATCAGGGGAATAGAGTTGACTTTTTTGTTACGGAAACACAAGTCCACCAAGTATGGACACTGGGCCGTTAACTGTCCACAATTTTCGGTTATACGCTCAATTAACGTCATATACTCAGAGGACTTGAATGCGAGACGTTAAGTTCACTTCATGACAGAAGGAGATGTCATCTACACAATGTACAATGCATTCTGACCTTTTATGTACAATTTTCGTGTGTTAATTTGGATATTCCAAATTTTGAGAGGCATGGTAAAGAAGTCACTGATTGCAAACTCGACTACTGAGTTGTAATTATAACTTGCAAAAGGTACCAAAATAATATAAATAAATACATTTGAGGCCCAAAAAACACTTTTGGCGCTGCATACTTTACGCCGCATGCTTCATGAAGCTGAAGGCGATGGAAAGAAGCCACTGCAGCTACATTCGAAGCTGCAAAACCAGCGGCGACTTGACGGACTTGTTGTTGATATTTAAATGTACAGAGACGAAAAAACATTTTATTTGAAAAAAAAATCAAATTTTTAAGATATTGTGTACCGTGCAAATTTTAATCAACATTAATTTACTTTTGATGAAAAGATTTTTGACCATTTTTAAATTTTATTCAAAATTATGGCGGCATACTACAAATTTTGAAAATTGGTCGAAGGTGACTTCCAGGCGCGGATCTAGAATTTTATTTTGGGGGGGGGCACGGAATTAAAAGTGGCGAAAAAAAATGTCTACTCCTAAGGGCCTATTTAGACGGTTCGCTCACATGAGCAGTCCTCACGAACTTTGTGGATGAACGAGGTATTGGGGCAGTGCCGCGGCTGGCATATGTGCAGGATGTGCAACTGCACAGGGCCCCGTGATTTAGGGGGCCCGCTAGCGAGGCGAACGAAAAATTATTTTGGAATAAAAATCATTTGAATTCATTATTTGCATTTTTACTTCATTGAGAATGGGCCATACAAATGAGTATTAGCCACAGAAATCAGCATATGGGCCATTATTCTGTCGAGGGGATGGGTTTGTATGTAGAGAAATGCGCGAGCGAAGCGAGCGAAATTTTTTTGGACTCTCCCCAAATCCCCCAAATTGTCTGGCCGCGGCACTGTAGTATGGTTGATGAGAGGTACCACCCCAACTCTCCCTTCATCCACAAAGTTCGTGAGGAACGTTCCTGGGAGCGAAGCGTCTAAACAGACTTTTTTAGGGACAAACACAAAATTAACAAAACGAACAAAACTAACCGATTTTTCTCGTGTATTAAAAACAAACGTAGTCCGCTCAAATTAGTCAAAAAATCGCCGCTTTTAGGAAATTTTTCCCACAACTATGAGACCGGTGCCAAGTGAAGTCTGTATTTTTGGAAGAACCTATGCATTTTGGTGAAAATATCAAAGTTGGAGAGCATAAAATTACCTACAAATTTTACTTTTACAATTTGTTGGGTCGGTTTTGGACGTTTGGTTATTTTTTGTTTTTGTTTTTTTAGTTGGATCAATATTGTTTTTTAAACAGCGAGCGCTTTTGGGGGGGTCATGACCCCCGTGACCCCCCCTTAAATCCGCGCCTGGTGACTTCATACTTCATTGCAGCGCGAAGTAAGATGCAGTCCATGTGGCAGCATTAATGAATTCTCGTTGATTTGAAGCTGTGAAGCTTGCGGCCTGAAGTATGCGGCGCCGAATGTGTTTTGGGCCTGAGAACTGATCAAATCCTTTACACTCCACTTCCTTTTCAGAACGAGGCGTAGACTTGACAGGTTTGCGGCAGGTTTGGGGTAGGTTTGACCAATCCGTGTTTATTACTTATAAATAGTATGTGGAGAAATTTGGCAAAGATATAATTAGAGTAGTTCTATACATTTTAAATAATACATATGATTTGAAATTATTTTATTGTTTTTATCTTACGTAAAATTTATAGTATGCCTCCGGCCCCTTTGTCAACAAAAATAAGAAAAAATTAAACCCCTCCAGCCCCACGTCAGATTAGGTAATAGGTAATACTTGAATGTCCCCTAACAAAAATTATAAAATCAAAATAGTATCTACATTTTTATTGATACGAAACATCATTTTCACTTCGTAATAAAATAATAAAGATTTTGTAATAAAAATGAATGTTTGTATGTATGTATGTTCGTAATAGGCTCCTGCACCGTGCAACCGATCTTAATAAAAGTTTAAACATTTGCTATTTACATGAAAACTTAGAACATAGGCTATTCTATTACTTTCTAAAGCCACTCCTAGATGGCGCTATCATGGAGAGCTTCGATGAGAATCATCGCAGAGCTTTGAATTTTTGCATGAAGGTCTCGCAGGATGCACCGAAATTGAAAATGGAAGCAGCAATATGGCTGGATTTGCCAGTTTTATTCCGATTCCAATGAAAAGGGGTATCCAAGGGTTTTTAAGGTCACAAATAACGAATTTGTAGTCAAAACTGATAAATTCAAAATGGTTGCGCCAATATGGCCGACGAGTTTGCCAATTTTATTCCGATTCCAATGAAAATCGGTATATGGGAGTTTTTAAGGTAGCAAATAACAAATTTGTGAGTAAAACTTATAAATTAAAAATTGTGGGCCAATATGTCGGACGAATTTTGCAAAATAAGAGTTGGACAATCGGAAAATCTTGACATTTCTAGCTACAAATGGAAAAACATTGAACATAGTGCATCCTGAAGCTCTCTAAGCAATCGGTTCAGAATTGATCAACAAGGTTTTTTTTGGAAAGATGGTAAGTAGAAACGGAAATGTAGGATTTATATAGAATGGATAAGAAGGACGCGAGGGAGACCCAACCTCCGCTGGAAGGATGGCGGCGTAGACCAGGACGCTCAAAGCTTAGGGATGCCGAACTGGATGGCATCGGTTCAGAACCAGTGGAGAGAAAAGAGAGAGAGAGATTTTGTATTTAGCGGTTTTGGGTACGAGAAAGTGATTGGTGATGTCCCGTTCGCACCGCTAGCCGAAACAATACTATCTGATTTTTGCATAATATTTTTAATAAAGCTTTGATCAAAATTAAAGAAGTATGACTAGCCATCAAAATGAAGAACTTAGAATGGTAGCGTCAAAGAGCTCTCCTTTTGATTTTTATGAGTTAGATTTATTGAGAGAATAAAAATTCGATGTTGAAGACACTTTTAGTTTAATTTTATGCTGAAAATATAATCCTTCAATCGTCTTAATTTTATAACAATGAATAGTGAAAATTAATCACAGTGCCACGAAAGAAAAATTCAATTGGTAGATCAAGGGAACAGGTGAGACAAATAGCAGCAATTAGAGCGGCTGAGGCGAATGACGCACGCTTACAAGGCAAACGAGCCAGAGCTTCTACGGTTTTGATTGGTCCAATGGATAAATTGTGGCAATAATGTCATGATTTAAAATTTCAAAAAGCACTTGGAATGTGCTGTTCCAATATGGCAAAGCTGATTTGTCACAACTGAATATTCCATCTGAGACACTTGGGGCTTATGTGGATAGAACTTCTTCGTTGTCCGAACTACATATTTCCTTTATTTCACTTCGATGGGTGCAGCGAGGCGCAACGGGTTCCAGCTAGTTTATTCATAATTAACAAAAAATCTGGAAATGTAGATTGATTTGAATCTGATGCGGAACACGAAAAAGAAAAAAAATCCAGAAACAAACAACAATTAAGTTACACAAAACAACGAAGAACGAACGAAGAAGACAATGTTTTGATGATCAATGCAAAACCACCGCTGAAATAAAAAATCATGCAAGACAAGTGATCTTAACAGCAAGGAGAAAATGAAATCAGACATTTGGAGTTTTTTCAAAAAAAAAATAAATATGTTGAAGTAAGGGTACAAACCAACCTGCACCGTGGAAAAAAGAAAGAATTGTACTACAGCTAGAAGTATGTATGACACACTTGAGTTGCGGAAGAAGTTCTTTAGAGACTTAGGTAAAAAGAAACTAGTCTTATTAGAGGAAGTAACATAAAATCGAAGTATAGATGACCCAGAGTCTACAATAGCAAACGATTAATTATATTGTAAAACTTAAAAATCATAACGTTATAGGTCTAGATGGTACACCCCCAGTACTCTTAAAAAAAGTCATGTGAAACTTTACTAAGTCTCGTTTTCAAACTATGGAGAAGTAGATACGTGCCGGAAGAATGGTTTGTAGAAATAATTGTCTCACTCTAAAAAAAATTAATATAAACCTAAAAAAAATACAAACCAACCACACGCAGCTTACAAAATACAATATGTAGATTGACCACAGACTTTATAGAGCCAAGAAATAAGAGTTTGGAACGCATATGAAAGTGCAGGTCTGTGACAATGATCATTGGGTTCCCATCGATACTTTTAAATCTGTGGTGCTAGGGCAGAACCCGATATGTGTCAAAAAAACGATTTTTGCCAACAGTCGAAAGTTTATTAAAGAAAATGTTCCCCAAAGCCAATATTGTAGACTATTTCTCTAAAATAATTTAGTTTCAAAACTAAAGAGTCCAATAACTATGTCCATATGCTTACAGTACGGCGATGGCACAATCCAATATTACTTGACCCAATATCGACAATTACCTATTTTGACATATTGGGTTCTGCCTTAGCTCCACAGAAATATAGGTTTGGAAGCATATAAGAAAAGCAATACTGTAGAGCAAATAGCATCTTCACAAGACATAGACCAACCATTCAATGAGCTTGAAATTAAAAAAGGAAAATCGTTAGCAAAATATTTGGGTCTGTAAGGTTTAACCAAAACGAATTGCGTATTAAGAACAAACGAAGAGCTGGAAGAAATGAATGACCAAATAAATTTAGTATAGCATATAAAACTGGTCATACTCTGAAGAAAGAATGCGAGCCTGGATTTTCATTGTTAGACCAACATTAACAAAAGGGTTTGACAATCAAGAAATAAGTAGATGTTTGAAGTTTTAGAAGCTTTACGAAAACATCCTATAACAAACAGGAGAGATCTAACCTGGTAGACACGATTGGAAGAAGGGACTTCAACATGCCCGAGCGTTGAAAAGGAATTTATAATGGTCAAACGGCGACCACGATAAAAATGGGTTTACCTATAAACTATGGTCTTTCAAAAAAAATGTCGTGTTCGTTAGTTAAACAAACTTTTTATGTTAGGCTGTTGCCTTTATTTGAGCACTAATGTAGCTACTGTAACTTATGAAAACACCTTGTATTTTTTCTTAAAATACTTTCCACTGAAGACACATTATGTACAACTTTTCTTATTTTTTATCCTTCAAAAATATTAAATTCTTATCAAATAAGTTTAGCTAAATAACAATACATACACTCAATAAATAATTTGAAACACTGACAACAATATATGCCTTCCTTCTTTCCAAGAAATATTAAATAAAATATTAAAGCGCAAAAAAAAATATTTGAAAAGTAAAATTCTCTTGAAAAATCTCTTAAAAAAACTCTAAGCATATATTTATTTCCGTAATCAAAAAAATAAATAAATACAACAAAATATATAACAACAAAAAAAAATAAATATCAATTTTTACTTCATTCATTTCCTGTCCATGAGTTTCTTACGAAAAGATGAAATTTTTCTTTGTAATTTTTCCTCCCCCGAAAAAAAAAGGATCTTCCCGCCTTTGGAGTACCCTAAAGTTCTTAACATTCCTCCACTTTTTTCAAGGAAGACGACGACAAGGAAAAATAAGAGCGGTGTATTAAAAAATTATATCTACACGGGGGTTTTTTTATTATCGTCATATCTTAACCATTCACCACGAAAAGACATTTCCGCAGACGTCTTCCTTTATACAGCTTTAATATTAATCTTTCTTCAACATTTTTAGCAGATTATTTGTGGTGAATATTTTTTATTTTATTTTTTTTTGGTCCTTAAATAAATTTATGTTAATATACAAAAAGGTGTTGGGAATAGGTTTCAATGTGAAAATATAGCTAGCAAAGTAGTGTTTATGATAAATAAATATAAATGATATGGTTTTGTAGATTGACAAACATACTATATACGAGTATGTAAATATACACTAATAAAGCCCCTTCATAAGACATCCAGAAACACCATATAGATCATAACCTTTTCCCATCCATTACTTTGTCTAATGTAAAAAGCTTTTAGGCATATACATATCTACACGATCTAACAACCCAACATTTAATAGGAAATTAAAAGCCCAAATAGAAAGTGGCATTAAGCTGGAAATTTACCCAGAACCACAATCCCATATGTGGTAGAACACAGGAAGAAAAAAATAACTACCCCAAACCACCACTAGCACCACCCACACAACATAAATTCCGGTGCAATTAACTACCTCAGCTATAAAATTACTACGGTCCTAAAAACTACTTGTTTTAGTCCTGTTCCTGGCACCCATAAACTTTATCCCAAAACATTCGAAGTAAAGTTCAACACGTAAACTGTGTAGTCCAGGATACGTGCAAAATTCTTGAGTATGAGAAATCCCCACAACAAACAAAAAACCTAGAACAACCAAAAAAAAAACCAAAAACTTTGAGATTTGCAGAATTAAGGATCCGTTTTAGCAGACAGATATATACCAGGATATACAGTCCTGCCCCACTATCCTATAATAAAACCGTAAATGCCCCCGCAAGACCAAGTAAAATTCTACTAGTACTAAGCATCCCTTTTGTCGTTTTAGCCACCACACACATTTGCCTCATATCACGTAGGGACAATTTAAAAGCGAAACAGGACAAAAGAACATAGTAACAGCCAACCATGAGGAAGGACAAAATCCGCTTCTGGCCTTATGCGATAGCTTACCTCTATGGTGTCTGATGTGGTGTTGACCATTAGTACTCCCGCAGCATGGCTGCTCATAGTATAGGTTCCATGTATTCTCGTAATCACAGAACGCATTATCCACAAATGTTACCGCAAGTAGTGCACACAAATTGATCACGTATTTACACATTTTTCCTTCTATTTTATTATACATATATCTGCGCCAAAGGACCTCTCGTATAACAGTATAAAAAAATTTCAACTCTGGCACTGCTTGAAGCACACGATTATTATTTTGTACCACACACAAAAAATAATAAAAACAACCCCCAATCGAGGATTATCCTCAGCGGTATCTCTCAACTTCGAATGCCGCTTGGACACCGTTGACGGTGCGGTATGGTCTAAACGACTCCCATATTTCAATATTGTTTCATTCACGAATTGTGTAAAATCACTCAGGTTTTATCCATTTTCACGAAAATTTTATCCTTTTTTTTCTGCACAATAAAATTATATTGATATCAAAAAAAAAAAAAAATCTCACTGAAAATTATTTTTGCGCTACGAATATATCGCACAGAGACAGACAGTAAAGACGGCAAGCCGCGCTCAACACCTGTATTGCACGCTCATTTTTCAACCGACGACGGAGCACCTATCCCGCTTCAGATCTAGAGAAAGACTGGCCAAATCTGAGCCAGCTCGGTTGTTATTAAACACTTTCGAAGGCAACTTGCCTCCCCAAATCACCCTTTGCGCGCCCCATCATCTGGTTTCCTGTTCACCCCTTGTCCATCATGAGATACCGATGTCCTTTTCATCCCCCCTGGTTCAATACGATAACCGAGTTCGTGAGTTGTCGTACAGCTTCGTTGGCATGCTTTTTTCATGTTGTTCTACTACCCTTCAAGAGGCCGCGCCAAGCTCTGTGTACGCTCTTCAGTAGGGGTTGACGGAGGTGTTGTTCACTTACTGTAACCAGTGCTCGCAGATACTGATTTAAGGGATTTTTTTCAGGAAAAGTCCTTTTTTTGGAGAAGATATCATCCCTCATCCTGATGACATACACAGGCAGGATTCAAAGCGAGATTTTCGGGGTTGAATAAAATAATTTTTTTTCGTAATTAAATCAGAGAAAGTTATTCACATAAAAAATCTCTTGTGGACATGCAGAAATGGCGTTGAACGGACCAGCAAAGTCCAGGTTTGGACACAATAGAGCCTTGATTACAACTGATTTTTCCTAGTTTTAAAAAGGACTTTAAATTGCATTTATTGTGTATAGTCCAGGAAATCATCATAGCGTAGGCAATTTTAAGTAAAAAATGTGTTAAAGTAACATATTTTTTTTATAGTGTCCTGTCCATACCTTCTCCTCCGTTAAGGAAATTTATTTGGTGAGGATTTGTAGACAGAATATAGCACAGCTACAAGCTATTAGTATTGACTGAATTCTAAAACAACTAGGCATAGTTTGTTCTGGCCAAAGTTATATTGTATGCCGTCGAATCTAAACCCTTGACTTTCTCTGCGTTGTCAATTTTATCACTCGCTTTTTCCTCATTGCGTTAAATGACCTACTCTCAATTTGTTCACAGTTCCTCTGATGATGATACTCTGCGTTACTTACGCTTTCAGTAATAGAAGACAGAAGACTAGTGAATGCAAGAATTTGATTCTATAATCACAGAACTTCAAAAGGTTGTGCAGAGAAGCAGACTCGGACCTGGGGCGGAACCTATAAAATGGTCATGTCAGCGGACAAGGGTAAGCGCTCTCCGCCGATCACCTTCCCCGCGCTGCTCCAGAGTATAGTGTACCGTGTACGTCCTCTCTCCACAGAACGTACGCACCGGTGATCTACCCACTCTTCAGGTGGACCCAGAAGAGGTACCTGTAGTAACGGCAGAAGAGATTCTGGAGGTTGCTAATAAGGTAGCCAGCAAAAAGGTCCCCGGCATGGATGGCATACCAAACAAAGCGGCGCAGCTAGCAGTTACGATAGCTCCAAACAGGTTCATCAAACTACCTAGTGCGAGTAGTAGTCGACTACCTTCAAGGTAGGTCACTTCATTGTGATTCGGAAGATTTTCCGAAGGTGTTCGGGACAACATGCGCGGTCCCGCAGGGTTCCGTCCTGGGCCCTCTCCTGTGGATCGCAACGTACAATGATGTGTTGGGGCTTCTCCTTCCAAACGAAGCAGTGGCGATCGGATTCGCGGATGACATCGGGGTAGTGGTCGTAGGACAAAGCCCAGGTGACATCGAATTGTATGCAAACGAAGCGATCTGGGAAATAAAAGTGTGGTTAGAACGCGCTAGATTGAAACTTGCTGAGCACAAAACTGAAGCGGTGCTGATCAGCGAACGAAGAAAGCTAGTGTCCGTAAGGATAAAGGTAGGGGAGCAGATCATCCAGTCACCGTCCGCTCTAAGGTACCTGGGAGTGATGATCAGCCGGAGAATAAACTTCGAAGCGCACTTGTAGGGCACGGCAGACAGAGCGTCTGCGACTTGTGCAGCACTCGCAAGAATGCTGCCCAATGTTGGGGGCCCTAGACCGAGTCGCCGCCTCTTTTCCGGGAGGATGGTTAGCTCAGTCCTGTTATACACAGCGCCAGTGTAGGCAGCAGCATTAAAAAGGACTGCAAACAGAATGAAATGGAGGGCCGCTTATAGGTTAAGTGCACTTCGCGCTGGCTGTGCGTACAGGACCACGTCTGACGATGTGGCGTGAGTGATAGCGGGGATGATCCCCATAGACATTCTGGCGAGAGAAGGCATGCGTCTCTGTGACCTAGAATACGGCAGAGGGGGGCCAAAAAAGGGGGATGTGGGACGAGTCGGTAAAGGGTCGTTAGACCCACAGATTTATCCCTAATGAGGAAATATGGGTTACGAGGGAACGTGGGGAAGTGAGTTACGACCTCACGCAGTTCCTGAGTGGACATGGGAGGTATAAGAAATACCTCCACCTCTTTCGGCTCGATGATTCGCCGTTGTGTCCGGTAAGCTCAGCGATGGAAGAAAACGCAGGGCACGTCTTCTTTACCTGCTCGATATTCGCCGATGAATAACGTTTGCACAATTTTTATCCCACGGCTTTTATTTTTGGAGTTAAAAGCAATTTTAATGCTAAAATTGGCTCTTTTTTAGTACTTTTTCACCTAAGCTTTGCAAAAAAGTACCAAATAAGCACCAAATAAGGCAAATTTTAACATCAAACTTGCTAATAACTTCAAAAGTAAAGGCTGTAGCGTAAAAATTTCCAGACATTGTTGATAGGAAATTGTCGAAGCTTTCCAATTTTGCAAAAACAATAATAGTTAACTAGTCATTTTTTGGAGAAAAAGGTGGTTTTAGTTGAAATTTTAGTTAAAAAAACGAAATTTTGACTTTGATGACTCATTGCTCTGGAAGTTGGTAAAGTGGAACCTTGATTTTGACAGTTTCAGATAGGTATTCTGCGTACACTGATATCTTATTCATGAAAATAGCTCAAAGGGTTACAAAAATACAAGGTGATATCCACAGCCGGCCGCCTTGTAAGCTTAAAGGTATACACCCTGTATTTCGGCTAGTTTAAATTGAATATTACATCCATTGGGGTAAGTTACACTATGCATCATTTCTTTTATCATTCCCACACACAAACCGGTTTTATAGACAAGAAGTCGCAGGGAACTTTGTTTTTTTCTCATTTTGCCTCACAAAATTTGTCAGAATCACCCATCCATCGCACTAACACTATTATAACATCGTTCTCGGGAGTCTGAGAAAACTATGAGTAACTCCCCGTCTCATTCGCGTTTCGTTGCACGAAAAAGAGTCAGAAAAATGAATATTTAGAGGGTTATACCTTCATTATGCACAAACCTGTTTGAGTTGAGGATCGAGTGATGGATAGTACGATTTACCCTCTTAAAGCATCTTTCACTTCAAATGCAGACTAAAAATTAGTGTTGGGTAGGACACGATTATAAAATGAATTGGTAAGAGGTACCTCTTTTTTATTTTGAGCCAGTACAATGTCATACTTCAAATTAGGCGAGGGGCCATTGTAATGCCAAAAACCAGAAAATTAAAGAAATAAGCTTATATGCATTAAACTGCCTCAGAGTAAGTAAGAAACCTATGCCTCCACAATGTAAATTTATATTTTACAATCTCACCTCACCTAATTTCAAGTTGGAGCTTTTGCTTCCACAAAAGACGTAAGAAATGTTTCTCCAGTACGTATTTACAATCTTGCCTCGACTCATTTTAAGTTGGAAATTCCACTGCCTCAAAAGAAGTAAGAAATGTCTCTCCAGTTCGTATTTGAAATCTCACCTCGTCTCAGCTCAAATTGGATATTTTACTGCCGCAAAAAAATAAAAATAGTCTCTCGTATTTACAACCTCACCTCACCTCGCCTCATTTTAAGTTGAATTTTACTGCCCCAAAAGAAGTAAGAATGAAGAAACTTTTGTCTCTCCACTACGTAATTACAATCACACCTCGTCTCATTTATCTCGATACACACTCATATACCAGCAGTAGGACATTATTTTTGAACCGGGACATTTCAAAAATTGAGGCTTCAGTAAAATATACCATCGTCTAAGGGACAAATGTACTGCCTAGTAAAAGTCCGGCTCAACTCTAAAAAAATTACAGGTCACGAGAAGGTGCCAATTGACTACGAACGAAAAAGCATAACATTTATTCTGGCCCATGTTATAAAAAGGTTGCCCACCCTTGATCTAGGCAACCAGACCAGATATCAAATAGATGCAAACATTGGTTGATGTATTCTATAAGACGTTAGCCATCCATCCAATGGTGGTACAGCCCAAATCGAGCCTTGGCCTCCTCTAGGGCATTTCTCCACGTTTGACGGTCCCTTGCAGCAAGTCTCCAGCTCCGGATGTTGAGCATTACGTCTGCGTCAGCCGTCACAGAGTCTATCTATCTCCTCCTGGGTCTGCCTACTGGTCTATTTCCTGAAATTTCTGATATCATAAGCCGTTTTGGGTTGCGATTGTCATCCATCCGGACTACGTGACCGGCTAGTCTTATTCTGTTAATTTTTATTAAAGTTTCGAGTTCTGGGTCGTCAAAAATTTAATACAACTCGCTGTTGTATCTCCTTCGCCATATTCCATCCTGTCTGGTTGGGCCTATTATGCACCTGAGGACTTTTCTCTCAAACCTGTTGACTCGTAAATCTATGTCCTGGGTCATAGTCCAAGTCTCGCTGCCATAGCACAGTACTGGTCGTATTACTGTTTTGTAGAGTGAGAGTTTCGTTTTTCTGTGCACAAATCTTGAGTGCAGTATTTGTTTTTGGGCATAAAAGACTCTATTAGCCAGTAGTATTCGTCGAGTTATATCTTCCCTTTCCTTTGTTTCTTTTTGTAATTGTAGACCCAAAGTAGACTGTTTTATCGACTACTTCTAGGTTGTGTTCGTCGATAGTTACATTTCTTCCCATTCTAAATCTTCCAGCTCTGGATAGTTGTATCACCTTTGTTTTCTCTTCGTTGATGTTCAGGCCTATGTCCTTTGCCGCCTCTTTTAGTCCGACATAAACTTCTTTTGCTGCCAAAAAGGACCTTCCCACAATGTTTACGTCGTCCGCGTACGAAAGTAATTGTACAGACTAGGTTGCTATTGATGCACTTCTCTGGACTGACGTTTTCCTTATGACCCATTCTAGGGCCAGGTTGAAAAGCATGGCGGCCAGTCCATCCCCTTGTCTAAGACCTTGTCGCACTTCGAACTCTTCTGTTACTGCATTTTGGACCCTTACTTTCGCCAGTAAGCCATTTGTTGCGCTGTTGACCAGTCGTATAAGCTTGGAGGAGACCCCTAATTCCGATAAGTTTATTGAGTCATATGCCTATTGAAAGTCAACAAATATCTGGTATATATCCACATTCCTTTACATGGTTTTTTTCCAGAATTTGCTTTAAGGTCAGTAGCTGGTGCGATGTTGACCTATTTGTCCTAAAACTAGCTTCATATTCTCCTATAAGACCTTCCGCTATAGGTTCTAGCTTTTGTTTCACAAGGATTGTGAAGGTTTTATAGCTGGTGCTGAGGAGAGATATGCCGTTGTAGTTTTTACAAGTTAGTTTAAAAGTTATCCAGTGCACCTTTTTGTCTTCAACTGGATTCTAGATACAATAATCTTTCTGTTTATTTTCGTCTCCATTGTTTTTTAGAGAATAGAAGTAATTGATATTGGACCGTAGTTGGTGGATTGTTGCAGTCACCTTTCGGTATGGCCTGAACAAATACAAGTTTCTAAGAGTCTGGATAAACTACAGGAAGGGCTCTGGCTGTAGAACGTACATTCTCCATCGTCATACGATATAGTACAATACAATCTACCTTAAAGCAATCTTCCTTTTTCTAAATATGCAATAAAAAAGTGGTGGCAAAGTATATCATAAAATTAACACGACTGGAAAATAACTAAAAATTTAAAAGACTACGAAGTGCATGGAAATTTCTTAAATGTAAGTAAGTGGATAAAAATGTTTACCTCTACCATGTTGCATCACGATGAGCTTTATTCGGCATATGAGTCAATCTAGCACGTACCACTTTCATTTAAATCAACATACTACATCCCCTACAAAATAATATCCCAAAACCATGGGAAAATTATTCAGTCTGTAAGCACTGCCAGAATCCGAGAGAGAACGAAGCAACCCCCTGCCTCACCACGACTGCGCTGTGGCTGTCTGCTCTGAATGAGCCTAATCACATCATCCCTTAAGCAGAATAAAATCCGAAGTACTACAGACGAGTTCCGATTCTGTATTCAGATCAAGGTGTGCTACTATTACAACAACTACCCCCAAAGTTTCGCTGCAGTCCTTCCGGAATGCCAAAAGTCTAGGGTAGCTGGATCTCGCTGCGAAGCCAGACGTTTGGGGGTGCAATTTACTGTGCTTGATGGGACTCGAACTTGGTGCATAAAAGGTAATGAAAGGCACTTGGTGGCTCCTCGACTGTCGATGGCGGTGTGGCCACGGTCATGTTGTGAAACATTTTTTTTCGCTCTTGCATTTGCTCAGGGTGGAGGGTAATGGCGATTTTTTTTGTTGTTACCAGCCCCGAAGACTTGCGATGCCTCGAAACCTTCAAGGGGACCTGCTCTGCTTTATTCTTTATTTAGACGGAACAAGGGGTGCAAACAGTTTAATTTCTAACCAGTTGGCGATCTTTTCGGCAAACAAAGGATTTCGGCGGAACGGAAGGGTTCCTTACTCCTTCTTTTTAAAATGGAGTGTTAGTCCGAGTAATGGTCTCGGGTTAAATAATGATTAAGGTGGGGTTTCACCCTGCATCTCGGTAAAGTCTGAGCTTACAGGATTACCAGGACTTAACTGCTGAGTCGACATATGGTAGGGTTGCTTCAACTCCGAACATGATGTGATATTGATTTGCTGGCATTACCTACCGTCAGAGCGCTGCCGGTTCAATGGTGGAAAGCGAAGGGTACGTGGCTTCTATTATCCGAGTGATTTGATCGATTCTTCCACGAAATATCAACTGACGAAGATGTTACTGTCTAAAGAAAAAAATTTAAGATAAGGTTTTGATGGTGGAATATACCTTATTATAAAAAAGAAGTTGAAATTAAGTTATTCATGCGGAAATTTCATATAACATTATTTTTACAAGGCTATGAATTTTTTGCGAGAAAGGAAGCAACTTCTTTTCTAATATTTTTTTTTACTTTAAGTCTTAGATCACGAACACTTCATTTGAATTTTAGAAAATAGCACCTCATTTTAGTCGATAATGTACAATATCTTTTCCATTAAAATATTACAAAATTTTACGAAGCAATCACTGCGAAGTTTTTATATAAAAAAATTCATGAAATACCTTCTTCCTTTGGGCAACGCTTATGTCAATCAACATCATAGCTGTCAACTAAATCTTGATTTTAAAGAGAGTTCTTTGCAATTTGTATAAAATGTACGCGTGTAACTTGACCACCGATGGTGTTGACAACCGATTTAATAGCAATGAATTTTGACTGAATGTAGTCGCGTTAGAACTAAGCCAATTAAGGTAGAGTAGACCCAGGTAAACGTTTTTTACGGTGAATTTTATGCTGTGGAATATGATGTGAAAGTCTTAACTCAGGTATCACACTTTATACTTTTAGTCCGTCATGTCATGTCATTGTAATGTCTAGTAGAGGTAAAACCATAAAAGAAGAACCGGAGCGCGCAGCTGGGGAAATTAAAACTGCACACGAATAAAAATTTCGTACATGGATATAGGGATGGACGATATACATCGATGTATCGGAAACATTCGATGTATAGACACGATACATCGAACTGCACCGATGTTTTAATATTGCTTTGATATATTCGATGCATCGATGTTTTTTATCCGATACATCGAATGGCAATATGCTTTGAATTCGTTCAGCGCATCAGCACCGATAAATGCCAAATGATACAAAATTGTAAAGGGTGCATTCTTATTAATTTTGACGTTTATCAGCGCTGATGTACTTTTATGATCGCTCAATTAGAAATTGCAAACTTATACCCTTAGCCCGCTGCTTGCTTTCTAAAATTAATTCAGTTGTTGTTGAAGAACCCTTGGCAAAAGAGTTGCAGAAGATCAATTTGCTTAACAATGAAGAAATTGAATCAGATTCTGACAAGTCTGATAACAATGAAGAAAATTTTTCAGTATGGGCTGATCATCATAAATTAGTGCATCGTAACTGGAAGAATAATAAATGTGAAGAAAGCCTTTTTGATAAACTTTCGATTTATCTGAAAACCTCTGTAGAAAGATTAAACGAGAAGCCATTAGAAATTTGGAAAGACTATAAAATTCAATTCCCAAAATCTATCCTACTCTTCTCTCTATCCTTCGAGCTAAGCTTACTACTAGCCATTCAAACACGACTTGTACGACATGACGATCTGGTAGTACAAAGGGTGACACCTGAGGTTAGACTATCATATAAAAAAACTCACGTGTACCCAGGTTTTTTTTAGAACGTCAACACTGAACCAATTCGTCCATTCTCCGAATGTGCGATTCTTAGATTTCATTTTTTTTTGTGATATTTCCATCTTATTATCTTTTTTCCAATACAGATCTTCCATACGTTTCGCGAGACGAAATTGTACCTTGAAACGATAAGCGTCACAGGCTTCAAAAATTACTCTCAACGCGCGCAAAGATGTTTCACATCAAAAATAAAACTGCGTATAAATATTTGACAGTGGTGGGCACATCTCTAGCGTCAAAAAGGCTCTTTCCCAAAGCGGCGGAAGTTTTAAACCAAGACAGAAATAGACGAATTTGCTACTTTCACCTCGGACACTTCGAAATAACAAAGTGTGCAAAAATACAATTCAAGCATTTCATTTGGCGTAATTCATGTTGCCAAATGAAATGCTTGAAAATTTTGTAATTTATAAGATTTTTAATAATTTATTTAAAGAAGCCCAGGGCTATGTTTGTCTTTCAAATAATGGAATTGCTTCACGAATATCATCCAGTGGGGGTGGACTGCAAGAAGCCTTGTAGATATTTGAAAGAGTTTTAAAAAATGGTTCAAATTTTATGCGGGATTTATTTTGTTCATGTTTTTATTTTGGTTTACGTCTGCATCATGTAAGCATGATCCGCCTTTAATGTGTCATATTATACGGTGAGGACAATCATGGACTGAAAATTGAAAGAATTCGGGATATTGTTCTCCAATAATTTAAAATATGTAGATTCAACTACCAAAAAGCAAATCCAACAAACTGTCAAACGAATGTTTCGCTAATATTTCCCTACAATTTAAAAATTCCCTTACAATTCCAAAGACACAAACCTCCGAAAATTGAATTGTAAAATCAAAATGCGTTTTCCATACAAATTGACATTTGAATTGTAACTGGGCCAAGGGCGGATCCACCGTTGTGGGCACGATGGGCATGCCCACAACCCTAATAGACTTTTGACGTCACACTTTCACGGTCTATTGAGATTGATAGGCTGATGATATTATATCCTATGCCTTAATAAAATAAAAAAATATGCTTCAGAGCACACTTTAGAAGTACAACTTTTTTACCCAACAACTGCCACAATTATTAAAATATTAATCAGCTAGCAATATGCAATTGATATAGGAGGTCTGTCGGATATATAGTACGGTTTCAGAAAAGTAGGGCCAACGACAGATGCAGGAAGTATAGTGACGAGCCTACCGAGGGACTTGATACAAGTACAATTTCAGAATATAAATATTTATGAATTCCTATTTAAATTAAAACCTAAAAACGAAGCAAAGGTTTTAGGATAACTGAAATATTTTCGATTGAAACTGGTCTAAAAATCGTGAGGTTCCTTATGTCGTGGTTCTTTTGTCAATATTGCGTCTGTTTAGACCCTTCGCTTCCAAGAACGTTCTTCATGAACTTTGTGGATGAAGGGAGAAGTGGGGTGGTACCTCTCATCATCCCCACTTTCCCCTTCATCCACAAAGTTCGAACCTAGTATCTGATGAAAAAATAATATTGAAATCGCCACTCAAAATCATGGGGATTTCGTTGAAGTTTTGACGTAGTAAAATTGAACCTTCAGAAGTGAAGATTGTCATGTATGAATTCCGGCAGAATGAAATCGGCAGAAGAGTACTTTCGGAAATCAATTTACATACCTTTATTAGATTCCGTTATTAATGATTTAGGGCAGAGATTTGTCTCCGGAAGTATAGATGTTTTCAAAAGAAGGAAATAGATTGTCGACAGTACAAAGGGCTTTCCCTCTAATCTTCCACATAAAAAAAAACTCCGTGACACAAAAAATTTGAACAGTTCTGCGCACCTCGTTGCCAAGTTTTATAAATTTTGTTCTATCATTTCCCCTCTTTTCATTTAAAAAGACAACAAATGCAGCAAAAACTCAACAAAATAATTTGGGAAGGGATGTGCCATAACCTTTTATATTTACAAGCCATTAACAAGGAAAATATTGAGAGCGAATTTCTGCTCAATCGGACTACAGCTCGGTGCAGTCACGTTATGTTGTTAGTGTAATTTGGAGAATTTGGGAGAATTTGGTAGTCCGATTCTCTCAATATCTATTCTTGTTTATGGCTTGTAAATATAGAAGGTTATGGATGCCCGCATGCCGAATGAATAAAGTTAAGTTATCTTTATATGTATTGAGCAGAGCTCAACCAAGTAAATCTATTCATCATAATAAGTATAATTTTACTATAATTATGCGAAATATTTCTGATCTCTAAATTTAAAATAATTTAAAAACAATCCTGAATAATTTTTTTTAAATATACATGAGCGTTTTCATTCATAAGATGAAAGTTTTCCGCAGCCGCAAGCAACACAATCTCCCCAGGCAGAAGCGCGCATGCGACTGACGAAAAACGTCGCAATCCTAGTATCAAAGTATTAAAAACACAAATTTCGTATTTTTAATTGAAATTGCTACAAATTATTTCTGTAGCAAATATGTAAAATACAAAGAAGAAAATTTATCTCAAGCTTTTAAACATTTTTAAGAGCTTTTTACCCCAACATGCGCTAAATGTCACGGAGTTTGAAAAGATGGGCCAAGTCAATAATGCACGTTGCGAGAGCAAATGACTTCTTCAGCAATTGGAAGTCTGTAGCTGAATAAGTCATTTTCTCGTGCAACGTGCATTATTGACTTGGCCCGATCTATACTCGACCTGTTTCAGTTTGGAGTTTTTCTACCTAAACCAAATGTTAGTGTCAGCGACTGGAATATCGATATCGAAACAGTTAAAAAAGTTTTCCAGATGTACCTACCGGCTATTCATTAACGATAATGAATCAACTGTTATAAATTAATACCGACTCTGGATGGCCAAATGGAAAAGAGAATGTAAAAACAATTTCGCTATACCAGAGGTGGTAGCTTATATCATTGAAGCGACCAAGATTTGTACCCTAACATAAAAATTTTCTTACAAATACTGGCAACTTTCCCGGTTAACGTAGCTACCGCAGAGAGATCGTTTTCTACTCTGTGAAGCGTAAAATCTTGGTTTCGTGCCTCAATGGCACAGGAAAGATTGTCCGGGCTGGCTCTCCTAAATATACACAAAGATGTGAACCTGAATATCGATGAAATTACCAACGCTTCCGAGAAAAAGAAACGTAAGCTTGAATTTGTAATTTAAGTAAGCACCTAAATAAAATTATTTAATGTAAAATGTATACTAGCGTTTAATTTAATTTGATATCCATTAAAGCTGTAAAAATTTCATCAAAATCGGTTCAGTAGTTTAGAGTCTAAATGTGACATTGTGATGTGTAAACAAACACTTATTTACTTTTGTAATTTTCGTGAGCGAACAAACTAACATTTTACAGGGTAATTAATTTACCTACTAGTGTTTGCCCACGTGGAATTATACACTGTACAAATCTTGGTCAGGGCGTCATATATTTTGTAAACATCTCCTTTGTAGGAATGAACTATATCGATCATGAGCGAGTTCATACTCCGACTCGCACTTGTCCGATTTTCGGGTGGCTGTACCCACAACCTTTTTTGAGGGCTGGATCCGCCCCTGAACTGGGCACAGGCCCTAAAGGGTCAAGGGCCAAGTTACAATTCCGAATTTGTTAGTTTCACCACGGAGACACTTCGAAATTACAAAGTGTGCCAAAATACAATTCACGCATTTCATTTGACAATTGATTATTTTTTGAAAGCATGGATGACAACGAAATTTTGCAACTGGTAAAATGTATAATAATTTTGTTTAAAGTTTCTTAGGGCTACATTAATGTTTTTAGAATGATCGAAATGGAAAAGCTTCATCCAGTAAGGGTGGAGTGCAAGAAGCATTTACTTATTTGTAAGAGTTTTGAAAAAGGTGATTCAAATTTCATACGAAAATTGAGCTGTTCATTTTATTTTGATTGGCGTCTGCAACGTTCTACGGTGTAGCAGGGTCAGCCTTTCCTGTACCACTTTATACGGCAAGTACAATCGTGCACAGAAAATTTCAAAAATTCGGGATTCAATATTCCACATGCATAAGGTTTATAAATTGCACCCATAGCTTCAGTTTTCCACATTTGCAACAGGAAGTTCTACTATTTAATCTAAATGCAAGCCGTTTGGAACCATTTAAGAATATTTAGAATTTATCTTTAACAAGAAAATTTAATTATAACAAACAGTCAAACGAATGTTTGGATAATATTTCCCTACAATTCAAAATATTTCCTTACATTTCCACAGACACAAACCTCCGAAAATTGAATTGTAAAATCGAAATGTGTTTTCCATACAAATTGACATTTGAATTGTATCTTGGCACAGGCCCTAAGTAAAATTTTATTTTTAGAAAGCATAGAAAAGAAATATTGGGATTTTTGAATTTTTTAGCTGCTTTTTTGTTGCTGCAAGTTATTTCGCAATAAAACAGTATTGTAATTAATCAAGCTCTTGTTTCGACAATTAAACTTTAACCTTAAACTTTCATATTTGCGTATTTTTCAGCCATATAAAATTTATTGTAATTTTGAATAAAGTACAAGGTACAGACGTATTTTGCGATACATCGTCGTTACATCTATTACAAAGACTATATTTTGCATCGAAAAAAACATCGATGTTTTTTTTTAATGTCCACGAGTAAGTGAGCCAGAACAAAACTCCGTAGGAAGCGTAGTTTTAAGAGGAATCGCAGTTAAAAATGTCGCTTTTTTTAAAAAATAAATAAATTAACCAACAACATCTAAATATTTCCATCAGAACATATTACTGCCTTTTTGCAACACTAACAACACTTTTTTTTGGCAAAGAAAAAAATTAAAACCAAAAAAACGGTTTTCCGCCATTTTTTCGAAAAATTTTGAGGTTAAGTTAAAAATGGTTACACAAAAGTTGTAGATCTTTTTATTTCCTACAACTTGTACCTTTAACTTTTTTCGATAGGATGCACAGTTTAGTCAAACAGCGAAAAACTGTTGTCAACCCCTAGACCCCCCGTCCCCTTCCCATTCCATCAGGGATAGCAGCTGTCGTTTCGATTTATTTTTCCTTTTTTACAATACCTTGTTAGACAACATCAGGTGGTCAGAGTGCCGTAACGAATTATTTTTTTTCTTTCTCATTTTTACGACTATTTCTACTTGACTATAATTGCACAATTAACGAATAATTGCCTTTTCGATTATAGTAGCTGATGGGATGGCGTCTTTTGTTGGCGCTGAAATATTCACGTGCATTCCATCAATGCACGCAATCACTGAAGGGAAGGGATTGGTTGTGCTATATTATATTAGAGATCGAGCCAAATCTCACGACATCTCACCAAGGGGGAGGGGTCTAAAAATCGTCAAAATCGCCTCACAATGGACGACCCCAAAGGAACACTCCTATTGTAAGACCAGCATGTGCCAGACCTTGTCCTTATGATGAAATGAAATTATATTCCATTCAATCAACTAGGACATCATACTCATGATTGGGTCCGCAAGAATCGTGTTGAATTTAAAGCCACGAAAACTAAGAACTTTCTCGTCTTTAACCTGAAGAGACTTTGTTGTGTATCAATGATCATTTAAATCCTAGGGATAACTGACAATATACAAGTCCTACGTTTAACGTTGGCTTGAGTACAACTCGTTTATTTGGTCTGGCGCCTGAGAGACGATCTTCGCCACCGTAGGAATGTATGTAGTAACCTTAACAAAATTAAATGGATATTACTATAGCGACTGTTCCAGTGAAACTAAAGGCGGAAACACACTATTAAAACGCGACGCGATCCGATGTGATGCGACGCGTGTTGAGTCAAATCAAATCGTACATTTTCCATATATTTGTTCAGACAAGAAACACACTAAAAACACCCGATGCGACGCGACCAGATTGACGTGTTGCCGATGGTAGTGGTCAACACTCCATCCGACGCGGCTCCCACAGTGTGTTTCTAGACAACACCCGACGCCACGCGTCAGTCATTCGAAAATTGCATCAAATCTTTTTCAAAATCTTCTTCTGACTCGTTACTTCTTAAATCCGTAACGTGACCGTACGCTTCCATTGCTGTCCGCTTTGTCTTCAGAAATTATGCTGGTGTGTCTTGGCATCGCGTGTTGGTAATGTGCACGGTCCACGTGGGGTGTCGACACGTTGCGTTGGGTCGCGTTTTAATAGTATGTTTCCGCCTTAACCCTCTCCACAGCCAATCCTACTCGGCGCACTCACACGTCCTGCAGTCGGGTTTTTATCACACACTACAGTCTAGACTAGAAGTTCGTTTATAAATAGCACAACTCGCTTGTAGACCAATCTTCCACAGTCAATATTTCCGAACTCGTACAACATCCTAAAGTTAGATTCATGGACACTCGAGCACCCTCCCATACCCACTAACCTTGCCTATCACCTTCTAGTCTTCAAACTAAGTTTATTACAAGACACCATGATCTGAACGAGGTGTTAGAGTACTAAGGGAGATTCTCAAGATCGGCACATAAAAGAACAAAAAATTTTACTATCAGGAACATTTGCTAAAGAAAATTACGCCTTCAGTCAGAATCTGTTCGTTGCTGCACTTTCATAAGTTTACTGGTAATTTGAAACTTACAGCTGATGTAAACAGATACCTTTTCCTCATATTTTAAAATTTTGGTGTTACATCAAACAAAATAAAGCCTCATTTTAAACTTGTAAGGTCTAATTCTCTTATTACGTTTATTTCAAGTGTGAGGCGTTTTCCCAAGCAAATTTATATTTTTATTTTCTTATATCCATGCATCTTTAAATTCTTATTTCAATGATATTTTCATAATCCTTTGACAACAGACAAATGTAATATAATACAATTCCAATGCCAGAAAACACCATAAAAAACGTGTAAACACAAGTATTATACATTTTTTTTCTCAAGCATTCTATTCACCATAAATAAATCGAGTTATATAAATTCTGCATCTCTGTCTATTCCATGGTATTCAATGTGTAATGTCTGTCATTCATTTATTTACAGGACTTTAATCAGACTTGTTTTCTGTCTGCGAATTTACCGCGACGATTTACTGAATATATACATTATACCGCCATTGCCGCTGCCGCCAACATCAGCCAACCAAGCAGCAACAAACAGAGACCTTAATATAAAGCGAAAACCTCTTCAAGGGTTTATTAGAGCATGAAAGCTCCATCATTAATCTTCATTTGAATTGGAATACGGCGCATATAGACTAGATAGATGTATACAGCGACATAATACCCTGACGAGTTTTGAATTCTGCAAGGGATCGAAATGGAATAAAACCCAAAAAGTGAAATTCGAGAAGTCCTTAAGCCGTTGGCCAAAAACCCAAAAACCCCGAGGATGATTCGTGATGAATGAATGAATCCCACTCCCCGCCGCACATAGGGTGAAATAATCAGCGACTCATAGTGATTAAAGGCTTACGAAAGTTTAATTCAATTTCAAGTAATGTTGCTAACTGTAAATATTCTTAAAGTTAGCGTCTAAGTGGTGGCTGAGTCCTAGAAGAAAAAAAGGATAATCTTCATGCATACAGAAAATGAGATAATTAGCCGAGCACTTAGCTCTTGTGTGCCGTATGTAACAAGCATTATGGCGGTGGTACTTTACAATAATTCCACAAGGAACAGAAGCGACCCTCTTAGGCGCGACGTAAAGCGAACTGAGAAAATGAAACCGAAACCGGATGTTCTGAGGTAAACAACTTCTGTCAAAGGACTTCCGAGCGATCTCGAGTCGCTTCGTAAACTACCCTTAACTTCCTGGCTGATTGTGAATTCCTCTCTGCTCGCACACGAGAGAAAGTACTTTCGAGTGTTCTAAAAGTAGGGTTGCCACAGCTAAATTGAAAACGGTTTCTATCTCGTGTTTGGAGAGAAACCCAATCTGCGCAGGAACTCTCTTAGAACCATACATATACTGTACGCACTCCCTTAATCCCCTTCAAAATTTATTTTATTTATCTATTCTTAACATATTTCCCCCGAAAGCCACCCCAAACTAAAGGAAACAAGAGAGAATTTCCTTCCCCATTCCAGTTTTATCAATACCAGAAACAAGAAGAATATTGCTGGTCACGACGACTGTACTACCTCGAAGAGATTTTTTCTCTGGTCACAGCTTGTACAAAGTTTTTTTCCGCACAGGTTAATGGACTTGAAATTTGACAGCCCTTTGACCTTTATATTCCGGAAAAAATTGCAAAACGTTTTCCACAATTCACAGTTAAGCTATTTGATATCAGCGTTTTTTTTCCTTTTTTTCCGGGGTGTGAAAAGCAGGAAAAGTAAAAGCGAAAATGAGCCATTCACCAGGTGATAGACACCAGACAAGGCTACCCTACTACCATCTTTTGTCTGGATAGCTTGTCTGAGTTGGGATTTTGTAGGGACGTAGGGACTTTGTAGTAGAGTTGGAGTATTTCAACCCCTGCCCATTTTTACCCTCCCTCCCCCTCCATTCCTCCTAAAAGGGGATCTTTTGTGCCTGTATATTTGGTATCGTGATTTCGCTTCAAACCAAAAATGAACGCATTTCATGCTTAAATCTCAATTTTGAACTTGATTTTCAAGGTTTGAAGGGAAATCTTTTAAGGTAATGAACTTTTTTAAGGTTTCCATGTATCGGTGGATGCTGCCTATCTTAACTGGATAATACAGAACGGCGGAGGCGGTGCCTTTTGGGGTTTTGTTAAGGAATGAATTTGTATCCATTCACTCTGGTGTTATTTGAACGATGATGAAGAGGTTACTTTATTGGATAGAGGATCAAGAAAGTGAAGATGGATCAATTTGTCTTGTTATTGCACAATACGAAATTTGTATTTCCTTATAGTAACTAAGTGCTAGATTGCTGAAGGTCATGTAATTTTGTAGAAAATGAATAAATAGAGGTGCACTAGTTTGGGAAATATGGAGAAACATCTCCAATTATATTCTGCTGCTAATCATTTTAACGCGTTTATTGTGAAAAAACCAAACTTGCGAATCACCCCTTGTACTAAGAGTCCGTCCTGTTGTTCAGGTCACACGCAATACATAGGAGTAGGATATAAGAGGCTAGGCAGGGTCTCATGGGTGCTTCAGCTGTCGTTGAACCGGTCGTTTAAATTCTAACGTTTTTTACGAGCTCAGAAATACTGGATGCGGAAGGTGGTTCCACGGTCGAGTTTTTCTAATTATAAAATCAGGACACCTGGGGTGGTCTTATATTGCGGAAACTCTATTGCCAAGCAGGCAGCTGATTATTTTTTTATTAACTAGCAAAAGCCCGTTTTAATAAGAAAAATTATGTGTGCACAGTCCGAGATAGGAGTAACGTATTAATGAATCGGCAATACTTGATTTTAAAACTATTATCATTAAAAAAATAAAAGAGTAAAGTGGCCCATAGACTATCAATAATATTGTGCAGTAATATTGAGCAAAATATTGACGGTTTCCTTCTTTGCCCCAGGCATTCTTTCAATATCACGAACAAATCAAAATATTGCACAATATTATTGATAGTCTAGGGCCCCATAAGACTCATGATAGATTAGTTCGAGTTAACGTAAAGTGGTGTTTGTGAGTCTATTGGGTGCGACGGAACCGCTGTCAATACGGGACGCAAAGCTGGAGTTATAAGGATATTGGAAACTAAATTAAAAAGACCTTTACAATGCGTAATAATATGCTTACTACATACGTATGAGCTCCCATTCAGGTACTTATTTTAACGACTCGATAGTAAAACTACGGGACCTAGCGGATTTTCTGGGCTAATAGGAAAACAACTTGAAAAAAGCGAAGATATGGAAATTCAGGATTATAAAAAAATTGAAACATGTGAATGTGAATTTTGAGGACTTGAGTACGGACCAAACGTATTGTTTTAAATTTGACATGCAGTATCAAGCGGAATATTTCCAAAAGCCTTAGCGAAAAGGAACCTTGGAAAACTCTCCCACTCTCGTTGGTTAACAACAGCCAACAGACTTTGGCATTTATATGTGTCGTGTAAAACACCATCTTACAATTTAAAGGTTCTTGCCGAATACATCATTAAAATTTACAGTCATATGTGGTTTAACATTAAAGTGAAACCTTTTTTTAAGGATGGCTCTACTCATTTGTGGGAAATGATTAATTGTTCCAGATTAATGATGAGCAAACGCAAGAACAAGACAGGACTAATATAGTCTTGGCCTTGCTCTTGTTCAGTTGGTCTTGGTCTTGCGAGCGTAGCTAAGGCTTGGTGTTGTCTTGGTCTTGTGAGCCCAGCTAAGTCTTGGTCTTGTTCTTGCGAGATCGGTTATTGTTTTTGCAAGACTTATCGTAACAGTTTAGAAAAATTAAAAAATAGATATGATACTTATTGTACTTTAGTTGTATTTTATAAAAATTAATTCAATTGTTTATTATACATTCCTTCATGTAATAAGAATGCTAATAATAATAATAATAACAATAATAATGTCGAGCTTGAAGAAATCAAAGTGGAACCTTTATTCCGCAATGGCGTTATGTATGTTAAGAGTAACATTGGGTTACGTTCGTAAATACATATTTAAACGGAATCATAGTGGTACTCTCTTTTGTGTTCCGTGTCATTTATTTTTACGCGAAGACCAAACATCAGAATCTGATAATGATAATGTTGTTGAGAATTTTGCGAGACTCCTGCTAAAGTCTTGCTTTTGGTCTGGGTCTTGCTCACTTAGTCGTGGTGTTGCGAGCAGAGTTAAGTCTTGGGCTAAATGTGCAAGACCAAGACAAAATATATAGAGGTACAAATTTTAAATTTTTAATGTTATTTTGTTACTCTAATTGCTATTCTACATAGAAAAATATTCATATCTTTCAGCAATGGAAGTGAAAGAAGCAGATGAATGGAGCATTAAATGCATTTTATGTAAAAATGAATTTGGAAACGAAGAAGTAAGGACATTACAAGCTAAGAGTATTGCAAATTGTATTGCATCAAGTAAAGCCAGAAAAGACAAGAAAAATCTCATTTTGAAAAAACATTCGTCCATTGTTACCCATTCTTCATGTGCAAAGCATTATAATATACAACGTAACATCCAAATAGCTACATCACAAAAAGGAAAAGCCACCACTTCTTCAACGAGAAGATCATCGAAATTATTAGATTTTTTTGAAAACAAATGCCTGTTTTGCGGTGAGGATGCTTCTGACGATTTTGTGAAAGCTCAACAGAAAAATAAAAAAAATTTGAGAATTATTGTTAGAAAAATTACACATTTAAGTACTCATGCTCAGTTAAAAAAAATTTTAGAACGAAGTACTGAACCTGCAAGCTTTCAGGTTTTGCATAGATTAAATTCTATAAATAATTTGATAGATGTGAACGTTAGATATCACGATTTTTGTAACACAAAATATCGAAAAGAAGCGCAATCAGTAACAGATGCTCCAGAAGAACAGCATGCAGCAATTTTATTTATTTATACTTATATCTGTGGACATAAAGAGGAATGTCAATTTTCTATTCGGGATATTTTAAATTTATCAAAAATTGAACAGTGGCCAAACATCCGAACATTAAAAAGAAAACTGTATGAAATTTACGGAAAGGATATAATTATTCATAGGTCAAAGGAAGGTCCTTTTATATCATTCTTCAATTGCGGACTTAAACAAACACTCACTGATCAGTGGTATTTAAATAAAGACGAAGATGAAGCCAAAGAAAGAATTAGGATAATAAAAGTTGCTTCAAAAATTATTTTAGAAGATATCAGAAAAAAATATTACGACACATCGGCATATCCTAGTACTGATTCGTTAGAATCTCACATTGAGAATGATATTCCCGATACACTTCGTTTGTTTTTAGAAGAAGTGATTTTAACAAATCAAAAATCAATTGTTAAACTAAATAGAAAAGTAACAGCAATCGCTCATGCAATAATATCAGCTTCAAGACCACAATCTTTCTTATCGCCACTCTTAATCAATTTAGGAGTTACTTTAAATAGTAAGTTTGGTTCAAAGGAATTGCTACAAATTTTGAGTGCATTAGGATTTTGCGCAAGCTACGAAGAAAGTCAGCTGCTGCAGGCTTCAATACTTATGAACGAGGAAGAATTTGAATATGGAACATCAAAAATACAGGTGGTAGGCGACAACGCTGATCACAACACCCAAACACTTGACGGCAAAAATACACTGCATGTAATGGGTCGCATTGAAATAATAACGCCAAAAAATCTATTACCAGATCGCGCAATACCTCGGTGCAAAAAAATGCCACCGGCCGAAATGCTAGGACAATTCGGAAAAGTTGATCTTAAATATTTTACTAAACAGTACGATCCAATGAGCAAAGTAATTTCCAAAGATTTAGAAGTTGAAAATAAGCCGCGTATAATAAGCCCTCACGAATTTGTTGGAAAAAAATTAACTTGGTTCCTGCGCGTGCTAGTACAAACTTTTGTTCTTAAAATTTATAAAAAAATTGCAGCTTTTTAGATATGCAAGGGCGTATTCTCTAAAGTAATAATATAACAACACATATGTTTATTTATGTCGCGTATAAAAAGGTATGTGCCTAAAAAACCTCGTAAAATCGATCAAAATTGCGACTTTTCAAAAATTCCAACGGGATTTCATTTTCAATTGTTTCTTAAGTTTTCTAAATGAGTTTCCCAATTATAAACTGATCCTAGACAAAATGGCAGCATTGTTAATTAAGGTAAAAAAAAAACTAGATCGTTAATTACTCAAAAAGTGATGAACCGATCTTGTTGAAATTTTTTGTTCATTGCCGGGACCACATAAACACCATCTTTACGAATTTTCATCCTTCTATGTGCAGTTGTTTTCCTGTAAACAAATAGTGAAAATAACGTGTTTTGAAAACTTTGGAAGCCATTTTCAAGATCACCCTTGCATCTAGTGACCTCTAACAGGGCTTATTTTTTAGAGAATTTCATAACGAAGAGCTTTCCCAATGCATATGTTATACTAATAGTTAGCAGGAACGGAGCTATTGAAAGAAATATAAAAAAAGTGCCTATTTTATTCACAATAACCTAATTAAAAAGTTATGCGGTCAACCAATTTGTGGGCAAACTTAAGGTGTTTAACTACACCCTAAAACGAAGCGATTCCAACAATAATCTCTCGCTAATGGGCCAAAATTGCAATGAAAATGCCTCACCGAATAGGGAATTGGAATTTTAGATCATAAAATGTAATGTTGGAAATCAAAAGCTTGCTTTAGCCTGAACCTGATATGCCGTGCCGGGCCAGATATGACAGAACGAATTTGAGCTTAGTTACGTCACTTTGACTGGTAACCCTAAATGAAAATGTAAAGTATCCAGTGAAAAGTGAAAAATGAATAGAATAAATAAAGATTTAAGTGATTTAATTGATTTATTTAAGTTGTGTACGGAGTACAACTTAGATATCTTCTAAACGGAGTCACTCAACTTTTTGATCTTTATATCTGTTCCATCCTGGAACCACCTAAAAGGACACAAAGAAACTAATGTTCAGCAAAGTACAAAGATACTTATCTGATGATCGACACATCTATAAGATTGGGTCCATGAGAACTCCAGCAAAGACACCCGGAAGAAACTGTACACCCTAAAAATAAAATATACTAACATTAGATTAAGAAATTGAACAAATTAGATAAATAACAATCAAATATAACAAATCACTGACCTGCACCACCAAACTCAACTAACAAGGAACAAAAAAATCACAAACACTTATTCTTATTAGGTTTATAAAAATCATAAACATACTAGAACTGTCATTTCGAGACAGTATAACCAGCGAGCAATAATAACAAGAGTGATTAGGCAGAGCTCAAGGACAAGTAAAAGAGTTAAAGATATGAAAGAGCAGATTAGAAATAACATTAGGCAAAAAGCCAAAAAAAATATTAACAAATGCGCGATGGGCATACATTTCATGCAAAAAACACAAGAGAATGAAAGAAACAGAACATATTCCTTGATTCCGGTATTGAAATGTTTACATTCAAATTTAAGAAACACTGGAACAGAGCACGTGTAAATTGAATTTGCTTTTTGTGTATGTATGCGTAAAATTTCATGTTGGTACACAATATTAGAATTGGTTTTTAACTATGTATTGTTCGTTAAAAAAGGCGGGAATCTTGCAAAGCGATGAAGTCACTGCCCCTTCATCTTTTATCTTTCTTTCACGAACATTGCGTGTGGTGTGAAAGTAATTCTGCCTCTGTTTATCATAGATATTACTTCTTTGATATCTTGACTTTTTCGCTCCCATTGAAATTGTTATCAGCTGATCTCAAGGTCCCTGAAACATTTTTAAAAATTTGTTCTAGCTCATCACTCTTATTATTATTGCTCGCTGGTATAACAGTTAACATTTTTCTTATACTTATCAGTATAAAACTAATATTGATGCACACTTGTTGTTAATTCCCACCAATAGGTGGCCATTGACAACAAATGTGCAAGTCAAGTGAAAAAGAGAAAAATATGTGCTAACGGAGAGGTACAACGAGGCACGTAGGCACAAGAAAAAACGGTTTTAGAAAAAAACGGTACGAAAAGAAGGTTTTTGAAAGAAAAAGAGAAAAGTGGTGCAGTTCAGTCGTTTTCGAGACTTTTCGATAGATTCGGCATAATTTCCGCAAGATTTTGTTTTCCAGTAAAGTAAATTTTTTGAATTGTAATTATTCGGCATTGCACTCATAGTTTTGTGAATAAACATTGTCATTTTTAAGGGAATTCGTCGGTGTTTTTATTTTTGCATAATTTGGAAGTTTTTTATACCGAACATTTTCTGGTCCTTCGAGCCGGATATAGTGAAAAAATCCGCGAAAGTGATTAATTGGATAGCAATTATTTTGATACCGGTGAGGTGAGACGTTTAAATTTAATACTTTGATATTAACTTGATATCGGTGCAGTGAAACAATTGACTTGAACTTTTTAGACACTATAATTGAAAAATATTGTGAAAGGTGGTATTAAGTGAAATTGGAAGAATTCCCTTTAACAAAGGAGTCATCAGCCCACGGAACCTAACTTAAGGAATAAAACTTGGTGAGTCTTTTCCATACTATTTGGTGGCAGTAGATTTAGAATGATAAAGAAATTAATAAAGACGCAGCTAGCGGCATTCGACGAATTGAAGCGTGCCCTTCGTAACTATCGAAAGGATGGTCCAGACAGAAAAACCCCAAAATATATGTCCAACAAGTTAGGGGTTTTGAAGGAACACTGGGAGTCCTTTAAGCAAACCCATAGGCAAATCGTGGCCTTGGACATCCCGACGGACTTAGACGAATCCCTACGAAAATATTTCAGCGAGGAATGTTTCTCAAAGGTTGAGGAGCTGATGATTGAGATGAAAACACTGATAGAAGACGAAGCTGAAAATTTCCAGCACGCCAACACAACACCGACTGTTAAGACAAAAGGTGACGGGAATTCCGAGCAACAAGAAATAAAACTACCAAGAATTAGTCTTCCTCAGTTTAATGGCGATTATAATTCCTGGAAAGCGTTTTTTGACTTATATGTAACCCTAATTCACCACAATGCATCTTTGTCGCAAGTGCAAAAGTTGCATTATTTAAAATCCAGTTTGCAAGGTGAAGCAGAACACCTTCTTCGGCACTTTACTACGACGAGTGCTAACTATATACCAGCCTGGAACCTGTTACAAGAGCGGTACGATAATTCTCGGCTCTTAATAAAAACACAGCTCAAGGTCCTATTCTCGCAATCGTACGCCACCAAGGATACTGCAATGGACATCCGAAATCTAATGGATACCACAAACGAATGCGTTCAGGCGTTGAATAACCTGGGAATAAACACAAAAGAGTGGGATGTTATTCTTACATATATAGTTAGTGAAAGATTAGCACCTGAGACTAAAAAACTTTGGGAACAAAGGGTTGGTGCAACACGGCAATTTCCCAAATTCGCTGAGCTGAAGACGTTCTTGGAGGCACAATTTCGGGCATTGGAATGCCTAAGCGATAGTCCAACCACGTCCAGATCGTCAACTCCTAAACGAAATTTCCAATTAATGAGATCGTATTCGTGCGTTGTTTGTTCAGCCTCTCATCCACTTTGGCACTGTCCTGAGTTCTTAAAGTTGGGTCATCCTGAAAGAAGAAATATCATGATCCAAAAACATTTATGCTCAAACTGTTTAGCAAAGGGTCACCTCGCGTCACACTGTCCGAGTAAAACGTCTTGTTTTAAGTGCAACCATCGACACCACACCCTGCTACATAATGAAGACTAAAATCGTGTCGAATACATGCACAATTAAGGAAGAATCCGATGACAACAAGATAAGTAATCCTGACGTCGTCTCCTCCTTGAGTAATATTCATGTCGGTAACGTCTCAATAGGAAACGAAGTTCTATTAGCAACAGCACTGGTAAAACTAATGGGCGAGAATGGACATAACATCATCGTGAGGGCCCTGGTTGACCAAGGCTCACAAGCATCGTTTATAAAGGATTCCATTAGACGGCGATTAAATCTAAGTAGTACTGCAGTACACTTCGACATTCTAGGAGCATCAGATGTCAAAACTGGAGAGGCTCATTCACAAGTAAACATCCAACTACAGTCACTTCACAGCGATTCTAAAATTACCGCTAACGTCCTAGTTCTGAAACACATTACTTCCGTGTTACCCCCTCGGATGATAAGTAAGAATGATAAATGGTTACATCTTCGCGGCCTGATGCTCGCCGATCCAGATTACAACACTTCGGGTAAAATTGATATGATAATTGGAGCCGACATTTTTGGCCGAATCATTCGCCATGGCTTGAAAATCGGGCCAAGGGGTAGTCCCGTCGCTCAGAACACTATGCTAGGTTGGATCTTGTCCGGCGAAGTCGATGAGAAATCGAATCAGGTACCAACGATAGCATCGTACCATTGCACAGTGTCACTGGACGAACAGCTGCGCAAATTTTGGGAATTGGAGGAAGTCCTGCCAGTTAAACATTTTACTGAAGAGGAGAAGGCGTGTGAAAAACATTATGAGGAAACCACGCAGAGAACAGGAGAAGGAAAATACATTGTGCCTTTACCATTCAAAGCGGATGCGTCACCAGAATTTGGGCGTTCACGAGGGATTGCCCTTTCCCGACTAATTAAAATGGAATCAGCGTTTGGAAGGGACAAACCACTGGAGCTGGAGTATACAAAATGTATGACAGAGTATTTAGAGCTCAATCACATGGAATTGGTTAGATCAACCGAAATGGAAAACATAATGTTGAATCAAAACAACCAAGTGTGCTACAAAACGAACTATCTGCCACATCACGGTGTGTTAAAGGAGAGCACCACAACGAAGCTCCGCGTAGTATTTGACGCATCATCGAGAACGGCAAACGGACCATCTCTCAACGAAGTTCTCATGACTGGGCCAACTTTACAAGACGACCTAATGACGTTATTATCCCGATGGAGGAAACATCAAGTTGTTTTAACCGCCGACATAGAGAAAATGTACCGGCAGATCTGGGTGGACGACCATGACACGGATTATCAGAGGATACTTTGGAGAACGTCACCAAACGAACCCATCAAGGATTATCGACTCAAAACGGTAACTTTCGGCACCACGTCCGCGCCGTACTTAGCAGTTCGGACCTTACAACAGTTGGCAAGAGATGAAAGGGAACATTTCCCTTTGGCATCTCGCATAACCTTATCAGATTTCTATGTTGATGATCTATTAACCGGGGCAAATTCTGTGGAAATAGCTCTGGAGATCGCCAATAACCATAAAACCCAAGATGATGATGCAAGCTATCTGGCTAAAGGGCACTGGTTGGGATGAACCAATCCCAAGCGACATTCAACGTGTCTGGCATGAATTTCGGAAACAGATTACGCTGATCCAGGAGATCGAGATCCCTCGATGGATAGGAACGACGACAGATGCAATTGACGTACATGGGTTCTGCGATGGTTCGTTACACGCCTATGCAGCGGTACTATATGCCCGATCGGTGGATCCGTCCGGCAATGTCCAGATTACCCTCATGGCAGCGAAAACAAAGGTGACACCGGTAAAACAGGTTTCTCTGCCCCGTATTGAGCTCTGTGGAGCAATTTTACTAGCACGATTATACAAGGCAGTCATAAAAGCAATGAACTTCACTCAGGTAAATTTTCGAGCGTGGACGGACTCTACGATTGTTCTGTCATGGCTCAGGAGCCACCCGAACAAATACAAAACGTTCGTTGCAAACCGGATAGCAGAGATACAAGACATCTGTAGCAGCGAAATGTGGCATCATGTCCCCACACAAGACAATCCCGCAGATTGTGCAACGAGGGGCTTATTGCCGGCTGAAGCAATAAAACATCACCTATGGTGGAATGGACCACAGTGGCTGCAAAAATCAGAAGAAAATTGGCCTTTACTAAATGACATAAAGGAAACAGATAATGAAGCACGGACAATAAAGGTCAATTTGAGTACCACCAATAAAGTAACAACAACTTTCGGCTTAGACATTTGCAAATATTCGTCATTACGAAAGCTTATCCGGATAATAGAATACGTTCTTCGTTTTATCTCGCGATGCAAATCTAAGGAGAGATCAAACACAACTAAATGGTTAATAACTCGGGAATTAGAAGAAGCTCACAATCTCATGATTAAAAAGGTGCAAGCTCAGGAATTTGAGCAGGAATTGAGGAGCCTGTCTTCGAAAGTGCGACCTTCCTTAGGGCGACTAGCAAAGTTGAACCCCTTTATAGATAGCCTGGGCGTGCTCAGAGTAGGAGGGCGACTGCAAAATGCGCAAATTACTTGGGCCGAAAAACATCCAATTATCTTGCCAAGCCAGCACCACGTCACAAACCTAATTATAGACGAACAACATAAAATCACTCTTCATGGTGGGCCACAATTGGTACTTGGATTAATAAGGCGCAAATATTGGATCCTAAAAGCTCGGAGCGTTGTCAGAACACGAATTCACAAATGTATCATTTGCTTTAAACAAAGGGCTGAATGCGGAAGTCAATTAATGGGGAGCTTACCAGCACCAAGGACGAACATCTCTCGACCATTCAGTCATGTTGGAGTGGACTATTGTGGACCTATGGAAATCAAGACATCGAGATTACGAAACGCGAAAAAACACAAATGTTATTTGGCTATTTTCATTTGTTTGGCAATTAAGGCTACACACATAGAGGTCGTTTCGGAAATGTCAACCCAGGCCTTTTTAGCAGCGTTTAAAAGATTTACAGGCCGTCGAGGACTCTGCAGCGATATATATTCTGATAACGGGACAAACTTTATAGGAGCCAGAGCAATTTTGGAGAAGGATTTTGCAAGGCACTTACGTCAGCTGGCGGAGGAAATCCCGAGTTTAGTGGAAGGTAAAGGGATAAAATGGCGACATGCATCTTGAAATGTATTGAATGTTTGACCATTGACTGTTCGTAAAAATTCGAAAGACGTTGGTCCTGGAACATTCAGCAACAACAAACGCAAAAAGAAACATTCACGTTGTTTTGGATGTATTGTGTAAAGTCGTCCCAATGTCTTTGCTTTCAATACGCGTGCGATAGTTGGATGTGGTTCACCTTGTCTACGTGGCTTCCATTTTTACCTGATTTGTTCAGAACACGAATTCACAAATGTATCATTTGCTTTAAACAAAGGGCTGAATGCGGAAGTCAATTAATGGGGAGCTTACCAGCACCAAGGACGAACATCTCTCGACCATTCAGTCATGTTGGAGTGGACTATTGTGGACCTATGGAAATCAAGACATCGAGATTACGAAACGCGAAAAAACACAAATTTTATTTGGCTATTTTCATTTGTTTGGCAATTAAGGCTACACACATAGAGGTCGTTTCGGAAATGTCAACCCAGGCCTTTTTAGCAGCGTTTAAAAGATTTACAGGCCGTCGAGGACTCTGCAGCGATATATATTCTGATAACGGGACAAACTTTATAGGAGCCAGAGCAATTTTGGAGAAGGATTTTGCAAGGCACTTACGTCAGCTGGCGGAGGAAATCCCGAGTTTAGTGGAAGGTAAAGGGATAAAATGGCATCTAATACCACCAGCTGCGCCTCATTTCGGCGGAATTTGGGAGAGTGCGGTCAAGGCTACGAAGTTCCATTTAAAAAGGGTCATAGGTAATAGTTCGTTAACATTCGAGGAGCTTACGACTTTAACAGCGCAAGTGGAAGCATGTTTGAATTCGCGACCGATTTGTCCGTTAACTAATGACCCCTCAGACTTGACTGCGTTAACCCCGGGGCATTTCTTGATTGGAGCACCGATGTTGGCTATACCGGAACCATCATATTTAGAGCACAAACAACACAGCTTAACTCGTTGGCAATACGTCCAGCAGTTGATGCAATCATTTTGGAGACGATGGAAACACGAATATCTGACACAGCTTCAACAGCGTCCGAAGTGGAAAGCACAAATTAGGAATTTGCAGAAGGATGACCTTGTGTTGATTAAACAAGAAAACCTACCACCGTGTAATTGGCTACTAGGAAGAGTCATTGAGACACACCCAGGTTCAGATAATTTAGTTCGCGTCGTCTCAGTGAAGACTAAGGACTCAATTTGCAAACGTCCTGTTACCAAATTATGCCTCCTTCCAATAGAAACTAATCCTAATCAACAATCACATCATATACTATAAAACAAATACATTACCCAAATATCCAAAATTTCTTGGAATTTCCCCAAGCCATCGAACTCACGTGTCCTTTCCACATTCCGCAAAACTTATCAAATTCGAATGATTGTAAAGCTTCCTTCAATCTTTTGTTTGTTATTTTTTCTCAGATTAGTAATATAGCAGCATTACATATATGTAAGTCAACATTGGGACGCTGTCCCAACGCCGCCCCGGAGCATGTTCCATCCTGGAACCACCTAAAAGGACACAAAGAAACTAATGTTCAGCAAAGTACAAAGATACTTATCTGATGATCGACACATCTATAAGATTGGGTCCATGAGAACTCCAGCAAAGACACCCGGAAGAAACTGTACACCCTAAAAATAAAATATACTAACATTAGATTAAGAAATTGAACAAATTAGATAAATAACAATCAAATATAACAAATCACTGACCTGCACCACCAAACTCAACTAACAAGGAACAAAAAAATCACAAACACTTATTCTTATTAGGTTTATAAAAATCATAAACAAACTAGAACTGTCATTTCGAGACAGTATAACAGTTAACATTTTTCTTATACTTATCAGTATAAAACTAATATTGATGCACACTTGTTGTTAATTCCCACCAATAGGTGGCCATTGACAACAAATGTGCAAGTCAAGTGAAAAAGAGAAAAATATGTGCTAACGGAGAGGTACAACGAGGCACGTAGGCACAAGAAAAAACGGTTTTAGAAAAAAACGGTACGAAAAGAAGGTTTTTGAAAGAAAAAGAGAAAAGTGGTGCAGTTCAGTCGTTTTCGAGACTTTTCGATAGATTCGGCATAATTTCCGCAAGATTTTGTTTTCCAGTAAAGTAAATTTTTTGAATTGTAATTATTCAGCATTGCACTCATAGTTTTGTGAATAAACATTGTCATTTTTAAGGGAATTCGTCGGTGTTTTTATTTTTGCATAATTTGGAAGTTTTTTATACCGAACAATATCAAACTAATTGGGACCCGACGCGCCTATGTTGCTCCCATAAGCCAATAGTAGTAATCAGGTGATATGAATTTTAATATACAGTAGGAGAGTTTGAAAAAGGCAATTTTTTGGTATTTTTGATTCCAAATAACAAAATGTGAAACTATTAGGGATCTGACATTTTGATCCAGACAATAAAAACCATCCATTGACATGGCATTTTTCGAGATATGAATTTTCATACACAGATTAAGTGTCTCAATGAACCGCTTATTTTCTGTATTTTGGATAGCTGGGACTCGGTGCGCCTCGCTGCACCCAACGTTTAAACATTTAAAATCAATCCAAGCCTTCAAAATTCAACTCTCCTTAACCATTAACGAAAAACCAACTATTCCTATAAAAGTTGGAGTAATTAGATTCAAAATACATTTGTTTGAACTATGACCAAAATTGCCTGTGTATTCTGTTAAAACCATGAACGTTAAAAGATTTAAAATTAATGCAAATAGCAGCATCCAGCACTCGAAATTCGAGGGCCATTTTCTATAGCTCTTTTTAATTTAAATCTGGAAGTCTTCAATAACAAAATTTTTCGAGAACAATAAAACAAAATCGAAAAATGAAACAAATATTTTATAGTTGGAAAAAGCAATGCCAAAAAACCAACTTTTATTTTCTCTTATATTGCGAAATTGTGTTCGTCAAAACATGTGAAATTAATGCAAATATTGAAAATCAAACTATTCGCAATATCTAAGGAAAGAACCAATACTTATTTCTGTAAAATTTGGAGACATTAGATTCAATATGCTTTCATATTAAGGGTGACCAAAATTACCTATGTATGTATTCTTTTACAAAACTTGCTGGTAAACCATGTTTTTGGTTTTGTTTTCCGGCGCGTAAATAAACAACGATGATGCCTTTCCGACTCGCTGCAGCCAACCTTAAGACATTTAAAATTAATCCAAATCTTCAAAATTCAACTCTTCAACAAATATGTACTTATAACCATTAACGAAAAACCAATTATTCCTATAAAAGTTCGATAGTTTGGATATTGGTTTGTTTGTCTAATTCTGCGAAGTATGTCTTTAGTCATGCCGTTCTTGTATTTTTCCCACAAAATCGATGGTTCTGTTGGGTATCATGTCGTCAATATAATTGCGAACAGTTGACGAATGTTATTCGGCGTGGATGCAAGTGCTGCATCAGTAAGTGTCAGATCCCAGTGATTGTCGTCTTCCAGCAATTGCAACTCCCGACATGCATCTTGAAATGTATTGAATATTTGACCATTGACTGTTCGTAAAAATTCGAAAGACGTTGGTCCTGGAACATTCAGCAACAACAAACGCAAAAAGAAACATTCACGTTGTTTTGGATGTATTGTGTAAAGTCGTCCCAATGTCTTTGCTTTCAATACGCGTGCGATAGTTGGATGTGGTTCACCTTGTCTACGTGGCTTCCATTTTTACCTGATTTGTTCCATGTATAATAGCGAGGGACGTCGGTATATAACAATGTTGTTGCGAATTGTCCGAAAATATCAGGTTTTTGGCACAGTGTGAAACATTCAGTAAGGGTAGTTTTTGGTGGCTGGAAAGCTCGTTGGAGAGCATTTTCTTCAGTGAAATATACACGTTGACCGTTTTCAAGATGTACCGAAATCTGAGGCATAATGGAAAAACTCGACATTTATATATTTTCTTATTAACACTTGATTTAATCCCACCAATTAAGAGCTTTTACGCATTTTTCGGTGGAAGTATATAAAGAACAATGGATGCTAATATTTTACAGGTTTCCCAATGTTCACAAATACTACAAATGTTGAAGGTAATCCAGATGAGAATAATGGAGAATATGATCTTGCACCTTAAAGATGTTAATAAGATAATGTTTAACCCTTCGTCGGGCGCGCTCCTAAGCGGAACAAAATCAGGCGCACCCGGCCTGAGAGGCCACATATATTTTAGCTCCCCCCGCCCTCCCCCTAATCAATTTTAACTCAAAACACCGGAAGGGAATCCTTCGGTATGATCTAACGAAAGCAAATATTCCGAATTGAACGGAATAGAATGAGTTTATTGAATGGAATGAAGCTTTATCTAAACCAAGCAAAATTACTAATTTCACACAAAAACGTTTTCAAAATTCGACGAACCAAGCACCGTAAAAATAAAAAACCCCAAAAAAAATAGTACATAGTATACTTCTGACGTGGGACCATCATTTTTCGCCACAATCGTGGGTAGAAACCGACGTTTAGTTTTCCAAAGCAGAAGCTGAATAAGAGGTCTGGCATAGCGAATTTACGTGGTGCGCCTCTGAGCCAAACAAAATCAGGCGCACCCGGCCTGAGAGGCCACATATATTTTAGCCCCGCATCACAACCTAATCAATTTTAAGTCAAAACATGTATGTATGCACGCACACAAAAACCATACATTCGTGGAATCAAGGACGATTCGCCATTTTGCCGTCGATAGATGGTTCTTGATCGTCATCAGGCGCACTCGGCCTGATAGGCCAGGGTCAGAATACCACTTATTTCTCAAGATATAGACGAACTTTACATAGAGCAGGCCTACTTTGTGTATAACGAGCGATTGCAATAAAAATATCTTGAAAAATTCGTCTTAGAAAGTTATGACGCAATCGGGCGCACACGGCCTCACAAGCCAGGGGAGGCCTAGGCGAGCCGGGTGAAAGGGGGCGGCGGGCTGGGGTGGAGATTCCTACTCACCGTCCCGACTCTAGAAACTATTGGGAAGGCCACTCCGCTCTGATGCCAGGGGTAGGGGGCGCGTCTAAAAAAATGTTTTGCTGGCCTCTCAGGCCAGCCGCGCCCGACGGAGGGTTAAGTGTAATTTTCAATTATCTACATTATATAAAAATCAATTGCCGTGCGTTAGTTTCACAAAAACTCGAAAATGGCTCGTGTCAATTAAGGGGTGGTTTAAAAAAAATAAGAAAAATCCAAAGGAACTACTGAAAAATCTAAAAAAAAAATTCATTTTGGGAGTTTTCACTGCAGATTAGTTTTAATAGCTTCATGGCCTACCCATATATTGTATGACAGCTGCGTAAATGTGAAATTGTCATTAAATTGGGGTTTTTGAGAAATTTCCGATTTAATTTAATGACAATTTCACATTTACGCAGCTGTCAAACAATATATAGGTAGGCCCTGAAGCTATTGAACTAATGTGAGGTGAAAAATCCCAAAATTGCCAATTTTTTTGGTTTTGCAGCTGTTCCTTTTGGTTTTTTGAAATGTTTTCTTTACTAAAACCACCCCTGTATTGAGGCGAACAAAACAAAAAAGAATTATTGAAATCGGTAGAGCCATTTTCTAGTTTTTGCGAGACTAACGCACGGCATTCATTTTTATAGATATGTAGATAGAAGATAGATTAAAGAATACACATTTACCTAAAAGATGAGCCTAATTTTGTTGGTTTACGATAATTAGTCTAGGAGTAATTGAGGTTTAGGTAAATTTTAAAAACATTAATTTTTTTTTTCGTAAACACCCTGTATTTAGTGGATAGTGGGGATAGCCCCCCTCTCTAGAACAATTTTTGTCTGAATGAATTGTTTGAATGAATTGTACCCGGTTGAAAATATAAGACTGAAAACAGACTGAACAATTTACTAATTCAATGTTTAAGAGCAGTCGGGAAACGAACGGAAACTAGACTGAGATAGTGAAGAAGAGTCAGAACGTGATTGGCGGCAAGGTGACTGAATACGAACTGAAAATATACTGAAAAATTATGTAAATTCGACCGAAGAGTGTGGACGGAAATCAGGCGGAATTTAGACGGAAACATTTAGACATTTGGATGGATGGAGTAACCAATAATAATTTTCCAAAATGTCCAAAAAATGCTGATTCCTTCATAAGAATATTCCCAGTCTAAAAATGATAAAAATGTCCGCCTTGTTCCGCCTCTTTTCAGTCTTTTGGTAATACTTATGAAGGGTAGCTGATGTTTCAATTTCGATTCAGTCTGTTTTCCGACACAGCTATTTTATTATACGCTTTATATTAGCTTCACCTGTATGTATGTATGTATGTGTGTATGTATGTATGTAGACAAATCTTGCAACTTGATTTTGACCCACTTCCATATAACCGATCAACTTCAAATTTTGCCCATATGTAAAGCTGGCGTGACAATGCAATCTGACCATTTTGTGAAATAATCAAGATGGCGGTTCCAAGATGGCGGCCGAATTTTGCTATTGTGCTCCCGGACCCCCGACATGGGTATCAAATGAAAGGGTATGACAAATAGAATACAATTAGCCTTATGGCGTCATCCCAAATTCAAAATGGCGGCCATTACAAAATGGCGGATTAACTTTTTCTTTCTAACATACTTAAAATGGGTATCAAATGAAAGGATATGACAAGTGGAACACTATAAGCTGTGTGGCGTTATTCCAAATTCAAAATGGCGGCCGACACAAAATGGCGGACTACCTTTTTCTTTACAACACCCTCGATATGGGTATCAAATGAAAGAGTATGACGAGTAGAATACATTAAGCCGTGTGACGTCATTTTAAACCTAATATGGCGACTACCAAAAAACGGAAGAAGACCAAAAAGTAAAAAAATAAAAATGTACAATTTAGCAAAACTAAAAAATTCGTTTTTATTTTAAAATGATCTGAAAAATATTGCACATATCTACAGTAAAAAGCCAGAAATGCAAATTCGATGATTTTGAATTTATTGCATTTTTCTATTCCGTATTTCCTTCTTTATCATTGCTTTCTTGTCTTAAACTGAGCTGTGCTTGCTAAGTTATCGGACCGGCAAAAGTAATATGGCGGCCACAACAAAATGGTGGAAGATAAATGGTAGACTAAAAAGTAAAAAATAAAAATATATAGCTTAAAAAAACTAAAAAATACGCTTTTATTTTAAAATGAACTAAAAAGAAAAAAATAATTTTGAAGCTTTTATTGCTCCAGCCAGTGTAGGGAACAACCTACCTTTCGAAATCAGGCAAATAACTAAATTAATGAAGTTATTGGTAAAAATTATAAATATAACTTACTTAAATGTAAAAAAAGCGTGGGCCGCTAACGAAAAGCTCCAGTGTTAATAAAATAATAATATATGTAGGTAAAGAGGCCCACGATTTTTTACATTTAAGTAAGTTATATTTATAATTTTTACCAATAACTTCATTAATTTAGTTATTTGCCTGATTTCGAAAGGTAGGTTGTTCCCTACACTGGCTGGAGCAATAAAAGCTTCAAAATTATTTTTTTCTTTTTAGTTCATTTTAAAATAAAAGCGTATTTTTTAGTTTTTTTAAGCTATATATTTTTTATAAAACGTTCAGTCTCGTTTCTGTTTTACTACAAATACTATTAAAATATTTCCGCTTTATTTCAGTCTTCACCTTCTCCATGTAATACCATTTCAGTCTATTTTCAGTCAATTCCGCCTTATTATAAATATAAATATAAATTAATTTTCCTCTCTCTTTTCAGGACTCTTTTCAGTCCTTTTTCAGTCTTATATTTTCACCCGGGATAAGATACTCGGAATGAAGAAGACTAAGACGAGGCGAGGACTCTTCAGAAACAACCCGATGGAATGGTAGAAAGGTTCAACAGGGAAGATTCAACCTGTGGAAACCATCGACTGACATATAGAAATGGACTGCTGATTGACAATTTACAATGGCACCATTCTTCCCCAGAAGTAGAATACCTTTTTTATGTAAACAAACAATTTTTCTTCGAATTTAGGAGAAAATAACTAATAAGATGTCTGCTATAATTGATACAAATAAATTTCCATCATTATTTCTTATTTAGTAGCAGTTTTTTCATTAAATAAATGTATTTTTTTTAAATATGTGAGGGTTGTTTCCCCTGTTGAGCGAATTTTTATAAATAACGTAAGAGAGGGAAAGAAGAAAAAAACACTATACCTGTCTATTTTTTTCTAATTATGTTGATATCACTGACATGCACTGAACTTTTTTTTTATTTTAAAATCGATTAAAGTTCATAGGAATTTAACGTGGGAGGGAGACAGCAATAGTTTTTGGTGCCATTTTTTTGTATGGAATTTTGCCTATTTAGCAGTCAATTTCTATATGTCAGTGAAACCAACGAAGCCAATACAGCCACTACTCGCAGAAATATACCAGCTCACAAGGAAGAATGTTACGATTCTCAGTGACAGAATGACCTTCGAGCAAACAGTCGTTTGGCTATTCAGCCCTCGGCGACCGAAAGTAGTCCATGGAAATGGTACTTTAACATTGCAAAAATGCAGGACACGGTTTTGTTCTTGGGTTGTGTAGGGGGTCGGTGTAAGTTTAAATTTGAGTTTTCGGGCTAGGGCCCCCCAATTGGCCGCCATCTTGGAAAAGGTGTGCAAATGGTTTTTCCACTATATCTCCGTAACAGTACATCTTACAGAAAATTTGTAAAGAGGTTTTTTGTTTAGGATTAAATTATCTACAATTACCCTTCGTAGTGAATGAAATTAAAAAAAATGAATGAAAATTATTCGTTATGAAACCCTCTAAAAAACGTGTTATTTTTTTGTTTGTTAAAATTGAAGGAAAAAAAGTTATAGCCCTTAAAAGAAAACGTCATGACTAATTTTTGTGTTCTAAGGCTTATAACTTCTTAATTATTCAATTTGCGACAAAAAAGCTTGTATTGTAATTGTAGATAATTTAGTTCTAAACCTCTTTACAAATTTTCTGTAAGATGTACTGTTACGGAGATATAGTGGAAAAACCATTTGCACACCTTTTCCAAGATGGCGGCCAATTGGGGGGCCCTAGCCCGAAAACTCAAATTTAAACTTACACCGACCCCCCCCCCCCCCCTTCAGAGCCCAAAAAAAAAACATTGTCCTGCATTTTTGCAATGTTAAAGTACCATTTCCATGGACTAAAAGGAAATTTCTGAAACTACAGCGATAGTGGGAGGGCGCTATAAAATCCTATTGGATCAACGATGTTGTCTACATGATTCAACGCAAGATGAAGAAGAAGATCGTGATCGTGGAATATAATTAGAATATTCAGGAAAGCCTCGAATATACCAGAAATAGAAAACTCTCCAGAACGATCCTTAAATTGGATAGGGGAGGGGCTTGGATATACATACATACATATAAATGCAAGCTCAGCGATATTTTACAGAACTAAAAGGCCATAAATACTAGTTATTAGTGAGAGATATTAAATTGCGAATGATAATTAGTAAACTTTAAGAATTGTTTTTGCAGTCATTGAAGAAGTTTTAAAAAGTGTATTCCTTAATTAATCCGATGAAACCGTTAAGTCCGCAAAACCGTAACAAATATGGTTCAGAAACTCTTGGAACCTGCACTGAGAAAAATACAAAAATTGTACCAAGTCCGCCAAGGAGTTGGAGTAAGTTCAGTTTCACCAAATATGTAAGTATGCTAAAGCAAAAGAATGCGTTTTTTGAGTCAATTCCGCGACGGAGTTCCTATTGAAAACTTTACGCAGTTGAATTTATTACTGTTCGTTTGAGGAAAAAGCATTTATTTTTTCAATTAATGAAATGTATTTTTCGTTTAAATTTTAGTCTGTAGCTGACACAATAATTTATGCATACTAACATCTAGCTAAAAGAAACAACTGGTCATGAAAACTGGACCTTTTTTTATTATCGGGAATGTCCCTGTCGCCGCCTGATTACCTTTAGACGTTTTTTCGATTGTTTGCTATTTGTAACTACCCCTAATATAATCAACAGTGGCTGTGTGCAACTTTTTTTCAAAATGTTAGTTGGTTCCGTGCAAAGATCCCGTGGAATTTCCAATCAGTGAAGTGAAAAATTAAACAGTGAAACAGTGGATTATTATGAATGATGTTTCTGCTTGCGTGTAGAATTTCTGGAAACTTTTTTATTTGTGTAGAAAAATTGGCTGGTGAGAAAACTTGGGATATGTAATTAAATGGAATTTGGAAGGACTTGTCAATTCGTTTAAAGGTAGATATTTTTTTTAATGCGATAAACTTTTAAAATACTATTTACAATTATATTTTAAACATAATCGCGAACTTATCGATGACTAATTTGTTATATATAAATATTTTGTTTTAGATCAAAAAATTACTATAGATCCAATAAAGCTGCTAACTGGGCCCTCAATAGCAGCTCTTATTCCCGTAATCGGTTATAAGATTGATTTCATCGCCAAGTGGACATGGTCAGCTTCGAAAAGTTAATCATATATTCAAATCGTAAGTTATTTTGTACAATAGACAAATTTTTGATTTTATATGAATTTTTTTTTGAATTTTTGATTTGAAGGTTCAGATGCAAATCTATCATCAAAGTTGATTTCCTTTCAAGAAAATCATCACCTTCAAGCAAAGCACCTTATTTTTTTTAAAAAAAACTTTTGTATATAATATTTCTGTAAATAGTTTTTTCAAAGAAAGTTTAATATAAAATATAAAAATGGAATAGTAATTTTTTGTCTTCTGTTATTTACTTGCATAAAAAAATTATCATTCACATAAATTTATTAATAAAATACTTTTAGTGATTATAGTAATAGAAAATTTCGATTTATCGAATCCCGGTCGAAATAGAACCTGTCGAGAGATATCATTTGATGGACCGCAGATTTCATCGACTCAAACATTTTTAAAATCCTTTCAAAAATATTTTAATTTGAATAAAATTTTTCCAAAATTAATCGAAATATAAAAATATTCAAATCAAATGCTCAGCGACGTTTCTTAATCATTTATTGTACTTCATGCAATGGCGTATAACATAAAATCAACGGGGGTATGTTATTTAACGAATTCCGGCGGATTTTTCCCAATTCCTAACGGAATTGACACCATTACGTTGTCAACTACGCCAGGAAGTTGAGTTAACCCCTATGCTGATTTCGCCGTATCCAATTCAGTAGTGGAGTTGGGTTAAGCGAGAATGGTTTGAATGGACATCTCCTTTTTCTCCGTGTGAATAAATGTAGTTTCGTTTAAAGGTCAAAACAGAATTGCGATTACGACGGCCGCAACTGCGATTTATGTCATAGTTGGACGGTGCAGTTAATGTATAACGAAATTGCAACCGCAACTTCTATTGAGACGTGACGTTTTGCATATCCAAAAATTGTCTTTGAAAAAAATTCTGTTTTGTACGCCGACTTCGACTTCGCGGCGCAGTGCCGCTGGAGTTGTAATTTCGTTATACAACGTTGTTTTACATTTGCTAAACGACCGACTTCGCAGTCGGAATTATGTTTTGACCTTAATTGAGTTGATTTTATTTATGCAGTAGTCTCGTTTAACTTTTTCGTGTCTTTTTAGGCTTCTACGTACTTTTGTTGGTTTCTTGTTGTCTTTCTTATTAAAGAAATTTGTCTTGTCTAGTATTTTATATCAATATGCTACAATGACCCCTGCCTTCTTTTGTTTTGTGTAAAACGATAACTTTATTACAAGAATGCGATGATTGCTTCTTCTAGATCCTTGAAGTTGTAAACTATTGTACGATCTACGAGCAAGGAACAGGGCAACGCTTATTCTTTTACGATAAAAATATTGACAAAGTGCAGCGGATTCTTGCTCCTTTATCGCCTTAATATATGATTTTCAAGTACGCAAAACTATGCTGATATTCCATACTTCCGTGAATTTTTTACCACTCTCATAAAACATCTCTTATTCACATTGCTCCCATCTGGAATAATACGAATTCATTTAAAATAGTGAATAATAATAAAGAAATACCACCAATGTTAACCCTAATCCCGTTCATGTCCTTAAAATCCTTTGAATATGTTTCAAAAATTTCATTTCTCCTCCGTTCAGTTCAATGTTCGAAAATCTGAGATGCAAATTCAAAGCATAACAGAAGCAGGAAGCATCCTTGTAGCGAAATTTTCTTGAGTGCTCTCAAGATCTATTTTTAATAGATTCTCATCCCCTGACAAAATCGGGGTGGGGAAGTGCAAATCCAAAGAATCGAAGAAGGACCGAAAAATTGTTGAATTTCCCTTTAAATCGGGAAAATTGTGTGGCACAAGGCACAAGGCAAAGGGAGGAATTCCTTGCAAGTAAAGGAAAGGTGGCAGTAGGACTGAAACAAGTCTTGGCCCTCTTTAATACAACTTAGCTCTAGTATATTTCATCCTGCCCAGAAAGTGCTAGGAGAAAACCCGCTACATTAGGAAATTTATGTGTTTAAGTAGAAGTGTAAATCTGTCCTAGGATACATGATATATTGGTATGTATGTGCATTTTCTGGATAATATGTTACTCAGCTAAGACATTTTGCTCTAAAAGTGGTTACATATGTACTCAAGGTTGGGTGGGTATTCGGGTATTTGGTTTCTTTCTTTTTCTTTCATTTTTTTTGCTTGTGGCTTTCTTTTTTCTTGTTTTCACATTTTATGCTAGGAGCTAGGAACAAGATGTTTTACAAGGAAAAGGATTTCTTGGCTAGGAACCAACGAGAATTTATGTTTGGAAAAACTTGGTATGATTGTTTTTAGACCTGGGCAGGAAATATTCACACAAAAATGCGATTTTAATCTACATTAGCCTAAAGCTGTGGGCTTGTTTGTTTTTTTCTTTTGGGCGCTAATGGACTTGTTCTGTAAGACTTGATTTTAATGGGTTTTGGCAATATACGACGTCAATAGTCCAAATATCAACTAAATAAAAACTAGTTAAATACTAAAATTCGTTGTTGTTGTATGAGACTTGTTTCAAGGAAAGGTAACGTATTCGAATGTTGGAAAGAAATAGCGAGCGAGAGTTGATAAAACCAGACCAAATATGCTCCACTATTATCGACAACGTTTACCCATTTTTCAGGGAGAGTCATGATGCCATTGTCTCTCTGTGGTTTCTGGTTGAAAAAATGAAACAAGTGTTTTCGCAGGCTTCTTTTGAAGTGCATTTAATTCAATTGAGATAGTTTCGCAATGATTGAAACAAGTCAGATGGTGCTATGCAACAAAACTTCCCAACCAAGGTAGGAGGCAGTCCCACCACAGCCGGAGGCTGAGACATAATTGGTGCTAAGCTGCCCGTTTTGTAACCGCACTCGTGAAAAGAGGCAGGAAACTTGGAGAGGTTTTAGATTCAGCCCGTCATATTTACATAGGTACCGGATCAAATTTCCGATTTTGAGCTTCGAAACCTCCCCTTAACACTAGATAGTTCGAGGCGCAAGATCTTTCGCTTTTCAAAATTCAAACTCTTCTAAAACGAATAATTTTCAGTGGATCTGTTTGAAACTTCATGACTTTTATTAATCTATGGTACCTAAAGATCATTTTGCTATCATATAAATTTTTTTTCAATTGTTATTTTTTTATTTATCTCATTGTTTACCTTAAAAGGCCAAGGCGAAAGATCTTTCGCAATTCCAAACACAATTGATTCTGCAAAAATAATAAACGGAGTATGAAGTGATTTCACCTGGAAGAAGACCTCCAGGTATACGCGGTCAGCAAAATGTGTTTCGAGAAGTTCCTTGCCTAACTGCATACGCTAGGAGAGACATCAACGAGGATAGCGTGGCTAGCGCGTGGTTCAAGATTATTGACAAGACAATTTTGAAACCATTTAGAATTGTACTGAGAATGAAGCTTGACGTCATCTCGAGTCTGATTACTAGTCAATGTTTCTCGAGGAGTTATTAGCATTCATTGCCATAGTAGGTATATGCTCGCGGTGCAACAGGATCGGGTCATCAAAATGGGATTTCTGCAAAATTACAATCAGTCGCAATCGCTTCAAAGAAATCTTGAAATATATCAGATTCGACCCCAAAAACACTCGTTCTGAGCGTTTGAAAACAGACAAGTTTGCCGTGGTGTTCTTTATTTGGAACAGATTCGTAGATAACAGTAAATAGGGTTGCAAGCCCGGTTCAGACATTACAGATGACGAACAACCCTTTCCAACGAAAACGAGATGTCCGTTCACTCAATTTATGGCATCTAAGGCGGACAGGTACAGTCAAAATATTGGCTAGCAGTGGATGTGGCGTCCAAGTATATTGTCAACGGGTTGCCATATTTTAGAAAAGGCGAGCAACGCCCAGAAAATCAACAGCTTTCCGAGAATGTTATTTCCAAATTAGCTGAACCTTTTCTCAACAGTGGCAGAAATTTCATCATGGACTTTTTCACCGGTTTTTCTCTCTAGTATCGTTGGGTTGGGGGTTAAAAAGGGGTTAAAATTGAAAAAAAATGTCTGTCGTCGCATATGTAGGTTCTACTAGGGCTAAATAACAGTTAAATACTAGTGGCAGAAATTTTTGATAATGTGCAGCTTCAACCCCCATCACTTGTCGAAAGTCTGCAGGCGTAGAAAGCTTTGCTTTGAGTCCAGAATAAGACCGAAGTACTTAGCTGACTGGGATACCCGAGTAAAAATAAAAACCGGCTTTACAAAGGGCGAACAGCGGCCGCTTAGCTTTTTAAGGGGCATATGATGGGCATAGAGTTTTTAACTATTTTTAATGGGAGCACATACGGCCTTACGACGGCCAAATTTGACCAAAAGATTTAAAAGGCCAAAAGGCCTCTTCTTTTTATTTTATCAATCGATGACATTGTTACCCTGCTGAGGCACTGTAAAATCCTTATTTATGCCGATGACATCAAACTGTACCGCCACATAAGGAGTATCGAGGATTGCAAACTTCTGCAAGCAGACCTAAACACCTTCTATTCTTGGTGTTCCAACAACAACCTGGTCCTTAACATTAGTAAATGTGAGGTCATGACTTTTTGTAGAAAACGTGGCGTTATAACTTACGACTATACTTTTCTCGATAACAAGATCTCCCGCACTAACTCTGTTATCGATCTTGGGGTTAGGTTAGAAAGTAAGTTGGATTTCTCCACCCACATCAATTATATCTCTTCCAAGGGCAATTCAGTCCTGGGATTTATAAAAAGATGGTCCAAGGAATTCAACAACCCCCTTATCACAAAGCACTTGTACATATCTTTAGTTAGGCCTTTACTTGAATACGCCTCCCAGGTATGGTCTCCTTACTACTCCTCCCATGTCGATAAAATCGAATCGGTTCAAAGGAAGTTCGTCCGTTTTGCACTCAGCCACCTGCCGTGGGATGACCCACTTATTCTTCCGCCTTATGTGAACAGACTTAAATTGCTCAACTTGAGCTCTCTCCATAAGCGTCGCGAGGTCGCTGACGTTATATTCGTTCATCGTTTGTTGAATGATAAAGTTGACTCAGGCTTCCTACGAACCCGTACGTCATTTAGAGTGAACAACTACAACCTGAGAGGTCCACCTCTTTTGTGCATTAATTCCTCTAATACCAATTATGGGATGTACGAACCAGTTAACCGCATGCTTATAAATGTTAACAAAAATGCGAGTGTTTTTAGCATGCAAGTTAGCGAAGATGTCCTTAAAAGGACTCTTTTTAATGTGGCGTGACTCCTTGTGTGTCCCACGTTTTCATTGTCTTTGCACGCTTCTCTGTTTGATGTTTTGTGCTCTTAAATGTTGCATTGTTTTTTGTTTTGTGTTTGCATGTCTTAGCCGAGCCACTGTGCAGTGGTAAATGTGACCGCGTTTGTGTGCAGGGACCGGACCGGCTCGGTACAGGAGTGCCGGGGAGGGTTGAGAAGGAACCCGCATTTTCGGTCGCATGCTCGTTTTGCGGTGTTTTTTCTTCTTATACCTTTTTTGGTGCTTTCGGCCGGATTCGGTCCCTGCACATAAGCGTGGCCCGTTTCTCAGCCCAGCTGAGAAGTGTACTTCTGAGCTAGAAGATTAACTCGATATAGTAGCTGTAGAAACGTTCGTTATGTACAATGGTTCTTTCGATTTATCCTAAAGATATCGATGCACAAGAGAAAAGAGCGTTTCAGAGCGTTTTGCTGATGTTGTTAAAAGCGCCTTCTATATCTAGAAAAACTCTCAGGGTAAACTGCAAGTATTCTAGGGATCATTCCACAGTGCGCGCTACTTCGAGTGGAATAGAGCCCACCGAGCTGCTGTGAATGCCGAGATGTAGACATACGCTGTTATAGCGTAAGTATAGCATGGATTCTAGGGTCTTTAAGGCTAAAATGACAAGCTTATAGGCCTGTAATATCTTGCCACTTCGTGCCCGCGTCTGCCGATCTCCGGGATGAAAACCATTTTGACCGTCCTCCAGGAACGCGGCAGGTATAGGCCGCACTTGAAGATTGAAACAAACCATAAACCGGCGATCAGGGCGAGAAGGTCCTGTCTAATTTGGTTTGCGACTGCCAACGTGTTCTGACATTGCATCAATTGGTACGAAACTGGCTATTGGGGCACCCACCGCCTGCTGAAAAGGGCCCTTGCCGATCGGACTCTAATGAAACATTACGAACGCTAGAGGTGCGCGCCTGGACTGGCCATCTCTAAGCGGTTCCTTTCTGTACCGTTTCTTAACGCTGTCAAGTAATTGTTGAGGCGAAATAGAAAAGATGTCAAGACTTGTTCACTTGATTACCGGACACTGCACCCTGAATTACGATCTTTGGAAGATAGGAAGGACGACCCAACTTGTAGGCTTTGCCTTGAGGAGAATAAGTTTGCTTTTCATGTTTTGCGAGGTGCAAGGTCTTGTTATCGACGAGAACCTGCTCGAACATTCAAGTCTAAGCGACAAGCCATTAGGCAGACTTGTTGAACCTCTTCAAGCGATCTAAATTACAAATATGAGGTATAGTGATGTAGTACAATAGTCCAAGCGAATCGCCGCGTTACTATTGGAGAAAGAAAGGAGATGGCATAACGCCCAAGGAAGGATAGACGACGAAGCGCGACGAAGGATGAGGAATTGGTTGACCACATCCCGCAATGAAGCAATGAAACCTATCCAAATTAACTGGCGATTGGAGCCCATATGGTCCCCGGCCGGTTGGAAGACCTAAGTATTGAATTCTTGATGCAGAATATACTTAGTTGATAAAGGCCGCCGCAACTATGAGATTTTGGATGGAACTGAAAACTGTCGCACATGGTACGATGGAGGGCTACTGTTTTCATTCTATATTGCCGTACCAAGGATTAATGGAGACTTAAGGCGAAGAAGAATAGTTCATCGATCTATTGCACATTTCAAGAATAGTATTCTGTCAATTGATCTTGACGGCAGCTGTTATAAGTTTGGCAGCTTTTCATAAATATTCGCGTAGCCAAACTCTACTTTAAGTACTACCACTACCACTAACATTTCGTAAATCCAAATTTAATTTAAGCAATTTCAATGTAACCTCAATAATAAGCACTTTCAAATGTTGAAAATTGATGTAATTTGCAATTAAGCATTAATATTACAGGAAGTGGCACTACTTACCCATTAACATTTACACGTGCCACATAACACCTTTATAAGGCTTCTAATCCTTTGAAGTGCGTGCTATAACTCAAAATCGAATCTGTGCATTTCAAATTAAAGCAGTCTTCCATATTTCCCACAACATCCAAGAACAGGATAAGCCTTAATTGGTATCAGGTCTCTTATAAAACAACCCTTTTCCAAGAAACAAAAACAAAAAGCAGTCAGCCGTTGATCAATCCAAAAAGAGAACACCGGAAAAGGTGTGAGAATGTGCTTCAAGTGTGTACGGAACTGGCATGACTCTACGCTGTGCATAGTGTGAAAATTTTTGTTTGTCAATACATAACACCGTCTCGATTCCCATTCCGTCGTTCCCGACGTATTGTTATCCACAACCCTAACCCGAGTACCTATAGGCCTTTATTAAGTCCTCCAAGACTAGACGCCAACCCCATTTTACCGTGTCTGCCTGCTGCCTCCGTGCCCACACACGACAAATTAAGGCAGAAAATTAAACAAGTCTCAGGTTACGTGCGTTGTATTAGGTCTCATTTTAACACCAGCTTTACGTGTGTAAAACACAAAAAAAAATTGCCACCGCGCGGCTAAATTGTCTTCTCGTCCGGGGGTTTTTGTGTTCTTTAGCCGCGCACATGAGGGATTCTGATGCCAGCCGTGATCCTTCGGTGCATACCCCTTGTTGCAGCAAGGACGACGTACTCGAGGGGCCCGGCATGTGTCGAGGTGATTCCTAAATACGTAACGTGCTGCAAAGTGTTCTTTCACGCCTCGGTGGCGGGCTCTTGTCGTCGGTTTCATGCGAATTTGTAACCGTCGCCCGGTGCAGATCGTGGAGACTGCGTCCTGCCAAGGAAACCGCATCCAGTCAAGAGATTCCACCTTGAAAATGAGGTCCTTTGTTTTAAGAAGACTGTTAATTTGTTCTGTTTGCTTTTTTACCTCGAAACACTTGAGAGGCGTGGTATGTGAGCTGGCGTATTGTTGATAGGATTTATGCGGGACCTCTGCACCCTTATGGTGATATGCTGACGTGAGAGCTGACTTCCTTTGTTCAGTGGGCGATGTTATTTTATTTATATTTATACCTTCTTCTTAAGAGCGAAAGAAATTTTTACATCCATTAAACAAGAAAGTGCTACAACATGGAATATAAAAGCATCCCTTAACTCGGCGGGGCAATTTGCATACCCGAGTAAAAATAAAAACCGGCCTTACAAAGGGCGAACACCGGCCGCTTGGCTTTTTAAGGGGCATATGATGGACGTAGAGTTTTTAACTATAAGCACATAGGGCCTTACGACGGCCAAATTTGACCAAAAGATTTAAAAGGCCAAGTACTGAGCTGTAGAAACGGGCATTCGACGGGAAATTTGAGCCAAAAAAAGAATCTGCACCAAATGTATTGTTGAAAGTGTTTTATGGGAACTTCATCATTTTCGTTATGTACAATGGTTCTTTCGATTTATCCTACTTAAAGATATCGATGCACAAGAGAAACGAGCTCGCCAGTCGGCGGGTTGTTGTACGTGAAGTCTGTGGTGCGTGTTGATTTATATTTTAGTGGGAAATTTTGTAATTTAACGGATTGAAAAAAAACACAACCGAAAAAAAATCAAACATTTAATTGCCATGAAATATATTTTCTTATAGGAGGGCGAATATCCACATTGCTGCCACTGTTACACCGTCGTATATCTACCCGTAATAGCAACCATACGGCCGCCCCCGTCGTATGGCCGTTATTGGAACGGTAAGGCCGTTGTATCACCGTCAGTCGTCCCCTGGAGGGCCGTACTGTCCTGCAACGAGCCTTCTGTTAACCGCCAGATAGCCGAGGACTATGTTTCAATCACAGTCGGTATTTGCCCGTTCTAAGGCCATCATTTATTTTTACTCGGGTATACTACAATGGAAAAATTTTGTTGGGGCTGCCAGATAACTTTGAATAAAACATTACAATGAACTAATTTCTTGATTTGTCTTATTTCTGAAGTACAAAAAGTGACGTTAGAATCGACCTTGTCATTATTATTGACCCTCATGGCAGCAACACTCTTCCCTCCCGTCGTCGCGTACACTGTAAAAAAAATATGTAAATTTACAGTCCAAATGTATAGTAAAATTACAAATCGCGGTATGAAATACTAATTTACTACACAATTATTGTAATTTTACAATAAATTTTGTAATTACACATAAAGCAATTGAGAATCTCCAATATTGCATGACGTAAATGTTGATTACATGAATGTGACCTATATTTTACATAATGTTGTGTATTTTTCTAAATCGTTTATGTAGAAAAATTACAATATTTCTTAGTATTATTTATCAATGTTATGTACTGAACTTTGTGCTGTAATTTTACAGTAAGAGGCGTAATTTTAGAACTTATATTTTCAGTAAAATTACAAATTGTTCATTGGAATGTAAGGTTTAAATTTTCCCTCTCATAGAAATAATTCACAGGTAACAATGGAATATTAAGCATATATCCCCGAATGTTCTTAAATTAAGGTCAGACCTTTGACTTTGGTCAGGGTCTGGGCAGTTCTTGTAACAGCCAAGAAATTTTTGATAATTTTTGATGGTTAGGGCCGAATGGCTAACAAAGACCTCGGAAGGTGGTGGCACCCGATTTGTCACTTCTGCCAAAACTCGAGAAGAGTCACTGCAGACGAACACCTAGCAGCTCTGTTAGCAAGTCCTAATCCCACCTCCCCGCGGTGCCCCCTGGGGTACTTCTTCGGAAGGAGCTAACGGGAGACGGTCGAATGGCGAGTTCTCTGCGCCACAAAACAGAGTTTTAAGTCGGTTGGGCTGAGGGTTAGCAACCCGCTCCCATAAAACACACAATTGCTACGAATCGGCAAACATTGTCTCGGAACCGGACGGGCAACACGACGACGACCTTTGCTTTTCGAAACAGGACACGAATCGGATCATGGAATGTGAGAACTCTGCTTGCTGATGGACGGCTGGATGAAGTGCTCAACGAGATGAACCGCTATAAAATCAAGGTCATGGGACTCAGCGAGACCAGATGGCCCGATGCGGGGGAACATATCTGCCCAAACGGTGAGTCCTTCTTATATTCTGGGAGAAACGAAACTGAAAATCGTAGGAATGGCGTTGGCGTAATACTCACCAAGGAAGCCAGGTCCAGCCTTATTAGCTGGTCACCAGTTTCTGAGAGGATTATTACCGTGCGCCTACGTACCAGGCTAAGAAGTACTACGATAGTCCAATGCTACGCTCCGATCCGACAGAAGACGCAGAAGATGACATCAAAGACGAGTTTTACATGCGACTGAGTGAGGTTTTTCGCTCTATTCCAAGGGGAGACATCACTGTTTTGATGGGTGACTTAAACGCACAGATCGGCCCCAACAACACCGGCCTTGAAAACACAATTGGAAATCAAGGCCTAAGCCAAGATACCAATCACAATGGTGAACTTTTCGTTGACTTTTGTAGTTCCCATCAACTCATGGTAGGTGGAACTTACTTTTGTCACAAGAAGATACACAAGGAGACCTGGGTATCGCCCGATGGTAGAACGAGAAATCAGATAGATCACGTGGCCGTCAGTCGCAGACACTGGAAGTGACCACCATTTGGTAGTAGCAACTATCCGCCTAAAAATCGCTGCAATCAGAAACGTCCAACGCGATGCCATAAACCGTAGACGGTTTAACGTAGACCTTCTGCGGGAGAGCACTAAAAGGAGAGAATTTGCTGGAAATCTGCAACAAATCTTAAACCAGCAAACCGTTTCTGACGACACGAATATTGAAGAGCTCTGGAGCACAACAAAGGGCGCTATAATAACAGCAGCGGAAACAAGCATCGGTTATGTCCAAAGAAACCAGCAACACTGGATCTCGGACACAACCTGGCAAAAAATTGAACGCAGAAGGGCCCTCAAAAATAACGTGAACTCTACAAGCGACCCGGAAAGACGCCAACAACTTGAACGGGAATACTCCCATTTACACCGGGAGGTAAAGAGAAGTGTCCGGCGTGATAAAAGGCGGCAGATAAATGAGCTCGCAGAGAAAGCGGAAAACGCGGCAAACACAGGCAACAGTAAGGTGCTGTACCAAATCACTAAACAGCTCTCGGGAAAGCACTCTACTAAAAAGCATGCCGTAAAGAGTGCGGATGGAAGGCTGCTGTGCAGCGACGAGGAGCAACTCCAAAGATGGAGAGATTACTTCTTCGCCGCCCTGAATGGTTCATTTACACAGGAACCTCAGGAAAACAACAGCAACAATGCACAGCCAATAAGAATCACCACTCGTGCCCCATCCAAGACTGAAATAGTAACCGCAATTCATGCAATGGCCAATGGTAAAGCAGCTGGAAAAGATGGCATCCCGCCAGAATTGTTGAAAGCCGACTCAAGCCTCATAGCAGATGCGCTACAGCCAATCCTGGAAATAGCATGGAACACCTGTACCTTTCCGGAGGATTGGACGGAAGGTATCATAGTCAAAATACCAAAAAAGGGGGACCTAACAGAATGTGACAACTGGAGAGGCATCTGTCTATTATCTACTGTGGGCAAAATCTTGTCCCACATATTACTATCAAGGATAAGAGAGGCAGTAGATCGAACGCTTAGAAGACAGCAGGCTGGATTCAGAAAAGGCCGCTCCTGCATAGACCACATTAACACCTTGAGAATCAAAGTGGAGCAGTCTACTGAATTCCGATCCCCCCTTTACCTTGCTTTCGTAGACTATGAGAAAGCGTTCGACTCGGTTAATAGGAGCTTTATATGGCGAGCTCTTCGGCAACGTGGACTGCCGAATAAAATAATAGAAATGATAAAAGCTCTATACAACAATTCCAAATGCAGAGTTCTTCACAATGGAAAACTCTCCGACAGCTTTGAAGTGAGCTCAGGAGTACGGCAAGGATGCCTACTTTCGCCATTACTATTTCTTATAGTAATAAACGTCATCCTTGTCAGCGCTCTAGATACTAGAACAGGTGGCATACAATGGGGATTGTTAGACCGCCTTAAGGACCTCGACTACGCGGATGATATCTGTTTGCTGGCCCACAGACACCAGGACCTCAGAAACATGTTAAACAATTTGGCAACAGAAAGTAGTTCAGCAGGCTTAAGGTTAAATCCGACTAAAACCAAAGAAATGCGGATAAATGCAAACACCCTTGAACCAACAGCGCTAAATAACCGTGACGTGGAACTGGTAGATAAATTCTGTTACCTCGGTAGTATTATTACCGAAAACGGCGGTACAGAAGAAGACGTCAGTTCCAGAATAAATAAAGCAAGAAGCGCATATGCATGCCTGTTTCATATATGGAGATCGACGGAGATCTCAATTAACACCAAATTGCGGCTGTTCAACTCCAACGTTAAGGCAGTTCTTTTGTACGGTTGCGAAACATGGAAAGTCACCCAATTCATCACAGGGCGCCTACAAGTTTTCACCAACAGATGCCTACGTCGTATCCTAAAAATCCGCTGGCAAGATAGAATTTCAAATGAAGAACTATGGCGCCGTGCCGGCCAAGAAAGGATAGACGACCAAATCAGGCGAAGAAAATGGAATTGGATTGGCCACACCTTGCGACGCGAAAACGAGAATCTAGCCAAACAGGTCCTCGACTGGATTCCGCAAGGAACCCGTCGAGTCGGAAGACCTAGAACAACGTGGAGGAGAACCCTATTAGCAGAGGCCGCAACAACCGGGAGATCCTGGTCAGAGCTGAGAGCTGTCGCGCAAAACAGAGTCCGCTGGAGGGCAACTGTTTCCGCCCTATGTCCATGAGGGATTAAAGGAGCAATTAGTTAGTTAGGGCCGATTCACAATTAAAGCTTCAAGCTGCAAGCTAGACTATAAAAGCACCTGTCCGACTGCGGCTATGGAGGCCCTACTGAACCTTACTCCGCTCCACCTAGTAGTGAAAAAGGAGGCTCTGGCGGGAACGCTGCGTCTACGAGAGCTATTCTCCTTTAAGCCAGGAGACCTTCTGGATCATTTATCGATCCTCAAGGAGCTAAACCTGGAGCCAATGATATCATTTCCGATACCATTCCTGCCACTCTTGACTTTGACAAACCGTTTACGACGATTATTCGAAGTAGGTCAGAGTGGCAACATGACAGGCCCCTCTTTAGAGGAAACACGGCCTTTTGGTATACGGACGCTTCCAAAACCGATAAAGGGGTAGGGCTGGGCGTATATGGCCCAAGGAGCAAAATATCCATGGCTCTGATGGGCACTACCCCCACTGTTGAGCCAAGTGTGTGCTCAGACTTGTATTAATAGAGCTCCAAATAGCTCTAACATTGTTATTTTCTCGGACAGTCAAGCTGCCCTGTTGGCCATTAGATCTCACAGGGTCATCAAAGACTGTCCTGGATTGTCTCCTATCTCTGAAATCCCTCAGCAGGAACAACAGTGTCACGCTGATGTGGATTCCGGGCCACGAAGGTCACATTGGTATTAAAATTGCCGACAGCCTGGCTAGAGTAGGGGAAAACTCATCACCTATCTGTCCGGAACCTTTCTGCAGCTTAGCAAGCTGCTACGTAAGAACGGCCATCAAAAATTGGGTCGAACAACTGTTTCTTCATAGTTGGACAAGGACCCAGGGTCCTCGTCAAGCTAAAAGATTCATCCAAATCGACAAAGCTAAAGCGGGCAAACTTTTAAATCTCAGAAGGTGGGAGCTTAAAATAATTACAGAGCTCATTACGGGCCACTGTTTACTTAACTACCATCTAAACAAAATAGGACTGGCAGCCGATTGCAGCTGTCGGTTTTGCGGGGCAGCGAAACTGCGGAGCACTTGCTGTGCGACTGTGAGGCTACAGCGAGGAAGAGATTGAGCCTCCTCCATCGCGACTTCCCTACTCCCAGGGAGATTTGGGAAATTAACCCTAAATCAGTTTTAGACTATATTGAAAGCCTTAACCTAGATGGTTTTTAAAGACAGGGATGGCACAATAGACCAAATAAAATAGGTCTCAGTGCCCGCCAAGGCGCCCCTCAACAAGAAATATAATAGAATAATAGACTCTTCCAGAGGCCACTAGACTCCAAAAGCTAATCTCCAAAAACTCCTTCAATGGAGTGGGCCTTAAGAAGGAGGATGGCTCATACACCTCTAACCATGAAGAAACATTGAGGTGCATGTTCAAAGAGCACTTTTCCATGTCAATCCTCCAAACCGCTTATTCCCTTTATGCCAGGGTACAGGACCATTGCATTGACTGATATTCCCGGAGCCTCTCTGCCCTACATATCCCCGAGGGGATATGAAATTTTCGACTGGGCTTTCGATAACACTGGCTATGGTTCTATTTCTAGAGAAGTAGCTCTCAGAAACTGGGATCCCAATAACATTTAGTGGATAAATGCCATGTTTATAGGGCATTTCTTCAAACCTGAGTGAATCCACTATTAGTGTCAAGGCTATCACGGGCTACTCTCGAAGGGGAGTTCTTGTCCCGTTACTCTGGTTACTGGCTGTGGATGAATTTTTGACCAAACTACACGAATCTGGTTTCGATGTCATCGGTTAAGCAGATGAGCTTGCCATCATTGTCTCGGCGAAGTTTGATTTGACAGAGATTACAGAGGTCAGGAGATCAGCTCCAAGAAGTTGAAAGATGCCTGGTGCCTTTTTCCAAACGTTAAACATAGGACTTAGGTCCTATTTTTATACAGGTACGGCAGTTGAGTACTCAGATTCAGTCAAATATCTGGGAGTAATAAAAGCGAGGAAGGAGAATTGCTGGACAAGAGACTGAACTGAAACGTTCAACTGGTCTAGCCAATCAATAAAGTCACTAGGGCTGCATGGGCCTGTAAAAGGCTTTTGGGTAAGACATGGAGTCTTACAGCAGAAATGATGTACTGGCTGTAAAACACGATTCTTAAACTTGTTGACTAAACAGGTCACTGCGATTCGTTTAGGTCTAGTCATAAAACGACAACAAAGCTTTGTGGTGACCGCGTAAAAACATAATTAATAAGTTTTACGCAAAGTCACACAACATCCGCCAAACGATCATAACGATCAATCGGAACACTTCCTCGATCACTGAACTCACGGTTCAGTAATTTACCCATTTCTGGCATCCTCGACTCGACCTACGCTACTCATCGTACGGACGCGGTCACTACAGCAACGAGCTCGAATTTGAGATATTCTTTTGGTTTTAGAAACCAGCTCAAACCATCATGATTATCGATTTTACACATTTCTGTTCTTCTCCAGGTTTGTAGGCCTACTAACTTCGTGGGGTTTCTTGCTAAAGTACTATTCCAATCCACGCCCATTTTTTTCACTTTTTCCGTTTCATTACTAATTATTATTTTTTTTTGTGGTAGACTAGAGCTCAGGGAAAGCCCTTTGTACTGTCGACAATCTATTTTCTTCGTATAGAGTGCAATGTCGAACAGCAAGCTCTACTCGATAGACAGTGAAGGGAAAGAGAGAAGTAGAAAGGAACTGCCACAACCGCCTACTCCCAACCATTTCTTGTCGCGACTCTGGCATCGGGGAAATGAGAAATAACTCGCTGGAGTGTTATGCCACCTGAAACGGCAATCCACAATGTGCACAGTCTCTCGCTGATATGTTGGAAGGCCACAATTTGGGGCTTTAGAGACCCACAAAAGCTATTCCGAATTGATGTACCTCTGTGGTGTTTCCATGTATCCGAAATCAAAATGTCAAAAAGTAGACTCATCGATTCTCACCGAATCGAGTACTTTTAAACAATTAAAAAGTACTCATTGAGTACTTTTCTTTCGATTCTACTCATGAGTATTTTCTCGAGTACTTTCCACCAATTCCGTATCCCTTAGCCATAACCTTCTTATATCGATTGATAACAGTTAAATAAGGGAAAATACCTGTAGGCTGGAGTTTAGTTAGTAGAGTAGGGCGTTATTCTTTTCTATAAGAACGACTTAAATACGTCTATAGAACTTTTTTTGTGGTGCATGTATGCCACGCCCTGCCGCACAGTGGGACAGAATCCCAAAAAGCTGGCAAAAACCCCTAAAATGAAGATTCTATTTCGGGACTCTCTCTTTGCGGAATTTTAAGTAGGGGCCCCGAGGGTCACAGAACATCTGCCCTCGGGGTACAGGTACGTTTTCTCCCTTTGTAGGATCAGTTCGAAAGTGGCCGTTACACGAGACGCAGCTATCGAAGTTTCTAACACATATTGTGCATTGAAAATAACTATTTGTTAAATAGTGCCAATTAGTGCTTTTGAAAAGTTTAAAAATGGATTCTGTTCATGAAGGTGAGTGGAATTAAATCGAATATGTATAATCGTAAAATATTCATTGCAGAATTATTGATATGAATTTAAATAAATCAACTTTTTTGCAAAACGCAGAGAAAAACTAATTTTTCAAATAACTTAAAGTTTATTAGTCGTCCTCGCTCGTTTTCTGAATTTTTTTTTTCACTTGTCATAGTCTAAAGAAAAAAACAAGAAGTAAATTAAAGTGCGAATTTGTGCGAATTTGGAGATACAATTTTTTTTCTGAAATCGCGAAAAAATCGTTGCACAGCAGGGCGTAAGGGGACGTCCATAAATTACGTGAGGTGTTTAGGGGGAGGGGTCGAGCAGAATCTCACCAAATCTCACGTGGGGGAGCGGGAGGGTCTCCGCAAATATCACGTAATTTTTTTCCGCAAGAAACAGTGTAAAATCGCTAGAAAACTGGGTTAAATTAATACATAGTACAGGTAGTGTTTCTTCTCGAGAATTCTTTCTCGAGAATTTCTCGAGAAATAAAACTATTTTCACTATCTCATTTCTCGAGAAATTTAATGTTGTTTCCCCGAGAAATTTATCACTGTTTTTTAATTAATTTCTTAAAATTTTTACTCTTTTCTCATATCCATACATCTTTTTTTACTTGCACACATACATACATACTTAGTGGGAATATATGTATTTGTTTTTGTCCGGCCCTTTTTTATATACGTTCTTTTAATGCAGGTTTATGTGTGTTTCGTGTTAAGCGCTACACGATGCCATGACCACTCTCCAAATGCACTGTCAAATACAAGAGAAATAAGATATGTGACATTTTAACATCAAAATTTGCCAATATCTTCAACAGTAAATGCCGTAACACAAAAATTTGTCTGAACATTATTCAAAGCTTTCTAATTTTGGAAAAAAAATATTGGTAACTACGTTGAAGAAAGGGTACTTGAAATTGATGTTTTTGTTAAAAAAACAAAATTTTGACTTTGATGACTCATTACTCTGGAAGTTGGTAGGGTAGAACCTTCACTTTTACAATTTTGGATAGGTGGGAGTATTCGGCGTAAAAAAGTGAATTTTTTAAGCTAAGCTTGGCTCTTGGTTCTCGAGAATGTGGCAATAATTGGAAAAAACCGTTTTGCTAATAGCTCGATAACGGTTCTTTGGAAAAATAAATGAGTGTCATTTTCGTTTTCAGCGACCTCAAATTAGGCTAAAAACACCTTTCCTATTAGGAACCCCCCGCAATTAAGAAAAAAATTGTAAACTAGTGTTATCAAATGCCACATTATTTTTTTTAAAAATTTACTTCAAATCACATTAAAGTTTGTTTTGTAATCTTTATATTTATACTTATTATTTTCTTACTTAATTCTTATAAACATTTATTTTGTGCTATGAATAAAAAGGAATTTTAATTTTTATTTCATGAACTTTTTACAAATTCACAACATTTCTCGAGAAATGAGAATTCTCGAGAAGAAAAATTTATTTTTCTCTTTTCTCGAGAAATAGAAACTACCGAGAAATATTAAACACTAGTACAGGTTAATTAAGCCGAAAAAAGCGATATAGCGGAAATAATTAGGTACAGGCTGAAAATTGGCAGAGAACTTCTTTTTAGGCTTCTTAATAAGGGGTTATAAAGTCTACCGACTTTCTACCCCAAGAAGCCCACTTTTTAGGAGGTTTTAGCCTTCAAAATGGGTATTTTTCTGTAATTTTTTTTGCAATATTTCTTAATATCTTTTTTCAATTTTAAGTACAATATAGATATCTAGATCTGTAAATGAGACAATCTTTAAAATCGTTTTTTTGGAACCGCACTTAGATTTCATTCACGAACGGTGCAGTATCAGATGAACATGGTGAAAGGTTTTATCAATACATATTGCAAATAGAGAAGGAATAACGAATCCATTACATAAAAAGTATACGTGATACTATTACTATATTTCGACTCAATAGCAATTGGGTATAAAAATTTAATTTTGTTTTAAATACCATCCAACTGGAACATCCAAAAAAAAGTAAAGAAAATAATTTAAATATCTGGGAATGAAGAGTGTATGACGTGATGAAAACTTCTTATCATTTTATACAATGGGCTGGGAAAAACTGCGAAAGTAATGTATGCATTGACTTACACGACCATTTTTGGACAGATGAACTAGTGTGGGGGTCTAAGCTTAAACAAAACAAAAAGGCCTAGAAGCCCAATTGAAAAACCTGGAACCTATTGCCCTCCTAAGTATCTCAAGTGCATAATGTACTCAATCCTACACTGATAAAAAAATTGTCTCGATTCCAGCAATTCGATAGTCTTCGTTTCGTTGTCTTGAGTAGAAAAATTGTTCAGTCTTATCATGAGAATGCTGTCTCAGAGTAAGACACTGGAAATTATTGAGCCAAACAATTGTATTTCTTCGCTCAATACTTATATTTTTCGACCAAGATATATTTTTCTCGAAATAAGATTGTTTAATTTTTTACTCAAGAAACTAAATTCTAAATTCATCGGACTTTTTTCGGTTATCGGACTTTCAAGTTCTAAAAATGTATCACAACCAATAAGACCGATTTTAGAACTTGGATTTTTTTTAAAATATAATATCATCGGTTTCGTATTTTATTTTACTTCAAGTCAACTTTTGTCTTCATACAAGACAATAAAATCAAGACTATGAGAATTGCTTATCCCGAGACAATTTTGTTTTCCTTATATCCAAAACATGAGTTGCTTGGTTCAAGAAAAAGTGCTTTAAGCCAAGAAATTTTTTTTATCAGTGTACTGCAATCATAGAGATTATATTAAGAATCGGCTCTTTTCACATCAGTCAGAACCTGGGATGGCAAATTTACATGATTTTCGAGTTTTGGACGTAATTTACGTAAAAAACTGTAAATTACGTAATTTCCATGTAAATAACTATGTTTTTGTAAAAAACTCCCAAACCTCCAAAAAATACATAGCACGACTGTGCTAAACAGTGTATTTATGGTATTGATCACGTTGGTCAATTTACATTGTTAGTGCACAGACGAACTGTGTAAAGCAAAGAATATAGAAGTAAAAATGACCGTAAGAGCGTTTTGCATGCTAGCGGTTCATGTAACATGCTATCTGTCCCCCTCCGTACCATAATGATTGCCATCCATACATTGGGCCTTATTGTTGAATCCTCCGGCTTGAAAGTGAATGCGAATTTGACAGAGTCTGATTGTTGAAAGTGGGAAGCGTGCGAAAGTGAATGAGAATATGACAATTTATAATTTTCGAAAATGAATGTTGAACTAAAAAACTACTTGTTTGGAGTTGTGTATCCATTGCGAACTGTCATTCGATTGCCATTTGAATTTCAAAAATGAAATATGTCACTTCATATGGCAATTCTGGCCGTCGGATTGAACAATCGCAGCGACAAGTGACCAATCAAGCCCACTATGCTGCTCAACAAGCTCACGAGGAGCTGTCTAAATTTGCGATAAAGTTTTTGAAAATTCCGGCATCAACAGCGCAGCTCGAGCGGCTTTTTTCCAATACGGTAATACATTCAGTCAGAATAACATCCGAAACAAACTTTCGGTGGAAACATCAAAGAAACTCGTGGGCATTTATTTTACTTTGCCTTTGACTTTTGTCTTTTACAATTTTTACAAAATCCATGTAGAGAACTCCAATTTTTTCATGTAATTTACGTCATGTAATTTACGTAAATGAAATGTAGATTACATGGCTGAGTTTTTTACGTGCCATCCCAGGTCAGAACACATGCTATCTGCGGTGCATTGTCACTACAAAAAGCACACATTTGCACCAGGCGACATAATTAGTTATCTAAGCGTCTTACAGGACTCGAATTTTGAATCGACGACCATCTGCTCTGACATACCTACAAGAGGCCAAGATAGATTTTGAAAACCTTTTGTTATCATTATCGAGAGTTGTGAAGAATGGAAGTCTAGCAGATCCGCACTTATTGAATCTATATCCTGATGTACAGGCGGCTCAAACGTCAATTTGAGAAGCTGCCTGTGACTTCAGACTCCGCTTTTCTAAGGCGATACGAAAGTAGGAAGCAAGCGGAAGCTAGTAGCGATGCCTGATAAATCTTCGAAAAGAAATTATTTTCAGCCAACCAACTTAACTTAATTTGACATTTTGATGCGAACAATAAATTGTTTCAAGAATATTTAAAGAGTTTTTAGAATATTTTAAAACAAACAAATAAATGCAGCGCATGCGGCAATGGCTTTACTCGTGGACTGAAATCCGATAACAGGCGGACAAATTTAATTCGAATTCGCATTGGTGGAGGATACCATTTTGTTATTTCCGAATTTCATGACTTTCGAATCGCATTCCAGGATAACCGCCCTGGGTCATTCAGTCACAGGTTGTTGCATCTCACCTGGAATGGTTCCATCGTCATTAAAATAAAGTTGAATGACAACCTAAAATAGTTAAAATAAAAAATTAGTTTTATAGAAATATAACATTCAAATTACCAAACATGTAAACACAAACCGGTCACAACAAAGAAAACAAATATTGAACAACAAAAAAAAACAAATCTTAATAACAAATATAAATTAATAAACAACAAATAACAAATATCATATATATTAGTTAAAGGCAAATAACTTACTTTTAAAACATTATAATAATTTTCTTACTTACCTACTTCCAATGAGAAATGTCAAATTTATTTTGACATTTCCTATTACATACTACATTTGTGTGTGTATGTTCGAAATTTAAACATACAATCGAGCCAGTTCAGAAAGGCACGATCGTTAACCCCACCAATAGATAATGAAGGTATTGCCAAGCTTATTTCCCTGCAGAATTATCTCGAAACCTATTCTTTGTCATATATATTGGAAATTTACCGCCTCTGCAGGGGAAGAAGCCGTTAAGAATACTTTAAAAAACCAGAAAAAATGAAAATAACTAATAGTCTGAAAAGGGTTGTGACCGCGTTGTGAAATTTTAGAAATCATAAAAATCTTCTTGAATTTGAAAAGGAACTTAAATTTTATATGTATAATATTGAACATTTTAGAAATTCAAAGCTGAATTTAAAGTACATACGTGTAAATAGTCAAGTTATAAATTTTTCCAAGTTGGTGATAAAAATTAGAAATTGTTTATTATATGTGAAATTTAGAATTTGAATTTAAATATTTTAGAATAAAAATAAAGTGAAATATTAAGGTGTTGAAATTATAAATTATTGAGGTTGTCATATATAAATAAAATCCGTGATCGAAAAGGTGAATTTTATTTATGGTGATTTTACGTTTCCTTTTTCTTTTAACTATCGGAACAGTTTTTTATTTATGTGCGAACATAATTTTTGGTCCTTCGAGCCGGATACCGGTTGTAGATCGTGAATATTGGATAAATATCTAACGGATAACTAGCGGATAGTTAGCGGATAAAATAACGGCCAGCGATACCGAAAAAATAACCGATAACGATACCGCATAAAATTAACGGATATTTAAAAACGTGATTTGAAACTATATTCAGTGAAAATCATATTGTGACTTAATTTCGTGGTCAGCATACTATCGTGTAGTAAGCTGAAATTCTTTAACTAACAAACAGTGAAACATTATAACCATAGTGATCTTCAAATCTAGTGAAACAAACTAATAAAATTTGTGACCTAATGTGACTACAACACAACCTCATCAACAACAAAATCATCAACCGCAACACGCTTCCAGAGCCAGCCAAGACAGGTTAATTAAGAGGACTAATTCGGTGAGTCTATTCCAATTTATTTCTATTGTAATAGTGATACTAACACCGTGTTAATTATGGCGCAGACCCTAGCATGTGTAAACGCGCAAATAGAATTAATTAAGACTCTTGAAAAACATATTAAAAATGAAAGGAAGGATCCCAAGGTCAGAAAGACTGCCACGTATTTTAAAAATAAATTACCAATCGTTACAGACCTTTGGGCAAAATTTAAGGTGAATCATGATTTTATAACATTAAATCCTTCCGCGGAACCTAGTAAAGAAGAAAGTGCGTATATTGATGACGATTATTATTCGAACTTCGTCGAAACTTACCTTGACTTCGTCTCGCGATTAGAGGACATGTACAATAGTTTAACTGCACCCCAAGAAATACCCACAAGGCTCAATGTTCCGTTTACTAGTACGAACAATATAGTGAAATTGCCGCGTATATTACGTTACCAACATTCTCGGGCGATTATACGACGTGGACACCGTTTAAAGATTTATTTGTATCCTTGATTGACAGCCAGGAGTCATTAGCTAACTCACAGAAACTCCATTATTTAAAGGCAAGCCTTACTGGTGAAGCAGCAAATTTAGTGAAGGGATTTGTTATATCAGATAGCAATTACCCGGTGGTATGGGAACTTTTAAAAGGTCGGTATGAAAACACCCCAGCTTTAGTCAATTCGCATTTTGATCAATTATTTAATCAGACCCCTGCTAGTGAAACATCGGATTCAATAAAGACTCTTCTCGATTCCACAGTTGAAGCAGTTCAAGGACTTGAAAATTTGAACATTCCCGATCTATGGAAGGCAGTCATTGTGTACATGACTGTTCAACGATTCCCAAGGAACACGAGGCAAATTTGGGAACAACAAATTAGTGATAAGAGTGACCTCCCAACATATGATATGATGAGGACATTTTTAGAATCACGTTTCAGAGCTTTGGAAGCAATTGGAAATAAACCAAAATTCGCAAAACCATCACCAACTCAGTTAGTATCAAGGCAACAATCATTTTTCATTGAACAAGCTGCCACCTGTCCGGTGTGTGCGGAAAGCCATAGTGTTAGAAAATGCCCATCGTTTTTTAAAATGTCTTTTTCTAATAAGCAAGAAATCGTGAAACGAAAGGGATTATGTCTAAATTGTTTAAATAGTGGTCATATCGTCTCCAATTGTCCCAGCAAAATATCGTGCTTCAAGTGTAGAAAGCGCCACCATACCCTGCTACACCTAAATGAAAAACCAGAGACAACAACTCATAAAAATTTCCCCACTGCTAAAGCTCAAGTATTTCAAACGACAACAAATATACCTGAAGTCAACGACCCAGGAATCTCATCCACTCAAGACACTCAGCCTATATTAAATAGCCTACATGTTTCTACTCGTAAGGAGGTTCTATTGCCCACAGCTCTTATCACAATCGGATCTACGCACGCTGATCAATATGTTGTACGCGCCGTCGTGGATCAAGGATCGCAAGCCACTCTCATCACAGAACATGCAGCACAATTACTGAAATTGCCGAAGATATCCGTGCATGGTTTCATATTTGGAGTAGAAGAGTGTAGTTCAACCATCCAGTCAAAAGTGAATTTTAAATTAATTACTCCTCACTCTGAAGCCATACCAGTCGAGGCATTTGTAGTGAAAACAATTTCAAAATCATTACCTTCAAACCCAGTACAAATGAATTGGAATCACGTAGCAGGACTAAAGTTGGCAGACCCTCATTTTAACATACCTGGAAGAATAGATGTGCTACTTGGAGCTGACATTTATCCCAGTGTGATTTGTGAAGGTCTAATTAAAGGACCTAATAAGCAACAAGTTGCTCAAGATACAATTTTTGGATGGATTCTCTCTGGAAAGGCAGCCAATCGGAACATGGAAATCAACAGTGTTAAAACATTCACAACAATGATAACAGCAGAAAACAACGATCTTAGCCAAGTCCTTCAACAGTTTTGGAACATAGAAGAGACACCTCATAAGCGTATTCTGACAAAGGATGAAGAAATTTGTGAAGATTTGTATAGAACAACACACACCAGGCTGGATGATGGACGATATGGAGTTAGACTACCATTTCTCAGCGACGTACATAAAACATCATTAGGACAATCAAGAGCAATGGCATTTGCTAGTTTGTTCAGTTTGGAAAAACGACTGAGTCAAAATGATTATCTTAAACAAGAATACCAACAATGTATCAGTGACTACCTGCGTTTAGGACATATGCACCTTGCCAAGGATACGGAAGTCGACAACCGAAGAGAAAGGGATGGCAGAATATACTATAGCAGCTATTATTTGCCACATCATGCTGTCCTGAAGGAAAGTACCACGACCAAGGTGCGAGTTGTATTTGACGCCTCGAGAAAGAGCACATCAGGATTATCGTTAAACAGCATATTGAGCACTGGACCTACGATACAAAATGAAATGATCGGAGTCTTGTTACGATGGAGGACATTTAAATACGCATACCTTGCAGATATAGAAAAAATGTATCGGCAAATAAAGGTACACGACGATGACACAACATATCAACGGATTTTATGGAGAAATACGCCAACTGAACCCGTGAAAGAATATTGCCTTAATACAGTTACCTTTGGGGTAACTTGTGCACCATATTTAGCCATACGAACCCTCAATCAACTAGCTCATGATGAAACCGAGAAGTATCCCCTAGCATCTAATTCTATATTAAATGATTTTTATGTAGATGATCTGCTCTCCGGCGCAGATGAACTTGAAGAAGCCATCTTAAAACAAGAGCAGACACGCCAAGTGCTCTCTGGAGGTGGATTCAAACTCAGGAAATGGGTAGCCAATGATGATCAAATTCTACGTGGTATACCTCCAGAAGACATAGAAATTCAAAACTCAATAGATATTAATCCAGACAACGTAGTGAAATCATTAGGATTAGTATGGTATCCGTATAAAGACACCTTTGGATATAGAATAAAACTCACAGAAACTATAATTGTCAAGAATAAAAGGGAATTACTATCTGAAATAGCGAAATTATTCGATCCACTTGGATGGATTGCCCCTCTTGTAATAAGAGCCAAGCTAATTATGCAATCTGTATGGCTACTTGGTTTAGATTGGGATCAGCCGCTTCCAGAAAATATACAAGCCCAATGGATGTCATTCAAAGCAGAAGCCCCTATCTTGCAAGAATTACGGCTACCTAGATGGATAGGTATTCATAAGGGAATCAAACAATGTCAGTTACATTGCTTTAGTGATGCATCTCAAAGAGCATATGCTGCTGTAGCATACTTAAGAATTGTTTACGAAAATGACGATATTCAAACACACCTTCTGATGTCTAAAACTAAAGTAGCACCCTTAAAACCTGTCTCTATTCCGCGTTTAGAACTGTGTGGTTCTGTTCTAGCTTCCAAAATAGTTAAGTCACTAAAGGAAATACTGCAAATCTCGAATTGTGAATTAATCATGTGGACAGACTCTTCTATAGTGTTGGCTTGGTTGAAAAAACATCCTGCTACATGGACCACCTTTATTGCGAATAGAACAAGTGAAATAATAACCAACATAGGAAATGCACCATGGTATCACGTCTCATCCGCAGATAATCCTGCAGACATCGCCTCACGTGGCTCAACAGTAACTGATCTGTCCAATTGTGCACTGTGGTGGCATGGACCTCAATGGTTGCAACAACATGAAACTAAATGGCCTATCCAACGAGTCATCAACGGCACAGATCTAGAATTACGAAAGTGTATTCAAATATTCCACATAGAGAGAGAGAAGAAAGAACATAATTTATCACATCTAACCGCTCTCATCGACAGATGTTCCTCGCTTAACCGCTTAATTAATATCACATCATACGTATTCCGATTCATCAAGCGATTACAAGGTGATAAATCACAACCACAATGGATAACAACAAGTGAACGTAATAAAGCATTAAACTTCTGGATTAAGTTCTCACAAAACTCAGCTTATGCAAAGGAAATTTATGATCTAAAAAACAATAAATTAATAGATTCGAAAAGTTGCATTATCAGCTTAAATCCTTTCCTTGATGATGATGAACTGCTAAGAGTGAAAGGCCGTCTAAGCAACTCCAATCTACAGTATAACGAACGTCATCCCATCATAATACCAAAAGATAGCAAATTCACCTCGTTAATAATAGGTCAGTATCATCAATATACCGCCCATGGAGGAACCCAATTAATGTTAAACATTTTAAGAAAAAAATATTGGATAGTGAATGCTAGAAAAATAATTAAACAAGTTATCCATCGGTGTATCAGATGTTATAAACATAAGGCACAAACAGTAACGCAGCTCATGGGAGATCTACCAACTCCTAGAGTAACATGTACGAGACCATTTACACATACAGGGATAGACTACTGCGGCCCCATTAATATTAAGACGAGCAGAATTCGAAATGCAAAAATTGTGAAAGGTTATCTAGCCATATTCATATGCCTTGCCGTAAAGGCTATCCACTTAGAGGTCGTAAGCGACCTAAGTACGTCTGCCTTCTTAGCAGCCTTTAAACGTTTTATAGCGCGCAGAGGACGCTGTGGACATGTTTATACAGATTGTGGTACCAACTTCATTGGCGCTAACGCCATCATACGTGATATCAAAACCAAAGAAATGGATTTAGCTACCTATTGTGCTAGTGAAGACATAGTATGGCATTTCAATCCACCCTCCTCCCCTCATTTCGGTGGACTGTGGGAGGCAGGGGTAAAATCGACTAAATATCACCTAAGAAGAATCCTTGGAAACACAACCTTAACCTTTGAGGAACTTTGTACAGTAGTGGCTCAAGTCGAATCGTGCCTCAATTCAAGACCACTCTGTCCATTAACAACTGATCCATCAGACTTAAACGCTCTAACACCGGGGCACTTCCTGATAGGAGACGCATTATTAGCCCCACCACAGCTGGAACTCTTGAACATCAATTTTAACCGCCTCGACCGATGGCAATTCTGCCAGCAATTAGTTCAACAATTTTGGAAACGCTGGACTTCTGAATATTTATCGCGACTGCAACAACGGCCTAAATGGATGCAACAGACACACAACATCAAAAAAGGAACTATGGTCTTAATAAAGGATGATAATCTCCCATCATTTAAATGGCCACTAGGACGCATCGCAGACACTTATCCCGGAAAGGACAATTTAACACGCGTAGTATCCGTACAAACAAAGGGAACAATTCTCAAGCGTCCTATCACGAAAATCGCTATTCTACCTATTCAAGATAATGAAAACCTATAAACGAAACAATTGTTAGTGAACCGTGAACTAAAACCTACTAATGTGAACCCTCTACCTGAACTAACACAATATTAGAACACAAATACTTTCAGAGGTTTTTCTACTTACAGGTGCAATCAAATTCACAAATATTTCGTTTGGAGCTGGACTAATAACACTATTTCTTTATGTAAAGCATCTTTTAACAAGGACACCATTCAAGGAATTTACTATGACACAACACCGTCCTGGGGGGAGAATGTTGCATCTCACCTGGAATGGTTCCATCGTCATTAAAATAAAGTTGAATGACAACCTAAAATAGTTAAAATAAAAAATTAGTTTTATAGAAATATAACATTCAAATTACCAAACATGTAAACACAAACCGGTCACAACAAAGAAAACAAATATTGAACAACAAAAAAAACAAATCTTAATAACAAATATAAATTAATAAACAACAAATAACAAATATCATATATATTAGTTAAAGGCAAATAACTTACTTTTAAAACATTATAATAATTTTCTTACTTACCTACTTCCAATGAGAAATGTCAAATTTATTTTGACATTTCCTATTACATACTACATTTGTGTGTGTATGTTCGAAATTTAAACATACAATCGAGCCAGTTCAGAAAGGCACGATCGTTAACCGCACCAATAGATAATGAAGGTATTGCCAAGCTTATTTCCCTGCAGAATTATCTCGAAACCTATTCTTTGTCATATATATTGGAAATTTACCGCCTCTGCAGGGGAAGAAGCCGTTAAGAATACTTTAAAAAACCAGAAAAAATGAAAATAACTAATAGTCTGAAAAGGGTTGTGACCGCGTTGTGAAATTTTAGAAATCATAAAAATCTTCTTGAATTTGAAAAGGAACTTAAATTTTATATGTATAATATTGAACATTTTAGAAATTCAAAGCTGAATTTAAAGTACATACGTGTAAATAGTCAAGTTATAAATTTTTCCAAGTTGGTGATAAAAATTAGAAATTGTTTATTATATGTGAAATTTAGAATTTGAATTTAAATATTTTAGAATAAAAATAAAGTGAAATATTAAGGTGTTGAAATTATAAATTATTGAGGTTGTCATATATAAATAAAATCCGTGATCGAAAAGGTGAATTTTATTTATGGTGATTTTACGTTTCCTTTTTCTTTTAACTATCGGAACAGTTTTTTATTTATGTGCGAACACAGGTTTTTTACCCAAAGATGACATCTATAGAAGAATGCTCCGAAGTTTGTATATCTCCAGAGTCATAAATGGCTCTACCATTACTATTCAAACAGTCAAGTCGTTACTCTCTAAAAACGAATCAGTGGATGCCAAAGTCAACCTTCGTATCTCAATATATTGTAAAATTCTAATTTTTTTATATTCCATATGCTTGCTCTACAAATACACGAGTTGAGCTCAAACTAAAATTGAAATTTTTCTGATTTCTTGTTAAGAAATCATTATCGCTGTAAGGCACCATGAGGTTGGTTTACAAAGGGTAGGCAGAATCACCTGCTAAATGGTAATCCACAGGTATTGTTGTTTATATTGGGTGCATGCCGAGTTGGTGCTGTTATGATTTTGTGGTACTGTTCTTCAACACAAATTATGTTTTTTTTAAATAAATCCAACGCAATCAAGCACAGATTAAGGTATTTACACTAAAAATACGCATAATAGTGTAAATCCTACATTTTTTTTAAAATTTTAAAAATCTCACGTGAGATTGAAGGGGGGGGGGGGGGTCGAGCCAAATCTCACGACATCTCACCAAGGGGGGGGTCGAAAAATCGCCAAAATCACCTCACGTAATTTATGGATGCCCCCTAATGAAACCGACAAAAAGTTCCGAAATGGCAAGGAATCTCTTGAAAACTATATAACAGGGGGTTTTCGAGGTCGCTGATCACGAATTTGATATTATTTTTTTAAGAAACAAAATGGCGGATCCAATATGGCGGACGGCCACATGATAAAATGCATATTTGCGAATGAAACTCGGTACTCGGGGGTTTTCGAGGTCGCTGATTACGAATATGATATTATTTTTTCGAAAAACAAAATGGCGGATCCAATATGGCGGACGGTCACATGAAAAAATGCATATTCGCGGATGAAATTCGATACCCGGGGGTTTTCGAGGTTGCTGATTACGAATTAAATATTATTTTTAAATTTTTTTTGTATTTGCAGGGGCATATCGAGTATCGGTTTTTTCCTGCGTTTTAATGCTTTTCTTTGTTGTTAAATTGTAGTCGAAGCGACTAAATTTAACGTTTTTTTATGTTTTCAGGAACCCAAAGAGTACTTCAATTAACACGAAAAGAGATCTTCTGCCTAATTAAAGATGCTCTTTATACTGAATCTGCTGACGAATTAGCTCTCACTATTGAGAAGCACATGACGCTCCAATTGGGATTCCCATACTTCATGACTGAAGAAGTGAAGAAAAATTTTAAATACGTCATATACAAATTGCGTACTTTATGGAAAGAGGCTCGCCGGAAAGAGGAGTGGTTTTTCAACAATAATGCGGATTGGCTGAGCGCTCGATTGATGCTATCGGAGGACGGATCTTCTCAAAGTAGTGCGGAGACAAAGGCAATCGGTGGTCGACCTTCTACAAGTTTTTCGGATAGCAGTGTGTTCAAATATCCCTCCTTGATATCGAGTAAAAGAATGCCAGTTATTTTGTCTCGTCTGCTTGAAGCACAATTGTTGAAATAAAACACATTTATTGATATATTATTTTCCTTTTATTAAAATCAAATTAACTTATTTAATGATAACCAATAGAACAAACATTAAATGAACTTAATTAACTCTTCCAACACAGTAACTAAACAAAAACCCTTTCAAATTATGTATTTTCAATTCGAATTTAAACCACAAGTGTACTATTCCTAACAGACTGCAGTTTGGTAATCCCCAACCTGCAAGCTAAACCCTATGTATGGAATTCAACTCGAATTATAATCAAAAAAAATAGTGTTTGATAATCCTAACAAAGTGCAGTTTGGTAATCCCCAGCCTGCAAGCTACGCCCTATGTGGTAAATACCCACTGACTCTTACTTGGTGTCTGGCAATCCGCAGTTTAAGTAATGAGCAATTTCCATTAATTGTATCGGCGTTTTATAGTAAGAAAGCTTTGAACTCATTGCTTTCTATGTTTTTTTATTATAAAAAGCTTTCTAAACTATTTTCACCTGTTGATTTTCAACTTTTTCAACACCTAACAGTACTAAATGCATTAAATTTGTACTAAATACTTTTATTATTATATTAACAAAGTTGGCTGTCAGTTTGACGTAAGTTTTATAAATTATCTGTTGTGCCTACATTATTTTTTAATAACTTTCTTTTTAGGCAACCACTTCCTGTTGTGTAGCTGCGCCATAACACAGTGAAAGGTCCAAAAGGCGAAAAACCGAGGAATTGAGAAAAGACCACAGCCTAGAAGAACTCTCTTATGCTACGCGGATGAGCCTACGTGCAAGTGGGAAAGTTGCCGCTGCGCAGGTATTGAAGAACGTCGCAGCGGGGAGTCCGTCTAAGGCAGGGGTGGCCAACCCAAATGGTATCGCGGGCCACTTTGAAAATGCCTTATGATCCCGCGGGCCGGGATCATATATTGGGTGATTCAAATTTAATTTAATATAATTTAGGGAGAGAGTTCTAAAGCTGTTCTGCAAAGACAAAGAAGGAATTCTGACCAATCAACGTGCGGAAACGCGGAATTATAAATTATCTGTGAGGGATTGCAAAAGCTGCACAAACTGTTGGAGTATGCAGGTAAGTACACAATCGGTAAACGCTACTTCAAGTTTATGGGCGCAAAAAGAATCAAGAGAGGACAGATGGACAGCACTTTTCAGCAAGCCACAATGGTAACGAAGTTTAGACAGGAGTCCGAAGGTTTTACTTACAATGAAACTAATGTGATCGCAGCAGGTCATGCTGCTATTCAGTACTAGCCCAAGATTTCTTGCTTTATTAACGCAAACAAGAAGAACCGAGTTTAACGCGATGGCAGAAAAGTCAGGACGAACAGTATCAGAGTGAGAGAGATAAAAATGAAATGGGATTTTGAAGGAGCTGCAGTAAATTTAATCTCGACTATAAGGATACATGACGCAAGTCAACAGCAACCTTCTCCACACACATAATGTATTTGATCTCTTGGCACAGGCAAATAAAGCTGCACATCATCTGCATACATATGAATCTTAAAATATCGTTAATAAAAATACTGAATAAAAGTAGCCCAAGAATGGAGCTTTGAGGAACGCCAGCGTGGAGTAGGGCACTTGAGGTACTTTAGCCACCTGGTTTAAACTTTTGAGAGCGGATAGATACGAAACTTTTCAAAAATTTAAGAACAGAAAAAGAATAATTCTGATAGGACTGAGAAGGACACTTGGGAATAGGTATGATTGAAGCATGCTTCCAAGTCGAGGGAAATTTGAATACCGTGAGGCAGGAGTTAAGAATGTGAGTTAAAATAGGCAATAGACGAGGTATGAGCATTTTTAAGAAACTAGGTAAAATGTAATGTAATTGGTGGTGCAGGTTTTCGTCAGACAAGGTGGCGCAGTATTCATTTTACGTAAATTCCATTTTCGAAAAGCAATCACAACCTTTTGTCCCAGACATCTCAATTTACAAAACTTTTCTTTTATAACATAAAAATCATGTTTTGAAAGGGTTTTTCACATTCAGGTCCTCAAAAATATGTTAAACAATTTAGTAGCAGAAAGTAGTTTGACAGGCTTAAGATTAAATCCGATTAAAACTAAAGAAATGTGGATACAGCGCTGACTAATGGTGACGTGGAATTGGTAGATTAATTTTGTTACCTCATTAGTTACGTCACTACCAGAATGTATAAATCATATGGAGATCGACGGAGATCTCAACTAACGCCAAATTAAGGCTGTTCAACTCCAATGTTAAGGCAATTCTGTTGCATGTGCGAAACATTGAAAGTGGCCCAATCTATCACCACGCGCCTTCAAGTTTTCATCGTAAATAAAAATCGGCTGTCAAGATAGAATTACAAATGAAAAGAAACGATAGATGACCAAATCATGCAAGGGAAATGGAATGGAATGGCCACACCCTGCGAGGTTCAAACGTGAATCTAGCCAAAAGGCCCTTGACTGGAATCTGCAAGGAACCCTAGAGTTGGAAAACCTAGAATAAAGTGGAAGAGAACCCTACCAAAAGACGCCACAACAAGGAGGGCAACTGTTTCCGCCCTATGTCCCGTGCGGGAATAAAGGAGCAAAAGAAAAAGAATCCTGCACTCATAACACACTAGCTGAATGTTGACCAAAGAAGTGTACTTCCTTGTAAATATGCTTGTTTTCTCTGCTAGCTCCATCACACTAAATTTTTGTTGCGGATGCGGTATTTATATTGAATTGTTACCGAGAAAAACAATTACTTGGATTTGTATCCATCAACCCGGTCACCCCGAGAGCCAATTCTCTATGGCAGGCTGTGAATTTTAATCATTGCTCATAGCTGACTCTTTTTATTCACATGTTGGAACCTTCTAGCACAAAATATTTTGTTAAATCTTGTTGAATCTCGCGGGCCGCACAATTTCTTGCGAAGGGCCGCATGCGGCCCGCGGGCCGCGGGTTGGCCACCCCTGGTCTAAGGGATCGTCCTACCTGTCGTCTTCTAACACAATTAAAGAAAGAACAATGACGCCGGAAGAAGCCTTGTCAGTTCTGGTAGAAGGTAGATTTTCCAAAAGTCAGTATTTGGTGGTACGATCAGGCTGTAAATTAGTTCAAGGTAAGGCGTATCCGTCATACAATGTCCTGCAAAAAGCCAAAATTGCTTGTTATCCACCGATGAAAACAATTACATGTACAGAAAGACGCGCAGCTATCGATCTTCAAGCATTGTTAGATCTCACGGTGAAACGAATCGTTTTAGCAAAAGAAAATGTTGTACAAAATATGTCACCCGGTGATTTACTTAAAATGAATTTAATTTGTAAATGGCGTTGCGATGGAACTTCAGGTCAGAGTGAATATAAGCAAAAATTTACGAGTGATGATGGCACATTCACAGACGCAAATATTTTTTTTACGTCATTAGTTCCTTTACAACTGTTTTATCTTGATGAGAAAAACGAAAAAATTGTTGTTTGGCAAAATCCTGTGCCTTCTTCTCCGCGATATTGTCGACCAATTAAAAAAGAATTCCTAAAAGAAACAGCAGATGCAACGAAAGCTGAAGTTAAATATGTGGAAGATCAAATAAAAAATCTAGTTCCATTTTCAGACATGGTTAACGGACGATTAATAAAAGTAAATTGGAATCTTGCATTAACCATGATCGACGGAAAAGTGTGCAATGCATTGGCGGACAATCCAGCTACTCAACGCTGCTACCTTTGCAAAGCCACATCAAAAGATTTTAATAATCTTGACAAAATGTTAACGCTGTCAGTCAATGAAGAACATTTTAGCTTTGGTCTCTCTTCGTTGCATTCGTGGATACGCTGCTTCGAGTGCTGTTTGCATTTATCTTATAAATTAGACATTAAATAAAAACCTACTTCAAAAAAAACCAATTCCGTGATGCACTAAAAAGGATGAAATAATTGTTGGTAGTTCTTTACAATACTAATCCAATCAGAATGGATTTAGAAAGAAGAATCACTTTTAAAGACGGTGCTAACATCCATTCTGATTGGATTAATGTTGTAAAGAATTACAAAAATATTTTTTCAAAAGTGATTCTTCTTTCTAAATCCATTCTGATTGGATTAGTATTGTAAAGAACTACCAACAATTATTTCATCCTTTTTAGTGCATCACGGAATTGGTTTTTTTTGAAGTAGGTTTTTAAAAATTTATTTTATTTCGTACTTTTTAGTCCGTTCATTTTTTTTCGGGGCCAATTGAAAAAAAATTATTTATTACGATAAGTATAACACGCCGTCGTCGAAAGGATCGAGGCAGTAGCTAAATAGTTTTTGCAATAATGTATTTGCGTACTTTCGGACTTATTTAATAAAAAAAACTTATTTAGTATGACTATGAAACAAAATTCCCCGAATGAAATTAAAAAACAAAATTTAATCAAATTTATTGTGAGAATATAAAGTCGATTGGAAAAAATGCAACAGCAACAGCCCGGAGAATCGAACACGGAACCCTTGGACGAGAGGCAAGTATTTACTCCCTGTGCTACGCGAGAGTGTTGCTATATGCTGGCTAAATATGTACATAAGTCATATCGGAAATTCGGTAATAGTTCGCCAATTCTCTTACAGTCGGCATGAGTAAGCATGAAATTCCTCACCGAAGAGTTTTAAGTTACCGATGTGCAGCTAGAGGCTTGTTGAGTCGCTTCGTTTCCAGGAACGTTCTTCACATACTTGGTAGATGAAGGGAGAAGTGGGGTAGTACATCTCATCATTCCCACTTCCCCCTTCATCCACAAAGTTCGTGAGGCGCGCTCCTGGGAGCGAATCGTCTAAACAGTACCATAAAAGTTTCCACGGAAGCCTGAAACTCTCTACTTTTTCCACCTGCGCACGCATCTCTTCCTCAAAAAAGCTGTTCCTTCTGCTCCGCGTATATTTAGGCCCATTTGTGCAGTAAGTAGTTAATCTGCTAACAAATAGTGCACGCATGCGTGAGTGAAAAAAAACAACGTTATAATTTTTTCAAGTTGGTGAAAAAGTGAAATTCTAAAAATTAATTTTTTTTGGGGAATTTAAAAAAATAACTCATAAATTCGGTTAAATAGTTCTCCAATTCAAAGGATAATACTCTTACAGTGTACATGAGTATGCATGGAATTTCTCACTGAAAAGTATGTAATAATTCCTTACAAGATTAATCCAATCAGAATAAATTTAGAAGAGAAAAAAATAAAAAAAGTCGAACTGTCCGATCTTACGTAGACGCTACGCCAAGTCCCTCTTAAGTATTTGGTGACAATAAAGAATTTTGTGATACCTTTAAAATAATTCTATCTGTTCAAGGTGTACTAATTTTACCAGTTTTTTAAGCCTATCTTCGAACTCCTTTTTCAGAATTTAAAAAAAATTACATGGGACCACCGTGGGAAACTATCCTCTCAAGCAAAAAAAAGAAAAAAGCAAAAAAGTTATTGCGTTAAAAAGTTATGCGTGAACAGGACCAAAAAAAACATATCTACGCGTCGAATTGATAACCTCCTCTTTTTTGAAGTCGGTTAAAAATGGCAAGCACGATCAGAGAAAGAAAAACAAAATGTAAAAAAACGAAAAACAGCCACTCAAGAGTCTTTTAGAAAAAACCTTGGTCTAATTGTGGACAAGCCAAATCCAGGATCCGGGAGCACGAATGATGGTAACACTGCTCGTCGCTTTTTTGAAAATGCCAAAATTTCATCCGAAATAACTGGAGTAGACCTTCGTTTGATTACCAGATTTCATTCCATTGTACAAGTTGTTTCATCAGGACGCGAAATTAATATTCAAAAATTTAGAGATTACGCTTGGGAAACTGCGAAACTATTTGGTGAGTTGTACCCATGGTTCTTCATGCCACCATCAGTTCATAAACTGCTCATTCATGGCCCAGAAATCATTGCTTCGGCTTTGCTTCCAATCGGTCAGATGTCTGAAGAAGCCCAGGAAAGTTGCAATAAATATATTAAAAAATTTCGTCAGGACTTCTCGCGCAAAAGCAGCCGTTCTTTGACAATGAGAGATGTATTTTGCCGCCTTTTAATTAGTTCTGATCCTTACATTTCAAGCGCAAGAAAACTTCCAAAAACTAAAAGAAAACAAATGTCGTCTGATGCTAAAGATTTAGTTGTACCCGATGACAGTGACACTGAAGATGAAACTGATGTGTCTACTTTAGATTCCGACATCGATTTATGTGATAACGGTAGCGAATAGATAGAGCCTATGTGTTAAAAATAAAAATGTAAATTATAAACTGAATTATTATTTTGTATTTATTTGTATCTATTCCTTGTGTACGATACTATTTTTATGCTTCTGAAACTTTTTTAATACGATGAAATTGTATTAAAACTAAAAATATCAATTTTTTATATGACTGTCCGTCATATTGGATCCGCCATTTTGTTTTTTGAAAAAATAATGTCAAATTCGTAATCAGCGACCTCGAAAACCCCCGGGTACAGAATTTCATCCGCGAATATGCATTTTTTCATGTAGTCGTCCACCATATTGGATCCGCCATCTTGTTTTTTGAAAAAATAAAGTCAAATTCGTAATCAGCGACCTCGAAAACCCCCGGGTATAGAATTTCACCCGCGAATATGCATTTTTTCATGTGGTCGTCCACCATATTGGATCCGCCATCTTGTTTATTGAAAAAATTATGTCAAATTCGTAATCAGCGACCTCGAAAACCCGCAAGTAAGAAATTTCAAAGCGATTATTGCACGTTTTGAGGTTTTGGCCAGCTTTTTGGGATTCTGTCCCACTGTGTGCCGAGGAGAAAGATTGCTATAGCAGGACTACTGGTTCTCATAAAGCAATTACTTGGGAGTTCAATTAAGGGAGCAGTCTGGACTTACTGAGATGAGTCGAGGCAGAGGGACATAATGGGCCCTTCTACGCGGGTGTGATTTGCCATACATCGAACAATCTAAATAAAGAATTTTATTATGTTCGGGTATTGAAATAGATCATGTTTGACTCGTTGTTGGACTCCATGCGATTAACCCAAACTATTATTTTAATTATTGTATGTTGTAACTGATTTGTAAAACCGATATTTTTTTTCATTTATTACGCGCGAATAATATTCAATCATTGTTGTAGTTCTGTTTGCAACTAGTCTACATATCAGCTGTAAATTACATGGAATATTTGTGTCTCAGTTAGATTAATGTACACTAAAAATACAGTAATTAGAAATAGTACCAACTTACAGCACTTAGATCTACAAACACTCATATTTACCTATCGCTTTTAAAAATTACATCCGCGAACCGACAGGAAACCCTTAAAAGGTAATATATTATCTGTGATTTCATAGACACATCCTATCATTTGTGATTTCTAATACATATATTTATTCAGCCATTTTCTGTCAACTGAAAATTAATGATGTTTTGATATCGATCAATAAATTTCACTTTTCATTATTTGATCCATAAACAAATTAACTGGCTGCCGTCGCCCCCATTCAGGCATTTTATCAACGAGCATGTGGACAAAACGAAAATTACTGGAGCACATTTCATGTCGACAATATTCAACAAGACGAAAATAATTTTATCGTTTCCGGTGGCAATTTGATTGCAATAATGTCAAATTGAGTTACACCAATTCACCACCCAACAACCCAACCCAACCACCCCCAAGATATAAAAGGACCTGTACATATACAGAAGTAGTCCAGGGTCGCATGTACCTTGGCTGTGTGCTATCCATGAATTTAATTCCGAATATAGCAAGGAAATAATCCTTCAAAACCGCATTAGAAGACTTCTTCCATGGCGTGGCGACAACCCTTAGCTCTTCGGGTCAGGTGAACTTGCGTGACCACACAGTCTCCAATTTGTCATCCTCGGAGGGTGCCATAGTAAAATGCTTGCAGTATGCGAGTGCCCCCGTACATTTTCCATATGTCACTTTAGGGAAAGTGATATGTCGACCTCCGTGGACACTTCCTCAAAATTCAATTAGGCATACTTTATTGCACTTCTATTGGCCTTACACGTTAATTGAATTTTTTAGCCCGTGCCACCCGCCCGAGGGCCCGCTACAGCTATCTTGATGATAATAAATCTCTAGAGCTTCCCATTTTTATGTGAGAATATTTTCCTCTGTCCCAAGGTAAAATAAAAAAAAATAGGAAAGGGTTGAAAAATATGTCACGTTCCTTGTGTGCGGGAATGTAATTACTTTCTTCCCCGGATGCATTTACGTGAGACAGCGAAGTCGTTAACGAAAATCGGAGAAATAAGGGTGAAAACCTTTAGGGAATATCACAATGGGGATATCTGTTTCTGTGCTAGGGGTGTTTATTTTATAAGAAAAGGGGGTTGCTTGATAAGAATAGGATTATGGCAGTTAAGTATTTCCCTTTGAATTTCTAATATGTGTACATAGTACAAACTTGAGGATTAAAACATACAATTTAATGTTAGTGTAAAGGGTTTATAAGCTCCACATAGACGTCTTTGTGATATTTTATTCAAGATATAACAATTTGCAGCCCTAAATATAGATAAACATCTTTTTGTACTTAGATACTGCTGATTCGAAGTTTAGGAAAACCTATGAAGATTGTCAAAAACATCCAACCAGTGTTTTCCTTTGTTTTGTGGCCGTCCTACTGTTTGATAAATGCCTAATTTCTACCCATGTAGGATGCATAATTTATGATTTGCACTGCAGAAGCACCTCTTCCCATTTTCCCTCTGATTAAAACCGGTATGAGTTTTCAATGCCAGGGTCACTGACTCTCGTTAGTTATTTTCAAACTACGAGTAGTTGTTTCTTTTTTGAACCGTGCACAATTGCGAGAATGGAATTGCGAGAAAGAAGCTTGTTGATCGACAGCAAAGCTCAACTTCCATTGAGGAAATTTTGCTTGAAATTAACCTCTATCGGTTATGTGGGACTCAAAACCATTAAATAATTCTTTGGTATCATACGATCTAAAAAATAAAACAAATATAACTCCCGCATCTCTGCCTCGAGCCGTGTATGTTTTTGCAGCGACAGATGTTCTGTTAGACGTGTTCTGTTGATTTGATTAAAAGTTATTTTTGTGATGGGCGACTTTGATTCTAAAAAATGTCTTCCATCTTCGTTTTATGTTCCGCGAATGCTGGTTCCGCATTTTGTTAGCCACTCTATGGTTCCTAAAGCCGACGGCGTCCTCCTCTCCCGGAAGGCATGATTTTAATACTCGTACAGCGGCTCGTTCCAATACACTATCGTCTACGATTTTAAGAATGCTAACTACACTTACTTGGAAGGGACTAGCTCGATCATGTCAGCCTATCCTCTCTCATAGGATAGTTACCAGTGGAGGTTATGACCGCACTTTCATCAGTCCGAAATAGTTACGGCACGTGCATGTTATGCTACATGTTATTCCCCCTATTCCGCTGATGACTGACCACTGAAGACAAGGTTCAGTCGAAGCTTTTATTTAATCAGCTTTAATGACATTACATGTAATCAGAGCCTGAAGTTAGGTCAAAGTAAAGTCAAAGCCCCAATTGTAGCATCGGCCTGATGCACCATACGGCGCTACACTAATTAGTGGTGGCGCAACGAGCGTGGCGGCGCTACCAGTAATATTCTGTGCACGCGTCCGTGCTCGTCTCGCCGCCAAATTGGTTGCGCAACCAAGCGGACACCAGGAGCGCGTTCAAAAACCTTACTATGGTAAACCACGAGGGGAGCTGTGGTTATGCTGCATCACTTCACTTAACCATGAAAGTTTATGTTTAACCATGGAGGTTTTTGATCGCCCCGTGGTTAACTACAGGTTAAAGAAGAAAAAAAATAAACACAAAATTTTCCATAAAATAGTCCCCGCTAATTGCTTCAATTATTTCATTAATTATTTATTTGCAATAATCCCGCAAATCCCACTTTGATTTGTTCATGTGTTTAACATTAAAACAACTGTCAGAGAGTTGTTTTTATTCTTTTTCTTCTTAACTATCGATAACCATGCTCCCGAGCAGGGTTAAAATTTAACTACACCATGGTTAACCACAGCAGTTTTTGAACGCCAAAAAGCTATGCTCGTGGTTATGTTGTAGTTAACCACGGAGTTTTTGAACGAAAAAAGTTTACCATAGTTAACCCTGGTTAACCATAGTAAGGTTTTTGAACGCGCTCCAGCTGAGGTCATGGGCGTAACTAGAGAATTATTCTACGGGAGGGGGGGGCAAGCACTCCTAACAACTCGTACTCAAAGTTGGCCTAATTGCGCGCAATTTTATTAACACACGAACCATGGTTATAGTGCTAAGATCAAGCGGCATTAGGCGGTGGTTCGTAAAAGCAAGTAGAAATATAGTCGGCGAGCCGGCAGTATAAAAATGAAGGTATAAAATCCTCATAATTTTTTGTGAGGGAGTAGTACTGCCACAGACCTAAAGGGAGCCACCTTTTATATAACCTAATTTCGCCCGCGTCATGGAATTTTGACGTCACTTCCGGTTACGATTTTTGGTGTTGGTGACGTCATAAAATATCCTAATAAAATTTACATCAAATGAAGATTGGAATGTGTACATTAAGATTACACTAGGGTGCCAGGCCTAAACCACCCGCAACCCTGTGGCACCCTCGAATAAAGTTTTTTTTACAAGCTTTTTTCTTTGTTTGGGACAAATCTTACGATCCATTTTTCAAGTACTTCCCGATGTCCGGTGATGCTCAAATTGGGCACACATCTTTGGTTCTGGAGGCAATACAATTTAGTATATTCAATTTTATGGTACATCCAATATGGCGTCCACCATTAAATGGCGGATATTTCTGGGGGTGGAATTTTGCGATTGATTTTTCGGCCACTTCCCATAATCCAGTGATGCTCAAATTTGGCACAAACCTTTGGTTCTGAAGACAATGCAATATAGTATATTCAATTATATGGTACATCCAATATGGCGGCCACAAATAGCGGATTACCTTTTCCTTTACAACCCCCCCCCCCCAACATGGGTATCAAATGAAAGAGTATTACGAGTAGAACATAGCAAGCTATATGACGTCATTTTAAATCGAATATGGCGGCTAAGATAAACTGGCGGATTACCTTTTTCTTTACAAACACCCGCCATGGGCATCAAATGAAAGAGTCTGACGAGGAGAATACAGTAAGCTATGTGACGTCATTTTAAATCCAATATGGCGGCCGGCTCTTGGACTTTTCCCATCCATAGAATAATTTGTCTATGGTATATTCAATATACAAGGTCGGCTCAAAAAGTAAGGTGACTTTTCAAATTTCCCGGGCTACGTACATTCGATTTTCGATTTTTTTTGTATGGTTATGTTGGATCACATGCCAGCCATTTCACTTATTTAGTTTATTTTTGCCAGCTAAAAAGGTTAGACGTGTTTTGGTGTGCTTGGCGATTTCTTACTATCGACAAAAATGGATCATAGAATCTGTATTAAATTGTGTACTCCAACGTACTTGAAATGTTGGCTGTGGCATTTGGCGGGTCTACTTTGAAAAAAAAATGCTGGGTAGTATAAGCTCTTTAATGACAATGCCCGCCCTGTGCGCTCGAGCACGCCAAATTGTTTTGAAAATCGTCGAATCACTATTAGAGAAGTTGCTGAGGATGTTGGCATATCGGTTGGGTCGTGCCATGCAATTTTTTCGAATGTTTTGGGCATGAAACGTGTGTCAGCAGAGTAGTGTTGGGTAGGACACGATTATAAAACGAGTTTGTAAGAGGTGCCCCTTTGTTCTTTTGTCATACAAGCAAATGTGCTATTGTAATGCCAAAATGACAAAAACAAGCAAATTAAAAATAAGAAAGAAAATAAATACCAATGAAGAGCATTTTTACAGGTTTAATTCTAATATGCATTAAACTGCCTTAGAGTAAGTAAGAAATCTATGCCTCCACTAATTAGAAACAGTTTCATACAAATTGCATTTATACCTTTTTTATGTTTTTGTGTGTCTTTTCTTCAATAGGCCCACCATTATATATTTATAAAAAATTTAAGAGGAGGTGGTGGGAGTTCTTTAATTTGATTCCTACATAAAAACATAAAAACTGTATAAATACAATTTGTTTCTAATTAGTTGTCCGTGGTCGTATATTTATATTTTGCCATCCCACCTCGACTAAATTCAAGTTGGAAATTTTGCTACCGCAAAAGAAGTAAGAAATGTCTCTCCAGTACAAAATTTCACTCCCTCGAAAAATGTAAGAATTGTTCAGTACAAAACTTCACTCCCTCTAAAGTTCGTATTTACAATCTCACCACGGCCCAATTTAAACTGGAAATGCCGCAAAAGAAGTGAGAAATGTCTCTCCAGTTCGTGTTTACAAGCCCACCCTGGCCCGCCTAGTTACGCCAATGCGTGAGATACTCTCTATCGAGCTGTATTCATTTTGTTGGTGGCGCGACTGGTTGCGCCGCCATGGTGTCCTGGTGAAATACTGCCCTAAACGAATGGTAATTTGCAATCGTAGTTCTTATCTGCAAAAAATATGACAAAAACGAGTGTGAAAGCTGTAAAGTTAAAACCATTAAGAGCAACAAAACTCGAATTCAATATTCCCAACAAATCCATTAGAGAAATCAATTTTTTTTAGTGCAAAATAATTCAAAATTGTTCCAAAATTGTATTCATAAATTCAGTTATTACTTTCTTACAAATTACAATTCCCATTACAAAAATCCCTTAAGAATATGAATTGCCTTCAGCTCTGCCTTAGAGATAGCACTAGCAATACGTAATGGTCAACATGTTAATTTCTACATTATGACAAATGATAAAGCAATTTAACCATCATTCAAATATTCCCCCTTGTAATATTGTAATTGGATTATGAAGTTGGTTAGTTACCTTGGATACACTCTAGTATTTCACAACGAAAATAAATTTACATTTTAGACAATATTGGTTTGTAATTGTTGCGATTAGTTTAAATTGAGTTTACAAACAATTGTTCAGTTGTAATTGACGTTAGTGTTATGTTCGATTAGGGATAGGAGAAAAATATAGTTCAGAAAAATGCTAATTACTTTATTGGGTAGCGGTTGCTCCACAATCGAGTTTTTCTATTTATAAATTTTATTTCCTTCATAGTCCTAAGATCGGCCGAGCTTTATACTGTAAGAAACACTAGTACTAATCTCTTTGACATTGGCGATACGATTTTGTTGAAGCTGCTACATTCCTATGGTGGATAAGAGAATCGGAAAACGGCGTTATTACCAATTAGTTTGAAATGACATTTTATGTTATCGCGCCACGATATAAGGGTTTTTGACGATCGTCACATATTGTATTCATAGACAGGTCGAATGTACGATTTGTATATTCCAGCTGGAGCCAATGGCTGAAAGAAAATTTACCTCTCTTAAGAAATCATAGGCTGAGAAGCGTGTTTGGCGATTTGGAATATTTGGTCACTCTATCGCAATTCTTTATTCATTAAAAAATGGAAATATTAACATGACTCTGGAACACATAAAAAACTGAAAACAAGAAGTTTCATTTAAAGGAAATGTCGTTTTATCTACCAAAAGCTTTGTTTTAGAAAATTTAGGCCCAAAACAAGGGCGGCGGAGCATAAATCATTGTGAGTCGGGAGCACGTGAACAGTTAACGTTAAAATGTATATAGTTAATCCCCCAATTTATTTACCAGCTGTCTCTTGATTTATGTGGTTTTAAATTCTTTTGTTAGGGCGTTATGGCCATCTAGCTGTTTGAGGTAAGGGGTACAGATAGGGTCCCTATGAAGCTAGATACAATGCCTCATGTGGACCCTGGTGGATTACCCTATAAAGCCCACATAGGGCATCTAACGTCTTTCGTCATTCGCGCCTCGTCATAAGGAATACCCCATTTGAAAAATCATAATACCCGATCTCGAGTAGGTTTTGAGAATTTCGGAGTGGATATGTGAGTAATAACTGCGTCGGTATCGAAAGCTTTATATTTTTAAACGCGATTGTGATTTTATCAATACGGCCCCCAACTGAGTAGTCCAATCAATCTACAAAAATCCATCTAATAATTGCCAACAGGAAACAAAAAGTATGGTTATATAGGAAAAAAAATTCTAAAAAAGATAGCGTTTTTTGTTTTTGAATTTGGCATGGCGAACCTAACCTAAAAAATACCGAAAAGTGAAAAAAACGCTTTTTTGCGAATAACAAAAAAACTTGAGCTCGGATCGAAAAAAATCAAATTATAAAGTTGTAGGTATTCAAATTATCTTTCGATTGATATATATAAAGTTATAGGTTAGAGCACAAAACATAGAGATAAAAGCAAAAACTGTTAAAATTCACGTTTTTTTAATTTGTTAATAACTTTTGTTTAACGCAACTTAGATATTTGCTATTTGGCAAAAATATTGCTTCTTGCTAGCTGAAAAAAACAGTTTTATTTTTGCTGCAAAATATTGAACACTTTCCTTGAAATTTCACTTTTTGTAAAAAAAGGCGTTCTTCTAAAAACGCTCCTCTTGTTCTGCGGATTCTTCTAGAGTACCGTTCTAGAGCTTAAAATTTTCTTCAATACTTGTACTATCACGTACAAGTAACAAAAAGTCTATTTAAAGGTTCTCCAGTACTGAAAATGACCTCCAAAAACATATTAATAATGAAAAAACAGACGTTCGATTGTAAAAACTAACTTTTTGAGTCTGTTTTTTCATTATTAATATGTTTTTGGGGGTCATTTTAAGTACTGGAAAACCTTTTAATAGACTTTTTGTTACTTGTACGTGATAGTACAAGTATTGAAGAAAATTTTAAGCTCTAGAACGGTACTCTAGAAGAATCCGCAGACCAAGAGGAGCGTTTTTAGAAGAACGCCTTTTCTAAGTGAAATTTCAAGGAAAGTGTTCAATATTTTGCAGCAAAAATAAAACTGTTTTTTCAGCTAGCAAGAAGCAATATTTTTGCCAAATAGCAAATATCTAAGTTGCGTTAAACAACAGTTTTTGCTTTTATCTCTATGTTTTGTGCTCTAACCTATAACTTTATATATATCAATCGAAAGATAATTTGAATACCTACAACTTTATAATTTGATTTTTTTCGATCCGAGCTCAAGTTTTTTTGTTATTCGCAAAAAAGCGTTTTTTTCACTTTTCGGTATTTTTTAGGTTAGGTTCGCCATGCCAAATTCAAAAACAAAAAACGCTATCTTTTTTAGAATTTTTTTTCCTATATAACCATACTTTTTGTTTCCTGTTGGCAATTAACGCTAAATTTACAAAGAGCTATTGTAGATTGATTGGACTAGAGTACTAATCACATCCAATGCTGCTTGACCTCTGCAGTGGCGGACTAAGCCCGTCAGAGGCCCGGGGCGGCAAAGCTGAATGAGGCCCTCAGCCTAAGAAGTTGATGTAATTTTAGAAGCCTTTTATTCAGTTTTCATTTGTATGTAAAAGTGTGTGTGTATGTTTATTTCCCAGTAGGGAAAGCATTTAATTACCCATCGATTCCGAAAGTAGTTCTAAAGCCAAGTGTCCACTATAAAGTTTTTTTGGTAGAGTGTAGAGTGTAAAGCTCTACCTGTAGCGCGTCTCTACCACTCTACCACCCCACCGCCTATAGAATTGCTCTAGAGAAATTTTGAGTAGAGCTCTACCACGTGCTCTACAGACTGTACACTGCAGATGCGTTTTCTTTACTGTAGAGTCGGCCATAAACTTTTGCATGTCATTTAATTCCTCAGTTATTCACAGATGCGTGCGTACACATATTGTGTAAAAAATTTAAAGGAAATTATTAGAAAACAAAAAAATAATAAAATGAGTTCTCGCCAAAAACAAGCTGCTGCCGTTTTATTTTTGCTCGAAGAAGAGAAAAAGAAGGAAAGGAAATGTTGGGCGCGAGATTGGATTGCGAAAAGAAAATAAAACGCTGGAATGTATCGAGAATTATTGAATGAGCTCACGGAAGAAGACACATTTTCTGCGTATGTCGTATTCGAATTTCGTTGTTATTGCACAGGCCGATGTACAACAATTCGAAGCGCAGTCGAAATGCAAATAAGAATGAATACTGTAGAGAGAAAAACTCTATCAAACATGCTTGATAGAGCGTAGAGTAGATGTAGAGCTCTACACAACACAAAAAAATTGCTTATACACTATAGAGCTTTTTAGCAGAGAAAACTTTCGCGTAGAGTGGGTGTAGAGCGCATGTGTACAGCTCGAGAGGGTGTATACACTTCTCTACGCGTCTCTACGCGAGAGTTTTCTCTAGCTCTATGCAAAAAGCTCTATAGTGGACACCAGGGGCCCGATTCCGCAACGGTGAGTTTTTCTCCCGTGAACACCGAAGAAAAAACTCACTCACAGCTTTGGTGTTCACTTTTATTTAAACTGAGATTCCGTAAGTTCCAGTGAGTTTTAAAGTGCTGAATGATTTTTAAAGTGGCTGAATGATGCGCTGAGTAGGTACTGTCTTGACCTTTCCATTTTAAAAATTCTAATTAAATAAAATCTTTTAGAACAATAAACTAAAACAACATTTTATTTTTACATACCAAACAAATCTCTCAAAAAAATTATTTTTAAAAAAAATTAAAAAACTTATTCAAAAATCATCGCACGAAATTACAAAAACAACTTTACTCGTCAAAATTCAAACTCACCGTAAATTCACAGCCTTTTTCTCAGTGAGAAATTTTTTACGGCGGTGTTCACCGCAAATGTCAAAAAAACTCATTCTCGCTCTTGCGGACGCGCAAATAAGCAGTGTTCACTGAAATTGGTGAAGACCATAAGACTCACCGTTGCCGAATCGGGCCCCAGGCTTAAGTTTAGAAAAACTCATCTTGCATGTTGCAACCGAGATGAAAATGGTCAAGAAGTATTGAAGAATAAGCGATGTACAGGATAACGATTCAATAAAGACCCATTTTAATAATTACATGCTGTACTTATTTGTGTCTACGGGAACATTGTACGGGACCTCCGACTCCAAAGTACCACTTAGGTAGGCACTGACCATATTTTAAAAGCCTTGTTTAGGATTTGATCAAGGGAACTTGTAGACATTTGGAGGCCCCAGGAACCAGAGGCCCGGGGCGGACCGCCCCTTCCGCCCCACCCTTAGTCCGCCACTGGACCTCTGTAATCGAACCAGAACCGGGCTATTGATGCTAAATGACACCATTCACGGTCACCAACATAATTCCCTGAGAACCAATGCAACAACAAAAACTAAAGCTTTTTATGAGTTAAACTAAAGCTTAAGGGTTTTTCTTTAAAGCTTTTTAAAAAGCTTTCCGAAAACGTAAGGCAGATGTGGGGATAGTCCCATTTCATTTGCAATGAGGTTTGATAAGTTTGATAATTGATAAGGGTTCATCGCTGATTTCTTTTTTTGTGTGGTGTTCATGAGGAAATGCCTCTCATTCTGGTGCTCAGGAGGAAATTCCCCTTTCAGCATGCCCCTCATTTTCCACATGGAGTCCTCATGAGGAACCTACCGGGAATCCTTTTTCCGGCATGCTCCTGTGGGAATCCCCTTTTAAATGCTAGTCGGGTGGGGTTTAAAAAGCTTAGGCTATACAGTTATAAGTTCTTAATAGCTCTTTTGTGTGCACTTTTCCTTCCATACCCGCATACTTCACGTCGCAAACTTTATGAAGCTGAAGCCGATGGAAAGAAGCCACTGCAGCTACATTTAAAGCTGCAAAATCCAACGGCAACTTGACGGAATTGTTGGCATTTAAATGCACAGAGACGAAGAAGCATATTATTTCAAAAAAAAATTTTTTGGATTTTCACTTACAAAAAATTTTTTCTTCTATTTTAAATTTCCGCTTTTCCACTTTTTTCACGCAAACAGTAAATAAAATGAGGCAGTTTTTACAATTCCTTTTTCTAAAGTTGACAGGACTTACGCCGCATACTACACAAGTTTTGAAAATTGCTCGAATCTGGCTTCATACTTCATTGTAGCGTGAGGTAAGAAGAGGTCAATGTGGCAGCATTAATAAATTCTCGTTGATTTAAAGCTGTGAACCTTGCGGCGTGAAGTATGCAGCGCCGAATGTGTTTTGAGCCTGAATTCGATAATTGCCTACTTTTCTTCTCTCATTTAAAAAAAAAATAAAATTTGATAAAATTTTAAATATAAAAAAAATTCAAATGTGACAACTGTCTATTATCTACTGTGTGCAAAATCTTGTCCCACATATTATCATCAAGGATAAGAGAGGCAGTAGATCGAACGCTTAGAAGACAGCAGGCTGGATTCAGAAATGGTCGCTCCTGCATAGACCATATTATCACCTTGAGAATCATAGTGGAGCAATCTACTGAATTACGATCCCTTCTTTACCACCCTTTTGTAGACTATGAGAAAGGTTCGACTCGGTTAATAGGAGCTTTATATGACTAGCTCTAAGGCAACGTGGACTGCCGGACAAAATAATATAACTGATAAAAGCTCTATACAACAATTCCAAATGCAGAATTCTTCAGAATGGAAACGACAGCTTTGAAGTGAGCTCAGGAGTACGTAAAAGATGTCTACTTTCACCATTACTATTTCTTATAGTAATAAATGACATCCTTGTCAGCGCTCTAGATGGTAGAACAGGTGGCATACAATGGGGATTGCTAGACCGCCTCAAAGATCTCGACTGCGCGGATGATATCTGTTTGCTGGCTCACAGACATCAGGACCTCAAAAACATGTTAAACAATTTGGCAACAGAAAGTAGTCCAGCAGGCTTAAGGCTAAATCCAACTAAAACCAAAGAAATGCGGATAAATGCAAACACTATTGAACGGACAGCGCCTAATAACCGTGACGTGGAACTGATAGATAAATTCTGTTACCTCGGTAGTATTAGGTGCGTTTCATTTTCATTGGAGTAAGTACGCCGGAGTAGTTGGGCGCACATCGGAGTAGATGCTGCTACCCCACCGAATCGGCTGGGGTAGCAGCATCTACGCTGATGTGCGCCCAACTACGCCGGCGTACTTACTCCAATGAAAATGAAACGCTCCATTTATTGTCTAAACCGTTTTTTTTTGAATAAAATTGAATGCGACTTCATTGATATTTACGTTTAACTACTGCTACACCACAATATGGGCTGGGGTAGCTGCAACTACGCCGATGTGCGCCCAACTACTCCGGAGTACGCACTCCAATGAAAATGAAACGCACCTATTATTACCGAAAATGGCGGTGCAGAAGAAAGCGTCAGCTCCAGAATAAATAAAGCAAGAGGCGCATATGCATGCCTGTTTCACAAATGGAGATCGATGGAGATCTCAATTAACACCAAATTGCGGCTGTTCAACTCCAACGTTAATGCAGTTCTTTTGTATGGTTTCGAAACATGGAATGTCAACCAATTCATCACGGGGAATGCCATTTCTCTTCGGAGAATCAGAATCCGTGAAAAAAATTGGGGTTACCATTATTCACACCCACTCCTACGAAGAGGTGAGGAGGTGGGGTAAATAACGTCGAACCACATTTTTTCTCAAGGATTCCGATTCTCCGAAATTGGAAAAATGTCAAGAGAACAAAAATAAAGCTATGAATATTCTCGACAAAAAAGGCCCTATGAATTTTTTACGTAAAGTCCAAGGTTTTCTCGGAAAATACCTTACACCATCATAATAACGCTCGAGTTGGAAACGCCCGACATTTTGAACAAGAGAGAATGTTTTTCAAGTTGTGACGGAGATATTAATCAGGCTCTACTGGTTTTCCTAGTACAAGTTTTTGAAGTGACTATACTGAAAATCGACGCAAAATCTTACATATTCTTGTAACAGTTTTTAAGCTCATAGTATGTAACTCGATTTAAGCTTAAGCATCTTTTCCTTACTTATCTCGTTTTTGAAAACTTGGTCTTGGAAAATCGACAAGTACGCGAGAACTTCAATTTTCTTATTTTTCAAGTGTCCTCTAAAGATGAAGGAGGCGTCCAAAAATTCTGAAAAAATTTCAGGGTAAGCCAAAATTTGTCCTTTAGCAGCTGTGAATTTTAAATTATAGGTAAGTTACTAACAGGAAAAAATTGAAAAATTAATTTGTTTATAAATTTTTCAAAACATGTTGATTTTGACATGTTTCCATGATTTTTGTTGTATTCTGAATATGTTCTCGTTTGAAAATGAAAGATGAAGTCTTCTCCTTCATTTTTCATATAGTAGATTACCTCTCCGTTTTCTGGTTTTAAAAAGCCATGTGTTTCTTCTGTGCTATTTGGGGAGTTCTGTCGAAAAGCCGGGTTATTGTGCAAGTCAGTATGTTCTCATTGCTACAGTAATGGCTGCAGTAATATCCCCGTCATGAATGAACCTGAAGAGAACTCGGATGAAGAAAATGAAAGTGAGTTCCACAACTCCGGTGATCCAGACTCCGAGATATCCAGAGATGAAGAATGAATGGAAATAATAATACCAATTTTCTCAATTTTTTCAATATAAGCCAAAATATTTTCTTTTAGATGTTTTTCTATTCAAAAAATTAAAATTTAAAGAAAAAAATATATATTCGAAATAATTTTTCATTTATCTTTTTCAGATTTCCGATCGAAGTCGGAGTGGATGCATTTTTTTCTTTACCCTCCATTTTCCGATCAAATGTGAGGTTTCCAGGAAAAGCTTATAGGAGCTTTTTTATTGACAATTTTCATAGCTCTATTTTTGTTTTCTTGACCGTTTTTAAATTTCGACTTTTTTCCCGAGTAACCTTGGGGAGGCCTTCGGAAAATGCGTTGAATAGAATTTTCTCTCGATTTTCACAAAGACCGCCCCCCCGTACTATAGGATAATTGATAAATCAGTCAAAGGTGTAAACCGTCCCCCCAAAAACGGAAGAATTCGTATCGTTAGGTCGCGTGCACATTGAACAGCGATGAGCGGTGAGCGGTGCGCGATGAGCGGTGAGCGATGCGTAAACACCACGTAACCTACGTAAATAATCGAAAGCGTTCACATAGGACCGCGATGAGCGGTGAGCGATGAGCGTTACAGCTGAGCGGTGTTTTCACCGCTTAAACAATCTTGATTGTGAGCGGCGGCGGTGAGCGGTGCAATTTAATTGGGGCATTTATTAATTGCAAAATATGTATTGTTTGACATTTTTATTTAAATATATTAAATTAATTAGTTCCACCTTCATTTTTACAGTTAATCAAAAATGTAAAATGTACTTTGCAAAATGATTTCGAATATTTTCCGCTACCCTTTGTGGATTACGAAAGCCGCCATGTCCTTAAAACTCTCAGTTGAAATTAAATTTGCGGAGTAATAACGTTTCATTTGTTGAACATACTGTGGATAACTATACCCGAGTAAAAATAATTATATAGAAAGATATATAATTGGATATATTTATATATAAATTAATTATATATAATTATATATGAATATAATTATATAGAAATATATATTTTTATATATAAAAAGGAAAATCATATACAATTGTATAGAATTGTATATATGCAATTATATCTTTTATTTCGCCGATTTTCTCAGACATGGAATGTTCTATATGCTTTTTATCGTGGTAGGGCCAGTTATTTTTAAGAGCGTGATCCTGGCTAAACTCTAAAACAGATATAATGAGATATTTTTGACAGCATACCTATAATAACTTTTGTCCCATCATTTTTCAGCCACACACCTTTTTCTTGAGGTCTTTCTCCACCCTTGATTGAGCTTTGGGAGTGCGACTGCAGAATGTGCATTTTAGTATGTGATTTTCCCGAAAATCCCCATCTACCAATTGATACTATTTATTTCATCAAAATTATTGTAAGGCATTATATATTATTTTATATCGCTATTATATGATCAGATATAATTGCACAAATTCATTTGTAGACTTTATATACAGTTTTATATAATGATATAGAGTTATATATCATCCCATGTTGAACTGTAAATGATACAATATATAATTCTATATTTTTATATATTATTATATAAAATCGTCTAAAACTGTTGAAATATTTTATATAAGATTTTATATAATTTGATTTAAATATATATGATTATATATTTTTCTATATAATTATTTTTACTCGGGTAGCCTTCCATTTTTCTTATCACATTATGCAATAAGCAGGTACATCTTATTATAGCAATTGCCTTTTCTGGACAAACTTCTTTATTTTTTCCCACGATGCGCCATTTAGCTCGTAAAATTCCAAAAGCATACTTAATGCATTTTCTAGCTTCTAGCTTCTAGATGAACGATTATTAAAATTGGAAGATATGGTTTGAGAGGGTATGTCTCATCCCCTTTCAAAACATGTGACGCTTCTATATTGGTTCCAGGTAATTGACGGTTAGGCGACAAGTACGGGTGTTTTTAATGATTCAAACTTGCAGCATATTTGCTTTTGCATGTTGTTCAATGATGCAAATTGCAAAAGCAAAGTGTTCAATGATTAAAACTTAAAAGTAAAAGATTGCATACTTTGCATGTTTTTCAAATACTTGCATTTCTGATTTTGAAGAAGGAGACGCGTCAGTGCTGCCGTGCACTTTTGTTTTACTCATTTTTTGTATAAAAGAGTTAAAAAAAGAAACAATTCATCGAGGCAAAGTAGGCCATATTTTGAAATTTTTGATGAAAAATATGAAAAGAAACATAATATATCGCCTATCAACAATTTCAATTAATGTTTCTAAATTCCTTCTATTCATTTTGCCTTCGGTTTCTCACAATACAAATTAATGTAAGTAGTGGCAACACTAATTTCACGTAATAAGCTGACAATTTTGACGTAGAGTGAGTTATGTTCAATGATGCATTTTATTTGCTTTTGTAGGTTGCTTAATCTGTCAGCGAACGTCATTTGCTTTCGTGCAAGTTTGCAAAAGCAACTTGCATCATTGAAAACACCCTAATGTAAACTTTATCTACTATAGACATTCGTAAAAAATCAGAAAATTTCTTTGAATTTGACGGAGATCTGCATAAATGTGTAGAACTTTCCCATTGTCAGTCGGCTTTTTCTTATTATACTTATGGCTAACCTTTTTTTTGTCTTCTTAACATAAGCCTTTTTAAATATGAATTTTCAAGCAAAATTACTCGCCTTGCCGCTTTTGACAACATTTTGCACAGACTATTCTCTACATAACCCCAAAATTGCAGCAAATCAATGTGCACACATATCCGCTTACCGCTCATCGCTCACCGCTCATCGCGCACCGCTCATCGCGCACCGCTCATCGCTGTTCAATGTGCACGCGACCTTAGGCTGGTTTCACACTGCAACAGATTCGGCCGAATTTTTTACGGCCGTATTTGGCCGACTTTTTTACGGCCGTATTCAACCGAATTTCAACTTGAAATTCGGCCGAACTTTAAGGGTTAGTTTTCATCTTAAATCCTAGTTGTTTCATCTGAAATGGTCACACATATAAATATATCCTAAAAAAAATAAAAGGAAGATTAAAAAACATTTCTATGGGAGCGCACTTTCATTATCAACTTTCCGTAACCCATTTCGGCCGAATAATCAAACAAATCTGATCGGATGAAACCTACGGACTTTAACGAGTGTAATGTGCGAATGAGAATAGCAAAATAATTGTTTGAAAAATTCAGCCGAATCGGCGGCAGTGTGAGACCAGCCTTAGTAATAGAAGCGAGTGAGTGAGTTGTTATTTACCTCTTAAAAATACTCTCCTAAAGTTTCGAGAACATCGTCCAATATCTTTTGTACCAGCAAGTTTAATCTGAAAGAATTACACCGGATACGATAGGCTAAAAGGAGCCTGGACGGTCCTGAAAGACGAAGCAATTAGAACTACCATTAAATAGCCAATATTTAGACAGTCTGATGGTATGCCTCTTTTCATCGTCACAACATCTCCAATTCTGGGCTTTGTCATGTTTGTTTCTAGCTCTTCATTATACAGGTAAGAAAGCTTTTGTAGTTCGTCCTTTCTTGGTTCGAGCAGCACTTGCAGATAATCTTATCATCGATGCTTTTTGCTTATGTCTTGAAATTTCTTTAAATATTTTTTATTAAATTTAGTACTCATATTTTCATTATAAAAAAAGCCTCGGGCTTGGATTAGTGTTTTATTGTTTGTATAGTGTGTTTTCTTGTTTCCTGCAGAGATGGATAACCAGTCTCTAAAACAGCTTATAGATCCGTCCAATTGAGGAATCAGCCTTTCTAATCTCTCTTGTTACTGCTAAGCATTATATTGTAACTTTAAACATAACGACCTTTCATAACGATATCGTTAGTGACTCTATCTAGTGGTTGAATTAACTATTATCCCATCAAAATATAAAGTTTCACAGGGCATTCCTCTCAGATAAAATTAGAGATTAGAACTGTAAGCTTCTGTTTATTAGCACACTGAGCTACCATAACAGAAATCAATAATTCATATTTACGATGAAGGGAATTGAATTCAACAGAATTGCGTCATGATTGGGCCTTGAAATTGATGAAAATAGTAAAATTTTAAATCACGCCACGTAATAAAATCTCACCTTGAAATGTTTGTGCGTGGATATTAAATAAATTACGTACAACACCATATCTGTGAATTCTTAATCTACTTTGATGGGTAATTTCAATCTAATTTCCTATAAATAGTAGATTAGTGGTTTCAATTTAAGTTGATTCCATCCCTCATGAAACAACCGCCATTTTCATGAACGGTATTCTGTTACATTATAACCGTAAACTTTCATTCCTGGCTTAATTTAACGATCCGTGGCATCGTACCAAATTTTCCTCTCTGCAGATTTTCCATTTTCTCATTCTGAATTTCATTTAATACTTGATGAGATGCTCACACCCGACACCTAGCACAACTTACGCATTTTTACCTAGTAAAATGGATTGCGGCGAAGGACTTTTGTATATAAACAAGGAGATATGCAGTGCCTCCATCCCCTATCGTATATCCATATCCCCTCATACACAGTTTTACAAGGATCTCATGCATCATTTAGTATAGACTCTATAAAAGTGGGGGTGGTGCTGGCTGAATTTATGGCCATCCGTTCATGCATGTCAGCTAGAGAGCATGTAACCAAGGTGTAAAATTTGCGTTACTTTGTTGGATTAATACGACATGACCTTAATAATTCATGCAAGTGCATTTGCGGATATTGTCAAGGGACCTGTGGGGCATGCTCTAGCTTAGATAAAAGGGACAAAATACAATATTACATCGGAATTGTTTTCTACGAGACAATTTATTACTTTCAGATTCTTTATACAATGATTTTTGCGAAAGTGAAAAGTTCATGTCAACAACTGGTGAGTTTCCAAGAGTGATTGTCTTTTTTAGTACAGTTCATATGTTACATTCTTAATAATTTTCGGATGTTGCATAAATATAGCCCTTTTATGGAAGCAAGATTGTTGCACGACGCGACGGGAATTGAATGATACCTAAGCGCTAAAAATGACAATTAAAGGGCCTGTATTCCTTGTACTCTTTGTAGGACGCGAAGTCTTTTCCAGTTGTCTCTATTTTGAGCAAGTTCTCTGTAGTTTGTTCTACGAACTTTTCGTACATCTTTTACGACTATTTCTTGGTCGTCCAAAAATTTTTTTCTGTTTCTGCCATTGTGCCATACAACATCTCTGAACCCATCCTTGTCTAATCAGTTTTAATGTTTGTAAGCATATTTATTTCGTCATAGATTTCTTCCAGACCTTCGTTCGTTCGACGACTGCTTCTACACGTTCAACTTTTTGTTCAACACTTTGAGGTTTTCAGTGTCAGATTTGTTGGAAAGAAACTGGTTTCTACACGGTTCAGCTTTTTTGTTTCACACTTTCAAAATTTGGAGTGCCATATTTTTTTTAACAGTGTTGCCATATTTTTTGTTTTTTTTGTAGTCCAAAAGGTTTTACTGATTTGTTAAAACTAGCAAAAATAAATTAAAAAAAGAGTTTGTGGCAGCCGCGTAGGTACAACTTAATATACAAGTTTACACAAGCCACTGCAAACAAATTCCCACACGATCAGAACGATTAAACTCTTAATAAACTAGTCAGTCCATCGGTTCGTGACAACAGTTTATATTATACTTTGCAGTGTACCCCTAAAATATAAAATGTAATTTACTTAATTAAGGCGATGGCCCAATCACGACTTTGCTCGCGTTTACGCTCGTCAAAGCGTTGACGCGCTTTGACGTCGATATTTGATTGTGTGTAATTCAAATCGAGCTGTCCCATTCACGACTTTGCGGCGTCAAGCGACGGCAAAAGTCGATCAACTTTCAACTTTTCGCGCGTTGGCAGGCGTTGAAAATTTCCAAACTGTCAAACTGTCGAGATTAAAACTTTATAGAGACAAAAATCCATTCATGCATTTAAATCAAAGCAACCTTATTGACGTCCTGACGCTATGAATGAAGGCTCTATCAGATCAAACTTTGAGAGCAGCGGCAGAAGCAGAGGCAGAAGCAGAATTCTGCCTGCTGTATCAGATCCAAGTAAAGCAGCAGCAACGGCAGAATTTTTATTTGACAGAAAATTCTTCGTAAATAGTTCTTTAATAATAATAAATTCTTTGTAAAATATCACACAATAATAAATTCTCAATTTTCCGCGTCCATTAGTAATTTAAAAACAACTTGCAAGTGCAAGATTTATCAAATGTCAAAAAATTCTGCTTTGCAAAGCAGCAAAATTAGGATTTGAGATGAAAAAGCAGCGGCAGAACTCTCTTCTGCTTTTCTTGTCACTTGACCAGCGTAAGCCAATAGAAACAATTCTCTGCCGACGGTTCTGCTTCTCTGCTTTGGATCTGATAGAGCCTTGAACCTTCAACGGACGTCAACGCGCATGAAGCCCCTGCCGCGTATAATGCGCCTTCGGCATTGGGCCATCGCCTTTCGCGCTTTGACGTCGATATTTGATTGTGTGTAATTCAAATCGAGCTATCCAAGGCCCTCGTAAGTACAGGCCTGGAAGCAGCCAGGCCAACTAATACTAACATAGCTGAAAACAGGCCAAAAATATTCTGACAGTTGTGGAATTAACATAGCCGAAGCCATACAAAGCAATTTTTCAGGTTTGTTTTTGCACTAAAAAGTGGTAAAATATTGTATACTATCACTTTTTGGTGCACATGGATTATCAGTGATTAGTGCTTTAGTGATTTAATAAAAAAAATTAAAATGAAGTGAGTGGTTAAGTGTATTTTAAGAGTGTTAATTGATTAGGTGACCATTTTTGTTTACATTCGCGGTGGTTTTTTCGTGTTAATTTAGGGAAAAAATGTTGAATTTGTGTAGTAATATAATAAAAAGTGCTTTTTAAGTGATTAAAGATTATTATAGAATAGTTATTAAAAACATAAGTGCAGAAAAATGTGAAGGAAAAGTGAAAAAGTTATTGTTATTCGTGTTGTGTGGTAGTACTTGCATTTATGTTTTTAATAACTCTTCTATAATAATTTTTAACTACTTTAAATTCACTTTTAATTCCATTACTACACAAATTCAACACTTTTTCCCTAAATTAACACGAAAAAACCACCGCGAATGTAAACAAAAATGGTCACCTAATCAATTAACACTCTTAAAATACACTTAACCACTAATTTTTTTTTAATTTATGGACTCAGATCAATAAATAACTTATCACTGATAATCCGTGTGCACTAAAAAGTGACAAAATACAATATTTTACCACTTTTTATTCGAAAACCAAAGTTAAAAAATTGCTTCGTACGGCTTCGGCCATGTCCCAGCAGGAAATTATCAAATCAATGAGATTTTCATTGATTATATAATAGATGAAAATGATGAAAAAGTAAGCAATGAAAAAGTAATCTAGCTGGTAATGTATAAAGTAAGCGATTGAGACTTTTCTCTTAAGACTAAGCCTTTCCTGAAAAATAAAATACAATGCATCATCTGGAAAACTGGAGAGTGTGGGGTATATGCAGTGGCGTACTGACACAGTTGGGGGCCTGGGGCGGCACTAGGTGAGGGGGCCTATATATATTTTGTACGGGGCCTATATATATTTTGTACATATCTATTACCTTATTTATACGCAAGTCTAATTTCGGCTTAAGATAAAATCCGGCCCCGTATAACAATCTCACTCTATTCCGGTTAGTAATTAAGCTTATGTTAATATAGAAATAAATTAAATGTTCAATGTGCGAGAGAGAATCCGAATCTATTTATACAGGCAATTCGTCTTAAACCGATTTTAAGCTTAAAACCGTCTTACGCATAAACAAGGTATATGTATACAAGGTTCGGCAAGAGTCCGGCAAAAGTTCGGCAACGGTCCGATATTACCTGAAGGGTAGGTTTTCATGGAAAAAGTTTTGAACAAAAGTTGCTCAGCTTGGAGGGTGGAATCGTTTGCATGTGGAAGTGTTTCACATCCACCCACTCACACTTGGGGGGGTGGGGTTGAATCTAAAATTTAAAATGGCAGCCCTCATTTTTTTCATATATGTATTATGATTCCCCGCAGCGAAATATGAAACTTTTGTCTGAAATTTTTTTTTATCCGAAGTCCCCTGCCCGCTTAAAAATTATCAAAAATCAAAATTATCCCCAAAAATCATTCGGGGGTACAGCAAAGCTTCGGATACAAAAATTATTCACCCCCGCCTTCTCAACCCCTCGCAGTAGTGAATAGTGGTATTCTCTTTTGCTTACTTGTCCTATCATAGCAACAACAACAACGCAGGAACTGTCAAATTGTTCGTTCGCAGTTCGCTGAGAGAGTGTCCATTAAAATTGCCTGTCCTCCCACCCAACGCTTCGTTTAGTCTATTCCGGTGTCCGTCGTGTAACAAGGCACTAAAAACTTTCATTGAAAAGACAAATCCTTACGTTGAGAGAGATGAGAGAAATTGCAAAGTTTTCCATAAGTAGGTATAGATGATATACATAAACTCTTTTCATTTTTTCAATATGCAAAAAGGCTCCTAAAGGGTACTGAATTATGCTTTCCTTGTAAAATTATAATATAGATAGTTGTCTAACATTCGGGGCCTAGGCCGATTTTTTTTATTATTTATAAAATAAAATAAAGTATCTTCATATTTGGGGGCCTATGGCGACGCGGGGCCTGGGGCGGACCGCCCCCACCGCCCCACCCTCGATACGCCACTGGGTATATGCGCTCTAATTTTCATTTTAGCAGTGAAGTGATAAAAAAGTGACGTTAATTATTTTATAAGCTCTAGTAAATATGACCATTTTCAACTGCATATAACAAGCAAATCTAATATTACTTATTGAACCCGTCTTCCTAATAAAATCAATAACTACCAATAGCTGATGAACTCATTGATTACTTTGGTAAGCGAAGGTACTCTTTATCGCTACTGCCCTATGACAACTAAGCAGAAAAGTAATGTATGCTGTAATGTAGAAAGTAGTTATGATAACCAATAGTAGTGATTACATATTCAATGTTGTAATCACTGGTGGTTCTGCTGGGGTTAATTCCACAACTGTCAGACGATTTTGGCCTCGCACAGACACAACCAAAAAGTCTGCTTCCAGGCCTGTACTTACAAGGGTCTTGAGCTATCCCATTCAGGACTTTGCGGCGTCAAGCGACGGCAAAAGTGTACCTTCAACTTTTCTCCGCGCATTGACAGGCATTGAAAATCGTTTGTACATTTGATCAAGCAATTCCAAATCGCACACCGGCTTGAGACTGCTTTCCCTTTATGTTTTTTGGCTCCCTGATTACGAAAATCGGGGTCTCGCAATCCTAAAATTAGGGCGTCATCCTTCAACCCAAATTAAGGGATAATCATTAGGGTTTAAAAGCACCCCTAAATGGACTGAAAATACAAAAATTTGTAAAAAATTGGTTTTCCTAGTTTATGCATTAAATTCAAATGAAAGCAAAAATAAATTAGTTTCAACCGTTAAGGGAATGAAACTACCCATTCTTAATTGAATATGTATTAATAATCAACTTTAAAAAAATTGTTTTTGCTTTTTGCTTGAAATTAGTTTGAATAGGTATTGTCAGGCATAAATAAATATTTTCAACCCTAAATATTTAAATTAGAAAAATGATTTAAAAATTTTTTCGAATTTAAATTTTATTTTTGATGAAATATTATTAAAAAATTTGGGAAAAAACCCCAAAACCGAAACAAAATAAAAAAAACATGAAAAATATTTTTTTTTTCGTAGATTTAAATTTAAATTAATTTTTTTAATGCCAATTTCGATGAATTTGTTATTTTGTTTCGATTTAAGGGTTGCAAATATTTATTTATACCTGACAATACCTATTCGAACAAATTTCAAGCAAAAAGCAGGAATTTTTTTTTCATTTGATTTTTAATATTCTATTTCAATTAAGGGGTAGTTTCATCTTCTTAACGGTTGGAATTAATTTATTTTTGCTTTCAATCGAATTTCAAGCAGGAAAAACAATTTTTTACAATTTTTTTACACATTTTTTTTATTTTCCGGCGATTTAAGGGTGGTTTTAACGTTTAAGGTTTATCCCTTTTCATAAAATTTGGCGTGATTTGGTATACTTATCAATCACTTTCGCAAATAAATATTAAAAAAATGTATTTCAGTGGATTTTTTTGAATATTATAGAAATTATAGCGAAATGAAAAATATATGTATAAGCTGACCGGCTACACCCACTTCAAATTTTGACCTGAATCGTACTGCAATGGTAAAATTTCCCGGAAACCAATTGCAGAACATTTTTTTCCTCTTTTTATATGGTTCCTAATTACCAAGAAAAAAAACTGGAAACGAGAATGATTGGAAATTCCCTTATTTGATTTTACTCCTATTTACAAGGGGACACTGGATTACCCGCAACAGTTTTTTTAAGACATTAAGAGCATACCCAGTAGGAAATTTACGAATTCGCGAAATCGGTATGCATGATATCTTGGTAGAAATTGGAAGCCTTCATATTGGAATGCATGGTAAGGCAAAAAACATCTCTTATACCCAGTGTTGCCACTTTGGATACGTTCGTATCATTTTGGATACTATTTAGTCAAAAAAATCATATGGATACGATGATACGTTTTCCCGAAAAAGGATACGTTCGCGCTTATCGTTTTCATATTTCATAATCTACTATTACTTAACGTTTCTTGTCTAATCAATCTACAATTAATTTCTAATATCTGCTACATTTTCTCTCAAAGTTGTGAACTAATTTTCATTATGTTGTCTTCTGCCTTGTCATGTTCATCATCATATGGGGTTTTAAAAGTGAAAAGCGGTTACGTTAAGTTGTTTGCGTATTGTATCGTATTGTGGTGCTGTGAAATTAGTGCGATGGATAGGTATTTTTTAAATAATTCCGAGTTACAGCATCTTTAAGTCATTTCCTGTTTTCATAGAAGAAATGCAACGGAAGACACTCGCTCGATTTGAACCAATATACAATTGGGCTGGCGTACACGGATCATAATTTCAACAATAAAAACCGGTTTTCTGGACAAAGGGGCAAAAGGAAGAGTTGTTGTAACTTTTTGAACACAAATTTTTGGCGTGAAAACTAACACATGTACAAATGTATCTTTTTTTGGGTCTGATGTTGACATATCTGTTTAAGGATAATCAAGTTACTCTCGGTGAAGGAATACCCATGTACGCCAAGAGCATCATAAAAAACCGGTTTTTTAGTGTTGACGTTATGATTCGTATACGCCAGCCCATTTAATATCATATGGATACGTACAAAAAGGTTATGGATACGATTGGATACTTTTTCTGTGTTGTAATGGATACGACCAAGCGCTCAGAGAGTGGCAACGCTAATACCTTCAATTGTATTGCAAAAGGTCGTCGTTATGCCTTCGATCCTAGGACATCGTAATGTTAATCGAAGGGATGATTCGATCTAGAAAGTAGACATTACGCATTCGAAGGAAAGTGGACAGAATCGACTCTGGAAGGCTTCCATTCCCTACTGGGTAACGTTCTTCAATATTAACATAAAAGTGTTTTGTTGCATTGTTATAATTTATATAGAGATGTTAACGCAAGTTTTACCATATTCTAATAAAAAAGGGTCGACGAAAAACACTAGGGTGAGTTGCATCAGTTAACTTTAACGGTAACAAAAGCTGAATCGGCTGTCAAATCTCCGTTTAGAAAAAAGGGAGTTGCACCATTTAACTATCGTTAACATGACGTAACAAGTTGACGTTAACTTTAACCAAGCAAAATAGGCTGGTTAGTGTTATTGTTAACTTTCGACAGTTGTCAGTTTTATTTTGTGCCATAAAATTTTCAATTAATTTGCTTTTTAAGACAAAGTGTTTTATGTTATTTATTAATAAACTTTGTGTTTTTAAAATTTTTGTTAAGAAGTAAGTGCTATAAATTTGTGTGTGAAGATTTTTTGCCAAAGGAAATTTAGTGATATTTTACGACAAAGTTTTTAACGATAGCTTTACCAAACGATAGTGTGATGCAATTCATTTTTACAAACCGGAAATTTAACAACCTTGTTATTGTTAAAGTTAATTTTAGCAATTACTTTAATCAATGATTTGGCGCAACTCACCCTTAGTGAATTGGATATTGGAAAAACTCTTGCTTTTTAGCTAGAAAATTATTTCAACTAGGCAAATAGCTCAAAAATTGGTCGAGACCCTTGGATAATAAATAATTTTTTCAAAGATACACAGAAAAGGACCCACAGCGACAATAGAACGGGAAAGGAGGTTAATTTTGCGTGAAGCATCACTCAGCTGCTTCTGAAAGAAAAATGGAGGAGAAAACAGGGACTTCAGCTAATGTACGGACACTTCGGAGAGTGATTCTGCAAAAAAAACCTTGTTTACTACCGAGTCACAAAAGTGCGAGACTGGAACTTTGCAGGACACATTTTAATTGGAAGGAGGAGTGGCAAAAAGAGATATTTTCCGATAAAATTAAGTTTAATTTAGATGGGCATTCCAACATTATTTCCATGACTTAAGGAAATAAGAGCTATTTTTGCCAAGTCGTCGTAGCGCTTTTGGCTCCGCCATGGACGGGCTGCCATTTCCTTCCATGGGGTTGTAGACTTGCTCGTTTTGGATGGTCCCTAGGACGCAGAGAACTACATCGAGGTCCTAGAAGTAGAGACGATTCATTTCACAAATGTTTGGGCGTCAGAGAGGCATTTTACAGCATCACAACGCTCTTATTCACACATCACATCGTGTAAAAGAGTGGTGTCGTTAGCAAAAAAATCCAAGCTAGCTGCAGCAATTTGGAAAGGGCACATGGGAAAAACCCTTCAACCCAATGGAGGCCCAAATGAAAAAACTTGGCCAGGAACATCACCAGGGAGTGGCATCCAGCTACCGAAACTGAAGTCGAAGCAATTATTCGGAAAAAATTAAAGCTGGAAAAATCCCCCGACAATGATCTAATTACTACGGAGCTGTTGCTACAGTTGCACCAAGGAGCCATTTGTAGACTTACAGCGATAATAAATGCCTGCTTTAGAGTCAAACATGTTCCTTGCTATTGGAAAGTCGCTGAAATAATCATTATCCCAAAGCCTGGAAAGGATCCTCATGAAGTGTCTTCTTATAGACCTACAGGAATAGCCTTACCTACCCATAACATCGAAAATATTTGAAAAAATTCTCATAAAGGGGCTGCAACCATTTATTAAAAACGAAAATATGATACCAACCCACAGTTTGGATTCAGAAAGAAGCATTCTACCATAGAGCAAGTTCGTAGCTCTGGAAGAAAAAATGGAATGCTCAGCTGTACTTTTAGATGTTGCTCAAGCGTTTGGCAAGGTATGGCATGAAGGACTACTTTATAAGCTGAGATTACTCTTTCTCTTTGGAATCTTATCTCTCAAAAACAAAATCAAGCAAGAGGATGTTTACTCCCACTTAAAAAAATAAGAGGTGGAGTACCTCAAGGAAGTATATAAGGTCCAATGCTATACCTAATTTTCACGAATGACCATCCAGTCCGCTCAAATAATGTAAATAGGCACTTTTGCCGACGATACTGTAATACTTGCAATCGAGAAAAGTGAAGTAGAATCAACCCGTATCCTCCAAAACGCTGAAGATACTGTAGTAGTCAACGGGACTAAAAAGTTATACATAGCACTAAATCAATACACGTTAATTTCACTAATAAAAAACTCAGCCGCTTCCTATTACCATCTCTGGAATGCAAATTCCATACTCCAATACTGCAAAATATTTAGGGATGAATTTAGATGCAAAACTTATACGCCGGCTTCATCGGCCGAAATACGCAAGTTCGAGCAAATTAGTGAACTGAACTTTAAAATAACCTCAGTTCATATACAATTTCCACATATTCAACTGAGGATAAAACAGACCTCAGTTCGCTCAGCTGCACTCGAACTGAAGTTACACAGCAATTTGATCAACTAATCATGGATGTTAGCCGGTAAAGCCACTTCTGTGAATTGAACTGAACATTATCATAGAGTAAATATACACGTGCATATTTACTCTATGATATTATTGAACTGAGGTCGGTGAAGCCGGGGCATTAGGTGGAAAGAGAATATAAAAAAGAAAAGAGAGGAACTAAGCATCAAATTTAGAAAACTGTATTGGATTATTGGTAGAAGACCAAAGTAAAGTAAAGTAAAAGAAGTAAACTGCTTATATACAAGCAAATATTAAGACCCGTGGGCACATACGGGATTCAGTTGTGGGGGGGGGGGGGGGGGGTGCCACTGAAAATAATATATAAACTATCCAACGGTTAAGTAATAGGAGGAATAGTAAATGCGCCATGGTATATAAGAAATATTGACCTGCATCCCGACCTCAAGACATAAATCAGGAAGCATTGGAACTTACCAATATGAAGGAATTAATACGAAGATTGAAGCGTAGCAAACCACATGAGTTAATTGGTGGCACCTAAAACATTTAAAATAATATTGTTAATAATTGTTTTCTTTTTTGTGCTCGTTAGTGTGAACTAGTTGTAGTTTTATGAAATGTAAATACCCTTGTAACATTTCAATAACAAAAATATTTTTTTACAAGTAAGAGCTTTATTTCTGTTTTTTTTCAATCATACACCATTATTATACGCTTTATATTAGCTTAACCTGTTTGTATGTATGTATGTATGTATGTATGTATGTATGTAGACAAATCTTGCAACTTGATTTTCACCCACTTGCATATAACCGATCGCGTGACAATGCAATCTGACCATTTGTGAAATAATCAAGATGGCGGTTCCAAGATTACGGCCGAATTTTGCTATTGTGCTCCCCGACCCCGGACATGGGTATCAAATGAAAGGGTATGACAAATAGAATACAATTAGCCTTATGGCGTCATTCCAAATTCAAAATGGCGGCCAACACAAAATGGCGGACTACCTTTTTCTTTACACACCCTCGATATGGGTATCAAATGAGAGTATAACGAGTAGAATACATTAAGCCGTGTGACGTCATTATTCGCTTTATATTAGCTTCACCTGTATGTATGTATGGCGGCCACCACAAAATGACGGTTTACCTTTTTCTTTACAACCCAATCGGTATGGGTATCAAATGAAAGGGTGTGACAATTAGAATACCATTAGCTTTGTCACGTCTTTCCAAATTTAAAATGGCGGCCAACACAAAATAGCGGTTTACCTTTTTCTTTACAACGCCCTCGGTATAGGTATCAAATGAAAGTGTATGACGAGAATAGTATAGTATGCTTTTTGACGTCATTTTAAATCTAATATGGCGGTCACTACAAAATGTCGGAACACGTACATATAATAGACTAAAAAATAGAAAATAAAAAATATAGTTTAAAAAAACTAAAAAATACGCTTTTATTTTAAAATGAACTAAAAGAGAAAAAATAATTTTGAATATAAAGTTTTTATTGCTTCGGCCAGTATATGGAAACAACCTACCTTTCGAAATGTAAAAAAGCGTGGGGCGCTAACGAGGGATTTTCCCGTAGCTTCCCTATGAGGACCCCTGTGGTAAATAAGGGGCATGCCGATGAGGGGCCCTATCTGCACACCCTAAAAATGTTAGTCGGGTAGGTCGCATTTGAATACAAATGCTTTTATTCTTTCTGTCACTGCCCGCACCTCGCACACGCATGTATATGTTTCCAGCTTTATTCCAATACTACCACGACCGTACGTTGACTTTGGTGATCGATAATGAGTTGCCTCTTTCCTTATTATGCGATGACAGAAAAAGGGCAGGGACCTGCTGTAAAGAGGGAAAACAAGAAAGGAGAAATGCTATCTAGATGAGGCAAATGGAGAATTATGCCGCTGTATGGAATTAAACCACACTCCTCTGGGATGGTTGGCTGCCAAATCCTAGGATTAGTTACTTTCACCTGATATGCATTTGTCACAGATGGAGCCCCACTGTTTTTATTTAGTATCACCCGCTCACCTTACTTTGTTGTGAGACACGGTCAGCTTCATCTTCGCCTAAGAAAATCTTCCGCTACCTAACGCAGCTGCAGCTATCAAATGCGTTTTTTCCATTACTGCCTAACCTTTTCAGAACAAGATTAAAAACTCGAAACTGCCTATCAATGAAGTTGAAATTGATTATCATTGAAGTGTACTTGCATCAATTCCTGCTAGGTAGTACCTTCTAACATCAATATAAGACATAAATGTTATATGAGAATTCCTGGTTACGACCGAACGGATTCAGAATAAATTCGTGGCCGCCGTTATTAAATTAAAGTCGGTTCATACCCAAACGACTTTGTGGCTCGCACCAATCAGCATAAATCAGCTGCTCCTGCACAAGGGGTTGCAGGAAATTACAGAGAGTAAAAGAAATTCTCCCCCAAAAAACAAAGCGTCGAACTTAAATTTAAAATGGAAATACCATCCCCTGGGTATCAGTGCGTTAAGATTCTTAGGCAATTTTAGAATTATGCATGCGGATGCAAGGCACTTAATCCACCCAAAAAAAATCAAAGTTTCTTACGTTACATTGCGCTACTTAGATCTGCTCAACATCCCCTTTTAATGTTACTATAAACCCTCTTACAATTCATTAAACTACACTCGTTTTCTGTGAATGGCCCTAAGCGTATATGAAATAATTTGCTCCCCATCCCCGCGATTATTATTTTCTTTGAACTTGCCATACACTTTCTGGCACCACACATGAATGTCCTGAATAATAAGGATGTGCTCTAATAAAGGCTCGAGTCCCCCTCATCTTTAAAATTCCTCAACAAATATCCTAGTCGAGAGGCAAAATAAAATGGAGGCAAGAAAGGGAACATTTTGAATTTAAACAAAGATGTCAGAGCTGACAGCATGTACCATATGTGGAGATCCCATTTAGGGACAAAAGACACAATCACACATTTCCACAATCCGAAAATCGTCGTCTTTTGAAAATGAGTGGTAAGTGAAACGGGAAGCCGTCACACTTGTAATACGTACAAAAACCGGTACAGGTTTATACATATATAGGGTGCCGAAAAGGAGGACGATATGACGATTTTGGATGGTATGCGTGCAGTATGTGTGAGGCAGTGAACAAGTCAGAATCGCCTTAAGCTCTTCTTAAATTGTGTTTGAATACATTAATATCAATAAAAGCTTGTGGGTATGTAAAAATACCGCCGACCCTACGTCGTCGTTTGATGTTTTTAATATATCCTGCGGCTATTGGAGTTGATGCGCTAACTTAAGGACTTCCCGTAATGTTCACGGTTTTTTAACAGACTGTAATTAAAACGCGTCGTCAGGGCGTTATCCTGTTCGTTTTTATTCTTGATTAATGATGATCGCATGTAAAGAAAAAAACATCGTCTGCTTTGGGTGAAAGTTTAAAATTTTAATGTAGGCCAAAATTTTGGTAGAAACGACTTAAATATTTAATGTAGGTGGTATTAATACAGATTTAAGATTGTATCCTACCTATATTAGTCGAAGTATTGTAACAAAGGTCTGTTGTTTAATCCATCTGATTTAACATAGACTCAGAGACCGCGGAACCTTATTTCAACTGGGGTTGCGAGTATTCTTCTCAAGGGAAAGGGGGGGGGGGGGGTAAAAATAAAAATAATTTATAATGAATAAATAATATTCATTAAACAATATTTTTCAATAATTTATTAAATAAATTTTCGTAGTAGTTTAACAAAAATAGACTTTTCATTCAATGCAGTCAAGTCAATACACTTCAGTACAATGGAAAAAAATAACAGTATTCATTACGGACAGCCAAAAACTGTGATGCGTTCGACAGTTTTATTAATAAATATTTTCATTATAATTTGTAAATCCAATTATTGTGTTTTTACTTATGAACATGTAAAAAGACTAAGTGGCACAATCTTTTTTGTGTCATTGTGCAACTGTTCCAAAGTAAAATTCGTCGAACTGCACTGAAGGATCTTTCCGCCGTTGCTTCTAACGCCGGAATTGTTAAAGTATAACAAGTTGTTCGACTTCTTAAAATAGAGTTCTTACTTCTATAGGCTGACGAGACATAGCAGCAGCAACTTCGGTGACATTATTACGACTGTCACCAGCTTTGAAAATAGTAGAAAACATCATATCAAAATCGGTTATATGATTTCAAAAAGAATTTTTCACTTCAGATAAATCAAAAACTTTTCCATTCGCGGCATTTAAAAGAAGCGATTCTTTTTTAATGATTTTTTCTATTTTTGGCTGTTTTAGTACAGTACAGATGTAATATTGATGCGCCAAAAATTCTTGGAAGGATGATTTTTCATAAATTGTTAATGGAGCATAAAAGAAGCTTAACTTTAAATTTGAGGGAAATTTCGAGTGGACGTTTTTTGGAAAACTCAAAAAGTTTTTGAAAAGCGTTTTTCTCTGAATCTACGCATTTTAGAGAAAAGTTGTTGGAACAAAAAATGTAGAGGACATTGTTACCTACAATTTGTTTCATAGAGGTCAGGCTGTACAACTTCAAATACAGAAGCTAGGTGGCGCCAAAGTTTCCAAAAAAGTGTTTTTTCGGTTTTTGTCCCAGAAAAAATGGTTTTTTTACAAAAGTGTAAATCAGTAAATTGTTCCTCTTAATAATGTCTACAATATTTATTTAAACTATTTTTCCCTCCGACTTACCGTTCCAAAGTTATAGGCAGTAAATGCTACGCTGCGTAGTTAACGGTGCTATTGTTACTAAGAAGCGTCCATTTTTCAGTTGCTATGCGAGTGTTGGAGAGTGTAAGCGTCAATACTTTGCTCTTGTAAAATGAGTATGTGTTTTGTTTGTAAAAAGATTGTACTCAAATTAACCTGTGTGCCATCTTAAGAGCACAATTCTCACACTTCAGCACGCTACAACTTTGGAACGGTAAGTCGGAGGGAAAAATAGTTTAAATAAATATTGTAGACATTATTAAGAGGAACAATTTACTGATTTACACTTTTGTAAAAAAACCATTTTTTCTGGGACAAAAACCGAAAAAACACTTTTTTGGAAACTTTGGCGCCACCTAGCTTCTGTATTTGAAGTTGTACAGCCTGACCTCTATGAAACAAATTGTAGGTAACAATGTCCTCTACATTTTTTGTTTAAACAACTTTTCTCTAAAATGCGTAGATTCAGAGAAAAACGCTTTTCAAAAACTTTTTGAGTTTTCCAAAAAACGTCCACTCGAAATTTCCCTCAAATTTAGAATTAAGCTTCTTTTATGCTCCATTAACGATTTATGAAAAATCATCCTTCCAAGAATTTTTGGGCGCATACCCCGATTTTCCAGTGCAGCTGTACTGTACTATTTATACTTTTCGACAATTAAACGATCAAAGACAGCATTGAACTCTTTTCGAAGATTTGATTTCGCAGTCAGTGTTACAGAATCACTCGGAGTTGTTTGTTCAAGACGTTTTGGAAGTTATCTAACTTGGCGAGTTTCTTGCGGTTCATCAAGTTCTTATTTATCCGCCAAATCTTCGGCTTCTTTCAACAATTTTTCAAAAATTATATCATTAGCTCGCCAGTTCATTAATGTAGTTTTCTGTAGTTTTCAAAACTGGTACTGCCTCCCATGATCCGGTAACAGTGAACTGCTTACCTTAGAAAGATTCACCCATTTTAACATCAAACTTGCCAATAACTTCAACAATAAAGGCCGTAGCATAAAAATTGTCCAAACATTATTGATAGGAAATTGCCCAAGCTTTTCAATTTTGCAAAAAAAAATATCAGTTAACTACGTATTTTATGGAGAAAAAGATGGTTTTAGTTGAAATTTTAGTTAAAAAGAACCGAAATTTTGACTTTGATGACTCATTACTCTGGAAGTTGATAGGGTAGAACCTTGACTTTTACAGTTTTAGATTGGTGGGAGTACACGTACACTGCTACATTATTCATGAAAATAGGTCATAGGGTTACAAAAATACAGGGTGATATGTAAAACTCTAAAAAAAACTCCAAAACGCCCTAGCGGCTAAACCGTTACGATTCCCCCTCTCATACGATTTTTTGTTCGTCCAACCAAAACCTGTCTACAACCGGCCGCTTTGTAAACTTAGGGTATACACCCTGTATATTCATTTGTTGGCCTTTGTTTCAATAAATGCCATTCTAGACGTTTGACCGAATCACTGATCTGTAAACACTTGAAAAGATTCGGCGATGGTGCGATCGCACATAATCTTGGATAAAATGGTTATGAAAAATTATTTATTTGTAATTTAATAGCAAAATTTTAAATTCGGTGTAAGAATAAATGAAAAATGAATTTTCTCTGTTAAATATGAATGTTGTTTACAACTATCGAATTTAAAAATGCACATATATACTTTTCTTACAATTTTTAAAAAATAACTCAAATTTTTGCTTTTTTGATTTCAAAAACACAGGGGTTGCGTCGCCACCCCGCGGAATTATCAGGGGTTGCGGCCGCAATCCTTGCAACCCCACTTCCGAGGTCTCTGTATAGACTGCTAGCCTTTTGACTTAGTAAGAAAGAAACGAGAAACAGTGTAAAATTGCGAGAAAACTGGGTTAAATTAAGTGAAACATGTTTCTCCACTAAAATATGGCTAAATCCTAGAGAAAAATATTTATCGCGGCTATGCAAACGCCACAGTAGACCCTCGATTATTTAGCCGCCAATACGCATGAAATGCGTATTCTTAGTGTAATAATTACTAGAGATGTTTTAAAATTTGAAAAATCTCACGTGAGATTAAGGGGTGGGGGAGGAGGTCGAGCCAAATCTCACGACATCTCACCAAGGGCGGAGGGGGATCGAAAATTCGCCAAAATCGCCTCACGTAATTAATGAACACCCCCTTAGGTTTCACCATTATTTGATTCTGTGAATTCGGTTACACTAGGTTCATTAGTATATTTCTGCTTTCACTGTCAACTACTTAACCTACGCCAATATACATACATACACCATCTGAGCCAACTGTTTTATTCAGTATTAACCCTTACTGTAACCTTTTGTATTCAGTTGATATTATCAGATACTAGTTGGGACCCGGCGCGCCTATGCTGCTCCCATAAGTCAATAGTGGTAATCAGGTGATATGAATTTTAATATACAGTAGGAGAGTTTGAAAAAAGCAATTTTTTGGTATTTTTGATTCCAAATAACAAAATGTGAAACTATTAGGGATCTGACATTTTGATCGAGACAATAAAAACCATCCATTGACATAGCATTTTTCGAGATATGAATTTTCATACACAGATAAATTGTCCTAATGAACAGCTTACTTTCTGTATTTTGGATAGCTGGGACCCGGTGCGCCTCGCTGCACCCAACGTTTAAACATTTAAAATCAATCCAAACCTTCAAAATTAAACTCTTCTTAACCACTAACGAAAACCAACTATTCCTATAAAAGTTGGAGTCATTAGATTCAAAATACATTTATTTGAACTATTATGACCAAAATTGCTTGTGTATTCTGTAAAAACCATGAACGTTAAAAGATTTAAAATTAATGCAAAAAGCAGCATCCAGCACTCGAAATTCGAGGGCTATTTTCTAATTTAAATCTAGAAGTCTTCAATAACAAAATTTTTCGAGAACAATAAAACAAAATCGAAAAATGAAAGAAATATTTTATAGTTGGAAAAAGCAATGCCAAAAAACCAACTTTTATTTTCTCTTATACTGCGAAATTGTGTTCGTCAAAACATGTGAAATTAATGCAAATATTGAAAATCAAACTATTCACAACATCTAAGGAAAGAACCAGTACTTATTTCTGTAAAATTTGGAGACATTAGATTCAATATGCAACTGTTGTATTTTTGGATATTGGCCAGGAAATGTTTAGATTCAATTCCCGTTCCAGAAACTAATGAACGTAATGGCTCTGGTGGCGGGAGCAATTGTGGCAATTTCACTTTCAATTGTGGCAATGTCACAACACAATCCAGGTGATTCACCCCTGTATTTCAACGCTTTACAATGCGGACACACGACTGAAATTCCTCTAATCGTTACAGATCTATCCGCCAGTGCGGTTTGCACGTGAAGTAGCTCGCCGCGTATTTGACTGACTTCGGCGACTTATGCAAGCTCGTGTTCTCCTCGGCATTGTAATGAACAATGTAAAATGACTCGAAATTGTTTTCACAGTCACTCAAATCTGTCGAACTTTCCCTGAGAACTTTACAATATTGTTGCAAAGCGGCACATTGCAGCTTTGGTATACGGCCGGCAAAGTCAATTTACGTTAATAGAATGGCTTATCAAAATGAATGTTCGCAAAATGCAAATAAATTCGCTTTAACCAAATCTATTCTCTTAATCCACTAACTTTTTTTAAGAAAAAACGATGTTTAATGTAGTAACAGATAATGATAATTGAATCGGTCATTTCAAAAAGCTCATAAGTCACATTTTTTTAAAGATACTTTTTTCAAACGCTTCCTTAAAGGTAGATTCGTATTCCGGATAATAACCACATAATATGTAAGTCAACGCATTCCGTCCTCGTCAAATAATACCGCGTAATCAATGCGCCTTCGACATTATACATATGGGTTTTCATTATGATTCAGATAAAAAAGGTACTTTCACAGAAGAGGAATTTATTGATGGATTCATTAAACATTCATTCATACTAAAGTTAAAACTAATAGCTCATACGTCTTTTTATCAGAACATATTTATGGCCAACTACAAATAATGTTGAAGCTAACCCAGATGAGAATGATGGAGAATATGATCTTGCACCTTAAAGATGTTAATAAGATCATGTTTAAGTGTAATTTTCAATCTATTACATATATAAAAATCAATTTCTGTGCGTTAATATCGCAAAAAATCTAAAATGGCTCGCCTCAATACAGGGGTGGTTTAAAAAAAATAAGAAAAACCCAAAGGAACTACTGAAAAATCTAAAAAACGTAATTTTTGGAAATTTTCACTGCAAATTAGTTTTAATAGCTCCATGGCCTACCTATAATGTGGTTTTTTGAGAAATGACAGTTTCAATTTAATGACAATTTCACATTTACGTAGCTGTCAAACAATTTATAGGTAGGCCATGAAGCGATTGAAACTAATCTCAAGTGAGAAATCCCAAAAATACCATTTTTTTGATTTTGAAGCTGTTCCTTTTGGTTTTTTGAAATGGTTTTTTGTCTAAAACCACCCCTGTATTGAGGCGAACAAAACAAAACAAAAATTATTGAAATCGGTCGAGCCATTTTCGAGTTTTTGCGAGACTAACGCACGGCATTCATTTTTATATATATAGATAGATTGAACAGATCTATGACCCATTAGGCTGGTTTCCTCAACAATTATCTCATCAACGTCAGTTCCGAGAAACCTGAAATTGACGGTTCGGTGACGGCGATGAGCTTGATTTGACTGATTTGGAACGGCGGCGGCGCAGTGTAGACAGTGCCATTAACTTTCAAAGAAAGCGTATGTTTTGTGACTGTGCTTCTCGGAACTGACGTAACTGAGACGTGACGTGAGTGATATGTGTGAATCGCCCTTTATACAGCGATTGTAGTTAGCTAAATTTGATTGGGATGAAGCATTAGCAGCCGATCTAACTACGCCGTGGATTTCTCTACGAATGGAGTTGAAGGAACTACATCAAGTTCGCACTTCGTGATGGATAGGTGTAACTTCGCCTTGCATGCCGTTCATGCAGTGGCGTATTTTAAGATTTGGCCCCCGGCCGCCCTATAAGATTTGTCGCTTCATAAATTAAAGAAATAAATGCAAAAATATTTTAATAAATGAAAACAGGCCATTCCTGCACGGCACCCGGAACAGACACGGTACGCCTTAGTAAATATAAGCCTCGCCCTTACTTAGCATGAAACAGGCACGGTTCATCTAAGTAAAAATTCTAGTTTTCCAAATGGAACTCGCTACAGGCACGTACCAACAAAGGACGCACAGAATAATCCAAACAAAGCACGGTACGCTCACCCCTTTTTAGTCTAAAGAGAGAAAAATTGGGGCTTTAGTAAATTGTATAAGATGAAAAAACAGGCAATTATCTTGGTGACCATGAAGGGTGCTATTAGCATACTCAGTAGACCGGTTCTCCGGTAGGACAAGCAGCATTCGAAGTGGTTAGTACATGGTTGGGCGACCGCTTGGAAAAACGACACTCGCGTTTGGAATGGTCTATGGGGCTGCACTTGTAGATGTTCATGCCTGTAGCGGGAGCGTATATATCGCATTTTCAGGTTTTCATGCTAGTAGTGGGAACGTGCATACCAGTGTGGCACACGCATTTGTTCGCCATGCGTTCTAGTTGCGTAGACAATATTTTATTCTTTTTAGTACGAGTTGCCTTAAACTCATTTTGTTTTTATGGAAAGTCAAGAATTGTTTTAAAGGAACACATTCTTCTTGTAGATCATCCGCAAGATCAATTAGGTACAATTTTCGAGTTTTATGGGTTTAACTCTAACTTCCTCTTCAGCCTTCAGGCATTGTATCCAATTTGCCTAAGAATGCAAAATTGGCGTTTACTGCGTCATATGAAGATTTGAACCTCGTCAACTCGTCCAACAATTGAACGCATATTGGGAAAAAGGTTATAATTCTCACGTCCTTTTAACAATACTTTTCCCGTGCGATACGTTTCTTCGTCTTAATAATTCTCTTGTGATTGCTTCTGTATCCTTCAGTGGATTTTGGTTACTAGTGATAAGTGGACTCTGAAAGCCGGGAAACTAGTTCTACGTCTGTATCAACACCTTGAAGAATTTTGGAACCTATATTAAATTGTTTTAGTATAGATAACCAAAATTTCGCTAATACAGCCGTTTCTAGAGAATTAAGTTGAGCCAATAGTCCTGTCGCTTCATTTTTAAGCTTTTTGGTGGACAGAATCACTTTTTTTTAGCTTCAAGAGCCGCCTTTATTTCGTTCCAATCTTTATTAAGTTTGGCACATGTATCGGCCCTGGCTGGCGATCACGTATGTTTCTGTTTTTTTTAAAAACACCTTTATTGGTATGGTTACTACAATCTTAACAATAGCACTTAAAGGACAATAGATAAGAGTAACATCACTAACAAAGAAACTGTCCCAAGTCGTCAGGGTGTTATAAATTTTCGATTATGGGAAAAAAGAAAAAGAAAAAGAAAAAGAAAAGAAAGTAATTAATTTATAAACAAAAGGTAATTAATGCAATAGATTCGATTATCCAATTTATATTTGGTTAAATTATATTTTCAAGGTTGCTTAAATGAAAGATGACAATGCCCTTTTGATCTCAATTATAATTTAATAATATCATTAGTTAATCAGATTTTTTGGTAAACTTTGTTTTTTATTGTTTTTTATCATTCACATATGTACATTAGAAATTGTTAAAATATTGTTATAGCTGATGATGGCATCAATTTTAATGCCGAAACGTCCAACAAACTGTTAATGGAATTCTAAATAAAAATAAAAAAACAATTAAAAAATAAATACATTGTTTTTGTATTATGGATTTCTGAAGCTCATCAACTGTAATTGAATAAATCACTAACGGATCCACTTAGTCTACAAATTAATAGCACTTAAAGTAAGCATAATCTTAAAGTAAGCATAACTTGTATGGGATTTCTGCACCAGTGTCCAGTTCCCTGTAGTAGTATAGTAATCATCTATTGTTATACAGTTAGTTCATGTGGTTTTAATCTTTTGAGCCGTCTTATTTGGTTGGTAGTATCCAATAATTGTATAGCCTCAACGTTGGTGTGGGCAAGAAGTCTCTTCTCCTGTTTAATGGCATATTCGCGGATGACATCCTCTATCTATTTTATTTCCAAATCAGCATGTATTTCTTTATTAGTCACATAGCGGTAAGCGTTGGTGATCATTCGAAGAAATTTGTTTTGGCTTCGTTGAATTACGTCTCGATTAGATTTATGGGTACAACCCCAGAGCTGCACACCATACATCCATATCGGCTTGAACATAGACTCGTAGATTAGTCTTTTACAATACAGGTTCATTTTGGAGTGATGTCCAATTAGCCAGTACATTTGACGTTGTTTTAGTCGAATCTGTTTAGCTTTTTGTCTCACGTGATGTTTCCAGTTTAGTCTTGATTCTAAATGAAGACCAAGATATTTTGCAGATTCTGCCTGGGGTACTTGCACCATTGAGGTATGTGTGTAAGCTGTTGTTTTTGCGACGCAGTGTAAATGTCACATGGACTGATTTAACCTCATTAAGATTGATTTTCCAATCTGCTGTCCATTTGCTAACATGATTCAAAGCTCGTTGGAGTTTTTCCACTGCTTTTGGTTGGGTTACGTCTGTTGACATAATTACGGTGTCATCAGCTAATGTACCGATAAACGTGTTATCTGTTGATGGTATATCCGCAGTATAGAGCAGGTATAGGAAGGGTCCCAATACGCTTCCCTGCGGAACTCGCGCTAGTATCGGATGAAATTCAGAATGTGCTTCTTCATGGATGACCCTGAACTTGCGATCAGATAGGTATGACCAGTGCCGGCGGATCATGTTGGGCCCGGGTGGGTAGTCAGACAAACACAGCCACCCCTCCGAAACTGTAAGTTGGTATTTTACCAAGTAAGTAGGCCACTTAATTGTCAATCTGAAGATGGACCGACGGTGTACAGAACAACATGCGGAGTTCCGCAGGAATCTATCTTGAAACCTCTCCTGGGGCTCACAATGTATAATGATGTGTTGGGGCTACGCCCCCCCCCCAAAAGCAGCAATTGCTATCGGGATCGCGGATGACATGGGGTAGTGCTCGTAGGACGACGCTTCCATTAGATGAAATTATTAGCGAACCAAGTGCTCTGGGAGATTAAATCATGGCCTGAAGGCGGTTATCTGACGCTTTCTGAGCCTTGCAGCACTGCCAATATTGCGGCCCCACGTGGAGGATCTAGACCGAGTCGTCGACTCCTGATGGCAAGGATGATTAGCTCAGTCCTGCTATACGCAGCGCCAATGTTAGCAGCAGCGTTAAACAGCACGGCTAACAGCAGAAAATGGACGCCCGTATACAAAATAAGCGCCTTTCGCGCGTTATGGGAATAGGCGATCACGTGTAACGATGTAGCTTGCAGGATAGAGGGGATGATCCCAATAAACATACTGGCGAGAGAAGGCATGCGTATCTGTGATCCAGAATATGTTAGAGGGGAGCCAAATACAGTGCGGCGGCAGATGACCGTAACGAAATGTCAAGGGACGTGGGACGAGTATGTACAGGGTCGATGGACCCACAGACTTATCCCAAACGTGGAGAGGTGGTTTACGAGGGAGCGTGGGAAAGAGAATTACCACCTCACATAGTTCTTGAGTGGACTGGCAAATACCTCCAGCGTTCACGATGACTCACCGCCGGCATGTTCAGGAATCCGGGATAAAGTACAGCTTGTCTTCGTTTATTGTCTGAGGTTCAGCGAATATAGGACGGAACCAGTGGCAGTGTGCGAAGTTAACTCGACTGGGTTTATCGCCCATATTTTAAAAGCAGTCACAAGTCACAACCACATCACAAGGGTGTGGTTAATCTCAGCTTGAATGCCTATACTGAATGAAAAGTAGAAGTAAAGTAGACACAACTTCTGTCAACAATGACATTGACATGAAAAAAAGAAGTTCATAAGAAGTAAGAGCGAGTCGCCAAAGCTTGTGACTTATGACTTATGACTTTTATATAAATTGAGTATAGTGAAACTTGAAGTGAGCTATTCTATAACTGTACAATTTTAACCCTTTGAGTACCGGAGATTTTTTCCATGCATATGCGAAAAATACCGGGGTTTTTTTTTAATGTGAAAGTCAAAGTGGACGGCTGCTGATAGGCTTTGATTAGACGAACAAAAAATCGTATGGGTGGGTGGGCGGAGTCGCAACTATTTAGCCGCTAGGGCGTTTTCAATTTTTTTTTGTTCGAGTTTTACATATCATATCGCAGTTTTGAAACCGTATAACTTAATTACATGAATAAGGTAGCAGTGTACGCAGAATACTCCCACCTATTTACAATTGTAAAAGTGACGGTTCACCCTACCAATTTACAGAGTTATGAGTCGTGAAAATCAAAATTTTGTTTTTTTAAGCTAAAATTTCACCTTCAACAATCTTTTCACCATATGTAGTTAACTTATAATTTTTTTTCCGAAATTAGATAGCTTCGAAAATTTCCTATGAATAATATCCCTATAATTTTTACTTTTGAGGTTATAAGCAATTTTGATGGTAAAATTGGCTTTATTTGGTACTTTTCGACATAAGCTTTGGTGAAAAATACTAAAAGTTGACAACTCGTAATTCTGCGAGTAGGTAGGGTGAAAATGTCTCTTTTACAATTTTGGATAGGTAGGAGTATTCTGTGTACACTGCTACTTTATTCATGGATATAGGTTATAGGGTTACAAAAATACAGGGTGCTATGTAAAACTCTACCAAAAAAATTTAAAAATGCTCTAGCGGCTAAACCTTTACGTTCCCCCCACCCCCACTTACGATTTGTTGTTCATCTAACTAAAACCTATAAACAGCGGGCCGCTTTGTAAACTTAGTGTATACACCCTTTATATAAAAAGATACTTTTTTGGCTTGAATTTTTTTAACGCATATTTTTTAAGCACGTTCTAGGGAGCGGGTATGCACGCTCGCTGCAGGCATGACAATCTAAAAATATGCACGGCGCTAAAGGTATGCATGCTCCTGCTACAGGCATGAACATCTATAAATGCACCCGCATCGGAATAGACCATTCCAAACGCGAGTGTCTTTTTACCATGCAGTCCCCAACTAAGTACTACCAGGGCCATTACGAATTTACCCATAGGCTCGCATTTATGTCTCTATGGTTGAAATTTATTGCTGATATATGATTCTCCGTTCATTGAAGTCTTCCTGCATCTGTTTTGATATTCTCTCTTTTTCTTTCTGTACAGCTTGTCTGTGGTTATTCTTTTTAGCATGAAGACTTCCATCCTAGCTCTTGTGGGGGCCTTGCGATGGCTCTGGTGTCCTTCTTCAATTTCAGACCTTCAGTCCTGCTCGAACCAGTCAATAGTGCCTCTTCTGCTGCCCTTATGTTCGCGGAACGCTCCTCGTACTTGAATGTGTTTACCCGTTACCGTGTGTGTGTTTTGGTCGTTACCCATGTTCTAAATTTCACTTTGACTAGATAGTGGTCCGAGAAACAGCACGCTACGCTCATTGCTTTTACATACAATGTACCCGTGGTTCCTTTCCTCCCAATTAGGACATGGTCAATTTCATTATTTGTTACCCCGTCTGGTGACTGCCACGTCATCTTATGAATATTTTTGTGCCAGAACATTATTGAACTTACTACCATCGAGTTCGAGCTAGCGAGATCGACCACCAATCCACTACCATTGTCATTGGTAGCGTTGTGTGACTCGTAGGAACTCCTTATTTTCTTATTTTGGCGTTCACATCCCCAAGCACTATTTTAATATCGTTTTCTAGTATTTCCCGAAATAGTGAGGATTTTAGGGCCTTCTTCCGGGGAAATCACAAAAGGATCTGGTTAGCGAGATTCACGTGGCATAACGAGGGTGTCTCCTGCTAACCCCGATGGTTGCTTCTCTGGTTCAGCCTGTTGATATTGAGGATATCAACTTTGCGTAATCGGATCCCCGTTGCAAAATTTTTTTGTTTTGATATTTTTTACATCCGTGTGAACTTCTATAAACATCCTCGAGTTCAAACGTAAGGCCCATCGCCTCCTCCTTCAGTACCCTCCAGACTCTTATCAACATATCCTCTTCTGTATTGCTTCCTTCTAGCCAAGCTTTTTACTAGAAATTGCATAATGACGAGTACGACATTATAGACTGGTAGTCCTAAGCTTGACCGGTATTCAAAGGGTTAAATATGAAAAGATCATGTCACACGCTTGGTTCCTCTCAAATTCCGGGTGGGTATTTCACCCACCCGGAATTTTCCGGATGGGTACTGCTACCCACCATACCCACATTATCCGCCGGCTATGGGTATGACTCCAGCAATTGGCAGTAATTTTGTGGTAGGAGTTTGCTCATCTTGAATATCAATCCTTCGTGCCAAACCCTGTCGAAGGCCTGAGCTACATCTAGAAATACGCTTGCTCTATGACAGTAGTGATTCGATGGATTTGATCTATTGTGGAGTGGTTATTCCTGAATCCAAATTGAAAATCAGGAATGTTTACTAACGGCTTGAGACGTTTTAGTAACAATTTCTCAAACAGTTTAGAAATAATGGGAAGCAATGAGATTGGTCTATATGATGTTACTTCTTCATCAGGTTTGTCTGGTTTCTTCAGCATAATTAATTGGGCCGTTTTAAAACAGTTGGGCACATATTTCAAGCGCATGCAGGCATTAAAGAAGTATGTGATCATGACGATTGCTTTGCGTGGAAGTTCCTTGAATAGACCAGGTGATATTCCATCGATTCCTGCAGCTTTTTTTGGGTGAAGATTTCTGTCGATCACTTCGGCAACCTCCATTGATGTAATCCTTTTAAAAACTAGATATGGTTGATAAATTGGTGTTATATCAGTATTGGATTGTATGTTACGAGGTTGGAACACTGTTGCAAGGTGTTGGGCAAAGAGTTCAGCTTTTTCACAGTCTTGTCGAATCCATCTGCCTTGAGCATTTCTGCTAGGCTGGCTGCCATTCGAATGTGTTCAATGAAGTTACTTGTTCCAATTCTTCATTACTTTTAAGACTCACTTTTAAGTTGATTAGCTCTTCTGAATTTTCTCTGAAGAGATCCCAATCTGTATACTTATTTGTGAGGTTCTGCTTTTTCTTTTTCTTGATGACTGTTGAGCTTATTGACAGTAGAACAGGTGTATGATCAGATGTTAAGTCGTGAATCCCTTCTGCTTGAGTATAGCTGGAAGAAATGCCTTTTATGATAAAGAAATCAAGTAGATCTGGAATCTTTCACGTATGTGACAAATTTTTCACAGTGACATCTTCAGGCTTTGCCAAAAAGGATTGCAGTAATTTCCGTTGTTGCTGAAAAAAGACCTTTGCAGCCAATTTGTAGCTTCTGGGCAACATTCAGCTACCGATGATCCGATCAAGTTTAACAAAAGGGCGACGCAAGACACGTATATTGCATAACGAAATTTTTTTTAGCCAGTAGGCAATTATACTGCGTAGCCATACTGCTAGCGTATCCTTTTTCTATCTTCAGATCAAGCTTACTACTAGACATTGCTCCATGACTTGAATGACATGACGGACTAGTGGTACAAAGGGTGATTCCTGAGCAATTGTCATCAGATTGTCCTCTGCAATTGTTAATGTCGATATTTAGTATTTCGAAGGTGTCCATTACGGCATGTCTTCTCTTTTTTGTGACCAATGTTTGGATTGTTCAACTGACTCTACATTATCTTGAGCAAATGTCACCAAAATTATTCTGCATTTGGGCCTGGTCTAAAGACATTGTGTAGGATACCCAGCTTGGCAGAGTGGTCCCTGTAGTTCTGGCAATATCTCTACTAGGCCTGCTCAGGAGGCCCACTGTTCTTCCTATGCTGCGTGTAGGCCAGGCTTCCTAGAGATAAATCCGGTCTCCCCCGTGCGCTCTAATTTTGGCTTGCTGGCAAATAGCGTTTTTGACCCCGGCACTAATGGGCTGCTATCCATTTTAAACTCCGAATCCTGGATAGAGTCTCCTGGCTGGGCTAGATGACCGTAAGCTTAGCTTGAACGATATAAACAAGATAGAATAGATAAAGCGTAATCCGCGGCATGCTTATGGAGGAGGCGATGGAGGCTACGTTTGAACTCTTGGATTTTGTGTGAGCACCGCATAACTCGAATTGTAATTAAGATCTGAAATACAAATTTAAATTTACCAACAAGAAAAAATCATATTATTGAAACAATATTTAATATTATTTAACATCAAATTGGTTTGCGACTATTTTTTTTTCTATTTTGTTGTGTAAAAAAACTTTGAAAATTGCATGCAAAAATGAATGTTAAAACTGTGAAAAGGACTCGAAAAGTGTCCTTCCATGTTAGGAATGCTGAAAGGTAATAACAGAAATAAACCCGAACGATAGAGAGAAAGTCATTAAAATAATTTCGTTTTGCTCCTGCGGTAAAGCAAATAGCAAGGATATTAAAGTTTTAATAATATCCCGACTGGCATCAAAACTTCAAAGGATGTTTGGGTTTTCTGAAAAGAAAATGTCGCACAGAATTTATGAAATGCAACAAAGTATTTACAGGCAATGCCATGGGTAATGGTTTCTCGTTTCGACGTTGGTTTTAAAGTATATCTGGGAGTAAAAATAATGGGAAAATCTTTTACAGGGGAGTAGGAACATAAATTTAAAGATTTTTTCCTGAAAGTCCGCTTGATGGGATCTGCGACGTAAAAACAGATGCGTTTTTAATATGAAAATCTTATTTTTGTGGTTATAAACGAAAGAATAACAGAAAATCATTTAATAGATGCGAATTTTGTTGAAACACAGCAATTGTTTCTGCAATTGCTGCTTTCAATTAAGGAGCAAATGGCACCACTAGCAAAATGTGTGAGAAAGGGAGATTTCGCACATTTTCCAACCATGCCGAACCAGTTTTATTAGAAATGCGAGAGAATTTCGTTTTTGATGCGTTGAATTCAACACGATTCTTGCATCCCCAATCCAGAAAGAGTTCGATGTACCTGTTGATTTATTGGAAATGAGTACACGATCATAAAGTTAAGGTCTGGTACGTGGTGGTCATACATTATCAAAGCCATGTGAGTAAAGCAAACTACCGTCATCAGTAGAGCTATGAAGTGGGTTGGAGGCAATGTTGGCATTAATCAATTAATTTTTTAATCAATTAATTAATTTGATTAACTTTAATCAGATTAAATTAATCATGATTAAAACAATCATGATTAAAAAAGAAATCTTAATCATCATTACAGGCGTTAATCATTAATCATTAATTATTAATTGATTAACTTGATAAAATAATGCATCCATCAGTGTTGTCAATTCTACGTAAAAGATATAATAGAAAATAATGACCCAGACTTTTTAAAACATTTTATTAATTATTCAAAAATTAAAAAATATAAGCTCTAGCATTCAAATTCACGTAATTCTTATTTAGTTAAAATTATTGCAAATTATTTTTAAACGTTTACTAGTTTCACTCGAAAGAGTGTAAAACTCTTCAAATCTTTTCTCTACACTTTGCAGATATTTTGCAGCAAGTGGTTCACAGTATTTCAGATTTTGAGTCGTCGTGATCTTCTGTAATTTTTTTTTAGTGCTTGCAGGCAAGGTAATAATATCTCATAACATGAGTCATCGCCCTGCAGTATGTCCAAAGCGGTTGCAACTGGAGCAGCGCAATGGCAGTATTCCTCAATATATTGAAATTCAGAGTCTCGAAATGGATTTCTTGTACCAAGTGCCCTGGCTAGCTGAGAGTAACTACTTTTGATTTTCAATATATTTTTCAAAGCGTCATAGTAACTATTCCATCTAGTTATGCCAAGTCGTGTTAACGTATGTCCGAGAATGTTATGTATCACCTCAGCTGATTTTGGACGAGCAGCAGCGTTCCACAAATCGTTACATTTTTCCATTAATGTGGAATGCATTTTTCCAAGAGATGTCGATTTGTCAGTCAAAGAGGCTTGGACGTCCTTACTAGCAATCAGATTTAAAATGTGCGCATTACACCTGAAGTGAAATGGTAACAAACTGTTTTGTGGATGGTCGAAGATTATATTTTCTTCTAATAGAAGATCATCATGTTCGTGTTTCTGTCTCGTGCCGAACTCTTCTTCAGTCTCTTCAAGTTCTTCTCTACTCAACTCGTCCTCACTGCACTTGGAGCTGAAGATTCATTCTCTTCGTCATATTCGATTAAGGATGCCAAATACACTCCGAATACTTTGAACGCTTTCACTAAATTTGACCCATTGTCAGTAACACAGCATACTATTTTCGTGGGGTCAATGTCGAAATCTGAAAATATTTCCAGAAGCAAATCTTTTATGCGGTCAAAGAGGTGCGCCCTTTTAAACCGACGACAAGCTAAAGCTGCGGAACGCCTCTTATAGTCCTTATCAATCCAGTGCACTGTAACACCTAAAAAACTTCGTTTTTCCCCTGACCATATATCAGCGGTGGTGCATAAATATTTCACTGCAGCTAATTTTTCTTTTATCTCACAAATCTGATCGAATGATTGTTTAGCTATTTTTTTCTGAGAGAAGACGCCCGGGTATCTTGATTCCACTAGTTGTTACATTTAAATCCTCCATCATCTTAATGAAGTACGGATCTTCCACGGCTCGAAAAACAATCATTGAATTAACGAAATAATTTACTAAATTACGATCAAAATTTTCTTGAGTTACAGGTCTTGTTGGAGTTCGCCGTGCAGTCTGAACTCTATTATTTTGGTTCTTCTTTTGCTTATTGTCTTTTATATATTTTTTACATTCCTGTACTGTGTCAGCGCCATGTTTCCTTTTTAAGTGTCCCAAAAAGTTAGAAGTCGTTTTTCCATAGCCCTTAACTTCTGTACTTTGCTGGCCCGAACACTTCATACAAACTGCTACTGTGTTCTTGTCTGTGCATTTGTCTAGTAGAAGCTTGTAATAGGTACCGTCAAATAAAGCAGAAGAAGAAAGATCCAACTCCGATTGCAATGCTACTGTCGAATTGTCCAAATTGTTTGACGGCACCGTCGGATCATTTGACACACCACTAATATTAGAGTCAATAAAGTCATCATCAAAATTCATGTTTGTTGTTGAAGTTAATCACTGCGTTAAACAATATCACAAAATTATGCACAATCCAAAAAAATTGGTAACCAACCGAGCACGAGCCGAGCGTGTGCCAGATAACGCCTCAAAATGAGACTGACTCCGGCGCACGCGCAACGCACCGCTAGCTTCTCTCTCGCTCTCTATAGTAGTGTGGTGCTATAAGAGAGCGAGAGAAAGAAGCTAAGAGCTAACGCGAAGTACCTCAGGGCTCAGGTCCTACCCAAAGTCTAGAAATTTACAAGTCTTTCATTTTCATAGGGTTAATGAGTGAAAGGCGAACAGCTATGTACTACATGCACAAATTCTTTAAATGATGATGTCATGCTATCAGAGAGGGAATGCAACATTTTTATACACGCTCGCACACAACTATCCTGGTGTAGATTTTATGATTTTATATGGAGTTAAACTTGATGTATTGATGGATATTTGCTTGGTAAACTAACCTAGTGAAAATTTTGTATGAAGATGAAAGACTTGTTATTTCTAGACTTTGCCCCTACCGCGGTAGTGTTTACACAGTAAATTGTCCATGAAAGTAGAGTCCGTGAAATGGGCATGAATGTTTACTTTTTATTTTAGTTGTTTCATTTTACATTTAATTTGGACATAGTTAATAGTTAATCAAATAATCAAATTAACGATTTATGATTATGATTAATAATCTTAATCATTTCAAATGTGATTATGATTAATTAATCTTAATCAAATTTTTTGATTATGATTTTTAATCATTAATTTTTAATCGTTAATCAGATTAACTTTGGGCCAACACTGGTTGGAGGCGATTGACAGCATGCCATGCATAAAAACTAAAGAAAGTGCGGGTCAATTCTACCCTGGAGTACACCGGAAGAAATCGTATGGGGTTTAGGTTCGACACCATCTAATAGTACCTTGATTGAATGGGTAAAACGAAAAACTCACCGATATATACTTTGGTTGAGGTGCTGAAGGTCGACAGCAGATCTTTAAAAACTATGCCTTCCAGCTAATAACTATCTTTTGTATGGTCTTATCTAAGTAGTACGATCGCTCTGTTGAATGCTTACAAACTGTTATTGCTGATGTCCAGGCTCTACTATTATCATTACTGTTCCCCCTGAAGTATACAGGGACGAGTAGTTGGCTACAACTTAGTCTTCATTTCTGCAGGAGCTGACTCCCGAACCTGTCTCTTTACAATAATAATACGAACATCTTGGACCAAATGATGGTGCTGGGAGATGTGGAATAGTGTTGGGTAGGACACGATTATAAAATGACTTTGTAAGTGGTGCCTCTTTTTTCTTTTGAGCCAGTACAATGTCATACTTTAAATGAGGCGAGGTGCTATTGTAATGCCAAAATGACAAAAACAAGCAAATTAAAAAAAAGAAAGAAAATAAATACCAATGCTTTTTTACGAGTTTAATTCTAATATGCATTAAACGGCCATAGAGTAAGTAAGAAATATATGCCTCCACAATGTATATTTAGATTTTGCAATCCCACCTCGCCTAATTTCAAGTTGGAAATTTTGCTGCCGCAAAAGTAGTAAGAAATGTCTCTCCAGCACCTTCAAAATTTCACTTCCTCGAAAAGTGTAAGATTCTCTCCAGTACAAAATTTAACTACCTTTTTTATACGCTTTATATTAGCTTCACTTGTAACTATGTAAAAAATCTTGGAAGTTAAATTTGACCCACTTTCAGGTTTCCCATTGGGCTGAAATTTTGCATACACGTTTAGTTTGGATGACAATGCAATCTAACCATTTTGTAAAAAAATCAAGAAGACTTCCAAGATGGCGGCCGACTTTTGCAATTAGGTTCTACGACCCCCCGAGATGGGCATCAAGTGAAAGGGTATGACAGGGAATTAGCTATGTGACGCCATTCCAAATTCAAAATGGCGGCCACACAAAATGGCGGAAGACATACATATAATAGAGTAAAAAATAGAAAATATACTTATGAACTTCAAATTTTTTACATATGCATAGTTCGCGTGACAATGCAATCTGACTTTTTTATAAAAAAATTAAGATGGCGGGAGAATTTTGGAATTGTGTTCCCCGACCCGGCGACATGGGTATCAAATGAAGGGGTATGACAAGTAGAATACAATTAGCTGTGTGACTCCATTCCAAATTCAAAATGGCGGATTACATTTTTCTTTACAGCCCCCTCGCTGTGGGTAAAGGGTATGACGCGTAGAATACAGTAGCCTGTTTGACGTCATTTTAAATCGGATAGGGCGGCCGCCACACAATCGACATTTAATAAAATAAAAAGTACAAAATATAAATAAATAGTTTACAAAATCTAAAAAATACGCTTTTATTTTAAAATGAACTAAAAAATAAAAAATAATTTTGAATGTAAAGTCGTATAAATATAACTTACTTAAATTTAAAAAAGCGTGGGGCGTTAACTAAAAGTTCGAGTATTAATAAAATAAGAATATAGGTAAAGAGAGCCCCACGCTTTTTACATTTAAGTATTATATTTATATGACTTTATATTCAAAATATTTTTTTATTTTTTAGTTCATTTTAAAATAAAAGCGTATTTTTTAGATTTTTTAAACTATTTATTTTTACATTTAAATTTTATTTTTGATGAAGTATTATAAAAAAATTTGGGAAATCTATTCTAACCCCCTTAACGCCCCAAAACCCAAACAAAATAAAACGAAAAACACTTTCTTTTGTAGATTCAAATTAAAATTAATATTTTGAATAAGAATTAATGATTTCGATTTAGGGGTGGTTTAAAGGGGGTTAGAATGAATTTCTCACATTTTTTAATAATACTTCAAAAAAAATAAAAGATTACCCACAAAAAATTTTGGATCATTTTTCAAATTCAACTTTCACGGTGAGCTTGAAGTAAGTTTTTATGAGCTCGAAAGGTAACCCGGGTTTTTCTGTTGGACTATGTTCTTTGATCTAAAAGAAGACATTTTGAGTCAAAACCAAAATCATGTAAGCGCCCCTTTTTGATTTTTGGCCCCCCAAAAATCCACCTCCTAAAAAAATTCCGTTTTTGACTAATACCTCTTAAACAGTAGGTGTTATCATAAAATAATATTTACAATAATTTACGATAATTAGTCTAGGAGTAAGGAGGTTTAAGTAAATTTTAAAAACATTAAATTTTTTTTTGTAAACACCCTGTATTTTAGTGGGTAGTGGGGATAGCCCACCTCTCTAAAACAATTTTTTTCTCCAAATACATCCAGGAATCACCCCTGTAAATATTAGCCACGTAGTCCAACAAAAGATTTATTGAGCGTCTGATGACCTTGTACACGTCGCAAATGAGTGCATATGAGTATTTTAAATCCTTAAAACGGCGATATCTCATGAATGGCAAATCGTACGGGAAAATGTGTAATATCTTTTTTTGTAGATAATCGCATAATCTACAAACCTTGTAGATACTATTTTATGATAGCACTTACTGTTTAAGAGGTATTAGTCAAAAACGGAATTTTTTTAGGGGGTGGTTTTTTGGGGGGCCTAAAATCGAAAAGGGGCGCTTACATGATTTTAGTTTTGACTCAAAATGTCTTCTTTTAGGTCAAAGAACATAGTCCAACAGAAAAATCCGGGTTACCTTTCGAGCTCATAAAATCTTACTTCAAGCTCATTGTGCTTTATTTAAGGGGTAATTTCACTCGCAGAGTTGGTAAGCTGTTGATCCGTGCGCCCCACTGTTCCGGCTCTGGTGAGTATCGCTGCCGAAGTAATGCCTCCACCACGGCTTATGCCGGTCTGGACTTAATTGACATGAAAAGATGAGGAGTGGTGAGTTTGGTCAGTAGGAATCTGACATACTGCTTCTTTGTGTATACAATTAGAGTTTGGAATAGCCTTCCCAATGCCATACAAAGGATAGGCACAGCAGCAGCTTTCAGAAAGCAAGCATCTATTTTTCTCTCTTCCTCTTCCTCACCTCTTCTTTAGTTTTTTTTTGCTTTTTCTATTCTCTTCTTTTCCCTATCTACTCCACTTCTCTGTCTTCTATAGACTTCTTTACTTTTAATTTTACACTAGTTTGTAGTATTATTTATTTAAGGCTAGTTTAAGTTATTTATTAAGATTTCAAGTTTTGCTTTTTTTGTTTGTTTTTTCTTTCTCCTTGTACTCTAAAAGATGTAGTTCTTGTGTACTTTCCTAATAAATAGATAATAATACTGCCTGTTCCCAATGAGGCCGTCAACGATAATTTCCCCTCAACGCACAGTGAGAGCATTCCCAGTGATACCGACACCGCCACCGTAAATTATTATTGACAGAAGTCATTTTCTGTGCAAGAAAATTGTGTAATATTTTTTATTATTTAAATAAAAATGAGAGTGTTGAATAAGTTATTAAAAAAAATATAGTTTAAAAAAACTAAAAAATACGCTTTTATTTTAAAATGAACTAAAAAGTAAAAAATAATTTTGATTGTAAAGTTTTTATTGCTCCAGCCAGTATAAGAAAACAACCTACCTTTCGAAATGTAAAAAATAAAATAAAATAATAAAAGCGTATTTTTTAGTTTTTTTAAACTATATTTTTTATTTTCTATTTTTTAGTCTATTATATGTATGTGTTCGGCCATTTTGTAGTGACCGCCATATTAGATTTAAAACGACATCACAAAGCTTACTATACTATACTCGTCATACACTTTCATTTGATACCCATACCGAGTGGGTTGTAAAGAAAAAGGTAAACCGCCATTTTGTGGTGGCCGCCATTTTGAATTTGGAAAGACGCCTCACAGCGAAAAGTATTCTATTATCACATCCTTTTATTTGATACTCATACCGAGTGGGTTGTAAAGAAAAAGATAATCCGCCATTTTGTGTTGGCCGCCATTTTGAATTTGGAATGACGCCACACAGATAATAGTATTCTAATTGTCACACCCTTTCATTTGATACCCATATTAGGGTTGTAAAGAAAAAGGTAGTCCGCCATTTTGTTTGCCGCCATTTTGAATTTGGAATGACGCCATACAGCTAATTGTATTCTACCTGTTATGCCGTTTCATTTGATGCCCATGTCGGGGGGTCGGGGAACACAATAGCAAAAATCGACCGCCATCTTCGAACCGCCATCTTGATTTTCTTACAAAATGGTCAGATTGCATTGTCACGCGAACTATGCATATGTGCAAAATTTGAAGTTGATCGGTTATATAGAAGTGGGTCAAAATCAAGTTGCAAGATTTGTTTACATAGAACATACATACATACATACACACATCCATGCAGGTGAAGCGTGAAGCTAATATAAAGCGTATAATGAGCTGTCGCCGTAAAATAAAAATAATTCAACAAAAAAAATTAAAATAAAATAAATACGAAAGCATAAAAAAGGCACAGAAAACAACAAAAAACATAAGAAAGCACATGCAACTCAAACATAATCGACAACTAGGTGGCATGTATGTAGAAAATTCAGCGAACAAATAAGAGAGCATTTGCTCATGGAGGGGTTATACCGACAGAATTAAAATTAAATCTAATTCACCGCCAACGTCAGAACAACAACAGTTTATATGGAAAATATCGGTGGCGGTCTCATTGGGAACAGGCAGTTAGGCCGGCTCCACATGTTGGCACCAAAGTTAGCCCCAATGCTACTTGCCCAAAGTGTGGATCGAGAAATTTGCATTGGCATGAGCATGGGGGGTTGGCCGTCGCGTGTCGGAATCTGCGCCAACGTTCGCTGGTACCCGCGTTGGGACGTGTAGAGCCGGTGTTATGCTAACAAACAGATGTTTATCCTGTCTGGCAACGACGCGGCAAGAGAACGATTATTATTAATGCTAAGTTCTTAAACCTGGCAACAACTAAATTACAAGAATTTCTCCAACTGACTTCCGTGAGAAATGTTTATACGTTGTATGGTGGCTTCAATTGAGTTCATACATTTCCCATTAAACCACCCATTCGGCCTAGTTTTTATAGATCTGTGTCAGGTTAGACTTGGGTTTCAATTAGTGCAAGGACAACGGGGCACATTTGACTAGGTGTAACATATCACTTATGAAATTCTCAGGAAGTCCACCAATATTACAAAAATTACAAAATAGTTTTGTACCGTAGATTGACTTCTTTAATTTTGAAAACCTTAGCTGCAGCCGGTTGTGCTAATGACATACTCATCGGGGTTAACGGGGAGCAGCCTTGTTGGGGTACTAATCTTACCATAACAGAGCGAACCCTATTAACCAACCTATACGGCTTTCCGTCATCCAGAAATCATATATATGTATGTACATTTCTAATTGCTTTAAAATTTGCTCTAAAATAAGAAAAAACGCGCAAAAGTGCAAGAAAAGTTGAAAACATCAAAAACAAAATGCTATTAAATATATTATTAACTCAAGTGGTGTTATATCACTTTAAAGTTATTCAATTATTTTAAATATTCTCCCAAAAACAGATTCAGCGATGAAAAGAACTAATTAAAACTATTTACGAATATATAAATTTAATGTATAAACATTTTCGTATTTCCTTAACAAACATCATCGACTTGTTGCTCCCCCATTTCCTACAAAATCACCGGCTGCAAAGGGTTAATAATTAAAAAAGTGTCAACAAAAAATAATGACATCCATAGTATATATCTTTTAATATGTGCCATGAAAGGGATTAAGTTTAAGTCGATTCCATTTGTAGGTATTTTTTACATTTAATCCAGAACTGGGTAGATGACTTTCTACTTGAGATACGAAAAGTCTATTAATAGGGATTCCTGGAACTTAAAGAGAATAGGGTAAGTTATTTTCCTTTTCATAGGGATAAAATGAATTCTTGAGTACAAATCGACTTTACTTAAGCAGTAGAATGAGACTACTTCAAATATTGGTTGTTGCGATGTACCCCGATATACGATGGGTTGTCAACCGATAAGGTGTACGCGAAAAAATATGAGGGGATTTATTTAGTAAAATATCACATTACTTAACAGCATTATATAACTTTCATCATTCTGCCCGCTTTCGAAGAGAAGAATCTTTAGAGTAACTCTATTTACCCTTCCGCATGGGTCGTTGAGGTTAAATCCGCCATCTCTAATCATAAGTCTAGTGAAGTGGGCCGTTTGGTTTTTCAAAAATATTATTAAAAACAACTACTAGCGTATTAAGGTGCTCTTACACGATCTGGCAAATTGTCAGATATCTGCCGATTTTCGTCGACAGATGCATGTAATCACTGTGAGAGATGAAGACAGATGTCTGCCCTCAAAATCTGGCGCTCAATAATTGGCAGGCGTCTGGCACGCTTGTAATCCGCCATTTCCTCTATCTGGCAATTCTTGAAAATCATCTGCCAATCTGCCTAATAAGTCTTTGTATAATTGGGCAGTTTGTCAGATAATAGCTGGGTTTAATGAAACCGAAAAAAAGGCGAGCAACTCAGAGTAGAGCAGCTGTCAAAAAAAGTAGAGGAAGAAGTCTTTCCCGAAGTTTCTCTACAAAAAAAAAGTAGAGCTGGAAATCGTGCTTTAAATAATTGGTCCAGTTCAACTAGAGCAGGCTCATGAAACACAAATCAGAGCAACTTCAGGCAAGTTAGAGCACCTAAATTGCTCATGAAACACATATTTCTGAGATATCTCAACCTAGTAGCTCAATCTAGAGCAGCTCTTTAATCACAGCTAATAAATTGCTCAAAAACAACAAGGCCTCGGGTGCAGACGGCATTCCCGTAGAGCTCATTAAATATGCAGAGCCTACACTACACCAAGCGATTCACGAATTAATTGTGCAAGTATGGGAGCAGGAAGCGATGCCAAAAGACTGGAAAAAAGGCGTGCTATACCCGGTAGATAAAAAGCGGATATCACAGCGTTCACCAATTAACTGTGTTGAGTACCTCGTATAAGATATTCCCCACTATCCTACACTAGAAACATCATAGGTCAGTGTGGCTGGACTGAAGTCTATGATAGTATAGCCAGAGTATAACTCTACAAAGACTTGAGAGAATTTGGCATACCCAATAAGCTAACACTACTAGATATGTAGGTTGTAAACTGGAGAACTATACTACAGATGAAAAATAACATCGTGTAATTAGCAAAACAGATGCATGACAGATAACTGGCAAAAATGTGTCTGACAACTCACGAAGCAATGCAATCTGCCCGAATATCTGCCACAGGTGCAATCAGTAAGGCAAGCATCTGTCTATAAAACTGGCAAATATCTGGCAATTTGCCAGATCGTGTAAGAGCACCTTAAGAATCGCTGCCACTTCATAAAAATTAAATAATGAAATTTACTTTCTTTAATACATTTATTTATTATACGATTAACGTAATTTACTTCTATTGGAACATTTTATTTTAGAACAATTTTTTTTAAATAACCGTTAAACGTTTCTTACAACGGAAGCTATATTCCTTTATTTTTTACAGAACAATATTTTGTGTGTGTTATGTTTTTCTAAAATCTTTTCTGTGTATAGTGTCGGCGTACGTGATATGAGATCCTGAATTCCTAAAGTGTATTTCAAAGTACTAATGAAAATTCAAATTATGACGTATTAAAACTGCTAGTACAGCTATTGAAACAACAATTGAATAAAACTTGCTAAAAGGGAGAGCAAATAAAAATGATGAGTAGCGACCGCTACATCTAGCAATAATTTAATTGTTCATGATTCTCTCTTTATACTGACTTCAACAAGGCCATTGATATAGTAGTGCAAAATTAGTAAAAGTTTGAATATCAAATCTCTGCACCTAGAACGGATAACATCATATTTTCACGGAGAACTCAGGTATTATTCCTGAAAAGGTCCTAGATAACTGCCTTCAGCAACACCGGAAATTTACTATCTAAGGATTTCTCCGAAATAAAATCGAAATAATTTCCGATGTTGCTGAAGGTAGTTATCTAGGTCCTTTTCTATTCAATATTTTCTTCTCCTTGTTAGAGAATTGAGAAAATATACCACATCTCCGTCACGCGGATTACAAAAAAACATACCAGAATGTGATTTTGAGTCTAAAACTCATGTATCCTTTTATCAGTTCAAACTTAATTCATTACAAGATTAATGTACCACCAATAAATTACGACTGCTTAAGCTTAACTGCTTAGGCTACAATTTATTAAAGACTCAAGCGACGAAATATGGACTTTCATTTGACAACATGAAACGTTAAAACATCGAGTAGAACAGGAGCATCAAATTCTCTTCTTTTGGAGCTGCAAAAATATAAAGTAAAAATCTAAGAAAAGGATATAACCGATGTTAAAAACACTGTTCTCTCAATAGGAAGTATAATAGGAACACGGTAAACCGGAGTAGGTTTTGTGGTCGTAAATCTTTAAAGCCTCAAATTGTAGACCCATAATAAACTCATACACGTTAACGCTAATATTGGTAAGGAGGATCAGTATATTGGTATCTTTCTACGTGAGGCATGAACCATACTTCCGAGACACCACCTATTCACATGGGCTCCTTTGTTCATGATGATCTTTAAACCTGCTCGTATGTCAGCAACATATCGTTTTAGGGTTTCTAGCCATATTTATATCACATAATAGGGGTATTCATGATCTGTATTATTTGTGTTATTCGTGTTATTTTATTTGTGTTAAATCGAGAAAAAAGTTTAACAAATCGAGAAATTTTCCTTAGTAAATGACATTTGTTTCGATTTTAACAAATAACATCTGAAAAGGCGTGTTATTTCAACAATTCGAGATCGAGATCGAAAATCGCACGTCATTTTTTTTCTTTTACTCTTAACAGCTGTTTAGAATTTATTTTAATTGATAGTTGTATTTAAAAGGTGCAAATTAATATAAAAAATACACTTTAACATTGAAATTTAAATGGGTCGCTCACGATCATGTCTATTTCGAAGATAACATTTTACGATTTCTCGATGTTTAACACAGATCATGAATACCCCTAATATGTCTTAAAATTCGAAGCTCTTTTTTATTAATAATTTATTCTCTAATAATTTATATTTTATATTTTTATTAATTATTATGGTTATATGGATGAAGAAAAAAGTGCCGAGAATTGGATGAAAGAAATTAATCAATATTTGGAAACTGTGCTCCAAAAGAGACTGATATTTTGAAGTGGTGGTATGACCATAAAGAAGGTTATCCTGTGCTAGCAAAAATTGCAAGGGATAAATTTGGTATAATTACAACGTCAGTACCAATAGAGCGCCTGTTCTCTAAAGCATCTATACTTATGTAACGTAATATTGTAATTGTTTTAGTACATAATGTATTGAATATATTAATTTAATAAATATAATTTTTTTACATTTTTATTATTTTTATTTATTTATTATCCTTTAATTTATTTATTTAATTTATTTATTATTTATAAAAAATCTCGGTTTTACGAGAAATTCTCGTACGAGACGTGAAGTATCGCCATTGCAACATTTTTTCTCATAGCAGTAACTTTTAGTGCGTTCCTCAAAATACAGACTCGAAATTACTTTCAATAATTTTATAACGAAAAGAGCAATTGCGCAGTTTTCTGTTACAATATGGTTTTGTACATCGCAATGGTTTTTGTAATTACTTCTATATACAGTACATAAGATATAAAGTACTCGAAAAAGGCTACAAAAACTTGAAACCATCATATCGCAGCCCTTACGGCAACACATAAAATAAAGTTCCAGGTAAAGTTAGCATCCAGCGAATGTCCTTTACAACATTGTAGCCGTTAGCTTCAAAACTAACCTCGATTTTGCTGGTGCACATGGAGTAAGGTAATTTTATTACCGCCATTAGCACTTAAGGCGAATTTACAAATGTGTACCTGACATTAGCTTCTGGAAAAATTAATCAAGAATGATTTTTATGCCATAAAATCTATCACGTGATAAACCAAAACTTGAACATTAGTAAGACTGGGAATACATCATGGCGTCTTTGTGCTGATTGTGAAAGCACTTCATTACTATTCATGCAGATAGCGTTACTCGTAACTTTAGAGCAACTTAAAATTGAATTTGTAATAAACTTGAAACGAGATAATTTTAACGCTCTCAACAGCTTTTCTCGCTGCTAAGATTCCAGGATCTGTCGACTCCATGGCTCATAGTAGCAGCAGCATCCTGGCATTCTGGGGAGCCCTTCGTGGGGAACGGTCGCCCTTGCCTCCCATATTTTGTTGCTACCGCTGGCACCTCCTTTACTGCAACCAATCGTATACAACCTTCCCTCAATTTACTGAGCCCGTCTACCCCTAGTAGAGCCAAGGCGCTCGGATTTTTGTGAATAATAAATCTTGCCATATTTTTCGCGAAATGAGCAATTTGCCTAAAAATTGTCCTCTTCGGTACTTGGTCCTTTTTAATGCCACTTTGTTGCTGGCGTCTCCGTGGCAGTATTTTTTCCCCTTCCCGGTGTGTCCTTTAGCTCGCCTTGATGAGACGATGAATATTTCATCTCCTTCGATCGCGGGAAAGGGTGAAGCGATGCCTTACTACCATGGCCGGTTTCGTGGGGGGAGACGATGGAGCAGGCCCTTAATAGCCCCAATCTGGGCATCCTGGCTTGTTGGGGTTCCTTCTGAGAATGACAAATGTCAAGAATTACAATTAGGCAGGCAGTTAAAACGTCTTCCTGGCCATCTAGACTCCGGAATTAATGGGCTAAAATTATTTTTTGGGGAGTTTTTTTCTCAACCCAAAACAGGTACACTGGATTAAATTGAAGCAAAAGCAAAAAGAAACGGTTCCAGCTCCCTTTGTAGTGGAAGAGAAACTCGTTTTAAATTTTTAATAAGGAAAAAACTTTCCTTTTTATTTTCCCGAGACGTGTTTATCACACCTCAGGTAATTTTTCCTTTGATAAAAAATTGAAGAGAATAAGAAACTAGCTTATTTTTTCTGCGTTTTTTTTGAAAAGGATAATTTAATGGATGTTAAGATGAAGGCCTCTGGAGAAGCTGTTGTGAATTTAAAAAAAAAGTCCTGCAAGCTTTTTTAGTACAAAGTTAAATCTGTAGAAGGGGTGAAATATAGCGTTGCTAATGTAGATTTTATAGAGGCTGAGTTTTTATTACATGGAAATTTACTGAGCATATTTCAGTGGAAAACCCTTTTTAAACGACATGAAATACGTAGTTATGTAGTTTAACTAGCATTTCTTTCCATTTGTGCAAAATAAATGTTTTACTAACTAAAAAACAGTTGCTCATTTGAAATACGCTCACAAAAATGCGCATGAAGGTATGTTTTGATGATGATTTGACTCCTCGTGGAAGCATAAGGTAAGGTCTTAAGATATATATATATATACGCTATCTTCACAAAGCCATAATATCAGTAAAAAGTGCAGTCTAAACATGAATTTCACCCTCGCAACTCTACAAAAGGGTGGTTTTTGAGTAATATGTGAATTTTCCTTTTTCTCTATTTTGAAAAAATCAAGAAAACAGAGGGCACGAAATTACGGAATTACTATTCACTAATTTCCAGTTAATATTTACTGATTGAACCATGAATTAGTCAGCCAATGGGAAATAACCAGTGAAATTCAAGTAGTCAAAATATTAGTAGCAAAAAGCTTTTTAAACCTCTAATTTATATTGCCTGTGGTTATGTGTATATATGTATATATGTTGAGCGCGGAAACCACATCTAAGCATAGTTTTTAATGTTGAAAATGACAACAATTAGCCTAATTTTTATAGGCTAATAACTATGTCGAAAAAAACAGGGTAAAAGGAACTAATTCGTTAAAGGTATTTTATTGTTTTATATGTTCGATTGTACATTAAAAAAGATAAATCCAAAAGTGCTATTAAATCTAGGCTTGGACTTTTGTGAACGGAGAAGATTTTTTTTTTATTGCTCCTTTAATCCCTCATGGGACATAGGGCGGAAACAGTTGCCCTCCAGCGGACTCTGTTTTGCGCGACAGCTCTCAGCTCTGACCAGGATCTCCCGGTTGTTGCGACCTCTGATAATAGGGTTCTCCTCCACGTTGTTCTAGGTCTTCCGAATCGACGGGATCCTTACGGATTTCAGTCAAGGGCCTGTTTGGCTAGATTATCGTCTTCGCGTCGCAAGGTGTGGCCAATCCAATTCCATTTCCTTCGCCTGATTTGGTCGTCTATCCTTTCTTGGCCGGCACGGCGCCATAGTTCTTCATTTGAAATTCTATCTCGCCAGCGGATTTTTAGGATACGACGTAGGCATCTGTTGATGAAAACTTGTAGGCGCCCTGTGATGAATTGGGTGACTTTCCATGTTCCGCAACCGTACAAAAGAACTGCCTTAACGTTGGAGTTGAACAGCCGCAATTTGGTGTTAATTGAGGTCTCTGGTGATCTCCTTATGTGAAACAGGCATGCATATGCGCTTCTTGCTTTATTTATTCTGGAACTGACATCTTCTTCTGTACCGCCGTTTTCGGTAATAATACTACCGAGGTAACAGAATTTGTCTACCAGTTCCACGTCACGGTTATTTAGCGCTGTCCGTTCAACGGTGTTTGCATTTATCCGCATTTCTTTTGTTTTAGTCGGATTTAACCTTAAGCCCGCCGAGCTACTTTCTGTTGCCAAATTGTTTAACATGTTTTTGAGGTCCTGGTGTCTGTGGACCAGCAAACAGATATCATCCGCGTAGTCGAGATCCTTAAGGCGGTCTAGCAATCCCCATTGTATGCCACCTGTTCTTCTATCTAGAGCGCTGACAAGAATGTCGTTTATTACTATAAGAAATAGTAATGGTGAAAGTAGACATCCTTGTCGTACTCCTGAGCTCACCACAAAGCTGTCGGATAATTTTCCATTATGGAGAACTCTGCATTTAGAATTGTTGTATAGAGCTTTTATTAATTCTATTATTTTGTCCGGCAGTCCACGTTTCCGTAGAGCTCGCCATATAAAGCTCCTATTGACCGAGTCGAACGCTTTCTCATAGTCTACGAAAGCAAGGTAAAGGGGGGATCGGAATTCAGTAGACTGCTCCACTATGATTCTCAAGGTGTTAATATGGTCTATGCAGGAGCGGCCCTTTCTGAATCCAGCCTGCTGTCTTCTAAGCGTTCGATCTACTGCCTCTCTTATCCTAGATAGTAATATATGGGAGAAGATTTTTCCCACCGTAGATAATAAACAGATGCCTCTCCAGTTGTCACATATTGTTAGATCCCCCTTTTTTGGTATTTTGACTATGATACCTTCCGTCCAATCCTCCGGAAAGGTACAGGTGTTCCATGCTATTTCCAGGATTGGCTGTAGCGCATCTGCTATGAGGCTTGAGTCGGCTTTCAACAATTCTGGCGGGATGCCATCTTTTCCAGCTGCTTTTCCATTGCCCATTGCATGAATTGCGGTTACTATTTCAGTCTTGGATGGGGCACGAGTGGTGATTCTTATTAGCTGTGCATTGTTGTTGTTGTTTTCCTGAGGTTCCTGTGTAAATGAAGCTGCTGACAGAAACAGGCGCAAAGGCCGTGCGGGCAATGACAGAGAGAATAGAAGTAGTGTATTCAAATGCGCACTAACGAAATGCTGTTTTACGCTACGCACACACCGCGCAAGTTGCTTTACTTTCTACTTTCTGCGCGTTGCCGCCGCGTGTGTCAAGAGATGTTTGTGTTTTGAGTCGTGTTTTGGTGGCGGTCGGCATATGTGTGGAGTCGTGTGTTGGTGTTGGCTGTGATAGCAAATTTGTTGAATTTTATATTTTTTAATGAAAATCTTTATTTTTCCAAATTGGGGTAATTAAATTAGCACCTAAAAAAAACACAAACCCTGTAGGATAGAAAAATTATATGTAAATCATTCAGGTTTTTCAATTTTTTTTCCAATCACGTCCACTTGTCACTTTGATTTCGTTGTTGTGTTCAAAGTCGGAGCGCGCCGCCGACACCGCAACATCATGTCAGTGAAAAGTCGCCACATACCGCCAAGCCAATGTCCGCACTGCCTTTGCGCCTGTTTCTGTCAGTAGCTTGAACCATTCAGGGCGGCGAAGAAGTAATCTCTCCATCTTTGGAGTTGCTCCTCGTCGCTGCACAGCAGCCTTCCATCCGCACTCTTTACGGCATGCTTTTTAGTAGAGTGCTTTCCCGAGAGCTGTTTAGTGATTTGGTACAGCACTTTACTGTTGCCTGTGTTTGCCGCGTTTTCCGCTTTCTCTGCGAGCTCATTTATCTGCCGCCTTTTATCACGCCGGACACTTCTCTTTACCTCCCGGTGCAATTGGGAATATTCCCGTTCAAGTTGTTGTCGTTTTTCCGGGTCGCTTGTAGAGTTCACGTTATTTTTGAGGGCCCTTCTGCGTTCAATTTTTTTGCCAGGTTGTGTCCGAGATCCAGTGTTGCTGGTTTCTTTGGACATAACCGATGCTTGTTTCCGCTGGTGTTATTATAGCGCCCTTTGTCGTGCTCCACAGCTCTTCAATATTCGTGTCGTCAGAAACGGTTTGCTGGTTTAAGATTTGTTGCAGATTTCCAGCAAATTCTCTCCTTTTAGTGCTCTCCCGCAGAAGGTCTACGTTAAACCGTCTACGGTTTATGGCATCGCGTTAACTCCGCCTTGCTACGGCATGCCGATCCCAAGCCCGGATCAAGGAGGAGGGTAAAAAGCAATGGAAGCAACAAACGGAAGTTGTACCCCAGGTGGTAAACGTGCAAGCCAGGGAAATCCACCCTCTACGGAGGTCGGCCTCATGGATTCTGGGGGAGGCCATCTATTGCTTATTAAGAACAGGGAGGTGGACGGCTCGCATGTCAACGTAGTCACGCAGGAAAGCGTAGAAGCGGCGACGAGCGAGCTAGTGAAGCTGAACCTGGAGGCATCCTCAGAGAAGGTGGACAATGCGACGCAGCAATGTGTCAAGAGGTCAGCCGGATCTGGGCCTGCGGCGCAGAAATCCGACTCGAAAAAGAGACTGCAAAAGCAGCAGAAGCAGAAGAGGAAGAGGGAGCGCAGAAGACAGAAGAAGGCAACTTCCTCTGTTGGGGGATCGGCCGAGTCCACTCCGGAGGAGGTGGGACCCGCGAAGAGGCTCAGAGGCGAAAGTCTCTGCACCCCAGCTGTGGGTTCAGTTGACGAAGGAGCGGACAAGGCCAGCAAGAGGAAGGGTGGACAACCTGCCAAACAGGGAGCCAACCCTCCTGTCTCGGGAGTCGTGCGTGCGGAGCCTGGTGTGGGGAATACCTACGCAGGCATAGCAAGCAATGACCTCCTTATGAGCGTGGCCGACGATGGCAGGGAGGGGGGTCTGGGAAAAAAGCAGCTAACCGCCTTTAAAGCGGCCTTGCTTAAGGCACTAGACTCTCTGCCTGACAACGCTGGCGACATCGGTATTACCGAGGTAGACTTGGAGGACGTGGTCATTGCACTTAGGTGCGTGAACCAAAAATCCAAGGCCTGGCTGTACGAAGCTGTCAGGAAGATGGCTGACCTCTGGGAAGGAGTCAACCTGAGAGTGGAGCGTCTTCACATCCTTAAGGATGTGAGAAGGATGATCATCCGAGTTCCCGGTTTGCCGGAGAGCAAGGAAACCATCCTAGCCAGATTGCGTCGTCAAAATGCCTGCGTGACGGACACTTCTAAGTGGAGGGTCAGTCGCATAGGCAGATATGGTGACGCGAAAAACGGCGCACAGTGGTCTGAGAATGAAATTTACGCGGAAAAAACTGCTTTTTCGAACATAACAAATTGATTCATTTTTGACAGTAATTTGTCAAAGGGACTCCAAAAGTGAGGTTTTAGTGCGAGTGCAACAGTTATCTTCGACGTAGGTCAAGAATGGGCGTTATTTTCATATTTTTGTGAATAACGTTTTTCTTTTATTTGGCTTATTTCTTTTATAGATAAATAAATCAGTGTTAACAATAACTTCTGAGAACACAATGAGTATTTCGTGCGATCATAAATATATACATATACATACATATATGCACATATAAAATATTCATATTTATAAGAAAACTAAAATATTATTTCGAAGAGTCACAAAGAGACAAAAATTTAATTACGGCTTCTGAAAGAACATATAATTTACCGTTATGTCTAAAAAATTCATGTGCAGTTGTGCGCAGCTGCGTGAGTCACAGCGAAAAGAAAATAGGTTTAGAAATCGGTGTAAACAATAACTTCTGAGAACACAGATTATAAATACATATATACATATAAGCACAGCCACAACCTTCTATATTACAAGCCATGAACAAGAATCTCAATTGAGAGAATCGGACCACCAAATTCTCCCAAATTCTCCAAATTACACTAACAACATAACGTGACTTCACCGAGTTGTGGTCCGATTGAGCGGAAATTCGCTCTCAATATTTTCCTTGTTCATGGCTTGTAATATAGAAGGTTGTGGCACAGCACATACAAAAATGAAAATAGCGTGTGAAAGCGCTACTGATCCACTGCCCAACAGCAAAACTGTTTCATGGAATATTTTACATCAATCTAAGCTAATTTTTGACGCTGATTTCAAATATATTATCCGTTTCTCTATATCACCTTTAGTTTATGAATTTTAAGGAGGAGTGTTTTTTTAGAAAAAATACTCTCACCGTGCTAAAATATTTTATTTAAAAAAACTACAAACTCTGCACTGCTCCCACCTATCTAAATGAGTCGTCAAAGTCAAAATTTTGTTGTTTTTGAACAAAAATATCAACTTCAATCTTCAACTCCCTTTTTCCCCAAAAATACGTAGCTAGTTAACCTTTTTTTTCCAAAATTGGAAAGCATGGACAATTTTCTATAAATAATGTAAAGACAATTTTTGTGTTACCGCCTTTATTTTTGAAGATATTAGCAAATTTTGATGTTAAAGTTGGCTTTATTTGGTACTTTTCGTCATAAGCTTATGTGAAAAATGTACCAAATGAAGCCAATAAAACTCGAGCTGAGACAATAAAACTGAGGGTAGATTCGAAATCAGTGACCTCAAATTAGTAAACAACCATTAAAATATTTTATGCAACAAAAAAAAGTTTGATTTTGTTGTGCTGTGTCATAGATGAAAGTGACGAAATGGAAATTGATCCAGTATAAAATTCTTTAGCCACCATATTAGATCCGCCATTTTGTTTTTCCAAATGTTTGACATGAAAATTGTAAATAGCGACTCCAAAAACTTAGAAATATGCAATTTTATGTAAGTTCAATTCAATTTAGCCTTTTAGCCACCATATTTGATCCGCCATTTTTTTTTTTAAATATTTGATTTCAAATTTGTAATCAGCAACCCCAAATACCTATACTTTTCAATTTCTGTGCAAATCCAACAAAGTTTGACGTTTTTTCCACGTAAATATCATTCTCAGACCACTGTGCGGCGGTTCCATTTTCACCGTATGGTGTCCGAAGGAGGAGGCGGAGGCGGTCAGGCTTGCAGGGGGGAAACTCAACTGCGGGCTGGACCTTGACTACGTGCGATTCCAGAAGGACAAGCCGGAGGAAATGGAAGAGTCGGCCGGAAAGGCAGCTGAATGAGGGGACCAGTGCAATGGAATCCTCGTCTGCTGGGCGGGAGATGGGCCAGTTCCGGCAATTAAAGGTTTGCCAGTTGAATCTACACCACAGCAGAGCAGCATCAGCAATGATGACGCGAAGCTTCGGTGAGTTGAAGCTGGATATTGCTCTCATACAGGAACCCTGGATCTACAAGGGTAAGATTAGGGGACTATCTGGGAGCTTTGACACTCTGTACGTTCCCAATGCGAATGAAAGAGTGAGGACGTGTGTGCTGGTGAAACACGGAGTGCAGGTGGTCTTACTGCCGCACTTGTGTACACCAGATCTCACAGCAGTACGCGTAGGTACTGGAAGTGGGGCTTTCATTCTAGCCTCAGCCTACCTTCCGTACGATTCGCCAGATCCTCCGCCCACCAGGGAGCTGGAAACTCTGGTTATTACCTGTGGCGAAAAAGGCACAGGGTTAATAGTTGGTTGCGACGCAAACGCACACAACACGGTGTGGGGAAGCACCAACGACAACCACAGAGGAGAGGCTTTGCTCGAATTTGTGGGATGCAACAATCTGGTTATTGCAAATAGAGGTGCAGACCCAACCTTCGTTGATGCTAGACGAAGGGAAGTCATTGATATAACTCTATGCAGCAACCGGATGCTGACAAGACTGACCAACTGGGAGGTGAAGCTACTGACAGAATCAGGCGCAAACGCCGTGCGGACATTGGCTTCGCGGTATGTGGCGACTTTTCACTGACATGATGTTGCGGTGTCGGCGGCGCGCTCCGACTTTGAACACAACAACGAAATCAAAGTGACAAGTGGACGTGATTGGAAAAAAAATTGAAAAACCTGAATGATTTACATATAATTTTTCTATCCTACAGGGTTTGTCTTTTTTTTAGGTGCTAATTTAATTACCCCAATTTGGAAAAATAAAGATTTTCATTAAAAAATATAAAAATCAACAAATTTGCTATCACAGCCAACACCAACACACGACTCCAAAAATATGCCCACCACCACCAAAACACGACTCAAAACACAAACATCTCTTGACACACGCGGCGGCAACGCGCAGAAAGTAGAAAGTAAAGCAACTTGCGCGGTGTGTGCGTAGCGTAAAACAGCATTTCGTTAGTGCGCATTTGAATACACTACTTCTATTCTCTCTGTCATTGCACGCACGGCGTTTGCGCCTGTTTCTGTCAGCAGCTTGATGGATCGGGCGACTATGTCAGATCAAAGAGCCATCTCTTTTGAAATAGCGTACGGAACCCCGGGCAGGGGAGACGGAACTAGAACCACGAGAATTCCCCGCAACACGGACAGGTCTAGATACATTGAAATGTTGCGCACGAATCTCGGGGAGAGCGTGCCAAGGGTACCGAAAACCACAAGAGAAGCAGAGTCTCAGTTGCATATCCTGCAGACAGCGATAGAGAACGCTTTTCGAGTGGCGTGCCCTCTTACGTCAGTGGATGACCATGATCCCACACCCTGGTGGTGTAGGGAACTGGAGAAACTGAAGAAAGAGGTCAGAAGGGCTTTCAACCAAGCGATGAGGTGCAATGACCCGGTTGCCTGGGAGAATTATAAAGCCAAGAAAAGAGAAATGAAGCAAACTCTGCGACGACGAAAAAGGGAGTCATGGAGGGACTTCTGCTCGAGCATGGAGAGCATATCTGAGGTGTCTAGCAGTCTTACCGAACAGACGTATCAAAATCGGTGCTCTCAGCTTAACCCTGATATAATCCTTTATTTTGAGTCTTATTTAAATTATTCAAATTTTTTAATTTCTATTATGTCTAATTCATGCAGTGGTTGTAAAAACGCTTTTTCTGATCCAAAAGATGTGATTATGTGTACTGCCTGTGATAATTATTATCACGCAGCCTGCTGCCATTTGAAACATGTCGATAACATAAGAAAATTAGGACAAAAACGTGAGACGTGGAAATGTGACTCTTGCAAGTCAAAGGTCACCAGTAAAAGTAATGTTGAACTTGATGGAAGTGCCGAATCATTTTTTGCTAAAGTGAAGTGTGAATTGGATAAATTTCGGAAAGATTCTGTGAAAGAAATTAATGATCTAAAACAATCAATTCAGTTCATGTCTGATAAGTTTGACGAATACCAAAACAAGATCAGCTGTGTACTTAGGGAACTTCATGAAGTTAAAGTAGAGAACACCCAACTTAAAAGTGAAATAGCAAAGCTTAAACTAGAGAATAATTCCTTCGCAAGCATGCAACGGAAAAATAACCTTGTCATCCATGGGATAAAAGAAACTAAAAATGAAAACCTTAACACTATTGTTACTGCTGTCGCTAAGGTCGTTGACCTCAGCCTCAACGACATAGAAATAAGTGACGTGTATAGACAGCGCGGTCGAGCCTCTGAGTCTAGCAGTATCATCGTACAGTTCGCCAGGAAAAATATAAGAGATGCATACTTGGGTTCCTACAAAGCTGCAGCGAGACTTAACAACGGCCGGCGAGGGATCACACTTGAACATGTACATAGAGATCTGGGTGATGGCTGCTTCCATATTAGAGAGCATCTGACACCGTATACAGCGGATACTTGACGAAAACAAAATCAGCACTGAAGGACAAAGTAAAGTATGTTTGGGTAAACGAAGGTCGCATATTAGTTAGGAGAGTAGACAAGGGAAAAGTTTTTACTGTCAGAACCGAAAAAGACATTGATTCACTCCTTTGTTAGTTTTTTGGTGTTTGATTGATTTATTTATTTCAAATTTTTAGTTTCTTTTTTAATTGCAATAAATGGATAATTATTTAATAAGTTTAGATAGGTATAAAAATAGTAACACAATTCAGATTAAAAACATTAAGGAATGTAGAGATTTCATGCTAGATAGTGGCAATACAGTAAAAATTTATCATTTGAACATAAGAAGTTTAAATAGAAATTTTGATGAGTGCCTTATTCTGTTGGATAATCTAAAAATCGATTTTGACATTATCGTACTTACGGAAACCTGGATGGATGATTCATTTTGTTTCGAAATAGACGATTATCAGTCGTATAATAAGCCGAGTAAACATAACAAGTGTGATGGAGTGGTCGTATTTGTTAAAAATGCCTTTTCTGTGGATATTATAGATTTTGAATTTTCTGAAGCCAATGGTTTGAACCTTTGTGTAACTTTATGCAAAGATTTACAACTTAATGTCACAGCTGTATACAGATCTCCTAGCTTTACAAACGCGTTAAATTTCATAAACTCTTTGGAAACCTACCTAGAAACAAACAGGGGGATAGTCAACCATTTAATCCTTGGTGATATTAACATAAATTTGAGTGATGAAAGGCCATCAATTGAATGCAATGAATACTTAAATGTGCTCATGAAATTTGGTTTTGTGGAACATTTAATGGGTGCCACAAGGGTGGGTAAGGGTTCGTCTTCCTGTATTGACCATATGTTTTATAAACAAAACTATAACTCCTCTTTCAATACGGGTATTTTAGAAACATACATAACGGATCACTTCAGTACTGTAGCAAAAATTATTTTTCGAAGTGCGAGTGGGAAATTCGACAGAAACCGGGAAAGACCTTTCCGGGAAATTAAAAGTGTTAATATGGAAAAACTAGTTTCGGAAATTAAAAATGAAAATTGGATGTCAGTAGTTAGTTATGACGATCCCAATCTTTCGACTAACGAATTCTTTAAAATCCTCAATAGATACGTTACATTGTCTACAACCTGTCGTGTATTGCAAACCAGCTCAAATATGAGAGCAAGAAAGCCTTGGATCACAAAAGCTCTACTAACATATATTAGAACTAGAGATAAATTAGCTAAAAAGTTAAGAAAACAACCCTTCAATCAACAACTCCATTGTAAGTATAAACACTACAGAAATAGACTATGCAACCTCATTAAGATAACCAAATCTGCTTTCTATAGAAATGAAATCAACAATGTTAAAGATAACCCTAAGAAGCTTTGGGGAAAAATTAACGAAATTATATACAGGGGAAGATCAGATGAGGGGATTTGTGAAATAAAAACAAAGGATGGGACCATAACAAAAGATGATTATGCCATTGCATGTGAATTAAACGATCACTTTTCAAGTATTGGCGAGAAAATCGCAAACAGCGTTCGCTCCTCTGCCGATTATCATGAAGTGGTTAATATCGCTAACAGACCGATCCGTTATTCTTTGGAGTTTCCACTGATAAGCTATGATGAAATATGCTTTCACATAAGAAATTTAAAAGAAGGTAAATCGCCTGGAAGTGATGGATTTACTGCAAAAATACTGAAAGGTATATTACAGCATATCAAACATCCGCTTCACCTTATTTTCAATTTGTCTATGGAAAAGGGTATTTTCCCCGACAAATTGAAATGTGCTGTTATTATCCCCTTGCATAAGTCTGGAAACAAATGTGACCCTAACAACTATAGGCCAATAAGTCTGCTGTCCAATATTGCTAAGATCTTTGAAAAGTGCCTAAAGAGTAGATTGTTGAAATTTCTGGATGATAACAACATCCTAGCAAATAACCAATATGGTTTTAGATCGAGCACATCTACAGACCATGCTTTGTTTGACCTAACCTCCTTCATTAACGCTGGCGTAGATAAAAATGAGAAAGTCTTGGCTATTTTCCTTGATCTTAAAAAGGCTTTCGATACCGTAAACCACCAGCTATTGATCAAGAAACTGGAAAAGTTAGGTATAAAACAAAGGAAACTTTCCTTATTCCAATCCTACCTATATGGACGATCTCAGCTCGTTAAAGTGGGGAATATAGTAAGTGAGCCTACTTTGGTACGCTGTGGCATACCTCAAGGAACTGTGCTTGGCCCTCTGTTATTTCTCATTTATGTTAATGACATTTGCAATCTCCAACATAACATTGTAAATGGACACATTGTAGCTTTCGCCGACGATACTGTTTTAATATTTAAAAGCAATAGTTGGAACACAACGATCAACTTAGCTAATAGTGGTATTGAGACATTATACGATTGGCTATGTATGCATAAGCTTGCTTTAAATTTGGAGAAAACGCATCTCATCATGTTTGGCCAAACCAGCAATACTCTAAACCAAAACTGTATTAAGTTATGCGATCGTCCTTTACAAAATGTTCCATATACTAAATACTTAGGTGTGACCATAGATAGTCGACTTAAATGGGATATCCATATTCTCAGTATATGCAAAAGGATAAGGAAACTTAAATACAAAATTCTTCTGCTCCGTAACATCCTGGATAGAGCAACGTTGAGAGTGGTTTATTTTGCTTTAATACAATCACTTATACAATATGGTATTATAGCTTGGGGACCTACATACACAAATGCCCTGAATCCTTTAACCAATTTGCAGTCTCAAATCGTTAAGATGTGCATAAGGAAACCGAAATTTTTCTCCACTACTGAAGCGTTATCAATTTTCGATGTCTTCACTGTCAGGCAAATTTTTTGCTTTAATTTGCTTAAATTCACATACAAAAACCCTAATTTATTTCCTCGGAATTTCTCAGGATATCAAACTAGAAGGCAATTAACTCGACCACTTATGATACAAAAACGGAAAAAAGCTTTAACTCAAAGAGATTAAGTAATATTCTGGGACTTTTAACAGACTAAAATAAAAACATGGGGCGCATAAAAACCTGTATAATTAAATAAGAACGACTTGTCTAGAAGAATGTGTTTCCAAGCCCACCAATATATTTCAAATACGCCCCATGTTTTTATTTTAGTCTGTTAAAAGTCCCAGAATATTACTTAATCCGTTGACGCAGCGACACAAAGGGTACCTTGGCATACGACATAAGAAAACAGCACGGCTACTATTGCATTATTTCTTACCAGACGTCGGAATCTCAAGAAGGTCCATGTTTGTGTTCTAATTATTTTCTAGTTTTTGGTACAGCTTATGATTTCAAATAAAACCATTTCACTTAAAAGTTTTTTTACCTATTTTTTTTTCCTGCTGCAGTGCGACTATTACTGTCGTCTTCATAGAACCTGTGAATCGTTTGCACTGTAAAAAATTTCTGTGGTAATTTTACAAAAAAAATACTGGAACTTTTATTCACAAGCAGTTTTGTAAATTTGCAATGTATATTATTAGGAATATTCCTAATCTACTTTACGTATTTTTACCAACTGTGTAGTAAATATTAATTATTTGTGGGATGAAAAAATACAATCAGTATTAGATCTTTCTCTTCATAGTTTTGTAAATTTCCAAAACTTTTGTTGCAACTTTTTACCAGAGAGAGACGAAAAGGGAAAAACCCAAAGCTGAAGATTACCGCCCTGTGCCAATGTGCTTGGCCCTGCCTGAAATATTTCCAAGCGCCAAATTTTATTCTTAGTTAATGCCCACTCGCTATACATAAAAAATTAGCATTTTGCTCACAATGCCTTTTTAAGCATGTACGTGAGGCAATGCCTATCAAAATTTCTTGGCTGTTACAAGAACTGCCCAGACCCTGACAAAGTCAAAGGTCTGGCCTTAACTTAAAAACAATAGGGCTTATAGGCTTAGTATTCCATTGTTACAAAAAAAATTTAAACCTTACATTCTAATAACCGATTTGTAATTTTACTGAAAATTTATGTTCTAAAATTACGCCTCTTTAGTAAAATTACAGTACAAAGTACAGTACAAAATTACAGTACAAAATTAGAGTACAAGTTTCAGTACATAACATTGATAAATATATAAGAAATATTGTAATTTTCCGTAATCCGTTGACGCAGCGACACAAAGGGTACCTTGGCATACGACATAAGAAAACAGCACGGCTACTATTGCATTATTTCTTACCAGACGTCGGAATCTCAAGAAGGTCCATGTTTGTGTTCTAATTATTTTCTAGTTTTTGGTACAGCTTATGATTTCAAATAAAACCATTTCACTTAAAAGTTTTTTTACCTATTTTTTTTATTTTCTAGTTTTAGTTTGATTTTTTAACATTAAAAACTCCCCAATACCGATTTTCAATGGATTTAAGACGCATTTGCAAAACTCATCCGCCATTTTGTATTTTCCAATTTTGATCACAGAATCGTCATTTGTGGTCCTGAAAACCCCCAATACCGATTTTCAATGGATTCAGAACACATTGGCAAAATTCATCCACCATATTGGCGCCGTCATTTTGAATTTTCAAATTTTGACCACAGAATCGTCATTTGTGGCCCTACAAACCCCCCGATACCGATTTTCAATGGATTCAAAACACATTGGCAAAATTCATCCGCCATATTGGCGCCGCCATTTTGAATTTTCAAATTTTGACCACAGAATCGTCATTTGTGGCCCTACAAACCCCTCGATACCGATTTTCAATGGATTCAGAACACATTGGCAAAATTCATCCGCCATATTGGCGCCGCCATTTTGAATTTTTAAATTTTGACCACAGAATCGTCATTTGTGGCACTACAAACCCCCCGATACCGATTTTCAATGGAATCGGAACACAATTGCAAAATTCGTCCGCCATCTTGGAACCGCCATCTTGATTTTTGTACAAAATTGTCAGATTGCATTGTCACGGGAGCTCAATGTGTGGGCAAAATTTCATTAGAATCGGTTCAGTAGAAGTAGACGAAAAAGCTGTCGCAAGATTTGAACCAAACAAACAAACAAACAAATATACGAGGTGAAGCTAAATAAAACCATTAAAAATAAAAAAAGGAATTTATTACTCGTAATGGAGTCAAAAAACAGAAACGGTATTTGTTGGACTCTTTGAAAAATTTACACAAGAAGTTTCTTCAAACAAATTCTCTGACAATTGGGTTTTCATTATTTTGTCGATTGCGTCCATTCTGGGTCGTGCCCCATAAACTTACGGACCGTGATACTTGTGCTTACATGAAAATATCAACCTCAAACAACTATCAATTAGGTTTACAGATACTGTTGTTATCGCTATGCAGAAAAATGTTTATTGAGACAGTGCAATGACAATGATAACAGTAAAGGCATCTTAGTGAAGCAATGGATACATGGTAAGGAAATGATTATAGACTCAAAAGTAAAAAGAGAATGTTTTGTTTCAAAATACAAAAAAAAAAGACGAAGAGTACGAATTTTCGAAATTTTATTATACAACTGGAAAATGATCTGCAAAAATTGTTTCAGCATGAAGTTAGTATTGTTCACAAATATAATACTTTAAAATCTCTCAAGCAGTCACTGACCGAAAAGACGCAGTAACAAATATGGATTTCTCCTATGGAAATGTAACCAGGATATTCAAGCATGTCATTTTGGGGGTTCTCGTGCGCAAATTCTATACACACCGTGGTTGTCTACACCAAAGATTCGACTACGTCTCATTGCACTGTAGTGATGGCCCTGTATGTAACCCAATCTATATTAATAAAAGAAAGTTTCTGTATGTATGTATGTATGTGTGCGCTATGCCGGGCGCACCAGTCATCGCAGAGCTTCGAAAGAGCATGAAGGTCCGTGGGGGTCTTCCATGAAACACCTCGAAGCCCGATTTTCGAAATACAACATGGCCGCCGAAATATGACCGAAATTCAAAATGGCCACCCAAATATGAATTTGCAAATTGTGTTCCGATTTCAATGAAAGTTGGTATCTAGGGGTTTTTAAGGTCGCTAACAACGAATTTGCGGTCAAAACCTATAGATTCAAAATGGCCGACGAATTTGCCAATTGTGTTCCGATTCCAATGAAAATCGGTATCTGGGGTTTTTTAGGTAGCAAATAACGAATTTATGATCAGAACTTATAAATTCAAAATGGGCGCGCCAATATGGCGGACCAATTTTTCCATTTTTATTCCGATTCCAATGAAAGTGGATATCTAGGGGTTTGTAAGGTTGCAAATAACGAATGTATGATCAAAGCTTATAAATTCAAAATGGCCGCACCAATATGGTCGATGAGTTTGCCAATTGTGTTCGGATTCCAATGAAAATCGATATCTGGGGGATTCTAAGGTTGCAAATAACGAATTTATAATCAAAACTTATAAATTTTAAATTTCGGGCCAATCTGGTTGACGAGTTTTGCCAAATAAGTGTCATTTTCCGGTCAGCTGTATGTAGGTTGTTCAAGAGTTGGGAAATCGAAAAATCTTAACATCCTAGCTCCAAATGGAATAATATTGACCAAAGTGTATCCTGGTAGTTTCCTCTATTGTCGTGAAGTTTAAGAAGGGGGCAGGGTAACGGCTAACCGTAAAAAGAAAGTTAAAATTCCAATTCACCGAGAAGTTTCATCAGAGGCACCTACTTGAATACATACATAACGCAGTGTCACATCTCAATATAGTACGGCTGTTCTAACTGAACCGCCAAGAAGAGGAAGGAGGAACACATGTGTGCAAGAAGTTTGGTTTTGAAATTAAAGTTGTTCAAAAGAAACAAATTGTTCCAATTAATCCCTGAGGAATCCGAGAACGTTCGAGAAGAAATATTACAATATTTTCTATAGCTAACTCTAAATTTCTGTATGGTATCCAAAATAATTTTTTCCAGATTTTTTGTTGTTTTCCTGCCGCAGACAGTGCACACATAAACTTTTTTTATTTAAAGGCGTTGCAACGCACGTTTTTTACTAGTATAGGAATAAAGCAATGTTTTTCATACTGGCCTGTAAAATTGACGAGTTTCATCCAAATGTTGAGAAATTTTCATTAAGGATGCTGATATTGTTGTTGAGGATGCTGATATTGAGAGGGTGGATAGCCTGATCACGGAGAATGAAAGTGACCTAAAATATTTTAAAGGCACACTCCAAGTGCATCAAGTTACGGGCCACATATATGTACATATTGTCCAAACAAAATCATAATGAAATCGCTGAGTTGTTTTTGTAATAACACTTGTGATCACTACAAATTAGGCACGCTGGAATACCAAAACCAATCCAAATGCTTTAAAGTAGCTGATGTGTATAATACGAATTCTGAAGACGATATTCCTTCACAAAATCTGGTGAGACTGATTAATTTGCATCGCAAATAACTATTTGTTTTTTACCTTTAAGTTAAGAATGTTGTCACTATTATTTTTACCTAAATAATTTGTTATTAAAAAAAGCCACAAATAAATACATTTATCTAAAATCTATAGACATCTTATTTTAATATAATATCGTTATTGTTCATCAGTCCCTAACCATACCTGTCAGTCCCTAGATGCTTAAATATCAGTCCTTAACCATAACAGTCAGTCCCTAGATGCCCAAATACCCAAAACTCTTAATTTTTCCTAAAATACTACATAAAGTGACTGGCCCTTTTAGGTACGACATAATAAATTAATCACCCATTACATACACTATTAGGAAATGCAATAGCATCTTAAATATAATGAAGACAAATTACTTCCAAAAGTGGCCCTGATTTTATGTAACCACTCGTATACTCTTAATTTTGGAGGCTCATTAAAATGACTATGGCGCCATTTTGCCACCCTGGTCTATATCTGGTCAATGTGTTTACCTTTTCATTGCCTTCGAAGCTCTGATGGCCAGGAAATTAAACAATTCCAATAACCAATAATTCGTTCTGCCTTGAGCCCAGCTGCTTTTTTGGAAATGGCATGATATTAAAATTATTATAAAACTAGAAATTCCAAAAGGAATTTCAGGATTTTAACTCTGCTAGGTCCGCCATATGTCCCACGAGAGATTAAAGGATCATAAGAAGAAAAATTCTGCTAGGACATAAGATCTCATAGTCTAGTGAGCATACATTTTTGCCCTTCATGAAAATCTATTAACAATTTTCTAGAAGATTCCTCGTTTGTTAAACAATCTGCATCTGAATTTGTTCTAATTGAAATCTTTCCGCTATAAATATACTTCATCCCAATATGCTGTAGTAATGAAGAGCCAAAAACAACAAACTTAATATCCGACCAAGCCTTTTTTATGTGTATTTATACGATGTTAATTAAAATAAATAGAAACACCGAAGCAAAAATAATATAACCCATCGGATTCATAATGGCAGCATCAATGTAATCACGTTTATACATCAGATAGAACCACAGAAACCGTAAGCAAAATTAAAGCCCCCAATCTGAGGCTTATTAGGTCGTTTGTTATGCTTCCATCTATTTCCACATCCTGACTAATATGTGAAACGACGAACCTTTACATAAATATTTAACAGGTTTTGATTACCTATAAAACAAGACATCCAAGAAGAGTGAGATTAAATTTAAGTAGCTTTCAATACATCACGTACATCTTGGGCAACCGGAATAGAAACACTCCCCCGCCATAGATTCATAGTGGGGTATACGTATACGGAACGCAAAATCGGCACCGACCGAACGTAGAGAATCCTAGACGCACAAGGATTTCCCCATTCCATTTTCATTCCGAAGAATTTCGTAATTTCTTTCGTACCGTAGTCATGTCGTCTTCCAAGTGACTCGTCCTAGTCCATCAGGGCAAATTAGACAGGAAAGGAAGGAGCCAAGCAAATAAAAGTGATATATGCCTTACACCAAATGAATATTAATTGAAGGGCTACGGATCGAAAACAATAATTTTCCATAGCCCTAGGCCCGGTATTGATTTGCCGGACCGAAAGGTGAACTATTGAAAAATTTCTCTCAAAAACTAGCCCCCTTTCGGGGGAAAAATATAACATTAAAGCAGGTCTCTAATGTACGCCTAAGTTATTCATAAGGGCAATAAATCAAAAGACTTATCTTCCTCTCCCCAGTGCGGGTGGGCCTGGGCATAGGCGATTTTTATTCCCATATGTGGCAGGGAGTCGGCTGGAGGTGGATTAATCACATTAAAGGTTCGTTCGGGCAATAAATTCCTTTATGCCTGGTATCAATCATAGATTGACTGCCTTTTCGGTCTGGGTATAATGAAGCCATGGAAAGCTCCCAGATTTTGTTGTTATTGCTCTGGAAATGGTGAATCTGACCAATTGAGTGGCTTTGATTGAATTTGGAGCAACTTTCTTCTCTTTTCTAAGTTTCTTAAAGATTCACGGGAAATGTTGAGATTTGTTTTCTGCGTGCGATGGTAAAACACTTTAAGTGCTGGCATCCCTGGCTACCTAGGGGCTAGTTAGGATGAATTTTTGTGACTGAATTTTATTGGTTGGTGTCTTTAACTATACATAGAGGGTGTTTCGTTAGAGGTTGTACAAACTTTTACCGTAGATAGTACCCAAAAAATGATCGATAAAAAACGCAAATACCGCTCGTTTTCAAGATATGGGGTTTCGAATTTTGTTTTTGGAAAAAATGAATGTTACTGGGTTTTGAAAAGAACATAGGCTATATCTAAATAGGAGGATCCTACAGATACAAAGAAGCATTTCAACTGTAAGCGAACATATGCGGAGACATGTACCCCGTTTATGATTAGGTTGAAAAGTTGAGTTGAAATTTCGACCACCGTATATGATGTCGAGTTGAGTTCACTTTGGGTTGAAATAGAGTTGAACTGACATCAAAACATAACCTCTTTTTGTTAATTCTTTTTCTATATTTTTAAATATTGCTGACAAATTTCCATTAAAATGATGAAGGGAATTTTGTTCCTGCATTATTTCTAGCATAGTTTTTGTTTCTTGATGCTCCCGCACATTTTTATTAGCCATTCAGTGTAAAAGGTGTAACACACTGAAGTGTGTTTTTTAACACACAAAATTTGTTGTTTAACGCACCAAGGTGTATTATTCAACACACCTAATTGTGTTGTCAAGAAAAAGTGTGTCGTTTTAACACAGTATATTTGGCAATTGACACGCTCTTCCGTGTTAAAATTATGACACTCTTTTACTGTGTTAAAAATAAGTCGAAGATTATGACCTGAAATCTAAACAACACACTTAAGTGTGTTGAAATAACTCACTTAACATTTATTAACCCACTTTTGGAGTAACAACACACTTTAAAGCAAGGGTGGGCAACTTTGTTATAACATGGGCCAGAATAAATTTTACTTTTTTTCCTCGGGCCGTGGTAATTGGCTCCTTCTTGTGACCTGTAATTTTTATACATTGTGGAGGCATAGGTTTCTTACTTACTCTAAGGCAATTTAATGCATATAAGCTTCTTTCTTTAATTTGCTGTTTTTTATCATTACAATGGCAGCTCGCCTAATTTGAAGTATGAAATTGTACTGGCTCAAAAGAAAAAATAGGCGCCCCTTACCAACTCATTTTATAATCGTGTCGTACCCAACACTAAATTGTTAGTCTGCATTTGAAGTTAAAGATGCTTTAATGGTCTTCGGTCCTAACGAACTCAGACAAATCTAAAACTGGAAACAACACCGGATAAAATAAAATCGCAAAAAGTTATATTTAAAACCACGCAATCTTTATTTTCATAACACTAATATTAAAGAAGGTGGTCAGTCATCAGCGGAATGGGGGAATAACATGTAGCATAACATGCACGTGCCGTAACTATTCCGGACTGATGGAAGTGCGATCATAACCTCCTAGCGGTGGCCACTGGTAACTATCATATGAGAGAGGATAGGCTAACATGATCGGGCTAGTCCCTTCCAAGTAAGGTTGGCGTGAGGCTAATAACCTCACCCGTAAAAAACAAACATTACGGAACGAGCAACATGCCTCGGATACTGGAAAAAACGACGACGACCACGGCAACGAAAAAGGCAAAATGATTTAAGAATTTTCTCATGGAACGTACGAACTCGAGCTGTACAACATCTGGCCGATACCCTGTCAACATATAAAGCTGACATTACCGCCATTCAGGAGATGCGATGGACAGGGAATGGTGTTTTGCAAAAAACCTGATTATGACGTATATTACAGCTGTCATACGAAACACCATGTGCTCGGGGTAGGTTTTATGGTCAGCAAAAGGATGAAGCCTACCATTATCGGCTTTAAAGCAATAAACGAAAGGCTATGTACCCTTCGTGTGCGAGGCAAATTTAAGAACATCAGCCTCATAAACGTTCACGCACCTACAGAAGAGTCCCCGGACGATGAAAAAGAAGAATTCTTCGAAGTAGTTGAACGGGAACTTAATGCCTGCCCCAGATATGATGTAAAAATCATATTGGGAGACCTGAACGCCAAAGTAGGCCGGGAGCCCGTATACAGGCAATATGTCGGCACCCACAGCTTGCATGAGAACACTAATGACAATGGGCAGCGAGTTATAGAGATGGCAGCAAGTAAGAACTTGGTCGTTGCAAGTACCAGATTTGCGCGTAAAGATATCCATAAAGCCACCTGGATATCTCCTGATGGGGCGACTCACAATCAAATAGACCATGTGTTTATAGACAGCCGCCACCTTTCGGGTCTGATGACGGTACGAACGTACCAAGGTGCCAACTTCGACTCAGATCACTATCTTTTTGGTATGGTGCTCCGAGAGCGCATTACATCGCTGAAAAGCTTTGTATCCGCTGATCAGGCTCGAATCAACACAGCTGCACTACGCAACGAAATGGCCAGAAACAGCTACGGTCAGGCGTTAGAACTCGCGCTCAGAAGAGCAAGTCGTGGGGATGAGATGCCGGGCGTCGACGAGAGCTGGACCCGCCTTAAAAATACTGTCATTAGTACTGCTGATTCCAACTTAGGCAGAAGTCGTAGAGATCGTAAGAATGCTGCGTATCGAACAATGCAGCAGTCTCAGAGAACACGAGCACGCGAAGAGAAATATAAAGAGCTCAGAAAAGAAGAAAAGAGAATTCACAAATAAAAAAAGGAAGCCTGGGAGAAAAATCTCGTTTGTGAACTAGAACGGTACAGAGAGCGACGGCCGCACCAGGCGCGGGAGTTCTACCGAAGAGTACGCGGTATGACGCAATTCACACCTCGTTGCACATACTGCAAGGACAAAGAAGAGAATCTGATCACCGATCCTCAAGGCATCTTGGAGCGATGGGAAGAGCAGTTTCATGAATTGCTAAATGGCGAGCTAACTGAGGATTTGGAGGCTCCACCAATATCTGGCGATAATGCTACGCTGTCACCACCAAGCTTAGCAGAAGTTAGCAGTGCCATCACCCGGCTCAAAAACAACAAGGCCTCGGGTGCAGACGGCATCCCTGCGGAGCTGGTTAAATATGGAGGGCCTACATTACACCAAGCGATTCATGAATTAATTGTGCAAGTATGGGAGCAGGAAGCGATGCCAGAAGACTGGAGAAAAGGCATCCTCTGCCCGGTACATAAAAAAGGAGATATCACAACGTGCAGCAATTATCGTGGTATAACGTTGTTGAGTGCGGCGTATAAGATATTCTCCGCCATCCTACAAAACAGGATGGCCCCATACGCTAGAAATATCGTAGGCCAATACCAGTGTGGCTTCAGCCCAGGCAAATCAACAACCGATCAGATTTTCACTTTGAGGCAGGCTATGGAAAAATGTCTGGAGTTTCAAAACTCAATCCAACACCTCTTCATAGACTTTAAAGCCGCCTATGATAGCATAGCCAGAGTAGAACTCTACAAAGCCATGATAGAATTCGGCATTCCCAATAAGCTGACAAGACTATGTAGGTTGACCATGACCAATGTGACAAGCCAAGTAAAGGTATCCGGAACACTGTCCAGACCAATCAACATCTATAATGGACTCCGACAAGGGGACGGTCTGGCCTGCCTCCTTTTCAACCAGGCTTTGGAGAAAGTGATCCGAGATTCGGGCGTGACATCAAGGGGCACAATCCTTCCAGGTCCACCCAATTACTGGCTTATGCAGACGACATTGACATCATTGGAAGAACATCAACAGCTGTACAAGAAGCTTTCATCCAGATTGAGCGCGCGGCAGGAAATCTGGGACTGCACATCAACGAAAGCAAAACAAAGTACATGGTGGCCTCGTCTGCAAGAACACCTAACATTGGTCCCACAATCAAGGTAGAGGAATACGAGTTTGATGTGGTAAAATCATTTACCTACCTTGGGTCAATAGTAGCAGCCGACAATAGCATGGAACCTGAAATACGCGCACGACTGCTAAAAGCCAACAAAGCCTACTATAGTCTGTCAAGGCTCTTCAAATCCAAGCATCTAACCATAACGTCTAAACTTTTACTATATAAGACGATGGTCTTGCCGGTCCTCACATATGCATCCGAAACGTGGGTGCTTAGCAAAAAGCACTCTAACCTCTTGGCGGTGTTTGAGAGGAAAATACTTCGGAGGATTGTTGGCCCCGTATGTGAGGAAGGACGATTCCGGAGACTCTACAATGACGAGATCTACGAGCGCTATCGCGACATAGATGTTGTGAAGAAAATAAAGCTCGGTAGACTCCGGTGGGCAGGACATCTAGCTCGTATGAGTGAAGATGAGCCTGCTCGGAAAGTTCTCTGCGGTAAGACTTATGGGGTGCGACAGCAAGGGAGACCCAGCCTCCGCTGGAAGGATGGCGTAGACCAGGACGCTCAGAGCATAGGGATGCCAAACTGGATGACATCGGCTCAGAATCAGGACCGGTGGAGAGAACAGTTGCGAGAGGCCAGGACCGGATCCCGGTTGTAGAGCCGTTAAAGAAGAAGAATATTAAACAAAGTTAATTTACAACACAACATTCTATTACACCAAAATATGTATAAAACAAAATACCACTAAAAATCCTCCGTAAACTGAAAGCACTGGAGATACAACGTCCTTCACCCCAGCAAAGGTTCCTGAAAGAACAAAATTTATTAATAAGAACTAATAATGTAAATACACAAAACTTCCATGAAAACGGACTCCACGAAAAAACTTCTAGGCACTAAAAGGTAAAACGTCAAAATGCCGTCGGCAAAGCGCACATCTAGAAAATAAAAAATAATCAACGAAATTTAGAAACAAATTCCACAAAGGTACTTACCTCCCAACACTGAAACTGGGCTCCGCCTCCCGATTCTCCCACCTAATCACCAAAAGGGATCTAAAATATAAACTAAATTTAGTAAATAACTAAAACTGAAATAGCAAATACTTACCAACAAACAAACCCATTTGACGTCCATGAGCAAAACAAGGAGCAGCTGATCGACAGACATCGAGCACAGCTCAAGTACATAACCAGACATTATGCAACATAAGGCAATATCCCCACTTAAAGCTATTATTCGAAGTAAAATAAATACTGGAACACAGCCGAAGTAAAATCAGATTGCCTTCAATCTTTATAGTGTACTGAGCTATAAGATAAGAATCGTCCTGAGATTCTAGAAGCAATATCAAGTTCTAAGAATCTGCTAGCGAATTGAACTAGCATTCAAGAACACAAGAATCTGCTAAAGTTTTGAGTTAGCATTCAAAATCACAAGAATCTGTTAACGCATTGAGTTAACATTCTAAAAGACTGTATTAAATCAGTCCCAATAAAAATTCCAAGATGGTCTTGAGATCTTGAGCCAACTATTTATAATAATTAAAGTTGAAGTTTCAGCAACTATATCAGTGTCAACTACAAGCAATATTTCCGCTAACTGGGCAGTTGATTGAAGGAAGGCAAAGCAGCAGATTCCAAAGGGACAAAACGCAGTGCACCAGGCAACAGCAGAGACTATTTGGCAGATATCTAGCGAGGCAGCTTAAAGCACATCTCACAGCATTAAAGGCATTTTCCATCAACGTGAAGCAAATCAGAACAAAACTACCAACATTGGGCAATATTTCTGGCAAGTTACCATTATTAAATTATTAAGAAGGAAAACAACATACAGGCTAACCAGAAACTTTAAAGAGTAATTTTTTACACATATAGAATTCAAGTTACAAATATTAAAGTATAAATAATTGTAAAATTTGAATTGAATTATATTGGAAATGTTGCGATTTACATTGAATTATATCAAATCATTTTGAGGAAATCAACCATTATACGAGAACTGAATAATAATTGGATTATAGGAAAATTTATCTTTCATTGAATCACACCCTTCCGGCACCTTTTCTATTAAGTTCAGAAATTAAATTGCTAATTCTGATCAAATGGGTAAATCATATTATCCATCACTCAACAGGTTTGTGTATAATGTAGGTATAACCACGGATAAGTAAAATACAGGTGCCCAGCCGCTTTATAAAATCGTGTCCAGTATCAACATTTCGCTAGCCAGCTTTTCCCTCCTCTAACCAGCTAAATTTTGTGTGGCAAAGAAGCTGGCTAGAGCGTGGCAACTTTTGGTCGAGCTCCAGCAACAGAGAGCAGCGTACAATTCTGCGGTGTGCGAATGAAAATTAAATGAATGTTGAGAGTGACATCTGCATTACAACATTGAAACGCAATACCTCACGCTCCTCGTAGCTATTTTGCTTCACACACCGTAGAATTTTACGCTGGCTCTCTGTTTCTGGAGCTCGACCAAAAGTTACCACGCTCTAGCCAGCTACAACATTTTTTTATAATTTCTTCTAAACATCTCGCGGGCCGGATATAAACTTTTGGCGGGCCGTAAATGGTCCGCGGGCCGGAGGTTGCCCACCGTTGCTTTAGAGCTATGAAAATACAACACACTTTTTGGTTTGTAGAATAATTTTAACTTAATTAACAAAATTAATTAGGAAATTAAACGAAACAAAGCAAGATTGTGATGTAGATGGGAAGTTGGATTTTTTCTTTTTTTTTCTTTATTATGTGTAAATATAAAGCGAAAAAAAATTTCTGCAAAATCGGGCCCTGTGCTGCACGAGAAAATTGCATAAATGTGGATTTTTGATGCATTTCGAGTGCGTTGCTACCCTATTTTTTTAATTTCTCCAGTTCTGTTGGTCGTAGAAAAATAAAAAAAATTTAAAAATACTCGTGAATGAATAGACTATCGAACTGATTTGGCAAAAATACTTTAAAAGTGAATCCTAACCTTAAAAAACCAAAATGTATGGAATTTTGTTCTTTTTTACTAAAAATGCAATAAATAGCGGGAAAATAGTCGGATTTTCATAAAAATTTAAGAGAATGTGTATTTTGATGCTATAAATACGTGGTTGAAATTTCAAAAATAAAATTTGATTTTTACGGCAACAATTGGCACTCTTCGAAAAACATTAAAATTGCCGTCATTTTATGCCAAATCATCTTGGGTAAAATTTTTTTTTAAATTGTAGGTTTTTTAATGTATTTTCTTGCGAACATACGCAATACTTCGTTATTTTATTTAAAATGCCCATTTTAGGAAATTGGAAAAACTAAAAAAATTCAAATTCCTAAAATAAATAAAGTAACGAAGTATTGCATATGCTCAAAAGAAATAACATAAAGAAACCTACAATATAAACAAAAAAATTTGACCCTACGATGATTTGTCATAAAAAAAATCCAACTTCCCAACTTCATCACTATCATATGACAATTTCCCTCTACTATTTAGATGGTTTTGATGAGGAGATGAAAACAGAAATGAATAAATACCATAATACGATAATTATGAAAACTCTTATAATTGTTTTATTGTAATTAATTATACTTTTTACCCATAAAATTCAAGCGCTCGTGATACACTAATGGAACATATGTTTTACTCATACCTTTAAATAGAGTCAAATCATGAGGAAAAATCAAATCGCAAATATCAATTGCAGACTTATTCTGATTGTGAGCGTATAGTCCACGAGCGATAGTTTTTGTTTAAAATACATTTACCCTACGGATTTCTACCGTTATAATTAAGAGAAAAATCGTCGGAGTTATATGAATATGTTTTGGGTAATTTCGGTCGAACCAGGGCTGGCTTCATGTAAGGTGATAGGTGATTGTCATTTCGGTGATTGACAGGAGTGATCACTACAAATTGATTATTCATGTAAAGTTATCACTTAAAATTAATCACCGAAAATCAATTGAATCTAACTTCAGAGTAAAAAGTGGGAAATGTGTGCATTTTCTTGGCACAATTACGATATCGGAAATGTCGCGATTTAATGATGCTTTTTTTTGAGTTGGGGTGTCGAAAATGTATAATAAAATGTTTCGATATCTCGTTTAGTTTTTGAGATATCAAAAATTGAAATTTTTAGTTTTACATACATATACTATAACATAAATTGCGATAATTTCCCTAATAAGACAATTTTGGCATGAGAATCTTAGCATTGGTAAACTCGGTGAATGTTATGTATGCATAACTAAAAATTGTTTCCCAGCTCTTGCCACAAATTATTTAATTTTTCTTTCCCTTTATCTTTTGGTAAAAAGACCTTCGCTATATCGGAATTTTGCTCCATAAATTGTACGATGATTTCGAATTGTCCTAATATGTTCAACAATTTTTATTACTTTCATTAACTTCCAACTGAAACATTAAAAAATACTTCAGTGACAACAAAAGTGACAACAATTTCTTGTCACCACCAATATGGTGATTCTGGCAGGTGACAGTCGCCATCCATGAACTGAAATTTGTAAAAGTGATTGGTGATAATCACCGATCACCTTACATGAAGCCAGCCCTGGACAAAAAGGCTGGAAACTCACATACATTTTATGGAAATGGGGTTGTAGGAAACTCTTCGCGAATAACTAAGGCTTTTCAAAATAACTCTAGGACTACTTTGGTCCTTGTTCGAACCTTTTTTCGGGAACAGCTGTTTTTAAATTTTTGCGATTTACGCGAAAAATTCTCTTCTTATTTTTTGATGAATTGTGGATAGGCCACAATTTAAACCCTGAAACAAGTTTCTACGATAGTTACAGTTCCTGCTTCTGAAAAATTTCCATATTTCACGGTTTTAATTTTTTTTTATAATAAAAGTTGTTGACCGATTTCAATTGTCCAAAATTCATTTTTAAGCGCTATTACATACGATTTCATGTTTTCCACAAAAAAAAAATTCGCACCCTAAACGTGAAAGTTTAGTAGCTAGTTTTCGCTACTATTATTAACTTTTTTTCATATGTTCTCCGGAGCGAATTTTTCTAAAACATATTCGTATAACTTCTACTATTTTTCTCTTAATTATAGCGTTAAAAACTCGCACGATAAATTAATTTTAACATATGAATACTTTCCCGCTGGACTTAACATAGTTCCTAAAGATAAAGTGGAAATTGAAATAGAAAATCCGTGGGCAAAGCAAATGATTACGATACTTTTGCGTCCAATTTCGTATGGAACCGAATTTATCCGGCAGCATCCTCAAATATGCTTTAATATATGGAATATGAAATATTAAGTCAAATAAATCATTAAAAAAATGCAAGCAAATTTTTTTCAGGCTCTGAAAAACTCATAAAATTCAAATTACGCAAAAATTAAATTAAATTAGTTTTTAGTTATCTCAGTTTTAGTTAAATTTTACTAAGTTTTCTTACATCCTTCGAAAATCAAATCCTAAGCTTTAAGAAATTGTATAGAACGATAACGATTACGGAAGATAAGCAGCATTGGACGTGGTTAGTTCTTAGTCCGGGGACCACTTGGAAAAACGACACTCGTGCTTGGAAAGACGAAAAGCAATTGCAAAAGGCGAACAAAAATAAAAGCTTATCGAACCCTTCAAATGTCACATGAATGGATGTTGCATATCATCAGGCCGCCATGAATTCCATTTTAAAAAACTTTTTTCTACTGCGATGTTTCAACACACTTTACGGAAACAACATACTTTAAAGTGGATAAAAAATGACTACAAGAAAACAACTCACTTAGGTATGTTTTTTCAACACACTTTACGTTTGCAGTGTTGTGAAAATTAAATTTCCAATGTTATTACATATATAGTTAAAATAAAAAAATAAACGCGCTACAAAAACACCGAACACAAAACTAACGCCGAAGGAAGACTTCATGGATGGAAAACAAACAAAACAAATGTCACTTCAACCCAAATTTAACTCAACACCCGTTTATGAGGCGAAATATCAACTCGACCCAGGTATGAGAGCTGAGTTAGGTTGAATGGACCCAGTTTCAATTCGATCGCCGTTTATGACAGGCTTCAACCTGGGTTCAACCTGGGTTGAACCTAGTCATAAACGCGGTAATGGCGTGGAGCTTATTAGCAGACCCACTTAGGATAAAAGAAAGGTGGAGAGAATATTTTCAAAACTAATTGAATCCGATCCTTATAGGAAACGAGGATCCACTAACGGAGACATTTGTAATTCATCAAGATACTTTACTTGTTTCAATAAAACCACCGACTCTGAATGAGGTGCATGAAGGCAAAAAAAGAACACATCGCCAGGCGTAGATGGAATCACAGCTGTGTTCCTAAAGGAACTAGGACCGCAACTCTTAAGAAGCTTACACGAACACAGGAAGAAGTTATCCTTGATGACTGGAAAAAAACCATTATATGTCTAATATGCAGGAAAGGTGATAAATTAAAATATAAAAATTACAAAACCCTCTCACTCCTCAGCATCAGTTAAAAACCTCCACAATTCTTGTGAAACAAAAACTAGAACATGTAGCGGAAAGCCTTATACAGGGTGTTACAATATTTTAAACAGATAATGTTAAATGTGAATGGAGCTTAAACGTCAATGGTTTTTTGAGGTTACTTTTTTGTTTTGACATCTTCAGTCATTTACAAATTGAATCATGGAAAATTTGAGCATTGAACAATGTTTTAAAGTTATTGAAGTCTATTACGAAAATGGACGTTCAAACTGTTATAAATTGGATTAAGCTTCACTTAATTTGCTGTTGTTTCAAGTTTGAACATTGGTAGCACTGGTATTTAAGTCAATGTATGTATATGGATTTGTATTTGAAATAAATCACTCTGAATTTAGCTTTCGAACAGAGGAGTCGTCTTTTTCTTTTGGATATTTTTAACAGCTTATGGGCCCAGTACACGTGGCATATAAAAAAGTTTTTTTATAATCGGTACTGCGGGGTTTTTTTTTAATAAAAAGAAAGGAGGTTTATTAATAGAAAAGAAATGGAAAGCGACGGGATAAAAATTGAAAAATTGCGAGGTCGCGAACAATATCCATTATGGAAATTTCAGGTTCGCGTGGTATTAAACGCAGGTGAGTTGTTCGAATTCGTAAGTGGTGGAAACAAACCAGTTAAGCAAAGAGCGGAGACGGTAGCTGAATTTAATGTTCGAGTCAAATCGTGGCAAAAACAAGATAGCCAAGGCCAAAAGATTATCGTTACATCGCTAGGAACAGGACCGCTGCAACATGTGATTAACTGTAACTCCTCCCAAGAAATGTGGGAACGGTTAGAAATAGTGTATGTACATAAGTGCAAGACGAATATACATCTTCTTCAGCAACGTTTCTACAGTTTTTCGAATGATCCTGCTGATGATATCGCAACGCATATTTCCAAACTGGAAACTATAGTCAGGCAACTGAGAGATACAGGAGAAATGATATCGGATACTATGATAATTACAAAAGTGTTGATGACGCTCCCAGACAATTATAGTCACTTCTATACAGCATGGGAATCAACACCAGTTGAGCAGCAAACACTTTCCAATCTGACTTCACGACTCATCATGGAGCAGACTCGCCAAACGCAACAACAAATAACACAAGTCCAACAGAATGCATTTGTAGTGAAGCAGCAAGCTGCGAAAGGTTTTTCTAATAAACAACAGTATCATGGACACACACCGAAAGGCAAATGTTTCCTATGCAACGAACGTGGGCACTGGAAGAGAAATTGTCCACTAAAAAGAAGGAAAACTGATGCTTTAAATTTCTCAAGAACTGGAGAAGCATTAGTTTGTGAGACGTCAGTTGGAATCGACGAAAATGACAGCTGGTATTTAGACTCCGGCGCCACAGATCACATGTCCCCAAGACGCGAATGGTTTGTAAATTTTTCAAATTTCAGTAAACCAGTAAATGTACGTTTAGGTGATGGGAATAGTATACTTGCTATGGGAAAAGGAGACATAAACATATTGGCACACGATGGTAAGAACTGGAATATGAAACATCTGTCAAAAGTGCTTTATGTACCAGACATTTCAATGAATCTGTTCTCACAAAGCAGTGCACTAGACAAAGGCCTAGTTCTTCTCTCAGCCAAACAGAAATGCGTGTTTAAGAACAAAGAACGCATTGTTGCAGTGGGAGCCAGGAAAGAAAAACTATTTCATATGTGCTTTCGAGTGCTGTCAAATGCTAAAAAAGGTGAAAACCATAATTGCACAGTTGGAAAAGTGGAGAAAAATCAAGAGTCTTTAAAATTATGGCACGAACGCTTATGCCATCAAAATTTTGGTCATGTCAAAAATATTTTAAAGAAAAATGGAATACAATTTAATGATGGTAATATTTTTTGTGAAGAATGCATGGCTGGGAAACAACATCGATTAAAGTTTCCAAAAAGTGAAAACAGAGCATCAATTCCTGGGCAACTTGTTCATGCACACCTTTGCGGGCCGATGGAAACAACAGCATGCAGGTATTTTTTACTTTTTAAAGATGATTTTTCTAATTTTCGAGTAGTCTATTTCTTAAAATCAAAAACCGAAGTTGGCAGCTGTATGCAAAAATATATTCAACGTATCAAAACTGATCAGGATTGGAACTGAAGAGTTTGAGGACTGATAATGGTCTTGAATTTATAAATAATGAGATGAGTTTACTACTGGAAAAGTGTTGTATACGTCACGAAAGAACTGTGCCATACACCCCTCAGAAAAATGGCAGGGCTGAGAGGGATATGAGAACTATTGTAGAGGCTGCACTTACCATAATTCATGGCAAAAGTCTCAGCATTAAGCTCTGGGCAGAGGCTGTCAATCATGCAGTGTTTATATTAAATCGAACTGGACCCACAAATGATAATAATAAAACACCAATTGAGCTATGGAGTGGTGCAAGTTTTGACATACGCAATGTAAAAATTTTCGGGTGTACATGTTTTGTCCATATTCCAAAGGAGAAAAGGAGAAAATGGGACAAGAAATCTGAGAAGGGTTTGCTAGTAGGATATGAAGAAAATACAAAAGGATGTCGAGTATGGATTCCACGATTGAGGAAAATAGAAATCACACGAGACATAGTATTTAATGAAATAGATGAAGCATCTGACAGTCAGTCATGCAGTGGCGAATTGAATGTGGAAATATTAAAGGAAGCAGAGGATCGAGAACTGGAAGCCATGGGGCTGACCACTAGCGGATCTTCTGATTTTCATAATGATCAATTGGACAAGGAAACAGGATGCTGTGCATTTATGGCTAATGGTGAGCCGAAATCTTATGAAGAGGCTATCTTAAGCGAAGATGCTGAAAAGTGGAGGGCTGCCATGGATGAGGAGTTTCAATCACTAATGAAGAACAACACTTGGATTCTGACTGCTGCACCACAAGACAAAAGGATTGTTGACTGTAAGTGGGTGTACAAAATCAAAGGTGGAAAAGGAAATAAAGAAAATAAATTCAAAGCCAGATTAGTCGCGCGCGGATTTCGGCAAGAATATGGAATAGACTATGAAGACACCTTTAGTCCAGTGATAAAATTTAGTTCGTTACGTGTGCTTCTCTCCTTTGCTGCGACAAATAATTTTAAAATTAAACAATTTGATATAAAGACTGCATTCCTATATGGGGAATTAAACGAAGAAGTGTACATGTGTCAACCAAGTGGATACAATGACGGATCTAAACGCGTGTGCAAACTAGAAAAGAGTCTTTATGGCTTGAAACAAGCTCCTCGTTGCTGGAACTGAAAATTTACTAGTGTGATTAGCAAGTTTAATCTCCAGTGCAGTAATGCAGATCCATGTGTATTTGTTCGAACTTCGAAACCAAAGTTGATACTAGCTATTTATGTTGATGATGGTTTAGTGACGGGAGAAAATGAAGATGATATCTTGAATTTATTACGATATTTGAGTAAAAACTTTGAAATAAAATTACTTGATGCGGAATCATTTCTTGGATTGGAGTTGACTAAATTTGGCGACGGATCTTTATTTATTAATCAACAGGCTTATGCAATAAAAGTGTTAACAAAATATGGTATGAGTGAATCCAAAGCTGTGGCCACACCGTCTGAAGGGTCCTTGACACCAAAGTCAGAATCAGGGACAGTTAAGTTTCCTTTTCGTGAAGCTGTTGGTAGTTTAATGTACCTTGCTGTAGGTACTAGGCCAGATCTAGCGTATGGCGTTGGTGTTTTAAGTCGTAATTTGGATAATCCATCTTTTGAAGACGTTATGAGAGCGAAGCGAATTTTGCGCTACTTAAATGGAACCAAATCATATGGTATTCTTTATAAACATAATACAGATTTTTCTTTAAAAATTTATAGCGATGCTGATTTTGCAGGCGACCTAAACACTAGAAGATCAACAACTGGTTACGTTGCCTTGCTAATTGACGGTGCAGTATCCTGGTCATCTCAACAGGTCGGTGTCTTTATCTACAACTGAAGCGGAGTTTGTAGCAGCTTCTGAAGCATCCAAGGAACTATTATGGTTAAACAAACTGTTGACTGATATATCAGTTACAGGCATAGAAAAATCCATTTTGTATGTCGATAACCAAAGTGCAATTAGGTTAATTAAAAATCCGGAGTTCCATAAAAGGTCGAAACATATAGATCTAAGATATCATTTTATAAGAGAAAAATTTCAAGAAAAATTGTTTGAACTTTCGTATGTAGCTACAGAAAAACAGTTAGCAGATATTTTAACAAAATCTTTACCAAAATGTTGTAGTGGATATAGTAGGTGTACTATCAGAAACACTGTAGAAACCTACTATGAGAAACACTTTGACATAAATTAATTGTAACTTGATTTGACATTTATTATTAGCTACTGTGTTGCAAGTAGATTTGTAAATAGAATAATTATGTAATCAATAGTTTGTAAACGTAGTAGGATTAATTAGTAGTATAAATAGTCGTAAGATTCCTGTATATTCAACAGTATTCCCTGAGACCCAGTCCGGGTCAGTATAGCAGTAAATTGCTTGCGGGATAAATAAATAAATAAATAAAAATATACATTCTTTTTATATTACACTAAATAAGGCAGTCAATAGACGCCACATACAAAGGCTGGTTACACTAGCCTGGTTTACACCAAACATTACATGGCGACCCTGCCCCACGAACTAAAGAAGGAAGCTGGCCCTAAGCCGATTTCAATCGAGGAGTACCGGAAGAGGAACAAAAAGCAAGAAGCGAAGCACGACCAAAAAAAGCAGCCAAAGAAAAAGAAGAGAGCTGGAAAAGCGGCAAAAATGAACAAAGAGTTAGCGGAATTGTATCGTTTGGTAGCCGTTGCCACCGATAGAAAGGAAAAAAAATCATTTTTGCTAATGGCAAAAAAATTTGAAAAACGAATATTTTGCGGCTAAAAGGCAGGCCAAAAATAAAAATTAATAAATAAAATAAAAAAAAAATATATATATAGTTAAAATTGTAAGAATAGATGTTAATTTAACAATTAAGATTTTTTTTCTTATCAGAAATAAATAATTTAAAAATATAACTTCAATGTAAAATAATTTTCTTTTCTTCGAATATATTCACTTTTTGAGCTTCTTGGAATACGAACTAAGAAAAAGAGAAAGGAATGATAAAAAGTAATAGATAAATATCAAAGGGAACGTAAAATACCTGTTAGTTTGCGCTAGAGGAAGATAAAAATAAATGACAAGCTATAAGAAGATGAGAGGTTAACAGTAAGAGATAAGAGTCAGATATATATAGAAAGGTATGAAGAATTAAAAAAATATAATAAAGAAAGGAGTACTACTATAACAAAAAAAAAAAACTAGTTGGGATGTGGCTTTTGACCCTTTCGGTCCACAAGATTAACTTCCCAGTATTCGTTCAAACAAAAAAACGACTCGAACGATTTTTATGAAAATTTAACACGCTTTGAACGGCATCTTAACGAAGTCGGTATCATTTTTGGTTCGCGCGAAATCGTGCTGGTACAAAAATCACTTACGTCGTTCAAACAAAATAACGGTTCGACCGATTTTTATGAAAATCTTTTCAGATCATATGTCCTTTAACATGCTTCGAACGGCACCTTAACGAAGTCGAAATCTTTTTTGGTTCTCGCGAAATCGTGCCGTTACAAAAATCACTTAAGTCGTTCAAACAAAAACACGGTTCGACCGATTTTTATGAAAATCTTTTCAGATCATATGTCCTTTAACATGCTTCGAACGGCACCTTAACGAAGTCGAAATCTTTTTTGGTTCTCGCGAAATCGTGCTGGTACAAAAATCACTTACGTCGTTCAAACAAAATAACGGTTCGACCGATTTTTATGAAAATCTTTTCAGATCATATGTCCTTTAACATGCTTCGAACGGCACCTTAACGAAGTCGAAATCTTTTTTGGTTCTCGCGAAATCGTGCCGGTACAAAAATCACTTAAGTCGTTCAAACAAAAAAACGGCTCGACCGATTTTTATGAAAATCTTTTCAATTCATATGTCCTTTAATACGCTTCGAACGGCACCTTAACGAAGTCGATATCTTTTTTGGTTCGCGCGAAATCGTGCTTGTACAAAAATCACTTAAGTCGTTCAAACAAAAAAACGGCTCGACCAATTTTTATGAAAATCTTTTCAGATCATATTTCCTTGACCACGCTTCGAACGGCACCTGAACGAAGTCGATATCTTTTTCGGTTCGCTCGAAATCGTGCAGGAAAAAATGACCACATACGTACGCACACACACACACACACACACACACACATATTTCTTCTCAAATTTTTGCTTAAAATGCTATTGGGACCTTGAAACGTGTAAATACATTGAAAATTTCGAATCCGATTTTCGGACCGATTACAATAACTTCCTACTGGGAAGTTAAAAAAAAAAAAAAATTACTAAGAAGTAAGGATCATAGAGGGATTTAAAAGAAGAGAAAGTAGAAATATAATAATTTAAAAAGGAGAGAAAATAGAGAGAGGAATTTAAGAAAAAGAAATATATACAGAAATAGATAGTAAAATGGCATTTGATATGATGATTGCAATAAAGCTGATCCCAGAATTTGATGGAGACAGCAGCAGATTAAATAATTTCCTAAATCTTGTTGAATGTGTAAAAGACACACTAGCAACAGAGGAAGATGAAGAAAAATTGATAAACTTTGTAATAAAAACCAGAATTAACGACAAGGTGCGAAATAGATTATACAATGAGACGACACCAACCAATTATGATGATTTTAGATAGATATTCTTAAGATTATTCAAACCAATGGTGAATCCACTGAAGATACAAACAACCTTGGTTAGAGCATGCCAGTACGATAGATCAGTAGAAGAATTTGCAGATGAGATTGCAGCTTTAACGGCAAAACTGAACGCATCACAAATATCTGAGCAAGGCGAAGAACATAGAAAGATAATAGTTAAATTAAATGATCAACTTGCTCTGAATGCTTTTAAGTCAGGTTTACGCAGTAACATAAAAAGCATAGTATTTGCAGCACAACCTAAGACGATGAATGAAGCTGTACAACTAGCGACCATGGTAGAGGCCGACAACGAACAACCCAAATATGAAATGGTAGCAGAAAAGATGATGAAAGCAAATTGGTCTAAATGGCGATTTGAAACAGCGAATAATCATGGGAATAACAATTATGAAAGATGGCAGAACAACACATTTGACCCTCATAGAAATAATAACTGGAGGTACCAGCAGTACAGACATTCGAGGCAAAGATGTTATAAGAATGAAGAAGTTCAACAGCAATATTCAGACTATCGAGGACAAAGAGAATATGAAAATCAGCAAGGGCAAAAAGAATGTTTGAATTATCAAGAGCAGCAGAATGAGTTTTACAGTGATGATAAACGAGCAGAAATACAGAATAAACCCAAGTATAATATAAATAAGATAGATTCGGAAAAATGCATTGCTATCCCCAAAGAAAACGAAGTGATGGACGAAGAGGACAGTGTAATAAAACATTTTAACATATACAGGATAAGTAATGAAAAACTAACAAACTATGTAAATATCGAAACAGATGCAACAGCATGGTGCATAGACACGGGAGATGATACTTCCTTGATAGAATGTGATAAACTCGCAGAAGATACGCTAATATGTAAGGAAATAAGTAAAATAAAAGGAATTACAGATGAGCCAATAGACACAACTCAAACGAACACAGATATGACAGTACCTACAAGAATACAAATAATTCAGGACGCTAAATTAGGTATAAAAGAAGATAGAGTAATATTTAATGAAGAAACAACTGATGAAGTAATACCACAGCAAGAGGTAAAGCATATAAAGATAGTAAAGGTTAAAACAGAGGGAATAAAGAATAGAAGCACAAAAAGGAAGTCACCTGAAAACATAGATATTAGAAATGATTTGTCTGATCAACAATTCATCTACACATGTACATCATTATCTGAAATCAGGAATACGAAAGTGCTAAAATTTGTAAATAACGAGATACAAAGAAAAAAATGTAATAATAAAAATGTAAATATAGCAAAGGAAGAAGTAAGGATTGAGTATAACGATAATCTAGATCTGAATTTAGGTTCGAAGTTGGAGGAACTATCATTCGTGATGATAGAAAATGGGATAAGAAAGCTAGCGTTATCATCAGAGGAGGAATTATTGAAAGAAATAGGAATAAAGGAATTGAAAAAGAGTTTCAACATGATACAAAAGAAGATAAAGAAAGGAAAAGAAAAATCCATAATATTCGTGCCACCAGGACGAATCGAAGGTGAAGAAGAACAAAAGAAGAAAATAAAAGAATACGGTGAGAAAGAGGATATAGGAGGACAGAGTAGTGTAAAACGAATAATAAATAAACTTGTAGAAAGATGTTGTTGGAAGAATCTAATTAAGATGGTTAAAGGTTATATGAATGATTATGAGAAATGCAAGAGAAATAAAATAATAGGACATACAAAAAAATTAGAAATTCAGATTACAACAAGCTCAAATGTTTGCGAAAACCATAATAGAGTAATCAAAGTTAAAAAGAAAAGAAAATTATAACAAAATACCCTAGATATGTAAATATAGATGATAAAGTAAAGATTAAGACAGATAATAGAAAAACATTAATCACAAAGGTCCTTTATAAGGTACACACCATATGTAGTGGTAGAAACAAATAATGTTAATTCTAAGATTAGACTAGAAAATAATAAAATAAAAGAAATACACAACAATAGATTACTTAAATATTAGCATAAAAATTTTCTTTGCTTCAATAAAAAGAAAATTTTTTCCCCAAAGGGAAGGGATGTAGTGGATATAGTAGGTGTACTATCAGAAACACTGTAGAAACCTACTATGAGAAACACTTTGACATAAATTAATTGTAACTTGATTTGACATTTATTATTAGCTACTGTGTTGCAAGTAGATTTGTAAATAGAATAATTATGTAATCAATAGTTTGTAAACGTAGTAGGATTAATTAGTAGTATAAATAGTCGTAAGATTCCTGTATATTCAACAGTATTCCCTGAGACCCAGTCCGGGTCAGTATAGCAGTAAATTGCTTGCGGGATAAATAAATAAATAAATAAAAATATACATTCTTTTTATATTACACTAAATAAGGCAGTCAATAGACGCCACATACAAAGGCTGGTTACACTAGCCTGGTTTACACCAAACATTACAATGTAAATTTGAAAACTTAAGAGAAAGTATAGGAGTAATAGATTTGTTTCAAGCTTTTAACAAAGTGGGAGTGTTATAAATTGGATTAAGCTTCACTCAATTTGCTGTTGTTTCAAGCTTGAACATTGGTAGCACTGGTATTTAAGTCAATGTATGTATATGGATTTGTATTTGAAATAAATCACTCTGAATTTAGCTTTCGAACAGAGGAGTCGTCTTTTTCTTTTGGATATTTTTAACACAAACAAAAGTGTATTTCGCGCTCTTCGTGATTTTTTCGGCCTGCATAATCCAACCGAGAGTGCTATTGGAAAAAGTGTGAACAAATTTCAAGAAAGGGGGTCTGTGGCAGACAAGGGCGGCGGAGCATAATCATTGTGGGTGGGGAGCACGTGAGCAGAGAACCGTTATCGGTCAATTTATTTACCAGCTGTCTGTTGAGTTATATAGCTTTTATGCTTTGGTTACAGGGTTATGCCCAAACTAGGATTTTGGGGAGTGCAGCTAGGGCCCCTATTAAGTTATCCCAACTGCTTCATGTGGACCATGTGGATTGCTCTATAAGGCCCACACAGGGCATCTAACGCCTTGCCTCATTCGCGCCTCGTCAAAAGGAATACCCCATTTTTCCACCATGAGCAAAAATCATTGCTACCCCATCCCGAGTGGAAAAAAGAGACCGAAAAATTTGAGAATCGGAGTGGATATGTGAGTAATAACTGCGTCGGGGTTTTACCAATGTAGTCTCCCAACTGCGTACCAATTACGTCCAATGCTGCTTGACCTGGAACCGGAACCGGTCTATTGAGTATGCTAAATGACACCCTTCAATACAACAACAAAAACTCAAGCTTTGTACGAGTAAAACTAATGGTTAAGGGTATTACTTTAAAGCTTCTTAAAAAGCTTAAGGCAGATGGATGGCCCCATTTTATTTGTAATAAAGTTTGCCTCATAGGGCCTTATGAAGAAAGTGATAACGCATACCTCACTTGAGTATAGCTGATTTTTTTTTGAATGGTGTTCATGAGGAAACTAAGAGGAAAGCTTTATTTCGGCATGCCCCTCATTTATCACATGGAGTCCTCATGTCTTTGAGGCAATCCCTTTATAAAAGCTAGGCTATACAGCTATAAATTCTTAATAGCTCTTATATAATTGTATTTAGTTTTCGTATAAAAAGCCTTGTTTGTGTGCAGCCCTTCTACCACGTTGCTTCGTCGAAGCGACCGTGACCGCCATCCAACGTTCTGGCCCCTGGTGGCAGATCTTAAGAAGCCAGTACCTGCTCGTGCAGGACGCTCATCCGAAAACATTGCTGCCGTGAGAGAGAATGTGGCCGAGAGCCCAAACACATTTATTCGACACCGAGCACGGGAATTTCTTTTGTCCGCACTTTGAATCGGATATTGACGAAAGATCTGTCGATGCACGCGTACAATATTCAATTAACGCAAAAACTTTAGCCGACCATGAAAGGCTCCGTACATTTACCGATTTACACAAACAAAGACAAGCGAATTATGAATTTTCCATCAAAATCCTCTTCAGCGACGAAGCCTATTTCCATCTCGATAACTACGTCAACAAGCAGAATTGCAGAATATGGCAAGAAGGGCAATTATCGAAACACAAATGCATCCACAAAAAGTCACTGCGTAGTGTGCATTCTTTCCTGGTGGAATCATTGGACCATTTTTTTTTGAAAATGATGTTGGTAATTCGGTCACAGTGAATGGCGAGCGCTACCGCGCAATATTAAACAACTTTTTGTTGCCAATATTGGAAGATTATGACATCAATGTTATGTGGTTTCAACCAGATAGCGCCACATGCCAAACAGCCCACGCCACAATGGCATGAGATTTTCCCGGGCGCATAATCTCCCGAAACAGTGAAGTCAGTTGGCCACCGAGATCTTGCGATTTGATACCGTTAGACTTCTTTCTTTGTTGCCATCTGAAGAGTAAAGTCTATGTCAACAAGCCAACCACCATCCAGCAACTCAAAGACGAGATTTCTCTACAAAAAGGCCCTCTTGTCATTTTTTCGAAAACCTTTACCTTTCGATTCATCAAAAATTTTTCGAAAAAAACAGTTTTTGAGTGATTTGTTTGCCAAAAAGTTATATCTCCGGCGGCCATGTTTTTTTTTGTGATTCCGAAATTGTTTTCTTAAAAAGCTCCAAGAAAGCTGTGGACCAATTTTCAGCCATTTTGGAATTTTGTCTCCTTAAAATGCTAATTTCCCCGGACTACATTCTAATAACCAATTTGTAATTTTATTGAAAATGTATGTTCTAACATGAACCCCCCCCCCCCCCCCCCAAAAAGCGCTCGCTGTTTAAAAAACAAAATTGACCCAACTTAAAAACCAAAAAACAAAAAAAAACCAAACGACCAAAACCGACCCACCTTTTTTGCAAATTAAAAAAATTACCTTCAAGGTCACCAACAGATTGATGCTATACTCTTTCTATAGGTCTGTTTTGATTTGCAAACTCTGAAGTTAGCTCATACTCACAAGGCGCGTCTTCATCAAAAACGCATTAGGGCACGTTTTCATAGGGTACGTGTGTTTTTAATCGACCAGATAATTCGGTTTGTTTTGTTCGTTTTGTTAATTTTGACCCCCCCCCCAAAACAAAATTCTAGATCCGCGCCTGCGCCTCTTACTGTAAAATTATAAATGCCTATAGTACCCTAAACCATTGAAAATAACCATTCTTGAAACTTCGAATCTCTCCAAATTTTTTAAAAATCTCCATTACTTTTTCCAAATATTGAATTTTCGTTTGATATGATATTTTCCTTTATATTTGTTTTTTGCGAATTTTCCAATAACTCCAAAATTTCTTCATTGGTTACTGTTTTCCACTTCACAAGTGTGGTGCAATCGTAACGGTTTAGCCGCTAGGGCGTTTTAAATTTTTTTTAGAGTTTTACATATCACCCTGTATTTTTGTAACCCTATGAGCTATTTTCATGCATAAGGTATCAGTGTACGCAGAATACTCCCACCCATCTAAAACTGTTAAAATCAAGGTTCTATTCTATCACGATTTGTAATTTTACTGTACATTTGCACTATGAATTTACATATTTTGGAACGAAGTTCCTTAACGCGGCTTGCGGGTAGAGTGAATTCATAGAAATCGTCACGTAAGAAAATGCAGTATGATTTGTGTGTATGCGTGCGAGAATCGATCCCAGTAGGCAATTTCCCAGTAGGCAATTTATGAAATCATGAAATCAGAATGCAGTGTTTCTTTGTAGAAATTGGAAGTAATGGGAACCGATAGCTTTGGAAAGAAATGGTAATGCAGTGTCTTGCATAAGGGTAAAAATTCAGTGGTAGCCGGTTTCCTGCTTGCCGAAAACCAGCGGCGTTCGGCGCTCGTTACTCGCGCCTACGTCGTACACAGTGGCGACCTAAAACATACCTTGTGCAAGCAGAAAATCATTCATCAGTTGTGCTCGTAACGTTGGAACTATTACCTGATGTCGTCTTCATCCGATGATGATTTGATTGTGCTAGATTGTGTACTTGGTACAATAAAACCAAATAAAATGGGTATACATCCTCTGAATCGGGAGAGAAAAGTTCATGGGGAATATCATCATTAATTCAAAAAATTAAGACACCGTAATGACAGATTCTTAAACTTTCAGTATCCATGTCCAGTCCGGCAAGAAAAAACTAAATTTTCATTCCAGTAAATTCATCAGCTCCGACGAATATTTTGATTTGCGCAATATTATTGACGGTCTGTGGGTGATATTGAAAGATTGTCTTCTCCAGGGCAAAGAAGGAAACCATCAGTATTTTGCTCAATATTATTGCAATTATCATTGATAGTCTACAGGCCACTTAAGGAACATGCACACTTTTTCCTTTGTACATTATCCAGAGTAGATGCTTATGCCTTCTTAATGAAATGAATGGTATTGAAAAAGGTTGCTCATATGCCTTCATATTAGAATTACATTCGCAGTTGAAGAAAAAGCTTAAGGAACTTCGTTCCTGACGGGGGTCCCCTAATCGCAATTATATTTTTTTTACAGTGTATGCTGATGTCGCCGTTGTTGTTATTGTAATGTGATAAGAATTGATTGGAAATATTTTTTCGGGTTCGTGAATGTTCAATGAATGTTCGGGTTCATGCATGTAGACTCGCAAGTTCGCAATTTTGGGGAAAATTTTGCCTCCTTGCCAACTTATATAAGTACATATAGCTACCTCTATATCTAGCCTGAAACACTTATATTGTATATTAGTTTAACGGAGACGCAATCCAACACTCATCCGGACGAAACGAATGCCCCATTAGAACCTGGATCAGCAAGATTACACCCAAGGCACTCAAAACTACACATTCGATCCCTCACCCAGCTCGAAAGCTCCTCCAGCGTGAAGGTTCATTGAAGAGATATCCAAGAATTGGGAAATGGATCAAATTCCCCCACTATATCCTACCCAAGACTCCCCCAGCATGAAAGCTCACCCAAGCCACACTACAACGAAGTTTAACTAGTTTCACGCAGGTGGCGGAAAAGCTCAACACAAAAAAGCTCACCACACAGGTTCTTGTCCGATAAAAGCTCACGCCCGAGCCCACAATCGATGACGTCACTGGTCCCGTACCCGCATAGCCCTACTACTAATGCATTAGGTTAAGGTTACGAATCAAGCGAGTAGGGGCGAGTCTCACGTGTGAGACGGTATGAGACGGTTCAAGCTAGTACTTATCGCTCGTGTATTGTGGTTACAGATGAAGCGAGTTTATTAGGGAACTTTACATTTAAAACAACCGTTTTCTAATAAAAACATTTTTCACAACCAAATTAATTGCTTCAGTTTTGAGCAGAGAAATGTATATCAAGCAGACAAGGAGACTCACTATCCTATTTACTATTTAACATTGTATTAGAAAAACTGCCCGAGAAGCAATTCTAAACAAATCTGTTCAGCTAATGGCATATGCTGGTTGCAAAGTGGCAGGACAATGGGTATAGGAAAGGAAGCCTTTACGGCGCTTTAAATGAAATCCAGACTATCATCAATGAAAGAAAATTGGTTCTCTGCACGGACAGGACAGTGTTTATCGAAAGCTGTCACTGGGATTTATAATAAAGCCCAATCAAAAATTTGGAAGGTACACAATTTTGCATGAAGTAGAACATCTTTAATAACAAGTAGAAAAGTCTGTGGTGCTAGTTTTAAAATAAACCCTCCGTCATATTCTGCCTTTGATTTTATAGGCTAACAATATCTTTTTCAAATATCAGGATTTTAGGAAAATATTTATTCTCATTCATTGTTCATCCAGAAACCTGTTTTTAATGGGTTATAGATAGAAAGAAATTGATTTAAGTATAAATTTGTTTATTCACACTCGATGTTTGATATCGCTTTCTCATTTAAAAGTTTCTTGAAAGAAAAAAGAAAAACATTTAAGGTACTTTTAAATATTGTCAAGGCTTTATTAACACGCGAATTTTATAATCTCGATCAAACGGTAACTGATTTAATTACTTTACATTTCTACCAAAAAGCTGTTTAATAAAATTGAGGTTAGTCAACATTTTTTAGCGCATTAAATAAATGATAGTGAATAGTCTGATTAAAAATAATAAATTAATTTCAAAGGTGAAATTTTGAACTTTGAATTTGCCTAAAACGAAGTTCACAATGCCAAAGAAGCTTCATGAAAATATTTTTTTAACTCTACAAGTTTTCACTGAAATAATTTCTAGGCCCGTTAACACTACAACCAGTTATAATATACTTAACAAAAATGTACTGGTAGCAACAAAGTTTCTTTAAAACTGAAGCTGATGAGGTGAAATCTCCAGAGGCGAGGATAACTTTTATCGTTCATCAACGTAAAACACAGGAAAAAACCACAAGAAACAACCGCAACCCCGTTCGGTTCGAATATCCTGGAGCGAAAATTCTCTGATGCAAGATTTAGGGTGTATTCGGACGCAAGCAGCTATGTATATATAAAGGAGATGCCCCCCACTACAATGGGTAGACAGGTGAATTTTTGTTTAATTCAAGTCATGACTTTTTGAACTTTCATTCTACTCAGTTTCAGCCCGTAGATAAAGCCGAAAGGGATCATCCCTGTTCCTGTTCGTAACAACTTTTTTATTAGTATTCAATAGAGAAAGTTCCGCTCTCTCTCTCCACCACCAGCAACAAATAATAGGGAAGGAAAGTTAACGTCTACGACTGTACTATTGGATGATGGCTATACCCAATGCACCATCAAAGGCTACGCTACAAGATCTGAAAAGCTGTTATCAGCTTAGAAAAATAAAGTGCAGCTTAAAGAAATTCGAGCTCCTTTCTGAAGTAAGGGGGTAATTTGCAGAAATTTTATAAAAAGGAAACTGTCTACCCTTATTGCACATCCTCTTGTCATCGTCTACGAAAAAAAATTGACATTGGTATAAAATATCACCTAAAGATGCAAATTCCAGCTCTTTACCTACAGACGGAGAGGAGGAAGATTTTTAAGACAATCCTCTTATGGCCGAAAGGTGATTTATTTTGAAGGACCGTCACCATCATTTTACTTTAGTTTTAAATATTTAACAAGCCCGGGGGTGAATGTATTTGTAGAAGACCTGTAAGCTGCTGTATACCCTCGGGATACCTTTAATAGATTTTAAGACTAGAATTACACTCAACTGAACGGGAGCGTAGATATCGTGGCTCCACAATGTTTAGGCTAAGAGGATTAAGCAAGTTTACGCTTTTTGCATTCGGATCCCTTGAGGCAGAAATTACTTATTCAACAGAATCCACAAAAAGGTTTACACAGCATCCGTCGCAATCGGAGGTGTTAGCTTTAAGTCGGCTGTGAAGTGGTTTCCAGAAAAGTTCAGGGATGCGCTACCAATTTTTAATTGCGCCATTGATTGGCGTGATTGCTTGGTTACACTTGATTTCCAATGGAAGGAAATTGTAAACATGTAAGGATGCTAGAGTAGAGTCACCACACCACTAAAAACTTTATATTGACTTGAATCCACAACTACATTTCAGATTCGACCCTTCGACCCCTTTTGCTCCCTGAGGCCACATTGGCGTATTCGGTCGTCTGGCTCACAGCGAAGATTTGCATGGTCTTACATGAATATGCAACGAGGATGGTGGCTGTTGAAGTCAATTATGAAGTAAATGCAAATCCCGCCATCCCTCACTTTTTCAAACATGATTCTGATTCGAGGTGATGTAAAGAGTGGGAGGTGCTCACCATCTAAATGGGCGCTTTATATTGCGCTGCCATACCTTAAATATGTACTCTAAATCCTTTGAAATCGCAAAGTGCTTTCGTATATTGTATTTAGAAAGTTCACATCACAATTGATTCGCTCTGGCAAAGACAAGACAGTTTAAAAAATACGCTGTAAGCAGTTCTTGCAATATTCCAAAGCAAGTATTATAGGTTATGACAAATTTTGACTGTGCAGCTACATTACTACGGTGGCTCAATAAGCCAAATTAGGACTAAATAAGTTTGACAGCTGGGCTTTGCATTTTGTTCAGGCCACGTAAAAGCGCTTCTCGCGAAACCAGTCCAGACAGACGAGCTAATTCAGGCAGAGGTGAATGCAGCACTAGTAGATTATGACTTGGAAGAAAGACGGCTAAAGGAGAAATTTATATCTCCTAACAAATTCCATGTACTGGGGTGCTTATTTAGAAATTTAGAATATAGTCCGCTCAAATTAGGAAAAATTAAAGAAATTTTTCATACAGCTATGAGACCGTTGCCAAATGAAGGATTTCGGTCTTCTAAACACGATTTTCACAACCCGCAGTTCGAAAAAAGGGTTGTTTTTGAGAAATATACAAATAAATGATAGTTTTCCCCTTTTTTCTATTTTGAGGAGAAACTATGCATTTTGGTGAAAATATCAACAGAGCAAAGTTGTAGGGCGTAAAATTAGCTACAAATTTTGTCTTCACTGTTTTTTTGAATTCCGTTTAGTTTCGCCGCTAGAGCCCGTTTTACGCCTTTTTCAGATTCTGTTGAAAATCAAAGATACCAAAGAAAAGCCTTTGAAAAACTGCAACTACTCCTTTGATCTCATTTAAATTTTCATACCAAAGCATAATTTTGGGGCAAAATCTAAAAAGGCGCAAAACGTCCTCTAGCGACGAAACTATACGGAATTCAAAAAAATGTGAAGACAAAGTTTGTACGTAATTTTAAGCCCTACAACTTTGCTCTATTGCTATTTTCACCAAAATGCATAGTTTCGCCTCAAAATAGAAAAAAAGGCGAAAACCACCGTATATATGTATACAGGGTGTACACCTTTAACCTTACAAAGCGGCCGGCTGTGGATAGGTTTTAGATAGACGAACAAAAAATTGTATGGGGGGGGGGGTCAAATCGTAACGGTTTAGCAGCTAGGGCGTTTTGAATTTTTTTTGGAGTACACTGATACCTTATTCATGAAAATAGCTCATAGGGTTACAAAAATACAGGGTGATATGTAAAACTCTACCAAAAAAGGCGGCCATTTTGAATTTCGATGTTCTGAAAAATAAAATATACCCCATGTTACTCGTTGATAATAGCACTTTCTATTGGCGAAAGAATTTTAAAAATCGGTTCGGTAGTTTAAGTTTTTGAGTTTATCCGTAACAAACTAACAATCAAATCTTTTCTTTATATAATAGTATATATAGATAATATATAATATTTAAACTGACTACTTTGAAAATAGTAATAGTTTTAGTACTAGTGGCAAATTGACTAGTACCAGAACTGGTGCCAAAGTAATCCTGAGAGAAGTTAGTTCAAATAACTAACGATAATAGTGGTAAATCCACAAGATTTTTCTAGAGAACTTGTTTTCCCTGAACGTAAGCAAACGAACATTTCCTTCTCACTTCGTTCGCTACACAAGAGCGTGTGGTGGAACTCGCCCTGAGCGTGTTGAAGCGCCACTCACACACACACGCACATCCTTCTTCTAAAATTTTTGCTTAAAATGCTATTGGGGCCTTGAAAAATGAAAATGCGTTGAAAATTACTATTTCGATTTTCGGACCGATTACAATAACTTCCCTATAAACTAGGAACTTAATACTCAATCGCTTTTAAAAAATTGCAACTTTTACAAAACATAAAAATGTACATGTTCTTCAAATTTCATTAAAATCGGATCATTTTTGTGAACGATAAAAATGATAAATGAAAAAAATCGGTTTTTAAGCGTTTTCTCCATTTGTTTGAGGTTATGCCGAAAAATGGTTTGAATGAAAGTTATAGATTTTTTAATTATCTACATAGGATAGGAGGTATACTTTTCCCAGAAAACGTAAAAAACCACGTTTCACCCATAAAAACACCCATTTTCGCACCCCCACCCCCTTCCGGTGATCTGTTGCGGTCCAATCGGTTTTCCCCGATTCTGTATCATTTATCCTAAATTTTCCCGCCATCTCTGTACTGCTAAGAATTTTTTTTTTCTCAAAAATTATAGGCACTAGTCTACGAAGGGACGTTTCGATCTAGAAAATAGACTTACGCATTCGACGGATAGTGTACGGAATTGACTCTGGAAGGCTTCTATGCTTTACTGGGAGCCATTTTCCCTTGACTGTGTCTGTATTATTTATGTTCGAACGGACCAATACAGTGTGTTCTTGGAGACGAAGATTTTTTATTGCTTGTTGCATTTTTACTTGAGTGAATAGGCGACATCTGAACCTAGCTTTTATTAGGAAGTGGTCCGATTCACAATTTGCACCGTTACAAGATCTTACTTGTAGAATATTGGATGCTGGCTTGTGCCTCTGACACTTGTCTGTTTGTGAATGGCTTTTCTTGGGAACTATGTTGAGCTGACGATCATATTTTTGCTCATCGAAAATCGATAACACATTGTCCGTTATACGTATACCCCGGCTTCACCGGCCGAACTGCGCAAGTTCGAACAAATTAGTGAACTGAACTTTCAAATAATCTCAGTTCGCCCAACTCGACCTCGAACTTAAGTAAAACGTAAAAGAGACTAATCAACTGGAATAGTGGAATGCCATTCCAGTGAGCTTTTGCATTTTTGACTTCTGGCGAAGAAGCAACAACAATTTCAAGCATTGAACTGGACTTTAACCGGTGAAGCCACTTATATGTGGATTAAACTGAATATTATTGAACTGTAAGAGCGCTCTTATTGTTTTATTATTGAGAGTACACTTATGGAGCGATCCCATGAGCTGCATGCCGCACGGCAAAAGTTCGAAGGAAATTTTCGTGAGAGTCAGCAAAAAATTTGTTTCAGCGCTGCGTCTGAGTGCATCTGCTGGTTGTAAAAAATCAGCTGTTTTCTGATAATTTGTGTAAGACCAAGCCTTCTTCAGTCGCAAAATTAAATATGAATTGACAGTTCCGTGATTTAGCCGCATGAACAAGAGATTTTCTCTTGCACGACTTTTGCAGCAAGAATGTGTAAGAGAGAAAACAGGTGTCGAGATATATATTTTCCTGGCCAATCAGAACGTCTTTTTTATATTTATCAACTTTTTGTCGAGATTTTAAGAACTTTAGTTTTGACAGTGTCAACCTAACATTTAAATTTAAAAAAATTAACGAATAGTCCATATGCTCCTATTTCAGTAGAAATTGCCGAACTTGCCTGCCTCGCCAATGACTCAAATTCTTGACCGAATTATATTTTTTAGAATATTATCAAAAAGTGGCATATTCTAACAAAGCAAAGCTGTAACAACTCTTTTGACTCTTAATAACTCAGAAATAGGATCACCATTGGATAAACCACTACAATGTTCAATCAAAATTTCGCTGTTTGTTTAATTATATGATTGTTTTAAGAAACAATATAAAATTGCTAAATGGTAACGATCTTTACAAAAAACCAACAAAATACAAAATTGAAAGATATTCTTTTACCTGATAAGAGGATAGACACAAAAGCAGATTTTTTAATATTTCATTACTTTAAAATCAAGCAAAATAATCACACAATAAAGAATTAATCCTAGAAGAACACATTTATTAATAATGTCATGATAACCCCTAACTAAAAGGGGACCCTTATCCAAAAATATGAAGCATAATTTCCTAGATGTATATTTAACCCCCCGCCAGGGGCTGCACTTAAAAGAAATTAATAACCTTCCCAAAAAAATGTCAATCAAATGTCCCTTAAAAGAGTTTTAGTCGGCATTTATTTGATTAACCAAATCCTGTGTCTATTAAGAGCAGCAATACGGTCCATTACGTTTACCCGCCCAGACAGGACTACGGAGTTGTTCAATCCTAATATCCTAATGCAAACGGCTTTAATAATTAATAGGTTGAAATGTTGGCTTTTAAAATCAAATCTTCTGTCTCCCGTCCAATTAGGGCGACGAGTCTCTTGACGTTTCCCAGAGCCTCTTTACTACCATCATGTGTAAGCACTTCTGCCATCATAGTGACTATGACATTGGATACGGGAGAACAGTGAGGGTAGCCAACCTATCCAGTTACTACCGTTATTAAACTTCATCAAATATTAACAGCTCAATTGTGTAATCATAGGGATTCTCATCCCGAAGATGGAGGGTAATCAGCAAATATGGCCCCTGGATCGATAGTAATGAAAACCAACTTTCACTGATGCCACTTTTCCAAGCTGTTGTATTGTGCGAAGTTTCACCTTGCCACCGACGACACCAGGACACTTAAGTTCCTTCTCTAAACATCCTGCTGAGAATAATGCTGTGAAAGAGGCGGTTCGTATGTGACATCCTGGATTATACCTCCTTTGGGGATTAGCGGTATACCAAACAGAATATGTCCATTTAGGAGGTACATGTTACGGGATTCATAGCTTAGAGCCTGTTCTTCTTCAAATTGATATTTATGCCATCTACCGCCCGAGAAGGTACATATGCAGATAGAGCAAAGGTGACTGCTCGTGAAAGCTTAACTTGCCACGGCATCCACTTAGGCATGGATCCTTAACAGGATCTCCCCAAGGGCGATGGGCTAGAAAAATCTACGAACTTTAGTTCTCGGGAATGTGCAATAACTTTCAAATAACACGGAGTAGCAATCTTCAGTCCCCAGTGTGTACGGGAAATGTTTACGGTTAAAAGTCCCAACCGAAATTTGTTGGGTTTTCCATAGAAACTACTGAAAATTTTATTAAGTAAGACACGAAGGTGGGAATTGGCAAATGAGATTTCCTTGCTGCGTTAAAATAATTAGCCACATAAAAATGTGTATTGGGGCTTTTACGAGTTTCGAATTTTATTAATTAATTAAAAAATAATAAATTTACCAATTTCAGGATGTCTGCTTATGATGATGAAAATACCCTAGGACACATTTCACCCTAAAGAGGACTTAGGTTGCCTACATCAGCCATAGGAAAAAATATACTTTCACTAAGATTATACTTACCTACAGTGCAATAGTAACAATAAAAAACTTCGGTACAAATTTGAAGCATGATTGAAGAAAAAGTGTGGAATGTGTGAATGGATTGGTCTTTCGTCTTATCACGTCATCTCCGGCCGTCGGAGATAAAAGGAAATCAAAGACAGTGTTCGTTTTTAAAGCCCTTCCCAAAATTAAAGATAAGTGGCATAAGAAAAACATAGGGCAAACGGGGAAGTCAATAACATCATAGTGCGCAACAGGGGCGGATTTACGTTTGTGGAAGCGTGGGCACTTTTTATGTGAAGGCCCAATGGACAATTTTAACAGAATTAAAATAATTTGCAAACATTTTTTAAAAATTGTGTCACCTTCACCTTACCTTCATCATTCTTCTTGGGGCTCTACAGCTCGTGGTGAGCTTTGGCCTGATACGTTAGGTTCTTCCATTCACTCCTGTTTAATTTTACTTCTCCATCTTCTTACACCCTTTATCTTCAAATATTTTTCAATGCAGTCACGCCCATCTGGTCCTTGGTCTTCACCTATTTCTTAGACCTATAGGAAGGGGCAGAGACACAATATACCGAAACTCAAAATACCGAAAGTCAAAATATCGAAAGTCACAAAACCGAAAAGACAAAATACCAAAAAGACATTTGACCGAAAAGACGAAATAACAAAATGACATTTGACTGAAAAGACATAATACCTAAAGGTCGAAATACCGAAAACGGTCCGAGTGTAGTTCCAAACCACATTATTTACCGGCACATTTAAAATGGTACCAGCTGCATTCAAGCAACTTTATAGAATTCATGGTCACATAAAAATGAATGACAGATTCTTGGTCAGGCTTCTTATATACATTTTAATGTCTCATAAATCCCAAGAAGCCTACTCCAAAGCTTTAGAAGCCATTTGAGATTTTGCAGCTGAACAGAACTTAAACCTTGAGCCATCAATTGTCATCACTGATTTTGAGTTAGCAGCCATTAATACAGCGACACCAGAGTTTCCAAATGCTATCAACAAAGGCTGCTTCTTCCATGTTTCCCAAAATGTTTGGAAACCTATACAAGATGAAAAATTAGCTCATCGGTATGGAATCGATCTTGAATTTTCAATTGAACTTGGAAAAACTCCAGCGCAACGAAATTGAGGCAGCTTTCATACTTCTCCAAAGAAATATACTGTCAGAGTCAAAAGTGAGTTTACACCCGAAAATTTTTTCTTTCGCATCGGATTTTCAGGAATCCAATGAACATAGAAAAACAAAACACAGTTCAAATTATTACATATTTAATAAGAAAACATTAACGAAAAAAAAAATTTCAAAAATTTGTGTTAACAACATATGAGCCGTTAAACTATAAAAATAGTGCTATTTTTTGCAATCAAAAGTGAGTTTACAGCTGCAGGCATATGGTCACTAAACTAGCAATATTCGTTGTCTAATATTTAGTTTGTGCCCCTTTTGCTTTGATCATTGCATCTAGCCTCCTTGGCATGGATTCGACCAGCTTAGTTGTCGTATCCCCCGTTATTTTTTGCCATTCTCCCTTTAATATGGGGTTCACACTGGCACCCAAAACATGTTTTAGAAAGCTCTTCAAAGTTCGGTGCAAAACAGGGTAAAACCTGTGTTTTACCCATATATTTTATAAGGAGCGAGCTTTTTTAAACAAGTAGGTTTTGACGTGTTTTAAAATAAAACACGTACAAAACACTTGCTGACAATGCTGAATACTCGCTCAGCTGTAATCAGTACGTCATTTTTGAATTTTTGATAGGTGATTTATATTGTTTACAAGTTTTTCATCGAAAACTAGATGGAAATAACATTTTTAATATTAATTCGATTTCTATTTCGCGGTAAAAAATACTTCCGAATATTTGAAGCTATGAAAACTGACACTTGAAAACATTTTAAAACATGTCGAGTCAGTGTGAACACTTTTGAGCTTTTCAAAACGACTGGTTCATAAAACATGTTTTGGGCGTCAGTGTGAACCCCATATAAGGCCTTCTTCAAGCCTTCTTTCGATGTTACTGACCGCTGCCGAATTTTCTGGTCCAAATGATCTCACAAATGCTCAATCGGGTTCAGATCTGGTGATTGGGGAGGATGGGGTAACTGCTTTGGAGTTCTGTAGAGAAGCCATTCCCTAACAAAGCGCGATGTGTGCTTGGAATCATTGTCCTGTTGGAATACCCATGCCCTTGGTAGCAAGAGTTTCTCAAGACTAGGTGTTAATTTTGTTGTAATATATCTCGGTAGCCTTCCTTATTCATGGTGCTCTCGATAAAGACAAGGTTTCCTACTCCTGAAGCTGCCATGCACCCCCAGACCATGACCGACCCTCCACCATGTTTCACGGTGCTGCAAACATTTTTTCATCAAATGCTGATTTTTTTGTACGCCATATTTTTGAGCACTTTTCTTTCCAAATATTTCAAACTTGCTCTCGTCCGTAAAGAGCACATTTTTCCAAAACGAAACCCCAAAACTTTTATATTTTTTAGAAAATTGCGCACGTTTTTACACGACTGCCCAAAAAAAGGAGTGTAATGTGTTAAGGTTTGTTGTGTGTATGAACGTTGCTTTGTACCACCATAACTTCTAAACGCTTGAACGGATTTAGATGGCTGGGGTACCGTTAGAATCGTTTAATGAGTCTGAGTAACATAGGCTAGGTTAATTTTTTTAAAAAAAATATGGCGGCCGTCAGACGCAATTTACGTCAAACTCAATTTTTTTTTTGTTTTCTGGTTAGGTCAATATTTTCTTATTTTTTGTCAGAAATGTAAGGCTTTTTTTAAACTTCCCGTGTTTTGAAATTTTTCAATGATTTTTTTCACTTTCCCGATAGGATTTGTGTTCCAGCCATAAATTTAATATGATTTTTCTAGTTTCTAATTCAGTTTCCGTTCTCATTGTTTCAAATACTGTATTTCTCGCCAAAATCAAATCAAAATCAAGTACAAACTACAATCGCTTCAACAAACACTGACTAATGCCAGGTTTACATTTGCAAGCACTTTCACGAAAGTCGCTTTCATGTGTCTCTACTTGCACGAAATACAAGTGTTTATATGGCGTAAGTGAAGACGAAAGCCTTTCGTGTCAAAAACGCCTTACTTTCGCGAAAGTACTTGCAAATGTAAACCAGGCATAAATGCAGTGATCAAAGAAAAGTAGCGCAAACAAAATATTAGCATGGGACTACCGTTACTTTCCTGGTAATTTTCTAGCGGCTGTAAACTCACTTTTGACGGCAAAAAACAGGACTATTTTTATAATTTATGACCTCCTTCTGTGTTATTTCAAATTTTTGAAGGATTTTTTCTTGTTAAGTTTAGGTCAATACATGTGCAATAATTTGAGTTATATTTTGGTTTTCTATGTTCATCGAATTCCTGGAAATCCGAGGCGAAAGAAAAAAATGTCGGGTGCAGCGTTGCCAGATGAACGGATTTCTCAGTACGAGAACGGATTTTTACTAAGAAAACCAAAAGTACGGATTTTCAGACGGATTTAGCGCAAAAACGGATTTTTGACGGATTTTTTTAAATTCTGAATGAAATTCATGCAATTTTCAGTATTTACAGATCAAATTATACTACTCACTACAAAGCTTGAAGCCTCATGAACATCGATAAAAGTATAGCGCTTTGGAGTAGCTGCACCGACGCAAATCCGGAGAAGTTTTGCCTCTTTCTAACCAAGCCCTTGATGTTTTATATTTATTGCTAGTGGAAATACAGTAGTGAGCGACGTCATGCTTAGGGGGAATTGCAAAAGTTGTTAGAAATACCCGAGAATTCAATGTTGAAAGTACTTAAAATCAGGTGGTTGTCACTCCATGCTGCTGTGAAAAGATACATTGAACAGAGATTGAGAACAAAGATGCAAAACACTAGGAAGGGCAGCGTATTTTCGGATTTTTGAGAAATCGTTGGACTTTGCTCCATTTCCAATATTTAATTTATCAGGAGGCGACCAAAGATACTGAGTAATATTGGGAACCTGTGCGCCAAATTGATCTGGATCCCAACTCCCAAGGTGAAGGTTGGACTCTCCCATTTGCCAGCTACAATCGAAACTTCTAAAATAGACAAATGCCGTCAATTTCTCGTCACGGCAGAAATAATCCATTTAAGGAAAAGAGTGCGAAAACCCTCAAAGAGCTGAGGCTCATCGAACAAGCAGAACTAAAGAACACAAGGGATACCGCTGTCGTCGCTGATTTCTTTGGTTTCGGTGTTGAGGAGGCCCATCAGGAATTTAGGAGTTTCAAAAGTACTTTCAAGAGTTATTTTTTTAAATTCACTATAATATTCAATAAAATAATGAAATGTATTATTTCTTAAGCGTTATAGTAATTCTGTCTATTGAATTTAAATATCGCGTTCATATTCTTACTAGTTTCCGAAAAGCCATACAGAAGGCTCTTCAAAAGAAGAGAACGGATTTTTACGGATTTTTTCCTCTCTCTCGAATGCTTGACGAACGGATTTAACGAAGTTTCATCTGGCAACCGTGGTCGGGTGTAAACTCACTTTTGCCTCTGACAGTAGATGCAAAATCATGTAGAAGGTTGGCAGCGAAGACTGATGACACTATGCGGGGACGTTTGCACATCAGTATACATAAGTATGTTGATATTTTTCAAAAAGAAATTCTGTATGTAGAAGCCGATATTGAAAGATTTTTTACTGGTGCTGAGTGTCCGATACTAAACAAATCTCGAAATCGGGAGAATCAACTTCTTAATGTATTTGAGAGTGGAACAAACACTGAAGTTCTTGTGTATTTACGTAAACTTGCACCTGCACGTAACTTATCAATGTAAAACTTTTTTAATAGCTTACTAACTTTTCTTGAAAAAAGTGATTTTTTAAACTACTTTTACATTGTTTTCGGTCTTTCTTTTTGGTATTTCAACCTTTTGGTATTTTAACTTTTTGGTATTTTAACTTTTTGGTATTTTGACTTTTCGGTTATTTGCCCCTTCGGTGTTTTAAGCCGGATTCATCGTTGCGGATGATTTGTGCCGCACTTATGCGCGCGCATACTTTTTGAAGGAAAAATTGAGCTTTTCTCAATTTTGGGAAATTTTTGGGATTTTTTTTCCTCTCTGGAAAAAAGTTGCCCAACTTCAACTTTTGTGCGGCGGATTTTTTAAAATTGTCGAGAAAGTCATATGTTTTATTACCTTTGGATTTCAAAAATTACGTGTTTAATTCTTTAATATCTTTATAACTCAGTTTTTTGTAATTAATATAATTCTTTAGTAATGAATTTTTATTTAATTTTGTGATAATGAATTGTTATTCTTTAATATTTTTATAATTTAAGTTTGTAATTAATAGAGTTTAAAAGAAAATTTTGAATTAGTTTTATTGTGCAATCGTTGCTAAGGTGGAATTCGAATTGACAAAATAATTTGTGTACTAACAAAACTTTGACAAATTATACAAAATCTGCGGCACACTTTATCCACAACAATACTCGTAGTTCAGCCGATTCTCATTCTGGGAAATTTGTGCGGCGCGACTCATCCGCAACGATGAATCCGGCATTATGCTGTAAACATGCTAAGGGCGACGGCGAAACTATTTTCCTCGGCCACGGCGAATGGCGCGACGAGATTTCTTGTGTGCACACACTAAGAGCGACGGCGACACAAATTAAAAAACACACACCGCAATAATCATCTTGGAAAGCCGCATGCTACACACGCACACAGGAACACACGAGAATAGCAACACAACCCCATGCCACTGCGCCCATGCAATTTTGACAGGCGACGGCTACGAAATAGAAATTGGATTGATTCGGTAGCCACGCTCGGCGACGTCGCCGTCGCAGTCGTCTGAAGATTGTGCGCCTTCATATACATATAATCCGTGTGTTCTATTCGTTTTTGACAGTCGCCGAGGAAAATAGTTTCGCCGTCGCCCTTAGCATGTTTACAGCATTAACCTTTTGGAATTATGTCTTGGGTTTCGGGATTTAGTCTTTCGGGATTTCGACCGACATCCCTATAGGAGCGGTCTTGAATATTTGTTTCTGTGCTAATTAAGTTGGCGTTCTAGCTACATGTCCTGCCCATCTTTCACGTTCATTGAGTTTCCTTTTCGATCTGTGTATCTATTGTCCATTTTCTTTTCTTATAGGTCCATATAGTTTTCTCACTATTTTCGTTCAATTTTGCTTCATCCTTTTTTATTAGCGTCCATGACTTAGCATCGTATACCTGCACGGGACGCGTATAAACACATATTAACAGCTTCTAGTCTTCTCATAACATTCTCATGCATTTCATATGACGTTGTATTACTCATTACCTTTCCTACCCCGCGCGGATTTTTCGCCCTGGGCAGTACTCCGCCCGTGCCACCCTTGAAAATGTTTCAAAATGTCAAAAAAGGTCATCTATTTTGCAAAATTCGGCGCCCACTGTGCGGCCCAAAAATTCACAATTTGGCGCCTTTAAAAAAATCGAATAAATACATTCCGGCGTGAGACAAACATCGGCAACATTAAAAATGTCCCCAATTTAAGTGCTCCAAGGGCTCTATTTAAATATCTTGGTGTACCTAAAAATATTAATCGCACTATAGGCAACCCTATCCACGAAATTCCGACCAAAACAGAAAGGGTGAATGGATGAATGATAAAAAAAAGTTTTCACTCGCTTTACTTACTATCGAATTCGATCTGATCCGATAATCGGCTCAGAGTAAAAAGGTAGTCTAAAACTAAGGAAGGGAGGACAGTCCTTCTTTTGTAGGTTCTGTCCTTCCTCGAAAAGTGTCCTCCTGCCTGCCCTCTTTTTCGACATTTTAAAACTTAGAGAATCACCTACCGCCGAACTGTTAGGCTGGTCGTCTACTGGAAGCGTGTTCGAACGGCTACGCGCTTTCGTCACATGAGCGGCTACAGGCGGATCTGAGATACGCGGCTACCGCGACAGGGGTCGACCACTGCAAGCTTTTCGTGCTGTTCAGTTCAAAGTGAACTTTGAAGTAATAATATTGTGATGGAAGAAGAGGATATGTATTTAAGAAGAGCATGTTGGGTTAAACCTATTAGTCTAAGATACGTAGAAGAGCGACCTTCACCGATCGAGTAACCGAAAGAAATGTTTTTTTTGTGATAGAAAATATGGTAAAAAAGTAACGGTGATGGGTTGCGTAACGAAACATGTTCAAGGCTGTATTTAATAGGCGGTTTTTCGCCATTTTCCGCCTTTTTCTCTATTTTGAGGAGAAACTATGCATTTTGGAGAAAATATCAAAAAAACAAAGTTGTAAAGCACAAAATTTCCTACAAATTTTGTCTTCACTGTTTTTTCGAATTCCGCATAGTTTCGCCTTTTTGCACCCTCCTCAAGCCACCCCTAGCTGGAGTTGCCGTTTCACCCCTCACGCCCCAGCAAATGGCCAAAAATTTCTGCCACTAGTATTTAACGGTTATTTAGTCCTAGTAGAACCTACATATCCAGCGACAGACATTTTTGTCAATTTTAACTCCTTTTTTACCCCCCAACCCCTCTATTTACAAAAGGGCCCATTCTCCGGACTAGCGATTGTGCATACGTTCTTAACTGCGTATCAGACTATGTATATACGAAATGTTAGCTTTAAGAAAATGACGTAGGTCTGGCGGGCCTGGGCGCTTGGACTGTTAGGCAACCCATCACCGTTACTTTTTTTAGCATATTTTTTATCATAAAAAAAGATTTCATTCGGTTACTCGATCGGTGAAGGTCGTTCTCCTACGGATCGTGTACTATATTTTGAAAAGAGGATGTGTCTAAGGGAGTTCTATCATCTACACAGCGAATTGAGGAAAATTCCCTTAAATTTTTCGATTACACTGGTCAACACGACTTTTTGCCGTTATTCCAATTATATATTTTTGGTATCTCTAATGTGTAAGTATTAACAAAACACTAAGAAAAAGATTCAATAACATCGAAATTTCTAATAAAATTATAAACTATAATTTTGACATAATTTTTGACGGTTCCTCGAGAAAAGTATTGTAATTGCCCACAGCAACAAATGTAAGACTGGTAAGTATTGTAAGTACACGATATACCATCACATCAGTACTATATTGTTGGATTATTGTCGGTTAATAATGCTACAACATACATATTAAGTTAGGCCCCATGAAAAACTTCGGTAAAGCCATGGATAGAAATGGAGAAGGTTTTCTGTATTTAAAAAGTTTGTTTCCAAGACTGAGCCAACCTAAATTAAAAGAAGGAATGTTGTAGGGCCGGACATAAGGAAGGCCATAAAGGATTCCATTTTATTTCTAAATTAAACACAGAAGAAAAAAATGCGTGGCTTTCTTTAGTTGAGGTAACAAATTTTTTTTTGTGAAATACAAAGTCTGCAAACTATAATTAGATGGTTTCTAAGTTACTACGGGATTATAAAGCATTAGTTTGTAATATGTCCTTGAAGATTAATTTCCTTGATTCCCAGCTTGACTTTTTGGCCGAATACTTAGGTTCGGTAAGCGACGAAGACGGGGAAAGATATCATGGCAATAGAAAAAGATACCAAGGAAAATGGTCTTCGAGAACGCTTGCAGATTTTTGTTGGACATTAAAAAGAGATTATATAGTTACAAGAGACAAGGAAAACAAACAAAAAAATCTTCACAACAATTTTTTTTAAATTAATTCCCTTCTAAATTTAGCTATTATTGTTATTTTTAAATAAACGTATTTCCCAAAGAAAGTGGGTGTTTAAATTTTTTTCCACGTACATGTTTTAGCTAATCTCATGCCAAAATACGAAAAAAACCAGTACCCGTGGACTAAAATCAAAATATCTCAAAAACGGTTACTCTTACAAGAAAAAGTTATAAAATATTTTTTGTAGGAAATTACCTAAGCTACAAAGTTTGTTCACATAATTTTTCTAAAAAAGTGAGCATTACCGAGATATTTTAGAAAAATCGCTTTTGGTGACCTTTGACCCCGAGTGTCAAATCAATGGCGACTCGTGACATTTTCCTTAGAGCAATAATATCAATGTCCATACCAAAATTCAGCTTTCCCGGAATTTTTCCGAAGTTGGGCCTTTTTTTGTCTAATTTCCCTGGACTATATAGCCGTCCGCTCAAAGTCACCTGCAGTGGAAGATGTTTATATGAAATTCTTTAGGTTGGATCTGTCGCGCAGGGACTCGTGTAGACGTTCATGTATCGAAAGCGCGTAGGCGCTCGAATACGCTTCCAGTGGACGGCCAGCATTATGCTGTAAACATGCTAAGGGCGACGGCGAAACTATTTTCCTCGGCGACTGTCAAAAACGAATAGAACACACGGCTTATATATGAAGGCGCACAATCTGCAGACGACTGCGACGGCGACGCCGCCGAGCGTGGCTACCGAATCAATCCAATTTCTATTTCGTAGCCGTCGCCTGTCAAAATTGCATGGGCGCAGTGGCATGGGCTTGTGTTGCTATTTTCGTGTGTTCCTGTGTGCGTGTGTAGCATGCGGCTTTCCAAGATGATTATTCCGGTGTGTGTTTTTTAATTTGTGTCGCCGTCGCTCTTAAGCTACTGACAGAATCAGGCGCAAACGCCGTGCGGACATTGGCTTCGCGGTATGTGGCGACTTTTCACTGACATGATGTTGCGGTGTCGGCGGCGCGCTCCGACTTTGAACACAACAACGAAATCAAAGTGACAAGTGGACGTGATTGGAAAAAAAATTGAAAAACCTGAATGATTTACATATAATTTTTCTATCCTACAGGGTTTGTCTTTTTTTTAGGTGCTAATTTAATTACCCCAATTTGGAAAAATAAAGATTTTCATTAAAAAATATAAAAATCCACAAATTTGCTATCACAGCCAACACCAACACACGACTCCAAACATATGCCCACCACCACGAAAACACGACTCAAAACACAAACATCTCTTGACACACGCGGCGGCAACGCGCAGAGAGTAGAAAGTAAAGCAACTTGCGCGGTGTGTGCGTAGCGTAAATCAGCATTTCGTTAGTGCGCATTTGAATACACTACTTCTATTCTCTCTGTCATTGCCCGCACGGCGTTTGCGCCTGTTTCTGTCAGTAGCTTTAGTGTGTGCACACAAGAAATCTCGTCGGGCCATTTGCCGTGGCCGAGGAAAATAGTTTCGCCGTCGCCCTTAGCATGTTTACAGCTTTACGCGTCATGTGATGGTACAGTTCGGAAAGACGCGATTATACGCCTGTTCAGACGGTTCGCTTTGACGAACATATCACGAAATTTCTAGGCACGGAGAGGCTTCGGGTGGGAAGGAAGCGCGTCTTAATAAATCACGATTTGAAGAAAAATTTATTCCTTTAATAATAAAGAGAAAATTGTCAAACTTAGAGGAATCAATTCCGGGCATAACGGAAAAGTTTACCAAAGAAGTGCAGAATTTTTACCAAACATGTTTTTAATATGTCGAAGAATAGTCTGAAACAAATATCATAGGAAATAACCGTTTTCAATGGTGTTTTTTGACTTCATCGCAAGTTAATTGGGCAGATATTGAAAATTGTGTTGAGTTTTTATGGAAAGAAATGCCTGATGAATTGTCTGATTGAAGAAATAAGAAAACTGAATGTGCAGTACATATATTTAAATTCTGATAAATTAGAACAAGGGGAAAATCAACATGTTAAAATTGATAAAAGATGGGTGGAAATATCCATTAAATTAACCATTTAAAAAATGAACACATTCCATATGAAAATTTATTGTTGAATTTACGTTGTGCTGCCCTGAAACTAATGCAGCAGTTGAGAGAGTTTTTTCAATTGGTAATAATTTTTGGACAAGATTGAATGTTGATACTCTAGCTGCAGCACTTACCGTAAAATTCAATATACATTTCTTGCTCCGCAATTTCCAATTTATTGTTAGAATAAGATATATTGACAAAAAATATTCATTCAATGGAAAAATTCTCGTTTAATTAAATAATGGGATGTGGGCAAAATTAGTGTATTTTTGTTTAAATTAATAAAATGTTTCATTTAGGCCTGTATTCATCGACCTGAATACACTGAAAAAAATGTAAGTTCACAGCGCAAATGTACAGTAAAATTACAAATCGTGATATGAAATACTAATTTACTACACAATTATTGTAATTTTACTATAAATTTTGTAACTTCACATAAAGAAATTGAGAATCTCCAATACTGCATAACGTAAATGTTGATTACATATTTTACACAATGTTGTGTATTTTTTAAATCGTTTGTGTAGGAAATCGTTTGTGTATTTTCTAAAAAAATCCTTACACTTTGTACTGCAATTTTACAGTAAGAGGCGTAATTTCACTGCAAATCCAAGTGTTTAGCAGGTGTTTGGAAATAACATACTCTAGTGTTTTATTTTTTAACGATAAAGCGTTTTAATGGTGGGTAGTGTTTACTTTTAAAACAACAGAAGCGGTTAATGCACAAAATCTAAACGCTAAAGAGTTTTATTCTTAAACACGTAAAGCGTTTAAGAGAAATTAAACGCTTAAGGTGTTTACCAAAACATTCTAACCTAAGCACAAGTGTTTAAAAGTAAAACACTTATTCGCCAATTAAACACTTGGGAAGGTAAACACTTAGTTATGATAAAACGCATATGGGGAACTAAACGCTCTACCGTTTTATTTTTAAACGGTAAAGTGTTTAGGGGTTGGGAAGTGTCTCTCTAAAAATGAAATACTGAGGGATCCACTTAGAGGTACTTTTTTCAGAAATAAAAAAAATAAAAACCTTTAATTTTATCGGGTAATTTTTATTATCATACAAAAGACCTAGAATTTTAAGAAACAAGGAAGTTATTGCATTTTGACGTTAAGCTTTATGAAAAAACCAAAAAAATCACTCAATTAACAATACTTACACTATAATGCTTGAAAATAAGCTGCTATAAAAATTAAATTTATTTTGAATTTATCACATGAAATGAATAGGTTTCAACATGCTACAGTCCAAATTACAGCTCAAAATATGTATTTGTTAATTAACAATTGGCCAAAATACAAAAGGTTTTAGATCTCGAGCTTATGTTAACAAAAATGAACTTTATTTTTTTTAAATTAAAGGTCAAAAAAATCTTTACGAGATTTGATAAACAATTTTAAATTCTTTTTTCAAAATGGCCAAAAAAATGCAATTGCTGTTATTTGAGTAATAAACAAAAGTAAAAAAAAGTAACCAAAATTACATCCAAAATTATTTTAGAATATACATATTCTTCATTTTTTGCCCTTTTTTACTTCATTTGTTTTTTCATTTATTTAATTTAGTTTGTCCTGAAAATTTTACGCCTTTGTTGACAGGTATTTTTTTAATATGAAAATAAAACCATAAAGCTGCTTAAATATTACGAATTTAAAATTATCAGTATCACTGCATTCTGAGGTTTTAGAAGTGTTTTATTGCAAAACGCTTAAAACTTTTTATTTTAACGTCTCCCATTTGATTACATTGTTGACACTATTAAAACACTTAAATGTTAATCAAATGGGTGACGTCAAAATAAAACGTTTTAAGCGTTTTGAAATAAAACACTTTCAAAAGCTGAGATTTGCAGTGATAAGACGAGAAAAAATATGAACGACCCATATTTCACGCAGTTATGCTAATGCCCGCCAAGGGTACCATTCAGCATATTCAGTAAAGCGCATCTCGTCCTATCACGGAAGTCAAGCAATATTGGAAGTGGTTTGCACTTAGTCGGGGGACCGCTTGGAAAAACGGCACTCGGGTAGGATTTTTTTTTGTTTTTTTTTTATTTTTTATTTTTTTTTTCACTTTTTGCAATGATAGTATTATGTTTTAATATAATATTGATTAATAGTTCTATCAACAAAATTTTTATTATTCATAACCAAAAACACGCTACAGACGTTTACTAAGTAAACACTTAAGTGTTTACTCATTAAACGCCGCTAAGTGTTTAAAATTCGTCTACAACGTTTTAAACGCTTTAAGTGTTTAGAAAGTAAATACTTGAGTTTACAGTGTTTATAAGATAAATTTTCAGTAAAATTACAAATTGGTTATTGGAATGTAAGGCTTAATTTTTTTCTCTCATGGATATAATTCACAGGCAACAATGGAATACTAAGCATATATACCCAATTGTTTTAAGTTAGGGCCAGACCTTTGACTTTGATCAGGGTCTCGGCAGTTACATATTGTAACAGCCAAGAAATTTTGATAGACGTTGCCTCACGTACATGCTAAACAAGGCATGGTGAGCAAAATGCTATTTTTTATGTATAGGGAATAGGCATAAGCTAAGCATAAAATTTGGCGCTTGGAAATATTTCAGGCAGGTCCAAGCATATTGGGACAGGGCGGGAATCTTCAGCTTTAGGGTTTTCCCTGTTCCTCTCTCTAGTAAAAAGTTACAACAAGAATTTGGAAATTTACAAAACTAAGAAGTGAAAGCTCCAATGCTGATTGTATTTTTACATCTTACCAATAATTTATATTTACAAGTACTACACAGTTGGTAAAAATGCGTAAAGTAGATTAGGAATATTCCTAATAATATATGTACGATGGGTGGCCTGGTGTAGCGGTCTTAACAATACGGCGATTTATACTACGACGACGTCGATATGGCTGAAACAATATTAACATATTTGGACGTGATGCAATAAATTGCATGTTTACGCTTTACATGTAAATGGTAAATAATTATATATTTCTGATGGCTTGATGTCAATTAATAACATGTTTACCAATTATTGAATAACAAATTAATTACCTTATACCTGTTTTTTAATTTTCCTTATACCACTGAATATCGTTTCTTTTTCTCCACTCACTGCAGCTCACTCGTATTTTCACCTTATCTCAACTCAACGAAAAAAAGCCATGTCACTGTCTGATGTCGCACTTTTATAGGCGAAAAGGGTATCCATTAGGGAAATTCCAAAATCCCTGGAAAAACTGGGATAACCTTCCAAATGTTGTGCTAAATTTCTTAATATTGTTGTTATCTCTTTTTCACCTGAATTCTCTTTCTCTCTAATAACCATAAAGGTAAAAACATAATTTTGCTGATAATTGCCTTTCTAGGTATACAAACATATTTCTATATATAAGTACATCATTTCGATTTCTGGCATCACCGTTCAATTCGCCGGAAAATTCTATATTATTTTGACACTTTAAATGTCGCGAGACGTCAAAATTACCCGGTGTTCAAGTTCTTCGTGTCGCGCGTGTGTAGTGTACCTGGATTGTGGTGATTAGCGCATATTCGTTGCTTTTCAGGTAAGCGCAGGTTAGGTTGGTGGTGCTTCATTGTTATTGGCATGATTTTGCATGATATGTGTTTATGTTTCGTATAATTTCTATAACAGCTGCGGAAGGAAACATAATTTAGGACTTCAAAACTTCAGAGGTTAGAAATCGGTGGATAAACTTATTACCAGGTCGAACTGGTATTAACTTGATCCGAGTACCGAAAGTCGCACTCGGTGAATACGAAATAGCCATGAAATTTATGTGCGCAGATACATCCAAGCCGGTGAATACGGGCCTTATTTACGTTGAACTTTTTTCTTAAATTTATTCGTCCTTTTCATTGTAAAAAAAATATTGCACCTTACTAAAAAACACGCCTGCCTAAGAAAATACTGAACCTTCCCGTGGAGATATCAAAATTGGTTTAGTCGTTTTCGAGCTTTAAGGTCTACAATTGGAATGATAGAAAATGTATCCACTGGCTTGACCCCGGCTATCGGATCAAGTTTTCGATCTGCCCGATAGTCGGACCAGAGTGAAAAAATAGCCTCAAATATGTCCAATAAAAGAATGAATCTTTCCGTGAAAATCCCATAGCAATCGGAGTAGACGTTTCCGAGTTTAGCCCAGAGAAACAGATTCATACAAACATACAAATATTTTAAAAAGGATTGAATTTGTTTTAATATCATGTAAATAACCATATGATCTAAGAAAATGCCGAATATTTTGGAATCACAGACAGACTATTATATTACTATAGATTGTACAATGTATGAATTTGCTGGCACTTACACGTTCAAAGTTATACTCAGAAATTATTGTAGCATAATGAGGTGATCTTCTCGCATCTGATCTCGTCATTCTTATATTTTTATAGTTTTGTCCTAATTTACTTTTATTCTTATTTTTCAGACATTTTCTGCATATTCGTCCATTTGATACGATTTTGTGAATATGTTCTCGTTATTATAAACATCTTTTATTACGCAGGGTACCATCAAGTTAAATATTAGCATCGCCAAAGTTATGATGCATTCAAGGAATAAACGATGAGATCGCAGAATGTGTGCAGAAATAAATATAAGCAGTTTTAAACATAAGGGTAGGTTCACGTACAAAACTTGTTTCCAGCGCAGGCTAACAATCGCCGACAAGCGCTTACAGGCGCGAGTTAAAGTCTCCATTCTTTCAAGTGTGTGCGTTCACAGAAAACGCTTTTGCGGACATGCAAGCGATTGCTGCAAGTTTCGACCGGCAAACAAGAATGACTGAAACATTTTTTTTTTTAATAAACTTTATTAGCCTAATATAACTTATACTAATAAAGTGGGTCTAAGCCCATGGAGCTTAATCCTAAAGGGCTGTATAGAAATCAAAGATCTTAAATTATTACTATTCATATATATACTGTGTTCTTAAATCTTAGGGGATGGTTCCAGTATCAGTCTGTTTAAAAGTGTAATAAGTATTTTTGTCTGTTTATTGTTCGTATTCAGTATTGGTGTATTGTTGTCATATTCAATATGTTGTCGTAGAATGTAAACTGTGGTAGGACAGTCCATGAAAAGGTGTCGCGCTGTTAGGGTTTGCATGGAGCAGTGTGGACATAAAGGCGGATGTTCCCTCTCGAAAATATATCTTTTAACTGCGAGGAAATGTCCAAGTCTTAAGGTGCCAGCCCATAGAACGCGTTTCATGCGCCGCTTTCATGCCTTGCGTTAATAACAAATGTGCGACGCGTATGACCGTCCCAATGAACGCGGCGCGGCGCGGCTTTGACATTTAACATTACTTCCAACTTTATTTATCATGCCAGTCTAAAATTTGTTTATTATAATTTATCGACTGTTTTTTGATATATAAAATGTTTATAAGCAGTGCTCATGTAATTAAAACTGAAGGTATACTTGATTTGTTCAGATCAAGATATACAAAATTCTTTTACAAGAGCACAGCTGATTGTCATCGAATGCCAGACGCATGAAAAGTTGAAAGTTGGGCAACTTTGCGCGTTACATGCGACGCGCCTACGCTTTTCTTCCGTCATTGGGCCGGTTGCAATTTAGAAGCATGTATTCCAACTTAAATGTCAACGCAACGCTTGAAAGCGACGCATGAAACGCGTTCTATGGGCTGGCACCTTTAGTCTTGTATGTAGCACGCCTAACGCTCTGGGGAGATTATGTCCTGGGGGGATGTAATTTCCTTCCACTGTGAGGCTAAGAAAGTGCTACTTCTGTTCCACTTAAGTTGTTTTTCGTGGTTCATCGTTTGACGTGCTTTTTTCCGTACCGATGTAAAGTCAGGTGTTCGTACTTCTGTAAGGGGTCGTTTATGTGCTTCTGTTGCCTCCCTGTCTGCGTGTTCGTTCCCACTTATGCCAACGTGCGCGGGGCACCAGATGAGCCTTATATCCTTGTTACTAACTATCTGTCTTATTTGTTGTATTGTTGGATGTCTGTTTTTCCGGTTCCTTATTGAGTGTAGTGCAGATAGCGAGTCAGTTATGACTAATGCAGGTTCTGAATTGTTTGCATGCAAGCAGGCTTTATATATGGCTGATGTTTCTGCGGTATATATTGAAGTCCAGTCTGGCATTCTCTCTAGACTCACCAGCTTTCCCTCTCTGTTCACTACCGCGTAGGATACCTGATCTGTCGTTTTAGATGCGCCTGTATAATATTGTTGGTTTACTCCGTGTTCTTCTATCAGTCTGTTGAAGTGTTGTCTTATAAGTGTGTTACTGTAGTTTTTGTATTTTGTCATTTCTGTGTTTATTCGATGTTGCTTAAATAACCAAGGGGGTGCTAGGTTTGTCTCATTCTGTACTTGATTAGGGATGTAGAGTAGGTCCGTTGGAAGTTTCTTCAGCCCCAGCACGAGAGCCGAAGGTTTTCTGTATTTATTCAAGTCGGTTTGAAGTATGTTCGTTATGTTGCGGTGCAGTGGAGCTTGGAAATGGATTACGTTTGCCGTTAGTTCTTCTGTCCGTTCTGTCATAGTTGGTAAACCGGCCTCTATTAAAAGAGCTTCGATAGGTGTCGTGCATAATGCTCCGAGAGCAATGCGCGCGGAATTGTTTATTGATTTTTGCACCTTTTCGAGTGCCGTCTTAGTACCATGTCCATATATCGTCAGTCCGTAATCCAGTTTGCCAATTATTATCTGTTTTGCTATTTTAATTGCTAAGTTTACTGGAGGTCCATGCTTTTTTTGGCAGATTACTTTTAGCAAGTTGTTTCGCTTTTTTAAATCTGCAGCTACTTCGTTTGCGTGTTTATTCCACCGTAGTGTTTTATTTAGATGTAAACCTAGCACTTTCAGTTCTTTCTGGAGGGGGATTCTGTGGTTTTCCCAGTTTAAACTGGTTGCAGTACAACTTGTTCTCCTGCAGACGTGTAACGCTTCTAGCTTATCTTCTGAAATAATTGCTTTTAGCACGTTGAGTGCTGTACGAAGTGTGTCTTCTACCGAGAGGGTATTACTAGAAGAGTAAAGAACTATATTGTCTGCATATATGTGAAAATTGAGGTTGGGCACTTGAGTAAGTGCCGAAGAGAGCCTATGTATGTAGGTGTTAAACAGGGCTACCGATAATGGCGACCCTTGCGGTGTTCCACTTGCTAGGGGTAGGACATTGGAAGCAAAACCTTTGTTCCTGACCGTGATTTTACGGCTTGAGAGGAATGAGTTCACTGTCTTTACAAAATTGTAACCTGCATTCCATTCGATGAGCTGGTGCACGACGACTTTTCTTTGAAGTCTGTCATATGCTTTCTCCAGGTCTGCTGAGAGCAATACGCTATGTTCTCTCCGTCCGATGGCACAAGCCAGGTTGTGTTCAGTTTCCTGTAAGAGGGACAGTGTGCCTCTTCCAGGTCTGTAGCCGACAACCCCGTCTGTGAGCCTTCGCTCTAGGAGCCAACATAGTCTATTGCTGAGGATTTTTTCTAGGACTTTGGATGCTGTTGGTAGGAGGGATATAGGTCTGATTTTGCTGGGGAGGAGAATTTGGCTGGGTATTTTAGGAATAGGGCGGATCTCTGCCAATTTCCAAGCCTGTGGAAATGAGCCCGAGGTTAGCACCATATTGTAGAGCCTAGTTAACCTCAGTAGGTAACCTAATGGGGCATTCGTCATCATTCCATATGATATCTTATCTAGGCCCGGTGTTGAGCCTTTGTAAGTGTCCAATACCTCTTGGACTTCTCTTAAGGCTATGCGCTTGTCTAGGAAGGAGGGGGGAGGTTCTGGAGAGTCTCCAGCTCTGCCTCTATGGCTCTGTCATCTTCGCCGTGTAGGCTTAGATCTGTCTCTGCATAACTCGTGAGCTGTTTGCCTATAAGGTTTGCGATTTCGTAGGGGTCGACGATTGTCCTGTTTTCATATTCAAGTGCGGAAATCGTCGTGCCTTTTCTGTTTCCGAACACCGCTTTAATGCTGCGCCAATTTTCTTGAACTGAATTGTTGGGGTTAATAGCATCGAGGAAGTTTTCCCAAGCCTTGCGCTTTTCTTCTCTTATCGTCCTGCGCATACGCGCACTGAGGCAGCGATAAGAGATTGCATTATCTGCAGAAGGGGATCTTTTGAAGCGCTTCCATGCTTGGTTCTTCTGTCGAACCAGCTGGTGAATTTCATTGTTGAACCATGTAGGGGTGTTTTTTCTGGCGCTTTGAGTTGAGGGCATGCTGTAATTGGCAGCATACCGGATAGCTCTCGTTAAGATCGCTACTTCCCTATTGACGTCGGGGCTCAGCTCTTTTTGTAGGAGGTACTCCTTAACTTTTAATTGGAATTTCTTCCAATCGGCGTGTCGTTCAACAAATTGTGGGATATGTTTAGAATGTTCTATGGCTTGGTTAACTTTCAAAATAATTGGAAAGTGGTCAGTTTGTTTTGGGTGTTTAGTTGTTGTCCAGTTTAGTATTGGGGCTATATCTGAGGTTGCAAGTGAGAGATCTATGTTAGTTAACGTATTTCTTGTTGTAAATAATGTTGGAGAGCCGTTGTTTAGTAGAATGTACTCTGTGTTATCTAGCCAATTACTTATGTCGTTACCTCTCTGTGTGTTGTACTGCGATCCCCACAGTTGATGGTGGGCATTGAAGTCACCGAGTATAATTGCTGGTCTTCCTAATGGTAGTGCTAGTTTATCTAGTTCTTCTTTTATGTTGCTCAAGTCTTGCTCGACGTAAATACAAGCAATGTCGATTGTTAGTCCAGCATGCACTCTTAGAGCTAGCATTGGTGTGTTCTGATTCCTTATGGGTAGTGTTTCTACCGCAAGGTCTTTTTTGACCATTATGCCAGCTCCACTGACTCTTGTGGAGTGTGTGTTATGTGTATATAAGTCGTAATGTCGATATTTCCTAGGTGAGTTTGTGTGATTCATGTGTGGAATGTGCGTTTCCTGAAGTGCTATGATGTCCGGGTTGTGTCGTCCTATTATTATGTCAAGTGAGGCAGAGTTTGTGTAAAGTCCTGAAATGTTCCACTGTACTATTGTGAGTTGGTGGTTGTTCGACGAGTAAGTAGGTCTTTGTTGCCCTTGGTTATTCATGGTGGAAAGGTTATTGTTTACTGTCAGGTATTGTTATGCCATTAGTGGATAGTGCGTCCATGTCTGAATCCGAGTCGGTGCCAAATGTGCCTTTTCTGTTTGGTGTGTTTATTGGTGAGTGTTCATTGTTTGCTGCTGCGATAGTGTTTTTTAGAGTGTTCGGTGAGAGGGATAAAAGTGCGTTTAATTGTGTTCTGTTTTTCGGTTTGTCCTCTGCTGTGAACTGGATCTGTGTTTTTTGTGTATCAGGATAAGGTGACTTTATTGTCACGGTTTTCTGTTGTTGATGTTTTGTTACTTGTATTTTGTTATCTGTGTTGTCTTTATTGTATGCTTCTGTTGTTGTATTTTTTTGCGTGTTGTCGCTAACTACGTTAGCCCAAGATTTGTTATTGTTTAAATTTTTACTACCTAAACTTATGTTGTTAGTTGTATTAGTATAATTGCTTAATGTATTAGGGGTTAATGTGTTAGTTTGGCCTATACCATTTTCGTTTAGTGGGGGTGCGTCCTGTACGGGTGTGCTGGTTTGCGGATGCTCCTCATACCATTGTTTCCTGGCTTCAAATCTGCTGATGTGCCGATTAATTTGAATTACCACGATTTCTTTCTCTCTCTGAAAGATCGGGCAATTTCTGTCCAGGGTGGAGTGTATTCCTTCTGTTTGACAGCTTATGCAGAAAACTTTGGTGCAGGTATGCTCTCCTCCTTCTGCTTTCATCTCATTACAAGTCGGGCATCTGGGTGTGTTATTACACCTACTTTCATGATGTCTAAATTGAAAGCATCGAAGACATCTTAAGGGCGCTGGATACCACCTTTGGGTGCTTACTTTCTCATAAAGTATGAGAACCTGTTTAGGTGGTTGATATGTTGTGAAGGTGAGTAGCAGAGTGCCGGTGTTAACAACTTGATTGTTTATAAGCCTCGTGTAATGTTTAACGGCCTTGACGGTTGGATTGTCTTCTTTAATACCTTCTAGGATTTCTTCCTCGCTAACTCTCCGTAGGTTTGGCATGCGGATGTAGGCCTTTGATTCATTCAGCTTATCAGAAAAGGCAGCATGTGCGTCGTACTCTCCTATTTTTCTTATATTTTTGGTTATTTTGCTGGCTTCCTGCTCATTTGGTAGTAGCAGCAAGTATTTGCCATCTCGTAGGGCTCTGCAGCTTTTTATTTTCCGTGAATACATTTGCAGGGTTTTCTGGATCAAAAACGGATTTAAATCCGTTATCTTCTTCTCCGTGTTTGTAAGCTCCAACGTAATATACTTAGGATCCTGTCCTAATGAAAAGAAGTTTTGTGCCTCTGCTGGTGTCGGATTCCACATCTCGTTATTCTCGTCGACGTTTTTCCTTTTCCTGTGTTTTTTTGGCTTGCTGTCATCCAGCAGCGCAAAGGGATTATTAGTGGGCCCTGGCGCAGGCGCCATGTCGGTAGAAGTTGCACTCAGCCGTTAAGATTGGATTCTTGACGATGTGCAAAAAAAGGTGTAAAATGGAGAAGCTGCGGGAATGCTTCGACTTACGGGGAAATGACTCACTGTCACGCACAATCAGAATATAACAAAAGAAATCAGAAAAAAAAACAATTGGGAACTGACGCACAATCAAAATTAAAGAATTAAAACTGTGGAAAACTGGATTTTAAAGCACTGCTCGATACAAGAGCTCGCAAGTGACTGAGTGAAACATTATTTCCAGCGCTTATTAAGCTGGCGGTCACCAATGTGCATATGTTTAGTAGTGAATTTCTAAGTTTTTTATTTGCATCTAAAAGTTTTGTTTGTATTTAGAAAATGGTAGATGCCAAAGAATTAATTATAGTTGAATACTTCAAAGAAGATCGATTTGGGAAAAAAGATTATAATTACATAAAATAAAATAAATTGCGCTCTTCCAAATATATTGGTTGCTTGTGCCAGTTTCCCCAGTTCTTCGTTAATACTCCTTTGACTTTTAAGAGAATGTAGTTAAACGTGCTCAACTTCATTCTCACACAAGAGAAAAATCTAACTTTATCGGCTTTCAATTGAGGAAATAGATGGTGGTATTCACTTAATCTTCTTCTTTCGTGGCTAATTTCATCTACACGTTGCCTTTTTCGTAATATTTTCTACGCTACATTTGAAAAACATAAGTTTGTGTAAGCGTGTGGTGACCGCGTACAAACTTAATTACTAAGTTTTACGCAAAGTCACACAACATATTCCGAAATGGTAAACACGATCAATAACGATCAATCGGAACATTTCATCGATCACCGAACCCAAAGTTCAGTGATCTAGACGCTTTCTGTTCCGTCCCTATCGTCCCAATCGTTGGAGCCAATTTCCGGCATCTCCGCTAGACTCTCGAGTTCGAAGGTTTCCTCAAGCGACACTTAGTCCACGCGTAAAATAAAATCTTAAATAAAATAAAATAACCTGTAGTTAAGAACACATGTGTACAAATTATAACAATCGTCAAATAAAACTAGAGTTAATCAACAGTGTATTTTATTTCAATCTTTTATGCAAAATACAACAAGCGCTTGGAGCAAGCTGCAAGTCACAAGGCGCTTTTTGCCAGCTTTGTAGGTGAACGCACCCTAAAATGGCAAGCAATGTAGAGTAATTGGGTGCCGTGCTACAAGTCACCTAGAACAAAAGTCTGTGCATGGCATTTATCTTCTTCTTGCCTTATCGCTGGGTCGCATTGTACCCATGGTACCAAGATCTATGTACTTCAAAGTGCTAAATTAGTAGCAGATTATGTATTGTGCATAATTTTGATGGAAGAAGTGCGATGAGATGAGGCAACGGGAACAACGTTTCAGGTACATCAATCAAAAAATCATAAAATCACATGTTCATTATTATTCAATATTTTTTGCTTATATATATTTACAAAAATTGCAAATTGCAGACAATCGTCTAGAGACTTTGAAACGTGGACAAAGGAACCAAAATTGTAAGAAAATAAACCGTAAACAAGAATAAACTTTTTTCTGTAATTAAGATCTGAAATAAAACAGATAACAAATAAATAACATTACTTACATTTTAACTAATATTTAATATTATTCAACGTCAAATTGGTCTTTGACTAGTCTCTCTTTCTCTTTCTACTCTTTTTTCTGACAAATTTTACCAAAGAAAAAACCTTTAAAATTGCATGCAAAATAGAATGTTAAAACTGTGGAAAGGACTCGGAAAATGTCCTTTTATATTAGCAATGCCGAAAGGTAATAACAGAATAAACTCGAAAGAGCGAGAGAGAGTCATTAAAATAATTTCGTTTTACTCCTTCGGTAAAGCAAATAGCAAGGATATTAAAGTTTTAATAATATCCTAACTGCCATCAAAACTTCAAAGGATGTTTGGGTTCTTGAAAAGAAAACGTCGCACAGAAATTTATGAAATGCAACAAAGTATTTACAGCCAATGCCATGGGTAATGGTTTGTCGTTTCGACGTTGCGTTGGTTTTAAAGTATATATCTGAGAGTAAAAATTATGGGAAGATCTTGTACAGGAGAATAAACATAAATTTAAAAAATTTTTTCTGGTTAAGTTACCTTAATGGAATCTGCCGGTTGTGTTACAAACGATGGGATAACCAGATGCATTTTTGTTATATCTTAAAACTAGATGCGCAAAAAAAATAAAAAAACTAAATAAAATCATTTTATAGAAGCAGATCCTGTTGAAACACAACAGACGACTTTTCAAGCTTTTAAACAGTTAGAGCAATTTTTTAGTACAAATGCGTAAAGCACAAGGTGCCAATCATCATTATAGTTCCTCTGTATTCCACGATGTGGTGATTCGCTGGTGATGTCATATAATCAACCGATAACGGAAGCAGTGCCGCACTGAGAAAAAAAATTCTTGGTCTAACGCACTTTTTCTTGAACCAAGCAACTCATGTTTTGGATATAACGAAAAAATTGTCTCGGGATAAGCAATACTCATAGTCTTGGTTTTATTGCAGGGTTACCAACTTAGGGGTTTTCCCCCCAGATTTAGGTGGTAAATAAGTGGGATGGGATTTTTCTATGGGCGTTATATTTTTAGGGTTTTTTTAGGGGCTTTTTTATTTACAACCCAGTCTATCCAATCATATTTATTTGTTGACCTAGCGACTTAACGACATCTAGTGCAATTCCTCGTTACTATGAATGCGGAGTTAAATAAAAAAAACAAATGTCACCAGTATATGGTTACATCGGTATTTTCTTTTTTCCTGTCAACGGATTTTTTAGATATATTACAACAACTACTCTGTGGTAACTGTAGTCTGTGGTTACTTCGTCACGGTTCCAATTTCGAACGCAAGTGTCGAGCGCGCATTCTCTATCTACAATATTGTCAAAAATAAGTTGCGGAATAGATTATCTATACACTGATAAAAAAAAATTCTTGGCTTAAAGCACTTTTTCTTGAACCAAGCAACTCATGTTTTGGATATAACGAAAACAAAATTGTCTCGGGATAAGCAATACTCATAGTCTTGGTTTTATTGTCTTGGATGAAGACCAAAGTTGACTTGAAGTTAAAAAAATTAAGAAACCGATGATACTATAATTGAAAAAAATTCAAGTTCTAAAATCGGTCTTAATAGTTTGTGATACATTTTTAGAGCGAGAAAGTCCGGTAAACGAAAAAAGTCCGATGAATTAAGGATTTAGTTTCTTGAGTAAAAAATTAAACAATCTTAGTTCGAGAAAGAAATATCTTGGTCGAAAAATATAAGTATTGAGCGAAGAAATACTTTTGCTTGGCTCAAGAATTTCCAGTGTCTTCCTCTGAGACAGCATTCTCATGTTAAGACTGAAAAATTTTTCTACTCAAGACAACGAAACGAAGACTATTGAATTGCTGGAATCAAGACAATTTTTTTATCAGTGTAGAAATGCTACAAAATTTGATGATGGTCCGATTCACATTGCAACGAAATGGTGGATCTTGCAAAACATTTAATCCATTCAATAAAATGTTAAGTTTATTTAATATCCAAATGTATGATGCTAAAAAGTCACAACCAGAAGAAAACGAAGTATTTGAAATATTAAATAGCTTATAAATAAAGAATAAAACGTAAATTGTTGCTTTTTTTAGGGGGATTTCCAAGTAATTGTGGCGATTTTAGGGGTTTTTGACTTAGCTTTAGGGGTAAATATTTTTAGGAGTTGGCAACACTGTTTTATTGTCTTGGATGAAGACAAAAGTTGACTTGAAGTAAAAAAAATGCGAAACAGATGATATTATAATCGAAAAAAATTCAAGTTCTAAAATCGGTCTTAATAGTTGTGATACATTTTTAGAACTTGAAAGTCCGGTAACCGAAAAAAGTCCGATGAATTAAAATTTTAGTTTCTTGAGTAAAAAATTAAACAATCTTATTTCGAGAAAGACATATCTTGGTCGAAAAATATAAGTATTGAGGGAAGAAATACGATTGCTTGGCTCAAGAATTTCCAGTGTCTTAAGGCCCAACTATAATGCACGTAAGAACCGCACGTCAGCCGACGTGCGTAAATATCAAACTTTCGTCAAACGTATAATGGTTCGTGTATACGGAAACTTTTCACAAGTTTAAAATTATTAAAATGCATAAATATTATTCATTAACTGTTAAAACTTGGCTATTAATCTTTGCATATTAAAAATAATCAATTGTATTTTAAATTATAATAAATTTATCATCAAAATCACTCCCATAAATTTGAAGCACAACGTTTTCCATACTCTTTCTTGTTTAAAACCCACAAAACAATAACAAAAAAAATCAGCTGTCATCAATTTAACTACAAATTCTCACAAAACGTACGTTGAGCGCGGTTCTTTTCGCATTTTTACGTTTAACGAAACTTAACGAAACAAAATATGACCGACGTACGTCCAATATGGCCGAACCCATTAATTTCCATGAGAGCGCCCAGATGACGTGCGCTTCTTATGTGCATTATAGTTGGGCCTTTACTCTGAGACAGCATTCTCATGTTAAGACTGAAAAATTTGTCTACTCAAGCAACGACACGAAGACTATAGAATTGCTGGAATCAAGACAATTTTTCTATCAGTGCGCGCAACGCATATGTGCAGACTGTGCAATTGCAGTGGGCGGCACTTGATAAGGGCGGCATTTCCGCGAGTGAAATATTTGTACAATATATTTTATAAATATGCCGCAACGACGACAAAGGCGGAATCTCAATTTAAATGAGCGACTACAACTGCCAGAGGCCGCATTTTTGGCGATATATAGATGAGCGCAAACATTTAAATGAGCGTCGACGATAAACAAAAAGAAGACAAGAATCAACCATTGTCTTATCTCCAATAACACTTTCACCGACCCTCCGTCTTTTTCAGTGGGCAAGAAGAACCTAACGACAGAACCGTCTCTAAATATCCTAGGCATAACATTAGCCGAAGATCTGCGCTGGAATAATCACATATTATAAATTGCTAAACAAGCTTCACAATGTCTGGGATTCCTTAAAAGGTGCAAATTCCTTCTTCAGCCTTCGGCCAGAGCTACAATCTACAAGTCCTACATTCGTCCCCGCCTCGAATACTTATTGGTGATAGCGTCATTTGTTCTTCAATTGACTCATTAAGCCACCGTAGGAAAGTAGCAGCTCTTGCAAAATTTTACCGTTTTTACCACAATGACTGCCCCACTGAAATAAGTAACCTTATGCCTCCACGGCGGCGTTTCTACCGCAATACAAGACTTACCCGCTCGGCTCACTCTCACAGTATGCAGCCCTCATCTTCGCGCACACTCCGGTCTAGAAATAAATTCATTTATAACAAGAACAACTCGACTTTGCAACAACCTTCCACAGTCAGTATTCCTGAACTCATACAACACCCAAGAGTTAAAACGCAAGGTTCACCGCCATCTCCTCGAACACCCTACCGACTCCCTTAATCTATCCTATCTTTCTCTCTATCCTTCGAGGTAAGCTTACTACTAGACATTGCACCATGACGTGTACGACATGACATGACGGAGTGGTAGTACAGAGGGTGACACCTGAGCTTAGACTATCAGACGAAAAAAAGCTCAATAGATTACCAATAATTGGCACATGTAGCTCCCACACAATAAGCAAACGGACAAAACGATAAACGTATGACGAAGCAATAAACAGAAACGGTCTTTCAAAGTGTCGGCACGTTAACATATAACACACACATTTTTAATTCCGGGGGACGGGTGGCTAAAACCCGCGAGCGAGGCGACCGAAAAATCATTGCTCTGTCGGCAAATTTTTAAAAAATAGTTTTTAGTGAGTAGAATATGTTAAAAAAAGTTTCGGAAAATTGGTTGTACGCTACCCCAAAAACCACCCCCTAAAAACAACAAATTCCTTTTTTGCGTACTCCAGGGCTTTTGGCACATAGAGACCCTTTTAAACAAGTTGCCTGTGATGTACTTCCTTTCTGTTCTGCATATGTGAACGAAGGCGAGAGATGAAGTCTGATTCCTCAATTGAATTTTCATCAACTGTGTGTGGCAAGTCTCTGGTTTGGACCGTATATTAGCTCGGCTATTGAACATTGTAAGTCGGTCTTGATTGTCGTACAGATGCCTAACATGCAAAGGGCAAGTTTTCACTTCAATGAATAGTGTAGTCCCTTGCCAATAAGGGTGCTTTTGGTTGCCCGAGGAACCGTTCGACCTTCACATTTGGTAGCGGTTGGTAGGCGGTTGTCCGGATTCAATGAGTGCCGAATAATTTGGACACTTCATTGAAAAGTTTCGATTCGAACTGCATACCTTGATTCAGTCGTAATCTGAAGAGGCAACTCGAATCTTTGGAGGGATTCAATGACGAACCTTTTTTGCTACTATTGAAGCAGATATGTCCCGAATTGGGTATGCTTCAGGCCATCTTGTGAATCTATCGACTATCGTTAAGACTAATGGGCAATTACCTTTCTCCATTGCCGTAAGTTAGTCGAATTACGAAAGGCAGCCCAGACTTTACGAACGAAGTTACGAGAAACATTGACTTCGTTTATGTCTAATTGGGCATACACGCCTCGAAAGGTTTAGCCATATAGCTAGAGAAATGCGTTTTTGGTGCACAAGAGTTCATGTTTCTAAATCACCACATCATATAGTATGGAATGCTTGCGTCACTGAAAGGGCTTAAGCTATCGTTTATTGTGAAAAATAATTCGGACATGTCACTCCCTAGGTGCCAGCCTTTAACATCTTCCTAAAGGAAACTTAATATTATAATCCATCTACGCACTCTCATTGCTTCAATGCGTGACCTTTAGATTTTAGTTAGTTCGTCATGAACCTCTGTAGCGTGCGCTAATAATAAATCGTATTATTTTGAACTAACGTGTTTTCATTTATAATTCAGTCTTTTTAGCAATACTCATTTTTTGAAGCTTTTTCGACATTGGTGCCGAAACCCGGGACGGATTGTGATAATTTATCCTTATACTTACCGGTTAACACGGGTTCATTTAACGTAATCGAATTAAAATGGATATCGCTGCACGCGCTACATATCGTGGCCAGGTCACAAAGATCGCCAATAGTGCAACAGATTACTTAAAGACGCCGGAATCGCGTATTAACGAAAGTAATCTTAATCGCATGGACGAAATTGAAGAAGAGCTTACGGTCTTTCTTGAACGGTTAACGGCGGCTCACCAGAGTTTGTGCAAAATCAATATCAATGGTGGTGATACCTTTAAAGCGGAAGATCTTAAAAAGGAATGTGAAACGATCGCCGAGTATGAAGATAAAGCGGTAGCCGTGATATCTCGCTTAAAACAACGTCTCTCGAAATTACACAGTTTTCGCGTCGATAAGCCTTCGTTAACTAATAATGCACCTGTGAATTACAGTGCTAAATTGCCTAAGCTCGCCCTAAAAACATTTTCTGGAGATTTCAAGGAATGGCTTCCATTTTGGGAATGCTTTCGTGCTGCTGTGCATGAGCGCGAAAATCTTAGCGAGTGTGACAAATTCAATTATTTGCAAGTGAATCTAACAGGAAAAGCAGCGGAGTCGATTGCGGGTTTTGTACCTTCAGCTGAAAATTATCAAGCGGCTATCTCTCTCCTTCAAGAGGAATACGGCGATGAAGAGAGACTTGTAGACCATGTGATGCAGCAACTGATGTCATTGTCACACGTTCATTCACCTCGAGATGCGTCAGGGCTTCGTCGTCTATATAATTCTGTCATTAGCCATACTAGAACACTTACCGCTTTCGGAGTTCCGTCGTCTCAGTATTCGGTTATGCTAAAAACATTTTTATTAAAGTGTCTTCCTGATGAAATGGTCGTGGGGTTCTATCGGTCACATCAAGACAATTCCAAAGACAATAAGGTGAGTGACGTTGACCCCGACGTGACATCTATATTGGGCAGTGATACTTCGTCAAAGGTCTATAACGGTGACAGAAGTGTGGGGGCTATCCTTAAATATTTGAAGGCTGAAGTGGAGTCCCTTGAACGGTCAGCTCAAGCTCATGGTAAACGGTCCTTACAACCTGCATCGGGTAAAATTATTAAAACAGCTGCTGCCCTTTTGACTCCTAACGAGCCCATAAAATGTTGTTTTTGTGGATCTGATTCACATGCTCCCGAAAGCTGTGATGCACAGATGACAATCCCTCAACGCAAAGAAATTTTAATGAAGCAAGGTCGATGCTTCAGATGTTTACGTAAGGGCCATTCTTCTCGCGGGTGCCGCAACAACTTTGTGAGGTGTGTTAATTGTAAAGGGCGACATCCATCGTGCTTGTGCGATCCCTCTTATAAATCAACGCTAAAGGGAGATCCCTTGGCAAGAAAAGTCGGACCGAAGTCTTCTACTGCTACTAGTTTGTGTTCTATGGCGTTTCAATCATCTGGGGTTTATTTACAAACAGCCTGTGCTCTTGCTTCATGCCTTCCTATTTCGCAGACGTCAATAATGATCCGCCTGGTTCTTGATGGCGGTAGTCAGCGTTCCTACGTCACTATGGACCTAGTTGAAAAGCTGGGTTTGCCAGTTGAGGATCAAATTAAGTTACGAATTTTACCCTTTGGGAACGTAGAAGGCGCGCCGATGGAGGCATATGATCGTGTGAAGATAACGTTAAAATCTCGGTTCAATGAAAGGTGTAGTGTATCGATATTAGCAGTTGTGGTTCCGAATATTTGCGCTAATATTTTACCAGTGCCCAGCGTTAAGTGCCCGGTTTTCGAGAATCTCGAGTTAGCAGACGATGACCTCCTGTCAATAGAAGGAATTAATGTTTTAATAGGTGCGGATCATTATTGGGAGGTGGTGCACAATGAATCGCGACGGTTAATGAAAAATTTAGTGGCAATTAATACTCTATTCGGTTGGACTCTTCAAGGACCAGTAATTAGCAACTGTAATCAAGAAACTCCTTTGTGTTCTTCAGTAACGACCCTTAGTGCTTGTGTTTTCGAAGACGCGGAGGTGAGACGTTTCTGGGACTTAGAAAGCGTCGGCATATCAAATATCGACTTGTCGGAAAACATTGTTGACAATTTTGACAGCTACATACAGAAAAGTGGTGAACGATATGAAGCAACCTTGTTGTGGCGAAATGACAGTGCAGATTTGCATGACAATCGGGAATGTGCATTCAAACGTTTCAATAAATTAATATCTAAACTTTCAGGTGATGTAAGAAAGCTCTTGGACTACGACAGTGCGATGAGAGAGTTTATTGATTCTGGTGTTGCTGAACGTGTTCCAGAGAAAACCCAGGCTAAGCGTGTCTTCTACCTGCCCCATCGTCCGGTATACAGAGAAGATAAAACAACGACGAAACTTAGGATTGTTTTTGATGCGTCTGCGCATTCAAGTAATGCTTTATCGTTAAATCAAAACTTATCGGCTGGTCCGAATTTATTGCCTGAATTGTTAGTAATGATTTTAAATTTTCGTTTAGGAGCTATAGGACTTGCGGCTGATATTGAGAAGGCGTTCCTCCAAATCTCACTTTTGCCAGAAGATCGCGACGTTCACCGGTTTTTGTGGTTCGATAACAAAATTACATGCCCAACGCAGCTTCCACGCATTGCCATCTATCGGATGACCAGGGTTACCTTCGGTGTATGCTGCAGTCCCTTTCTTCTGTGTGCCACATTGCAGAAGCACTTTGAACACGAGTCTCGACTGTTTCCCAGCACATGTGCCTTGCTAAAAAGATCCTTTTATATGGACGATTTTGTGGCTAGTACAAATGATGACAAAGAAGCTGCTACTATATACGGAGAGACTATTGATATCCTAAAGCGAGCCTCGATGAATATCCGCAAATGGAATACGAATTGCAACGTTACCCGCGCTCTGTTTAACGAAAGGCCCCCCGAAGTACAAAAACTTTTAGGTTTAATTTGGTCTAGTTCGAGCGATAATTTGTCTGTAGATTTCCGTGAGCTGCCCTGTCGACTTCAAGCAGTACCTACTAAAAGGAACCTCCTGGAAACCATCGCTAAAATTTTTGATCCGCTTGGCATATTCGGCCCTTTTGTTCTAAAGTTAAAACTTTTGTTTCAAGAGATTTGGCGTTTACGTCTTGAATGGGATGAGCCATTGCCGCAACGTCTGCAAACAGTATGGAGTGCTTCTTTAACGCAACTGCCGCTTTTAAGTGAAGTTACAATTCCCCGATGGGTTTTCAGCAACATAAGAAGATCATCTCAAGAACTTCATGTTTTCGCAGATGCTAGCCCCGCCGCCTATGGAGCTGTTAGTTATGTGAGGAGCGTAAACGTTGATGGATCCATACATGCAACATTCTTATGCTCACGAAATCGCGTTGCCCCCATCAAAGAAGAAGGAGATACCACCTTGACGTTACCTAAATTGGAGTTGACAGCAGCCCTCGTTGCAAGCAGGTTAGCAAAATTTTTAAAAGAAAGCTAACGATTAAGTTTCGCGAAATTTTTCTTTGGTCGGACTCAAAAATCACACTCTATTGGATTCACAACGATCGTCATAAATACAAACCCTTCATTGCAAATCGAGTTCGAGAAATCAAACAGTTGTCAAGTGATGCAAGTTGGAGACATTGCCCTGGTAATGAGAACCCTGCGGATATGTTAACGCGAGGAATGAATGCTAAAAATTTTATAAAAGCAGAAGCATGGATCAACGGACCGTCGTGGCTTTCAGAGAAACCCGAGCAATGGCCAGATGTGCAATCTTCATTCGAAAACTCGTTTACGTCACTTGCCTTACAGGCTACTAATGAAGCAGAAATAAAGGACGAAATTATGCAGTTGTTGCCAGTTGAAAACTACAGCCGCTACCGTAAGCTTCTCCGAATTACTGCATATGTATTGCGATTCATCAATTGCCTTCGCAAGATACTTCCGCAACAACACTTCCTCAACGCCGAAGAACTTCATAATGCCGAGCTATATTGGATAAAAAGCATCCAACTACAAGCCTTCTCAAAAGAAATTGCCACCTTAAAGAAAGGAAGCCCATTGCCTAGGTCTTCCCATATTTTAACGCTAAACCCAATGCTGGATGAAAAACACATTTTGCGAATTCGCAGTCGTCTTCAGGAATCTGGTTATGACTACGACGAAATATTTCCTATTTTACTTCCTAAGTCCATGAGATTCACTCAGCTTTTGGTTCAGGATGCACATGAAAGAACTTTGCATGGAGGTGTAAACGTCATCCTAACGCGGCTAAGAGAAAGATTTTGGATACCGAAATGTCGCCAATTAGTAAAAGGTGTCGTAAAGCGCTGCTTCGTTTGTCTTCGTCAAAAGGGACCGCCGGCATCTCAACCAACCGCACCTCTACCAAGAGAAAGACTGCGAACTTCGAAGCCCTTTGAAAGCGCAGGGATAGATTTTATGGGCCCCCTTTATGTAAAGAATCCAAATAACGAAGCTGGTACTATCAAGGTTTATGTTATGATCCTAACGTGTGCCGTGTTACGAGCTGTCCATCTGGAATTAGTTCCCAACTTAACGACGGAGAGTTGCTTATCGGCCTTACGACGGTTCTTCGCTCGACGAGGTGTTCCCAAGTGTCTTATGTCTGATAACGCTCGCACCTTTAAGCGAGCTGCCTTAGAGTTGCGTCAATTGGGATCTATACTGGACTCCGAAAAAATGCAAGATTTTATTAGCGAAAGGGGCATTACCTGGAAATTTATAGTGGAGAGAGCTGCTTGGTGGGGCGGCTTTTGGGAACGCATGGTTAAATTGGTGAAGGACAACTTGAAGATGACTATTGGCAGAGCAGTACTAACGGCAGAACAACTGCAAACGTTCTTGGTGGAAGTGGAATGTACTGTCAACTCCAGACCTTTGACTTACTTTAGTGAAGACCCTATAGATCTCTCTCCGCTGACTCCAAACCATTTTCTGAAGGGGTCCCATACATGTATTTTGTCCACTTCTGGACAAGCGACAGACACTGATATAAGGGCCAAATGGAAGGACAGACTACGATATTCTCATCTCTTCATGAAAAGATTTAATAGGGAATATATTCAACGGCTCAGATCCGCACATCATACTGAGCGTAAATTTTCTTCTCAGCTGGAAGTTGGCGAAGTTATCATCGTGTATGACCAATTGTCACCTAGACTTTTCTGGAAACTTGGAGTGGTAGTCAACGTTTTCCCAGGACGCGATGGAAAGGTACGTTCCTGCGAAGTGCGCCTTTCAAATGGTACGATTCTTCGAAGATCGATTCAACACCTTTACCCTCTTGAGATAAAATCGAGACTTCAGGGGCGGCCGGAGGATGTGAAAAATAATTCGGACATGTCACTCCCTAGGTGCCAGCCTTTAACATCTTCCTAAAGGAAACTTAATATTATAATCCATCTACGCACTCTCATTGCTTCAATGCGTGACCTTTAGATTTTAGTTAGTTCGTCATGAACCTCTGTAGCGTGCGCTAATAATAAATCGTATTATTTTGAACTAACGTGTTTTCATTTATAATTCAGTCTTTTTAGCAATACTCATTTTTTGAAGCTTTTTCGACATTTATCTCTCACCTTCAACTTCTGTAAAATCGGTCCTGAACTTTTTGGGAAGGTTAAATTTCTAACAATATTTCACTACCAATTTGGCTGAAATGGTGGTGCCGACCAACGAGAGTTTGAGATACCTTCTCAACTACTCGCATGCCAATAAAATGTTTAACAGACCAGCAGAGTATCAGGCAGCATTCCTCAAGGTGAATCAACTCTGCAACGGAGGCTTCAAAATACAGTCTAACGACGACCGGGCGCAACCTGTAGCTTTTTATACAAAAAAGCTCTCACCAACGGAGGTACTCTGCATTTGATCGCGAACTTCTCGCAATCTATGCATCGATCAAACGCTTCCGTTCCTTCGTTGAAGGGCGCAATTTCGAGGTCTCAACTGATCATAAACCACTGGTTCGTGCCTTTCACACAAAGAACGAACGATCCCTTAGCAGACCAGACATTTGGGTTGTCGCAGACTACTTGTAGCAACCGACAACGAGGACTCAGTCATTTTCGACCTGCCTACACTAGTTCAGGCTCAACAATGGGACACAGGTGCTCCTTCCTACGCCTTACATATCCACTTCCTTACGTGTTGGCTAGTAGTCCAGGAACCAGGGGTTTTAACCTGACACTAAATCCAATAGAAATGATTTTTGGCATACGGACAGTTTTTGAAGAGTATTTTAAGAAAAAAAAAATTGTTCTGCACGCGAACACCTAGGGAAACTTCGGAAAATTCCCGAATCATATCTCTCATAGGAAGCAATTATCGAAAAAACATGTAGAGACCTTTTTTGTGAAGATTTTTACGCTCTACAAGTTTGTTCTATACATTTGTTGAGCGCACCACCTAAAAAGAAATCTGGTAAAAAACTGAATGTCAACAAGTATTAAATACATAACATACTTACCTGGCTCTCGATAGCTGAAGACAAGAAGAGCATCAACCTACAAGAAAAAAGAAGAAAAACATATGAATTAAAATCACAATAACTTGAATTATAATAAACATAAAGAGCTTAAGGGTAAACATGAAATTAACAACAACAACAACATGAAACTATGAAAGTCGATTAAAGGGAACATGAATTTACCTTCCGAAATGAATAAACCCAAGAATTTAAAGAATTAGTACATAAGTTAATGTAACAAGTTAAATGAACCTTATAAAAAATGAATTATTAGACACTTAAAATGAAAATTGAATTGAATTTTACATTTGGGGTTATGTGACAACATGCAACACAATTCATGCAAATTGCCCAAGTAAAGACCCGAAAACACATAAAATTAAAAAGATAAACTTACCTGTACATAAAAAACACCAATGAACACCTGTACACATGATCACACGCGCGAAAACAACAAAAAACCGGCGGCGAACGCGAGTCGCGAAAAACCAAAACAAGAACTGTCATTCATGTTTTGAAGTGACAGCCAGCTGCTACTTCGCGAAATCGAACGAAGGTATTGCCATAATTAGCGGAAAAAGGTATATTTTCGCGATAATTTAAGTTTTAAAAAATATTAATTTGTTCCATAAGAGGGAAAAGGACAAGAAATTAAAAGGAGAAAGAATGCTTTATTTGTCGATAATTAATCATAACCAGCCTGCATTTCTGCTGTATCGACATTAAAATATTTATATAATAAATTATTAAGCTCTGGAAAATAAATACATAAATTTTATGGCACGAAAAAATAGCATCCAATGCTAGAAAATTTTAGATGTATGATAATGCCGGGCTGAATATAGAGTTTGCATAGTAATAATTAAAACAAATTTGATCGACGTACTAGCCCAATGTATCGACAACGCACCCCAATTTGCGATAAGGAAGTTTTGTCATGAAGATGGCGGTGGACAACGCACAAGGATATAAAAAGGCGACATCATTAAGGTTCTTGATTCGTATTTTTCAAGGCGACTCAGGAGGTATTAGAAAAAGTAATGCTAGCTTGCTAGACATTTATTCTTGAAATACCTTACTGACACGGTGGTAGAATATGGTGGTACAGGGAATTCTTAAATCTTAATGTTCAAATTAATCAATGCATGTTTAGGAAAATGGATGGATTCTACAACATTAGCAACAAGATTAAATAAATTTGATTATTGAATTAGCCATAAGAGGAAATTTATTTATTTAAATAGTAGTTAAGAGGCATTGTACCAAAACGAGTTAATTCCAAGAATTTGAGTTTGCAATTATAAGAAATTCAATTTATAGTAAGAAATTATAGAACAAGTGAATTTGTGGTGAATTAATCTGAATAAATTTCAATTTGTGAACTAAGGCTATTTGCGTTATTAGTTATTTAATTACCGCTACACAACCACCGGTGCAGAATCCGCAAGTACGGATTTCTTATTATTCTTTTTGTAGCTGGAGTCTGCACGACTAAACATTTTGGTGGTTCCATCCAGGAACAGTAAATAGCCCGTTCATAATTTGTAGAGTTAATTCATCACAGTATTACTTGCGCCATAACCAAGGAAAATGTCGAGTTTGAAAAAACTTTTGGTAGAGGAAGGTGTGTTAAGAAAAAAAATAATACGGTATATTGAGAATGGGAGAAAACAGCCCATTTCGAAAAGAACAATAGGGTTTTATGAGCAACGGTTAGCTCAGTTAAGGTCACATTGGGATGATTACAGTGCTTTAGATTTATCCATCGCATTAGCTTTGAGTGAAGATGCATCTGGAAAGGAAACCGAAGTTACCTATATTAAAGAAGATCGCTATGTTCAGACTGAGACCAGCTATATGGATCATATTAGTGAGTTAGCAGAGGGTCTACGTCTAGTCAAAGCTGATATATTGCCAGCAGGTTCATCTGACGCACATGAATCATCCATAACCACCGTGGTCCATCATGACTCACCATTACCCAAAATATCATTACCTAAATTCAACGGCGATTACGACATGTGGAGATCGTTTTCCGATTTGTTTGTGGCTCTAGTGCACAACAACTCGAGGCTATCTTCGGTACAAAAACTTCACCATTTGAAGTCATGCCTAACAGGAGAAGCTGAAAGAGTGCTGCGCCACACACCCATTACGGATTCCGATTATATTCCAGCTTGGAATAAGCTAAAGAAACGCTTCGAAAACGTACGCATTCTGGTTAACCACCAACTCAAGCTGTTGGTTAATCAACCCAGTCTATATGCCGAATCTAGCAAGGGAATTAAATCGTTGGTTGATACTACTGAAGAATGTTTACAGCAGTTGAAGGGTCTAAAGGTAGATACCAGCCATTGGGACGCCTTGCTCATATACGTCCTGGTACAGAAACTACCTGTGCATACGCTTAAATTGTGGGAAGAGGAGCAGGGCGCTGATGACAATTTGCCAACACTAGACGACTTCAAAACCTTTCTCAACAACCGCTTGAAGGTGCTGGAGTCTATAGCCGATGTTTTGGGGAACAGAACTACACCTCACCAGACTAGAACGCTGCCAAGGGAAAAAACGACTTCATATCATAGCACGAAGGAGGGAGGATGCCCCGCATGTGGAAAGGGACATTTTTTATTACGCTGTCACAAATTCAAGGGTATGTCTACCGACGCCAAGAAAGGGGTTATTTAACGGCAGGTCTCTGTCTCAATTGCTTATCTAAAACCCACATCAAATCGGAATGTACCAGCAAGCATAAATGTTTTAAATGCGGACAACCTCACCACACTTCACTACACCCCAGCAACAGTAAGGATCACGCCAACACACAACAATCAGTTGAAAGGACGCAAGTACAGGATTTAGGTAATGGACAAGCTAAATCCAATCCAGAAGGCGGACTTAACGTGACTCAAGCGTTCATGTCTCGACGAAATCTGCTAGCACTACTATCAACGGCATTAGTAGTTGCTCAAGGTAAACATGGTCACAAAGTCCTTCTACGATGTGTCATCGATCCAGGTTCGCAATCCTCGTTCGTAACAGAGGAAGCCTGCCAAAGACTAGCCACCACATGTTCTCCTACTTCTTTTACCGTATACGGAATAAGTCCCATCCCTACAACTTCAAGCAAAGAAACAATTTTGCAATTGCAGTCCAGTCAACTAACTGGACCAACAGTAACAGAAACGTTTTTAGTTCTAAAGGAGATTACTGATTTGCTTCCCAGACAGCGAATTGTTAAGGGAAACTTCAAACATTTGGACGGCTTAAAACTAGCCGATCCCTCGTACTGGAAACCAGGTCCAATTGATGCTTTATTAGGAGTCAATGTCTATGCTCAAATAATTCAGAAAGGAATTAGACGAGGAATCAAGACTGCTCCAGTAGCATTAAAAACATTATTCGGTTGGATAATACTAGGACCAACAACCGACAGAGTGCACAAGGAGGCAGTCTCCTTCATGGCCACCACGGAGAACGAGTTGAATGACCAGCTTAGACAATTCTTCGAAACTGAAGAATTTCCGTCACACCCAATCTTCAAGGCCGAGGAACTAGAGTGTCAAGACATCTTTCAGACTTCTCACGCACGAATGGATAATGGCCAATATTCAGTTAAACTGCCATTTGTAAACAATAAAATACCAAAACTAGGAGAATCACGTCCTCAAGCCCTTACAAGGTTCATGGCCCTACAAAGGCAACTCAGCAAGAAGCCTGACCTAGCTAAGGACTACACTAAATGCTTAGATGAATACATACAGCTGGGCCACATGGAGGAAGCACCTCCTCTCTCACACAACCAGCCACATTACTATATTCCACATCACGCGGTATACAAGGATAGCACAACTACGCGGTTGCGAGTGGTATTCGATGCATCCTGCAAAACAACGAATGGAACGTCACTAAATGACCATCTCCTAAAGGGTCCAACATTGCAACCAAAGCTATTTGCAATCCTAATGAACTGGCGGAAATATCGAGTAGCCCTAACAGCCGACGTTGAAAAAATGTACAGGATGATCCTTGTCCATCCCGAACAACGTTCGTTCCAGCGCATCATTTGGAAACATCCAACCACGGGTAAGGTACAAGACTTTCAATTAAATACAGTTACTTTCGGCACCTCAGCAGCTCCATACCTTGCCATAAGAACGCTTCAGCAATTGGCCGAAGACGAAAGGCAAAACTGGCCATTAGCATCTAAGATCGCCTTCAAGGATTTCTATGTGGACGATCTTTTAACAGGAGCCGATGACACAGCAAGCGCTAAGGTTCTCCAACACCAGATGATAGAAATGATGAAGACAGGTGGATTTAATCTTCGCAAGTGGGCCAGTAATGAGCCAGATCTATTAACACATCTACCCCCAGAGTACTGCGAATTAAGAGAAGCATTAGCCATTGGTGAGATGGAATCGGTTAAAACATTAGGGATTCAATGGTTTCCAACAAAGGACTATTTTACATTTAAGTTATCATTGAAACCAGGGAAGCCAATTCCAACCAAAAGATCCGTTTTATCTGAAATCGCCTCACTTTACGACCCATTGGGATGGTTAGCGCCAGTTATAATCGTGGCGAAAATGTTAATGCAGGCGATGTGGATAACTGGGTGCACTTGGGATGCACCATTGTCAACTAACATCAACCAGCAATGGAACAATTTTAAGAAGGACTTAGAACACCTGCCTCGTATTAGAATTCCGCGATGGATACGCTATACAACAACTGCTAGTGTACAACTACATGGGTTCTGCGACGCGTCGACACGAGCATACGCCGCAGTGCTGTATATACGGACGGTCCAGGAAGACGGCAGCATAACATCGATGCTACTAACAGCTAAAACAAGAGTAGCACCAATTAAACCGACAACAATACCGCGCTTAGAGTTGAACGGGGCGCTAATTCTAGCACGTCTAATACAAACTACTACCAAGGATATGAATCTCGAAAACACTCCGGTATTCGCGTGGACGGATTCCACCATCACGTTACAATGGATCAGAGAACACCCGTCGCGCTGGAAAACCTACGTGGCTAATCGGGTTGTTGAAATCCAAGACAGCTTACGGTACGACGCGTGGCGGCACGTTCCCACCGCGGATAACCCAGCAGACCTGGCATCTAGAGGTACTACTGTGAACGAATTATGTTCTAACAACCTTTGGTGGCATGGACCAACCTGCCTGTCTAAAAGTGAAGACCATTGGCCAAGGCTTGGAAAATGTGAAGACATAACAGACTTGGAGGCAAGGAAACCTAGTATTGCAACCTTCGTAGCCGAAATTCAAGATGATTTGCTTGTACGCTACTCATCGTTTAGCAAACTAATTAGAATCATTGCACTGATACTGCGTTTTAAGGAAAACTGTAAGAAGAATGGCAAAAGACAATTTGGACTACTCTCTACTAAGGAATTATGCAACGCGGAGACAGTTATTCTGCTACTCGTACAAAAAACGAGTTTTCCCAATGAATATCACAATCTGTCGCACAATAAGCCAGTCTCTCACAGCAGCAATCTCTGTCAGTTAAGTCCATTCATCGACGAGCAAGGGCTCATACGCATACAGGGGCGACTATCGCATGCAACTATCGTTTGTAATCGAAAACATCAAATCATCCTACGCAACTGTGTTGTATGTACCAGATTTCGAAAACAAACCTGTCACCAGATGATGGGAGATCTTCCAGAGGCACGAGTTAATATCACTAAAACCTTTAACAAGGTGGGTCTAGATTATGCCGGACCAGTTATGATAAAGGCGTCACATCTCCGAAAGGCACCAGTGTTAAAGGCATATTTATGCATTTTTGTGTGCATGGCAACCAAGGCCATGCACATCGAACTCGTCTCGGATTTAACCACTGAAACATTCCTCGCAGCACTGAAAAGGTTCGTCGCAAGAAGAGGTCTACCGGCAGATATTTACTCCGATTGTGGCTCCAATTTCGTCGGAGCCAAGGCAAAACTAGATAAGGACTTAAAAAAGGCAATCCTAGTATCAAATCAAGAGGCAGCGAAGTATTTCTCAAATCAGGCTATCAACTGGCACTTCATTCCACCTGCTGCTCCGCACTTCGGGGGTCTTTGGGAGGCAGGTGTACGTTCAGTGAAAACTCACCTACGAAGAAGTCTGGGAAACCTAACATACACTTTCGAAGAATACGCAACGTTGTTGACGCAAGTGGAAGCCGTCTTAAATTCTCGACCATTATGCTATGTTAGCACAGATCCCAATCATCCAGAAATCTTGACACCCGGACATTTTCTCATAGGGCAAGCGTTAAATACTCCTCCAGACCCAGATGGTAACAATAATACTACAATCACGCAACGATGGAAAATGCTCCAACAAAGACTGACCCAATTTTGGAAGAACTGGTCTAGGGATTACTTGCATCAGCTCCAGACCAGAAATAAGTGGCACCAACGACAAAAAAATCTACAAGTTGGCGACGTAGTATTGGTAACTCACGAAAATATGCCTCCAGCAAGATGGCCACTGGGTGTTGTGGAGGAAGTTTACCCAGGACAAGATGGTCTGGTAAGAGTGGCAAAAATAAAAACTCAAACCAGCAGCTTCCAACGAGCAGTTACCAAATTATGCCGTCTACCTGTAGAAGCAGATCATTAACACTAAATATAAGACACTTGTTGTCCGTTCATTGTGTCGTGTCGTCCTCATAACCTTAGCTTAATAACTTATAAGTATAATTTCAGATGGATTCCGAGTATGATGAAGATGTCCTTATCTTATCCGAGCAAATCTTCTTCTCGATGCATCATGAAGCAGACCCGAAATTTTATGCAGACTCCGACGGCGATATCAATCCCAGGTCATCAAGGCCATCACGCAGTTCCGCAACAGCTCCAGCCAAGGCAGACATCAATCCTCCACAGTCATCAGGAGCAGGTAGCACATCCCGTGTTCATCCAGCCAGGCTTTTAGCAAACGTGACGACACACACCAAATCAACACCATCCCAGCCAGCATTAATCAATGGGGCGTCAGAATCGTCATTAGCAATCTTAAGGCCAACCACCACCATTAATGAACTTAAGATGCGGATCAACAACAGCCACCAAAGGTTTGTGACCAGAGAAGGAGTCGATATATACCTAACTCGCGACGTTCTGCAACGAACCGATTTCGAAGCCATCGCCAAAACGAAAAAACGAGAGAAAACGCTGAATCTACCCGAGCGATATCAAGTCAGGGTCAAAGTAAAACCAGATGGACGTCTCTCTTTTTTCCATTATCATAAAAGAGGCGTTGTTAGAAAATTGTTGAACCAGCGGGTTCAACGGGAGGGAGAATGTTGAGCGCACCACCTAAAAAGAAATCTGGTAAAAAACTGAATGTCAACAAGTATTAAATACATAACATACTTACCTGGCTCTCGATAGCTGAAGACAAGAAGAGCATCAACCTACAAGAAAAAAGAAGAAAAACATATGAATTAAAATCACAATAACTTGAATTATAATAAACATAAAGAGCTTAAGGGTAAACATGAAATTAACAACAACAACAACATGAAACTATGAAAGTCGATTAAAGGAAACATGAATTTACCTTCCGAAATGAATAAACCCAAGAATTTAAAGAATTAGTACATAAGTTAATGTAACAAGTTAAATGAACCTTATAAAAAATGAATTATTAGACACTTAAAATGAAAATTGAATTGAATTTTACATTTGGGGTTATGTGACAACATGCAACACAATTCATGCAAATTGCCCAAGTAAAGACCCGAAAACACATAAAATTAAAAAGATAAACTTACCTGTACATAAAAAACACCAATGAACACCTGTACACATGATCACACGCGCGAAAACAACAAAAAACCGGCGGCGAACGCGAGTCGCGAAAAACCAAAACAAGAACTGTCATTCATGTTTTGAAGTGACAGCCAGCTGCTACTTCGCGAAATCGAACGAAGGTATTGCCATAATTAGCGGAAAAAGGTATATTTTCGCGATAATTTAAGTTTTAAAAAAATATTAATTTGTTCCATAAGAGGGAAAAGGACAAGAAATTAAAAGGAGAAAGAATGCTTTATTTGTCGATAATTAATCATAACCAGCCTGCATTTCTGCTGTATCGACATTAAAATATTTATATAATAAATTATTAAGCTCTGGAAAATAAATACATAAATTTTATGGCACGAAAAAATAGCATCCAATGCTAGAAAATTTTAGATGTATGATAATGCCGGGCTGAATATAGAGTTTGCATAGTAATAATTAAAACAAATTTGATCGACGTACTAGCCCAATGTATCGACAACGCACCCCAATTTGCGATAAGGAAGTTTTGTCATGAAGATGGCGGTGGACAACGCACAAGGATATAAAAAGGCGACATCATTAAGGTTCTTCATTCGTATTTTTCAAGGCGACTCAGGAGGTATTAGAAAAAGTAATGCTAGCTTGCTAGACATTTATTCTTGAAATACCTTACTGACACGGTGGTAGAATATGGTGGTACAGGGAATTCTTAAATCTTAATGTTCAAATTAATCAATGCATGTTTAGGAAAATGGATGGATTCTACAACATTAGCAACAAGATTAAATAAATTTGATTATTGAATTAGCCATAAGAGGAAATTTATTTATTTAAATAGTAGTTAAGAGGCATTGTACCAAAACGAGTTAATTCCAAGAATTTGAGTTTGCAATTATAAGAAATTCAATTTATAGTAAGAAATTATAGAACAAGTGAATTTGTGGTGAATTAATCTGAATAAATTTCAATTTGTGAACTAAGGCTATTTGCGTTATTAGTTATTTAATTACCGCTACACAACCACCGGTGCAGAATCCGCAAGTACGGATTTCTTATTATTCTTTTTGTAGCTGGAGTCTGCACGACTAAACAACATTATATCGAAATTTTCAACCCCTTCCAAGTTATTGTTGAAATATCAATTTTCCGAGTTTTCCCGGGAATTTTCCGAAGTTTCCCTAGGTGTTCGCGTGCAGAACAATTTTTTTCTTAAAGTACTCTTCAAAAACTGCCCGTATGCCAAAAATCATTTCTATTGGATTTAGTGTCAGGTCTTGGTAAAATGTTGGATACAGCGCCTGGACTATAGGTACAATTTCGAGAACAGCCATTCAACTTTTCATCCCACTTCCAATGCAATTTTCTTAACGATCCAACCAAGTTGACAGACTTGGTGAAACCCATAACAGATTTAGAAGCTGTTTGTTTTCTTCGACGACTTCATAATCCCACTCTAATATCTGCAATCATCTTCCCACAGTAGGATGACAGGTCTCCCACATAATCTACATACAAAACCTGTCGATCCAAATGATTGGACCCACTCACAAAATCATCAAACATAATGTGTTCTACGAGACTCCCACTCATGGCACCGAAACCCTTCTCCCGAACATAGACTACCCTCTTGATTGCAAGGGGTATAACCACAGACGACTTAGACTAAATTGTCATCATTAAGGATTGGTCGTGTCCTTTTTTCTTGCAGAGTAATTGTGGCCCTTTTTAAATAATGAACTCAACTGCACCGCAACAACTTTTGCCAGGGTTTTCTTCTTTTGCACACGATGTAGTTTTTACAACAGTGTCGCGACAATTTGCAACTCTTTTGAAGTCATTAAAAGCAACAAAAACACAAAGCGAGGAGCTCATGCATAAGACGCAAGGATATTTATCTAACTTTTTTTTTCTGTTGGCGTGTTTCTTTGCTGTGCAGTCAAGAGCTCGTGATGACATCGCCATTGTGGAAGGGTAGTCCTTGGTGGAGGCAGCCAGTCCTTGCGTTCGTACATGATCTCTGCTTTCATCCCTTAATTTCATTTGTTTCCTCGAAAGTTCTGACTAACGTCTGTGCAGAATAACTACCAGCCGTATTTTCAGTTATAATTTGAAGTGGGAAACTGGAAGTGAATTCAGGATTCAACTGGAGAACTACTCGTGCATAAATTTAATATGGTTACAACTGGAAACAATTACGGAGTAGAAAAAGTTTACCTTTTAAATTTTTACAGCGACGAAGGCTCTTTTTAGTGAGTTTCTTCTTGTGTTGAGAGGTAATATAATATTAAGAGCACATAATTTTTAACGTTTGATTTAACAAGAATCGCTGCACGAAGAAGTTCAGTAATAGATGTTGCAGTTATCGATTACAATTCATTTTTGAAGAACACTAACTTGTTTGTAGCATGAACAATAAGGCAACGAAATTATATAAGTATATAATTTTATATGTTTAACATTTACTAATGAAAAAAAACATTTTTGTCGCACACTTGATATTTAAAATAATTTTAATCTGGTGATTGATTTCTTCTGGTCTCTACTTGGGGAGTGTGATAGCTACTGATAACAAAATTCTGATTTCTAAAAACTTGCACGACTAATATGAGTAGAGTGAAAGTTGGGGGTTTGTTGTTTAAATTGTAAGCAAATTATTGTAATCTCGAATACTATGTATAGGTGGTAAAAGATTTCCACACTTGACTGGCGAATATTCCATTTTCTATATCGGTGCGTCGCCGATTAGTACTAATAAGCTTAATATCATTGAGTTCTTTCATGTGCTAACGTCCATTTATACATCCGATGATTCTATGATTGACGGAATGGGGTCGAAGTATGGATCTCTATGATGGTAGTCGGGCTCCTTTACCTCTAATCTACCAAGGCTGGCTGTTACAGTTCTGTTGAAAATATATGGTTTCACTTGCAATATGGCAACACTTGGAGCTACCACCCAATTGCAATTACTTGTTTTGTCTCCAAAATCATGGAAACAATAATGTACAAAAAGCTTTATTATCCAATCACTTAGGATGGCCCTTATTTTCAACTCGATTTTTTTGCAAGTCGCCCCCTCAAAATATTCGAATGGTTGAAAAACGAGGAAACGTGAAGTTTGAGGCAAATCCGAAGATATTTAGAGGTCGCTCACGGCGGTCAAAGTTTCGAAAAATGTGATGTTTTGCATTTTTCCCTTTTACCCACCCCTGAAATTTATTACCCAACCCTGACCCTCCAAATATCAATACATATTTTATAGACCTTTCCAACAAGCCAAATTTAAAAAAAACGGTTGACAAACAAAGAAGTTATGGCCATTTATATTATAGAAAACTATCGAAAAAACTTCAAATCACATACTAATAGCAGCGAGCAATAATAACAAGAGTGATTAGGTGAATGACAAGTAAAAGAGTTAAAGATATGACAGAAGAGATTAGCCATAACATTAAGCAAAAACCCGCGATGAATATACATTTTATGCAAAATACACAAGAATATGAAAGAAACAGAAGTTGTTCCTTGATTCCATTGGAATGTTTACATTCAAATGGAAGAAACACTGGAACAGAGCACGTGTAAATTGAGTTTGCACGGATTGCATGTATGCGTAAAATTTCGTGTTGGTACACAATATTAGGAATGGATTTCCACTTGTATTGTCCATTAAAAAAGGCGGGAGTCTTGGAATTTTTTCGATTTCATCAAAAATTATGATAATGTAATCCGCTGGTTGGGACCAAGCTCTTGGAATTATAAATTTTAAATAATTAATTTTGGTTAAAAATAAATATTTCGATTACCCTTTATTCTTCCTCTTCGGCATCAGCAAATAGACGGCAAACATTTGCTTTTGAATCGCCAACAGATCGTCGCTTCGCAAGAATAGTGACACATCTCAAAATCAAATGAATATACAATGGCTAAAAGTTTCTAGTTTCTTTTAAATGTCTAAAAGTTTCTAGTTTCATACAAGCCCTTCATTTTTGGAAGTAATAATACTGTGTTTTACCACATACAAATATGCGGATTTAGTTATACATTTTCAAAATAAACTAGAAATTGGAAATTTTTGACTTGTGCCACTATTCTTGCGAAGCGACGATATGTGTCCAAAATTTGTGGACCATTTACTATTTTTGGCTTGCAGCCCAATCACGAAATTACACACATGCACGTTACACTCGGTCGGCTCCAAAACTCTTTTTATAAACTAAAAATTAATTAACATCAATTAATTAACAAACACGTAAAAATGTAAACAATCGCGTTCCGGATTAAAAATCCGACTTTGATGTCATTAAATTGAGAACTGTCAGAATATTTCCAGTGCACATTCCAGTCACTTCCCCTTCATTTTTTACCTTTCTTTCACACACATTGCGTGTAGTGTGAAAGTAATTCTGCCTTCTTTTGTCATCGATATTACTTCTTTGATATTTCGACCTTTTCACTCCCATTGAAATTTTTATCAGCTGATCTCAAGGGCATTGAAACATTTTTAAAAACTTTTTCTAGCTCATCACTCTTATTATTATTATTGCTCGCTGCTAATAGTACGGGAGGTAGCGCTATATTTAAACAACTCATTCCATACCGGCTGAAAATTATACCAATTACAGTTTACCCCTAATACATTAGTTATATGTGCCATGTGCGGCAGCTACTCCAGTAACGGTGGAGGTAAAAATGGCAGCAGGTGAAAGTTGTTAAAAGATGTAATGCCTCAATTAATTTCATACCCTGTCAAAATTTTGGGGATATTTTTTAAGATCAATTTCAACCGAAAAATAATCGTTAGCTGTATGAACAGCGGGGGTAAGACCGTCAATCAGGCTCATAAACATTCTGCGCGCTCTGTGCATCTGAACGTTTCATATTCACTTTGACGAATGCAGGCCCGCCGCAATGGGGGGCAACTGGGACGAAGTGCCCCGGACCATAGGCCAGAGGGGGCCCCGAAAATAGATTGGAAGCACAAAAGTTAAAATCCCTATATCCCTGCTGGTGACAGGCAAACTCAAAACCAAGCCAAGACTAATATAGTCGTGGTATTTGTCTTGCTCAGTTAGTCTTAAGGTGCGTGTACACTTGCAAGAAATATTCCGCAAGCTAATTTCGGCAATTGAAATTGCAAGTGTAAACATACTTGCAAGCTGTTTGCGCAATACCCCAGCAACCTTGCAGAAAGTTCTTGCAAGAGAATTTTGTTGCCAGTGTGGACAAGAGAATTCCGGCTTGCGCAATACTATTACCGGCTTTCAATCAGTTTGAAAACTATTTCGGTTTTGCACAAGGTGGAAGGAAAAAAGCAATTGTGCTTGGAGGGATTCGAAATACATAGCTCAACCTAAGATTTCATATTTTAATTTTTATATTTTTAAAATAAAACAAGTAAGATTTATAAATTCTGCTTTTATTATTATGGGCCTGTAGCAAGAAACCTGAGAGTCAATAGTAGTCTTCTTTCACTGGCTGAAATAGCTGTTCTCATTTTCGTGACCATTTTCCAAATTTAATAGATAATCGAAATTCTCTTGAGACATCCTCATAAAAATTAGGATCTTCACTTTTCAACTCTTTGAATAATGGTAGAATCCTAACTCTTGCCGACGGCTAATCCAGTTTCTGACCTATTCTTTTCGCGTGCGTGATTTAATTTTATTTTTGAAGTAAAACTTCCTTACGCGCGCCTATCCTTTCCTTTCCTTGAGAGCGAATAGGTTTCATTCGCATCACGCTCTCACACATTGAAAAATCGTCAGAGCTTTCGTATAACCCGCGTTAATGGAGAGGACGGGGCACAAGAGGCGAAGAAACTTGAGCTGTGTGTGGGTTGCATAGACATTAATAGGTGCGTTTCATTTTCATGCCAATAGCCAGCATCTACGCCGATGTGCGCCCAACTACGCCGGCGTACGCACTTCAATGAAACTGAAACGCACCTATTTTTATTTAGATTAATAAATCGGTGACACTGAAAGTGACTTCCAAATATATTTGGTTTTTGGTGATTTTTAGAAAAAAAATTTAATCTTATTTGTAAAAAATACCTAATTTTTATATTGTTTCTGTTGTTCCCTTGTTGTTGGTTATTCTTGTTGTTGTTATGATTATTATTAGTTGTGCATGTTGTGACAAAATAATTATTATAGTTTTTTGTGCTTTTTGGTGAATTGGAGGCAAATTTTTAAGCGTTTGTTTAGTGAAATTTATTTATTAATATTGTCGCTGTTTTATTATTGTGCTGTGGCTATTATTGTTGTTTTTTACCTTGTTTATGCGTAATTCGAATTTCGGCTTAAGACAGAATCCGGCTACGTATAAACAGTCTTAAGCCGAAATTCGTCTCAAGCTTAATTTATTTCAGCTTAAGACGAATTATTGTGTGTAGTGTGAGGAGTACTCAAAATGGCTGGTTTTGGTCTTACATTAAAAGAATAATCTCACTCTTTTCCCGTTAGTGGTTCAAGTTATGTCAATGCATAATACAGAACGTAAATTTTCAATTGTCTGAGAGAGAATCCGAATCTGTTTGTACAGGCAATTCGTCTAAACCGATTTTAAGCTTAAAATCGTCTTACGCATAAACAAGGTAATTGTTATTGCCTATGCATGTAGTACCAATCTAGTAATTGTAGTTTAACGTAACAATTATTATGTGTCTCGTGTCTTTTGTAATTCACACAACATAAAAAAAGTAAGTTACCATTAATTTTAATTTTTACATTTTGTATATTCTAATAAAAAGTAATTCGGAAATTTACTTTAGATTAGTAGTCGTTGGTCGTGACCAGTATTATTTAAGGTATATTAGTTATTTAAAGATGAATAGTAAAACCAAAATAATAACTATGATGAACGGTAAAATAAATTGGCTCTCAAAAGAAAAATGGAGCAGGAACGAGAAAATCTTTATGTTGACTCGAGAGAATTAGCAAGAGAGCATTCACAAAGATATCGCGAAAAAATAAATCAAAGGTACCCGCAACAGAATAATCTTTATCCTGTAGTACATCAAGATACTGTTGTACAAATACAAAACTCGCTCCCTCGACAAATTTCAGTACAATCAAAAATAAATCTTCATGTTGACTCAAATATACAAACTGAAGACCCTTGCGATACAAAACTTAAACGAAGGAGAGAATTAGCAAGAGAGCGTTCACGAAGATATGTATCACCACATAAAACTGTAGGCGAAATAATGAAATTCATCCATGACAATCTCCTCATATACACTTCGGAAGGTTCAACTTTATTAGGTCGGAACTTCACCGAAATCCCCATGATTTTGAGTGGCGATTTTAATATCAATTTTTCATCAGAAACGGCGCGTCCCTTACTACGTTTTCTGCATGAAAAATTTAATTTAATGATATCAAATAATGTTGGCGAAAAGTCCACGACATATGGAACGTCACTTGATGCAGTTTTTAGGCTATATTTAGGTCAGTTTCAATCTAAAATATATTACATATTTCAGTTATCATAAACCGATTGTTTTGTTTTTAGGTTTTAATGTAAATAGAAATTAATAAATATTTCTAGATAGCTGATCCAGCCCCTGACGCAATGTCGTAAGTAGATAAGATAGAAAGGAGGAAATAAATAAGATTGAAGTAGGAAGTGGTTTTAAGTGCTATCAACCTTCCGAAGCACCTACGGGCACTAACGTAGCTGGTGAATTGGGAAGCAAGCTCCGCAGAAGTCACGTTTCCCGCAAAGAAAGCATAGCCGGTAGGTCTCTGATCCGTAAGCCCCACTGCCGCGGCTCTGGTGAAAACTTTTGAGGGACCACAAATTGATGACGTCATGCAATAGGGTTGGTGAGTTTAGTCAGTAGGAATCTGACACTACCGGTGCGGAACCCCCCCCCCCCCCCCGGTGTCTCTTTTAGACAGGCGGTCGCCGGCATTTTTTGCTGCTAGACAGATGTAAGATTCTCACTACTCCCTCGTATTAACAAAAAACTTTATTGTACTTCTATTGCATATTTCTTGCTGGTTATTATTTTAATAATTCCGGCAGTTATTGGGCAACCAAGTTTTACTTCCAAACTGTGGTCTTAGGCACACTCATATTTTTTTTAACAAAGTAACCACAACTTTTTAGCAGCAGCACACCTTATTTGGTGGCAAGACATTTTTAACATGAAGTAACTAAATGAAATTTTGAAAGATTACTTGTACACGTGTGAACAATGCTGCAAGATATTGCGGCAAGTAATGTTGCAATAGATTTGAAAACCGTTTGCAGCAAACTTTCTTGTGCAACATTTGTTGTAGTGTAAACACAGATGCACTATTTTCAGCAATATTTGCTTAATATTTCTTGCAAGTATACACGCACCTTTAGACTTGGTGTTGCGAGCATAGCTGAGTCTTGGACTTGGTCTTGTTTTTGTGAGATCGGTTGCAAGACTGACCGTAAAAATTGTATAATTAGAATTATACGTACTATTATTTTCAGTTTTTTTCTAATTTAGGGTACTCTCTTTTGTGTTCCGTGTCATTTATTCTTACAGGAATACCAAACATCATACATATTCATACAGCTGACGATTATTTTTCGATTGAAATTGATCTTAGAAACCTTCGCAAAAATTTTGGCACTTTATGAAATTACTTGAGACATTACTTCTTTTAACAACTTTCACCTGCTGCCATCTTTACCTCCACCGCGGGTGCGGCAGCTGCCGCCCATTTTACTGATTATTGAATACTAATAAACTATTTTAAATTAAATTGATGCGGTATAAAATCCCTCGCAAAAATGAAGCGCTGCCTCCCGTACTATAAAACTTCGTTGTACTCATTACTGGTTCTGTTGAGTGGCGGTGTTGTTAGTGTACACAGTGAACACTGTGGCACATAGTGAGTTAAAAATATAGCGCGTGTAACCAGTGCACGTGAAAGATGTGAAACATCTTTGGCGATTTCATCTTTCTTTAAATTGAATAATTAGTAAGAATAAAGGCCATTTTACATCCCAAACGCAAAGGGGAAACGCAGCTCTGGAGCTCTTTTATCGCACAGCAATTTTGCGTTTGGGATGTAAAAAAGCCGTAAATTTTTTACACACCGATTTGTGTTGAAAATGTACCATTGCTGTTGATGACCTTCGACCATGATGTCTGACCGCATTTGAAATATATTTTTGGTGGGCTTGGAAACACATTTTTCTAGACAAGTCGATTTTATTTAATAATACAGTCGTTATACAGATTTTTATGCTCTCCATGTTTTTATTTTAGTCTGTTACAAGACTCAGACTATTAGGTACTTAATCCGCTGACGCGACGCAGCGACTTAAAGTGCCCCTTGGCATACGACATGAGAAAACAGCATGGCTACTATTACACGATTTCTTACCAGACGTCAGAATCTCAAGAAGGCCCATGTTTGTGTTCTAATTATTTTCTAGTTTTTGGTACAGCTTATGATTTCAAATAAAACTATTTAACTTAAAAGTTTTTTTTACCTATTTTTATTTTCTAGTTTTTAGTTTGGCTTTTGGCTCGTATCATCATGCAAACTTCTCATCCTTTCCAACTCTTTCATTGCATCTTTGTTGCACGGATTCTTACCTGTTAATTTCTCACAATCAAGCTCCTCAATACATAGACCTTCCAAAGTTCTTATGCGACTCAATGCTACATACCATATTGCCAGCGGCATTTTGAATTTTCTAATTTTGACAACAAATACATTATTTTCGACCTTAAACACACCCAAATAGCAATTTTCAGTGAAATCGAATTGTTATTACCAAAATCGTACCGCCATTTTGAATTTTCAAATTTTGACCACACATTCGTCATCGGTCACCTTAAAAAACCTCCCATACCGATTTTCAATGGATTCAGAACACATCGGCAAAATTCATCCGCCATATTGCCGCCGCCATTTTGAATTTTCGAATTTTGAAAACAGATTCGTCATTTGTGATCTTAAAAACTCCCCGATACGGATTTTCAACATATTCAGAGCACATTTGCAAAATTCATCTGCCATTTTGAATTTTCAAATGTTGACCACAGAATCGTCATTTATGGCCCTAAAAACCCCCGGATACCGATTTTCAATGGATTCAGAACATATTTGCAAAATTCATCCGCCATATTGGCGCGGCCATTTTGAATTTTCAAAATTTTGACAACAGAATCGTCATTTGTGGCCCTAAAAACAACCCGATACCGATTTTCAATGGATTCAGAACACATTCGCAAAATTCATCCGCCATATTGGCGCGGCCATTTTGAATTTTCAATTTTTGACTACAGAATCGTCATTTGTGGCCCTAAAAACCCCCCGATACTGATTTTCAATGGAATCGGAACACAATTGGAAAATTCGTCCGCCATCTTGGAACCGCCATCTTGATTTTTTACAAAAATGTCAGATTGCATTGTCACGGGAACTCAATGTGTGTGCAAAGTTTCATAAGAATCGGTTAAGTAGAAGTAGTTGAAAAAGCTGTCGCAAAATTTGAACCGAACAAACAAACAAACAAATAAAACCATTAAATATAAATAATAAAATTCAAATGCCGAGATCAAGAATTGAACCCGCGACTTTTTGGAATATCAACGTCGTAAGGCAACCACTCAACCATTTGTTCCACTCTGCCTATTTCTGGCTCGTCATGTCTGGCTCGCGGCATATAAAGACTTTTCTTTGGTGCTACTATTTTTTTTTTAAAATATCCGTCTTATTCTGTCTTGCTCAATACAGATCTTCCGTTTCCCGGAATGAAAATTGGATTGGACGAAGCGTTCCCTATAAAAGGGCCTATCCACTAGCGAGCATGCATGACATGCAAAAACGAGCTTTTAGATGAACGGGGTAGTGGAGATGAGGCCACTCATCATCTCCACTTCCCCGTTTATCTAAAAGCTCGTTCTTGCATGTCATGCATGCTCGCTGGTGGATAGGGGCCTTAAAGCGTTCCCACAAAATGTTCCCGACCTTGAAGAATTACTCTCAACGCGCGCAAAGATGTTTCACATCAAAAATTTACCTGTCGACATTTCATCATTTTTGGAGGTGAAATAATTACCTAACGACAGAGTAAGATTTTGGTAATGCTTAAAGAACCGATTGACAAAAATCCAAGAAACCCAAGTGACCTCTATGTAGTGTCTGGAAGCTACTGCAGTTAGGCCTGGGGCTAATGATTTACATGAGATGTTAGCGTTGACTAGTTAGGGAATGTAACTGTTACAAAGAATAAATCGGATAAGATGTAAAAAATAGGTCCGGACCTTTTACGGGTTTGGCAAAAAATTGGTGAAGGTTTCAGTGTGTTGTCTGACGTACACATGGTCCCCGTTCAAATAATTTAGGAGAACAAGATTTCGAAGATTCCCTGAAAATACCTTAGAGAGCTAAAAAAGTTTTCTGCTGATTGCTTCATTACAAAAATTCCGAATATTTTGTATTTTGTATGGTGTGAAACTAGCATACAGAAATATCTGAAGTCACAACTGAAAAAAAAATGTTTCCTTGCCACAAAATTCGTACATCGAGAAAATGATTGAGTACCAGAATTTGCGTTATTTCAACTACAGCTTTAACTAATTAACACGTGATCAAGACAGCATAAATATACTGGAATTTTAGTGTAATTATAATAACACGGTTGGCTTTTCTAAAGCCCCATAACATTTAAATTTGCGCTAAACCCCTTTCAAAAGTCTCGAGGCATGTTCCTCTTGTACCAGGAATCTCACAATCCAACTGGAAAATGTTAATTACTTCCAAATCTGATAATTGCAGATAATTTTCTTTTGGCTTTGAAGAGCTCAGTCCTAATTGAATTTTAATTTCTTCCAATTTTTCCTCCAGCAGCTTCCGAGTTTTCAGGCGTGTGCCGTCTTTTTGCTAAGATATTCAGGAGTAGCAAGGATCGAGAAGCCAGGGGAACGTAAGTGGAGACTAATTGACGTTCAGTGAATCTTCGGTGCCACGTTTTCATTCCCGCTGATTGGAATCATGCCAATAGTGCAGACGTGCGTGTAACATGAAAGAATTTTCCTTGAGATTTTCTCTTTTACTTTCTTATTTTTTTGAATATTTTCACTCATTTTACATAACCTTGAGCATTTTCAAGAGGGTCGTTATAATAAATCAATGTTGAGTAATTGGGCCTTGAATCATTAACTTTGACTCTGGTTATTGATTGTATCGTAAGGTAGAAATTTCTTAGGGAAATCGTTACCATTCTGGTGATTTGATTTGGTTTTGAGGGCGGATGGAATAATTACAGGCTTGTTTGCAAAATCGTTGAGGCAGGCTTGTTTGGGATATTGGGATACACTGAATGAGTGAGGCCTTAAGAAGTTTCAGATGTTCAAAAATCTTACACAATTTACCAGAAAGAGCTGAACGATGATGTTCCTTTCTAGCATATAGTTAACCTTTATTCCTTCCAGACTAGACAGCGATCGTAAGTTATGAGGAGCTGTAACAGTTAAAATTCCGGCTTGAATTTTAACTTTCATTAGAAGTCTGCGAGTGCAAGCGAATATACGTCTTTCCCGAGTAAAAATAAAAAACGGCTTTATAAAGGGCGAACACCGGCCGCTTGGCTTTTTAAGGGGCATATGATGGCCGTAGAGTTTTTAACCATTTTTAATGGGAGCACATTCGGCCTTACGACGGCCAAATTTGACCAAAAGATTTAAAAGGCCAAGTACTGAGCTGTAGAAACGGGCATTCGGCGTGAAATTTGAGCCAAAAAAAAAGAATCTGCACCAAATGTAGATTCGATATTAATAGCGCATCTGCCGCAGAAGTCGTAGGAGATCGGAATGACTGGTTCGATGATGAATGTTTGCTATGCGAAATCCTGCAATTGATGTGTATCATTAATTCATCTTATTGTCCAATAAATAGGTACTTTTTCTTTGCGAAAAATGCCGCACGCGATTATTTTTTACCAAATGATTTTATATATTTTTTTAAGCTTAAATTCATAATGGCGTCATCCCCACCCTCTTGCTAAACTTACAGTGAAGGGAAACGCGTTTAATTCTATATCTCAGAAACTCTGCGTTTTACGACAAAAATGTATATAACCTTTTTTGTAGATAAATGAGTGATTTAACTTTAAGAGTTCTTCAAACTTCATATATCACTTTCTTTGCACTATATTTCGTTAATGGTTAATACTACATGAAAAAATCGTTGGTAAGATTTATATAACACACGATTATCTATAATTTTTTTAATCATCATTTTTTACTTAGGGGTAATATTGCACGAGTTATGGCGCTTTAAGTTTTCAAAAAAGTGTATTCAATAGTAGTTTTTTGCCAATATCTTTTTAATTACACGTTTTATTGCAAAACTTTTTTGTGCGCAATTTCTTTATCCACATTTTTTGTTTTAACTTTTTTCTGTAAAGTTGATATTTATGGATTTATTACACATTAAACGTTTAGTAAGAATGGTTTTCTTACAAATATCTCGTCAACTATTCATTTACGACGAAAAATTATACCAACTTTTGTTTGTTATAAAATCCTGTAGAAAATTGTTTCTAGCATTTATACTTTAGCCGCTATTCAGCGCCGAACGTTTCATATACAGGGTGAATCCGTTAAATGTGCAAACCGCCCGGCTATGGAGAGGTTTTGGATAGACGAACAAAAAATCGTCCGGGGGGGGGGGGGGGAATCGTAACGGTTTTGCCGCTAGGATGTTTTGAAGTTTTTGTTTAGAGTTTTACATATCACCCTGTATTTTTGTAACCCTATGACCTATTTTCATGAGTAAGGCGCAGAGCTACGTATTCTATGGAGAAAAAGGTGGTTTTAGTTGAAATTTTAGTTTAAAAAACCGAAATTTTGACTTTGATGGCTCATTACTCTGGAAGTTGGTAGGGTAGAACCTTGACTTTTACAGTTTTAGATAGGTGGGAGTATTCTGCATACACTAATACCTTATTCATGAAAATAAGTCATAGGGTTACAAAAATACAGGGTGATATGTAAAACTCTAAGAAAAACTTCAAAACGCCCTATCTCGAAAACCGGCAAAGATAGCCCTCCCCCTTTTTGCGTTTTTTGTCGATCATTTTTTGTCTACTATCTAACATTAACCGCTTGGCAAGCCAGGACGGGACACCCTGTAGAATCAAATATATCGACGACGTAAACCGGGGCAACGCCATAAATCGTGCAATGTTAGCCCTACGTAAAAAATGGTAATAACAAAAATTATAGATAATCGTGTGTTCTATAAGTTTTACGCAGCATTTTCCATGTAGTATTAACCATTAACGAAATATAGTGCAAACAAAGTTATATATGAAGTTTGAAGTACTATTTCTCCGTAGATATTGACTTTACAAAAAAACAAAAAAGTTAAATCACTTATTTATCTACAAAAAAGATTCTATACATTTTTGTCGTAAAACGCCTAGTTTCTGAGATATAGAATTAAACGCGTTTCCCTTCACTGTAAGTTTAGTCAGAGGGTGGGGATGACGACATTTTGAATTTAAGCTTATAAAAATATATAAAATCATTTGGTCAAAAAAATCGCGTGCAGTATTTTTCGCATTAGGAAGGCCTTTTTTTCGACCTATTTATTGGACTATTATACAACGGAGACCATTTTCTCAACCTGGCGTTTTTAATGGTTTTATTTAGCTTGACCACGTATATATTTGTTTGTTTGTTTGTTTGCGACAGCCTTTTCAACTAATTCTACTAAACCAATTCTTATAAAACTTTGCACACAGATTGAGTTCCCGTGACAATGCAATCTGACAATTTTGTAAAAAAATCAAGATTACGGGAATTTTGCAATTGTGTTTCGATTCCATTGAAAATCTTTACCGGGAGGTTTTTATGAGCACAAATGACGAATCTGTAATCAGAATTTGAAAATTGAAAATGGCGGTGCCAATATGGCGAATGATTTTGGCGAATCTGCTCTGAATCCATTAAAAATCGGAATTGGGGGTTTTTAGGGCCGGAAATAGAGATTCTGTGGTTAAAATTTGAAAATTCAAAAGGGCGGCACCATTATGGCGGATGAATTTTCCAAATGTGCTCTGAATCAATTGAAAATCGGAATCGGGAAATTTTAAGGTCACAAATGACGAATCTGTGGTCAAAATTTGATAATTCAAAATAGCGGCGCCAATATGGCAATTACAATTCGATTTCACTGAAAATCGCTATTTGGGGACGTTTAAGGTCGGAAATAATGAATTTGTTGCCAAAATTAGAAAATTCAAAATGGCGCTGACAATATGGTATGCATAACAAATCACTTCGCCAGAATTTTATTAAAAAGTAAAATCCAAAAATGACTGAATTAATACTAAAAAGCATACAATAAAAATAGGTAAAACAAACTTTTAAGTTAATGTCATAATTATAAATTGTACCAAAAACTAGAAATAATTAGAAGAATTCTTGAAATTCTGACGTATGGTGAGAAATCGTGCAATAGTAGCAGTGCTGTCTCTCTTTAACAGACTATAATAAAAACATAGGGCCCAAACAAACCTGAATAGCGGCGGCATAATTAAACAAGAACCACTTGTCTAGAAAAAGGTGTTTCCAAGTCCACAAAAAAAAAATTCAAATACGCCCCATGTTTTTATTTTAGTCTGTTAAAATTCCCAGATTATTTCTTAATCCGCTGACGCAGCAACACAAAGTACCCCATTGGCATACGACATGAGAAGACAGCACTGCTGCTATTATCTCGGCTCACATAAACAAGTAAAATTAAAACATTTAACAAACATATTATCAAACTAACTCTACCAAATTCGTTAACATTGCTTTTTTATTATTACAATTACAAACTAGCTTTATAATGCATAAAATATCGTTCAAGTCAGACAAGATAAAATGCAAAAAAATAACAATTCTATAACTCTTAATAACTGTGATTAGACTTCTTTAACACATCGAAATATAAGGCCTCATGTTCGTGTTAATTGTAGGTCGTCAATATTCTTGACAACTTGATCAATACAAAACCTCATTTACTATTTATTCATATTCATATTTATTCATATAAAGTAAGGAGGTATGTACACAAGACTTACATCTCTTAGAGTACTATTATTAGAGGAAACAAAATTTTAATAAAAGTAATCTAACCTTAATAACTAAGAAGAAGAGAAAATAAAGAAAAGGAAACGTCTTGGAGAAAAGACCATGTAAATAGAAGAAATAGAGAGGGAGGTAAGAGAACAGAATAATAATAAAAATAATCTTAACTAAGATTGGAGAAGAAAATATGGAAGTAAAGGCTCTATCAGATCCAACTTTGAGAGCAGCGGCAGAAGCAGAGGCAGAAGCAGAATTCTGCCTGCTGTATCAGATTCAAGTAAAGCAGCAGCAACGGCAGAATTTTTATTTGACAGAAAATTCTGCGTAAATAGTTCTTTAATAATAATAAATTCTTTGTAAAATATCACACAACAATAAATTCTCAATTTTCCGCGTCCATTAGTAATTTAAAAACAACTTGCAAGTGCAAGATGTTTCAAATGTCAAAAAATTCTGCTTTGCAAAGCAGCAAAATTAGGATTTGAGATGAAAAAGCAGCGACAGAACTCCCTTCTGCTTTTCTTGTCACTTGACCAGCGTAAGCCAATAGAGACAATTCTCTGGCGACGGTTCTGCTTCTCTGCTTTGGATCTGATAGAGCCTTAAAGGAGAGAAATATTAGAAGAAGAAGATGATGAAGATAGAAGGAGAGATGCTTGCCTCCTGAAAGCTGTGGCTGTGCCTATTCTTTGAACATAGTTAGGGAGATTATTCCAGAGTATGAGCGAGTGAACAAAGAAGGAACGACTACCAGTTAGAGCCTGAAACAAATCAGTTTAGGTTTTCTTCGCGCCTACACTAAACTACACACAAATAAACATTGCGAACATCGGGATAACACATGCGCTTATGTATTTTCACATTTCCCCGTCGAAATCTGTTGTTATTCTCACTGCGCATGGAAAAGGCGACTTTTGAGAAACCTCATCTCTTTTGGATCGGGACTCTAAGGAGCAATGTGTGGGAATGAGGAATTTGATTGAACGCAGGGATTGGAGACGCGTGAGGAAGTCAGAAAGATAAGACGGGCTTTTAGTACGGAGAACTTTATGCAGGAGGACCAATGCCATAATATCAATAAAGCGAAAAAGGCCACAACCAATCAAGGAATTTTGCACACCAAACACATGATCAGACCTCCTCATGTGAAAAATAAACCTTAAACAATCATTAAAAGCAACTTGGAAACGCTGACGGCAGGATGAATCGAAGGATATTTATACAAAAGCACCATAGAGGAAATGTGGCAGAACGAGGGACTTAAAGAGCTTGAGTCGAATAGATGATGATAAAAGACTAGAATAGAGCCAGAGTTTACGTAATGTGCTATTGATCTTGGAGAGCATAAGTGAAACATGTTTGCAACAGGATAGTTTGGAATTCAACGCAACCAAAATAAAGTACTGCCTTTTCTCTACAAAAACCTGTACCGACCGTCCCTCTATCTCAGTGGGCGAAAAGAATATAATGGCTGACCCATCTCTTAACATCCTAGGCGTAACCTTATCTTCGAATCTGCGATGGAATAATCACGTATTCCAAATCGCCAAACAAGCTTACCAATGCCTGGGATTCCTCAAGAGATGCAAGTTCCTCCTTCAGCCATCTGCTCTGGCTACAATCTAGAAGTCCTACATTCGGCCCCGCCTTGAATACAGCTCGTACATTTGGGCGGGCGCCCCAAAAACCATCTTGACTTGGCTGGACAAGGTGCAAAACCGCGCCATTAAACTCATTGGCGATAGGACCATTTGCTCCTCCATTGACTCTTTAAGCCACCGTAGGAATGTAGCAGCCCTCAGCAAGTTTTACCGCTACTACTATAGCGACTGCTCCACTGAAATTAGAAACCTCATGCCTACACGGCAACTTTTTCCCGCAACAAAGACTAGCCAACTCGGCTCACCCCAACACCCTTCAGCCCCCTCTTCTCGCACATTACGTTTTGGAAGTTCGTTTATAAATAGAACAACTCGATTGTGGAACTGTCTTCCGCAGTCGATGTTTCCGAACTCATATAACACCTCAGAGTTCAAACGCAAGGTCCACCGACATCTACTCACGCACCCTCCAGACCTCTAACCTATCCTTTCCTCCTGTATCCTTCACATCAAGCTTACCACTAGACATTGTACCATGACTTGAACGACATGACGGACTAGTAGTAGAAAGGGTGATTCCTGAGCTTGACGTTTTCACATAAAAAAAAGAATTAATAACAATATCGAGATTATTGGTACAGTCAACAATAGGAAGGGGAATTTTATCAAGTAAGAGAGATGGAATGTCGTCAATGTTCAAAAAGCGACGACTAAGAAGTAGTACTTGGGATTTATTAGGATTAAGTTTAAGGAAATTGAACGAGCACCATTCATTAATTTGGGATAATGTACTATTGAAGTCAGAAATACAGAGCTCTAACTGATTGGGAGGACAGGATGTAGACAGCTGGAGATCATCAGCATATAGATGAAAGGAGGAACGATGGATAACAGAGGGAAGATCATTTGCATACAGCGAAAAGAGAAGAGGGCCAAGTATAGAACCTTGCGGAACTCCTAGAGGCACAGGTAAGAACGAGGATTCAACATTGTTATGGCGAACACATTGAAGTCTATTAGAGAGAAGAGAGTAGAAAAGTCGAATAGCAGAGGAAGAAAAGTGGTAGAGTTGCCGAAGTTTAGAAAGCAGAGGAGAGTGAACCACAGAATCTAAAGAGAAATCCAGAAGAACCAGTATCGCAATGTCACCTTTATCGAGCGCAGAGCGCAAATCAGTCGTTACCTTTAATACAGCTGTTTCACAACTATGGGATCTACAGAAGCCGGATTGGAATTTAGAGATGAGGTTTTTAGATTCAAGATGTTGCAGTACTTCGGTATAAACAATTTTTTCAAAGCCTTTGGCAAGGAAGGGAAGAATACTGATGGGACGAAAATCTTTTAAGTCAGCTGCAGAGGATTTTTTAGGTAAGGGAATGACTATGGCATTCTTCCAAAGTGAGGGAACTTGAGAAGTTGTCAGGCAGTAATTGTAAATATGCGCGATTGCTTCCACGATTACTGGCAAGAGTAGCTTAAGAAAACGGGGCGAAAGTTCATCACAGCCTATGCTATTGGAAGAAATGGAAAGCAATATCTCAAGGACTTCAAGCGAGTCAACACAACGGAAGTTAAAACCATCAGAACTAAGTGAGTCAAAGCAGAAAGGACTAGAAAAGGAGGTGGATGCAGAAGCAGGGGGAGATTGAATGAAAGATGCATTGAGACGGTTTACGTTAGCATCAAACGAGATGACCGCAGGAGCATGAATGCCCAGCGAACGAAGATTAGCCCAGAGTTTTTTAGAGTTTAGAGTGGGATCAAGCTTACGGGAATAGTACTCACGTTTCAAAGATTTAACCTTGCTATCAATGAGGTTGCGGAGCTGTTTGTAGTCATTACGATAACTAAGAATCCTAGTCCTGCGATAGCGTCTGTACAAGAGCTCGCGCTGAATTATCAGGTCACGGATTTCACGAAACAAGGGGTACACAATGTCATAAGCAGATAAAATGAATGAGGTCAGGACATCGATTTTAGTGTCAACAGAAGTTGTGTTGTAGATAGCACTCCAGGGCATAGAGGAGGCGACTTCAGAAAGCAGTTCAGAACAGTGGCGGATCCAAGGGGGGGCGGTAGGGGCCATCGCCCCCCCCCCCCCCAAGCCAACCAAACCCACATAACCCGGAATACCCTAAACGCCAAACGAACCAAATTCACATAATCCAGTACTCAAAACTAAAAAAAAAAATAAATAAATAAAAATTAACAACGAATCAACCGTATGAGCGTAAGAAAACCTTGACATAAGCTGCTAATTCTCATATACTCATATAATTCAATGCGCCAAAATCAAAGTAAATAATTAAATTAAAAATATATATTAAGTTCTATTGTATCGTAAACTTACATTACAATCACCTCATTGGATTGCTACGACCTTTTTTTTTAGTTATTATAAGTACTTTTGTAAGTACCTTCGCCCCCCCCAAGACAGATCTCTGGATCCGCCCCTGGTTCAGAATTAACGTTACTATAATCACGACACGAAAATGAGGAAGGTGCGGAGGGAGGAAGAAAAGCAAAACGAGAGCAGAGGAATAGAATGTCATGATCAAGAAAGCTGGGAGGGGAGATTTGATTGTATTTTAGTATTGAATCACTGGAAGTAGCAGTGAGAACATCAAGTAGGACGGGTTTTGGCAGTTCAAAAAGTTGGGAGATGGTTTAAAACATGTAAATCCAAAAATTCAAGAAAATACCTCAGTGTGCTCGTAACGTGTATTTGCTTTCAACAAATCGACATTAAAGTCGCCAGTAGCAATTATATTCTCAGAGTGGCGAGAGAAGCTAGAGACAAGATTGTAAAACTCAACAGCGATGTCTGGATTGAACAAATTAGGAGGACAGTACACATTGATCACAACACAACTGTCACCAGCGAACTTTATTTCTACGGCAATGAATTCAAAATGAGAGCCACTGGAGATGCCAACCACTATAGACGAGAGCGAAGAGTTAACATATGTATATGGCAACTCCACCACCAGTACGACCAATGCAATCATTGGGGGTGCTACACAGGAGACTAAGACGCACTGGTGAAACCGGTTTTATGGGAGAGAAATGTAAAAAAGAAAGGGGAAAATGGCCTACTTTCTCTTTTCTTTTCTACGTTCCTCTCCCATAAAACCGGTTTCACCAGTGCAGTGCGTCTTAGTCTCCTGTGTAGCACCCCCCAATTGACGGTGATTAGATTGTTCGTTCCTACGTACGTTCCTCACGAGCTTTTAGATGAACGGGGAAGTGGAGATGACGCCCTTCATCATCTCCACTTCCCCGTTCATCTAAAAAGCTCGTGAGGAACGTACGTAGGAACGAACAGTGTAATCACCGTCATTGAGATGCATCGAAAAATTAGGAAATAAAACAAAAGATAAGGGAATTTCTGGTTTCAACCAAGTCTCACTTACAAGAAGAACATGCATTTTCGTATGTTCAAACATATAGCTGAGCTCCTCCACTTTAGCATTCAGAACACATACTTCCTAGGAGTTTTATGCCTTTTATAAAAATAATTTTTATTGTAGATTTAGTTCTTTTTTCTTTTCGGTTCAGTGTAGATGCTTATACCTTCTTAGAGCTTGGCGAAAAACAAATGGAATCATGATCCGTTTGAATGAGCCGCTGCTCTATTTGCCTCGGTCATAAAATAAGACGTCATCATTTATCTTCCGATACACTAACGTGCAGTGTACTTATGTATGTATATGCTTTGCACATATCTTACAAAGGAATGGAAAAGGATGATGACCTCGCCCAGTTGGTAAAAGAAGAACCCATTCCAGAAGAATTGACTTAGAGTGCATTCCGAAGGAACCAATTGATTCCTTTTCTGATTCTGGAGAATGCAGAAGGGAATCGAATGTATTCCCAGTTCGTTGCTAAGCATAAAAAAATTTCCAATCAATTCTAAGGAATCAATTCCTAACCCATTCTAGGGAATGCATCAGAGAGGAATGAATTGGTTCCGTCCAATGACATACCAATGCAAAAAGAATCGGTTCTCTACATGTCTTTGAATCTAAAGTGGAATCACTTCCAATGTACTGGAATCAGTTCTGAATGCATTCTGTTCCCAACTGGGCGAGTTCGAGAGACAGTGACACCAAAACTAGTTGGTGAACAGCTCATCGTCCGTCAACTGGAAAGGAAATATCGTCAATGCAAGTTTAAAGGCTGTGGCAAACCAACAATTTGGGTGTACGAGAAATGTGCAAGCATATGCACTCGCATTGTTTCAAAGGTTTCGATGAAAAATTATCATTTACTTGCATAGTTAAAAAAAAAATAGCGCGTGTACCCAGTGCACGTGAAAGATGTGAAACATCTTTGGCGATCTTTATCTTTCTTTAAATTGAATAATTAGTAAGAATAAAGACCATTTTACATCCCAAACGTAAAGTGGAAACGCAGCTCTTGAGCTCTTTTATCGCACCACGATGACCATTTTGGCCATACTCCTTGGACGCAACCTGCACCTGACAAAGCGACATGTAATGATGATTTCGAAAGCTTGTTACCGTATTTGTAGATGCTTTTGGAATACTGTGGTCGTACTGGTGTACTGTGGTCGTACAAGCAAACTAACTAATGGTAATTTTTTGCTGATTTCATATTAAACATGAGTAGTAAATAACAAAGGAGTAATAAAAACTAGCAAAGGGACTATCCTACAGATAAGGAGTCCAAAAATTAAAGAATTGCTGAAGAAACAGGCCCGACATTCGTGAACTCATTCTTTAGTCTCACCCCCTTTGTTTTTTTAAGCGCGGAAACAAAATTTCAAAACAAAATCTTTCGTCGGACAAAACCCTTCGTTAGTCCTGGAGCCCAGAGTCCACAGAATTGTCGTAGCCCAGCGCACAGTGCGGCAAATAGCACATTTTTTTGGACAAACGATAATTCCCAAGCCTGGAATTAATTAAACTTAAAAAAAATTTTTTTTAAATATTCGTTATAAAATTGCCTTTCATTCTATCGGGCCCGAATTTTGGAATTTCAAAATTAAAGATGGCTAATCCAATATGGCGGACATAAATTTTCTAAGTAAATTAAAATTTTATCAAAAGATTCTCTAAAATTATTGAAATTAATTATTATTAATTAATTTTTGGGTTCCAAAAAAACCCCCCAAGTAACAATTTATTATAATTTTAAAGAATCTTTTGATAAAATTTTAATTTACTTAGAAAATTTATGTCCGCCATATTGGATTAGCCATCTTTAATTTTAAAATTGTAACTTCCGCCATTCCTGCCCTTTTACAGACCGAATTCTCAGAAATCCGAATGTTCCATCTAAATTTTTGTAAATTCTAGTTAAGAAATTTACTGTCTCAGTAATATTTTGTGCAACTTACATTTAATAAAAAAAGTCATTTTACGTCCTCTTAAACTCTTATGCAAAAATAGCGAACTTCTTTTTTATTATACCTTTTTGAAATAATTTAAAATAAAATCTTAGAAATATAAATAATAAAATTCAAATGCCGTGGTCAAGAATCGAACCTGCGACTCTTTGGAATATCAACGTCGTAGGGCAACCACTCAACCATTTGTTCCATTCTGCCTATGGCTGGCACGTTATGTCTGGCTCGCGGCATATAAAGACTTTTCTTTGGTGCTACTATTTTTTTTAATATATCCATCTTATTCTGTCTTCCTCAATACAGATCTTCCGTTTCCTGGAATAAAAATTGGATTTGACGAAGCGTTCCCAGAAAACGTTCCCGACCTTGAAGAATTACCCTCAACGCGCGCAAAGATGTTTCACATCAAAATTATTGAATACGGACAAATTTCACGTTCGATTAATCAAACACCGGTCTGAAATCTATTGAAGGAAAGCCTTTACATCTTTACAATCGAATGCTGTAAGTTTATTAGAAGAGCTGAAAAGAAGGAGATTGAATTTACCGCCTAAACTTTTCGTTCTTTTTCTATATGTTAACACACACATTTATTCATTGATGGTAACTTCTAAAATATTCCAGTTGATAAAGTCTTTTAGAAATATTTTCCAAAAAAAGTTCATAAACTCCATTATTCAGTCTCATGAATATGAATTCAGGAACTTGGATTTGAATTATTGATTTGCAAGTGTTAATCGAACAAATAAAAACACATTACCAATTGCGTTAAAAATATCAACTTTGCCAGACCAATTTTTTAGCCACAAACTTTCCTTAAGCGAGACAGCATCTTCGTTTTCGATTACATATATACACATTACAAGAAATTCAAGAGCTTATCTTCTTCTGTTAACATTTATCTTTCGATATCTACAGTTATATGGGATGAAGTTCGCCGTCGTTTATTGTTCTTTCCGATCCCATTCCAACTCTTGCACAGCCCCCAATGTTCCACTGCGAAAACTCCAGCCAACTAACATCATTTATTTTCACTTCCACAATTTCTTAGCAAATAAGAACAATATTCGGCGGGAGTTTTTTTTTTCTTGTACTTTGCACTTTGATGAGTTGCTAAAGTTTTTTTTTCTTTCTGTTTTTTTCACAAAGCTCTTCTGCTCTGATCCCTAAGCGACTTTTTTCCTAAACGAGAGAGAAGAATTCTTACAGGAAAATCCAAATAAATCACTGTCACCAGCTGCTTTAATTAATTTAGGCTTTTGCGCCATTTTTCCATTTCCTTATGGGTAACAGGAGTAAAAATGTAAATTACTAAAAGTGAAAATAAAGGTAGATAAGAGAGACTAGATAGTAAAGTAAGGATGAGCCAATACCTTGCTGAAGGGCGCATTAAATGAAACGCAGGTCCCAGAGACCGGCGGAACTCCTTTTGCCGCATCCTAAATATTCTAAAAACGTAGATCACACGAACGGAATTCCGGAAAGGTGAGAATGAATTTTACAGGGCGAAAATATTTTCACTTTCGACCTCAACCGATGGGACGTGCCACTCTTCATTTCGCTAAAATAAATTAACCTCCCTGTATCCTGCAAGGATACACACATTTACACATCTGCTTAGCATCGCCTCACTCACAGATCCTGAATAGGCATTTGCTGAATGTAAATAAAAATTGTAACAAGTAAACTCAGGGAAAAAGAATCCTTGAATCCACGGTGAAATGTGAGCTGGGTGGGGGGCGAATGCTGCTCTGTGTGTGGCGGAGGGGGATCTGCTTATTTAAAGATAAAGTATTTGGGAAGGTACGCGTCGATGGGCTCATAGAGGGTTTGTGGCAATCCGCTTCTAAACAGAGAGGGCCAGGACTAAATTGGTAGGACCAACGAGCTGTATTCAGTCTGAAATTAATTTCTTTTAGTACTGTACGAAATACACAATTATTTACTTTTCAAGTTTTTTTTTCGAAAAGGACCTCCACTGGACCAAACCAACAAAGGGGGTGGTATATTACACCCGCTGTTCTCGCCCTCACTCCCGGATTTTTTAATTAGTAATTTTTGGCCAAGGATGTTATGACTAGAGCAATCTTTTGGGAGAAAGTCAAATGCCCTTCTGTTAAATTTTGCATAAGAAGAGAGGGTCAAAATTTATGACTCGCTGATTTGCGTACCTAGGTGGGTGGTATCAAGAAAAAAAAAGAGAACACAAGATGAAGAAAGAAAAAGGGGGCGAAAACTCTGGTATTCATTTCTTGTGGGACTAATTAAAACTTTGAATTTATGACTCCTTTGGGGTTTGAAATTTTCCTATTCATGATGGTGCAGCATAAGGCTGTATGATTCTATTTAGGATTTCAGGTTGTATGAAGAAGATGAATTCTTGAAAGAACTTCGTTTTGTTAGAAATCATAAAAAAAATATCTTTTCAGAAATTAGATCTGCATTAGGAATTCTTCTTGTTAATTTGTTAATGAAGGTGCAGCCTCAAATAATATTATTGAAGGAAAATATTAGTTCTAAAAATATACGAGAATTAAGAATATTTATATTTTAGCGGCACTAATGGCACCATGGCAGAACAGGGAAAATTCAGGACATAAGAAAATTGTGACAAGACGTGTTGAAAGTTCTTCGCACAAGCTAGTTAAAGAAAATCGAACGGAATCGAGCGCTGATCTTTCGATAGATTACCACCAAAAAAGTGGGACGCAGGTGTCTGCTGGTTACATTTGAAGAATCCTTTTCGCAAAAGGATTTTTTGCTCGAAGCGCGACTACAAAAAGTGTCCTAGCATCCAGACATGCTCGAGCAAGTGTTTTGTGGTTTAGAACCCACAGAAATTCGACTCTCCAGGACTGGAAACGACTGCTTTTCACAGGTGAAAGTTCATGACAAAATGTACGTGGTCTTAATTTTTTACGCAGCACTGTATGTATATTGTATATGAATATAAATAAATGAATAAGAACTCGAATAAGAACATGAATAATTAAACATACCTGTATATAACCATAAATACATGTATAAACAAAACATACATGTATATAAAATATAAGGAGGTGACTATTTTCACCTTAAAACGTGAAACTAGAAAACAGAAAAAATTAATTCACCGGGAAAAGAACCTATCCTATATAGTCCAGGCGCTGGAGCGTTTCCAGTGGTTTTGGCGTGATGTAACGGACTTTTTTGGTGGAATTGGTCAGGAATGGCATCCCCAACAAAATCTAGGGGGTGCGCAAACATGAAAACGCCTGGAAAATTTATGGGAGCCCAAAAACTGAAAAATTCACGAAAATTCCCTGTTTTTTGACCTTTCTTGATAAATATTTCTTAACGAAGGCTTCTACGCAAAAAGTTTGTTGGATATGTTTTGTTCGTTATTGGGTTTGCTAAAACTTAGCGTAAGTTTGATTTTTGAAATTTGAATTTTTGCATTGCAAAATAGCCGAAAACTGCGAAAAACTGTACCCTCAGTTTAAAGTTATACCAACAAAAGAAAACACCATTATTTTTCAAAGTAATTCTGGAATTAGGTAGTTTAAGGTATGCTTAACTTATATATCTAAAACCCTATCACTGTCGGTCAAATGGTTTTTGCTTAATGGATTTTGCAATTAAGTGATTTTAAAAAATTAAATTTGTTGCAGCGCCAAAGAAAAAGCTGATGATGGTCCTGACTTTTTTACGTATGCTTTAAGACTCACTTTACAATATCCAATCATAAAATTGCTGTTTTTTTAATTTTTTTTTTAGTTTTTATTTTTTTTAAAAAATTGCGAAATATCATTACTCCGGATATGCTCGGCGCGTTTCAAATTCGCTCGAAAAAGGACTCAGTTTCTATTGCACCAATTTAGCTGTTTTTCGAGCGAATTTGAAACCCGCCGAGCATTTCTGGCGCTATTTTGCAGCTGGGGGTTTTTTTTCAAAGAATTAAAATACATTTAAAAAATTTAAAAAACAGCAATTTTATGATTGGATATTGTAAAGTGAGTCTTAAAGCATACGTAAAAAAATTAGGACCAACATGGGAGCATTTTCTTTGGCGCTGCAACAAATTTATTCTTTTAAAATCACTTAATTGCAAAATCCATTACGCAAAAACTGTTTGACAGACAGTGATCATGTTTTGGATATAAGTTAAACATACCTTAAACTACCTAATTCCAGAATAATATTGAAAAATAATGGTATTTTCTTTTGTTGGTATAACTTTAAAGTGAGGGTACCATTTTTCGCAGTTTTTGGTATTTTGCAATGCAAAAATTCAAATTTCAAAAATCGAGCTTACGCTAAGTTTTAGCAAAGCCAATAACGAAGAAAACATGTCCAAGAAACTTTTCGCGTAGAAGCCTTCGTTAAGAAATATTTATCAAGAAAGGTCAAAAAATAGGGAATTTTTCGTGAATTTTTCAGTTTTTGGGCTCCCATAAATTTTCCAGGCGTTTTCATGTTTGCGCACCCCCCCGATTTTGTTGGGGATGCCATTCCTGACCAATTCCACCAAAAAAATCCGTTACATCACGCCAAAACCAAAATTTATATGTCTCACTGCTCTAGCGCCTGGACTAATATACCGTTTTTTTAATACATTTGTAAAGCACCGCATTCTATGGGAGTATGAAATAGTAACTGCAACATTCGACTTTTAATTATTTTAAAATTTAATTTTTTAATAAACTTTTTCTGGTTTCACGTTTTTGGTTTCTGGTTTCACGTTTTAAGGTGAAAATAGTCACCTCGAAAATATAAACAAAGAAAATAAGAAATCGGAATAATACATAGAATATATCTAATTATTAGAGTGCGGATTATATGCAACTTTTATATTTTTAATGATAATTTTTTTTTAATTTTGTAAGTAGTAATACTTTTGTTTACAGAATCCATTTTTTATAACATATCAAAATATGCAGAATTTTATGCAAAAATATGCAATTGCATATGCAGTAAATATGCAAATATATGCAAAAAAAATGCAAAATATGCAAAAAATATGCAATACAAAATACAAGTTAAAACAATATTTAAAGAAATGTATTTTATTTTTATTTTACATAATTTAAGGCACAATACACAACCATGATTTTTTCAATATTTGTGGATGTAAGGTTGTGACGTTTGTCAGTTAATATCATTTTGTATGCAGAAAAAGACCTTTCTACATCACATGATGAAATTGGAGCAAATTTGTACTTGCTTAATAAATTGGTATTAATCTTAATTGTTTGGAAACTGTTTGGCAACTCTTCAGTTATGTTGTCATTTCGTAGCACCATACTGACTTGATGCATAGTTTTATATCCAAGATTTTTATCTAAAACTTGTTGCAGTTTATCTGTTACCGTTTTGCTAAAACTCCCAGGAATTATTTTAATGTGTCTTATAGCATCTTCAGCGTATCCAATTGATTCGGTTAATGGCAACCCTCTTGATTCCAACGCAGTAATTGTTGTTGGTAAAAACTGAAAATGAGCTTTTATATACATTAAATCTTGAAGAACTTGCGGATTTGCAAAAAGTTGCTGAGCCTTTTCAATTGACTTTGCATTACTGCTATTGAATGCATTTACAACCTGAAATTGAGAAAAATTATTTGTATAAATGTATATATATGTAGCATAAAATTGTACAACATTTCTTTTAAATATCATACCTCCTTGATATCTGCAAAGTGCTCTGCATAAAAAAACAGCCTTTAACCAGGTTCCCCACCTTGTGATGATAGGCTCTGGAGGAAGCTGAAGGTTATTCAATTTTTCCTTATATGCTTGAACACGAAGCGGAGCTTTCACAAATATTTTTTTAGTCGAAGAAATTAACGAATTGACCAATACGAAATTTTCTCTCAATTTTTCAGCTACTCTGTGGAGTCCGCGAGCTAGACATGTTAAATGCACCATATTCGAGTAAAAAGGTTGCAAGTTCTCAGCAGCTTTTATCATGTATGGAGCAGCATCAGTGACAAACAATAGCACTTTTTCATAATTTCCCTGGGGCCATAATTTTAACAGTGCTGAGTTGACAAACTGAGCAATAGTAATATTATTTGTCTTTTCGATTTCTTGACAAGCCAGTAAATGTGGTTGACCGTGTCACCTTCACATAATTTCCCAATAATGAGATTCGCTATGTACCGGCCGGTAATGTGAGTCGTCTCATCTGCAGAGATCCAAATAAAGTTGTCACCTATATCCTCCCGTATTGAATTTATTGTCACATTATAGCATTTTTCTAAATAATTTTTTCTAATCGTTGATTCATCAGGAATGCTTTCCCCGGTATATTTTTGTAAAAAGGTCTCAAATATTTCATTATTCAGGCAACGCCATGGCATTTTCATAGCTAACATTGCCTGACACATATCGAAGTAGAAATCATTTTTCTCGTGGCCAGGTGTTGTGTTAGTTGAATTACCCTGTTCAATCATTGAATTCTTATGCCTTTCTGTGTTCAAATGTTGAGTTAGTTGTGACTTACGATTGGACGTAATCTACAATAAATATAATAAATTTAAATATATGTATATTTAAATCAAAATTAACTTACGTTTTTCTCACAAACTTTACAATGCACTTTTATTCCATCAAAAACTAATGATTTCGTGTTCAAACATTTAAGCCACTTAATGATTTTTGCCTTTTTTTTCTTATCTATTTTTACCATTTTTTACGTTAATGAAAACTACCAAAAAATAATCGAAAACTTCTAAATGTCGAATCACTTTGAAAGCAAACACAGAATTATGTTTATCCTTTTGAAACACGTTTCGTATTATATTTAGATGAAAATAAATAAAATATGCAGGGGTGGCAAAACAAGTCGTTTTAACTCATTCGTTACAATTTTTGAATGTAAAAATTCAATGGAAAACTCGGAACAGATGACTTGAAACGACTTCTGTATTGCCACCCCAGCATTTGAGATACACTACACACGAAAATTTGAATGATTCTAAGTTTTGAACTAATTTCAAAACTAATTACAAAATTGTAAAAATATACAAATATGCAAAATATATGCAAATATGCAAAAAATGCAAATATGCAAATTGTATGCAAATATGCAAAATATGCAAAAAAAAATTATTATATTTAAGTTGTAAATATCATAAAAAACCTTCTTAATAGTTTTAACATAAAGAACACTATAAATAAGAAATATGCATTTGCATATAATCCGCTCTCTACTAATTATAAATAAATAAGAACATGAATTAAATAAATGACGTAAATTTAAAAAAATAATGAACATAAAATTTATAGTTGAATAAATCTGAGGTCGACCTGTCCGAGTCACCTCTTCCTTAAGTTCCCTTCTCATATATACTATATGAGGCTATCAGTGCAAAAGTGGTGTAACCCCAGACGATGTAAATCACCGGTGTAGTCAGCTTACACCCTTTTTTCTCTATTACTTCGCTATATTTGTTCTGTCCAACAGTTATGTTATGTACAGTTATGTTTTTGGAAGGCAAAAAGTAGCTTACTCCACTATTGTATTGAAAGTTCATAATGTAAGGAATGAATATTACACCAAAACCGCAACCAGATTAAATTGTGGGTTACACCACTTTTGCGCTGATAGCTGATATATTTTTTTTGTAATGATGATCCTTTGGCCTTTATGGCAGTTCCCTTTCTTCGTGCCCAGGCACTACCCAATACTCCGACAGATACATGTTTTTCCGTAGAAGTTGTAGTTGGCGGCCTCATTGTATTCTGTGGGTATTCTGTGATGACTCGGGGTTGCCCCTCCTATATCACATGTATCGCAATGCATGTGATAAGCGAATTCGTGTTATCGATGAAAGCAGGGAAATCCAGGATCTCCTGAGATTCAGCACGCGAATCTCAGAAAGAGATAAAAACGATGCCTCCAATGCCAGTAATTTGTACTGGTGGCTGGAAGACCCCCCTTAATTGGGTATTTGCCCTCTCAATTAGGTTACAGGATATTTTTTTTTTAATGCACGTTAGTTTTTAAAGATTAGCTTAGACTTAGATAGGATCTAGTTCTAGTTTTTACGATAGTAATAAATATAGGTTAAGTAAGTTAGGTTAACGGTGCGGACTTCCATGAATCCCCGTTGTTCACTTAAACTCGGATCCATGGAAGCCCGTCGCCTGGAAGGGGGCCACCTGAGGCAGTAACACCTCCGCTGTCCCCTGTCCAGATAGTCTCTATTAGTATTAAGAAAAATTAAGATCTGAGCTGTTTATTAGGGGAGTAGACAGTGCAGGCTTCCATGAACTCTCGATGTTTTGGATAACTCGAGTCTATGGAAGCTCGTCGCCTGGACGGGGGTCACCGGAGAAATATACCTCTGCTGCCCTCCGCGCAGATAGATTCCATAGAATTAAGTTAGTTAGTAAAATAGGATAAGATAGGTTAAGTTTTATACAAAATAAATTCATATAGTACCTAAGTTTTTGTTTCTTAAAATTTTCTTAGGATTATAAAAAATATATAATATAAAAATAATAAAAATGGAATACACAAGTTTTAGCCGAAAGGCATAAGTTAAATTAAGATATAGATTAAGTTAGAGTGCCTGCTGAGGGCCAGTAAGTTAGATAGATTAGAATAGGTTAGAATAATTAACTTTAAGCGTTTAGTTAAATTTATAGTAGGATAATTGATAAGGTAAATAAATGCTTTTTTAAAAAAAAAAAAAAAATATGGAGGCCACAAGATGAGTGGTACCGGAAAATTCCCAGAATGTACATTGGAACCGGGGGAATAAGACCGAGTCTGATAACCATAGGGGTACCCAGCAGACCATTGGAAGGTGCCCCCTTGCCCCCCGGGCTACAACAATTCTGTTGTCTCGGAGCTCAATGACTAACGAAAGGTTTTGTTTTGAAATTTTGTTTCCGCACTTAAAAAAACAAATGGGGTGCGACTAAAGGATCAGTTCACGACTGGCAGGCTCGTTGCTACAGGAATCCTTTAATTTTTGGACTACTCATTTGTAGGGTAGTCCTTTTGCTAGTTTTTATAACTCCTTTGTTACTTACTATTCATGTTGAATATGAAATTAGAAAAATTTACCATTAGTTAGTTTGCTTGTACGACCACAGTACACAAGTCTCACGTATTCCAAAATCATCTACAAATACGGTAACAAGCTTTCGAAATCATCATTACATGTCGCTTTGTCACGTGTAGCTTGTGTGCAAGGACTATGGCCTATTGCAAGTAGTATTCTGACCTTTCATCATGGCCGAAGGTCATCAACGGCAATGGTACATTTTCATCACAAATCGGTGAGTATAAACTAACGGCTATTTTATATCCCAAACGCAAAATTTCTGTGCGATAAAAGAGCTCCAGAGCTGCTTTTCCACTTTGCGTTTGAGATGTAAAATGGTCTTTATTCTTACTAATTATTTAATATTTTTTTCTCCAAATATGCCCATGGATATCACCACAAAGTTTGTATACACGATGTTAAAAGTTTCTTACAAACACTTATAATTTGAAATCTTATGCTAACCTTTATCTAAAAGCAAAACTAAAATCTAAACTTTTCTCATGTATAAATGAACTTTGGAAGTACAGTTTCCATTAAAACATTTTTATACGAAACCATTATCTTCTACCATTTCCACTGAGATTAAATAAAAAGTTAAATATAATATTTTTTTAGTCTTAAAATTAATTCTGAAACAAGAACCGACAATAAACAAAATTCCCATTAAAACTTATGAAATGAAGCGAAGCTTATATGTCTAGAGATTACATTTCAAATATCAAGGAATGAGAATATCCCCCCTACATACGTATAGTGTACAGTGTTTTGCGATGAAAAAAATTCCAATAAAATTCGAGAATCAAATTTCGGTAAAAACATCTTCTCCGAAAAGCACTTTGAAGTTTATGTCCTGGTCGGGATGTACGATTTTTAGGAGATAATCTCCCTATTTCCTCTGAAGGTTGGAGGGATGCCTTTCATGATATAATCTGGTATTCTATTGTCATTCGATATTTGAAGACGATATGAACCGCCTTTGGTGTTCACAATTCGATAAAGGTTTTTCTTTTCTATTTTTAAATTAATTTATTGGTAGAATTTCACAGGATATGAGCTTTTTATTCCTTTGGGTTTCGAAATGCTTGAAGAATGAATCTTTTAACGTATATGACTTTTTCTATGATGTCTACGTGTATTATATGTGTATGTTGGGGAAGCAATCCTTTAAATGTCATCGCCCTCAAAAGGATCGGGCGGAAAATTAATTCCCCTAGCGAGAGACGCCCTTTGGCATGGCTGGATGAGTTTTCACATTGTCATAATATCCATTAAATAACAAAGTTATTCCCATCCATTCTCCCGGACATAATCAGAAGGTAGTTATTACAAGTTAGCACCCCTCTTAGCATCCCCATTGGGGACTTAACTGTTCTATGATCATATTACTTATACACCAGCCTCTATAGATAAAACATTCTACGCATTTCACGGGCTTTCTTGTATAGGTGTGTATATTCGTTGATTGTTTCCTGGGAATGGGAATATAAAGCCCGTTTTAGGCGAATGTCCTAAGGACACTGGTGAGGTACACTCTTAATTATAAGAATTCAATTCTGGCTCCTTATCAACCCTCACCTTAATGAAATCGCATTCTTCCATCTTGAAGCTCAAATCAATTAACATCCCTTCTTCCATTCATGCGATTTCCTTTCGCAGTCCGACATCGGGGTTGATTTGTTAGGGTTAGGATAAAAGGGATATTCCGGCCAGACTGTGTAAGGTGCACATTATTTTGTGCTTAATGACTAGAATTTATGTCGTTTATCGGGATTGGCGCAAGAACAGAGAAGGTACGTTAAGTCGGCTGGTGTACAGTAGCCAGTAGCATAAGGATTGAGGTATCCAATGATTTTACGGATAGAGATAAACTTCTTATGTTTACTTGTATAGCTGTGAATTTAGCTATTTTTATCAGACTGTATTCTTTATGGTTTTACAGTCTGAAACAAAAGTGATGATTGTAATTGAAAACTGAGGCTGGAGCGAAGATAACGAGCTTAATCTGTAACGGCTCTCATTGTAGTTTATGTGTTTGAATAGTCACCTTCAACAAAAAATGGTATTTACTAACAGAAATAGGCAGGAGGATTCAAATACATTATCAATTACAATTACATTGTACAAAGTCTTGATAACGTTCTATTTTGTAAGCTTTATCAACTTCTACTCTACTTACTTCGTCTATATTGTTTAGCAGTGATGGATTTATAGTAAGGCACACTAAGCACCGGCCTAAGTGCACGGCAACAACGCAGCCTGCCTAGCCTAGCACTGCACCTTCCAAGAACAAAATTTGACCATCGCACACTAAACTTACATGATGTGCAGTGCTAGGCTAGGAAGGCTGCGTTGTGGCCGTGCACTAAGGCAACACCACAGAGGAGGCACCGCTTTTTTAACCGACTTCAAAAAAGGAGGAGGTTATCAATTCGACGCGTAGGTATTTTTTGGTCCTGTTCACGCATAACTTTGTAACGCAATGACTTTTTTGCTTTTTTTCTTTTTTGTTTGAAAGGGTAGTTTCCCACGGTGGTCCCGTACAATTTTTTTTAAATTCTGATAAAGGAGTTCGAAGGTAGGCGTAAAAACTGGTAAAATTAGTACACCTTGAACGGATAAGAGTATTTTCAAAGGCAGCGAACAAATTACTTTATTGTTGCGTGATCGAGAAGAGGCCGGTGGATGAATCGGCAAAGGCGTTGACCTGCAAATAAAAATTGCGGGTTCAAACCCCGGAGGGTAGTTCGACTTTTTTTCTTTTTTTCTCTTTCTAAAATCCATTCTGATTGGATTAATGTTGTAAAGAATTACAAACTCTTCGGTGAGCAATTTCATGCATACTCTACTCATGCAGACTGTAGAGAGTATTCCTTTGGAATGAAATTCTATTTAAAGTAGTTTCTGAAAAGCTTTATTTACGTATTTAGCCATCTTGCTGTAACAATCTCCCGTAGCACAACCACTGAGAGGCTTGCCTCTCGTCCTGGAGGTTGCGAGTTCGATTCTTTGACCTGGAGCAATTCTTTTTTCAATCGACACAATAAATATTTCTTTTTAATTTCCTTTGGGGAATTTTGTTTCATATTAAATAAGTTTTTTTTAAATTGCTCCGAAAATACGCAAATAGATTACTGCAAAAACTATTTAGCTACTGCCTCAATTCTTTTCGACGGCGCGCGGCTGAGTGTCATACTTCTCGTAATAAATAATTTTTTTTATATGGCCCCCGAAAAAAATCAACGGACTAAAAAGTACGAAATAAAATAAATTTTTAAAAACCGACTTCAGAAAAACCGAAAATAATGCACAAAAAACCAAAAATAATGCACAAAAAAGGATAAAATAATTGTTTGAAATTCTTTACAACATTAATCCAATCAGAATGGATTTAATAAGAAGAATCACTTTTGAAGACGGTGCCAACACCTGTTTTCGGGGTGATGTATTAAGGGCATAAGCCTAACAAAGAAATGAATACAATTTTCGCAGCAATAGTTAATGCAATGAAAGTCAACTACTACCTGGCACCGTCTTCAAAAGTGATTCTTCCTATTAAATCCATTCTGATTGGATTAATGTTGTAAAGAATTTCAAACAATTATTTTATCCTTTTTTGTGCATTATTTTTGGTTTTTTGTGCATTATTTTCGGTTTTTCTGAAGTCGGTTTTTAAAAATTTATTTTATTTACAAGTTAGAACTATATTACGGTTATTAGACTTTTGATTAAGAATTTTATGTTTACATAGGACTTATAGCATTTATTATCACTTTATTATGGTTTTAACACTTTCTAACAGGGTTTCGAACCCGAACCGAACCCTGAACCCGCTCCGGTTCAAGATTTTTTTAAAATTTGTGAACTCGAACCCGAACACAATCAAAAATTAGGTTTAGGTTCAATTTTTAATGGCAATTATTATATATGTAAGGCCGCGTTCCCATGGGCTGCATGCGGCAGGGCAAAAGTCTTAAGGCCTTACATATGTCTAGCAGCGCCAAAAATGCGCTAAAAGAAACATTTTTTTAGTAAGGATAACAATAAAAATTAATAAAAATAAATAGTGCACATTGTTTATTCGTATTTAAACATAATAAAAAAAATTATTCCACTTTATTTTTACAAAAATAACTAGGGTAAAAAATGTTATAAAAATAATTAAAGTGTAAAATTTATGACGTAAAACGCATATTTTTTTCTTAAACTGCCATAAATTGCTAAATTTTTCGAAATTAAAAATCCCGGCTCGACATACTATAACTACAACTTTATTTTGCAAGAATTTTTTTCAAATTTGCAGATCGATCAACATTTACTGGAGATATGATGCCGACCGTGGAGCAACTTTTTTTTCTTAGTGCTGTGGATCACGTGATTTTTACCCTAGTTATTTTTGTAAAAATAAAGTGGAATAATTTTTTTATAAAGTTTAAATTCCAATAAACAATGTGTACTATTTGTTTTTATTAATTTTTATTGTTATCCCTACTAAAAAAAATGTTTCTTTTAGCGCATTATTGCCGCTGCTAGATGTATGTAAGGCCTTAATGTTCTCTGATAGGCCAGGAAAAAATATCTGTCTGGACACATGTTTTCTCTCAACGAGTGTCCCATTCGCTCTGGTTGTTTGAAAGCGCAGCTTTTTCACTCAAACAACCAGAGCCAATGGAAAGCTCGTTGTCTTCTTTTAAGGTTTTCCCTCTACACAGCATTGCCGTAAAAATCATGCAAAAAGGAAATCTCTTATCCATACGGCAAAATCACGGAACTGTCAAGCTCGAGCTTTTGCCGTACTGCATGCAGTCATGTAACCCATGGGAACGTGCTGCAAAATCACGGAACTATCAAGTTGGCAATTCCAGCTCAGTTTGCTTTGTACTTGCCTCCTATTTTGTGAACTTTCCCAAAAATATGATTTATTACGCTAATCTTTTTATTTTTAACTTCCCAGTAGGAAGTTATTGTAATCTGTCCGCAAATCGAAATCGAAATTTTCAATGTATTTTCATGTTTCAAGATCCCAATAGCATTTTAAGCAAAAATTTGAGAAGAAATATGTGTGTATGTGTGTCTGTGCATAAGTATGTGGTCATTTTTTTCTGCACGATTTCGCGCTAACCAAAACAGATATCGACTTCGTTGAGTTGCCGTTCGAATCGTGTTAAAGGAAATATAATCTGAAAAGATTTTCATAAAAATCGGTCGAGCCGAAGTTTGTGATGTTTGTACCTGCACGATACCGCGAGGTCGAAAAATGATATAGACTTTGTTGAGATGCCGATCGCAGCACATTAACGAAAACATGTTCTGTAAAAAATTTCATAATATTCGGTCAAACCGTTGTTATTATTGTTCATTTATTATTAAAATACCAATTCATAACATTCGACATTCATCGTACTGGGAAGTTGACCACGTGGACCGAAAGGGTCAAACCCACATCCCAACTAGTTATAGTAATCCTTTCAGCTAGCACTTGTCACTCACAAAAATTATCAGAAAACAACTGGTTTCTGACAACACGGATATGGATCCATGGGAACGAGTTGATGAAAGCATGCGGCAAGCTTTTTGCAGCCTCTCACGAAAATTTCAAAATATGTACTATACACGAAGGTAAGCCGAAATCGAGCTTTTGCCTAGCTGCATGGAACCCATGGGAACGCGGCCTGTGTGCGTGCGGCGGCGCGGCGCATAGAAATTCAAATTTAATATTTCAAACAGTAGAGGTGCATCACTACCCAGCGGGAAATGGAATCATACCAATAAGCATGATGGTAGCGTTTTTTGGAAAGCGAAAATTCCTTTCTTTTCGCATTCCGCTCCATATCTTTTCTGTGCAGCCATGTCATTAGAAGGAATGAGTCGAAAAGCTTTAAAAGCTCATTCACCTTCCCCACGCATTCCCGGTAAGGTGTTTGTGATACGCCATCTTTTATTTCTTCCAAGGAAGTCCAATTTCTTACACCTTCTAAATATATTTCCGGTGAGGTCCTTGGAAGATATTGCTTTAATCCTTTTATAATAATCTTTTAGATACACATTTTTATAAACAATTTAATAGTAAGCTGTATTAACTGAATAAAAACTGTACATTAATTGTATACTTATCCATATTTGGCCCTTCCTTCCTACTTTTGTGGAACTACGAATACGAACTCATTCCTAAAATCTTCTTGAGGAAGGCCTTCAAACTTTTCCCGCTGGGTATTGTTTGAAGCTGCTCAGATCCTTGTTTTAGCTCCATAAAGAGTGCATTTCTACGAAGAATCATTAAGAAATATGCTACTTTTGCGCTTGAATGTAATTTTTTTTCTAAAATAAATTAAAATAACATTTTAACAGTAGATATATGACATTGTTTTTCGTTTTTCGGAAAAAGGTTGAACCCGAACCTGAACTCACTAAATTTCAATGAATTGAACCCGAATCCATACCCGCATCAAAAATATACAGGGTTTGAAACCTTGCTTTCTAATGATAACAATTATAATAAAAACTTATTACTATATTGGGAAATGGAGGTGAAAACAATATTGGGCTCGGGTCATTTTGCACGCTACATATGTCCTTAAAGTTAAATTCAAATAAAGGTTTACATCGGTTTCTAATTGGGCATTCAAAATCAGTTATTTAAAAAAAATATTTTTAGCTCAAAATTACCTCCAAATAATCAAAATTAGTCAAAATTATAACTTCCCTGTGGGGAGACATTGCAAAATCCAAAGTTTAAGTTCAAATACTGACGTTTGACAAGCATTTTACTTAAAAAGTTAAAAACCTCAATCATAAGTTTTTGTTTGCCAGAAAAGCCGTAAAGTTTATATAGTTCCATTTTTTGGCCAAGAATTTCTTCAATTACCAGAGGCAACACAAATTTTTTCCACTTCCCTGTCATCTAAAAATCCGTTAAAATCACCTAGAAATTGAGTAGCAAACGACCGAGCTTTAGGATTTGACAACCTTAACCAAAGTATTGAGGGAAGTGATGCGAAAACTAGCTCCATTTTTTAAATTAAGTTTATTAAATTGGAGGTCTTATCTATTCTACACTCTATTTGTTTCGATTTTTCTTAAATGGCGCTACTGTCCTCGCAAGACTCGGGCCTCTTGAAGTCTCTTCTTCCAGTCGTCTCTACGTCTTGCTAGCTCTCTCTATCTTCTCTAATCTTCTTATTCCTGATGGTCTACCATTAAACATTCTGGCTAGAATTCTATCTTCTGAAGCTCGTACAACGTGCCCGAGCCATCGCAGTCTATTATATTTAATGTATGTAGCTATATTTATTTCGTTATACATTTCTTAAAGCTCTTCGTTTGTTCTAATACGCCTTTCGTTCTGGCTAATCCTTACAGGACCAAATATTTTTCTTAAGATTTTAGTTTCGAAGATTTTGAGCCGATTTTCTGTTTGTTGGGTCAATGTCAAAGCCTCAGACCCGTATAGAACTAGAAGGGGTTGAAATAGGGGGTGACAATTTGTATGGGAGCCCGTAATTATTGCATAGAAAACTTGAAACCAATCATATTCATATTTTGCACCTAAGCGTAGTTTTCTTGACAATGCGATGTGACCATTTTGTACAAAAATAAAGAAGGCGGTTCCAAGGTGGCGGTCGTTTATTGCATATGTCTTCCTCGACCCCCGACATGGGTATCAAATGAAAGGGTATGACAGGTAGAATACAGTTAGCGGTGTAGCGTCATTCCAAATTCAAAATGGTGGATAACATCGAACCGTCACCTCCCCGTGGTGCCCACTGGATAGCCAACTAACGACGGTAGTAGCGAGGGTGGGACGCTATATTCCCGCATACCAGCGACGGGCTGGCAACCCGTCCTGGCATTACCACATTGCCACGAGACCTACAACAGAGCCTCGGATAGGATTGACCACACGACGAAGACCCGGATATCGTATTAAGGACCATGATTTACGAATTTTTTCTTGGAATGTAAGGACACTGTATCAACCTGGCAGATTAAAAGTTCTACTAAACGAATTAGATAAATATAAAAGCGACCTGACAGCAGTGCAAGAGGTGAGATGGATTGGAAAGGGGATCCTAGAGAAAAAAACGCACAATATATTTTATAGTTGTAACGAGAAGAATCATACTTTTGGGACGGCATTTATTGTAAGAAAACAAATTAAACATCTAGTAATGGGGTTTGACGCTATAGATGAAAGAATATGTAGAATACGTATAAGAGGAAGATTCTTTAATTACTCCACAATAAATATACATGCCCCGATTGAAGATGCGCTAGAAGAAGCGAAAGATGCATTCTATGAAACCTTAGATAGGACGCTAAGAAACTGTCCTAGACATGATGTAAAGATTGTCATAGGAGATGCAAATGGGTCATTCCATGGAAAATGACACCAAGCTAATGAAAAAAAAAGTGACGGAAATTACATAAATTTTAGGCTTTAAGTATTGTTAAAGCTCCATAGTATTCGGAAATATGCTTGTAGTAAAAAATAAAATTATTACTTTTTATATTTCCCCAGTTGAATATTGATTTTTCCAATAAATTCAAAAAAAGTGCGTTTAGGTGAAGAATGCAAGCTCAAATATTCACTTATATACTTTTAGCGAAAGTGCCGTTGATTTAAAACCAGCAGCTGAGCTATAAAGCGAAAGAGATGTAGAACATGAATTCCCTACACCAAGCCCAAAAAATAACTAAATAGTTAATAAAATATGCCTAAATTAATGTGTTTTGTGTGTATAGTTTTTTACTCGTCCCACCCGTCACGGATCCCTGTCCCACCCGTCACAACATTTTAAGCTGCATAAAAAAAGTTCGTATTGTTTTTTCACTTACCTCTTTTTAGAAAACAATTAGTGACAAAACTCAAATAGCATACTACAATAAAATTAGGGCTTCATATGAACTATTTGATCTGAATTTTAACGTCAAATGCAAGTATCTAAAGAAAGAAGGGTTTAGCCTGTCCCACCCGTCACATATGTAATTCTACGAATTTAACAATGTTAGAATATATTTTTATATTGTTTTCTTTTATCATATCTTAAAAAATATATCTAAGAATGCTATCATAAATACAGTATGTATTATGTGCTTTGTTTGCACTTTAAAATAACTGAATGTATATCAAAAAATGTGTTAAAATGTCCCACCCGTCACCATGGAATGACCCAAATGCAAAAATTGGCCATGAAAGTGCATACCGACCAACAATAGGAGCATTTAGTCTACACGACGAAACAAATGAAAACGGTATGAGACTGATCAGTTTTGCAATGATGAATAATATGGTGATCGCAGACACAAGATTCCAGCGAAAAGATATACATAAGGTAACCTGGAGATCTCCAGATGGAAGAACGCAAAACTCAATTGATCATATACTTATAGAAGCGCGTCACTGTTCAGAAGTACTAGATGTCAGATCATATCGTGGTGCAAACATCGACCCCGACCTTTATATGATTGGGACGAGAATCAGAAGCAGAATATCGACACTAAACGAAAGAAGAAACCGCAGGGAAAGAAAATTTAACGTGAAATCATTAAAAGAAGAAGCAAAACAAGAAGAATATGTGGAAGAAATAAATAGAAGAGTGATAAATGCAAATAATCACAACGCCGAAGACATAGAAGTTAAATGGAATAACTTGAAGACCCTAATCAAAGAATCAGCATCAAATACTCTAGGATACGAACCCCGTGAAAGCAGAAATGAATGGTTCGACAATGAGTGTACCCGTGTAACACAGGAAAAGAATATAGCATATCTAGTAATGATACAGAAACACAGAACGAGAAATTCAGTTGAGACATACCAAGAAAAAAGGAGACAGGAGAAAAGAGTGCACAAAGCGAAGAAAAAGGAGTACTGGGAAAACGAAATGTTGAAAATAGAAGAAGCGAACAACCGAAACGATGTCAGGAAACTATATAAAAAAGTAAAGGAACAACGAGTCGGTTTCAAGCCCAGAATAACCATGTGCAAAAATAAGGATGGAGAGATCTTAAGTACCAAAGAATTAGTTCTAATTAGATGGCGTGAACACTTTCAAGAACTGCTAGCTCGAGATGAGGAGCAACCCCTTACAGAAAACATGGAACTAGCAGAAGAACCAGTGGCGGGGCAAGAACAAAATTTCATGTGGGCGAGGTACATTTAGCGAGGCCCTATGGTGACGCAAGAAGCAATTTTATAAATTAAAATCAGTTGAAAAATAGCTTTTTACTACTTTATTATAATAAAGACAATGCAATCCAACTATTTTCTTAGACTAACATTAAAGAAACAGAAATTTCCTGCTTTTAGCCTTTCTAAACTCCTTAATAATTGTACCGTAATTAAGCCTAGATGCTATGTCTGCTTCAATAGATAAAACTGCTAAAGCTGAAAGTCTTTCCTGACCCATTGTACTTTCAAATAATTTTTTATAAGTTTTAATTTTGAAAAGCTCCTTTTTTCCTTGAAAAGGCTGTACTTACCGGTATCGTTAGCAAAATTCGATAGACAATGTAAATATATGGGTAAATTTCTTTCAAGTTATTTTCTATTATGTATTGAAGCAGTTCTTTCACATCTTTAATGAAGTCTGGTATATTTAGGATCATTGTTTGTAATTCTTCATATAATTCGTAAGGTTGGAACTCACTACTTTCACCCACTCCCAGTACTGTGTGTAAATCTTGACAGTTTTTTAATATTTGTTCTTTTGGTATATTTTTTAATTTTCTCAGATCGTAGAGAAAACCAAAATTTTCAAAATGTTCATTTAACGACATAAACCTCGAATCCTTATTGCTTATTATAGAATCAACCATTGTGTTAAAAAAACCTGACTCATATCAACTTTTGGGAAACTGTATAGGCTAATCTCTACCTTCATAATCAAACATCCTTCTCTTTTTAGCTACTCTTTTATTTTTAAAGTCTTGTGGCAGATCATACCTGCTTTTCTCAATAAATTGACGAGAGTCAGCCAAACATTTTTCAAATCTAGTTTGTCGATATTCTTTGATCCAGTCACAAAATGTACGCAAATGTTCAAGGGAAATGTTTAAATGAACTTGTACAGACTGCCATAATATGCTTATAATATTCACACGCGATAATATCTCATACCATACATGTAATGTTATGATAAATTCTAAACTGAGCATTTCGTTTAAAATCGAATCACAATCACTGAGTGTGTCTGATTGTTCTGTTTGATTTTTTAAGCTTTCAATACATTCAACAACATCATCGAATTGCAGTAATATGGCCTTCACTGCCTCGATTCTGCTTTCCCACCTTGTGTCGGATAAGGGCTTAATAGTAAGCTTTAATTGGCCCTTGATTAATTCCGAGCGTTTACTCTGGAACTTGAAAATAGCACATAAGTTTTCTGGATAAAACCAAAAAATGTTTTTGCTGCCACAGAAGAACGAGCTGCGTCTACCAACAACAGATTCCAGCTGTGACAACCGGAAGGTGTAAAAAATGCCCTGGGATTAATATTTAATTTCCGAGTTTTAACTCCACTATTTACGCCAACCATATTTGCACCATTGTCGTAATTCTTGGCCACGACAATTTTGGATATCTAAGCCATTTTTTTCTAGCTCTCCCAGTATTGCATTAGTTAAATACTCTCCAGTTGTCTCAGGGACCGCAAGAAATCCGATAAAGTGTTCTTCTATTGTGAGATGTATTACAAAATCTTAAGATAACTGACATTTGTTCAACTTGACTACAGTCTCTAGTGCAGTCGAGCAAAAAAGAGTAATATTTTGCCTCTTTTACCCTACGACTACTTCTTCGGTAACTGTATTTGACATTAATGTGATCAATTCATTTTGAATATCGTGGCTTAGATAATGGTGTGTAAGTTGTTTATCATTAATGCGTTTCATGTGCTCCCGTGAAGTAGGATCAAATTTGGATATTAATTTAATTAAATCTATGAAGTTACCAGAATTTTTAGTGTCGTCGTCTAACTTAAGAGATTCTCTGTGACCTCTAAATGCCAGATTATGAGAGGCTAATAAATTAACGATATCGATTAATCTCTCAAACAAGTCAAGCCTATTTTTTTGAGATTCACGTATCAGCCTTTCGTATTCCTGATCGATAGTTTTCCCGTATTTTAATGCTTTTTCTAATGTTATTCATGGCAACATAAAGGTATGTTCCTTGGTATTTTCATGCCTATGTAAAATACTGCCTAAATGTTTCCAATCACATCATCCTTCTCCCTGTACCATCTATGTCTGTGAATGGCCAAATAGTCGGCATGGAAAGCAGAAAACTTTATTTTGAGTTTTGCAGTAGGTATGTATATCAGCCAGCGACGATGTTGAGTCTCGCCTTTATTTAATTTTCTTGCAAAATGAAAATTGGAACAGTGCCTTTGATCGCCACCTTTCGGATAATCTTTATCAGTGTTATTGTTAAGAAAACAAATTTGGTATGTCAATATATTTATCGTTTTATAACGAATAAATTTTTACGTTGCGTCCGAGTTATGCATATTCGAGGCGCGAGGCCCCTCGGACCGCGAGGCCGTAGGCGGTGGCCCACGTCGCCCACGCCTAACGCCGCCTCTGAGAAGAACCAGCGGGAGACATGCCTACATTAGAAGACGTACAAGACGCAGTGAAAAAGCTAAAAAACAACAAATCTCCGGGCAAAGATAACATCGTAGCAGAGCTATTGAAACAAGGAGGTGAAAACGTAATATTAAGCCTGCATGAAATCGTAACACTAATATGGACCCAGAAACGAATACCATCGGAATGGAGCGAGGGCATTGTGTGCCCTATACACAAAAAAGGAGATCAGCTAAACTGCCGTAATTATAGAGGTATCACGCTATTGAACGTAGCATATAAAGTATTATCAAATATTTTATACGTTAAACTGCAGCCTTACGCAGAAGCAGCTCTGGGAAACTATCAAAGCGGTTTCCGCCCCGGAAGATCCACCACAGACCATATTTTCACCCTTAGGCAGGTCCTGGAAAAGGCAAATGAATTTAATATTACCATACATTCGCTATTCATAGACTTCAGAAACGCGTATGATCAAATAAAACGTGAAGAATTATATAAAGCTATGGAGTATTTAAGATTTCCCAAACACCTCGTAGATTTGACCAAAATGACAATGAAAGAGGTCATATGCAGAATAAGAATTGAAGGAGAGCTGTCAGAACCATTCAACGCCACAGTAGGACTAAGACAAGGAGATGCCCTGTCGTGCTTACTATTTAACGTAGCTATGGAAAAAGTGATAAGAGACGCAAGAATTAACATCGCGGGCGGTATTTTCAACAAGTCGGTACAACTATTGGCATACGCTGACGACATCGTAATACTAGCCAGATCCAGCATAGCAATGAAAGAAGCCTTCATATTACTAGAAAGAGCAGCAAAGAAATTCGGACTAGCAATTAATGAAGAGAAAACGAAATATATGTGCATCTCTAAAAGACGGAATGATCGCCATAATATGACCATTGATACATATAACATCGAAAGTGTAAAAGATAACGACACGACGGCAGAAGTCATAAGGAGATTGGCGCTGGGAAATAGATGATATTTTGGGCTACGTAAACACTTCTTAACAAGGAACATATCAAGGAGGACTAAAGTTAAACTATACAGAACCCTTATAAGGCCAATACTACTGTATGGATCCGAAACATGGACACTAAGAAGTAATGAAGAACACCTCCTGGGGTGCTTTGAAAGAAAAATCCTGCGCACAATATATGGAGGAGTAAACGAAAATGGTGTTTGGAGGAGAAGATACAATCACGAATTGTATCAGTTGTATAAAGATCCGAACATCATAAAAACTATAAAAATTAGCAGAATTCGATCGGCAGGACATGTTGAACGTAGCAGTGAAGACAGCATAACAAAAATTATTATGAACAAGAGACCAGACGGACACAGAGGCACAGGACGTCCAAAAAAGAGATATACAGATAGCATAGTGGAGGATCTACGAACCCTAGGTATAAGAAATTGGAGACCCCAAGCCAGGGACAGACAGTTCTGGAGGAGGATGTTGCAGGAAGCCAAGGCCAATAACAGGCTGTGGAGCTATTTATGATGATGTGCCCAGTGATACAACCATCGGGGAGAACGGGAACAGCCTTGTTAAAACTGATTATTATGTTTAAGCTTGTGATAGATTTTGTGCTTTGCTCTCAAACCTCCTGTTTGGCGGCAGTATGAAATATTGGCACACTTGAGGCTTATAAAGTGGCCCTTAGAGTATCAGTAATATTTTGCAATAATATTGAGCAAAATATCGACGGTTTCCTTTTTTGCCCCAGACAATCTTTCAATATCACCCACAGACCGTCAATAATATTGCGCAAATCAAAATATTGCACAATATTATTGATAGTCTAGAGGCCCCACAAGTGCATCTGCCAGCTTTATCCCGAAAAACTGAGGCAAGCAGTCACCCTGTTCAAGGCTATTGCTGGCCTGAGTCAAGTTTGAGCCAAGGCTAGGTGGGACTGCTCCTTCGTCAGGTTATCCTTAAGGCAGTTTCCGTGTACCACTGGTATGGTAATCCAGTCCAACTTGTACCGGTACGACGGCCTTTCGTTTTCTTGCGATTTTACTAGGAATTGGTTCAATTCACAATTCGCACCTCTGCAGGATCTTATTTGGAACATATTGGAAACTGCTCTAATTTGTATGAGTACACATGTGGTTACGATATATATCACTAGGATATTGCCATGTGTGTTTGTGAATGTCCATTCTTGGAAATATATGTTGAGCTGACGGTCATATTTTTGCTAGTGGCAAAGTAGACATTTTCCTTTGTTTGATGCTTGATGGAGACTGGCGGAATGTCTCAGTGTCTGCAGGATCTTTCGTCCAATTTTTTTCAGGTCTGTTATCACCACCCAGATTTCAATAATCCAACATACACCATCCTAATCTTCAACTTGCTTCCTTCCTCGGCAAGAAACTATTCCATTTAAAAATACTTCACGGATGTTTAACCAAATTGAATCATTCTGATGCTGTTTATGTGTTTACTTTAAATTATTTTTTTACATTTTGAAAATTTTCTTATTTCAAAGGTAAACATTTGAACTTTTTTCGTGTCCCTCTGAGTCTTTACAGTAAATTGCTGTGGATTTGAAGTCTCTTTGATCAAAAGAAAATTCTGTACAAGATTCTAACAAACATTTTTTTTCTTGTTTTTTTTTCCTGTAAACTGTTTGAGGGATTTTTGATTCTGGGGACCAATTTGAGGGGAAACGTTTCTGAGTAATTTTCTTCCCAGCATGTGATTTTAGATATATTTTCTTCTTGTAAAGGACTGCCATGGGGATAAGCTTGACTGGTTTTTGCAATGATTATTTTCAATTTTAATGCAGGTGTAGAGAATGGATGAAGGTTTCTATTTTGAATTCTGGGCTGTTGAGGGTTGATTTTACAGGTCTGCCTCTTGTCTTTCATATTTATTTACAATAGAAATTTCTTATGTTTTTGCTAATAGAATCTGGTGCGTCTTAACAGAAGTATTGAAGAATATGTTGAATATTACAAAGCAACCGCAGATTAATCTCATTGAAGATAAATGAATCTTAGAAAGAGTTATTTTTAAATACTTTGCAATTTTTTGAAACCACAACGAAGACAACCTCAAAACCATATTTATTTAAAGATTGCTAATAGATACAAAATATTTACTAGGTATTCTGGCAAAGTAATTGAAATATTAATAAATCTTATGTGGCATTATTATTTTTAAAGATCATCTAGGAAACAGTGTGGGTTCTTGTCAATTCGATTAGGTCGATGGAAAGATTAAACTTCTGATTTTATTATCAAATACAAATACCACTCTTTCCATGCATGTATTCGATTACAATAGAAAGTGTTAGGACCGAGAACTTCGTGCACACTGCAACCTAAGTAATAAATCTGCGTTTAAAAATTTAGAGTTGCCTATAAAAAAAGAAAGTGCGTGTCAGCTCCGACGCGTGACTGGAGTTGACTCCTGAGAAAGGATTGTCTTAAAATATATACAATAGGTAGAGGCAGTGCCGCGGCCAGACAATTGGAGGCCCTGTGCAAAATTTCAGCGAGGAGCCCTAGAGAGTCCAAAAAATTTCTCGTGGAATTTCCTTCATATAAACCCGTCCCCGCGACAGAATTATGGCCCATATGCTGTTTTGGGTGCCCCATATACATTGGTGTGGCCCATTCAATGAAGTAAAAATGCAAATAATGAATTCAAATGATTTTTATTGCAAAACAATTTTTCCCTCGCGGCGCCCCCAAAAAGCGGGGCCCTGTGCAGTTGCACAACCTGCACATATGCCAGCCGCGGCACTGGGTAGAGGAAGTAAATGAAGCCATATATTTATTTATATTGATTTGATAAAATATATTACATATGTACCTATATTTTATTTTCTACCCATACACAGAGGGTTGTGAAGAAAAAGGCAGTGATGGGAACCGAAAAGAACCTTTATATCGGTTCTACTAACCAAAAATCAATTCTGGAACCTTTTTTTAAAAATTCTTATTTTGGTTCTTCCGCAGAGCCTTTTTTTAAGCATCAAAATGTAATATGGAATTCGTAAGTGATAAATTCTCAATTTAAAATATCTGTTCTGGTTCGGTAACGAAACCAAAAAATAAAATTTTTCTGGTTCCGATTCCCGACTTCACAGTTTTATTTATTTAAATGCAGGTTACAGAAGTACGGAGAATTGCTTTTGACAGAGAGAAGTAACCATTATCATTATATGGATGATATGAGTTCTTTATGGCTTTACTGGAATTTGAAAAAGAATGAATTACCTTGGCTTGGTAGGCACGCTGAAATAGTACACGTTGTTCCAGCTACTCAAGACAGCGTGGAGAGGTGCTTCTCTGGTCTAAAATTTACATTAACTGATCAAAGAAATAAGCTAACACGTACTAATCTTGAAAATATATTACTCGTACGTTTCAATAAATCATTCAATTATGACATTGAATATTAACTATCAAGGAATAAAAATTAAATATGTACAAATACTTATATGTATAAATACTTTTGTACCACTTTATATGAATTTTTATATTTTGGTTTCAAATAAAAATTCGGTCTTAGTACCAAAATGAAAAAAATTCCAAATCTTATTTGAAATGAGTAGGTATGGAACCGATATAAAGTTTTTATTCGGTTTTGGATCTGGAAACGGAATTTTTATAATCTGCAAAATCGGTTCTTAGCGTAAGTGAAACCGAAAGGAACCGATATACCGAAAAAAAATTTTTAGGTTCCAATCACTGGAAAAAAGTAATCCGCCATTTTGAAGTTGGACTTCAATGATTCCACACAACTAAATTGCATTCTACCTGTCATGCCCTTCCATTTGATACCCATGTGGGTGGGTCTTGGAACACAATTGCAAAAATTGGCTTCCATTTTGGAACTTTTTACTAAATGGTGGCGTTGCTTTGTCAGGCGAACCATGCGTATTGCGAAGTTGATCCGTTATATTTTCTACTTTATATTCTATTTTATGTCTTCCGCCATTTTGTGTTGGTCGCCATTTAGAATTTGGAATGACGGCACACCGCTAATTGTAATCTTTCATTTGATACCCATATCGGAGTCGGGGAACACAAATGAAAAAATCGGGCGCCATCTGGAACCGCCGTCTTTATTTTTTTACAAAATGCTTACATTGCATTGTCAAGCAAACTACGCATATGTGCAAAATTTGAAGTAGATCGGTTATATTTTATACTTTTTAGCCTATTATATGTTATCCATCATCATCATAAATAGCTCCACTGCCTGTTATTGGCCTTGGCTTCCTGCAACATCCTCCTCCAGAACTGTCTGTCCCTGGCTTGGGGTCTCCAATTTCTTATACCTAGGGTTCGTAGATCCTCCTCTACGCTATCTGTATATCTCTTTTTTGGACGTCCTGTGCCTCTGTGTCCGTCTGGTCTCTTGTTCATAATAATTTTTGTTATGCTGTCTTCACTGCTACGTTCAACATGTCCTGCCGATCGAATTCTGCTAATTTTTATAGTTTTTATGATGTTCGGATCTTTATACAACTGATACAATTCGTGATTGTATCTTCTCCTCCAAACACCATTTTCGTTTACTCCTCCATATATTGTGCGCAGGATTTTTCTTTCAAAGCACCCCAGGAGGTGTTCTTCATTACTTCTTAGTGTCCATGTTTCGGATCCATACAGTAGTATTGGCCTTATAAGGGTTCTGTATAGTTTAACTTTAGTCCTCCTTGATATGTTCCTTGTTAAGAAGTGTTTACGTAGCCCAAAATAGCATCTATTTCCCAGCGCCAATCTCCTTATGACTTCTGCCGTCGTGTCGTTATCTTTTACACTTTCGATGTTATATGTATCAATGGTCATATTATGGCGATCATTCCGTCTTTTAGAGATGCACATATATTTCGTTTTCTCTTCATTAATTGCTAGTCCGAATTTCTTTGCTGCTCTTTCTAGTAATATGAAGGCTTCTTTCATTGCTATGCTGGATCTGGCTAGTATTACGATGTCGTCAGCGTATGCCAATAGTTGTACCGACTTGTTGAAAATACCGCCCGCGATGTTAATTCTTGCGTCTCTTATCACTTTTTCCATAGCTACGTTAAATAGTAAGCACGACAGGGCATCTCCTTGTCTTAGTCCTACTGTGGCGTTGAATGGTTCTGACAGCTCTCCTTCAATTCTTATTCTGCATATGACCTCTTTCATTGTCATTTTGGTCAAATCTACGAGGTGTTTGGGAAATCTTAAATACTCCATAGCTTTATATAATTCTTCACGTTTTATTTGATCATACGCGTTTCTGAAGTCTATGAATAGCGAATGTATGGTAATATTAAATTCATTTGCCTTTTCCAGGACCTGCCTAAGGGTGAAAATATGGTCTGTGGTGGATCTTCCGGGGCGGAAACCGCTTTGATAGTTTCCCAGAGCTGCTTCTGCGTAAGGCTGCAGTTTAACGTATAAAATATTTGATAATACTTTATATGCTACGTTCAATAGCGTGATACCTCTATAATTACGGCAGTTTAGCTGATCTCCTTTTTTGTGTATAGGGCACACAATGCCCTCGCTCCATTCCGATGGTATTCGTTTCTGGGTCCATATTAGTGTTACGATTTCATGCAGGCTTAATATTACGTTTTCACCTCCTTGTTTCAATAGCTCTGCTACGATGTTATCTTTGCCCGGAGATTTGTTGTTTTTTAGCTTTTTCACTGCGTCTTGTACGTCTTCTAATGTAGGCATGTCTCCCGCTGGTTCTTCTCAGAGGCGGCGTTAGGCGTGGGCGACGTGGGCCACCGCCTACGGCCTCGCGGTCCGAGGGGCCTCGCGCCTCGAATATGCATAACTCGGACGCAACGTAAAAATTTATTCGTTATAAAACGATAAATATATTGACATACCAAATTTGTTTTCTTAACAATAACACTGATAAAGATTATCCGAAAGGTGGCGATCAAAGGCACTGTTCCAATTTTCATTTTGCAAGAAAATTAAATAAAGGCGAGACTCAACATCGTCGCTGGCTGATATACATACCTACTGCAAAACTCAAAATAAAGTTTTCTGCTTTCCATGCCGACTATTTGGCCATTCACAGACATAGATGGTACAGGGAGAAGGATGATGTGATTGGAAACATTTAGGCAGTATTTTACATAGGCATGAAAATACCAAGGAACATACCTTTATGTTGCCATGAATAACATTAGAAAAAGCATTAAAATACGGGAAAACTATCGATCAGGAATACGAAAGGCTGATACGTGAATCTCAAAAAAATAGGCTTGACTTGTTTGAGAGATTAATCGATATCGTTAATTTATTAGCCTCTCATAATCTGGCATTTAGAGGTCACAGAGAATCTCTTAAGTTAGACGACGACACTAAAAATTCTGGTAACTTCATAGATTTAATTAAATTAATATCCAAATTTGATCCTACTTCACGGGAGCACATGAAACGCATTAATGATAAACAACTTACACACCATTATCTAAGCCACGATATTCAAAATGAATTGATCACATTAATGTCAAATACAGTTACCGAAGAAGTAGTCGTAGGGTAAAAGAGGCAAAATATTACTCTTTTTTGCTCGACTGCACTAGAGACTGTAGTCAAGTTGAACAAATGTCAGTTATCTTAAGATTTTGTAATACATCTCACAATAGAAGAACACTTTATCGGATTTCTTGCGGTCCCTGAGACAACTGGAGAGTATTTAACTAATGCAATACTGGGAGAGCTAGAAAAAAATGGCTTAGATATCCAAAATTGTCGTGGCCAAGAATTACGACAATGGTGCAAATATGGTTGGCGTAAATAGTGGAGTTAAAACTCGGAAATTAAATATTAATCCCAGGGAATTTTTTACACCTTCCGGTTGTCACAGCTGGAATCTGTTGTTGGTAGACGCAGCTCGTTCTTCTGTGGCAGCAAAAACATTTTTTGGTTTTATCCAGAAAACTTATGTGCTATTTTCAAGTTCCAGAGTAAACGCTCGGAATTAATCAAGGGCCAATTAAAGCTTACTATTAAGCCCTTATCCGACACAAGGTGGGAAAGCAGAATCGAGGCAGTGAAGGCCATATTACTGCAATTCGATGATGTTGTTGAATGTATTGAAAGCTTAAAAAATCAAACAGAACAATCAGACACACTCAGTGATTGTGATTCGATTTTAAACGAAATGCTCAGTTTAGAATTTATCATAACATTACATGTATGGTATGAGATATTATCGCGTGTGAATATTATAAGCATATTATGGCAGTCTGTACAAGTTCATTTAAACATTTCCCTTGAACATTTGCGTACATTTTGTGACTGGATCAAAGAATATCGACAAACTAGATTTGAAAAATGTTTGGCTGACTCTCGTCAATTTATTGAGAAAAGCAGGTATGATCTGCCACAAGACTTTAAAAATAAAAGAGTAGCTAAAAAGAGAAGGATGTTTGATTATGAAGGTAGAGATTAGCCTATACAGTTTCCCAAAAGTTGATATGAGTCAGGTTTTTTTAACACAATGGTTGATTCTATAATAAGCAATAAGGATTCGAGGTTTATGTCGTTAAATGAACATTTTGAAAATTTTGGTTTTCTCTACGATCTGAGAAAATTAAAAAATATACCAAAAGAACAAATATTAAAAAACTGTCAAGATTTACACACAGTACTGGGAGTGGGTGAAAGTAGTGAGTTCCAACCTTACGAATTATATGAAGAATTACAAACAATGATCCTAAATATACCAGACTTCATTAAAGATGTGAAAGAACTGCTTCAATACATAATAGAAAATAACTTGAAAGAAATTTACCCATATATTTACATTGTGTATCGAATTTTGCTAACGATACCGGTAAGTACAGCCTTTTCAAGGAAAAAAGGAGCTTTTCAAAATTAAAACTTATAAAAAATTATTTGAAAGTACAATGGGTCAGGAAAGACTTTCAGCTTTAGCAGTTTTATCTATTGAAGCAGACATAGCATCTAGGCTTAATTACGGTACAATTATTAAGGAGTTTAGAAAGGCTAAAAGCAGGAAATTTCTGTTTCTTTAATGTTAGTCTAAGAAAATAGTTGGATTGCATTGTCTTTATTATAATAAAGTAGTAAAAAGCTATTTTTCAACTGATTTTAATTTATAAAATTGCTTCTTGCGTCACCATAGGGCCTCGCTAAATGTACCTCGCCCACATGAAATTTTGTTCTTGCCCCGCCACTGGTTCTTCTGCTAGTTCCATGTTTTCTGTAAGGGGTTGCTCCTCATCTCGAGCTAGCAGTTCTTGAAAGTGTTCACGCCATCTAATTAGAACTAATTCTTTGGTACTTAAGATCTCTCCATCCTTATTTTTGCACATGGTTATTCTGGGCTTGAAACCGACTCGTTGTTCCTTTACTTTTTTATATAGTTTCCTGACATCGTTTCGGTTGTTCGCTTCTTCTATTTTCAACATTTCGTTTTCCCAGTACTCCTTTTTCTTCGCTTTGTGCACTCTTTTCTCCTGTCTCCTTTTTTCTTGGTATGTCTCAACTGAATTTCTCGTTCTGTGTTTCTGTATCATTACTAGATATGCTATATTCTTTTCCTGTGTTACACGGGTACACTCATTGTCGAACCATTCATTTCTGCTTTCACGGGGTTCGTATCCTAGAGTATTTGATGCTGATTCTTTGATTAGGGTCTTCAAGTTATTCCATTTAACTTCTATGTCTTCGGCGTTGTGATTATTTGCATTTATCACTCTTCTATTTATTTCTTCCACATATTCTTCTTGTTTTGCTTCTTCTTTTAATAATTTCACGTTAAATTTTCTTTCCCTGCGGTTTCTTCTTTCGTTTAGTGTCGATATTCTGCTTCTGATTCTCGTCCCAATCATATAAAGGTCGGGGTCGATGTTTGCACCACGATATGATCTGACATCTAGTACTTCTGAACAGTGACGCGCTTCTATAAGTATATGATCAATTGAGTTTTGCGTTCTTCCATCTGGAGATCTCCAGGTTACCTTATGTATATCTTTTCGCTGGAATCTTGTGTCTGCGATCACCATATTATTCATCATTGCAAAACTGATCAGTCTCATACCGTTTTCATTTGTTTCGTCGTGTAGACTAAATGCTCCTATTGTTGGTCGGTATGCACTTTCATGGCCAATTTTTGCATTTGGGTCATTCCATGGTGACGGGTGGGACATTTTAACACATTTTTTGATATACATTCAGTTATTTTAAAGTGCAAACAAAGCACATAATACATACTGTATTTATGATAGCATTCTTAGATATATTTTTTAAGATATGATAAAAGAAAACAATATAAAAATATATTCTAACATTGTTAAATTCGTAGAATTACATATGTGACGGGTGGGACAGGCTAAACCCTTCTTTCTTTAGATACTTGCATTTGACGTTAAAATTCAGATCAAATAGTTCATATGAAGCCCTAATTTTATTGTAGTATGCTATTTGAGTTTTGTCACTAATTGTTTTCTAAAAAGAGGTAAGTGAAAAAACAATACGAACTTTTTTTATGCAGCTTAAAATGTTGTGACGGGTGGGACAGGGATCCGTGACGGGTGGGACGAGTAAAAAACTATACACACAAAACACATTAATTTAGGCATATTTTATTAACTATTTAGTTATTTTTTGGGCTTGGTGTAGGGAATTCATGTTCTACATCTCTTTCGCTTTATAGCTCAGCTGCTGGTTTTAAATCAACGGCACTTTCGCTAAAAGTATATAAGTGAATATTTGAGCTTGCATTCTTCACCTAAACGCACTTTTTTTGAATTTATTGGAAAAATCAATATTCAACTGGGGAAATATAAAAAGTAATAATTTTATTTTTTACTACAAGCATATTTCCGAATACTATGGAGCTTTAACAATACTTAAAGCCTAAAATTTATGTAATTTCCGTCACTTTTTTTTTCATTAGCTTGGTGTCATTTTCCATGGAATGACCCATTTGCATCTCCTATGACAATCTTTACATCATGTCTAGGACAGTTTCTTAGCGTCCTATCTAAGGTTTCATAGAATGCATCTTTCGCTTCTTCTACCGCATCTTCAATCGGGGCATGAATATTTATTGTGGAGTAATTAAAGAATCTTCCTCTTATACGTATTCTACATATTCTTTCATCTATAGCGTCAAACCCCATTACTAGATGTTTAATTTGTTTTCTTACAATAAATGCCGTCCCAAAAGTATGATTCTTCTCGTTACAACTATAAAATATATTGTGCGTTTTTTTCTCTAGGATCCCCTTTCCAATCCATCTCACCTCTTGCACTGCTGTCAGGTCGCTTTTATATTTATCTAATTCGTTTAGTAGAACTTTTAATCTGCCAGGTTGATACAGTGTCCTTACATTCCAAGAAAAAATTCGTAAATCATGGTCCTTAATACGATATCCGGGTCTTCGTCGTGTGGTCAATCCTATCCGAGGCTCTGTTGTAGGTCTCGTGGCAATGTGGTAATGCCAGGACGGGTTGCCAGCCCGTCGCTGGTATGCGGGAATATAGCGTCCCACCCTCGCTACTACCGTCGTTAGTTGGCTATCCAGTGGGCACCACGGGGAGGTGACGGTTCGATTTTACCCACCCCTCACTGGGCACAGTCCGCCGAAAATAAGGCCTTGAACTCTATACAACAAATAGTCAACGAAGACAAAAAATGCCCAATAGAGGAAAAAATACATATAGTAACCAATTTTGGCACAGTTGTAGAGGAAGGTGTCCTTAACAACATACATTATAAAAATATCGGGTGATGGACGGGGCCCAAATTATCCATTTTTCAGTTTTTCGTTAATAACTCGAAAGCTACGGTCTCTAGCAAAAAAATTATATTACACTAAATTAATCTACATAACAATCTCTACAACAAGGGTTTTATACACTTTTTCGCTAGGATTAATACTTAAGGAGATATGTTAATGTTAAAAATCAAGTTGCCTGACGATAGGATGGGTTCAGGTATAAAGAGGGCGGTTATATGGTATCCTTTGACGTATTAAGTTTATGACTCCCTTCTCCTACTCAGGCAAAATGAATATCGCCGCCATCTGAACATTGGAGGAGTTCGCTGGAGTGGTTTTTGCAAGTAAAGATCAGCACGTTGATTCCTTGGTATCACCGCAAAAGAGAGATTCACAAGATCGATGTAAGATTCACGAATGGTCCAATGACCATCCCCCTTTTCCAACGGGTATCCTGGAAAACCCTAAAGTAAACTGCCACCAAGCCTTGGATATAGGAACCAGAACCATGCAAAATTTCATTGGCTGCAAATTTGGTTCCATGAAGCAGTCTAATGGCTCGGCTTCACCGGCCTCAGTTCAATAATATTCAGTTCAATCCACATAAGTTGCTTCACCTGCTAAAGTCCAGTTAAGTGCTTGAAATTGTTGTTGTTTTTTCGCCAGAAGTCAGAAATAAAAAAGCTCATTGGAATGGCATTCCACCAGTTGATTACTCTCTTTTGAGCGAGCTTTTACGTTTTACCTAAGTGCGAGTTCAGCCAGTTCCCTTCAGTCAGTTCCCAAAAGGACTGTCTGGCGGTATGGGAGAGCTAATTGATTGGATCTTATTCGCTTTTTCCAAACTACTGACTGGGATTTGTGTTTTCGTAGTGCCAATGCGAACTCTGCCGCTCTCTGTGTCACCAAAATAATAAGGGCGGGATGTGTTTGTTCATTTCTCACTCTACCATATATATAAAGCCCAGGCCGAATGCCTCTTTGAGACATTTTCACATCGCGAGTCGAGAAGGAAACTCTGTCCATTGAGTGAACGGCTCGCCCGACTGCGGCATGGCAAAACAGTTTCGCGTAAAGAAGAATTTGTGGCGAACAGAGATATCAATAAATCGGCCTTGGATTTGCTCTCTATTATCACCTCCGCCTCTTAAATGAACGAAGGTGTTGTGGAAGAAGTAAAATTCTTCTTGAAGAAAACTGCCAGCGGTAGCAAATGATGATTTAATTCTCCTGGTGATGGAGTTACAGGAGTTTTTCAGCTTCACGACGAAGTGGTTCACTCGTGGAGCAATGTACTGTCTTAATTTACAGCGAAATTTTGATTACACTAAATATCGGTTTTTATTTAATGAACTATATCTTATGCTTGATAGACCCACGGACCGCTAATTAAACTTAAGGTGACGAAATAAGGGCATTCAAAAATGTCGTGGTATGTTTTCGCTGTTGTTTTGTATAAACAGCTACACTTCATAGGGGAAGGTGGGGTAAGACGGGGTAGCGAGGTAAGATGGGGACCGTAACAAAACTGATGATACGATGTCGCAAGAAACCTTTTTCTAACGCCTTCTGACGGCATTTAGAAGTAGTTTTCAGTGCCATAGATATTTTGGTCGGAGGTATGCGCGTTGTCATTTTGTAAGTATTTTTTAAATTTTATGTGGTTTTACCAAATTTTTGACGTTTATTAAATGCGTGACTGTTCAAAATATATAGTGTACAAGTTCTATGTTATATTTTTTTATTGATATTTGCTTATTTAACTATTCGAAACGATGTGAAAATAACTATTCGAAACTATGTGAAGATAACGACGATTAACATTCTATACCCCATCTACCCAAAGGGGTACCCCGTCTTGCCCTACACTGTAAAAAATTTCTGTGGTAATTTTACAAAAAAAATACTAGAAGTTTTATTCACAAGCCGTTTTGTAAATTTGCAATATATATTATTAGGAATATTCCTAATCTATTTTACGTATTTTTACCAACTGTGTAGTAAATATAAATTATTTGTGGGATGTAAAAATACAATCAGTATTGGAGCTTTCTCTTCATAGTTTTGTAAATTTACAAAACCCTTGTTGCAACTTTTTACCAGAGAGAGAGAGACGAAAAGGGGAAAACCCAAAGCTAATGATTACCGCCCTGTGCCAATGTGCTTGGCCCTGCCTGAAATATTCCCAAGCGCCAAATTTTATTCTTAGTTAATGCCCACTCCCTTTACATAAAAATTTAGCATTTAGCTCACAATGCCTTGTTAAGCATGTACGTGAGGCAATGCCTATCAAAATTTCTTGGCTGTTACAAGAACTGCCCAGACCCTGACAAAGTCAAAGGTCTGGCCTTAACTTAAAAGCAATTGGGTTTATATGCTTAGTATTCCGTTGTTACATGTGAATTATATCCACGAGAGGAAAAATTTAAACCTTACGTTCGAATAACCGATTTGTAATTTTACTGAAAATGTATGTTCTAAAATTACGCCTCTTTAGTAAAATTACAGTACAAAGTGTTAGGATTTTTTCAGTACATAACATTGAAAAATATACAAGAAATATTATTGTAATTTTCCTAGATAAACGATTTAGAAAAATACACAACATTGTGTAAAATATACGTCACATCCATGTAATCAACATTTACGTTATGCAGTATTGGAGATTTCCAATTTCATTACGTGAAGTTACAAAATTTATAGAAAAATTACAATAATTGTATAGTAAATTAGTATTTCATATCGCGATTTGTAATTTTACTATACATTTGCACTGTGAATTTACATATTTTTTTTACAGTGTATATATGGGGCAAGATGGGGAATTTTACTTTTTTTTTTTTAGTTGATATTTATATAAGAGGAAATATATTTTTTTGTTTGACTGATTAGAATTTAAAAGAAGAATGACTGATTATTTTTTTAATAAAAGTTCCTACATTGTGCAATTTAAAATGAAGGCTTTTATTTGTAAAATACCTTAAAGTCCTTGTCTTACCCCACCTTCCTCTACGTACAAAAAATTTGGTTGTTAAGTATTTACGTCAAAATGCATCGATTGTCTGTTATAAATATACAAAGTTTAAGTTACTACAAAACTAAGTTTAACAAAACAACGTTAACTACTACAAATCGAAACTTTTATGAATTTTAAAGCCTTCAATATAAATCCTCTCCAAGTGTAATCCTTAGCTTTTGTACCTAACTTTTAACTTTATAATAGATTCGCTTTATTTATCCTTTCGATAAAGAACTACAAATTTCCTGATGCTCAAAGAGTCAAAGCCCTCAAAAATGCTTCCCAAGGTAAAGTTTCTGATCAGTTTTCACCTCTGATAACAGATGCTAAAGTAAGGAAATTGGTTTTCACTCAGGAGGAAAGCAAGGAAATTATAAAGCTCTATGCAAAAGATGGATTTTAGGATAAATAGTCGTTGGTGCGGTAAAAAATTCTTTTGCGCAAAAATTTACCATTAAAAATCAGATTTTCATATTTTTTTACATCGTTATTTTCATTTCCTGTGAAAATTATTTCATAAATGTTGTCGGGGAAACGATGCGTTTTTCACGCTGGTGTATCAAAATCCTTTTTACAGGATAATTTAATGAACCTAATTGGAGGGAATGGTGTTACAGATGTGTGCCAAGGCGAAACTATTTTCGAGGAAATTCGTTGGGAAAGTTTTTTCTGAATTAGAGTTTTAAATTGGGTGAAGTCAGTTTTGGAGTGTTGCAATTGTTGTTGTCATTAAGGTGAACACTTTTTAACTAAGCATTGATTTGTTTTGAAAACTTTTTAGGGGTAAAAATAGTTGTAGCGGTTGTAGAAGGTGTTTACTTTGAAACGATGATAAAGTCGGTTTGAAGTTGAGTCTTTCGCTTGTCGACTTTCTAAGTTCTGATACATTGAAAATTCCTAATACTAAACCATTACATGTAGATAGACATACCTTTGTGAGTTGACTGTGCTGAAGTTTAGAAATATTCAATATATTACTTGATTCCCACTAGTCTTCGACAAGTTTAATTTTTGAGTTGTAAGTGGCAGTGGATTGGCCACACCTTGCGACGCGAAAGCGAGAATTTAGCCAAACAGACCCTGGATTGGTATCCGCAAGGATCCCGTTGAGCCGGAAGAACTAGAACAACGTGGAGGAGAACCCTATTAGCAGAGCCCGCAACAACTGGGAGATCCTGGCCAGAGCTGAGAACTGTCGCGCAAAACAGAGTCCGCTGGGAAACCTGTTTCCGCCCTATGGATTAAAGGAGCGAAGATTAGATAGAAGTGACAGTGGATGCCACTTCTCGTTAGTAATAAGATGATGTTGAATCACTTACGCTTGCCATTTCGATACGAAATTTTTTTTTTCAGACCAGTGTAAAAAGACATTTGCTTTTGAAATTTTATTATTCGCGCTTGCTCATCTGATTTACTTTTGTGGAGCTTTTATTTTTTGATCACTTAGTATGTTTATATATGTAACCACCGAGCAGACAGACCTATATTTGTGCACGTTAAGATTACGAAATTGGTTAAGAGTTTAATTAATTTAATTTAATTTAATTAAACTTGGGCTTGATTTTGATTGCCCGAGTAAAAATAAAATTCACCCGCAGCTAGCCTGCATGAGGTACGCACTACCACGCACGTCGCCACAGCTAGCACGGCACATTTTTACTAGGGCGCACCTAGCATGCAGCTGGTACGCACGCAGAGTGTCAACCCGAGTAAAAATAAAAACTAGCCCGAAGCTAGCCTGTATCAGGTGCGCACTAGCACGCACGGCGCCACAGCTAGCACGCATAGCGAACAAATGCGCACGGTACATTTTTACTAGGGTTTTCTTCGTCCTCTACAATTTTTTAAAGCAATACAGCCGATTTCCTGCATCCCTGTGGCCGGGTGCGTGCATCCCGTGCATTGTAGAGGACGAAGAAAAGGCGCAACTATCTTGGTGACCATAAAGGGTGCCAATAGCATACTGAGTAAAAAGGTTCTCTTTCGATTACGTAGGTCAAGCAGACTTGGAAATGGTTACTGTTTAGCTGGGGGACTGCTTGGAAAACAACACTCGCGTTTGAAATGTTCATGCCTGAATTTTTAGATTTTCGTGCCAGTGGACTGTAGTGGATGTAGTATGGGTACTATCAAAAACACTGTAAAAACCTACTATGAGAAACATTTTGATATAAATTAATTGTAATTGTGACAGTAACTTGATTTGACAATTATTATTAGATACTGTGTTGCAAGTAGATTGTAAATAGAATAATTATGTAACGAATAGTTTTGTAAGCGCAGGATAAATTAGTAGTATAAATAGTCGTAAGATTTCTGTATTTGAGTCAATAGTTCCCTGAGATCCATTCCGGATCATCAAGCAGTAATTTGCTTAGGGAACTATATATACATATATATATATAAATAAATAATTAAAAAAAATACTGGTGGAGTTAGGGGACCCCCTTACGCTTTTTCTTCAACGTTCCTTACGCTTTTTCTTCAACTGCGAATATAATTCCAAATAGAATCTGCACTTTCCATTTCTCAAAACTTAACTTAAATAAAACAATATGGGAGCTTTAAAAAATCAGCCGATTGCAAATGTAGGGAATATAGTAGAAACCTTCCGGAGGCGATTCCGAAAATTATCCTTCGAATGCGTAATGTCTACTTTCTAGACCGAAACATCCCTTCGATTAACATTGCGAGGTCCTAGGGTCGGAGGCATTACAACCTTTTGAACTCCTCATGTAATAGTTCTAACGTTACGAGCACAACTGATGAGTGATTTACTGCTTGCACCGGATATGTTTTAAGAGCGAAATACACGAGCGCTCCATCCGACCACGCCAGGCCAAAACAACAATAATTTGTATGCACTAGAAATTTCCAATGCATATAAATTGTTGTTGTTTTGGCGTGGCGTGGTCGGATGGAGCGCTCGTGTATTTCGCCCTTTAGGTCGACCTAGGCGAAAGTAATGCAAGCAGGAACCCGGCTACCACTGTGTTTTTACCCTTATGCATGACACTTTGCATTACCATTTCTTTCCTTATCTATCGGTTCCAATTGCTTCCAATTTCTACAAAGAAACACTGCATTCTGATTTCGCGAATTCTTAAATTGCCTACTGGGAAATTGCCTACTGAGTGGCTATTCTGTAACTATGAGAAAGTGAGAACGTGAAAAGTCTTCTCATTCTCATTCTCATCGGGTCTCCTCATTTTGAGTTCTCATTTTTGTCAGCAAAGCGATTCTATAACCTAAAGTGAGATATTCCAGTGAGAAATGAGCTGAATGTAGTTCACATTGGAAATTCTCACTTGCTTACACGTCAATCGTGTCATATTTTGCACTTATTCGAGTGGCATACTTTGTTTTACATTTCAAATTCCCATTTTTTTCAATAACTGTTGAACTTAAAAAGTTACACTTTACTTATTCTCAGGGAAAATAAATGCAAATTTTCCACTCTCTTTAACGGCACCACCATTTAAATGAATGGCACACTCCCCCATTATTCTCGCCGGAGGCGGTAACAATCTATAGATTCAAATCTGCAGCGATTAATAAATTTAATATATTAAACTGCAGGAAAAACTTAAAAATGTACTTATCATTTGCCAAGTCCACATGCACCTCAAGGAAAATTACAAGACAGTTTTTTTGCTCCTCGCTCGGCCAACAACTCTTTTAAATCCCGACATAAACCCGATATATTATTAAATCTGCAAAACACTACTTACAAATTTTTTTTCAAACTGTTAGTTTTTGAAAATTAAAAGTTTTCGCACTTCTCACTGAGAAAACGCAATACATTTTTTAAAAATTGTACAACCTGTTGATATTTGAAAATGACAAGTTCTCACATTTCTCACTAGAAATTTTTTGGTGAGAAGTCATTTTTCACCATGAAATAATTTGACACATAAACTCACGTTCTCATCGTTCCAGAATCGCATTTATTGGAATTCTCACTGAAAAGACTTTTCACTAGACTTTTCACAGTTACAGAATAACCGCTCTGGGATCGATTCTCGCACGCATACACACAAATCATACCGCATTTTCTTACGTGACGATTGCTATGAATTCACTCTACCCGCAAGCCGGGTTAAGGAACTTCGTTCCAATAAATAGTTTATCTTTCACTAAACACAAAATGAGGCTACTAGACGCCACAAACAAAGGCTGGTTCCACTAGCCTGGGAAACCCCTACATCACCTCTAGCGAAATTTTTTTAGATATTCGTGCTTGTGCATCCCTATGGCGTGCATCCCTATGGCGGGAGAGGGAGAGTGGGTGCCTCTAGCGAACAAATTTTTAGATTTGCGTACCTGTGGCGGGAGCGTTAATCCTTGTGGCGGGAGCGTACATCCCTGTGGCGGGAGCGTGCATACTTTTGTGGCGTCTCCATTTGTTTGCTATGCGCGCTAGCAGCGATCGCGTGCGTGCTAGTAAGAAAATTAACCAACTAAATTATTTTTACTCGGGTGGCTAAATTAATTACCTCTTTGCCTCTTAATTTAGTTTTTTTGTTAAGCCTTTTTGATTGGGAGAAGTTTTTGCAGTAGTTCATCATTTGCTTTTAGTCTGAGATATTTTCGTGTTTAGTCAACAAGCACAACTAGCAAAGATGTTTGTCTAGGCCTTCATCAGTCATTATTGAATGTCCAGCAGAATGTACCGAGACTTGGCTGGATGTCCAGAATATGTACGTCGTGAATTTAAAAAAAGTATCCTCGTCATTCCGCAGGATAAGCATGTGTCGACAACATTAACAGGCACATTGAATTTGTTTTTAATTTGGGGCCGAAAAAATCATGTCGAATTCAATGCTTCCAAAACGAAATACGAGTTTTTCTAACAAAACATGCAACAGCTTCCCATCCGTGTCAATAGAAGGTATAACATTGATGACATTGATCAGGGATCTGCAAAGAAATTACCACATATTTCAAATGGACAAAAGAGCATCACAGACAATCTTATACTAGCAATACCAGATTAGCCCGCTCGGCTCATTCCCTCTGCCTGCTGGTTTAAACACGATCTTACGAAAAATCTAGCTTAAGTTATTTAAAAATGAATTTAGTATGTTAAAATTTTTATGTAATAATAATAAGATATTAACAGTTTTCGAGATAACTAATTTAGTCCAGTCCCCAACCGTAAAAATGGGGTGTTACCTCTACTTTTTTTCGGCGGCCACCGATTTTGATGAAATTTTGGATTTAGGCTCTACTTACCACCCTTTTCAAAGTCTACCCTGTGCCGAGGTGCGCTTTTTATTTTTAGGGGTAAAAACTACTTATCGTAAAAAAATAATAAAACTCAATAAATGGGTAATAAAAACGCTTAGTAAGCCTAAATATCACCTCTTAGACCTATGTACTATTGAAATAATTTTTTAAGAAATTGTTCAACCCCTAAAAACTACCCTTAGAGAAATAGTCCAGTCCATAACCGTAAAAATTTGATCTAGGCTCTACTTACCACCCTTTTCAAAGTCTACCCTTTTTGAGACACACAAATTTAGTTATAAGTTCAGAAAATATTTTAGTAAATTTTTTAGTGTGTGTATGTGTACGTTCTCGTGTACGTGTGGATGTGTATAGGTATACTGGCGGGGTACCGACCCCAAAACACTCAATTCACCTATGCTCTGAAAGAGATTGTAATTCGTCAATTTTTTTCATTTTATTTTATTGCACATCTTTAGCAGCTGCGTACAAAAGTATTGCGCAGTAACTTCCAGCTTCTAGAATAACTTCTATTTTGGAGGTACTGTTTTAAAATGTATATTAAACCTGTATACCAAATGTAGCATGTATGTATACGTGAAATACCGTAATGTGCTCACAAGAGCTACGAAAATAATTTGCTCCGAAAATTAAAAAAAATTCGTTCGGTTTTTTTTACTGTAGCGGGGTCAATTTTGAAGCTACAGTGTCCATTCAAAAACCATTTTGTATGTAATTTCACTGGCTATAAACCTGTGTTAATTTTATTATATTAGAACCCTTAATTTTCAAAACGTGAAGGGTCAAAGGGCTAAGCAAAGGTGGTACTTACACTATAAAGCAAACTTCAATCCGCTATATCTCCGTCAGATTTTAAGCTACAGCAATACAAAAAAAACAAAATTTTTGTTGAAGAAAAATCTAAATTTTGTTACTCAACAGTTTTTTACGTATCTTCAATAGTTTTTGAGTTTTTTTGAAATAAACGCAGAAATCTGTAAAATTCGTAAAATCCATTTCGAAAAATACACCCTGAAAATCGCTCAAACTATATATATATCCGATAGATATCTCTAAAATAAAGTGAATCCTACGTGGAACATGATAAATTTAAATTGTGGTATCAGTTTTATTTATAATTTTTTTAAAAAAAATTTGAACGGTACACTTTCTTTTAGTCATAACTCATTCATTTTACATGCAAATGACTTTTATCAGTGTTCATTTTAAAGGTCTTTTCAAGCACTTTAAAAAATGTAATACAAGTTATCCTCGAAGAATGCATCAATTTTCCGTTATTCGACGTTAAATACAACGTTTTAAGTATTTGGTTTGAAATAGGTCCCCTTCGATCAATCATTACTCGCTTTGTTTTATACCTAGATCATTCATTCAAAAACCATTTTCTTCGTTTTTTTATAAGCTTTATTTTTAGTCATAACAAAAATTTTGATAAAACGCTTATTTTTGGACTTATTGACCAAAAACTGTTCGAAAATGTGGGGTTTTTTTAATGAAAATTGCAACTTTACCAACGCTTATAACCAAAAAATATCAATTTTACAAAAAAAGTTTGTACAACATTTTTTGCTTAAAATTAGCCTCTCTATCGATTAACGGGGTTATTTTGACCAAAAATATTTCCACCCCCTAGTTGGGGTGGAAACCACCCCCAAAGAAAAAGCGCACATTGGCATATGGTAGACTTTGATTTTTGAGTCATTTTATGTAAATCGGTCGCGTCCGAAAAAAAGTAGAGGTGATATCGGTTGGGGACTGGACTAATTCAAAAACTCACGCCTGTGACACTGACTGGTTACGATCGCTTGAATCTAACATCTTAAAAGCTTGAATTCGCCTTGATTCATTCTAAAACCCCCAAACCAATTTCCTTTCTGTTGTCTGCGGGTTCTAAAGATAAGAATCGCAATTATTTTCCATTAACGAATCACCTTGGCCCAACAGTACCTACATATAAAAAAAAGAAGGAAAGAAGGTTTTTTTCTTACCTCAGTCTTTTAATAAAATGCTCCTCAAAACCAAAGAACTAACTGCGGGTGTTTTATCAGTAATTGTTTCATTTTGTCCTTTAATTTACTAAAGTAAGTACGAAGCTATTGTTAAGTTAGCTTAATGCCAGATTCCGACCGACTGCTTCCACTTGAACTCATCCCCAAGTACGCCAGATCCCTTAAACTTTTGCTCTCATTTATGTTAACATCAGCTTTTGTTTAATAAGCTCTAATGAAGGAAGATTATGTGCTAAGAAGTGTGTCTTGAGGCTTTATCGCACTCACACCTCGGGGACGGGCGGTGGAGGAGTCCGTCGTTAACAATTGCATTTATACATCGGCAGAAGGCTTCCGCACCCACATCCTGGGCCCTCCACGTGCTTATATGAACGTGTTAAAGGTTCCTTAAGTGTTCGTTGTCTGGTGTTTTTACTGTCATCAAATAAAAGACCGAGTTGGTTCATTCCACTACACCCACGAGTTGATATGATAACAATTCCGAGCGCAGTAGAAATCTCAGCGAGAATTGTGAAAACAGAATACGTGGATCTGATGGGGTGGCATTTATCTAATTCAACATCTTTTTCGAATCATCCCCTTAATGTGACTGTGTATGGTGGCGAAGGTGGTGGCGTCTTGAACTTTTCCATTCTTTAAAACGAAAGCGATGGAATCACTGAAAAGGATCAGTACAAATGGAGGCAAATCTATAGTTGTAGAGCAGAGCTACCAGTCAAATCCCACAATTATAAGGAAAGCTGAATGGAAACTCGGGATCCAGATAAAGGGAACGTTCCAGTGGGGTCCTCGTTGGCCCCATCTCGAGTATATTGTAAACTTGAAATAAATGCGATGCGATATCCTTAAATCGTGTTTCCGCATGAACGCCAACCAGTAAAGAGCTTCCTCGACAGATGTGTCTCCATTGGGTCTTGCTTGGCTGTTTCGGTTTATTTGCTTTTATATTAAAATAGTGAACGCTTCTGTAGCAGTCGTAAATTTTTTGATTTATTTCACGGAGCTCAATTTTCGTCAACTTGAAGGTATCATGGCTGTTGCTTACAAAGTAATGTTATGAGCTGGATATTGCTTTACTATTTATTTCGCTACTTGACCACTCCATTTCATGAAGGGGTAGCTTGAAGTTAAAAAGTTTTGAAGGGAATTGTTTCAGAGATTTTATGAAGCTCAAATTATTGCACCTGACTTTGATGGCTCACAAAAATGGTTTATATTAACTTGAATAGACAAACGAACTGAAGTAGACGAAACAAGTGCAGAAGTAGAACTTGAAAGCAGTTTATGAACTGCACTCAATGCATTGAAATTAAGTCAACATAGAAATTGGTGAAAAAATGTATCGTGAGAAATATTACTCAGCTATCAGTAAAATTAAAATTGAATTCTTGATGGTGTAATAAAATAGTTGTGATAAGGTATTTATTAGAAGTTGAACCTCGCATCACTGTAGCCAGATCTTGGTCGCCGGGTTAAGGGGACATAGCACCTACAAATTTTCAAAAAATCTAAAATTTTGTTTTGATAAAATTTGTTAGAATAAACCTTTACGAAATATTTTTTAATAATATAGATAAAAGTGAAAGGCATCGCAGATTGAATTTTGGTAATGTTTTTTTAAAAAAAATGTTGTATTTTAACTTGAACGCGATTTTCTTAAAACAACGTGTTTCAAGTTGGTGGGCAAGATTAAAAAAAAAATATTTATTCGATCGTTCTAAAATTTTAACACGTTAATCTACACTACACATGTTAATGTACAAAATGAACTACGGATGAAAAAATCGGCGTACAATTTTTTGAGTTACAGGATGTTTTCGATGGCAAAAAATTTTGATTTTTTAAAAATTGCCGCCATTTTGTTATTTTTCAACCAACTTTTTTCTTTTTAGTTCATTTTATAGCGGCTTTGATGCTGATTAAAACCGCTTTTTTGTTTTTGTGTCCGACTTTTCTAAGAACGGAAATCCTGCCCACCGTGATTTTTTGGGGTTTTTTTGAAAAAATTCCAGCAGACGACGCGGGACCAAAAAAAATTAAAAAAATATTTTTTTGTATAGTTAAATACTAGTAAAACATATGTACAAAGTTTCACTAAGATATGTCTACGTTTTCATTTAAAAATTTACATTAAAAAACAAAAAAAAAATGAAATTTGAAGGTGCTATGTCCCCTTAAGGCGCCTGACTAAGTTCCCAGAGGTTCAAGATCCGTTTATACTCTGTGGGATGGTCCTTCGCTTTTCCTTGTTTCCCACCTCCGTCTTTATCACCTACCCTCTTTACAACAATTTCCTACAGTTGCTGGGTGAAGGGTTCTGTCGCGAGGCTATGGAGGGACGGCCGGAAACAAAATGTAGCATAATGCCTTAAATACGAAAAGTAATCTAAAAAGAATATTCCATTTCATCGGAAAAATAATATGCCTGCATGCAACAAAAAAGCAAAATCATGACCTGCGACAATTCACCATTTCAAATAACCATATAAAAAATTGGAAATTAAAAAACCCATCCGGCGCTGCCCTGCGCCTGAGGCCTTGGCTAATCAAATACAATTCAAATAGATTATGTCCCACGCACCTGAAATCTTAGGCCGGGAAATCCGAAATGTAGCGAAATGAAAGAATATTCATCGGAGAAATATCATTGAATGCCTGAAAACAACAAAAAAACAAAATCATGACCTGCCACATGGCAATTAACAAAAAAAACCATCCTGCGCGTGAGCACTTGGCTATTCAAAAAAAATTGTGTCGTCTGCTACCTGGCTGGTAAGGCAAAGTGAGTGAGGGGTGGAGCAGGCGAAAAAATACATTTCGTCCGTGTGGAATGAAGCTCCGTAGCCACCATGCCCTTCCTCTCTTCCTTTGTCGATCAACAGAGAACTTGGGGAAATGCCCGGAGAGCTTTGTGGAATGTGTATTCTAAAGCTTCGCCTTAGGAATCGAAACAAATCCTACCCAGCAATTTGCTGGTGCCAAAATTTTGTATGAAGCGGAACATCTCTATTACAGATAGTTATGTCTGTGGTTTTATGTTACCCGACCACCATGAATGAACATTTAATAGTTAAGCCTAGTGTGCTGTTAAAGCAAAATGAAAATTCCCTATACAAGCTCTATGTAACACCACTGCCCCAAAAACGAGTGTAATGTTTTCAGGGTTCATGTATGCATGTTTGTATGTTTCTTTGTCCCACCAAAATTTCTAATCGCCTGAACGGATTTAGATGGTTGGGGTACCGCTAGAATCGTTTAATGAGTCCGAGTAACATAGGCAAGATTAATTTTTAAAATAACAATATGGCGGCCGTCAGAGGTAATTTACGTCGCACTCGATTTTTGAAGTTATACTTCTTTAGGCGCGTTTGGAAAATATTATGAGAGTGAATTTTTATCGAGACGCGAGACGCTGACGGAGAATATAGGCGAAGGGGTATGGAGGGCAAGCATTTCAACTCCCATTCTTCAGCTGATGGTGCTTATTCTCGTTGGCGAGTGACGTGACAACGAGGGACGCGGTGGAATGAAACTGTCGATACCTACAAACGTATCGTTCACACACACACACACACACACACACACACACACACACACACACACACACACACACACACACACACACACACACACACACACACACACACACACACACACACACACACACACACACACACACACACACACACACACACACACACACACACTGTGCTACAATTAGAATACGACGTTTGTAAATCTAGTCGCCAGGAGTCTCTTAGATTGACAATGAGAATACAAATTTAAGGTCGAAGTGACATCTGTCACGTCACCCGACAACGAGAATAAGGCTGGATGTCTGTTCACGATGTCGATGGGTGAGAGGGTTTTTATCCTGAGGCTATGGAGTTAGATAAATATCATGTACGATTCATCAGCCAAGCGAAGGTTTGGGCTTTTTGTAGGTATAAGAAAATTCGTAGTTGCTGGGTGAGGGGTTCTGTCGCGAGGCTATGGAGGGAACTCCGATCCGTGTTCTATACATCACCTAAGCGCGAGTTTCTAAGGGCGAGTTTTACACGGGCCGACTTTTTCAGAAGATTTTTCTTGGTTGTTTGTCTGCCCGTGTGAAACTGGCCAAGATAATAATAAAGCTACATGGCAACTGTACAATAACAAGCGATAATTATTTACTGTTTTACTAATGATTTTGCATGGTTAAAAATTAATAGAATGACTCAATCAGAAATTAATTTGAATATATAATACAAAATATTTACTGTTATATTAATGATACTAGCTGGGACCCGGTGCGCCTATGCTGCTCCCATAAGCCAATAGTAGTAATCAGGTGATATGAATTTTAATATACAGTAGGAGAGCTTGAAAAAGGCAATTTTTTGGTATTTTTGATTCCAAATAACAAAATGTGAAACCATTAGGGATCTGACATTTTGATCGAGACAATAAAAACCATCCATTGACATGGCATTTTTCGAGATATGAATTTTCATACACAGATAAAGTGTCTCAATGAACCGTTTATTTTCTGTATTTTGGATAGGTGGGACCCGGTGCGCCTCTCTGCACCCAACGTTAAAACATTTAAAATCAATCCAAACCTTCAAAATTCAACTCTTATTAACCCTTAACGAAAAACCAACTATTCATATAAAAGTTGGAGTCATTAGATTCAAAATACATTTATTTGAACTATGACTGTTAGAAATAATTTGTTATTTGTATGTTAAAACACTTTCTGCACTTTGTACATTTGTGAGTTTTGTGAGATTTTGTAAAAAAGTAGCAACTAAGGGTTTTTCATTTGACAAAGGGTTTATTGTTTTTTTATTGCTTTTTGCTGGGAGAACAATAAGGTTGTATTTGTGGTTCATGAAATAAAATTGTTTTTTCTAGTGAGAAACGGAGAATGTTTTTGAAGCAAATTTAATCCAGTCTCGAAGATAATCTATCCGTGGATCTTGCTAGACGAATTTCCGCAACAATGACCAAAATTGCCTGTGTATTCTGTTAAAACCATGAACGTTAAAGATTTAAAATTAATGCAAATAGCAGCATCCAGCACTCAAAATTCGAGGTCCATTTTCTATAGCTTTTTTTAATTTAAATCTAGAAGTCTGCAATAACAAAAATTTTCGAGAACAATAAAACTAAATTGAAAAAAGAAACAAATTTTGTATACTTAGTTGGAAAAAGCAATGCCAAAAAACCAACTTTTATTATCTCTAAATATCACATTTTGCAAATTGCGTTCATATATTCGATTTAAATGTAACAGATGCCATACGTTTCATAGGGGAATTAATTGTACAATTATTTTTTAATGTTTAGCGTTCTTTTGTGCAGTGTATAAATAAAATTGCGATTCTGCACTTCTTTGAGCTCAGGGCTACACGGTGAAACAGTTTTCAATATTGTTGGAGAGTTTAAACTTTGTAAAATGGTTCCACAAAATAAGTGCTTGCCGTTTAATTATATGATCTCCAAAATTAAGTTCTTCATAATCAATAACGAAAAACGAAGTATTCCTATAAACGTTCGAGACATTAGATTCAAAATCCATTTATTTGAAGTGTGACCAAAATTACCTATATGTGTTTTGTTAAAACCACGAACGTTAAAACATTTAAAATAAAACTGCAATTGCTTGGCCCCTGGGTTCTTATCTGCAATATCACTGACCCAGGTTTTATTTGTTTACCCAGATGCCACCCTCTTCCCGTATTGCAGAATCCTAGACTTACACCTAAACATTCAGAGGTGATGGGGTTCTTTCCTTCTTATGCATTATACATAAATCATCGCACATTTCCGTTTCTCTTTACCATCTTTCCAAAAAAAACCTTGCTGATCAATTCTGAACTCATTGCTTAGAGAGCTTCAGGATACACTATATTCAATGTTTTGCCGTTTGTAGCTAGCATGTCAAGATTTTCCGATTTTCCAACTCTTGAACACCCTACATACAGCTAACCGGGAAATGACACTTATTTGGCAAAATTCTTCCGCCATATTGGCCCCACAATTTTGAATAAGTTTTGATCATAAATTCGTTACTTTCTACCTTAAAAACTCCCATATACCGATTTTAATTGGAATCGGAATACAATTCGCAAACTCGTGGTGCGGCCATTTTGAATTTAAATTTTGATCATAAAGTCGTTATTTGCTACCATAAAAAACCTCAGATACAGATTTTCATTGGAATCGGAACAAAATTTGCAAATTCGTCGGCCATTTTGAATTTTTAAGTGTTGACCACAAATTCGTTGTTTGCGACCTCAAAAACCCCTAGATACCCCCTTCCATTGGAATCGGAATAAAATTCGCAAATTCAACCATATTTCTGCGGCAATTTTGAATTTCGGGCATATTTCGGCGGCCATTTTGAATCTCGCAAATCGGGCTTCGAGGTGCATCATGGGAGACCTCCACGGACCTTCATGCAAAAATTCAAAGCTCTGTGATGATTTTCATCGAAGCTCTCCATGACAGCGCCATCTAGGAGTGGCTTTAGAAACTAATAAAATAGCCTATGTTCTAAGTTTTAATGTAAATAGCACCTGGTTAAAATTTCATTAAGAGCGGTTGCACGGTGTAGGAGCCTATAGCGAACATACATATATACACACATTCATTTTTATATAAGCTGCGTTCCATTGGGCAATATTTGCTACTCCGGAGTACTCCCGGGTATACTCAACTACCCCTGCTCTTGCTTTAGGGTATTTCACTCCTATTAGAAACGCATAAAATTTCCGCCAGGTTTGCAAGCTTTAACTATTTAAAAATAGATGGCCTTTTGTTTTTTAAGGTTAAGTAAACTGTCGATTAATTATTTTAAAGTGTTTTTTTAAAGTAAATCTACAAAAACGGTAAATATAGTATACAGTAAGATATAAAATTTCCTTTTATTTAAAGAAAAATAATTATTTCATATTTCTTTTAAGATCAATAAATTAATTTGAGGTTATGTTTTACTCGTATTTTCTTCTGATATCAATAATCGTGTTCCATTGGCCATGTACTCCGGAGTACTCCGGATTAGAAAATTTCTCCCAATGGAACGCAGCTATAGATAGATAGATTCCGTTAATAGAAGAAATCACTTCGTCAATAGAAAAAATCAGTTTTAAATTAGAAAAAATCGTTTTGACATTAATTAAAATTTAACTGTCATCGTTAATTCCCTTTTGAAGCCCGGTGAAGTGTCGGCTGGGCATTTACACGGGCGGACACCAACGAACGGACAAACGACCGAAAAATTTCAAAAATTTCAAACAAAATTTCAAAACTTCATGGCTTGCTGCTCTTGTTTTTTGAAATTCTCTTTTGCTTTCTTGTCCTAACAACAACAACAACGCAGGAAATGTCAAAATGTTCGTTCAGAGTTCGCTGAAAGTGTCCATGAAAATTGTCTGCCCTCCCCATCTTTCTCTCTCACCCTCTTCCCTATACACCCAGTTTGTTCGTTCGTTTTGTCTGTTCGGTGTCCGCCCGTCTAAAAGGGGGCATAATGACATTACTTAGATGTAAAATGTCAAGTAAGTAAAAATTATAGTTGAAAAACTGTTATTTTATATCTTTTATGGCCCCCTCAGGAGTAGATTTTTGCAAAACCCTTTCTTAGAGGATCTCTACTTAACAAAAGAAACATGTATGCCAAATTTCAAGTCTGTAGGTCTAATAGTTCCGGAGATATGGTGATGACCAAGTGAGTGAGTGTTTTTTCCTATATACATATATAATATGGAGGTGACTATTTTCCCCTTAAACGTGAAACCAGAAACGTGAAACCAGAAAAAAATAATTCACCGGGAAAAGAACCTATCCTATATACCGTTTTTTTAATACATTTCTAAAGCACCGCATTCTATGGGAGTTTGAAATAGTAACTGCCACATTCGACTTTTAATTATTTTAAAATTTAATTTTTTAATTAATTTTTTCTAGTTTCACGTTTCTGGTTTCTGGTTTCACGTTTTAAGGTTAAAATAGTCACCTCGATATAATATAGGATACAGGATATGTATAAAGATAGATTATGTACTATGCAGAGATGGGCAAAATAGTTTAAGAAATGTATTTAAATACAAAATGCAAATACTTTTTTGATTTACTATTTCAAATGCAAAATACCAAATAGTTTTGTGTTTTGTATTTTAAATACTAAATGCAAAATAGGTATTTTCAAAATACTTCCTTTAATTACAAATACCTTTTGTTCAATTTAATTCTCTTTATTTATTACACTTTTTAATAATACAAGTTTTTCGAACACATTATCGCTCATTTTCCTTCTGTAAGGTCGCATTATCATGCCACCATATGAAAAAAGTCTTTCTACTGGTGCTGAGCATGTGTTGTATTTTAATAACACTTTTTTTATTGTAGGATAAGTGTTCAATATCGCCAGCCTTGTGCACTCATCCTTTAAATATTGAAGGGTTTCCAAGTCTACCGTGGTATTGGAACTAGGGATGTTACGAATGTCATATTTTTCACATTCGTGAATGCGAATGTTCGGAATAGCATTAAAAAAATTTAATTAAATTAAGGCCAGGTTTTATTACTTGCAATAGGATATGAAAAAATAGAACAATAGAACAGTGTTATACAGTAATGGTATTCTTTCTTCTCGTATTTAATAGTCAAAGTTCAAGAGAGGAATATTATATTTCCATGAGGCGATTTCTAAAGGCCCCCATTCATATGCCGCCTGCAGGCCATGGCCTGAAAGTTTCTCGCCTTGAGGCCAAGTACAACCACACACCGTCAACTGGATGGGGCCTGTATAGTCCAATTCCAACAAAAATCTTTATGTGTGTGGGTATTTATCGTCAGTCCGTGCCTGAAGATCTGAACTTCTATTCAGTCTGAAATTTTCCTTGAGGCCATGAACATTTTTGCACATCAATTAACAACCTGCTACGCTATACTGTCGTCTTCGCCTGTGTATATAGGAAATCATGAGGCTACCTGCAGTTCACGGCCTGTCGGACGTATGCCTCAGTCAGACTGAGTAATGTATGGCCTTCATCGGGCGGTACCTACTGACGTGGCCTAAAAGGTTACGGCCTGCGAATGGGGACATAGTAAGGGCAGATCTGTCAATTTGTCGTCTTTTAATTTTGTTTTCCACGAGACATGTCACGACCTACACATTCGCCTTCGCATTACTTGATGCGATTGCGAATGTCGATACGAATGTTTAAAATGATGCGAATCAATCGCATAAGCAAATGCGAACATTCGTAACATCCCTAATTGGTACAACCACCTTCACTGGTTGCTGAGGAGTCTGAATCCTGGAACATGTAATAAGACTCGTTTTATTCTTTTTTTCTTCTGATGTCTGTGATGCGACTACGAGCAGCGCCTCTAGTAGCCTGTAGTAGCCAATATCAACACCATTCGTTCATTTTATATGAAATTTGACTGGTAATGTTGACTAAACTTAATCACAAAGTATTTTGAATTTTTAAAATGGAAAATATGTCTCGAAAAGCATTTCAAATAAAATACAAAATGCTTTTTTTGAAAAGGTATTTAAATGCAAAATACAAAATAGGTATTTTGCATTTTGTATTTGCATTTTAAATACAAGTATTTCAAATAAGTCGCACCTCTGGTGGTACTATAGAGAAAAGATTTGATTTTTTATTTTTCAGAACATGAAAATTTTTGACATCCACATTTTTGACATGGCTGTGAAAACTGCTGAAACATTATATAGAAAACCATAGCAACGACATCGAAATTATTTTTTTCTAGCCTTCTTTATCGAGATTAGAAAAAAATTAGGAAAAAATAATTTAGATGTCGTTGCTGTACTTTTACCAGTTTTCACAGCATTTGTCAAAAATGTTCATGTTCTGAAAAATAAAATATATCCCATGTTACTCGCTGATAATAGAGCTTTCGATTGGCGAAAGAATTTTTAAAATCGGTTCGGTAGTTTTTGAGTTTATCCGGAACAAACAAACAATCAAATCTTTTCTCTTTATATAATAGTATAGATTAATGATTTTATTTAGCTGGACCTCGTATATTTGTTTGGTTCAAATCTTGCGACAGCTTTTTCAACTACTTCTACTAAACGATTACTAGTGATTACTTCCTACTTTCTTCTGTCATAGTCTGTAAGGATAACAATTGAAGAAGCCATCTACTATTGGATCGTCGAAGTGTTCGAAGCGTTAGTATGGGATGGGCGCCGGTGCAGTGGCGTGCTGGTATTGGTAGTTCTTCATTCTTCTCACTATTATCTTTCCGACTAGAGCTTGGTGAACGATATTCCAGAGGCTTCCCTCTGCACATGTATGCTTTAATTTCTTTTAATGTAAAAAATGAATTCCAGAGACACATTTATGTTCAAACCACTTTGAAGTGACTAAAATGTGGCTGCCATCTTGGCTATCGTCTTTACCTAGTTTTGCCAGTAATTGCATAAATGAATCAAAGACTTGTAGTTTAAGTACTAGCAAAAACCCGCGTGCGTTGCAACGCCTTTTCATAAAAAAACTTACGTGTGCACAGTCCGGGAGCGGAAAAACGTATAATGAAAAAAATAACAAATCTGCAAAACATAATTTTTGGGCACATAACTCGACTGTAGGATAATCTCTCGCAGACAATATTTCCGAACTCCTACAACGTCCATGAGTTCAAACGCCGGGTTAATCCCCACCTTCTTCAACACCCACCCGAACCCCCATAGCCCTTAACCTATTCCCCCTTAATATGTTCCCTGCTAGACATTGCACCATGACGTGACAAACGATATAACGGACTGGTAGTACAAAGAGTGATTCCTGAGCTTGGCACTGCCACATAAAAAAAAATAAAATAATTTAGTTACTTATAAAAAATTTGTTACAACTTTTTTAAAATGCGATGTTGAGCGCCGCCTATCGGAAGAAGTTTGTGCTACATGCACAACAATCATATTCAGAATACGTCTCTCACCCTATGTAGAACTTGCCCCATGGCGTCGCGTCCTAAACATTTTGTTCCCCCTTGTTCGTTTTGTTCGATTTATTCTCTGTTTAAATTATCATCAGACCATTTGCGATCATTTGCGGAGATGGCAACCCATTATCTTCACAGTATTACCGCAAATTGAAAGAACAATTTCTCGCCTTGATAGCATTTCATTCGCGTTCCTTCGATTATCGAGTCATGTTTTCGGTCTGACCAGATAGTCGGATCACAGTGAAAAGTAGGCTAAACGCATATAAAGGTACTGAATCATCCAGTGACAGTCCTAAAATCGGATTAACCGTTCCGAGCTTTGAGGTTTACAATTAGAAAGATAAAAAAAGTTTCCACTCGCTTTTCTCCGACTATCGGATCAACTTTTCCGTCTGAATCAATAGTCGGAACCGAGTGAAGCCTAAAACATGCCCAAGAAAATACTGAATCTTCCCGTGAAAGTCCCAACGCAATCGGATTAGCCTTTTTCAAGATTAGCCCGGACAAACACGCTTTTTTACTTTTGGAAAGGTAGTTTTTTTCTGTGTACTGGCAGGAGCAATAAAAACTTTACATTCAAAATTATTTTTTACTTTTTGTTTATTTTAAAATAAAAGCGTATTTTTTAGCTTTTTTAACCTATATTTTTTAGTTTCTACATTTTAGTCTATTATATGTCTTCCACCATTTTGTAGTGACCGCCATATTAGATTTAAAATGACGGCACACCGCTTACTGCACTATACACGCTTTCATTTGATACCCATAGCGAAGAAAAAGGTAATCCGCCATTTTTCGTTGGCCACCATTTTGAATTTTGAATGACCCCACATAGCTAATTGTATTCTACTTGTCCTACGCTTTCATTTGATATCCATGTTGGGGGGTCAGGGAACACAATTGCAAAATTCGGCCGCCATCTTGATTTTTTTAAGAAATGGTCAGATTGCATTGTCACGCGTACTATACATATGTGCAAAATTTTAAGTTTATCGGTTATATGGAAGTGGGTAAAAATCAAGTAGCAAGGTTCAAGGTTTCTGTCTAATCCGGTAGTCGACACAGCAGTCGGCCCGATAATCGGATTCGATAGTCGGAGCCGAGTAAAAAATAGCCTAAAACATGCCCAAGAAAATACTAAATCTTCCAGTGAAAGTCCCATCGCAATCGGATTAGCCGTCTCCGAGATTAGCCCGGACAAACAGACAGACAGACATACAGACAGACAAAAATTTTAAAAATACTTGATTTTGTTTTAATATCATGAAAATAACCATATGAGCTCAGAAAAAGACAATTATTTTGAAATCACAGACAGACACCCCAATTTATTTATATAGATTTCTAGTGCATTTGTTTATGTTTAGTTGTTGTTTCACTTTTTTTTGACATTGTAGCCAAAGCTTTCAGCGCATCTAAAGTGCACATGCTGTTCAATAATGACACAATCAAAAAAACAAAACTTTCAATAAAATTGATTAATGTGCTTGTTCCCAAGGGCTGCAAAATGAATTTGGCTCCCAGGCTCAACTGCCTCAACTCCTACTAGCCACCCCGGAAAGCAAAACTATTTTGGCTGATTGCTCTGTAATTTTTCACGGTTTATGATGCTGCTAGCGGCATGTAACGCCAAAGTGCCTCTGGCCATAAATGCGACCAATTAGTCGGAGGCTCGCATTTTTAGATCATTAATGAAATATTTGAGAAACTTTCGATAAAAGTGCACCTGAAAGCTTTCCCAATTTGAATGTTTTCTGCCTTCTAGAATTGTTTGATAAAATGAAATTGTGCTCGTTCCTATTTTGTATGCATGTTAGCCAGAGCAGAGCTCTAAAAATAAATAAGAGAATACAGCATTTAAAGTTAATAAGTCAAGTAAAAATATAAGAAATCACCATCCATGACTAATCTTTATATTCCTTTTCAACCTGGCTGGAGAAAGTGGTCGCAGAGTTAGGTGTGACGACAAGATAATCTACAAATCCACTATTGGCTTCCACAGACTAAATCGGTACCAAAGTTTTTACCCAGATTGATTCACCACAATAAGTAGCGCTGCACATTAATAAAATCAACCCCATAGTATATGGTGGCCCATCTGCGAAGCCTTCCCAAAAATCAACCTCTCAATAATAGATGATGACCACATTCACTCGACCATCGACCCTTTGAACCACCGTAGGAATGTAGAGGTCCTGGAAAAATTTGATCGCTACTATCATAGCGACTATTCCATCGAAATAAATGATGTCAAGTTTTGAAAATAGTTCAGAAAACACAAAAAACTGTTTATGTCTCTGAACTGATCACATTAACTATTTATGATCTTCAGGTTGTGCTACTGTTTGAACTCATTCAAACCCAAAAAAAAATATTTTAAAAATGTTTAAAAAAAGGGCTCATGTGTTTTAATTTTTTCTCTAAAGTTAGAGAAAAAATTAAAACACATGTGCCCTTTTGCAGGGACACAACTGGACATGTGCCTTTTTGTTAAATAGTGGAGTCAATGAAGACATTTTCTGGGAAGTCCTCAGAAACAGCTCCGATTTTGATGTTTTTTTTTAAAATTTTTGTTTTTTTATATTATTTAAAATCAGAGACCTTTGGAAGTGGGGAAATAATTATTTATATTGTTTAAACATTATTTATGATATTTGTACAGGGTGTATTGCATAAAGTTACACAGTTACAATTTCTTTTCTAGAGTTTTACATATCACCCTGTTTTTTTATGTCGTTACAACCTATTTTTATGAGTAAAGTATCAGTATACGCAGAATACTCCCACCTATTTAAAACTGTAAAAGTCAAGGCCCTAGCCAGGGGTGGCCAACTTTTGCATACATAAGATCTACTTTTTATCAGAGAAAGGTGTCGCGATCGACTTGATGTCATACCCGTAGTGTAAGTAGGGGAATACGTATGAAATACATATGTGGCGACCAGGTCCGCCACATCACCTTGGGGGGCCCGGGGCTAAAATATGTTTGGGGGCCCTTTAAGGATTTTGAAATTCCAAAAAATCTTTGACTAAAAAAAAATTGTGTTAACTTAAGAATAAGTTCATTCAGGCATTAAATATAGATACCGAACTGTCGGTTTTTAAAGCGGGGTTTCCGCTTAGCTGGTTACCAGCGCTGGTTGTATCTTCCGCTGGCTCCCAGAACATTTCCAGCTAATGGCTCAACCAGTTTGAGAATAATCAGAAATTTCCATATTCCGGATGGCTTAAAACCAGTAAAACGTTACATAGTTACATAGTTTAACCTAGAATGGAAAGGTTTATGTAGACACGCCCTTGTGCTTAACTATGGGGCTCAGCACTCATCTTTCTTTTGGCTGAATCAATCCAAGCTAGAGGCAAAAATTCGAAGCACTACTAAGGGAAGCGAATTCGGAGCACTGTTAATATGCTCCGATTGGATGTTTAAGGAATTGTATGGAACGAAGAAAACGGCAGACAGAGACCCGTTCTCGTTCGATGCGTTGGTCAAGCAGCATATTGGACGCGGTTGGTACTTAGTTGGGGGACCGCTTGGTCCGAGTAAAAATAAATGATGGCCTTAGAACGGGCAAATGCCGACTGTGATTGAAACATAGTCCTCGGCCGTCTGGCGGTTAACAGAAGGCTCGTTGCAGGACAGTACGGCCATACAGGGGGCGATTGACGGTGAAACAACGGCCTTACAGTTCCAATAACGGCCATACGACGGTGGTACGGCGGCCGTATGGTTGCTATTACGGGTATACGACGGTGGTACAGTGGCAGCAACGTAGATATTCGCAATAGAAAATATATTTCACTGCAATTAAATGTTTGATTTTTTTCGGTTGTGCTTTTTTTCAAGCCGTTAAATAACAAAATTTCCCACTAAAATATAAATCAACACGCACCACACACTTCACGTACAACAAACCGACGACTGGCGAGCTCGTTTCTCTTGTGCATCGATATCTTTAAGTAGGATAAATCGAAAGAACCATTGTACATAACGAAAATGATGAAGTTCCCATAAAACACATTCAACAATACATTGGTGCAGATTCTGTTTTTGGCTCAAATTTCCCGTCGAATGCCCGTTTCTACAGCTCAGTACTTGGCCTTTTAAATCTTTTGGTCAAATTTGGCCGTCGTAAGGCCGTATGTGCTCCCATTAAAAATGGTTAAAAACTCTAGGGCCATCATATGCCCCTTAAAAAGCCAAGCGGCCGGTGTTCGCCCTTTATAAGGCCGTTTTTTATTTTTACTCGGGTAAAGCCGCTGTCGAGACTCGTATTTGGAATGACGAAAAGGCAATTACACAAGGCGAACAAAAATATAAAGGTTTTCGACACTGCTACGACTTTTGTAACTGCTTCAAAAATGCTTCTAAAAAAAGCAGCAGTAAAAGGAGTGCTCCCGGGCGATCATGCAATATTAAAAAAGATATAGAACTGGGATGGGAAGGGGAACGCCCCAAGCTTTTTAAGAGTGTTCTAGCTTCAATTCCCGCTGGGTAAGTTGTCTCTTCTCTAGTGTTTACTATTTAAGTATGATGAGTAGAAGAATCCATATCCATACAAGCATAACATATATTTTAGAGTGCTGCATGCTTGGGTTTCAGTCTCTAGATTAGTGCTTGCTTGACAAGTAGAACGCATGGACAGGGCGGTCTTGACTTTTTGGGTTTCAAGATAGTTTCGGGGTGCCTAGGCGATTAGTATGCAGGGATATGGGGTTTTAAATTTTTGGGTTTCAATCTATTTTCGGGGCCCCCTTTAGCCGGGGGCCCGGGGCAATTCGTCCCAGTTGCCCCCCCTATGTGGCGGGCCTGGTGGCGACAGCCAACGTCTGTGTAAATGAAGTTTAAAACCTGTGAAGCTGTGAACACTTCAGTCATCTGTTGGAATGACGCGAATTTAATATATTCCACAAACTGCTTACCTCCACTTTTAAACAAAAATCGGAAAAAGCATCACCACCAACTTGGACAGCCAGACTTCATTGGCCAGTTCTCAACGAACCTACAATACAATGAAGGAAAACTCAAAAACATAGCATATCTATTATCCAGAATTGATTAAATATAAATGTAACAACAGAGACAATCGATTGCAAGAAATTTATAGAGGCCCAATCAAATTACGATGCATGGGGTTTGTGTTATGATACCGAAAGGGCAGCTCGAAAGTGTCCTCCGAACTTTAAAGGCAACGACCACGCGCCTTGTTAAGCAGGAAACAGATACATGCTGGCGTGCGATGCGTGCAGCCGATCTGAAGTATGCGCAAGGTTTCGCTTCGCTTCGTTGCATGCATGCTTCTCATCTTTCAAATATAACAAAAAAAAATATAAGCGACGAGGGATGTGTTTGTTGTGTGTGTGGTGCTTGTGGTTGTTCATTTTAGGCTATCCTATATCGAATATGGCAATGCGGAAAAAGTTGAAAGTAGACCAACTTTTGCGTTGAGTTTGTTTCATTCAGCACGCACCACACGCACCCATGTATCTGTCTCCAGATTTAGGATTGCGAACAGCAATTAAGCCCGTAGAGAAGCCGGAAAATGTCAAAGCATGTAAATTTGTAAAGGAGCTCAAAAATAAAATTAACGAGATCAAGACCTTTATCAAATGCAAAATAAATCGTTTTTATCCAAGAGGGTCTAAAAAACTGCCAGTTGGTGTTCAAAATAGACGATAAATTACGAATACCTTTGAACCCATCATACGAAGCTCCGTTCGACGTGTTGGAGATAAATGCCAAGTGTTTAGAATTACAGATAAAAGGAAAGAATAGCAGCGTTTCAATCGATCGGCTAAAGCCCGCATTCTTAGAAGAAAACAATGTTACAAAAATCCTTTAGTAATAAAACCAAATAAGTTAACGACGAAGAAAGGTTAATTTCCAGACATTAAACCACACCCCGACCTTTGCAAGAAACTAGTGCCAACAAGAGCATGCCACAGAACAAGCAACATCAAAAGAGAAATCACCATTCCAATGCGATATCGTGCAACGCTAGAGCGGGAGTATGTGGCGACAGCAAGCGCCAGTGTAAATGGAGCTTAAAGGGCGAAGTAACTCAATATCACGACCAGGGTTGCCACTCAACAAAACATTTTCGAGCCAAATTTTCCGAAAAAAAGAGCCAATGCTGATAAAAAAGAGCCAAATCAAACACGATGAAATAAACATATATTTATTAAACATAGGTATGTGTGTACAAAATATAAACATACATATATTCTTCTCAAGCCAATATATTATATAAAAAATAATTCACAGCTAAATTGCGTGTCTCTTCAGGGCTTGCACCCAACTTCTTCTCAACAGCTTGAGCGTATTATTATTATTATTATTATTATTATTTATTTGCAACGTATGTACAAAGATAAAAATCTTATTTTAAGTACATTAATTAAAAAGAATGATACATAAAACTACAGTGACAATGTTAAATAAAAAAACAAAGCATTAAGATATGAAGTATAAAATAAAAAAAAACAAAACTACTTATATATATAAAAAAGAAAGTTACGTATTAGAAAATTAGCTAATAAAAAAATAGAAAAAGAAATAACAAATTCAAATATAACAGTATAATGCAAAACAAAAAAAAAGAGTTATATAAAAAAAAAGTCATATATTCATGCTTTAATTCGTCCTATTAGTAATTAAGTCAAAAAGGCGCCTCTTGAAAATGTTCCCTGAATCGATACGTTGTAAACCGACTGGGAGGGAGTTCCATAACAGAGCTGCGGTGACAAAAAAAGAACGCTGTCCAATTAAAGTGCGGAAACGCGGAATAATCAAATTGTTGTTTCTGACCGATTGTGACAACTGAACAAACTGGTTAAGGTACGCAGGTTTGCGTTGGTGCAGTATATCGTGAAGTAGGCGCAAAAGCCGAAATTCGCGATAATCACTAAGGGAGCAGCCCAAGACGGAATTCGAATAGGGCGAAATGTGGTCGAACCGACGTAAGTTATAAATAAAGCGTACACAATCGTTAAAGGCTACTTCGAGCTTTCGAGCGCAAGAGGAATCAAGAGAGGGGAAAATGGAGAGGCCCTGCATTAAGAGAGGCAAAAGTAAGGCTTTCACCAAATACAAACGGACAGCCCTTTTTAGTAAACCACAGTGGTATCTAAGTTTCGAAAGTAGCCCATATGTTTTGCCAATAATGAAATTGACGTGGTCGAGCAGGTCATACTACTATTCAGGACAACTCCAAGATTTCTGACTTTAAAAACGCGAACAAGAGGAACCCCATTTAAGGAAATTTCTGGGAGGTCGGAAATCTCAGAGTGAGTGAAAAAAATACAATGTGACTTCGATGGATTTAGCTGTAGTAAGTTTAGTGTTGACCAGCTTGAAACACTGTGCAAGTCAGCCGCAATCTTCTCCACACAATTATGGATTTGATCTTTTGGCGCAGAGAAATAAAGCTGCACATCATCTGCATACATATGAACCTTAGAATGCTTTATTACTAGAGGAAGATCATTAATAAAAACGCTAAACAAAAGTGGCCCAAGAATAGAACCTTGAGGAACTCCAGAGCTAAGTAAAGAATTGGTGGAACTAGAGTCGCCGAGTTTAACTTTTTGCGAGCGGTTTGTTAAAAAGCTATGCAAAAGTTTAAGAGCAGTTGAAGACAAAGAGACTTGGGAGCAGAGTTTTTGCAAGAGCAAAGAGTGATTGACGCTATCAAAAGCTTTAGAAAAATCAAGTAGCAACAGACAACAAATGTGACGTTCATCAAGAGAATTGCGAATATCATTTGTGACTTTGAGGAGCGCTGTTTCACAGCTGTGATGTTTGCGGAAGCCAGATTGCCATTCACTTATAAATTGAAGTTGTTCACAGTACTCAAGGATTTGAGTCGCTATCAGTTTTTCAAAAACCTTTGCCAGGAAGGGTAGAATACTAATGGGCCGAAAATCCGATGGAACAGCAGGAGAGGGGCACTTGGGTATGGGAGTAATTAATGCATGCTTCCACAAAGTGGGAAACTTCGAAGCCGTGAAGCACGCGTTGAATATGTGAGTTAAAATAGGCAGCAAGCAAGGTAATAGCATTTTTAGAAATCGTGGTGAAATATTATCGCTACCAGTGGCTGTAGATTTGATAGAATTTAAAGCAGAGACAACTAAAAGAGAATCAACGCAACGAAAACAGAAGCCGCCCGATGAAGGTGTATGAGAGGTAGTAGTCTGCACTATCACTTGGTTGGATATAAAATGTTGGTTGAGGCTTTCAGGGCTGAGGTTGTGAGCAACGGGTTCATTTTTAGAATGGACACCCAGATTGCGTAGATTTTTCCATACGGTTTTCAAGGATAGGGATGGATCAAGTTTTCTAGCGTAATAATTACGCTTGGCTTCTTTAATTTTTGCAACGATTAAATTTCGAAGTCGTTTAAAAGATCTTTTTGCTGAAGCAGTTTTTACTCTTAAGGACCAGCGATAGACGAATTCTCTTTCAATAATAAGCGATTTAATCTCTGGAGTAAACCAAGGTTTGGACTTAGCTGATAAACTTTTACTTCTCAGAGGAACAAACTCATCGTAGAGATCAAGGAATATCCTGTTAAACTCTGCTATTTTGTCATCTACATCTGCCAATGCGAAGATGCTGGACCAGGGTAGACAAAAACATCTTTGGAGAAGACGTTCCTGATCAATGTTATAGTAGTCACGATAAGTAATTGTTTTCACAGATGGAGGGTCGACATTAAAACTATGGCACACGAAAATAATATCATGATCCAGGTAACTAGGTGCAGAGATTTGGTTTTGGAAAAGAATAGCGCTGGTATCGTTTGTAAGGAACACATCAAGCAAAGAGGGTATCCTACAATTAAAATAAGTAGGGAGCACATTAATCGCCTCTAGACCAAGTGAATGGATGATGTACCGGAATGAGCTTTGTACAGTATTCTGTTTCAATAAATTAACGTTAAAGTCACCTCCAACCAGTATATTTTTATACAAACTGGATAGGTGCTCGAGACTTTCGGTAAGTTCTTTAGCGTTAGCAGGGCTAAATAGGCCCGGAGGAGAGTATACACACAAGAAGGAGTTTATCGGTAGCATTACAAATTGCAACACAGAGAAACTCGATTCCCAGTTGCTTGGAAAATCCAACTACTTTAGCCACTAAGTTTTCTCGCAAGTAAATTGCAACTCCTCCGCCAACGCGTCCTTGTCGATCATTGCGGAATAATTTGTAACCATCAATGGATACGTTAGAGGAGGGAATAAAAGGGTTAAGCCAACTTTCACATATAAAAATAGCATGCAGCCCGGAGTTTATAAATATTTCATTCAGCTCTCCAATTTTCGGTCGAATGCTTCGCGAGTTTAATAGGCAGGTATTGAAACCTGAATATTTCGAGCTAAAAATTTGGACTAGCGTTCTCACCTTGTCCTCGCAACTAAAATTGGATGGCATTTAAAAAGAATAACAACACGAAACAATGAACATTGACAAGAAACGAGGGTCGGCAACGAAAAACGAAGGACGAAAATTTAACCGCGTAAAAGCATGAATACATAACGAACAGTGTAACTAGAAAATTGATAGACTACAGTAAAAAACAAAAAAAATTAAAAATAAACAAATAAAAATAAATAGAATAAAAATTGAAAATAAAAATTGAAAATAAAAGCGAAAACGTCAGACGCTAGCACTGCGTGGCTCCAGTGTCTCTATCGATGGGCATTGTAGTTGCCTTGTATCACGCACGATAACAAAATTATCGTCTTTCTTCCGTCTGATCCTCACAAGGCCATCCCTGGTTGAAACAGAATACAACAATCCAAGCCTGCGAAGTTTTAAAGCCTCCCGCAGCAGATTATTATTAACAGGCGAAAGGCTTTCGTTTACGAAGACTGGAGAGTCTGCCGTGAAACCATCCAGCTTACAGAGTGGGAATTTTAATTTGTCCTTTACCTTTAATGCGAGCAAGAACGCCTTTGCTTCGCGCTGTCCAGAAAATTTTGCTATTATCGGTCCATTCTGCTTGCCCGAACGTGATCGCAGCCGAAAGGCGTCAACATAGATGGAGAGCTGGTGATTCACCATAGATGCGATGTTGGTGATGATTTTTAATGGGGACTCATCTGGCTTCATGGGGATACCCCGAATGATGACATCACTTAGTCTTTGCACCCGCTGCAAGTCATTCAGATGAAGTGCGTTATCAGCAAGTTGCGAACTGATGATTTGGAGATTATCGGTGTGATCAGTTGGCACATGATTTTCCAGCACAGTTACTCTCGCTTGCAGAGACTCGATATTGTTGTTGATGACCTCCAGCTGATTATTGTTTTCTAACGAAATGGACTTTAGCCCCTCCGTTAGGCGAACTTCGATAGCGTCAAGGCGATCATTTAAATTTTTTATTGACTCACAAAATTCCTTAATCCTTAAGTTGGATTTATTGATGGAGGTGAAGATTTCATCAATTTTTTTGGAGATTCTTAATTCGAGAGAAACAAGAAGCTCTTCAACATTTTCACCCATTTCCTTTTCAGAGGAAGTCCGTGCAAAGGCTCTGGTGTTTATGGGCGAAGGATTATGTGACGATGCGGATTTTTTTAATGGCACTTTCGCAGACGCATTTTTCGGTTTATCGGACATTGCGACAAGACAAATCAAAACAAAAACAAAATATTTGTAAATGAACTGCGGATTAGATGGACGGTTTAGTGCTTTAAAATTTGGTTAATGTTTATGGAATCGTGTAATGAAGACGGTTTTGACACGGAGCACAAAAGGAACGTCTTACTCACGCAGTGACATATTCGAAAGCGTAGATGTCGTAAGGAATCTATAGCCTGTATCAGAACCTAATTTTCGAGCAGCGGTAGCAGCAGCACTACAGGCAGCATGCTGCCTTTTAAATCAGAATTAGCAGCAGCAGCAGACCTTTTATTTGATAGTTGTCATACTTTGAAATGTCAAAAAATGCTGCGGTTTGATCAAAGAAGCAAAATTCTTATTAGAGATGAAAAAGCAGCAGCAGTTGTCATGTGACCACTATTAGCCAATAGGAACAGTTTGTCACTGCCGGTTCTGAATGGGCCTTATTCCTTAATTTCTTCACTGGGGCAACTTTTGCGTGGGATTCTGCACATTCCAGCAGGGCAGCAGCAAAAGAGCCATTTAAGTTGAAAAAGAACCAAAGAGCCAATTTTAAAAGTTTATTTCATAAAGAGCCACAAATGGCTCTATAGAGCCAAAGTGGCAACCCTGATCACGACCATAACATGTTTATACACGAGTATACAGTTCACGGGTTGCTTGCAGTTACAATTGTAGCAAGTGAAATAAAGACATCGCGAGCGATCGACCAAAATTGGCTTTATGATAGACCGGTCGATCGCGATCGACTTGTTGGCCACCCATGCCTGGCCTATCAACTTCCAGAGCCATGAGTCATAAAAGTCAAAAATTCGGTTTTTTTAAAATAAAATTTCAACTAAAACCACCTTTTTCTCCAAAAAATGCCTAGTTAACTAATTTTTTTTTGCAAAATTGGAAAGCTTGGACAATTTCCTATGAATAATGTCCAGAGAATTTTTATCCTGCGGCTTTTATTTTTGGAGTTTTATAGGCAATTTTAATGCTAAAATTGGCTATATTTCGTCTTTTTTAGTACTTTTTCACCTAAGCTTGGCAATTTTAACATCGAAATTGCTTATAACTCCAAAAATAATAGCCGTAGGATAAAAATTCTTTAGACATTATTCATGGGAAATTATCCAAGCTTTCCAATTTTGCAAACAAAAATTAGTTAACTAGGCATTTTTTGGAGAAAAATGTGGTTTTAGTTGAAATTTTATTTTAAAGAAAAACCGAATTTTTGACTTTGATGACTAATGGCTCTGGAAGTTGATTCAGCGTATACTGATACTTTACTCATAAAAATAGGTTGTAAAGACATAAAAAAACAGGGTGATATGTAAAACTCTAGAAAAGAAATTTCAAAACGCCCTAGCGGCTAATCCGTTACGATTTTGCCGTACCCACCTATACGATTTTTTGTTCGTCTATCCAAAACCTATCCCCAGTTGTCCGCTGTGTAACTTTATGCAATACACCCTGTACAAATATCATAGATAATGTTTAAACAATATAAATAATTATTTCCCCACTTCAAAAGGTTTCTGATTTTAAATAATATAAAAAAACAAGAATTTTAAAAAAAAAATCAAAGTCGGAGCTGTTTCTGAGGACTTCCGAAAATCGCCTGTTTTATGTCTTTATTGACTCGACTATAAAGCCTTGAATGGACATTTGCCTTTATGCTGGGCAAAATTAGACAATTTGTTGTAAAAATTAACTACTGTGGTCAACAATGTCACCAATTTGTTTTTAAAAATTTATTTTATTCAAAAATGTCACTTATGCCCTTATGACACTCGCTTTTTTCGGCTGATAAATCAACTAATTAGAGTGAGAGGAGATGTTAGCATAGGAAATTTAAACTGGAGTGAGTGACCAACAAATTTGACAAAATCGGAATAGAAAAATGGCATTGTCATATGCATTCTAGCAGTTCCGCTGGAAAATTTGAAGAAAAAATTTAAGATTTCTAGTGCAGTACAGCTGGACTGGAAAATCGGGGTATGTGCCCAAAAATTCTTGGAAGGATGATTTTTCATAAATCGTTAATGGAGCATAAAAGAAGCTTAATTCTAAATTTGAGGGAAATTTCGAGTGGACGTTTTTTGGAAAACTCAAAAAGTTTTTGAAAAGCGTTTTTCTCTGAATCTACGCATTTTAGAGAAAAGTTTTTTAAACAAAAAATGTAGAGGACATTGTTACCTACAATTTGTTTAATAGAGGTCAGGCTGTACAACTTCAAATACAGAAGGTAGGTGGCGCCAAAGTTTCCAAAAAAGTGTTTTTTCGGTTTTTGTCCCAGAAAAATGGTTTTTTTTACAAAAGTGTAAATCAGTAAATTGTTCCTCTTAAAAATGTCTACAACATTTATTTAAACTTTTTTTCCCTCCGACTTACCGTTCCAAAGTTATAGCGTGCTGAAGTGTGAGAATTGTGCTCTGAAGACGGCACACAGGTTAATTTGAGTACAGTTATAATTGGTACGTTGCGATTGAATGAGCTATGATTGTTTAAACTGATTAACAACAACTCTTAATAATTATTATTGTTTTAAAGTTCAACTCCAATGAACAATGTATTATTGTGATCAATACTGACAGATTTTTGAGACAAGCTGTGGGCAATGCGTATGATATATTTTTTTGACACAACAGAAATAATAAAATAGAATGGTGTATTAGTAGCATTTACTGCCTATAACTTTGGACCGGTAAGTCGGAGGGAAAAAAAGTTTAAATAAATGTTGTAGACATTTTTAAGAGGAACAATTTACTGATTTACACTTTTGTAAAAAAAACCATTTTTTCTGGGACAAAAACCGAAAAAACACTTTTTTGGAAACTTTGGCGCCACCTAGCTTCTGTATTTGAAGTTGTACAGCCTGACCTCTATGAAACAAATTGTAGGTAACAATGTACTCTACATTTTTTGTTTAAACAACTTTTCTCTAAAATGCGTAGATTCAGAGAAAAACGCTTTTCAAAAACTTTTTGAGTTTTCCAAAAAACGTCCACTCGAAATTTCCCTCAAATTTAAAGTTAAGCTTCTTTTATGCTCCATTAACGATTTATGAAAAATCATCCATCCAAGAATTTTTGGCGCATCAATATTACATCTGTACTGTACTATTCTTGACAGTTCTTGATTTTTCTATTGCTACTTTGATTTTATTACTTCTAACAGACCACTATTGAGATAGAACTGTCAAAACTTATTTCAAAAAATATAAAAACCAATGCTATCCTTTTCTCGCAAAATATTTCTATCTTTTTCGCACAATTGGTTTTTCTAGCAGATTTATCAGCCGAAAAAAAGTGAGTGTCATAAGGGCATTAATAAAAATTCTTGACTAAAAAGTTTTTTATTTTAATTCTGTTATACCATGTGCCGTTTTGAACTTCCACTGTTGAGTACAAACTTTTTTGAATGAAATACGTGCCCTTTTGAAAATCCACATTGACGAATGGTTAAAAAATATGAATATTTGTAGGACATGTGCCTTTCAACAGGGAAACCTTAATTTTGTATCAAAAAAAATATGACATGCAAGTGCTTTTTGAAGTGACTGAGATTGAAATTAGTTATAGTTTAGTGTAATGAACACGGTTCCGTCAAAAAACTTAAAACGGCCAACCATGGACATGTGCCGTTTTGTTCGCCCACTACTCAAATGGTCTCGTGCCTGCAAGGCAATCTTATACTCGCAATTCACGCAATCGTATACATGCTCGGCTCGTTCCCTCTGCCCACTGACATATAGTATGAACTGCTCATCAGGAAATTTTCATAACACCAATTCGTTCCATAGGTGGCAAACCTTTTTTCACTGACATGTTAACACGAAAGTTACTTTTGTTATTCAAAATTTTTTATATTCGTTTTTGGACGATGGGAACAAAATAAATTTTTTGTTAAAAAAAATAACAAATGCAATTTTGATGTTATTTCCCTTTTAAAATGCTTTTTTTTATTAATTACAAATATTTATGTTAAACCATGCGAGGTTCTCTACCCCTGTTTCATCTGTATGTCAGTGATTCCGCGGCTTATGGGGTAAAGAGACAGAAATAAAAAAATCACTATACCCATGTATTTTTTGTAAATATTCTGACATTAGTTCAAAGAAAAAAATGAAACCAGGTATGGCAACTTTAATAACGTGCAACCGTGTTGTGGCGGTTTTATTTTAAATTTCGCTTAAAACCATTCCAGAATTTTATTTACCGTTCTTATTTTACTGCAAAGATAAAAAAGTTTTCGTATTTTGTGGTTTATTGAAAGTCAAGGTAAGTCATTTTAAATGTCAAATTCAGGCTGAATTTTTAAAGAGTGGTGGTGACATCTAGCAACATCTGGCTGTAGTCTAGATCGACAGAAACTTTATAAAACAGGGTAAAGCTTCCAGATCAACTACGGATTCCCCACAAGATTCCACGCAAAAGACACCGAAGCTCAAGAACAGATTTAATCTCCATCACGAAAGCTCATCCAAGGCACAACGAAGTTCTATGCTAGTCCACAACCGATGACGTCACTGGTCCGGAAGCGCTGTAGCTCTACTACCGACTTGACCAAAGACATGGCGGAGGGCGAGTACAAGGCGTAATTCTCAATGATAAAGAAGGCTTCCTTATGATATCAAATAAAAAATTCCAGGTCACAGTAAATATGCCAGACATAGATGACCGCAATTTCAGTGAATATTGGAGACGAAAAATCTCTACTATCTCATCTCTTTTCAAATAGCTCCATGTTATATCCTTATTCTAACAAAAACTTAATCTGTGTAGTAATTGCCCTAAACGGGATACAACTAATGACTGGGATATTATCACTTATAACTTCACATATGGAGTGGTTTTTCTGTAGGCCTTTTCAATTATTTTGCTGGAAAAGTTGTTGTTATGACATTTCTGGTTGATTATGTTAAGTTTTTATTTTTGTCAATAATTACAAATTGTTTTTTGTTTTTTCTTTTACTTTCTATATGTGCAAACGCTCTCCCAGTGTACCAAAAAATTTTGTTCTCAAAAAAAAATCAAACAAATACTATTTTCCCCAATCCAATATTGTTTTTAAAGAAGTAATCAATTGCTTTATGTTAATATGATTAGAGGATAATATTTCAAAAGTCGACGCCATATCAGCTGAATTCTACAAAGAGAAAAAATGCTTTATTTAAAATTTCTTCCACTTCCAAAAGATATCAATCAACTTACATAGAAGCGGTTTAAGCGCTTATCAAATTCCTTATCAACAAGAGCAAGATACAAAGTCTTAAAGTCTGGGCTTGTCTGAAGTTTAGCTTTTATTAAGTTGGAAAAACTCTCCCGTGGAAGAGCTGCAATAACCTCATCAGTGAAAGTCTTCAATGTCCTTGGAGTTCCACATTGTCCTGCGTATATTTAAAAGTGACGGTTTTGAAATATTTTCAGCTACTTTACTTACCAGCATTAATTTTTCTTGGATAGTTCGACAAATTTAACTTCGATGCGATATTATTAAGAATATTAGGAGTATCAAGACCAGCAGTATCTAAATATTGAACAATATCACGAAATTCTCTATTCCGCATCGTTTTATCCCAAACAGCTGAAAATCCATTGCCTCTGACAAAGGTAATAGCCTTTCTAAATTTCAAATCGAATACATAATGTATTGCTGCAATTACACGAAGCTTCTCCTTTGGTATAAGTGGAACAAACTCCTGTAGATCGTTCTTTAATGCCTCAGATTGACAGTGGACTCCCACTAGGTAAATACTGACTGCACAAACAAGAAACGTTGTCTTCATTTTAGGGCGTAGAATAACTTCTCAGGTAAATTCAAATGAAACTACCTGATGGATGTACTCGGTCGGCTTTTATATGAATTAATCCAGTTTTTATCATGATTAGGGCTTTTGAAATATTTAAATTGTGATACTCAGCTTTTTTTGTTAATTTTGTTGATGTTTCCTCATTGAGATCTTAAGCCATATTTTGTCAATACCATATCGTAATAGAAGATAACGTAAGTACGCCTTAAGCGCGAATAATTTTCTTATCTTCCATCAATTATTTGCAAATAGATTATGAAAATTATTTATAATCGAAATGGGTTGAGCTACATTTGGAAAATTATTACCTACTAAAAATGCAATATGCAATTCGTTGCTTATTAGGCAAATGTGTGTTTCTTATGGAGCTTTGGAGAACAAGACGCAGAACAAAGACAAATCCAACGTTGAAAATCGTAATTTAACAATGATTTAGGACACGATTAACAGAATTTCGTATCTAACGAAATTTATTGTAAAATCAAAATCTTCGTGAAAAACGATATCAAGTTTCTGGAGATTGTGGAATCGGTAGAATAAGGGGAATAATATTTATCATATGCAAAAATATTCACGAGACTATTCTGGCTAGTGACCGACCAAAGATTCGGTTTCGGTTTCGGCCAGTTTCGGCCAGAAAATCTCGTTTCGGCCATAGTTTCGGTTCCGGCCAAAAATTAGCCGAAACTTCGTCCGCACTGAAACTCAGTGTTCGTAAATTGTCGCGCTTCGTTCGGGTAAGGTCTTGCGCTCTAGTGCCGCTGGACAAATATAGGCGGATCGCCGGAGTAATCTGCTTGGTGAAAACGTAGGAAAACTGCTTTTATTAAGCTCGCTTCACACAGTGCGCGATTTTGCGGATTATCACGCACGGCAGACGTCCACGGCAGCGCCCGCTCTAGCGATTTCGCCGCCACGGGCAAAACGACAATTTGCCGCCCCTTAGGAATAGATATTCACTGCCCGACAATAGCATAGGTTCAGGTATAAATATGGCGTTTTGCGGTATTTTTTGACAGAAACTCATTAAGTTTATGTCTCCCACCTACTAGGCAATATGAATATATTTCAAGACTTGCCGATTTCCTGTTTCCTTTTTATGGGTTTTCTAGGATCTTTTAAAAAAATTTGCCTTCATGTAGAAAAGTAATGAAAATATACAAGGTTTTCCGCCACAAGTTGTACAACCGTTTATAGTATACGGTCTATTTTGACGAATGGGGTATCTTTGTTATCGTAAGGACTGCAGCTCTTATTTCATTAATAAAAATAACGGTGTGTTATTAGAAAATATAGAAATAAAACCAGTTAATTGTAAAAAAAAGTGGAAAAAATGTTTCTCACATATTGTGCACTATAATTAGAAAACCTAAATCACTAAGGTCCTTTTTTCTGACCTTTTTTGCATTTTCAAAAGTTTCTACTACTTCATACTACTTCAGAAATAGAATAAGTGCACTTAAACAAAGCTACAGTCAGGCGCGGATCTAGAATTTTGTTTTGGGCGGGGTCACGGAATTAAAAGTAGCGGAAAAAAATTCTACTCTTAATAAAACAAAAACAAAATTAACAAAACGACCAAGACGAACAAAACTAACCGAATTTTCTGGTGGATTGAAAACAAACGTGCCCTACCAAAACGGGCCCTAATGTGTTTTTGATGAAGACCTTTCCTTCAGTTACCTTCAGAGTTTGCAAATCAAAACATATAGAAAGAGACCGGAAAGAGATCAAGATTGGCCGGAATGCGTTTATTCATACCTCATTCCTCCAAATCCATAAACCCTAGGTCGCATGGTTGGTTTAATCAGGAGTGTATGAACGCAATTACAACCAAAGAAGCCGCCTACGTACAGACATTCGCCGAGTGAATTATTTCGACGTGAGTAAATCTGGGTTGGTAGCACGTAAGTTGTTTCAATCGACCTCTTTATACAAAAATTTAAGTGTTACAAAAATTGTTGTATGAAGAAGTTGATTGAAACAACTTACGTGCTACCACCCCAGGCTGAGAAACTCCAAGTCAAAGAAACATTCCATGACAGACTGAGAGGTAAACTCATTAACTCCACCGCTGGCAGTAAAAACTTCTGGTCCTTGGTAACCTCCATCAGGAAGAATTTCACTTCACAAACAATGCCTCCATTCATTTACAATAAGCAGGTGCTAACAGAAAGCAAACCCAAGGCCGACCTACTCGCATCTCTGTTCGCCGCAAATTCTTCCTTACCCGATACTGACATGCAACCGCCAGCATCGAGTGTTCCGCCCACTCAATGGATAGAGTTTTCTTCAGGACGCGTGAAGTGTACAGATGTCTCAAAGAGCTTAACTCCAACAAATCCACTGAGCCCGACAATATTCCTCCTAGGGTTCTTAAAAAATGTGCCACACCTTTGGCCAAACCTCTGCGCAAACTTTTCGCACTTTCATAATTCTCCGGAGTTTATCCTAAATCTTGGAAACTGGGTCATGCTCCGCCTATACCAAAAAAGGTGACGCTAGTGACCTTGCTAACTACCGCCCAATAGCAATTACTTCTATTCTCTCCAAAAGCATGGAGACAATAATAAACAGAAACCTTGTGGAGTATCTGGAATGCAACCAAATATTGGACGACAAGCAGTACAGCTTTAGATCGAAAAGATCTACTGGCGACCTCCTTGTTTGCCTAACGGAACACCACAACCAAAGTATTCACCGATTTGGTGAATCTAGCCTGGTGGCTCTAGATATCTCCAAAGCTTTTGATAGAGTATGGCATCGCGCTCTGTTGACTAAACTCCAAGCTATTGGTATTAACTCTGTTCTAAAGAACTGGATTAAGAGCTTTCGTTCTGTCCGTTCAATCAAGGTAGTATTGGATGGCGTCGAATCTAACCTCCACACCATCCCGTAGGTGTTACCCACGGCTCAATTCTATCACCAGCTCTCTTCTTAGTTTTTATAAACGAGCTGTTCCGAGTCCCCACCAACTCACTTCACAGCTCCTATGGCTCCGATAATGTAAGACAAGCACGCGCCACCCCTTGTCTGCATCACGTGAGCTCATGTCTAATTCAATCAACAGGGACATAAAACTAATTCTTGATTGGGGCAGCAAGAACCGGGTTGAATTTAATGCATCCAAAAGGAAGTACTGTCTCATCTCTAATAAAACTTGCACCGACCCCTCAGTGCAATCTCTAAATATCCTAGGCATATCATTAGCCGAAGATCTGTGTTGGAATAACCACATATTCCAAATTAATGAACAAGCATCACAGTGCCTGAGATTCCTCAAAAGGTGCAAATTCCTCCTTCAGCCGTCCGCCGGGGCTATAATCTACAAGTCCTACATTTGTCCCCGCCTCGAATAGAACCCATATATCTGGGCCGGGGTCCCGAGAATCACCATAGCTTGGCTGGACAGAACCACGCTCTCAAACTTATTGGTGATAGCGCCATTTGCTCTTCAATTGACTCATTAAGCCACCGTAGGAATATAGGAGCTCTTGCAAAATTGTACCGCTCTTACCACATTGACCGCTTCAGTGAAATAAGTAACCGGCAACATTTCTCCCGCAACACAAGACATGCCCGCTCACTCTCACAGTTTACAGCCCTCATCTTCGCACACACTTCGATTTATAAATTCGTTTATAACAAGAATAACTCGACTGTGGAACAACCTTTCATAGTCAGTATTCCTGAACTAATACAATACCCAAGAGCTCTAACGCATGTACTTCAACACACCCCTGACTCCGCCGAACCTATCCTATCCTTCTCTCTCTCTCTCCTTCGAGCCAAGCTTACTACTATACATTGCACCATGACTTGTACGACCTGACGAACTGGTAGTACAAAGGTTGACACTTGAGCTTGGACTATCACATAACAAAAAACAAGAAAATCAATATGTTATGGACCTTGAAGGTAATTTTTTTAAGGTCGTTCTTTAATTTGCCAAAAAGTTGGGTCGGTTTTGGTGGTTTGGTTATTTTTTGTTTTTGTTTTATTAGTTGCGTCAATTTTGTTTTTTAAATATCGAGAGCTTTTAGGGGGGGGGTCCAGACCGCGCCTGGCTACAGTAATAAAGATGCTGGGAATTTGTACAAAGAAATAAACATGATAAAGAAAGAATACAAACCCACCTGCATCATGTTTTTTTACGAGGGAGTGGTGAGAATCTTACGTCGGGCTAGCAGCAGGGAATGTGTGCGACCGCCTGTTTAAGGTCCATGCCTTAAGCAGCGTTCACATTGGCGTGTGCTAGTAGGCTAGTGGTTAGTCCCTGGTTAGTAGGTACTGGCAAAACTGAGGTTAGTTATAAGTGAGTAGATGTTCAGACGCAGTTCAGTGTAGACAGGTTAGTGTGCTAGTTGTGGGTATCAATCAAAACAAAATTTGCTTAACCAAAGTTTCCGCTGCTGCCTGCCGCTTTTGAGTATTTCTGTAATCTACAGAATCATTGTCCCACAAACACTCAAAGCCCTATTAGTACAGTCATTTGGTTCTAAAAAAAAAGGTTACCTGGAAAGTTTTCCGGGAGTTTTGAAAATTTGTAATTTTATAGATTTCGATGTGCTCTTTCCGAATTTCAACTTTGCCACCTCGTATCTTTGCCGCTCGCGCCGCCATGTTGGAAAAATGGCGCCAAAAAGCAGTTTTTTGACAATATCTCCTTTCGGGCTCACTTTACGATAAAAACACTTATATACAAAATGAAACTAGAGAAAATTTCCTACAATTTATGTAATAACCTTTTTTTTGTAAAGTCAATAGTTTTGGCGTACGAGCGCCGCAAACCCTTATACATCTACGCCAACCCGTCACATTTAATTTTACCTGAAATCTACAGGGTGTACTACGAAAAGTTACAAAGAGGCAGGCTATGGATAGGTTATGGATAGACGAATAAAAAATCGTATGGGTGGGAGGAGGAAGTCGTAACGGTTTAGCCGCTAGGTTGTTTTGCAGTTTTTTTTTTAGAGGTTTACATATCACCCTGTGTTTTTGTAACCCTATGACCTATTTTCATCAGTAAAGTATCAGTCTACGTACAATACTCCCACCTATCTAAAACTGTAAAAGTCAAGGTTCTACTCTATCAACTTCCAGAGTAATGAGTCATCAAAGTCAAAATTTCGGTTTTTTAACCAAAATTTCAACTAAAACCACTCTTTTCTCCAAAAAATATGTATAGGTACCTGGAAAGTTTTCCGGGAGTTTTGAAAATTTGTAATTTTATAGATTTCGAGGTGCTCTTTCCGAATTTCAACTTTGCCACCTCGTATCTTTGCCGCTCGCACCGCCATGTTGGAAAAATGACGCCTAAAAGCAGTTTTTTGACAATATCTCCTTTCCGACTCACAGAAAATTTCCTACAATTTATGTCGCCGCAAAGTGTAGTTCAACACGCGTTTTGGCCAAAAAACTCATTTCCACACCACCTTCAGGTAGAGTAAGCAGCACATTTCTTTATCGTGGTATCCCCAGTAGGCCTAATCCACATGTTATCGGAGATGAAAAGATAAACTGTCACATGTCTCAAGAAATTGGTAGTGCTGGCATTTCTAAAATCATTGGCAGTGATTTCTATACCGTAAAATTCAAACGGAATGACCGTATAAAATCACTTGGTGTTTTGAATTCAGGCATCCGGATAGAAGACGACATAAATTGTAGGAAATTTTCTCTAGTTTCATTTTGTATATAAGTGTTTTTATCGTAAAGTGAGCCGGAAAGGAGATATTCCCCGTGTTCTTTTAATGAACTGGGTTTTCAGAGCTTTTGAGTTCCCATACAAAATCGAAAACCCAGGTTTTATCTGGGTCTTCTGGTTCTTCGATTTTGTATGGGAACTCAAAAGCTCCTCAAAAGCTCTCAAAACCCAGTTCATTAAAAGAACACGGGGATTGTCAAAAAACTGCTTTTTGGCGCCATTTTTCCAACATGGCGGCGCGAGCGGCAAAGATACGAGGTGGCAAAGTTGAAATTCGGAAAGAGCACATCGAAATCTATAAAATTACAAATTTTCAAAACTCCCGGAAAACTTTCCAGGTAAAACTACCAAATGACTGTACTATATATAATTCTAAAAACTTAATTGTTTCACTTTCTGCCCACTTCATTTTCAAGTAAAAATAAAAAAAAACTATTTTCAAAAAATCAGAAATCATTTCACAGAATATCGTAAATTACTTGTCAAATAATCGTTTAGTAACCCACGTGTCATTGTTCGCACGAGGCGAGTTAAGAGGTTAGTTTAGAGAAGTGGAGGATAGTGGACTACTCACCAGGTTAGTGAACTAACCAAGACAGTACACTAGCATAAGTGTTCCAACTAGGCGTGTACTGGCATACCAGCCACTGGCAATAACCAGTAGCCAACACGTACTAACCCTTTGTACTCGCCAATGTGAACGAGGCTTTAAAAGAGGAGACACCGCTAGTGGTCCGCACACAAAGGTAGTGGCAGATTCCTACTAACTAAACTCACCAAACTTTTGCATGATGTTTGAGTTCTGACCGGTACGAACCGCACAGGCATTACTTCGGTCTGGCTCAGGAAGCAATAATGAGAGAAACAAAATTTAACAAGTAAAATTTTACGAGTCAGTCCCCACCTTTCAGCGCCTCCGTGTCTGCACCACATCAAATTTTACATGTTGACCTTGACCAGTCCCCACCATTTAGTGTTAAGCGATTTGCACTGTATATTATATAAGAATTTAAAATAGTTGCTACTAAGCTGTTCAAATCCAGCCTCTAGTGCATTTAATGCTTGATCGATTGTGAAATAAAAAAAAATCTATTTTATATTTTTCTTTTGGATCTTCGATCGGTTCATCTCGGAATTCGTTCGAGAAATTCCTTTTTCTTCTTCTTACGCGGTGTCATGTTATTGTTGATCCAAAATTAGCCTCCACGTCGATTTCGGTAACAAGTTCCTTTGCATCAATAAGTGTACGTTCACACCAATAAGTGCCACACTAAGCGCCTAGTGGCTAGCTGGGTAGCAAGATGAATTATCCAAGCTAACAAGCGTTCGTGTTAGCACTGCGTTGTTCATACCGACCGCGCTTCGCTGTGGCTAGTCGCGAGGTGGCTATCCAAACGAACAGGCGTTTTGTTTTTTCCTAGGATACATTCAGGCAACGATGACCAACTGCAGAGTTTTCTAATATCGTAGCCAAGCAGGTATCCTCTAGGGTGAACAGTAGTATATCTTAGCGTAGCACCTATCTTAGCGATCCACCTGTCCTGCCACCATTGGTGTGAGCGTACACTAACAGTTTCATCGAAGGGCGATTGTGATCGAAGATTATTGAAAAATATTTTGCAGTTTTTTAAAAGATCAAGTGCAGAGGCTAGGATCAAAATCTTCTGTTTGCATCAATTTGCTTATTCGATTAATGCAATTTAGAATTTTATGCCAAATAACTAACCAACACAAAAACTGAAATTGTTTAACACAATTTAACAAACCCGAAGCCTCGTCTCTTATTAAATTATCACTTTCTTGGTTTTCGTATTTGCTTAGCAAGCGTCGTATACATCTCCCCAATGGAATCTCAAAGGCTTTAAGGCCTCTAGCCTGCTCTCCCATCTGGTGCCACTCAATGGTAAATATAACTATGAAATATCCGTACAATTTCCCCACGTGACTCTATATGCATTTTTAAACAAGTTCAAAGAGCGCCCTTTACAAATGATGCAAATATTTCTTTTTCGAAATTATAAATGTAAATTTTTAGAGAATGCAGAAATTGATAAACTAAAATTTTCTATTACATCAATATTTTTTCACACTTAGAGTCAAAATGCCGCCCCCAAATTTTGGCGCTCCGGCCAAATGTCCGGGTTGCCGCCCCCCCCACTAAAGCGAACCCTGTCCACGGACGACCTCGGACCCCACCGCACAAGCTCGCACCGCACCTTTGAAGTTACCGAATCGCGGCGGATCCTACGCACCTCTACAGACTTTCCTGCGCCTTCACGAACTACATTCTTTCCATGGTGCGCCGTCCGCGTCTGTTTCGGTTTCGGTTTCGGCTGCAAATCCTGTTTCGGTAGGTCATTAATTCTGGACTTATAGAAATGTGTTCATAAACTTCGGCCTTGGTAGCCTCCTAGAGGCTAAAGGCCGAACTACAATGAGAGGACCGCACCGGGTGCTTTGCTTATCGAAACCTCATGTAACAATGTCCAATGTGGGAATCTCCACGAGTCTACATGTTGTAAAACCGGGTTTTTAGGCGAGAGGAGCAAAACGGAAAGAGGGAAGTGTAACATTTTCAACCCAACATTTTTGCCGTGAAAACTAACACTTACTTTTTATCTTCTTCTTTCTTGGCTCTGAAATTTACAAGAGAAAGAAGAAGAAAGGAAGAAGCATTACACCCACACTTTGATATCTCCTTGTAAAGACGAGAAAGTTGCTTATGGTGACTTCCCCGCCGTGTAGATAAAGAGCAATGGGTGAAACCGGTTTAACAACATGCAACGAGAATACTCGTGTAGATACCCTCAATCAGTATATCTCTCCACGAATATTTTTGTTACATGAGGTAAAACCAGTTTTCCACCTTACTCTCGGTGTACACGGCAGGGAGTTCACCATGCGCAACTTTCTAGTATTTACAAGGAGATATGAAAGTGTATGTAAATTTCAGAGCCAAGAAAGAAGAAGATTAGCACATTGAGCGTGTGTGTTAGTTTTCACGCCGAAATTTTTTATTGAAATCGGTTTTACCACAGGTAACGAATCATCGTGGAGATCGGGCCAATGAGAGCTACGCAATGATCCTCGAACGAGAGTGGTTGCTCGAAAATTTAATGCCGGTGCTCATATCAAAAAAGTTTTGATATTTTGTGCGGCACCGAGCTAAAGTTTTGTCTTTAAGTGAGAAAATGGAGGAAAAATTACATGAAGACTTTTCCATAATGTTTTTTGGGTCGCTGATTACGAAAATCCCGCAGTCCTAAAATATGGGGGTTACCCTTAAAAATGCAAAAAACACCCTACCGAAACAAAATAAAAAAGCATTGAAAAAAGATTCTTTTCGTAGATTCAAATTTAATACTCTGGGACAAAAATAGAAATGTAGTTTATAGTGCAGGTGCTGGGCGGAGTTGAGTGTGCAAAATATGATATTGATAATTCTGTCAATGATATTATGTTGCCAGAAAGTTCATTGGTCCATTTTTTTATACCCCCTCCGATTTACGCCGAGATTGTTTTTGAAAAAAGCTAAAACTTCAAGTGTCGATATCTCAAAAACGAAGCGAGATATCGAAAAAAGTTATTTCACATTTTTGTCTTATTTTGGGGTGTTTTATCGAAATTCATAATTATAATACCGGTGGCACGGAAACCCTAGCTGTGATATAACTATAAACCTTTGGGAAATACCTCAGTCAACTTCAACTGTCAATATCACGAAAACTAAGCGTGATATCGAAAAATTTTATTATATATTTTCGTGCTATTTTGTGGTGCTTCATCAACATCCATGGTCAAAAAGCGGGCCACGGAAGCCGTAGAGGTCCCAATAAAAAAAGAGGGGGTAAAAAAATTTGACCCAGAAATGGACCGGCAACATCCGAATTATTCATCATTGAGCTATTCTCAACTAAAATCTGTCTACAGAATGCGGTCCTAATATTTTGCATACTCAATTCCGCCCAGCTCCCAGTCTATTAGGGGTTTAGAACAAATTTCCCAATTTTTTAGTACTATTTCAAACATAAAATTTGAATGCAAAAAAAATTTCAATCTTATTTCAAATGCAGCTTTGATCTAGGAGTGGTTGAAAATAATTGGCTGATAATACCTATTTAACCAAAGTTCAAGCGAAAAGCAGAAAATATTATTTACTTTCAATTTTATTTCGCGGTTCATTCGATGCTCTCATTGGACTTGGCCCGGCACCAGGTGCCAACACCCACGGCACTTCACAGCATCGCATTTTGATGAAGTGCGATGCTCGTTGCTAGGAACTCTCATTGGACTTCTTCATCTCAGAGGTTCGTGGTTCGAATCCAATCGTCGGTAAGACCCTTCGTCTTTTTACTTCGCTCACGTAGATCACATCATCAGCTGGTCGGGTGATTGAAGTTGCGAGCCCTACATTCTCGCTCCAAATTCAAATTACCACTAGGCTTGTTATGGTGTTTAGATCCATTTTGTGACATGAACTGTGTCAAGTTCGATGGATGCTCTACTGCTAGATCCTCAAGCAAGCTCGTTCAGTATGTGTCTGTCAACTGAACTCTGTCTGGCCCTGGCTAGTGCCGCAGCTTTGCACACGAAGTGCACAATATTTTCCTTTTCATTTGGTCCTTGCAGCTACGGCATGTTGTGGAGAATGGGCTCTCCGTTTTTGATTCATGCTCTCCTATTGGCCAGTGTCCAGTATACTCAGCTACAGGGCTGACTACGTTAGTGCGGGAGACCTTTAGAAGGTTATCAGTTTTGCTAAAGTTAATAGGGAAGTTATTGTAATCGGTCCGGTTTATAGGGAAGTTATTGTAATCGGTCCGAAAATCTAAATCGTAATTATCAACGTATTTTCATTTTTCAAGGTCCCAATAGTATTTTAAGCAAAAATTTGAAGAGAAGTATATGTGTGTGCGTACGTATGTGGTCACTTTTTCCTGCACGATCTTGCGCGAACCAAAAAGATATAGACTTCGTTGAGGTGCCGATCGAAGCGTATTAACCGAAATATGATCGGAAAAGATTTTCATAAAATTCAGTCGAGCAATTTTTTTGTTTAGACGACGTAAGAGATTTTTGTACCTGAACGATATCGAAAATTAATATTCATTGAGCTGCCGATCGACGCGTTTTACCGAAGTTATAATCTGAAAATATTCTCATAAAAATCGCTCGAGCCGTTTTTTTGTTTGAACGAAGTTCGTGTTTTTTGTACCTGCCAAATATCGCGCGAACCAAATAAGATACCGACTGCGTTGAGGTGACGATCGACGCGTATTAACAAAAGCAAAATTTCTACGTGGCTAATATTTTTAGGGGTGATTCCTGGTAGTCCAACATAGGATTTATTGAACGTCTGATGACCTGTACAAGTCGCGAATGACGGCATATGAATATTTTAAATCTTTAAAACGGCGATATCTCATGAATGGCAGTTCGTACAGGAAAATGTATAAAATCTTTTTTTGTAGAAAATCGCATAATCTACAAACTTTGTAAGAGCCTTTTTGTAATAAAACTAACCGTTTAGGAGATATTTGCAAAAAATTGATATTTTGATCTTTTGACCTTGAATAAAAATATTTGGCACCGACCAATCGAGGGGGATTCGACATTTTATTTATAATGATATTTGTAAGGACTCAATTTTCAGCAACTTCAGAATTATCAACCAGTTTGAGCTTTTTTCTTCTATTTCGACTGGACTATAGCGCTAGCTAATACGCGCCGCAGCATCGAGCTGCGAGCT